>CM028129.1:550676250-552025000 GCA_016271365.2 Neoceratodus forsteri
TAGTTTAAAGGCTTAAAAGTGTATCAGAAATCAGCCATGGTATCAATACATTGACTTCAGATACCATGGTATACAGTGAAACTGTGAAATCCCCAAGCGCCATGGACATAAATTTTATCCCAAGGCACAATACAAGCTCATACAGAGTAAGTGTACTGCCTAAAAATAATATTAGTTTTTAAAAGCAGTCAACCATTACCTTTTATATCTGTGGTCCTTTCTTTTTTCCTTTGGTTAATTAGACATTTTACATGATGTTAGTTGGTGTGATGTAAGGAACAGCACTCTCCTTTGCAGCGGACATATCCTGCTCTGTTCCCACCATTACATACTCGGCATTGTGACCTCACTGACTATGACATCACTGTTGCTTAGGAACAGTCACCCAGTAGCTGCCAGGTCAGTCACCTGTGATGCACTGTCAGTGGGATCACAATGCTGATGATGCAGTGGAGGGACTAGAGATAGATATGTCAGCTGCCAGGCAGAAAACTATTCCATGCATCCAGCACAAGATTATCACATAAAAAACTTTCTAATTAGCAAAAGGAAAAAGGAAAAATATGTAAGAAATAAAAAGTTACAACTGACTCCTTAAAATTTGCATAATTTTCCTGTCTGTATGTTTTGGTTCCACTAGCTCATTAATTAGCTACAGCAGACTCTAGGTGCACACAGTGAGGTTTAACGAGATAGAGGGAGATTAAGTAACAAGCAGTTAGGTGAAACACCAAGATATTTTGGGGGGAGGGCTGAACAAGTAGGTTATGCACAAAGTGCCGGGCTCCCAGATCTACAGTGACTCATGTATTTTTCTTTAATTACGCGGTTTCTGTCCCTCGCACCTGCAGGGTTTCCTACAGGCAAGGCCCTTGGAATTCTGCAATTTTAAAGCCACAGCATTTGCCACAGAATTTATTGTTCGGGGTCCATTAAAAGCTTAATCTGGTTCAAGGTCAGCTGGCATTCATCTGTATCCCCCTCCCCGGGTTGTGCCTGAAAATAGGTAGGATTTGTCCAGTGCACTTACCCGGTCAACAAAAACTAACTAAATAAATAAATAAATAAAATGTCATTTTTTTGCTGGCCCAGAAGGTTGAGGCACTGGACGCCACACCTCACGCCAACGGCCGAGGTTGGGAGCAACCTCGGGTGTTGGAGGGTTGACCATGGGAGAAGGACTGAGCATCCAAGGGACTGCACTCCTCCTCCAGGGAGGGTGGGGAGAGACTGCAGCTGCACTGGCTCCTGCTGGTGACTGGGTGTCGGTGCATGCGGTGGTTTGCTGTGGGGTTGGCACGGGCAGACGTCGGACATGCAGTGAGTGGAAGCGGGCACAGTGTCACTGTGGAGGGGTTGTGGGATAACAGATGGACCAGACACCAAACTTCAAGTTCAACACACACACAATCTCTGTGTGATGTTTATTCAAAATACAGAGGATTACCTTAAGCAATGGCATATCCCTTCTTCAGTACATCAGTTTGCAGCAACAGACTATGTATGTCCTTTCTCTGCACTTAGCCAGCACCTACCGACACTGATCTCTGATCTAACCGCTTTTCAGTGAAAATCCTTCATCCCTATGTAGGCCCCGTTTGCTTGGGTAGTGAGGGCTCAAAAAAAAAAAAAAAAAAAAAAAAGTGCAGAAACACTGAAAAGGGTTACCCCAAAGGGCACTGGCAACAAATCAAGTTTCAAAGAAATACAACACCATACATATTTCCATAATGCAAAGCATCATGGGATATACTGTATGCAAATCACCATGACATTTCAGACTTGTTCAGTTTACAGCAATTTATATGCATTTTAAATAGCACAACTAACTTGATTTCTACAATAGTTCACCTAGTACTTTTTACCATTATCAAAAACACCTAGCACCACTGTATTTTCAACATTTACAGGTTTCGTAAACATAAGGTACATTATGACATAGTGCTATTACATACTAAATCCAACGGTACACACAACCTGTTTTACATACACTTGGAGGTCACAACAATAACCTCCCTGTACGAGGACCTGAGAGGGAAAAGGAAAATTAAAGAGGACACTATAGCATGGTGTAACCCCCCCCTACAAATGGGGGTTCCCAAAAAGTTTCCTCAAGCTTGCCTAAATGCTCACTGCCAGGCTGGTGTCCTTTGTTTTAGCAGTTTAAATGTGATTGCCAGAGAGTGCCTGTATAGCCTCTGTGTACTGTTTCTTTAAGAGCTGCCTGGATTGCAGTCATAAGTAATCTGAGCGGGAGCTCTGTTGAAAGATGTAACAATTTGCTGAAAATCATTTAGCGTGATAATGATAATGTAATTTGTCTAACCTGCCTTCTTTGCACCAAGGACTGTTTTGTTTATCTCCAATATCTTGGTCCTGGACTGCGAATTGGACCAATCAGTACTGGTGGGACCTAAAATGGAGTCGGACTACAGGAGCTGTCTGGAGTCAAAATCTTAAGGAATTGTAGTTTTGGGCTTTTTGCACCTGAAGGGGGGGCCTTTGTTGTGACTTGACAGGAGGATCAGCCAACCAAACCTTTTGGATCTTGGGGATATTCCCAGGCTGCTGCAGCTAGTTTCAGTTTTTGAGCTGAGAAGTGAAGAAGTAACAGCTCAAGTGATTTTGAGCAGCGGTTCTGTGTAGTTCTGCATGGGAAAACTGTGAAAGGGCTGAGTTTTGGCCTGCCTGCTGTCCCTGAAAGGGAAAATAGAGTTTATTCGGACTGAATCAGAGTTGTGAGGACTATTTAAGCCACTGGACTGTGACCAGGCTTTAACCTGAAGAAGACCGAAGATTTGCTGAATGCGATCGGCCTGTCAGGATTTCCAGCTGCTTCTGAATCCCCGGTTTGTGCAGAGACTTTGTGATCGTGACTGGAGAGCGGTTTGCCTGGTACAGTAGAATTTCCTTACTTGTAAATGTGCTGTGTATTGAAAGTGGGTCGTGATTTGGTTCCCCACTGTGTGAACCGTGTTCTGCTTGCTGGAAGCTTTATCCTGCCTAATCGGACTGAATCTGCATTCATCTCCATTCAGCCTGGGCCATGCCATGCTGGCCCTGCCAGACTACCTCACTGCACAGAGAAAGCCACCGACGAGAGACCTGCCTGGGGATCAGCCCTCTGCTCCAAGCTTGAACAGGAACAATGCCTCGGCGAATCGTGTGGGCCCTGCTTCTCCTGGCACTCCAGATTAACCCCCTACTGTCTCGATTTACGTCCAGCCTGTGTCCAGTCTTGGGTATCGTGAGTAATCATCAGGGTAGCTCCCTGCAACAACAGCCTAATCGAAAAGTGTGTCATCTGATTGTCTTGTTGTTTTCTTTTCACAAACTGAGCCCTCCAGCTCCGGATTACAAATAGTGTGTGTTGTGCATGTTGTTTTCTTCCATCACAGGGCTCCAACCAGCTGCAACATTCCTGGCTAGCCCACCATTCTCCAGCTGGGTACCCAGAGTGTGTGACTGTTTATGGACCCTGAAGTGCATGCATAACTGTTTGATTGATAGAACCTTTAAGCAAATTAACCTGATTACGCACCTCCCTTGTTCAAGCCCCTTAAATAAATCAGATCTAACTTTTTTGCATTACCCTGACTGTGGTTCCAGTTTGTGCAAGAGTACTGTACTGCTGTTATTTGCTGTATATAACCTTGTTTTACAGGGGGTCCCCAGGGCCGGGCCAGAGGAAAGCCATGGTGGTAAGTGCAAACAGTGTGGGCACTTGTGTGGTGTATTAGGGGTATTGTGAAAAGTGATTATTGTGTATTGGTCCGGCCACTAGTAAGGAAAGAGAGGGGCTACAGTGTCCTGGAGGGCTTTGCCCAGGTTAGCTTGACCACTGCCAACCCTGACCTCTGGGTGGAGGCACCCGTTTCAGAACTCAGGCCCTTAACCTGCTACTAGCCAAGCAGGCAGGGGTAGTAGCCCTTGGGATAGCGCCACCTAGGGGTTACATTTTGGAGGCTCACTGCTGGGATTTTGTGCCTTCTAGTGGCCAAAAAGTACGAATTATTGTTAAAGATTAATGGCTACTCCAGTAGAAATGACTGTACACCAGTTGGTGGGTGGTGACTAGGGCAGGAGATCGCCTCAAAATACTCTGCTGATACTGAAATTCCTGGTACCAGTAAAGACACTGTAGAGAGGCACTCTCCAAGTTGAATGTTTAAAACCCTGTGGTGGTGGGTGCGACAGGCTGATTTGATCACCCAAACTTTCATAGCCTTGGTAGAGTGTAGTGACCTCGAGGACAGCTCTAAAGTGCCACAGACTATTGCCCCAGAAGGGGTTCCAGCTGCCTGGAGAGTGATAACAAAAGACAGTAAAGACCCTGGGGAGGATGAGCTCCCACTATTATCTGAGACTTTTGAGGAGAAATTTGCTAAGTTATTGCTGGAGGAAGGGAAAACCGTAGAGGACTTTTAAGAAACTATTCCTGCCACCTGGGGGTGTTCCTTCCCCAACAGCCCCTCCCACTCCAGCACCCGTTATTGCCCCGCCTTCTGTGCCTGTGCCAATGCTGGCCCCTATATCTGTACCTGCCATTAGTCACGACTCCTACCGAAGGCTGAGAATCTTCTCGGGCACCCTCCCCACCCCAGGGGAGGATGACTGGGAGACCTGGATAGACTATGTTGCCCCTCTAGTACTTGAATGGCAATGCTCAGAAGCAGAGAAATGAAAGAGGTTGAGTGAGAGCCTCCGAGGTCCTGCCCTGGCTACCATCCGTCCCAAGCAGGCCAATAACCCCGAAGCAACTGCACAGGACTATCTTGATGCATTGGAAAATGTGTATGGGAGCCCGGATTCAGATGAGGATCTGTGGTGGAGAGTAAGACGCGCTCAGCAGTACCCAGGGGAGCCATTGTTTGTGTATGTACCTCGGCTTGAAAAGCTGGTACAGGAGTGCCTCAGAAAGGGTAGTTTGCCATCAAATGAATTAGATTGAACTAGGCTGGACCAGATTCTTAAGTCTGCTCCATTTTCAGAATTGTTACTGCTTCAGCTGCGCCTTGCCACCCGACTGGAATTGCTCCCCTCCTATGACGAACTAATGAAAGAAATTCGGGGGGTTGAGCAAAGGCAACCCCATGGGGGAACTGCACTAATATCTGCTGCTGCACAAGTGACCAAGAGTGATCAACCAAGTGAGGCTCAGGGGCAAAGGTCAGCACTCAATGAGCACTCTGAGAATGCAAAGGACTTCCCGCCCTGGGCCCAGCATTGGAAAGATGGGCTACTAAAGGAAGTCCGAGAGTTGAAAATGGGTGCCTCTGCAAGGGTTTCCCCCATGGAACAAGATTCTGGTCCCTTTCAGGATGTGACTGCCATGGGGGGGGGGGGTGCACCCTTAGGCATCCGCTACCAAGGGTGGCTCCAAGGCTGAGATCACCAGATTGACTGCCACTCTAAAGAAACTGTTAAGACACGTTGCACCACTCTAACCGCTGCAAGCAGATACTAGACCCCCATCTCTTACTACTGCTTCAGTTCCTCATACAATGTTCTATCCCAGGATGACCCAGGAGTCTATCATTTGTCACAACTGTGGAAAGGATGACCATATGGAAAGAAAATGCCGGTCTCAGAAGGACTTAGAAAGAGTAGTAAACAGACTCCAAGGGGAGCTCCGAAAAGCAAATCAATGGCCAAGGGGTGCCCGAAATGACCGCAGTGAGGGCTCGAGAAACCCTAACTCAAATTTCTTTGTGGCCAAATCGTCTGTCCAGACCTCTGCTACTGCCTCTCCAGACTGGTCCAAAATAGTGGGCCCTTCAATGGAGACTACGGTGACTGTGAATGGTATTCATACTTGGGCTGTGCTTGACAGTGGGTTTCAAGTGACCACTGTATTCCAGGACTGGTATGACAAACACTTATCTGATGTGCCTTTGCAATCCCTGGAAGGCCTACATGTGTGGGGCATGAGCAACAAGTCTTATCCCTACCTAGGGTATGTCCATCTCTGGTTGTCTTTTCCTGCAACTATAACGGGTGTAGAGGAGCGAGTAGAGACATTGACCCTAGTGTGTTCCCCCATAGGACTGTATGATGGGTTCCCCCTGTTAACTGGGACAAACGCCCATATGTTTGGGAGACTGGAGCAACTCTGTCATGAGAAACAAGGGCGACGGACTGGGAGGGCCCTGAGAATTATAGTCTGATCAAGAGGGCCTATGATTTGCAACAGAAACCAGAGGAAGTAGACCAGGATGAACCAGTGGGGATCGTGTGGAAGAAGGATCCCAATTCAATGGTGCCCCAGCCCCTAGCAGCAGTGTACCATTCAGGGAGTCCGCCTTGGAAACATGTCAAGAACAAAAATACTGATGTTGGATCATGAGCGATGAAACAGTTGCCAGAAGAAGGATTACTGGTCAAGCCCAGCATCTTGCCTGCTCGTGCCCATGCCTATGCACGACGAGTGATGGTCCAGATTCACAATGTGTCAGATCGGGAGATCCAGGTGAAGAGAGGGCGCACCCTAGCTACAGTACACTGCACAGACACTGCAGTATTGCCCAGCAACAAGCACCCTGGTGAGAAGGAGAGAGTGACTCCAGACTTGTTTGACTTTGGTGACTGACTCCACGTTGCCAGCTGAATGGAAGGCTAGAATTAGCAAGAGATTTGCCCAGAGAGACCAAGTGTTTTCATTGAAGGAATGGGATGTGGGATGTGTCCAGGGTGCGGAGCATCACATACACCTGCACGATGAATGGCCATTTCGAGGGAGGTCCCGACGCCAAGCCCCAGCAGACATAGATGATGTGAGAAGAAACCTGCAGGAAATGCTCGCTGCTGGCATGATACAAGAATCCAGGAGCCTATACGCCTCTCCCATTGTGGTTGTGCATAAGAAGAATGTGTCTGTGAGGATGTGTGATATCGAACCCTGAACCGGCAGACCATCCCAGACCAATACACTATGCCTCACATACAAGATGCCCTGGACTGCTTGAATGGGAGCAAATGGTTCTCGGTGTTTGATCTTCGCAGCGGATACTACCAGATCCTGATGGCCTGTAAGATCGTGAGAAAACAGCCTTCATCTGTCCATTGGGGTTCTACGAGTTTCTGAGTATACCACAGGGGATATCGGGCACCCCGGCCACCTTTCAGCAACTGATGGAATGTGCAGTGGGAGATATGAATTTGCTGGAATGCCTGGTGTACTTGGACGATGTCACTGTGTTTGGGAGCACCATAGAGGAGCATGAGAACCGATTGTGTAAAGTCCTAGACTGACTGGAAGACTTCGGCCTCAAGCTGTCCACTGACAAGTGCCCCGTGAAGTATGTGGGGCACATAGTATCTACAAAAGGGATAGAGACTGATCCCAGTAAGGCTGAAGCACTGACTACTCGGCCCCGGCCCCATAGTCTGAAAGAACTACAATGTTTCCTGGGGTTCTGTGGCTACTACCGCAGGTTCATAAAAGACTATTCCAAGGTGATTCGCCCACTCTTGAACCTTACCCAGGGTTATCCTCCTTCCAATCGTAAATACAAAAAAGGGGCCGTTAAAGAACCAGAAAAAGTACACTTCCGACCACGTGAACTCTTCGGGCCCCACTAGATGCCCAACTGTGAAGCAGCCTTCCATGAGATCATATACCAGCTCGCCCACACCCCCATCCTCGCCTATGCTGACCCCACCAAACCCTATGTGCTGCATACGGATGCTAGTCTGCAGGGTCTAGGAGCGGTGCTGTATCAAGACCATGAGGATGGCCTGAGACCAGTAGCTTTCGCCAGTAGGAGCTTGACCCCATCCGAATGAAACTACCCTGTGCATAAGTTGGAGATCCTTGCACTAAAATGGGCCATCATTGAAGAGTTTCATGAATACCTCTATGGGGCAAAGATATTGGTGAAGACTGACAATAACCCGTTGACCTATGTACAGACTTCAGCTAAGTTAGACGCCACTGGGCACAGGTAACTTTCTGCATTATCAACCCATGATTATGCTGTCGAATAGAGACCGGGCCTGAACCATATTGATGCTGACGCCCTATCATGAAGGCCCACTTCCAAAAGTGACTGGGTCAGGCTTTCTGAACCTGACATTCGAGCATTGTGCCAAAAGTTTGATAGAGATGAACAGATGTCTGCAGACACAGTGGACTCTTTAGTAGATTGCTTGGGCCCTTCTTACACCTGCATCCCAGCTGCTTATTGCCACCTCTCTGCTCTAGATATTAGTGCACTACCTCAATTTGACAATGACAGCATTCAGTGGGCTCAATCAGAGTTCGACAAATCCGATAGCCCGATGTCCCGGACTATCAGATCTCAAGCAGGGACAAGTATTTTTTATGTCCCCTGTAATCCGCAGACAAGTACAATCAAATGTGCCTGTGGTGCTGCATTTACTGTTTTTGGCCAGCAGGGTGAGTATCGGGGGAGCCGGAGCCACTGAAACAAGACCCGTGTCTGTCTGTGCTGGTGGTCAGGTGACTGATGGAACAGCGAGCAGGTGATGAAGGGCAGTACTGGAGGGCTGGGCAAGCTGGCGCGTTGCCGATGTGTGTGAGGAGCTGACAGCGAGCATAGCGAGGGGCAGTGGGGGCGCACCAATCGGAGCAAGAGCTGATACAGGGAGGCGCAGGGGAGACTGACTGGCAGGTCATACCGCCAATCTACTGGCCGCAGTTGGGGATTGTTGTACTCTCATCTCACCTGAAGGCAGCTCACTTTGCTTCTGAATCTCGAGGAGAATGGGCGTCTGTGATCTGAGAGACTGAAGGAGAAATACAATAAATACTGTATTTGGCTGCAAAGTGCAAATATAATTTGGGTGGGTGACTGTAAAAAAAATAAAAGTCGGACGGACGTTTGTCAGTGAGTGTAGCAGTAGGCGCGTGTTGGTGAGCAGGGGAAGGGGAAGTGCAGGAGCCACAAGGAGACGTTTGGGCAGAATCTAAATAAAAAGAATTAAGTTAGCCTAGCCACTTAGCCCAAAAGGTGTTACTAAATGGGCAGTAGGCATCCCAGGCATAAAAACAAACTTGAAATAAATAAATAAAAGCAGGCAGAATCAAGGCCAAAGATCAGAAAGGAATCAGTGTGAGACTGAATGCAGTACTGAACTGAGTGAGCACTGAGCAAGCAAAACAAACAGAAAAAGAAACCTACTGTGTCTGTAACCTAGCATTTTAGTGCTTTATTGCCATAAGGGAAAATAAAGAGGGGGGGAAAAAAAGCTACCAGACCAGTGAGTCCCACCTTCCTTACCACAGAGAGTGAAGGAGGAGGCTGAAAGACAAAAAAAGAAAAAAGATTTCAAAGAACAAAAAACAAGAGAAACTTTGTGTGTGGGCTGTGGGTGGGGTGGGGTGGGGTCTTAGGCGAGAAAACAAAGGGGTGAAATTGTCCTCGTGTGCCCAGTACCTTGTGAAAAAAACCAAAAAAAGTATTATAAAAAGATAAAATCAGAGAAGCCAAGCCTGGTAGTGGTAAGCCTGACTGTGTGTGTGGGGATTGGAGAAGAGTGAAGCAAGGGGTGACCAGCAGCAGCCCACTGCCCAGTCTACGATCTGCGACTCAGCCTCACAGACTTACATAGGCTTGGGAAACAAAGAACCCCCCCCCAAAAAAAAGAAGAAAAAGCAAATAAAAAAAAGGGTGGAGAGAAAAGGAGTGAGTGGGTGACCCTCCAGTTGACCTGCCCAGTGTCCTGCTGGTGGCTTGCGAAGAAAATAAATACATAAGAGAGTGGATAGGAGCCTTCGGCCTAACTGTGGGTTCAGCTGTTGGGAGATAGGACGGAGATTGTGTGGAAATTAATTAAGGAGTGAAGGGGTGACACGGCGGACACCCACAGCAGTGTGTGTTCTAAGAAGAAGGCCGGCTGACTTGTGAAAGTCGAAGACAAAAAAATAAAAGAAAGCTTGTAAAAAAGTTTGTAAAGAAAAATTAAATAAAAAAAGTGTTGTGTGAGGCTGGGCTAGTGTTGGGAGATAGGAGACAGTGTGGAAAGGAGTGAAGCCAAGGGGTGGCTGAGTCACTGACCCACCCAGTGTCCTGTGGCTAGCTGGCTTGACAGGACTTGTGGTGTTTAAAAAAAAATAAAAAGTATAAACAGTAAGCACTAAGCACCAAACAATACATTCATCTATTCCACATTACACTACACTATCTGTTGGTGTCGGTGTCTGTCTGTCTTCTGTCAGTGACTTGACTGACTCACTATTGATATATTTCTTCCTACTCCCAGTCAACTCATCCCACCCAATCCCATTCCACTACCTGTTGCCTTTCTGCTCTTCTTTGTGTGTGCTTTGCTTAATTTAAGCAGTGTATAGAAAGTAGCAAGTACTGTACAACTATTAAGCAACAACCTAATAGCTAGTATCTGTCTATCCCGTCCCATGACTGCAGTGACCCACAAGTGAAAAAAAGGCACACAGTGTGTTTTTAATACAAAACAAGTTTATTAGTTCCTTCCATTATCAGACTTAAGTTAAAACAGTGACCAATTCATACAGACAATATGCAGAAGAGCAAAGCCAAGCAACAAAGTCTCTTATCTCTCTGGTCAGTATCAGCAACAACATCCTCTTCTATTATGAGACAAACACAGCCTACTACGATTACTACTAGTAGTACTACTCCCACAGATAAAAGTCATGAAATTGAATCTGCATCTGAGGTACCGGATATAACTGCTGATCAGGCACTTGATGTAAACAGAGAAGTCGTAGCCTTATCCGAAAAAGCCCACGTGTCACTTGCTAAGAAATGTAGTTTATTGCTTGATGATGAGGTGGAAGTCGGGGAGAAGTAAAGACAAAAAATATGACCAAGAAAAAAAGGGCCAGACTATTTCAGTGTCATTGGTTGTCCATTTATAAATGGTTGAGATATGACAATAAAAGGGGACTTATGTTCTGTATAGTATGTGAACAGTATCCCACTACTACAACCCAAGCCTTTAAAAAAAAAAAAAAATAGTTTGCTACAGGCTCTAACAACTTTCGCATTGAGTCGCTACGCACACATGAAAAGTCCAATCCACATGTGCTATGCCAGAACCAACATATTCTGGAAAGTGGCCAACGAGTAGTACACTATGAGATAAGTGAGTCACCACTTTACCAAGCCTTTGCACAGCTGGAACGCCAAGTCAACTTCCTAGATACCAACTGGCCCTCTACTTATTAAGCTGAAATGTGCTGCATAATTTAGGGCAAGGTTAAAGTTGGAATGTACTGCATATATAGCATAAGGACTTCTATTGTGTATACCTCTTGTAATATATATTTTTTTTTTTTGTTGTTCTACATTTTATATCTCCTGTCTATGTAATTGAGAACTGTATGTGCATGTGCCTCAGGACCTCCTTGTGAATGAGCTTGCTCAATGGAGTCTTTCCTGCAATAAACTTGAACTGAACTGAACTGGAAGAGGCCACAAAAGGTGAAAATGAGATGTCTGTTTAACACAGCGTACTCCATTGCCAAAAGTCTGCGTCCTTTCTCAGACATGGAGTGGCTCTGTGAATTACAAGAAAAAAATGGCATTAAGCTAGGTTCTAATTATACTAATGATAAGCAAGCCAGGGACTTTTGCGGTGCTATATCAGCAGTTATATTCAGAACCCAGTTGCACACTCTTACTAATGTTAAGTATGTGACAGTTCTTGCTGACGGCAGTACTGATTCCAGTATAACTGAGTGGGAAAATGTTTTCCTACGGTTTGTTGAGCCAAACTCAAAACAGGTTTGTACACTGCTTATCCAAACTGCGCCACTGGAGCATGCACATGCGGAAGGTGCATTTCACTCAATATCGACTGCATTGGAGTCAGTAAATCTTCCCCTCAGTAACCTACAAAATGTTAACAATCCAGGGTCGCTACTTATTTCAGCAAATTTTGACAGGGCCAGTGTCATGATGGGCGAAAGAGGAGGAACCATAGCAAAGTTGCGGGAACACTGTCCTCAAATAATTGCAATGCACTGTGTTGCCCATAATATGGAGTCAGCAGTTCTCAATGTGTTAAACAAAAATCCTTTTGTATCAAAGCTTGAAAGTACTCTGAAAGGAATATTTAAATTGTATCACTATAATCCCCCCAAAAATGAGAGCTCCAAGAAATTGCTAACATCACGGATACAGATCTGGCGCACTTTAGTGCAATTAAACAAGTGAGATGGCTTGCCAGTAGGTCACGTTCAGTACATGCAGTTCAGGTTAATCTACCTACTGTTGTACAACACCTAGAACATGCATCTTCGGCTGCTGGTGATGAAGGTTCAAAAACAAAGGGCCTCTTAAAAGAAGTACAGAGTGTGCAGTTTGTAAAAGCTATTCACATACTGCAAGATTTCCTGCCAATACTAAAAAAAAACCTGTCACTGCAGTTTCAACGAGATGACATAATAATACTGGAAGTTCCACAACTTGTTGAGACCTGCCTACTCCAGCTTACAGAACTCAAAACACCACCAGGGAAGTACATATCAGCGTTCCTCAGCCATTACAAACCTGAAGAGAAATGTATGGAGTATGTTGTGTCAAAGAAAGGAGGGGAGAAGAAGACTGTTTATTTCCCATTCAGAGGCAACTGCCCACAAATCAGTTTTCTGACAGATGGACAACTGAAGACTTTAATAGATGCAGCAGTAACATACACTGACGACAGATTTAAAAATTTCTCAGAAGTGCCTCTCAAATGGTTCAACTGTTTAGATTTTAAGCAGTTTGATCTGCCAAGAGACCAACTAGCGGTGTTTGGTACCTCTAAACTGGCAAACTTGGCTGAATCCTTTCCTTTTTTCACAGAGGAGCAGCAGGAACATATAAAGTCAGAGTATGCTGCATTTAAAATACTACTGCAATCTACAGCTGAAAACCCTATTTGCAGGTGTATGCCAGATTACTAAAAGAAAAAACACCCCAGATCACGCACATTCTTGACCTAGTTGAAATACTTATGACAATGAGTATATCAACTGCAAAATGTGAGAGTTTTTTCTGTTCAGAACCTAATCAAAACAAAAATCAGGACACGTCTGGCTGATGACTCATTACAGTTACTCCTGCAGATAGCAGTAAAAGGTCCTGAACTGCATGACTTTGTCCCTGACCCAGCAATTAACCACTGGCTGCTCTCTGGTCCAGGCACGCGGCATGTTCATTGGCATGCTTCTGCTACATCTGCTGGTTCCGCTGCTTCTGCTTCTTTTGCCAATGATCCCGATGCTAGTACTCCTGCTCCCAGTGCTCTAATGTCATCATCTTCTTCCTGGCCTAGTCCTTAATGACAATTTTTCGTTCAACCAATGGTCAGTCCTTCTAACTCAGTCTGTAACATTTCTCCAATCTCTTCTGTTCTAATACGGACTTCAGCCTGTAGTACTACCCTGTATTAAATATAGGAAAATATTGTTTTTCCCGATTTATGAGGTTTTTCTACAACTACTTCCATCCATCTTATTAAATAATAGTACAATACAAGTCCTGCCACACCATCATTTATTTTTATTAATTTGGTTGAAAATGTCCATTGAAATGCACTGGACTACCACTCTGAACTCTGGGACTACCACTTTGGTCAAGGCCAGTTGTCCTGGACTAGCATGCAATTCTGAAATTTGTCGATCCCTGGGCTCAATTCCAAGATCATATGATTCAGCCAGCACTTGATGCCCTGCGTGCGGGGAAAGATGTGTCTAAGTTACATTCCACTGACTTGAGAACTGCTTTATTGTTTAAAGAAGGCCCCAGACTGAAGTTGCTCAATCAGTTGCTGTATAGAGAGACAGCAGATCGTAGTGGCAAAGTAGACAAGCAACAATTGGTTCTCCCCATGGCCTTTAAATATTTGGTACTGAGGTCCCTCCACAATCACATGGTGCACCTCGGTATTGACAGAACCCTTGACCTGGTATGATCTCGCTTCTACTGGCGCAAAATGGGGGCTGATGTTGAGCACCATGTAAAGACTTATAGTCATGCCTGCAAAGAAAAGCCCTGCCTTGGAGGGCTGCCCCCTTGTTAATATTACTACCAGCACCCCCATGGAACTAGTTTGCACAGACTTCTTGTGTTAAGAACCTGATCAGTGGAACACTGGCAATGTGTTAGTGGTTACGGATCATTTCACACGGTATTCACAAGCTTTTCCCACCAAAGATCAAAAGGCATCTACCATGGCCAAGGTGCTAGTGGAAAATTTCTTTGTCCACTATGGTGTCCCCCACTGGATTCATTCTGATCAAGGCAGAGACTTTGAGAGTCGGCTAATCAAAGAAATGCTCTCTCTATGGGGGGTGCGAAAGTCAAGAAACACCCCCTATCACCCGCAGGGAGACCCTCAACCAGAACGTTTTAACCGCACCCTTCTAGACATGCTGGGCACCCTCCACCCAAAAGATAAGCATAAATGTAGCCAGCAGATTAGCATCTTGGTACACGCATACAACTGCACGAAAAATGATGCTACTGGGTTCTCTCCCTACTGCCTCATGTACGGGAGAGAGGCCCGGCTGCCAGTTGATGTCTGTTTTGAGGTCTCTCCAGATGGGGTCCGAGCCGAAAACTACTTGCAATATGTACAAAAACAGAAAGCGCAATTGAACCATGCCCATCAACTGGCCCAGACAATGGCTGCCAAGAGAAATCTAGCTGACAAAGAGAGGCATGATAAAAAAGAAAAGGCTCAAGAGCTTCGACCTGGACACCGTGTGATGTTACGCAATTTGGGACTGCATGGTAAACACAAAATTGCTGATCGGTGGCACCATCTTCCCCATCTAGTAGTTGGAAAGTTGAATGATTTACCTGTGTACAAGGTGAGCCCAGAGAACAACTCCAAAGCTGTCAAGACCATGCACCGTAACCACCTGCTACCCATCGGCCAAGTCACGATTGAGGCTGAACCCCCAGAAATTGAGCCTCCTGGGCCGGTGACTTGTGCTGCTGCAAAAAAGAGACGGAGTCAACCTACCCTTGTGGTCAGAGATTTAAGGTTTCCTCCGCAGCAGGCCCAGAATGATAGTGACTGTCGGTCCACTTCTGACAAAAGTGAATATGACCATGCCTATTACCCCTCTTATGAACTGAGTCAGCTGTTTCAAGATAACCCCCTGAAAAATTGTGGGGACGAAGCTGGGCCTTCTGGAACTGCCATACCAACCCCAGCTTCGTCCTTGAAGCCAATGCTCCCAGAAAGTGAAGTGCAATGTATCATGTCTGAAGATGTTGAGTCTCTGTGTATTGTGGAACTGTATGAATTGCCTGAAGAAGGGGCTGAGGGTTTGAGTCTTTCTGGTGACATACCAGAACTTGAAGAACACTATGAGAGTTCTGACCACCCCCTTCAGTGCCTCAAAGCTTGATTGTGCCTGAGCCTTTGCAAAATGAGTCAAGTGTTGTAGAACCAGAGCCTGCAGAGCAAGGAGTCGACAGTGCCCCAAGTTTGGACGTTCCCACCCAGGCAGAGGCATCCCTCACAAGTGACAAGAGTCCCCAGACCAGTGCTGAGAGTACAGAGACTGTAGTTGTCCCCCTCAGAAAGACTGGCCGAGCAGTCAAGTCAGTAGTGCGCCTCAGTTATGATTCTCCCGGGAGGCCAGAGGATTTACCTCTCTATGTGGTGCACAAAGGTGTTTATGTCTCACCAAGCTCACTGCCCAAATTGAGCTTGACAGCCAATTCCAGGTTACTTGTCTTTCCCTCGCACTGTGGTGCCCCTGCCCCCTCTAGCCTCAAGTTTGCTGACAGGGAAGGGCCCTTTCTTGCATTGTTTAAGGTACAAGAAGTTATTACCGGATTCAGTATAGTAATGTTCAATTTACTGTGTGAAATATGCACAATGTGTTGTCAGAATGGATACAGTATCATGAAGCGTACTGAATATGTACAGTAAAGTAATAAGTTTATGTTAACTAATGCATGATGGTACAGACTTGACGCGGACACCACGTTTTCTCCAGGCAGGGAAGGGTGCAACCCCCTACAAATGGGGGTTCCCCAAAAGTCTTCCTCGAGCTTGCCTAAATGCTCACTGCCAGGCCGGTGTCCTGCGTTTTAGCAGTTTAAATGTGATTGCCAAAGAGTGCCTGTATAGCTTCTGTGTACTGTCTCTTTAAGAGCTGCCTGGATTGCAGTCATACATAATCTGAGAGGGAGCTCTGTTGAACGATGTAACTATTTGCTGAAAATCATTTAGAGTGATAATGTAGTTTGTCTAACCTGCCTTCTTTGCAGCAAGGACTGTTTTGTTTATCTCCACTATCTTGGTCCTGGACTGCGAATTGGACCAATCAGTACTGGTGGGACCTAAAATGGAGCTGGACTACAGGAGCTGTCTGGAGTCAAAATCTGTAGGAATTGTAGTTTTGGGCTTTTTGTGCCTTCTTGCACCTGAAGGGGGCCTTTGTTGTGACTGACAGGAGGATCAGCCAACCAAACCTTTTGGATCTTGGGGAAATTTCCCAGTCTGCTGCAGCTAGTTTCAGTTTTTGAGCTGAGAAGTGAAGAAGTAACAGCTCAAGTGATTTTTTTTTTTTTGCATAACATGTTTATTAATTTTCCACATATAACCATTAATGAAAAACATCTCCAGTAAGATATAACAACCAAACTAACTATACACATGTACCCAATGCATTTAACTATTCCCATCCATCCCATCACCATACTGTCCAACTTTCCCCAACATATCTGGGTACTCTACAATATTTAAATCACATCATTCAATACATCAGAACATTAAAAAACACTCCCCCCCCAGGTCCCATCCAACAGAGAGGGGAGAAAGAAAAGAAAAAAAAGGCTTAACAATAACCATGACAAAGTTTAAAATATTGTGCAGATTGTATTCTGTTAATTACCCCATATTTAGTATATGCAAATCTTCCATTTCCTAATTGATTCATAATCTCCCTGAATTTACAGTTATACCAGCTCCCATCTGCTCCCAGGTACTGGGTCTCTTCTCATTAACCCCGTAGTCCCTTCCTCAATACATCTATCTCAGCTAGGGACAGCAACGAAACAAAAGACTCCCAGGTCACCCAAAAGCGCTTGTCTCTATTTTTAGATACATAATATAGTCTCTCCAGGCCCAGGACCTGCAAACACAAAGTTTTCCATTGCTGAATGTTGGGACCTCACCAGAAACCCAAGTATTTAATATACAGTGCCTAGCTAGGACTATCAAGACCTTCACCCCCCTAGGAAAAGGTCTCCAATCCTCCTCATCTGAGTCATCCACTCCAAACAGCAGGCTGACAGGCCTTTTTTCCAACTGCCTTCCCCATATTCTGCCAATTTCTCTAGCCACTCCCTCCCAGAGATGCGTTAAAGCAGTGCATTCCCAAAAACAGTGTATATATATGTACCCACTTCCAGGTGACATCTCCCACATAGAGAGGACACCTAAGGATGAAATCAATGTACCATACTTGGGGGGCAATATAGCCGATGCATGAATTTATAATATGATTCTTGATGCTTATTACAGAGCAACAGCCCTTTGTGCAATTGCATCACAAGGTCCCACCCTTGGTCAGAGATCTCCCGTCCTAAGTCTCTGTTCCACAGTCTCCTGGTTTCACAAGTATAGTCGGGGAAGAACTGCCGTCCCAGCCTCGCTGCTCTACCAACAGCTCAAGTGATTCTGAGCAGCAGTTCTGTGTAGTTTTGCAAGGGAGAACTGTGAAAGGGCTGAGTTTTGGCCTGCCTGTTGTCCCTGAGAGGATAAACAGAGTTTATTCGGACAGAATCAGAGTTGTGAGGACTATTTAAGCCACTGGACTGTGACCAGGCTTTAACCTGAAAAAGACAAGAGGATTTGCTGAATGCGATCAGCCTGTCAGGATATCCAGCTGCTTTTGAATCCCTGGTTTGTGCAGAGACTTTGAGATCGTGACTGGAGAGCGGTTTGCCTGGTACAGTAGAATTTCCTTACATGTAAATGTGCTGTGTATTGAAAGTGGGTCGTGATTTGGTTTCCCACTGTGTGAACTGTGTTCTGCTTGCTGGAAGCTTTATCCAGCCTAATCGGACTGAATCCACGTTCATCTCCAGTCGGCCTGGGCCATGCCACGCTGGCCCTGCCAGACTACTCCACTGGACAGAGGAAAGCCACCGACGAGAGACCTGCCTGGGGATCAGCCCCCTGCTCCACGCTTGAACAGAAACAATGCCTCGGCGAATCGTGTGGGCCCAGCTTTTCCTGGCACTCCAGATTAACCACCTGCTGTCTCGATTTTTGTCCAGCCTGTATCCAGTCTTGGGTATCGTGAGTAATCATCAGGGTAGCTCCCTGCAACAACAGCCTAATCTAACAGTGTGTCATCTGATTGTCTTGTTTTCTTTTCACGAACTGAGCCCTCTGGCTCTGGATTACAAATAGAGTTTGTTGTGCATGTTGTTTTCTTCCATCACAGGGCCCCAACCAGCTGCAACGTTCCTGGCTAGCCCACAATTCCCCATCTGGGTACCCAGAGTGTGTGACTGTTTATGGGCCCTGAAGTGCATGCATAACTGTTTGTTTGATAGAGCCTTTAAGCAAATTAACCTGATTATGCCCCTCCCCTGTTCAAGTCCCCTAAATAACTCAGATCTAACTCTTTTTGTATTTACCCTGACTGTGGTTCCAGTTTCTGCAAGAGTACTGTACTGCTGTTATTTGCAGTGTATAACCTTGTTTTACAGGGGTCCCCAGAGCTGGGCCAGAGGAAAGTCCTGGTGGTAAGTACAAACAGAGTGGGTACTTGTGTGGTGTATCAGGGGTATTGTGAAAGTGATTACTGTGTATTGTTCCGGCCATTAGTAAGGAAAGGGGGGGGGGGGGTTTACAGTGTCCCAGAGTGCTGTGCTCAGGTTAGCTTGACCACTACTACACAGAAACATAGAAGTTGATGGCAGATAAGGACCACAAGGCCCATCCAGTCCACCCATTTCTTTTTCTGCCTTATGAATGTGCCATCGGCCTTTGCTCTGTCAATGGCCTATGTATTCATACTCATCTGTATTGCCCCCTTATGCCTATCCCATGCCTGTTTGAAGCCCTGCACTGTATTCATATCCACCACTTCCTAAGGTAGGCCATTTCATACATCCACCACCCTTTCTGTGAAAAAGAACTTCCTCACATTATCCCTTAATCGGCCTTCCTCTAATCTCATGCTGTGTTCTCTTGTCCTGCTATTTTTCTTATACTGAAACATGTTAGACTCTTTCACCTTGTTAATGCCCTTAAGGTGTTTGAATGTTTTGATCATATCACCTCTCTCCCTCCTTTGCTCTAGGGTATACATATTGAGCTCCGTTAATCTGTCCTCATATGTTTTCTGATACAGTCTCTTCACCATTTTGGTTGCCCTTGTCTGGACTGCCTCAATTTGGTTAATGTTCTTGTGAAGGTGTGGCCTCCAGAACTGCACGCAGTACTCCAGATGGGGCCTAACCAGTATCTTGACCTCCTGGAGGCACCCATTTCAGAACTCAGGCCCCTTAATCTGCTACTAGCCAAGCAGGCAGGAGTAGTAGCCCTTGGGATAGTGCCACCTAGGGGTTACAATAGTCAAGAAAGGGAAGGGGGTGCCTATAGGTGGCCAATCTTATGGACTAGAAATTGTACAGGATAGAATAAACTAATAAATAGAAGAACTATTGTAACAGATTTAAGAAAAGGTCGGTCCTCAAGAGTGGCAGGAGCTCCCTGTCACAGTCACTGATGCCACTGCACACCCATGTCTTGGGGGGAAACCAGTACATGAAAAAATCCTCCAGCATGCTAGATGATGTCTGGTCTTGTTGGTGCAGCACCACTCTGATTCGGGATGCTTCTCCCGGATCCTGACCCCTGCCTTCCGCTGTGGTGGTGTAAGCACCCACCATGAGGCAGCCTGTGAGACGAATGGAGGAGGGGAACTGTAGGCAACATCTCCCCAGCCAAGGAGGGGAAGAAAGAAAGAAAGAAAAATGTTTTTTATTTTTTTTCATAGTGCCTTGCTCACTTCTCTTCTATGTTTATCCTGAAGCTCATTCTCTAACACTCACTATATGATGTCTCTGATGACATCACATCACATTTGAGCCACTGACAGGACTGCACTCCACCACAGAAACAAAAAATCCATGCTGTAGGAATGAGCAAATGCTGCAGCAGAAGCCAGTAGCTCTGCCGCAAAAATCAGGACTGAAGCCATGGAGAACTAGAGGCCCTGCCTATAGGTTCTCATAGCATGTGGGCTGATATGTGCATTCATGTTTTATTGATTTATTTATTGAAATGTTTCACCAGGAAGGCACGCTGAGCAACAAGCTGCTCGTCTCCTGATGCGACCTGGGGGGTAGGGGAACATGAGGATAGTATACAGACATTTGGTACACAATATAGATAAACAATTTAATTATATTCAATAAAGTGAGCAGACTATACAGAAGTACTGAAAAGGAAGAGTGCGAACAGGTATGAACTAGATGGATACAATGCTAACAGTCTTGAACTATATGCTGCTGGACCATCTGAGGGACTTCTGTGGACTCACTGGCACTGTTATTTGCTGGTTCAAGTCCTTTTTCACAAACAGAAGACAGAGGGTGGTAAATTTTTCATCTCTTAGCCTTCGGTCTTGTGGGGTACCTCTGGGTTCGGTGTTGTCACCGATGTTCGCCGTGTACATGCTACCCCTGGGAGAGATCATTAGGAAGTACAGCTTGGGGTCTCATTGCTACGCTGATGATACCCAACTGTACTTATCCTTTGCCCCTGGAACATCAAATGCGGTGGATGTATTAAACAATTGGCTGGCAGAGATCAGTGACTGGAGGGCCTCCAGCTGGTTGCGACTGAACCCCGATAAGACGGAGGTACTGGTGGTGGAGTCGAACAGGAGGCGGATGGGGTTGCCCCCGGGGTCAGACTCTGGACTAGTTCCAGGGTCAGTCCCTTAGAGGGCTTCCTCTAAGTTGCGTAATCTTGGCATGATATTTGACAGCAGTATGACGATGGAATATCAGGTGTCTGCCATTGTCAAGGGAAGCTTTTTTCATCTGAGAAATATTGCCAGGATTAGACACCTGATTCCGCCCCTGGACCTCCCCACCTTGGTACATGCATTTGTCACATCCAGGTTAGACTACTGTAATGCGCTCTACCTCAGGGTCTCCGGAGGCACCCTCTGTCGACTGCAGCTAGTGCAGAATGCAGCTGCCAGGTTGTTGACAGGCCAGTCGAAATACTGCCATGTCACCCCGGTGCTGAGAGAACTACACTGGCTGCCAGTTCGATGGAGGGTGCTCTTCAAGGTGGACTTACCACCTATAAGGCCCTACATGGACTGGGCTCTTGTTACCTGGCTGACCTTCTTAACACCTGCTGCCTCGGTTCAGCCCCTCCGGTCCTCCTCGAGGGGCCTCCTCACGATTCTTAGGACAAGATTAAAAACTGCAGGCGGGGGGGGGCGCTGCTAAGAAGCTTACAGGAAGCAGCAACTATACGGAGCTCTGACCACATTGCAATCATTTTCTATTATTTGGTACTTTTAAATTAAATTTATTGTGTTGAACTTGCCCTACCAGGAACAATAGATTACTAAGAGCAGAGTTATGGGCAAAAATCGTGGAGTGGCTCCACTTTTGGATTTTGTGCCCAAAAGACTGGGTAGGAGCGAGTTGAGAGGCCCAGTGAACATGTGGGGGCTGGGAAATCAAGTACAGAGGGAGCCTCGCTGGATACCATTCAGACCACGCTAAACCAACTGGTGAACTCAGTGCGGGATATGGATAGAAAACTAGATGCTCTCACACCTCGGGTCTCTACGCTAGAGACCAGAATGGAAAAATGTGAAAACACTGTGCATAAGACAGAGGGGTTGATTCTGTGAGCCTGCGATGCAACCACAAAACTTATAAAAGAAAATGAATCACTCCGTCAAAGGCTAGAGATGGTTGAAAACCAGGCCTGAGAGAGGAATCTTCGTGTGCTGGGTTTATCGGAGCATGCTGAAGGGGAGGATTGCCTACGGTTTATGCAAACAATGTTATCCTCTATTCTGGGACTAACTGCATCGAAGCCTTCGATAGCTATTGAGCGGGCTTATCGGATTTCCCCTTGCAGACCTCCGACCGATATACAGACCCCAAGAGCTATGCTGATAATGTGCCAGGGTGTGGGAGATCGAGACAAGAATGCTAGCAATTGCTCGTCGAAGGCGAGCATTGAAATATGGCGCCGCAGTCTGCATATTTTCCCCGACCTCTCATACTGTACCAGACAGAGAAGGAGGGCATTTGATGGTATTCGAGGGCGCTTGCAGCAGTAGAAAATGTCGCATCAGCTCCTGTTTCCTACTTGATTAAGGCTTGCATGGAGGGAGAAGTCTTACCAGTTTAATGACCCTAGCGACGTGGAAAAATTTCTCCAGTTGTTGGAAAAGGAGTCGGAGCCTGTAGCTGACAAAGACTCGGCTTCAGAGGGGGACTGAAATTTTTGGGAACTCTGATGTCTCTGTGAGTTTAATGAGAACCGGGGCTCTGGGTTTAGCTTTATTCTTTAAAATAGTACATATGTAGATGGCCTGAGTTTCATGCTGTGAGATCTCTTGCATTGGGTCATTCCCGAGACCAGAACTTTAACAAGGCTAAAGGACAGACTTTTACTATACTTGGCAGTTCAGCAATGGAAGAAGCCAGAAGGGGAAGGAAACATATTCAGTTCAGTGCTTTAGAGTAACTGGTAATTGCTATTTTTCTTTTAAACTTAAGATTGTGGGCTTTTAGTGACACTGCACTTTCTTTGTTGTCTTTACTTAGAATTGTTTTTGGGCTGTTGAACATTTAAAACATAGTGGTGGTGTATTTCTGTGCTGCCTTTAATTGCTGCAGATTTTATCTTGGCTTGTCTGACTGCCCTGTAGTTTGGGTGAGGGGTGTTAATTGTTTTGCCTCTGACCTAAGCTACATGATAACTGGAGGTGGGGCTTAGTCAGAGTTGAGGTAGCAAGTGAGTTTTATTTTCTCAGAAGAAACCAGAAGGGGAAGGAAACATATTCAATTCAGTGCTTTAGAGTAACTGGTAATTGCTATTTTTCTTTTAAACTTAGATTGTGTGCTTTTAGTGACACTGTACTTTCTTTGTTGTTTTTACTTAGAATTGCCTCCCTCCCCTTCCCCCAACTCTTAATTATATGCCCTGTTAAAGCTGATTGACAGGAGCTAAACACAGGGTATAGTAAGGGGTGTGAAGTAGGAGGGGCATAAAGGGGAAAGAAGCCCACCCTCAGCACGACAAGTGTTTTGACTCATTTATTTATTTACTGGTTTCTTTTCTTTTTTTTTTTTTAAGAAAATTATCTGAGGATTAGTGGCAGGATTTTTAGGACAGTAAATTAATAAAAAGAGAACTAGGAGAGCTTCAGTAGCAGACAAGTAGTGGAATAGCAGTACAATTGCAGTATAATGTGGGGAGTGGTGCAATGCAGTGGCTGTGGGGCAGCCATATTCAGGCAGACCTTCTGGACACTGAGGTGCTGCCCTATCTGCATACATCTCTCTGGACTGTGGGATGAGGTAGCCAGACTCAGAGCGGAAGTAAACTGGGTCAGGAGTACCATCACCCCTATCCAGAGACCACCCAGTCCAATGCAACTGCCTCAAGGATGCCGAGAACGAGGAGCACTTGGATGACAGTGGGCTCAGGGAGGGTTAGAGCGGTCAGGCAGAGGCACATCCCAGATCCTATTCCACTCAAGAACTCATATGCCACACTGGCAAATGAGGACAACCAAATAGAGGTACCCAGAGAAGTGGAAGGAAAGGATGTGGAGGTTAGCCAAGGAGGTGACCTCAGCGGGGAAAGCAGTGGACCCCAGAGGAGGAGGAAGCAAATCCTGGTGGGGGACTCCATCATAAGAGGGATCCAGCTAGGAACACAGGAGGGGGAGGACAGGCAGGTGAGGTGCCTACCAGGTGCCACGGCATGGAGGGATGGAAGGAAGATCCTGGGGATCACTGCGAAGGCAAGACGGGAGGGTGAGCTGGATGTCATTATCCACCTAGGTACTAATGACCTGGCAAATGGGGAGCCAAAGGAAGTTCAGGAAGAGTTTAGGAAACTGGGGAGGGGTCTCAAGCAAGTAGCTACTTCTGTCACTTTCTCAGAGTACTACCTGTGAGAGGCAAGGAGAGCATAGGGTGCATGCACAGGAACTTTAACTCATGGTTGAAGAACTGGTGCTGTGAGAAAGGTTTGGATTCATTGGTGACTGGGACCCACCTGGAGGATGGAGGTTTGTTCAAGCCTGACGGCCTGCATCCATCCTGGAGGGAATCAAGCACTCAATGATAAGTTTAAATGCTACATTGACAAGCATTTAAACTAGCAAAGAGGGGTGGCAGGCCAGCAAGGAGGGTACCTACTTGCTCACCCCCACAGCTAGCAGTGGAACCAGTGAACCAGAGGGTGGCTATCTCTGCAAAGCAGTGTGCAAAGATGGAGATTAGTGCCCAAGAGGTGGATAGGCAGAAAGGGGCAAAATTCAGCAGAAGGGCAGACAGCAAGGAGAACCAGGGATAAAGGACAACCAAGGAAGGGGCTGGAGTAGAACAGTGAAACAGTCTAGGGAGGTCAAATCATGGAAAGCCATGTGTGCAAATGCCAGGAGCCTTAGCAACAAGATGGAAGATCTGGAGGCTGTCATGGTGCAGTCAGACCTGGACATTGTGGCCATCACTGAAACCTGGTGTAATGATAACCACGACTGGGAGATGGCCATACCTGGCTACAACATATTCAGAAGAGACAGAGCAGGCAGGAAGGGAGGAGGAGTGGCACTGTATGTGAAAAATGACATAAGGGCCACAGAGATCCAGGAGGAACAAAATGGGGGAGAGATACTGTGGGTTAAGCTGGAAAGGAAAATGGGGACAGCCATCCACACAGGTGTGGTCTATAGACCACCAGCCCAGGAGGAAGAAACAGATAGGGAGCTGATGCTAGCCATCCAAAGGATGGCAGACAAGGGTGAGGTAGTACTGGTTGGAGACTTCAATATTCCAGACGTGGACTGGAGCATCCCAGCAGCAGCATCAACTAGGAGCAGATTTATCCTGGACTCCCTTCAAGGTGCCTTCCTCAAGCAACTGGTCATGGAACCAACTCGGCAGAAGGCAATACTGGACCTTGTGCTCACAAACAGGGACAGTGTGATGGGGGTAACAGTGGGGGAGCACCTGGGGAACAGTGACCACCAGTCATTGTGGTTTGAAATCACAGAAAGAGCAGAACCAAACCACACAAAAACACGTATCCTGGATTTTAGGGGGGCAGACTTTGGGAAAATGGGGAGATACTTGAAAGAGGCATTAAGGGGAATGGGACAGGAATCAGGGGTTGAGGAACAGTGGGCAGTATTTAAAATGGGGATTACAAGAACAACAGAATTATGCATTAAGCAGGTTAGCAAGAGGAAAGGAAGAGGAGACCATTATGGTTTTCAAAGAGGTAGCAAAAGAAAGTGAAAGCCAAAAAGATTGCATTCAGGCAATACAAAAAGACACAGGCAGAAGGGGATAGGGAGAAGTACCAGGAGAAGCAAAGGGAGGCAGGGAGGTCAGTAAGGGAAGCCAAAGCTCAGACAGAAGAACACATTGCAAAATCAGTGGGTAGAGGGGACAAAACCTTTTACAGGTACATAAGTGAAAAAAGAAAGCAAAGGGGGGGATAGTGAGACTGAAGGGGGAGGATGGGGGCCGCGTGGAGGATGACAACAGTAAAGCTGACATATTGAACAGGTATTTCTGCTCAGTCTTTACTGAGGAAGAGGAGGGTAATGGGTCTGAAGGGAGTACAAGGGGTGAGAATGGTGCAGAAATGGACACAAGTCCCTTTACGAGAAAGGGTCCTGAAGGAACTGGAAGTAATAAGTTGATAAAGCAATGGGGCCAGATGGGGTGCACCCAGGGTCCTTAAAGAACTAAAGAGGTGGTGGCTGAACCTCTGGCTATCCTGTTTAGCTGATCACTGAAACAGGAGGTACCCAAAGACTGGAGGACAGCAGATGTAGTCCCCTTATACAAAAGTGGGAACAAAGAGGCAGGAGGAACTACAGACCAGTCAGCCTCACCTCGGTAGTGGGGAAGATCATGGAAGCACTACTGAAGGAGAGATTGGTGGAACATCTGGTTGTCAATGGACTACAGGACCCAAGGCAGCATGGTTTCACCAGGGGGAGGTCATGTCAGACCAACCTCGTTGAATTTTTGACTGGGTGACTAGGGAGGTGGATCGGGGAGGGCAGTGGACATGGCTATCTGGACTTCAGCAAGGCCTTTGACACTGTGCCACATAGAAGACTATTACACAAACTGGGGAATATGGGTGTGGGCAGGACAGTAGTGTGGTGGGTAGGTAACTGGCTGGGTGGCAGGACACAGAGGGTGGTGGTAAATGGCTGTCACTCCACAGAGGGAAGAGTGACCAGTGGGGTACCACAGGGATCAGTGCTGGGACCGGTCCTATTCAACATCTTCATCAGTGACATTGCGCAGGACCTAGAGGCAGAATTTCCCTGTTCACTGATGACACAAAGCTCTGTAACAGAGTAGACACATCAGAGGGTGTAGACAGAATGAGAAGGGACCTGCAGAAACTTGAAGAATGGTCAGGGGTTTGGCAGTTGAAATTCAATGCAAAGAAGTGCAAGATAATGCATATGGGGCACAAAACCCTGGCACAATATATCAGTTGGGGGTGAGGATATAGCATGCACCAAGCAGGAAAGGGATCTTGGGGTTATCATCTCTGATGACCTCAAGGTAGGAAACAGTGTGACAAGGCAGCAGGTAAAGCAAATAGGATGCTGGGATGTATAGGCAGGGGCATCACCAGCAGGAAAAGGAGGTCATAATTCCGCTATACAAGACACTAGTGAGGCCCCACCTGGAGTACAGTGTACAGTTCTGGAGACCATACCTACGTAAGGACATAGACAGGGTAGAGAAGGTTCAGAGGAGGGCAACAAAGATGGTGCATGGATTGCATCACAAGTCCTATGAAGACAGGTTGAAGGAACTGAACATGTACTCCCTGGAGGAGAGGAGGGAGAGAGGGGATATGATAGAGACATACAAGTATCTTACAGGGAGGAACAGGGTGCAGGAATACACTATTTTTAAGCGAAAAAAGATGTTCCAGGACTAGAGGCATGGGATGAAGTTGGAGGAGGACGATTCAGAGGAAACATGAGGAAGAATTTCTTCACAGAACGGGTGGTGGACAAGTGGAACACCCTGCCAGAGGAAGTGGTGGGGGCTGAAACAATCACGGGATTTAAGAATGCATGGAATAGACATAAAGGAATTCTGGAGGTCAGGGGTAAGGGGCAACAGACTTCTAGGAAAACATAAACTGAACTTACAAGCTCAAATGGGCAGACTGGGTGGGCCATAGGCCCTTGTCTGCTGACATTGTCTATGTATCTACGGACCTTTTAAAGACTTGGAATTATTATTTCATGGCCTTGTACATGTTTGGTTTCCCTCTTACAAGTTATAGGTTCCAATACTTCTCAACCAAAAAAGGGGGATGGGTGTCTGTAACACATTTTGGAAGGTTAAATTGATGTGAACTGGGAAGTGCTATTGCATTGTAGTTCAGAACTGAAAAGTGAGTTTTCTGATTCAGTTTTTTGAAATACCTTTATTAGAGTTCTAAATATGAACACATAATAGATACTGGGAGCACCGCCGGACTGACTAAATCTGGCAGGGAGGTGCTTGTGGATTTTTCCTTTTAAGCTGCATGCTGTGGGATTACCATTGTGATTAATTAATAATAGAAACATAGAATTTGACGGCAGATAAGGACCACTTGGCCCACCCAGTCTGCCCATTTCCCTACCTACTGGATAAGCTGCAGATCCTAGTTAACCAGCAGCCTACTTCTTCTACCCCCAACCCCCAGAATTGCCTTATGACTGTCCCATGCATGCTTGAATTTCACCACTGATTTTGACTCCACAAGCTCCTCCGGAAGGCCGTTCCATGCATCCACAACCCATAATGATACTGTTATTTCCCCCTTTGGGTAACAAATGGGGAGAGTGCTTATTGTTGTGTGGTGCTTACAAATACTGTACTCTTGCATGGTATGCCACTCTCCTGTGGAATATCTTGTTTTGTGATTTTGCTCACAAATCCAATAAAAATATAATGCGAAAAAAAAAATGCAGGCGACCGAGCTTTCAGTGTTGCTGGTCCTGTCTTATGAAATTCGCTCCCATTGTTGGTGAGGGAGGCCCCATCAGTGGAGGTCTTTAAGATCCGCCTGAAGTTCTATTTGTTCAATCAGGCATTCTCAGATTCTGTTTGACACTAGTGTTATTGTCCTTTTAAAATTTAGAGGATTTTATATATTTATGGAATTTGTATGAGGATATAATTTTGTATGTGGAAATTGAGCATGTGTCTTTCGTATGGCGCCAAGAGCCTCTGGGATTGGGTGCCAGAAAAATAAAATTTGCCTTGCCTTGCCTTACAATAGCACAAATATCTTTTGCAAACATTTGGTGGGACATAGCTTTGTAGTTAGAAAATGGCTGGATAGAATACAAGAAGGTTGAACTAGAGCAAGAGTGCGAGGAGAGACACAGATAGAACAAACTTTGCAAGGTGTAACAAAAGTGCAAGGTTGACTATAAGTGTGTAAGCCCCTTGTTCCCAGGGGTTACAAGAAGCCATTTGAGTTAGTGGTAGGCAGGGAAGGCAGCTAGTGATCTGCAAGTAAATGGATTTCACTCTGTCCCCCTCGACTTCTGGTCTCAGCTGGGAGCTGGAGAGGTGATGTCATTTTGGAACTCTCACAGTGGCATAAGCCACACAGCAATTGCTGTGAGTGGGGAATTTAGAATTTTGTAGTCAGTTGGTGGCTGGCGTCTGCAGAGTGTAGTTGCAGTTCCAGCAGCAGCTCTGATATAGAATTTGCAGTGTTCCGGTTTGTTTTTTTCTTTCTCACCCTAGTGGAGAACAGCAATTTTCCAGCTTTGTTTAAGTGGTGGAAACCGACTCCAAGGGATTTTCTGTGTTTCATCCCAGGAGGGATGGAGCAGGCTGCCAGGATGTTAGGGGCAATCACCTGATCCTACCAGGACACTGGTGAAGCTGCCTTTTGTGACAACTTCTGTGAGTACTTTGTTTTGTTTGAGACTGCTCAGGAGTACCTGCATTTTAAGGGTGCATTCTCTAACAAAAGGACCCGGTCACCTAAAATGGTTTAAAGGTTGGCTGTCCTCAGCGGAGTCCAGTATGTGACCATCCATGTGAACAGATTTACCTTTTGACACCCTTGTGGTGTTCTTTGCTGATGTTAAGTATGATTTACATTTCTAGAAAGCATCAACAGTAACTTCTGGTACAGTGTGAGGTGTATTTACCAGAGGGGTGGCAGAGTATGAACTTGGAAACAAAAGGTGAGAGACCCCCCCCCCCATCTGGAATGACCAGTTTAGCACTCCGAGTTCTGAAGGGCACCTGTTTTTTTTCTGTCAGTGCATGTGGCCATTGCCTGAAGAAACTTTTACCCCAGTGAGTGGGTTTTCTCCAGTTCTGCCCCAGTGAGCGGGTTTTCTCCAGTTACCCCTTGTATGTGGATCCTCCAGTGTTGAGCCTCTAGTGCTCAGTCACAACTTATCCTATGCAATATGGGAAATGTCCAAGTACTGGCCGTGTGTGCCTAGTCGAGGGAAATTGCTTGTGTGTGTTCTACAAGTGGCTAGTCCACAATTTCTACAGTCATCCTATGCTATATGAGAATTCGGTGTTCTGCACCTCAGATGTCTGCATTTACGGTTTGTGTAACCCTTAGGATCCATCTTCGCTTTGTGTTGTTCCTACTGTGTAAAGGGAATAAAGCCACACTCTAGAATCCTAACCTGGTTTGGACATTTATGTTATTGCTTCCTGTGTGTGAAGTTACTTGGGTACCCCTGTCCAGAAGTGCAAACCTAGCATGGCCTGAGCAAACATTTTCTCCCCAGGACCTGGGTTGTGGCCATGGTATTGGTCCCAACAGGCGTGTGCCAGGTAGCAACCGCACTTGGTTTGTGTTTTATAATGTCTTCTCCATCTGCATATCCTGCCTTGTCTATGGTGGCAATCAATGTAATCCCCGTCCCTCTCTTTTCCCCTAGACTATGGGAGGTGTGCCTGCTGGTTAAATAAGGGGCCGTTGGGGGGGGGGGTTTACAAGTGCATTAGAGATTGGGGTAAACCAATAATTACGGCTAAGAAGAGGAGGAAGGTGAGTGGGTGGGCATATATTTATTTATTTAGCTTTTGTTGACCAGGTATGTGCACTAGACAAATTCTGCCTATTTTCAGGCACGACCCAGGGGAGGGGTATACAGATGAATGCCACTTGACTTTGAACCAGATTAACCTGTTGGTGGCATTTTAGTGAATATAGGCAGACAGCAGAGGGGTGGAAAGGGGGGATTTGGAGGAGGGGGGGGGAAGGCAAGGGGTGGAGGAGAAGGGTCTGCCAGGGCCTGACCACTCCAGAATGCTGGGGACCCTGCCTGCACCAGGCAGAGGTCAAGCACGAACAGGAGGGAAGCAGGTTCTAGGCAGTGGGAGTTAGAGCACGTCAGGAAGGAAGAGAAGGGTCTGCCAGGGCCTGGCCCCTCCAGTATGCTGTGGACACTGCCTGCACAAGGCAGAGGTAGAGCACGACAGGAGGGAAGCAGGTTTTAGGAAGCAGAGGTAGAGCACAACCAGAGGGAAGTATGCAGTGATGGGGAGTAGGCTACAGAAGGACCAAGAGAGAGGGAGGTGAGGAGAAAAGAGGGGCCGAGACCCAGCCCTTTCAAGAAAGAATGGGGTGGGAATAGGACGTGAGGAAGGTATTTGCCTAGGTTCTGGACCCCTCCAGGATGCAGAGAACCCTGCCAGGGGCCTAGGCCAAGCAACAGCGAGTGGGTAGTGAGGGTAAGGTGGTGTACAGAGGAGTGGTGTACTGCAGGAGTCCTGTGACTCCTCTTAGACCTCCTTCCTTCCTGGAAGAATCATACTAGTAGCTTACTGACCATGGGTGTATGCAGTGATTGCAGGATGTCTGTTTCCTGCAAGAGAGCTTGCCCCCCCCCCCCCGACTGGACCACTGTGAGGAGCCACCATAGGGCTGGAATGTGCTGTGGAGCCCAGGTCGACTGTACCAGACAGCCCATATTTTACCTGATAATTGTTGGCCAAAGGCTGCTGTGCATGCAAATAAATGAGAACTGCAAGACAATGTTGCAGTGTACAGGAAAAAGCAAAACTGACCAATCCAGATTTCACTGGAAATAATTAACAGGAAAACCACGCTATAGATATAGGAAACAAATGTCAAAGTGATCAGAGGGAGCCCTAGGGAAAAGTGATTAGGTACAGGAAGGCTTAGTGACTTGCTCAAGGTCACACAGTATGTGGCAGTGGTAGGATTCAGTCCTAGGTCTCAGTTCACAACTCTACACTTTAATTACTAGGACAAACTGCCTTTAATCCAGCATTACATCTGCACATATCTCACAACTGCCCCTGATTTTCAGGGAAGCCCCTGATTTTGCCTCAGAGTTCCCGTCCCTCCAAAATGTGGCACTTCTATCACTAAAGAGCTGGGGATTTGAAACACAAAGTCAATACCATAAGTTACTATTACAGTCTAATTGTCAGAAAACCTACTGTAGTGCCAGCCCGGCACTGTAGCAGTAGCGCTACTGCTGGCGACCCAGGTCTGGGAACAAGCCTGGGTCACCAGGGGGGCTGCCTGGGTGAAGGAAGACTGAGTGACCCAAGGGACACTCTCTTCATCCGGGGGGAAGGAGGCTGTCACACCACTCTAGCACTGCCACCCATGGATGCACGGGTGGTAGTGCAAGGTCAGTGGTGTAGGGAGGTGCTTGGCTAAGGTGTGCGTCAGCATGTCACCGGCCTGGATGCAAGTCCTTGTGCCAGCGTCCTCAACGGGAAGGGGCAAAGGGAAACTAAGGGGTAAATCCCCCCCCATGCCGAAGCACCATGGTGGCCCCAGGCTGTATATCCACCATTAATGCTGGCAAAGGGAGCAAAAGAAATGTATATATCAAAAAAAGAAAACATACCGTACCTCTGAACGTTCTGTCACTGAAATGTGGGATGTCGACACTCAACATGTGGAAAAGATGAGACCCTGGTCCTCAGGGGCACATTATCAAATATGGAGATACAAGCTCAGAGCAGTGTGGAAATCAGCGGCCTTTATTTGTATTGAGTGGTGAAATGAAGGACATTGAGAGGTCTAGCTGAGAGGTATGTCAGAAAGTGCTTTGGGAGAAAGCCACATATTTATTTAGTTTTTATCGATTTGGTAAGCACATCAGACAATCTTGTTAAGCTGCTATTACCACGTTTTTCAATGTTGGTCAGTTGTAGCCTTACCAAAAGTCACACTATTTTGTGCCAATTTCCTGGTGGAGAATGGGGTTCATTTGGTGGATAGGCTAGAATTTATGGACCAAACTGCTAACATCACCAGATACATCATTGAACTGCATGGCAAAGGTCACCTTGATGCATTACTGGAATGAATTATAGAATCGAGGTCTGAGAATTCTTTATTCTGATTGGCTGACTGGCACCTTTTACCCGTGGTAAATCCTGGCATAACCCACGGGAAAAGGTACCAGTCAGTCGAATCTGAAACAGAAATCAGTCTGAGCCCAAAAACACGGGTGGTAGTGCCAGGTCAGTGGTGTAGGGAGGTGCTTGGCTAAGGCGTGCGTCAGCATGTCACCAGCTAAAGCGAGAACTACTGGTAGTCTGGTACATATGAAAGCTGCCATTTCAATTCTCTGCTAAACCGCGATGCAAAAGCAGTAGTGGGAGGTTCAAATAAGTCCTTAACTTTCACAAGAGAAACTATTCATACTTTTCAGTTGACTGCTTCTCCCCGGGACTCTGCTCACCCAAAGGTTTCGCCCCATTAAGGTCTCTCTGTCTGTGTCTCTCTGACCCCATCCAAACAGTGGTACCGTTTCTGTTTCCCCAGTAACCAACTTGTGTTAAAAAAGATTAAAAAAAAAAAAAAAAAACTGTTCTAATATTAGCAACCATGGAATGTGGCCTGCTGCATAGTCGCACCATCTCCCTCCATTTCCATGACCTGGGCTCGCTCCCTAACTGCCACATTTCACTGCAGCGTTAATGGCACCTGACGCAGACCGCAAAATCCAGTAAACGGAGAAGTGTTGAAGAGACAGAAGCATTAATGGCACCAAATGCAGACCGCAAAAAATCCAGTGAATGGCAAACCGCTAAACAGACATAGGAACCACAGCATGGTTGCCATCAGCGCTCGCTGAAATCACTTCGTGGTTCCTATCGGGGCTCACGCTGCTGATTCACAGCTGTTAGTCTGCAAATGTTTAAAAGAAAAAAAAAAAGAAGCCTCACAAGCTCTCTCTCTAAAAACAAGCAAACAGAAAAACGACAGCAGCCCCCCAAGCAACAGCAAGTGTGTGTGGGTGTGGGGGTCTCTCTGGTGTATTTATGGGATGGGACTGGGTGTGGAGGACTTTGAACAAATGAGGAAGCTAGGCAGGGTCTCCTTGGCAACAAAGAACTATTTTTTCCAGTGGAGCAATAAAATCAATAAAATAAACTTAAAATACAAATAAAAAAGGATTTATTTTTTTTTCTCACCAATAAAAAGGGAAACATTGCATAATTGCAGTAAACCAGACAAGGTGTGGGTTATGCTAGGATCTACCCACTTCTGGTGTGGATTTGGTCATGAGGCACGCACCAGGCATGGGTAAATCCCAGCATAACCCACACCCTGTCGTGGTTTATTTAAGCAATATACCCCTCCAGGGAGTGGGTATACTGGTGGATTTACAATGCCTGGTGTGGTTCGGTCTCAAGGTGCAGCTGAGTGGCTTAACCACACCAGAAGTGGTAAATACACCAGTATACCCACTCCCCGGAGGGGTATATTGCTATTATACAATGCCCCTCTCTTTTTTAGATGGACAAAATAATTAAAAAAAAAAAAAAAGCTTTTTGTGCATTTTTATTTTTCTGATTATATTTGTTAGTCCGCCAGAAAAAAACAGTTCTGGGTTAGGAGGAGTTGCAGTGGATGCAGTACTGGAGCAGTCATGGACCATGTGGTTCCGGGTTTAATTAGGTTTGGTGACGGTGCAACTGGTGGGAGTTTGTTTTTAATGTGTGTGTGTGTGTGTTTTACATGCATGGCCAAGTTATGATAAAGTGAGCGAGAGAGTGCTACTGCAGTAATGAATGGAATGGTGAATGAGGTGAACTGGATTACACAGAGGGCGACAGGTGAGGTGGTCGGTTAAGGACAAGGCTTCAAGTTGTGAAAATAGTTTTTGGTTTACTGGATAGCCAGGGATGTAAGTTTGTCATGGATGAGGTTTTAATTACTCATTGTTTGTTCATGAAATCATCAGTAAACAGTAGTAAATGTTATGGCACTGTCATCATTGCTACATTCTGACGACACTAGTGAAAGTCATGGAAGTCCTGAATAAAGATCAAACGTCATAGAATCAATGACGTGTATGACTGCCATGACAAACTTGCATCCTTAAGGTCGAAAGCGTGAAGTGCGACTTTCGAGGCTGTAGACTCAGACCTGACAGTATTGTTAGGGCACTACTGTAAAGTTCTGGATGTCGCCGTCGCTTGTCGTGTTTGCCAGTTTTGGGCTGGTGATGGTCGGAGAGTTTTGAAGTATAGTTGTTTATGCGGCAGATTGGTGGCTGGCACGGGCACCTGTTCCAGTAGGTACACTGGAGGATTTACAACGCTGGCAAAGGTACCAGCCAGCCAATGAGAATGCAGGATTTGGTGCTTTCAATGTACCCCACTGTATAATGCTTAATTTTTATACCACGAACCTCCAGCAACAATCAATCAGATCAGCAGGCTGGCACCTTACCACCGTTGTAAATCCTACGATACCTGACCGCCCCCCTCCCTCCCCGGGCGCGGCTTATTGCTTAAATAAACCTGTTTGACACTTTAACAGCTAAAGTCAGTTGTACCCGTTTTTTTTTTTTTTTTGTCAAGCCGGTGGGGGTAGAGGGTGGCGGATTAGGATAAGACAAAGGTTTTAATACTTATTACTAACTTGAGGTTTCCTTTTGTGGTTCTTCAATGTCACACAACAGACCCCCATGCACCACGTACTTCACAGTCAACCATTATTAGTTCATAGGCGATTACCAATGGGGTGATTGATATACGGTGTCCCCTCAGGATCCTTCCGACGCTGCTTTTTGTGTTTCTCTGCAGCAAAGTCCGCAGCTTCAAGCAGCAAAGCCACATCGGTTACCATCTCAAGATAAAAAAATTTCTGAGATTTCCCTGAGTTAGAAAGACTAGAACAAGAGTGAGTAGGGAACTACTGGAAAGGCAACGCCTCTCAGCCACAGGCGTCCTATATTTGACCCGAGAGCTAACCACGTGACTTTGGCTGCGCCGTGTAGTCTTCCTACCAGGGTGGGAATGGGAAATAAGTGATGAAAATTAGTCTGAGCAGCCCACAGAGCCAGAAGGATATACCATTTTTTTTTCATTTCTAAGTATAAGAAAGCCATCTGTGTAGTTACGTTTGTTCTTACCTCTGCACGTCATATGTTTCTGTTGTCAGTGCCGCGAAGCAAAGGGGGATGATTTTTAAGGCGTACACTGGGTGCCGGAGCGTTTACATTTCCGGTCCGGCCTGCCTTCTGTGCTGACAGCACCCAAACCTACAGACCATATCGGGCAATTGGAGGGTGAGTTGTGCTAGCTTATAGCAGTTTGGACTGTCAGTTGAGCGTTGTGCCAGCATATTAACGATAAGATCATGCCTCTCTCAACTGTACCAGATTTTCTCGTGGAAGTGCCCTTCTCTTTCCTTTGAAATTTCGCGTTTCTGGGGCTAAAGAGTAGGGATTTGAATTGTAAGCATCATATCAGCAGCTATGTATTATATGTCTTCTTCAGAAAATGCTTTAAACATTAAACTGCATGTTTTATTACGCCCCTGTTGTTTGGTAATTTGTCTCTAATTTGTTTAAGCCTTGTCCCTGATTTTATTCTGAACAAGGGTGTAGGCAGGCGCATTCACAGTACATATTTGTGTATTTTTTAGTCCTGCCTGAAGGAGAGCATGTCGTTGTTGTATTATAAAGGGACTAACTACTAGGTGGTGTCTATGACTGCTCAGGTTCTGGTGTTTAGAAAACAGGAACCTAGCTAAACCAATTTTGAGATTAACTAAAACGTTCTTTAATCTTCTACACTTGTGGTAATACCTTTTATTAGACTAACCAAATGATTTTTACACAAGCTTTCAAGACCTCTCGGGTCCCTTCTTCAGGAGCAGAGAAAACTAACCAGCATTTCCGAATGTATGCAAGAGTTTGTGGAGAGGATGTGGAGGAAGCAATTTAATAGATCACTACCAGGAAATGGGCCTTGTTCCAGTGTTGTAATTACAGGGGGTCTTGCCATGGCTCGATCCCGCTGACTCTGAAGTGAGCCTGGGTGGCTCAGGCATCACTGCCATTGACTTACATTCAGAAGGCAGTCTCAGTTTGAGGATAGTATCCTTATGGGCCCCTCAGCTCACAAAGCTCATGTAGTGTAATTCCAACACTGCCTCATGTCATTAAAAGGTGAGAGCAGACATACAAATCATAAACTGCATCATAGTAATATCACAACAGAAGGATCAATAGTTGGAAAAAAAAGTTTCATTAAGTGTGCAGGATGTGTAATGCTGCTAGTTCAGAAATTACTTAAGCAGTGTCTGGATCGGTGGCTCCTTTAACTTGTTACTTCCAATAATTCCGTATGAAGTCAGAACTATCCGTTGTTTACCAGACACAAAATAGCTGCTCTGGTAATAATGAGTTAAGTCAGTTGCGTCCCAACAGAGGAAGACTTTAAAAATACTTTTCTCTACTACCGCCCCCCTTCCACATTTGCCCACGGCATATCACCTGCTCTTTGCTTTGCTTCTGCTAGCAGGAGACATTGAGACCAATCCTGGCCCTGCCTTGTACCGCCATTGATCACTCAAATCCTATATGGAACTCCTCCTTTGGATTGAAGTTCGCACACATCAATCTTTGCAGTCTCTCATCCAAATTCATCGACCTTGAACCCTGGGTCACCCTTTACAAGCCACATATGCAAGGCATCTCTGAAACATGGCTAAAACCCCATCTCTCTGATGCTGCCTGCTAGCTCCCAGGACACTCCCTGCTGAGACATGACAGGCCTGGTAAGAAAAGGGGTGGTGGGGTGGCTCTTTACATCCATGAGACTCTCTATGCTACCGCTGTCTTCCACTCCAACCCTAGCTCACCCAGTGAGTGGCTCCTAGTGGAAATGACAATAGGTGTGGCAAAAAAGAGATATGTGGGTTGCTGCTATAACCCCCCTTCAGGACACTCAGCAGGTCTCACCGCGTACCTTGAAGGGATGGGTAGCCTCTCCCCCTCCAGGGACACTATCCTTCTTGGGGATTTCAACCTGGACTGGCTTAGTGCCCAGTAACCTGATTACTCTAACCAACTCGAGCTCCATAACCTAGTCCAGATTATCACCATCCCCAACCCTAGTATCCAAAACCATACACTTCTTGACTGGGTAATCGCTAATAGAGAGGACAGGGTGCTCCTGTTGGGCACTCTGTCTGATGCCATTAGCGATCACTCCCCTCCTACCTGGTCTGGGCCTCTAACAACAAGTGCCCACCCCCTAAACTACTGTCCTTCCATAATTTCAATCACCCAGATATCCCCTCCCTCCTTTATGATGTTCAAGCAATAAACTGGTCAGTCTTCTACACCTTTGCTGACGTATCCCAGGCTGAGAGTTTCTTCACACATGCATTCCTCCATCTCCAGAATCAACATTTCCCCCTGACTACTCACTGAGTTTGGGGTGGCTGTATGTGCTGGGTTACCAAAGATCTCCTGGCCTTGATGAGGGAAAGGGATAAGCTATGGTCAGCCTACAAAAAAGACCCCTTCCCTGCCCGATGGAACGAATACTGGCAGCTACGACACCTTTGTAAACAGTCAGCCTTTGCCAAAAAGTGTACCTTCTTTCGGGGCAAACAAAGGGACAGTCTTGGTGACCCCCATCGCTTCTAGGCCAGGGTTGGCTCACTACTCAACCCACACACTCATAACCCTGTTATTCACCTTGACACTCCTTCTGGACATCTGGCTGACATCGTTGCTGTGGCCGAGGCCTTCAGTAAAAAATTCACAGATCTGTTTGCTCTCCTTAGCAAGCTGCCACCCCTGGTGACCACTGGTCTCTGATCATCCCCCCCGACCCATACCCCTCCAACTCCTTCCCTTCCCTCTTTCTACTTCCAGACCATTACCCCCAGGGACACTGCCAAACTGCTGAAGAGCCTGCCTAGCTGGAGCAGCCCAGGTAGTGATGGTCTTTTCCTTGCTATACTTAAACTTATATCACTTGCCATCTTAAAACCACTCGCCTACCTCTTTAACCTGGCACTGACTACCTCCTCAGTGCCCAGCACTTGGAAGCATGCCAGGGTGGTCCCAATTTTTAAGACCGGTGACCCGCTATCCCCAGATAACTATTGGCCGATATCCTTGCTCCCCCACCTTAATAAACTCCTGGAAAGGATTGTCCACCGACAACTGACTATATTGACACACACAACCTACTGTCCAGACAGCAACACGGCTTCCATAAACATCACTCCAACACATCATATTCTTAGGAACATGGACCTTGGAAGGGCAACAGGTGCTGCCTTTGTCTGTCTGTCTAAAGCTTTTGACCTGGTCGACTGCACCCTGCTCCTCTTCTCCTTCTGTACCCTTGGCTGCTCTACTGAGGGCACGCAGTGGTTCCAAAGTTTCCTTTCAGATAGATCTCAGTCGGTATGTGTAGGACCTTCCACCTCCCCCACCCTCCCAGTCACTACTGGTGTACCCCAGGGCTCCATCCTGGGCCCACTCCTATTCTCCCTGTTTATAAACTCACTCCCCTCTGAATGTCTCACTTGTGATGCCCTTTTCTATGTAGATGACCTTATCTTCTTCACCAGTGACAAGGCTCTTGAGAATATATCCAGGGCATTATCCAGTAACTACTCTGCGGTGCACACCTGGTTCCACTCACATCTCCTAATTGTTAATGCTAAAAAAACCAAATCCATGCTATTTGGATCTAAACCCTTCCTTATCTAAGGTCACCAAGGCTGGGTCCACCCTCTCAGTAGTCTCACTGGACGACACTGTACTTGAAAATGTACTAACTTTCAAATATCTGGGAGTTATCCTGGACCCGTTTCTCTACTTTTCCGATCATATCTCCTCTGTTATCTGCCATATTAACAAGAAACTTGATGCAGCGTGTCAGATAGTTACTCCTGACCAGGGAAGCCCATTTAGCCATTGCCCAAGGCAACCTGCTATCCTTGATTGACTGCTGCTCAAACACATCCTCAGTCTTGCATGCGCACCTCTGCTTCATGTACAACAATACATGTCATTTCACTCTCCTGCCACCATATTCCACTCACCACTGCCACCTTTTCCAGACTCTTGGCTGGCTCCCACTACACTGCAGATTTGATTACGGGCTTGTCTGCCTTCCTGGACAGCACCATCAGGCATGGTGAAGCCTCCCCTTATATGTCTCTCTTCAAGACCAGAACTCCCTCGAGGTATCTGCATGCATCCTCAGTCCCCCTGTGGATATCCTGAAAGTCTCCTTGGCTGTGGGTAGCAGAGCATTATCTGTAGCTGCTCTCACTCTGTGGAACAGAATCCCCATGCCCATCTGCTCTCTGGACTCCCATACCACTTTCAAGACACATCTCAAAACCTGGCTGCTTGATGAGGCCACATGCTGTTGCTAGCTTGGATGACCCTCCCTCTACATTTCTGACTTTTCCCTCTTGGGCTGCTTTGGCTTCCCCTGCCCTCTTTCATGTCTTTGGATTCCTGTCTTACATCCCTCACTGCCTGCTTCTTGGGCTCTCCCACTTGGCTATTGTCCTGTATGTTTTTTTCTGTTTATTTGTTTTCCATCATGCATTAATTTGCACTGGCCACTTATCCTTAGTAATTGATTTGTATAATAATTGTTGTTTATCATGATGTACTGATATTTTTTTTCAGCTTCTCAGTTTTACTTTCCTATGTCACTTCCTTTTGTCACCAATTGATGTCTTTATATCCACTTTGTTCACCAATGATGCACGTATATCTACATGGCTTGCACTCATTGTATAACTTGTCACTACCTCTGTAACTGCTGCCTGTGTGGCCCGGATCATGCCTGAAAACTGTCCCCTGGATCAGTGCACTTACCTGGTTACCAAAGACTTATCTAACTGAATAAATAAATAAAATGGGAGGGCCCAGAGTTGCAGTGGAACCTGTCAAACTCAGTTTGGTATCTGGTAGTGGGTGAGGAAGCCTACTTTTTTTGTTCAGCCCAAGTACATCTGTTTAAAAAAAAAAAAAAAAAAAAACATGAATTTTGCTTCCCAGAGAAGTCTTGCATGAATGTGTTTGAGGTTTCCTGTCAGAACTGCCACTTTACAATTTTTCGGGGGAATGGTTGTTCTTGGAGAAGTGCTCGGCCTCTGGGGCCTGGTTGTCTGGGTGTTTATAGAGTGTTTGTCCCATTTCACCCACATAATACCCATGTGGAAGTTTTTGGCATCTTATTAGGTAAGTCAGATTGATGGTGTTGCCCAAGAAAGAACCTTTTATTGTGTGTCTGTGTCTTCTGTTGGCACCCTTTGCAGACTGTGTGAGACCTTTCAGCACCATGCATCTCCACTTAAAGCTGAACCAGCATAATATTTGGTGGTGATTTGCATATACATCCAATGATGCTTTGCATTATGGGGGTTTGTGTGATTTTGTATTTCTTTGAAACTTGGCTTCCCAGCCAATGCCCTTTGGGTAACCCTTGCCTCAGTGCTTGCACACTGGGGTTCTTTGTCTTTGAGCTTGTTTTTTGGTTTTATTGGGCTCACCACAACCCAAACCATATAGACCAACTTAGGGTAGCTGGTTCATTCCACTGGGGTGTCATACAGACTAGGCACACAGATGAGTCCTGTTAGGACAAAATGTGTCTGTGTCTTCTGATGGCACGCTTTGCAGACTGTGTGAGAGGCCTTTAGGCACCATGCAGTTCTTCTTAAAGTTGAAAGAGCTTGCCAGCCTGGTGGCACTGAGGGTTGAGGCACTGGATGCTGCAGCTCGTGCCATGCAGGGTGACACTGGTGCAGTAACGGACTCAAGCTGGCAGGGGGAGGGAAGGAAGGATTGAGCGTCCTGCGACTGCTGTCCTTCCTTTAGGGTGGGTGAGGGTCATGCACCGTGCTGCAGTGACACCTAGCAGAGGCGGTGCACTCAGGCGGCAGCACTGCTTGAGGAGGAGGCTGCAGCGGGCATCTGCATGTCTGTGTGAAAGCTATTGCATGACTGGCTCCTCAGGAGAACAAATACTGGTGGAAAAATTGGTGGGGTGACCTCGGTGGCTGATGGCCAGCCCTGCGCCCCTGGAGTCGAGAGGTGTCTTCGACAGTTCCATTGCCACAGGTCCCTTGGGGGGGGGGGATGCTGCAGTAGGCCAGAGTGTGTGAGGGAGCGTATAAATTTGCACGCCAAGACCGACTTCAGGGGTGCGGGTGCCAGTGGCCAGGAGTTGGTGAGGGACCGCTCCAACCAAGAGAGAAAATCATGACATAGTTTAAAAAAAAAAAAAATTGAACCAGCATAATATTCTGTGGTGATTTGCATATACAGCCCATGAAAGAGACTTGGGCATCATCATCATCATCATCGTCACAGAAGATCTGAAATCATCCAAGCAGGCCACTAAAGCTGTAGGTAAGGCTAGAGGGATGTTTGGGGTATATTAGTAGGGGTATCGCAAGTCATAAGAAAGAGGTAATAATCCCTCTTTACAAGACACTGGTTAAGCCCCATCTGGAGTACTGTGTGCAGTACTGGAGGCCGCATCTGCAGAAGGACATTGACAAAATGGAGGCAGTTCAGAGAAGGGCCACCAAAATGGTGCAGGGACTGCATCAAAAAACATATGAGGACAGATTAACAGAGCACAAAATGTATACCCTAGAGCAAAGGAGGGAGAGGGGTGATATGATGAAAACATTCAAACGTCTTAAGGGCATTAACAAGGTGAAAGAGTCTAACGTTTCAATATAAGAAAACTAGAAGGACAGGAGGACACAACATGAGATTAGAGGGAGGCCAATTAAGGGATAATGTGAGGAAGTTCTTTTTCACAAAAAGGGTGGTGGATGCATGGAACGGCCTACCTCAGGAAGTGGTGGATATGAATACAGTGCAGTGCTCCAAACAGGCATGGGACAGGTGTAAGGAAGCAATACAGATGAGTATGGCTAGATAGGCCTTTGACAGAGTAAAGGCCTATGGCACATTCATAAGGTAGAAAATAATGGGCGGACTAGATGGGCCTTTCGGTCCTTGTTTGCCGTCAACTTCTATGGTGGTCCACTGAATGTAGTGGACAGGCTGTCATCACTGTTCAGGACTGATAGCAGTTCTGTGCTGATCTTCTGTAGTGGTCAGAGTGGAGTGATGGGTTGTATGTTACAACTAGCAGTGTGGGTTTTGATTATTTTTTCTCTGTGTACGCTTTTAGCTGCTGATGGTATTTTTCTAACTTGTGCAATCTGTCAATTACACATTGGGGGTAGTTTTTGCTGGTGAAGACTCCTTGTAGCATTCCCAAACCCTTGTCCGTGCCTGACTCCTCTGTGCGTATACATTAGTATTGTAGGGCTTGGCTTATGACAATTGCTCTTTTTGCATTGTTTGAGTGTGCACTAGAATGGTGTAGGTCGTTGAAATGAACTGCTGGTTTTCTTTTTATTGTTGTTTTTATTTTGCCCTCTTGCATTTTAGCTGTGGTGTCCAGAAAGTTTATTTATTTATTTTTGTTGCTGGTAGTACTCCATTTTCAGATAGATTGAGGGACGAAAATTATTGAAGGCTTTGTGGAACTCATTGTGTGGCTTGTGATAACACTGTTAGCTAGGTAGGGGGTGCTAAACAAACAAACAAAAATTTGTTTTGTGACATACCTAGGGACGAGTAACTAGAACCGTTGTATTGTACTTTTGGTAACTGGTACTGGGGACAGCTTAGTTTCATTGGGTTCTGGGACAAGAGAACCGGAAGCATAGGGGAGCAGGAATAGAAAATGTGGAGAGTTGTGCAGTGCAGTGGTTGTCTTTATTTTATTTTTTGGTTTTGTTGACTGCAAAAGGAAGACTAGGCAATTCTACCTCTCCTTAGCCTTTTCCCAGGGGAGAGGGGGAAGATACAGATGCAAAATGACTTAAAGAAGCAGAGTAAGCTGTTGGTGGTATATTAGTGAATGGTGGAAATTTGGCCAGGACACTCGGGGGAATTCCCCTACTATTTTCAAGAAGTGCCATGGGATCTTTTAACATTCCCCTGAGCAACCACCAGAACAGGCAGACAGGACCCCGGTTTAATAGCTTTTCTGAAAGACTGCACCCCAAACATGATGCACTACAGTGTCAGTATTGGGATTTATCTCACATTCCCAGCTGTGGGAAGGCAGTCTTCAGGGAGACCTTCTGGAGACTGTGGTGCTGAACCCATATGCACACACCTCTCTGAGTTGGCTGAAAGGGTCTCTAGACTCAAGGCTGTGTTGGCTGTGAGTCAGGAGGAGGTCACGAGACTCGAAGCTGCAGTGGCTGAGAGTCAGGGAACCTTTTCTCCCACTGAGGGACCACTTAGACCGACACTATTACCTCGCAGGTTGCCAGATAGGAGGAGCAGCTGGACTACTGTGAGCTCGAGGAGGGAGGGAGTGGTGGGATCTGGAAGGTTGGGGAGCCACAGGCACATTCCTCAACCACAAGTGGTTCCACTAGAAAATTCATGTGCCATGTTGGTGGAGTGGGACTGCCAAGAGGCACCTGTGGAAGAGCTGAGGGAGACATGGGGGCCCTTCCAGCTGGAGGCCCCAAGGTGGGTGAAAGAAGACCCCAGAAAAGGAGGAAGCAGCTTCTTCAAGTCCAGTTTCATTTTATTATTTAACATAAAGTCTTTACAATACTGTCTAAAAGTTAATGAACATATCAAGATACAAAATCTTCTAGATAGTTGTAGCCTATCTTAAAGTTGATATCCAGAGCATAAATGGATAATAGTAAAATATTCAGTTTATTTACTATTATTAAGGAAAAATTATATACTTTCCTAGAAATGACCGTATATAAGAAAAATAGAATCTAACGGCAGATAAGGACCGTTTGGCCCACCTAGTCTGCCCATTTCCCTACCTAACGGATAAGCTGTAGATCCTAGTTAACAAACAGCCTATTTCCTCCTACCCTCCACTAGAATTGCCTTATGTCTGTCCCATGCATTCTTGAATTCCCCCACTGTTTTTGACTCTACGACTTCCTCAGAAAGGCTGTTCCATGCATCTACAAACCTCTCTCTGAAGAAATACTTCCTCACATTACCTGTGAGCTGTCCCCCCTCTATCTTCAAATCGTGCCCCCTTGTTTTGCACATCTCTTTTTCTGAAAGATGCTACCCTCTTGGACTTTGTTGAGTCCCTTGAGGTATTTGAAAGTTTCTATCATGTCCCCCCTCTCTCTCCTTTCCTCGAGGCTATACATCTTAAGCTCCTTTAGTCTTTCTTCATATGTCTTCTGGTGCAGACCATGCCCCATTTTGGTTGCCCTCCTCTGGACAGCCTCCACCCTGTCTGTCTTTGCACAGATGGGGTCTGCAGAACTGTACACAGTACTCCAGATGTGGTCTTACTAACTGTCTGTACAGAGAGCCAATAACTTCCTGTTTTCTACTGGTGATGCCTCTCCCTATGCATCCCAGTATCCCCCCCAGCCCTCCTTACTGCCTTCTCACTTTGGTGGCCCACCTTTAGGTCGTCTGATATGACTACCCCCAGGTCCCTTTCCATTTTTGTTGTCAGTATCTCATCCCCCATTGTGTACTCTTCCCCTGGGTTTTTGTTTCCCAGGCGCATTACTTTGCAATTCTTTGCGTTGAATCTAAGCTGCCATACATTTGACCATTCGTCCAACCTTGCCAAGTCCCTTTTCATTCTTTCCACCCCATCTTGCGTATCAACCCTGTTGCAGATCTTTGTGTCATCTGCAAAGAGGCATACTTTCCCTTCCAATCCCTCTGCAATGCCACTTATAAAGACATTAGAAAGGACCGGACCCAGTACTGAACCCTGCGGTACCCCACTAGTAACCACCCCTTACTTCACTGTAGACTCCATTTACTATTACCCGCTATGTCCAGTTTTCCAGCCAATGTTTTACCCAGGCTACCACCCTGTGATCCACTCCCAGGCTGGCTAATTTGTTTATTAATCTTTTGTGCGGGACTGTGTCAGATGCCTTGCTAAAGTCTAGGTAGGCCATGACCACATCACCTCCCTGGTCTACTACTTTGGTCACCCAGTCAAATAAATCAGTTAGATTTGTCTGACATGACCTTCCTTCTGTGAATTCATGCTGCCTTGGGTCTTGTGCCCCACTGGCCTCTAGGTACTCAACAGTTCTTTCCTTCAGAAGTGATTCCATCATTTTCCTTACCACCAAGGTCAAACTGACAGGTCTGTAGTTTCCTGCCTCTGTCTTGCTCCCACTTTTGTGAAGGGGAATCACATCCTCCTTCCAGTCCTCAGATACCACACCATCCTCCCATGATTTATTAAAAAGGGTAGACACTGGTATTACTAGTTCTTCCCCTTAGTTCTTTTAAGAATTCTGGGGTGAATCCCATCAGGCCCCATTGCTTTATCCACCTCCCGTTTTAAGAGTTCTTTCAGAACCCTCTTTTCTGTGAAAGGGCTAATATCAACCCCCCCATCCAGAGTGATTCTGTTGATTGGATTAGGTATCTTCCCTTGCTGTTCCATTGTGAATATTGAGCAGAAGTATTCATTCAGTATCCCTGCTTTTTCATTGTCGCTCTCTGCCCAACCACCTTCCTCTTTATTCAGCCTCAGTATCCCTACCTTAGTCTTTCTTTGCTCCATAATGTACTTATAAAAGGTTTTATCCCCCTTCTTAACTGAGTTGGCTATCTTTTCCTCGGGTTTGGGCCTTTGCTATGCTGACTGCCTTCTCCGCTTCCTTCTGCTGTAACTGGTACAGTTCTCTGTCCTGCTCCTTCTGTGTTTCCTTATACTTCCTGAATGCAGTCTTTTTCTCCCTTACCTTCCCCGCCACTTCTTTTGAGAACCATAGTGTTTTTTTCTTTCTTTTTATTTGCTTCATGCAAAGACTAGTTGCCTCTGTGATGGCAGTTTTGATGTTTCCCCATTGTTGCTTCACCCCACCCTCTTGCCTGTTTGCTAGTGCTTTTCTGAGGCACTCTCCCATTTTGACAAAATCAGCCCTCCAGTACCTTCACTTTTGTATGGCTTGACTCTACAGCTAAGTTTATCATGAACCACACTGTTTGGTGGTTGCTTGTTCCCAGATGGCTACCCACTTCTAGATCTGAGATCCTGTCTCTGTCCCCATTTGAGAGTACCAGGTCTAAGATTGCTCGCTCCTGAGTGGGTTCCAACACTAGCTGTCTGAGTCATGCTCCCTCTAGGGCATCGAGAATGGCCCTGCTCTTGGATGTGGCTGCAGCAAAGGTGCTCCAGTTAACATCTGGCATATTCAGGTCCCCCATCAGCAATATCTCCCCTTTCTCTGCCATCCTAAGGATGCCTTCAGTGTCAGTGGCTCAGTAGGTAGCACACTCGCCTCTGAGGCCAGGAGATCAGAGGGCTGTGGGTTCAGTTCCCACATTTGGCACTTGGGTTAATATCCCAGTACTGACACTGTAGTGCAGCATGAGAGGGGTGCTGCACTTCTGAGGTGCCGTCTTTCAGATGAGACGTTAAACCGAGGTCTCATCTGCCTGGATTGGTGGATGTTAAAGATCCCATGGCACTTATCGAAAAGAGTAGGGGAATTTCCCCGGTGTCCTGCCCAAATTTCCCTCATTCACTAAAAATACCACCAACAGCTTAATCTGGTTCAAGGTCAGTTGGCATTCATCTGTATCCCCCTCCCCCGGGTTGTGCCTGAAAATAGGCAGGATTTGTCTAGTGCACTTACCCGGTCAACAAAAGCTAAATAAATAAATAAAATTAAAATACCTTTTGCTAAGTAGACCATGTTCTGTATGTAATAAATATGCAGTATAAGGAGAGAAATCCATTCCAAGTTACTGGGAACTTAAAATCCAGCTATTAGGTCTGATTGGAAAGTTCAAATTATTTCCCAGAATGCAACCCACATATAGCAATTCCCTGTATGCCTTTCAGTAACTGTAAGATTACTGCCATTATTGCAGCTGAAATGAGACCACCCATCTTTACCCACTTAACCATTGTGCAGGTATTCTTCCGAGTGCTTATATTCCATTTGGTTTAAGCATAAATGCACAAAATTAGACCCAAATACAAGCCGGCCATAACAAGCCATACAGGCTTTAGATCGGGACCATTAATAGTTGCTTGAATGCCAAATTACCATAGAAACTAAGCCAGCATAAGTGTTTCTTGCCAAATAGGTATAGAGCCATACCAGGAACTGTTCCCCCAAAAACAAAAAGTATGATAGAGCAATCAACTAATTGAAAGATAGACGTATCAAATTACTTAGTGGCTGAGTGTAAAAGCAGATCCTGAGATGAACTCCAAACTTATGGAATAAATCAATTCTGACTTTTAAAAATTTCCCAGAACCAGACAAACTTTCCCAACAGAGCGAACAGCTCCAATATCACTTTTCATAAATGACTTTCTACACAGGATCTATAATAAATTTTATTATTATTTTATTTATATAGCGCAATTCAAACATATCAAAGCGCTGTACAAAAAATTAAAACGCAAATAAACATTAAATGCTAAAAAAACAGTAAAATACCATACTATAACTTCAACAAGCCCCATAAGCACAGCTAATAAGTGTGTTTTTAAAGCCGTCTTAAAGCTCTCCACAGTCAGGCACTCTCTAATCCGGTGAGGTTGAGAATTCCACAGGGTCAGGGCTGCATACATAAATGCTCTTGCACCAGAAGTTTTCAGTCGGACCCTGGGAACCTCTAGCAATCCCTTGTTGGCTGAATGAAGGGGTCTAAGTGGGCGGTAAGGAACCAGGAGCTCTTAAAGGTAGTCAGGACCCAGTCTGTGCAGGGCCTTTATAGGTCAGTAAACCAACCTTGAAGGTGATTCACCACTGGACAGGCAGCTAGTGCAATTCACGCAGCACAGGGGTGGAATGACTAATCTGAGAAACCCCAGTTAGTAACCTGGCTGCAGCATTCTGCACCAGCTGCAAGCGGGGAATATCAACCCCCGGAAGCCCTAGGTATAGGGAGTTGCAGTAATCAAGGCGGGAAGTCATCAAAGGCGTGGATCAACGTTGGAAGGTTGCAGGACGGAACAAGGTGTTTAATCCGGGCAGTATTCCTCAGATGGAAAAAAGAGGATTTGATTACAGCCGACACCTACGAACGAAGTGTCAGCCCTTCATCAAATAAAATGCCCAGATTCCACACCTGAACGGAGGAGACGAGCTGGCGACCCCCGAGCAAAAGCCCAGAGTCAAGACATGCTCTGGTCATCTCTATCCCGTGACCTGGATCCACCACCAACACCTCAGTCTTATCAGGGTTCAACTTTAGCCAGCCGGCCCGCATCCAGTCCTGGAGCTCTACAAGGCAGTTATTAAAGACAGAGACCGCACTGTCCTGGTCGGGGACAAAAGACAAGTAGAGCTGGGTATCATCTGCATAACAACGAAACTGCAGCCCATACTGTCTTACAATGTCTCCCAATGGCATCAAATACACCGCAAGCAATATAGAGGACAGCACAGAGCCCTGAGGAACCCCACATGGCAGTAAGAATGGAGCCGAGGAATAAATCCCTGATACCACTCTCTGAGTTCTGCCAGTGAGGAAAGATCTAAACCAACTGAGGACTGTACCCGACAGGCCACAGATGTCCCTCAGGCACTCGAGCAGCCCCGAATGGTCCACGGTGTCAAAGGTTGAGGAGAGAGCAAGAAGGACCAAGACTGAGCAACACTTCCGATCTCTAGCAATCAGGAGATCATTGAGCACCTGAACCAGAGCAGTCTCTGTACTTTGCCTTCTGTCTACTGAGCATCAACTTCAGAGACTTCCTAGATTCCATGGCTATATCTAAATGAATAAAAATATTTTGGAATAGACATTAAATTGCACAAAATTTCACATACAAAACAAATGAAACAAAAATAAAAATTCTTTAGATATTGAGAGGGCTTACCTACGGCATCTATGAAAAGCCATTAAACATTTCACAATTTGCACTATAATAATGCTTTATGAAAATAAATATATAGTTAGACATTAGTCAGGCTACCTTTAAAAAAAAAAAAAAAAAAAGTCTTTGAGCAAGTGCCGCTGTATTAAGGCAATATGCAGTCGAATGGCATTTTTCATGACTCAGAGACTGGGTTCATCAGTACCAACTCTCTTTTCCCACAGTCATAACTCAACTGGAGCTCTCCAGCTAGTGACTGTTGATTTTTCAGCTTGCATTCAAATGTAAAATATCAAGTAAGGTCTTGTGTTCACAAAGAAATAATGTCAGAACGGCCTTACAAGCACATTAAGTGTGCTACAGACACTCAAACTTTGACCCGAATTCCATATAAACACTGGATTCTTTGTATAGCTTCAGAACGACGTTAAGTAGCATTCCCAAGGGGCCTAAAATGCCCTAGCATTCCTTAAGTATAAACACTGAAGAGACCACTTAGTGGGGAGGTACCCTGACATAGCTTACATTCTCTAATTCGATTACAGAGTTTCCTCTCACAGGTCTCAACTCGGCTATCATATTTTTGGAATGCAGAACAGCTATCAATCATAGGAGCGATATCAACAGTCACATCTCCACCACATAGCCAAAAAGTGAAAGGCAAAAAATCTCCAAGTTGTTGCATTGCATATATATCAAATAAAAGTATACCTCGGGGGACTCTGTCCAGCTATAGCCGAGTTTTAGGGTTGCATCCAAAGAGCAAGAGCAGTAGAACAGGCCCAGCTCCCTTCCCAGTTTTGGGAGTTCATTAGGTTCCAAGACCTATCCACATGAGTCATTCAACCCTTTCAAAGGAGTGACTCTCCTGTACAGTATTTAAGCAGCAAGGTTCAGGTATTTTGAAATCTTCGTAGGAAATTTTAGCTCATTCAGACTCAAGAACTTGAAATCCCTTTTTCCATTCTCCAGGTCATAGTGATCATTCTGTAAAATAAAAAGAAGTGCTCCACTGAGCATAGTATTTTTCCTAAAATATAATACAAAACACCCCAGGCCTTGGTAATGTTTTGCGTACCTGCTTAAAGCAGTAAAAACACTTTCATACACTTGTAGTGCTAACAATACTCTTGTTTAGACGCCGGTCCAATACAGGTGCGTCTCCATCTCCCCACACAGCAGGACATCCTCCTATGTTGATGAACCGAGCCGAGCCTGGCCTCTCCGGCTCTCACAAAAAACAGAAGGTAGCCAGTTTGCAGTCTGTCATCACATTGATCAATGGGCTTTAAACAAACGGCACCCAAATAATGAAACCTTGGCAAAACTCCTGACTCCTGACACTAGACTTGCACCAATACACGGAGTGACATGCCAGATAAAAATTAAACAATAAATGGCAACCTTAAAATTTTCGGCAGCTAGGTATTTTAAAAGACAAAGTCATAAAAACTTATCTTTTGCTTTAGCAGGAAAAAAAGCATTTTTTTTTAATTATCCAGTTTTATTAATTTTCAACAAAGAATACAGTCAACATAAACAACACCCCCCCAAAAAAAAAACCACTATTGTAATGAAAGACCACAAGAGGAATATAAACAACAAAATAAAGAATAACAACCCCTTATCATATCCCCAACCAACTCAGGAAGGCCAAAAATAAATAGCTCATGCCAAGTGCAGTTCGTATCCCGTAACAGGTAAAATGGACACTAGGAATATTTTATAATAAGTCATCACATAAATAAATACCAAAACGTACTTGGATTTGTAACCAGCGACAGTATTAAATCACACAACAAAGGGATCTACAGAATCTAGTGAAATTAAAAGTTAATACAGAAAAACATCTCACCAAGTACAAAGTCTACAAAAGCATGCATAAATAAATGGGTAGTCAAGCACAACAGGAAATGGAAATATAAGTATTGATGTAGGCGTAAAGGACTCGTTCACTAGGCTAATTCTAAAAGAAGGCTATAAAGTATCCGTAATCGATTGTAAAAGCTGGGTAAGTTATTATTAAAGCTTGCAATTAATTTAACAAGTTGAAGGTTGTGTAGGATGTCTATAGACCACTTTAAATGTAGAGTGTCACTATTGAGCCAATGTCTCAAAATTAGTTGTTTGATAAAAATTGAAATTAAGGCCATCATGGCTTTATCAGGGCCACTAGGTAGAGCATTATAATGTCCAATAATATAACGTTCAAGATGATAAACACAATACAAATTAAGTTTTTCTATAACCGAATTTTTAACACTATCCCATAAAAGCCTAACAAGAGAACAATCCCATAGAATATGTCTCGGGGTCCCAGTAGTCATTAACAACAAGAACATTGATCTGAACCTAATAGGCCACTTTTTTATGAAGTTTATGAGGAGTCAGCCATATAGGCATTATGTAACATTGTAAAATGCATAAGTTTCAAATTGTCCAAGGGGATATAATTGTATAGTATATGTTCTTCTGATCCTTTTCCCAATCAAGAATATTGTTTTCCACTTCCTTCGATCAACATGAAGGTTGAATAGGTAAGTCAGAAGATGTAAAAGAAAGCTACATTACCACCTGGGGGTGGTGGTGGATGTCAAGATGAACAACTCGGAGACTTGTAGGAGGGCAGCAGCCAAGGCCAACAGGATGCTGGGATGCATCGCTAGGGGGATCACCTCCAGAAGGAGGGAAGTGATGCTCCCTCTGTATAACTGCTTGGTGAGGCCACACCTTGAGTACTGCATGCAGTTTTGGAGGTCACACTTAAAGAGGGACATTAATCTCCTGGAGAGGGTCCAGAGGAGGGCAACCAAAATGATTTGGGGCTTGGGGACAGGACCTATGAGGAGAGGCTCGAAGAGCTAAATATGTACACATTGGAAGAAAGAAGGGACCGGGGGGACATGATAGAGGTCTCCAGGTACATGAAGAGGGTAAATAGGGGAGGAACAGTCGGGGTGCTTGAAGGAAGGATGAGGGGCCACTAGAGGGCATGGGTGGAAGCTGGAGGGGAAGATTCAGGGGAGAAAGGAGGAGGTGCTACTTCACTGAGAGGGTGGTGGAGCCATGGAATGCGCTGCCTAGGGGCTGGTGAGGCAGAGACAATGGAGGGGTTCAAGAGGGGTGGGACAGGTACAGGGAAGGGTTCTGGAAGCAAAATCCAATGCAGCAAGAATATCTGGAACTGGGAAGGGAGAAGCCAGAGAAGGCGGGGGGGGGGGCAGCAAGGTCAGCACCCAGGGTGGGGGCTGACCAAACGAGCAGACACGAAAGACCGTAAGGCCTATTCTGCTGGCATTTTAGTATGCTAGTATATATAGATATATAGGCAGTTGGGTGTGGATTTATACTAGCTTTTGTTAGCCTATATATAACTTTGCAATGATCACTGAGCCAAGGAGATGGGCTAAAGTGCGATACAAGTACAGTTTTCAATGAAAAAAGATGTAACATATATATTTTTTTACTAATATTCAGGTTTTGCAAGATTTCTCTAAAGGATAAAAGAAAACCATCTTTCAATAAAGAAGCGACAGTTAAAGGTTTAACTTCCGGAAACCAGGCTAGTTAGAACGTTCCCCTTAAGTTTAAAATTATAATTAATAAGGGGCTGGTTTACATCTTGCAAAAATGCAGATTTGAAAATTTGCCCATTTGATTGTGTACCTTTAGAAGAGATGCCTAGGGCCATGTTTTTAAGTATCACTGGTAAATTAACTGTTTTCATGTATAACATGGACGAGGGAGACACTCTGGCTTTATTCAGAAGAAATAACTCAATATTAAGCCATATTGGGTCATATCTGTACACCTCTGAGTCAGTAGAAAGCCATTTAAGATATTTATTGATATAAGAAGATAAGTAATAAAGAAAAAAAATAGGTAATTTAATACCACATTGCGATTTGGGTAGTACTAGTTTGTTAAAAGCAGTTCCAGCAGGTTTTTCTACCCACAAAAATCATTAATTTTACTCTGTAGGGAGGTAAACCACTTTATTGGTAAAAATATACAGTATTGGCGTATTTAAAGGATGAAAAAGACTAGGAAAGATGTTCATTTTTTAATGTTTACCCTACCTCAGAAGGAAAGCAGGAGCATTGTCCCTCTAGTAATATCTTGTTTTATCTTAAATTATTAAGATTAATAATTTGAGAGTTCTCTTGCGTGAGGTAGATACCCAAGTATTTGATATAATTTGGTGTCCAGATTAATCAGAACTTTATGATGTCCTCTTTAAATATACCTTTATTTAAGAGCATTACCATTGTTTTATCTTTATTTAATTTATAATTGGATAACTTGCTAAACTCATGAATTGTTTCCATAATAGCAGGTATTGAAGCTAATGGGGTTACTGTGTGCAGAAGAACATCATCAGGAAAAGCTGATAGTTTCAAGTGACGGGGACCAATCTTGATACCTTGAATGCATGGATTATTTTAAAAAAATATATAGAAGAGGTTCTAGTTAAATAAAATAGGTGATAATAGACATCCTTGCCATGTACTACAAAACAACTAAGAAGGGGATGAAAATAAGCCATTACAGAATTTTCTTTCTGTAGGTTGAGAATATATAACTTTTAATCACTCAATAAATGGAGATGGAAAACTGAATTTATTCAGGGTTGTGAAAAATAATTTCCTATCAACCCTATCAAAGGCTTTCTCCGCATCCAGGGACACTAGGATCACATGGGTTCTGGAGTCCCTGGAAGTGGAGAAAACATACAACAGTTTTCTGATGTGGTCAGAGGCTTGTCTTGAAGACAAAACCAACTTACTCTCTAGAAATCGGAGGATTCCAAATATTCTTAAGTCTGTGGGCCAAAATTCAGATCAAGATTTTTAAATCATAATGTATAAGTGAGATAGGTCGCTAGTTACTGACCCTATCTTTGGGTTTATCAGGTTTTGGGAGTAATATTATTGGGGATTAAAGTAGGCTTTGGTCGTTCAACCCAAATTTTAAGATACAAGTGTAGATGGCTTGCAAAATGGATGCTAGAAGTTCTTAAAAGTTTTGTAGAAAATTGCCGGGAATCCATCAGGGTCAAGTGATTTATCAGATTTTTAGACTATGACTTCAGTTATTTCTTATTCACCAATAGGTTTAACAAGATTCTGTGCCTGCCGAGAGTCAGTTTGCGGACACTTAAAATTGTCTTAGTAGTTATTCATCATAGTTTGAGAAGAAGGGTTTGAAATTGGTCCATATGAACGTTTATAAAAGTCCTCAAACTATGACAGAATCTGTTTTAGGATCAGGTTTGATTGAGCCATTCCCTTCTGATATAATAGAAGTAACATTTGTTGAAATGACCAGCTGTTTGAGCATGTTAGCAAGAAGTCTACTCAGCTTCTCCTCTAAGTCTGTAAATTTTTGCTTTCGTCCAGGCATTCTGTATTTTCCTTGGTTAAAATCATAATGGTCTCTACATTTTTTTCAGTACTTAAAGAATCTGTTCTAAGGGAGAAATAATGCTTTAGTTTTCTAACTCTTGAATTCTGGTAAACAGCTGTTCCAGTCTGACCTGGTTTTGGTTTTTCCTTTTTGAAGATCATCTACTAAATTCTCCCCGAATAAAACATTTACATGCCAGCCAGACTCCATCCATTTTATCCGTAGATTTTGAGGTAACTTCCGTGGAGTGATTATTTATTTAGTGTGGTTTATAATGAATTTGTCTCTAAGAAGCTGTTTATTTAGACACCAAATGGATTGTTTGACAAAAGTGGAATCAATATTGTGTTTAAACCAAATCAGAGAATGGTCAGATATAATTCTAGCCGGTATCTCTGCATCTCTGATACCTGGTAAGAGTATATTGCTAATTAAAAAATCATCAATTCTTGAAAACAAACTGTGAACTGGTGGGAAGAAAAGTGTATTTTCTTTAAGTTGGATTATTACTTCCCCAAGGGTCAGCTAAATCATAAAGCTCCATAAGTTCTGTCAGAACTCTAATTTCTGCATCTCTCTTTCCCCCAATGCTATTAGATTTATCCAGGTGAGGGTCTAAAGGGATATTCCAATCTCCACCTAAAATTATTTTATGTGAGGAAAATGGAGCTGATACACTAACCGCATCGAAAGGCTGCAGATTCAGTATCTGGCCTGTATATGGAGCACAAAAGTAACTCTGAATTAAACGCAGTCCCCAATATTAAAATGCATCTCCCTTCTAGATCAGCAATGACTTGTTTCTGAGTAAATCTGAAATTTTTATTAATTAGAATAGCTACTCCCTTTTTAGATGTAGAATTGTCAGCACCATAAACCATTTGCTAATCAAGCTTTTTTAAGAGATCAAAGTCTGTGTCTAGAAGGTGGGATTCTTGAAGAAAAAGGACATCACATTTTAAGTGAGGAGGTATGTCTTTAAATCTGTAGCCTTTTTAATATGGAACAAGCCCCTTTTTACATTCCATGAAGTACATTTAAAGATATTGTTCATCACATAAAATTTTGTTAACTAAAATTTACAGCTTGACACCCATGGAAAAAAGTGTTTCCCTAGTAAGAGCTGTGGATAGGGTTAATGAGTGAATTGCCTCACTAATACCAAGTGATACCCTAAAACCCAACAAACCTTTTTAATCTAAATAAAACCCCTACATTAAGATCTGAATCTGGAGAAAGAGCAGAGCCATGTGGAGCAGAGCAACAGTGCAGCCATCTTGCTGCTCCGCCTCTCCACCCTCCCCGGAAGCAACTTCTGGTGGGATATTTGATCACCAGGGGGATTGAGCTGGGAGTATGAAAGGCGACAGAGAGGGAGGCCAGGTGCCTATCCAGCACCACGGCAAGGAAGGATGGGAAGCACATCCTACAGATCGCTAAGTTAGTAGGAAGTTGGTTGTCATTGTCCATATGGAGATGAATGACCTGGCTAGGGATGAAGCAGGCACAGTGTAGGGAGCTGGAAAGGAAAAAGCAGGTAGCATACACAGTAGCTTTTACAGAGGTACTACCTGTCTATGACAGGAGGAAGATGGGGGAACTGCGCACCAATGCCTTCAACTCATGGTTGAAAGAATGGTGCAGATTGGAGGGGTACAGCTACACTGGGGACTGGGGGCTCACATGTGAGGATAAGAGCCTATCCAGTGGTGACGGCCTGCATCCTTCTAAGAGGGGAACCATCGTCCTTAGTGGATGGTTTAAAGATTACTTAAGTGAACGTTTAAACTAGCCGGGGTGTGGAAAGGAGAGGGAGGCAGAATCTGCCCCCCCCCCCCCACAGGCTGAGGTAGTGGGTAGAGGAAGCCTGGGGGTGCGACAGCCCCACCACGGAGCAAGTAGATCAAGGTAAAAGAGGATTAGGAAAGGGATCAGAAGAGAGGAGGGAGAAGGGGGGCCAAAAAGAATAAGGGGGAAACAGCAAGCAGAGTACTAACAAAATCTGGACGGTCATATGCACAAATGCTGTAAGTCAGTGTCATTGGCTCAGTAGGTAGCACACTCGCCTCTGAGGCCGGGAGATCAGAGGGCCATGGGTTCAGTTCCCACACCTGGCACTTGGGTTAATATCCCAGTACTGTACTGTACAGTACTGACACTGTAGTGCAGCATGAGAGGGGTGCTGCACTTCTGAGGTGCCGTCTTTCAGATGAGACGTTAAACCTAGGTCCCATCTTCCTGGATTGGTAGTAGTTCAGGTGGATGTTAAAGATCCCATGGCACTTAATGAAAAGAGTAGGGGAGATTTTATTAAACAAAAAACACATCACATAAAACAAAAATTCCATATACAAGCAAAGGAGAAAATAAAATTATACAAAAACACTAAAAAAAAATCAAACAAATGGAAAATGATTCCATAAATAGTTAACATAAGATCTGGAGTATCTCTTCTCATCCTGTAAACGAAGTACATGTAATTCAGAATCAACAGCAGATACAATTGAGGAAAACTCTATAATAAGTTACTGTAACACAAAATGACAACGTGCTTGCCATAAAAAATATTGTAGAAGGGCAAAGAAAACATTCAATGTACTTCTATGATACTGCTCCCATCTACCCGAATAGTCACCCAATACTAAAGTAGCATAAGTAATGGACCGTAAAGGGGACAAATTCCAGTGTAAAGCTGCAAACTCCCAAAATCTTTGACTATCTGGGCAGTCAATAAAAAAATGGGACTGACTTTCTTCTTCAGCGATACATTCATGCTTTAAACAATATCGATCAGTCACTGGTTTATATTTCAGGTTTCCTCTCACTCCCAATCGACCATGAATAGAGATCCAAATAATATCCCAGGTCTTAACAGGAATCCTATTATCAATTAACTTATTGAGCATATTTCATATTCGATGGAGAGCAAAGAGGAAAAGTAAGATTACCTTTGTAAATCATAAACAATATAATCATAAAAGGATTTCCTAGTTAGTGAAAGTAATTTTGCAGTGGAATCTGCCATTGGAATAATCTTTAAGAGTTGAAAGACCATACTGAATGTCATCTGACAGTAAAATCCTGGGTGGAAAAGAGACCATCTAAAAAATATTTATGCCATAAGGATTGGGTCCAAAAATGCCATGGTAAAGAAGGTTCCTGCCAAATAAATGGGAAAGAAGAAAATAAAAAAATAGAATGAAAAAAAATGAGAGGATTAACCATATGTAAACCACCATCTCTATATTTAAGATACGTATACTCCCTTTTCACTGGGTTGAGCCTGTTTCCCCAGAGCATCTGAAAAAAAATGCTGTATATCCTAGTCTCTAGGGCAAAAGGAGGCGGAAAAAGATGGCTTAAATAAAGAAAAATGGGCAATAAGAATTTCTTAATGATCAATACTTTTTTTTTCCAAGCTTCCAATGTTTCCACTGATTAATTTTAAGCTCTCCAATTTCTATCCGCTTTTCCCAATTATAAACCTCCATTTGTTCCACCCCAAACCAGACGCCCAAAATTTTTGAGGCCCAGTCACTAAGGAAATACCAAAGCAATCAGATAAATCAGGACAATGCTTCCAATTGCAACACAGAGCTTTTTGAATGTTGAGAGAAGCCCCAGAATATTGACCAAAGAGAAAAAACTCCAATGCTTTTCAGAAAGAAAATGTATCTGCTAAAGAAGGAACATCATCCGCAAAGGCAGTTACCTTTACTGTCTCTAAATGGGGCAAGGGAGCAAGCCCTTTTATGGAGACATCATGTGTAATGTGTCGAATAATAGGGTCTAAAGTGAAGGTGTATAATAGAGGACTTAAAGGACATCCCTGCCTAACGCCTCTAGAAATTCTAACCCTTTCACCCATCAAACCATTAACTATTGGAACAGTAACTGCAGAATCATATAATTGAGAGATCCACTGTACAAAAATATCAGGGATTCCATAGGCAGATAGAACAAAATATAAATAGGAATGGCTAACAGCGTCAAAGGCCTTAGACTGATCTAAAGCAGCAACCAATTCAGACGCACGAAAACTAGACTGGCTAGCAAAAAGATCTCTAATTAAATAAAGGTTATGTTGAATTTTTCTATTTTTTATAGCACAGGTTTGTGCAGGATGAATTAAAACTTCAGCTAATTTCTCCAACCTATTGTGCAGAATTTTCGATAAAATTTTATAATCACTATTCAATAAACAAATCGGCCTCCAATTTGAAAGGATTGCTTTATCTCCTTTTTTATGAATAAAGGTCATGATAGACATAGTGAAATCCAGACAAGAAATCCCAGATGACAAATAAGAATTAAACACCAAAGGAAGAAAAAAACCCATATAAACTATACATTTTTTGTAAAATTCATTAGGAATTCCATCTATCCCAGGAGAAGATCCAGTTTTTAATTGTTTAATGACCTCAACTACCTCCTGGGATGAGATGGGTTTTATTAATGACTTAACAAGATCACCTGAAATGCTAGGGAGAGTAGAAAGTATAGAACCTGGAAAAGAATCCGTAGATAGTACTTGTGGGGATGAAAACAATTCAACATAATTCTGAACAATGTTTAACATACCCACATCCAGTAATAATTTCATTATTCGAATTAAACAAACCTGTCATTAGGGTCTCCGTTAAATGTGCTTTACAAGCTTGAAAAGGATCGCCATGGGAGAATTTTTATATTAAAACGAAATTCAAGATCTAAAGACTTAGCTCTACTATATTGATACTTTCTCATTTGTTGTTTTATTTCTTTTATTTGAGAGAGAAACAAATCATGTTTTATGGGGAAGTGACATTAGCCTATATAATTGATTTCTATGAACCAGGTATTTCTATAATTCTCATCAACTTTATGCTTCCCATGTTTGAAACAAGTGTTTAATTTCAGATTTAACATGTTTCCACCACTCATAAGAGGAAGAGAAAAAATCTAAAGTAGAGAATTTCGCAGCTAAAAAAAGTTCCAATTTAGAAAAGTAGGCCGAATCAGATAAAAAGGAAGTATTTAACCTCCACCGTTGTATTAAGGAGTATAATCTAGGTGGAAGGTGTCGTAATGATAAGGTACAGAGTAATATATGATGGTCTGAAAATTCTGAAGGAAACACAGTGCAAGATAAAATCCGAAAATAATATGAAATAAAAAACATGTCAATCCTGGTCGCAAAAGTATGCCTATGATAGGTTTCACCACCTTGTGGATGCAAACTTCGAAAGGCATCTGTGAGTTTAACATCCTTCACTGTTTCTAAAAGGGCATTAGAATCACAATAAACCTTTTTCCCCGCCAGTTTCCGAAGCTGGTGATCAAGAGAACAATTAAAGTCCCCTCCCCATACTAAATGTTTTTTTGTAAAAAGATAAGGTTTTATTTCCTTAAATAAATCTATACGGCCTGTTTTAATTTGTGGACCATAGATGTTAACAAAGCGAAAGAAATAATCTCCCCCACAAACAGTCCAGAATAAGAGCTCTACCAGGTGACAAATCAATAACTCGTGATATTTTAAAAGATAGATTTCCAAATAAGATAGCTACCCCATCTGCAACTTCTGACCCAAAGGACCAAAAGGATGGTCCGCTAGTCCATTGTCTTTGTAACCTTTTTACTTCAGAAAGAGATGATAGCCTAGTTTCCTGCAAAAAAATTACATCTAGTTTCAAAGATGTGAGATGTGAAAGGATAGATATCTGCCTATGGAATGTTTTCAGGCTGCATACATTAAAGGAGGCAAATTTCAAGGAAGCCATTGAATCATTTAAATACTATTTTTTTGGCTGACTTTTCTTTTTTTTCCTTTTTTTCCTTTTTTATCCTTTGCAAGTTCCGTGGACCTGCTTTCTTCTTCATCAGTCACAATTTCTGAGAGATGAGAAGCTTCAGATTCTAAATCCGAATCCCTGACTTCATCTTGAAGGGGTGAAAAAAAATTCTCAGTTACCAACGGACAGGTTGGAGCTTGTTTTAATGATGCCCTAGTAAACCTCCTGCTTTTTACAATCTCAAAAGGCGGTGGCATAGAAGGAGCAGAGGCCTGCTTATCTCCTAATTGTGGAGGGACCTTTTCTGAAGTAACTTGAAGGTCAGTAACAACAGGTGGTGCTGCTTTGAGTGTATCTGGTACTAAGGGGGGCAAAACAGGCTCTTCTGGGTGGGATGAGGGAAGCATTCCCATGAAAACTCTGAAGTTTAGATTGGGCTTTACGAAGTAGACCATCATGATCTAACCCATCCGAACAATTATGTCTAGCCCAAGGGCACTGATGGAAAGCGTGTCCCTTTTCGTCGCAAAGATTACGCTGAAAAATATTGTGACACATGTCTACTGAATGTCCGAAACCCCCACACAAAGGACATTTCATCATGTCACAAACACTACTGATATGTGTTCTGTCCCCACATTTATAACATGCCTTTGGTTGTCCACCATAAAAACATACCCTCCTATCTTTTCCCAAGAAAAAACTATTAGGTAGGTGAGCAATTTCAGAATTAACTTGTAACAGCTTTACTTTAAATTTCCATCCTCCCGTCCAAATGCCCTCAGTATCCAAAAGTGCTTCAGGTGGACCCAATACTTCACATTTAGATTGCAACCTAAATAAATATCACTAACATTGACACCTCATTCCTGAACATGATTGTGACAAACCTAATTAAAGGTCTAGTTAAAGGTATTGCAAAAAAAGGTAGCCATGAAGGGTGATTTTGTTGGTTTGCATATTTGTCCCAAAATTTATCCATAAGGGCAGTCGTTTGAAAACTTATATCAAATGAGTCTTCTCCCGAGATATGTATGAGAGCATAAATGTCTTTTGCACAGAAACCCATTGTGGTTTTCAAAAGTTGTTTAAATATATAGTATCTATCAGGATGTTCCTTTAAGCCACCTCTGTACTTCAAACGGACAGCATTACGACGAGGGGCTTGTTCCAGTTTAGATTTAAACAAATCAGACATCTTGGGTTTAGGGTTCTGGCTTAAAGAATGAGCGGCAGGCATGCAAGTAGCTGAAGCACCGGCTATAAGAGTCTCATCATTCGGCAGCCATTCCCCACCTTCCCCTAAAGCAGATAATACAGGTGGTTGCTTAGGTAGTACAGTGAGAGGATCAAAGGTCTTTGTACCTGAGGACGGAGTCCACGACAAATCAGGTTCCCAATCTCCTGACTCCGAACGCTTCCAACCAGCCTCCATGAGTGCAACCTCCTCCGACCATTCCGATGTACTGCTTCCAGGTCCTCTTTCCTGCAGCCCAATTGCCGACCCACTAAATGCGGCGTGCTTGGTCCAGTGTGGCACATAGCCCTCCGGAAACATCCTCCTGCAATATTGGTTCCTGCTGCTCAGATAAAGGAGCACAAACCTCCCGAGCGCCTGAATCCTTTAAAGATGAAGAAAGCACAATAGAGGAATCGGAACAGAAACTATGTCACTCGCTGAGGCTCGTGGAGTATCATTTGGCGAACAATATTCGCTGTTGTGTTAAACACTTCTGGCATAGAGTCGCTCCCTCGGACGCAACCCTGGTCTTCACTTAATAGCATATTCCTGTCCACCTCCTCCTCCATCCCGACCTCGGAATCATCTGCCATGTCGAGACGTGACGTCAGCAAGACTCCCCACCAGCCACTGACCAGCAGCCAGTAGGGGAATTTCCCCGGTGTCCTGGCCAAATTTCCCTCATTCGCTAAAAATACCACCAACAGCTTAATCTGGTTCAAGGTCAGTTGGCATTCATCTGTATCCCCCTCCCCCGGGTCGTGCCTGAAAATAGGCAGGATTTGTCTAGTGCACTTACCCCGTCAACAAAAACTAAATAAGTAAAATAAAAAAATAAGTTTGGGAAATAAGATCTCAGACCTAGAGGACATCAGAGCAGAAGCCGACCTGGATATCATGGCCATTAGAGTCATGGTGCGCAGTCAGCCATGACTGGGATATGGTTATACCAGGGTCTACAATGTTCAGGAGGGACAGGGTTGGATGGAGAGGTGGGGGAGTGGTGCTTTATGTGAAGGATAGCATAAAAGCAATGGAAATACAGGGTATTCAGGAGAAGACAGAGGTGCTGTGGGTTACCCTTGAGTTGGCAACGGTGCCAGTATTTAGACTGGAGTGATCTACAGGCCTGGGGAAAGGGACTTGGGGGTAGTCATATCAGATGACCTAAAGGTGGGCCAGCAATGTGAGAAGGCAGTAAAGAGGGCTGGGGGGATACTGGGATGCATATAGAGAGGCATCACCAGTAGAAAACAGAAAGTTGTTGGCCCTCTGTATAGACAGTTGGTAATACCACATCTGGAGTACTGTGTATAGTTCTGGAGACCCCATCTCTGCAAAGACATAGGGTGGCGGCTGTCCAGAGGTGGGTAACCAAAATGGTGCAGGGTCTGCACCAGAAGACATATAAAGAAAGACTAAAGGAGCTTAAGATGTATAGCCTCGAGAAAAGGGGGGGGAGGGGGAACATGATAGAAACTTTCAAATACCTCAAGGGAATCAACAAAGTCCAAGAGGGTAACCTCTTTCAGAAAAAGAGATGGGCAAGAACAAGGAGTCACAATTTGAAGATAGAGGGGGAGCGGCTCACAGGTAATGTGAGGAAGTATTTCTTCACAGAGAGGGTTGTAGTTGCATGGAACTGCCATCCTGAGGAAGTCGTAGAGTCAAAAACAGTGGAGGAATTCAAGAATGCATGGGACAGACATAAGGTAGTTCTAGTGTGGGGTAGGAGGAAGTAGGCTGTTGGTTAACTAGGATCTGCAGCTTATCCGTTATGTAGGGAAATGGGCAGACTAGGTGGGCTATGCGGTCCTTATCTGCCATCAGATTCTATGTTTCTATGTTTCTCCAGCACAGGGGGAGGACCTAGATAAGGAAATGTTAGAAGCAATTTGTAAGATGTCTAACAAGGGGGAGGTGTTGCTGGTGAGGGGCTTCAGTATACCAGATGTAGATTGGAGTGTTCTTGCGGCAGCTTCAGCTAGGAGCAGGGACATCCTGGATTCCCTGCAGAGGACATTCCTGAAGCAACTGGTCAGTGAGCCCGCACGCGATGGAGCAGTACTGGATCTGGTCCTGGACTCTTGCCATTGTGTGGTTGGATTACACAGTAGTTCTTATGTGGAACCACACTGTACGATGATCACTGGTCCCCAGATGGCTTCCTACCTCGATATCCTCAACCATATCTCCATTTGTAAACAGGGCTTGTTTTATAGAGATGGAATGCCTCTGAAGTAACCTGGGAGGGGGTGAGGAAGTGGAGGGTGTGAAGGAAAAGTGGGCATTTGGGGGAGGGAATTCAACAAAATTTGAACCTCAGAAGGCCCAGATGATTGGAGGGGAAGGGGATGTGGAGGAGGGACCCAAGCATCAGAACAGTTTTAGCTGATGGAAACAGCAGTAGTTTAAAGGAAAGCTGTTATAACACTGGAGGTGACACGGGAGGGAAAGTATGTTCTTTTTTCTCCCCTACAGACCTTCGCATTTTCCTTGGGGTGCATACCCTCGCCAACGACTGAGACTTCTTTGTGTTGACTGGCTGGTGGGTGTGATTGGCACCGCAGATGATTGCCTTAACTCTAGGGCGGAGGGAGAGTCCCTCCAAGCTCCAGGGTCAGTAGAGCATCTTACTGTGAAGCACTTTAGCTCGGTATACTTTTTGTTTTTCCTTTTTTTCCCTTTTTCTTTCTGTTTTTGTGCTGGGCTCCTTTCAAGTTAGTTTAGAAAGTGGCCAGCTGGTTGACTGACAGAATGAGCTCTTCTGCAACAAGGCTATACTATTCATCACAAAGGTTATCTTTCAGGGTTGCATACTGTTGGAAGTTCAATGTTTGTTGGTTAATGTGTTTATTAATGTTATGGTTTACATTTAAATGTTTAGGGTTTTGGGTACCAAAGGCATCATATCAAGAATGTGCTCAGATAATTGTGCTTAAAAATAAACTAGAACTATGTCAGGAGGTCAGGGGTGAGGAAGGCTCGGCAGGGAATTCTCCAGTTAATACAAATAAATATTCACAAGGAAGGCTAAACTAACACCATGGGGTCGCTTAAAATTGTATCCTTGGTCATCCCGGTGGCGCTGAGTGTTGAGGCGCTGAATGCCACATCTCGCGCCACGCCGGCAACCAGGGTTATGGAATTGGCCTAGGTTGCCGGGGGTCGACTAGGAGGGGGAGGGCGTGGAGCAGGATTGAGCTGCCTTAAGGCGGCTCTCCTCTCTCAGGGAGGTATCTGGAGTTTCCCCATGCCCTTGGTTGCCACCAAGAATAGATGGCAGTTTGGGCTACAGAGGAGCTCAGTGCTTGTCACGGAAGGGGCGGAAGGAGCTGAGCCAGTGCCACAGGCTGCGTGTGTGCCTCAACGTGCATATACAACCATGTGCTGGGGCCCTGGGTGTACGGGGAGAAAAATGGCAAAAATTAGTATGTATCCCTGTCGCCAAGTAGGCGGAGGCTATGGGGTCAAAAAGTTATTATAATAAATAATAATAATAATATATAAAAATTGTATCCTTCAATGTGAAGGGGATCAACTCAGTAGTGAAAAGATTTAACATTTTATGAGACCTTGCCAGTTTTAACTGATATAGGATTACTTACAAGAAACTCATTTATCCCAGGTGGAACATGCTGAATTGCACATGAGTTGAGTGAGGGAGGTTATGGCAGCGTCCCTTCAAATGGTCAGAAAAGTAGGGGTAGCCATCCTGGTGTGACAAGGCCTTTCGTGTGAGAAAACCTCTTCTTTTTCAGATGCAGAATGCAGGCTGCCCATACTGTTGGGGATTAGCAGGCAAATACACATATTAATTTGTATAGCCCAACCCCACCCACCACTGACTTTTATAGGCAGATCTTCGGAAGGGTGGTCAAGCTTTCAGAAGGATAGATCATATTAGGTGGAGACTGGAATTGTGTTGAAAACCCAGTGTTAGATAAATCTCGGGGAGCACGAATAGTAATAAGGCAGGGGCAAGACTACTCAGAATTCTCGGAGAAGAAGCGGGACTCATTTATTTGTTGAAAAGTTTTACTAGGAGGGCACACTGAGCAGAGTACTGCTCGATTCCAGGTGCGTCCTGGGGGAGGGGAAAAGTAGCGACAGCCGTATAACACATAAGGTACAGAACTGCAATCCAATATATGGTGGTATATACAAAACCGGGATAAGCAGAAAATAAGTTAGTATTTTACATACATTAATACATGGCATAGCAGCACTGAGGTACAATAGTACAGAGGACAGTCCAGTAACAGGATCAGTGCCTGCTTAACAGTAAGCTGGTGCAAGGCTGGAGTGAGAACTGTTTACAGCACTTCTAGCCACACGCACATGGTGTGGAGAAGTATTCTTTTATCTGGTGACTGAGGTTCTGTGAGGGGATGACAGCCGGGTATTTGCAGGGAGGGAGTTCCATAATTTGGACATGCGGTGCCTGAAGGCTACTTGTCCAGCTGATGAGGACATGCGTGGTACCAACAGGAGACGACTGTCAGCGTTTCTCGGGGAGTATGCAGGAGGAGTATGGGTTGCGAGCACTGCCTCGAGGTACAGAAGCAAGGACTGGGCCCAGTACTTATCTGTGAGCTTGGTGCAATGTGCCTGTCAGTGGTCATGGAGCGAGGGCAGATTTAGAGACCGATAGAGGTCACAGTGGTGTGTGGATGACAGACTGTCAATGGCAGATCTGCAGAAAGTGGAAAAGGGGGTCCAGTCTGGCTAGGTTGGACTTGGGAGTGGCACTGTAAACTGCATCCCCATAGTCGATGATGGGGAGAATCATTTTCTGTACTAGTGCCTTATGAGCTGGCAGGGAAATGCAATCACGATTGCGGTAGAGAGCACCCAGTTTGGAGTGAAGTTTTTTGTCGATGGCATCAATGTGTACAGAAAAGTCGAGATCTTACTTCGAGAGGGCTCTTGCAGTAGGTTATTATATATGGGACTGAAGCCGGCAGGCGTCGGGACCCCACGGAAAAAATTTCTAGCTAGCAGTCTCTGCGGGGGACCGCCCCCATGTCAGGTGACCAGCGTCATGCGATGTAAGTATAAAGGGGCGGTCCCCCATGCCTGCCTTCCAGTTCTTTCCTGCCATAGCTCGAGAAGGCCGCAGAGTTAAATTCACTGCTTCGGCCAGTCTATCACGTGGTAGTTTTACTGTCTCTTTTTCGATATTTCTTCGATTTTCGTCAGCATTTTCTTTAGCTGCCATGTATGTCATCCCCGACTCCTTCTGAGCAAAAAACAAGTGCGATTCCTGCAGCGCCCAGTTCCGGCATAAGGACGGACACTCCAAGTGCCTTTATTGCTTAGGCCCCGACCACCCTCTGGAAAAGTGCCAGCACTGCCAGCAGTTCAACGCGGCCACCCGAAAGAGGAGGCAGCAGTCTCTGGAGGCCCACGTTCTAAAACTGAAGATGTCCTCCATGGAAGAGGAGCTGAAAAAACTTAGGCAGGCCTCTACTTCCCCTGAGGGCCATCGCAAGAAGAAGTACCAGGACCGGGACTCCTCTGCTACGGTCGCCGCGACTCTGACTGAGGTCACGGTGCTGAAGGTAACATCCCCTCCGGGGGACCGTTCCGTGACGGCCGTCTTGGAGGCTTCCAAGGCGGTGTTGACCCTCCCATCGGACTCACGCTCGGGAGCCTCCGGGTCAAAGGAGGCCACCGCTCCCAGTAAGCCCATCACCGTGCGGCCTTCTGGTCTGAGCAGCCCTGGTAAGCCAGACATCGGCTCCTCCGACGCCCACCCAGGTAAGGTTGAAAAGACGCCCGACCCTTCGGGGCAGTGCACAGCCTTTAAAGTTCCCGCCAAGGCTGCCCCTCCATTGCGGCCTTCGTTGAGCGTATGGTCCAAAACGTAGGACGCCAGCTCTTCCGACATCCGCCCGGATCCCGCCGGTAAGCCGTACGTCAGCCCCTCTGATGGCCGCACAGCGTTAGAGCCGACGCCAGACCCTTCGGGCTAGTCCGCTGTCCTGAGCTCGCAGCAGCATTCATTGCATTCCGAGGCTCCAGCGTCTGCCTTGCTGGATCCCAGGAATGTTAGCCCCACTTCCATGGGTGACGCAGAGAATGTTGGCACGCTGCTGTCGGGTCTCCCTCCCGCTGGGCCGGGCGACCTGATGTCAGATCCTCGGGCACCGATGCCAGCCTACCCAACGCCAGGCGACATCCCCTTGCTGGACGCTGTCCCTACACCGGGCCTTCCGTTCCAGGCCCACCCACTGGGCCGTTCCCAGGGCTTTCTGCTCCTTCAGAGCCCCTGGTGCCTGGGTACCTGACTCCATCGTATCAGATGCCATCATATCTAGGTTCGCAGTATCCAGCACCCCAGTGCCTGACGCCGGACTACCCGACACCGCAGTACCCAGTGCCCCAGTACCCAACACTGGGTTTCCCACCGTCGGGTTATGGATACGCGCTGTATGGATATCCCCAGTATCCGTACCCCCCACCCCCCCCCAGCCGCCGGTGGATCTGAAGGAGACTCTGGTTTCCTGGTGGGCTGAGGCCAAGGCTCAGCTCACCAAGGAAGTAGAGAGCCATCCTCCAACGCAGGACCCGGTTCTGGACCCCCGACGTCGGAGGCAAGAGACTCCCTCACCCCCCTCCTAACACCAGAGGTGAGCCCTCCGGTTCCAGGGTAGGGGAGGACACGTTTCCCCAAGGGTTTCCCAAGGAGTCCGTTCCTCCCCCGCGCTGGGAGGGGTCTTCCTCTTCTTCTTCATCCTCCTCGGAGACCCTGGATGCTCCGATCTGGACGACGAGCCACGCACTCCAGACAAACCAAGGATTCCTCCGAAGTCCCTTCCGGGGGATCCTTCTTTCTTGGAGCTGATGCATAAAATCCAAGCTGTTCATCAGTGGCAGTCTCTGGAGCCAGATCCACAGCGTAAAAACACTTGCTGCGCACCTGGATCTGCCAGAGACCGCTCCCACTCTGATTCCACCCTGGATCAAGCCTCATGCCGACCTTATTTCCACTATTTGGAAACAACCATTGGCATTAGCCTCCCTTTTGAGGAAGGCAGACAGGCTATATCAGGCTCCGGAGGGTGTTGATTCCTTGAATTCACACCCCAAAGCTAATTCGGTCGTGATTAGAGCTGCTCATGGCCGTACGGCTAACCCCAAGCACTTGAGCTCGTCACCACCTGAAAAGGAATCCCACCTTCTGGACCAGTACAGGAAGAAGGTCTATGCTTCTTCCACTTTGGGAATCGGGGCCCTGAACTACGTTGCTGACATGGAGGATTACCAGAAGGCGCTCCTTAGCGAGGTGGAATCTAAATTGGACTCCCTTTCTGAGTCTCAGACGAAGCAGGATGTGGCTGATCTAGTCTGGTCTGTGCATTCGGCCAGTCAGGGCATGCTCCGTGCCATGTACGATGCAGTGGACCCTGCTGGTTGGAGCTCAGCTTTCGCCATGGGTTTGCGGCGTCATGCCTGGCTCCGGGTGGCAGGTTTGCTCCCGGAGGTGCAGTCTGCTATCCAGGATGCGCCCTTCAGGGGTTCAGTGCTGTTAAGTAGTGATGTAAAGGATATCATCACTGATCTGCAAGTGAAACCTCAGGGAAAGCGGGCACACAAACGTCTGGCCCCTCTGTCTGCCAAGCTCCCCCCACACAAAAAAGCATCGGGGAGCTAGCCACGATGTGCCCACCTCCTGACTCATCTCCTCTCCCACAGCCTCTGGGCCACCCAGAGGAACTGGCAGGAGAGAGATTCTCCTTCTATCTACCGGGTTGGGAGAGGATCACTCAGACACTTGGGTGCTCCAGCTGATAGCAGAACACCACTCAGTAGAGTTTCTTCAGAAACCACCAAGAAACCTCTCCGGGTCGCCTTACTGCCCGGAACATCATCTTTTGGTTCGAGAAGAAATATCCTTCCTTCTTCTGAAGGCGGCGATAGAGCCCGTCCCATCCCACCTTCGGGGGATGGGTTACTACTCCCATTTCTTCCTGGTTCCGAAGAAGTCAGGAGATGTGAGGCCTATTCTAGACCTCAGCTCCCTGAACTTGTTTGTGGAGTACAAGTGGTTCAGAATGCTCTCTTTGCAGAGTCTTCTGCCCTTCGCTTGGCCTGGACAGTGGCTGTGCGCTCTGGATATGCAGGATGCCTACCTGCATATGCCTGTTCGCCCTTCCCACAGCAAATATCTTCATTTTTCGTTCCAGGGGGACCACTACCAGTTCAAGGCCCTCCCATTTGGTCTTTCCTCAGCGCCCTGAGTGTTCACTAAATGCCTTTCTGTGGTAGCGGCCTACCTGCATACCCGGGGAATTCAGGTTTTCCCATACCTGGATGACTGGCTCCTGGCGGCCCCGTCCAGGGAGGAGCTCCTGCGCTTCCTTTCCCTTACCCTGCAAGTTTTCACCAGCCTGGGTATTACCATCAACCAGACCAAGTCCCATTTGATCCCGTCCCAGAGGCTCCAGTTAATCAGGGCGATCCTGGACACGACTGTCGGCATGGCATTCCTGCCACTGGACAGGGTGGACACCCTCCAGGCTCATGTAAGCCTGTTGTCCAGTCGCAGGCGGGTCAGCGCCAGGTCAGTCCTTTGCCTCCTTGGGCTCATGGCGGCTGCTATTCTGACAGCCACTTGCGCTGGGCTCCACATGAGAATTTCTCAGTGGATGCTTCGGTCTCAGTGGGATCAATTGTTGGATAACCTAGAGCTAGAGGTCCTGTTCTCCAATCCTATGGTTCGGGACTTGCAATGGTGGATAGTTCAGGAGAACCTTTGCCAGGGAGTTTCTTTCTACCTCTCTTTCCCCCCCCCTTCCAGACGTTGACAACAGATGCCTCGGGCGAGGGTTGGGGAGCCCACCTGGGGTCTCAAAGGACCCAGGGCTCCTGGTCCAAGCTCAAGCAGACTCTACACATAAATGTGCTCAAGCTCAGGGCCATGCTGTATGCTCTTCAAACTCTGCATCTGCTTCCCGGTCATCTGGCTGTCCAGACTGACAACATGTGTGTAGTCTGGTACATCAACAAACAGGGAGGAACCCGTTCCTATCCTCTTTGCAGGGAGGCAGTGCGAGTTTGAGATTGGGTGGTGCAACACAACCGTCGTCTCACGGCAATTCACATCCTGCGGGTCGAGAACACGTTGGCAGACCAACTCAGTCGGTCATCTGCCCATGCTCACGAGTGGGAACTGGATCAGGGAGTAGCAGACGATATCTTCCTATGCTGGAGAACACCTCAGGTAGATCTGTTTGCGTCTCCTCTCAATGCAAAACTTCCCGCATTCTGCTCGCTCGCTCCAGGGCGAGGCATTTTTTTGGGAGACGCTCTGTCTCTAGACTGGAAGGGCAGATTAGTGTATGCCTTCCCCCCCGATCCCCATGATTCTGAGGGTCTTACACAAACTCAACTCAGAAGGAGCTCGCATGATCCAAATCATTCCTTTCTGGCCCAGGCAAGTTTGGTTCTCTCTTTTACAATAACATTCAGAGGAACCTCCTCTTCCTCTTCCTCTTCCTCTGTTGCAAAATTTGCTGACCCAGGATCAGGGGTCCCTGGTCCATCCAGGCCTCATATCCCTTCCATTGCACTCATGGCTCCTGCAGACATAGCTCAAGCCCGATTCAGGGTTTCCCCGCTGGTGGCTGAGATTCTGGTGGAGGCCAGAAAGCCCTCAACTAGATATACCTATGCCATGAAATGGAAACGGTTCTCTATTTGGGCCTCTTCCGAAGATTTCGAGCCATTCTCTTGCCCTGTCGGGAGGCTTCTGGACTACATGCGCCATTTCTTTGATCTGGGTCTCAGTCATTCCTCTCTGAAGGTTCCCACGGCAGCCATCTCCGCTTACCATGTTCCTTTTGGGGACATAACTTTTGCGCAGTTGGAAGTCTCTAAGACTTTTCTTAGAGGTGTTCTCCACTTGAGACTCCCTATTCGCGTTCCTGCCCCTCCTTGGGATCTGAATTTCATTCTAGAGAAGCTTACCCTGCCTCCTTTTGAGGCGGCAGCCTCAGCAGACCTAAAGTTCCTTTCCTGGAAGACTCTCTTCCTAGTGGCCATTACTTCTGCTCAAAGAAATTCCAAGCTTCGGGGCTTGATGTGCAAAATCCCGTAATAGATTTTTCACAAGGAACATGTGGCTCTGCATACCAACCCTAAGTTTCTTCCTAAGGTGGTAGTGGAATCTACGCTGAATCAATCCATGGAGCTGCCTGCTTTCTTTACGCAACACTCAAATCAAGGGGAGTACCTCTTCAATACTTTGAATGTTCACCGAATTCTGAGATACTACACCAACAGAATGAAGGATCTCAGAAAGACTAATCAACTGTTTGTTTCTTTTGCTCGCAAAAGAGAAGGCAGCGCTGTTTTCAAGCTATGCCTATTTAAATGGTTGGCTCATTGTATCACTTTCTGTTATGACAAGTATCACAAGACCCTGCTGGGTCAAGTCGGGGGCCACTCCACCAGGGGTGTCGCTGCCTCTGCGGCCTGTTTCAAGATTGTGTCAGCGGCAGACATCTGTGCAGCTGCAACTTGGACTTCTGTCCATACCTTTACAAAACACTACTGTTTGGACATTGCCTCTCGCCGTAGAGCTGGCTTTGAGTTGGCTGTTCTGCAAGGTCTTCTTTCCTAAGACCTTCACAGCCAGAGGGTCTACATTTAAGTAGTTTCCTTCTCCAGTGTGCTTCTCCTTGTTCTAGACTACTTGGGACTCAGTCCTATATCTAATTACGTACTGTAGGAGCTGTCTTGAAGTAAGATAGTACAGTTACGTAAGAACTTAATGTAACAGTAGATCTTCGAGAGAGGCTCTTTCAGTAGGTAATACCTTCCCGGCCTCCATCCCCCTTTTTCTGGAAGGGAAATATCCGCTTCTCTCTCATCTTGCCTTTTTGGCTCTTGGCGGGAAAGAACTAGAAGGCAGGCGTGGGGGACCGCCCCTTTATACTGATGTCGCATGACGTCGGTCACCTGACATGGGGGCGGTCCCCCGCCAGAGACTTCTGGCTAGAAATCTTTCTGTGGGGTCCTGACGCCTGCCAGCTTCAGTCCTGTATGTAATTACCTACTGCAAGAGCCTCTCTTGAAGATCTACTGTTACGGTAAGTTCTTACATAACTGTACTTTGCTGGTCCAGCCATACTCCGAGATATCTACAGGAGGAACAAGCCTCCAAAATAGTCCTGTCCAGAGTGTGGAAGGAGGGGGTGGTTTTGAGCTGAGAGAGTCTCTGCCTCGTGCTGAAGGTCATGGAGATGGTCTTGGCATTGAGGAATAGCTGGTTAGCACAAAACCACAGCTGGCCTTGGTTGAAGTCCTGCTGCAACTTGGTCGCTACCTCAGCGGTTGAGGGGCCAGAACCATACAAGACCATGTCATCCACATACATGTGTATGGATATGAGTGGGCAGGCGGTGGGAAGGTAATTTAGGAAGATGAAAAACCGGATTGGGCTGAGGACCGAGCCTTGGGGGATCCCTTTGATAACTGGGAGGGAGGGTGAGGTAGAACCACCAATTTTAATGGATTAGGATCGGCCTACCAGGTAGGAGTGGAACCATCTGGTGGCCTTTGCAGATGGCCCAGCATTGGTGAACTTATCTAGCAGGACAGCATGAGAAACCATGTTAAATGCCTTGGCCAGGTCTACAGAAATAGTGGATGTGATGAGCCCCTTGTCCATGTCATCCAGGATGCAATCGGTGATCCGAAGGAGTGAGGTGGCTGTGGAGTGGGACTTTCTGAAGCCAGACTGGTAGTGCGAGAAGAAGGAGGAGGAGCTGAGAAATGAAGAGAGTTGTGAGAGAACTAGTTTCTGTTGCAGTTTCGCCAGAATGAGGAGGAGTGAAATAGGACGGTAGTTGCCAGGGTCAGAGGAGTCGGTTCACTTTGGGAGTGGGATGACAGTAGTGTGTCTCCATTCCGAGGGAATCTAAGCAAGAGAGAAGGAGAGGTTGTAGAGATCGGCCAGGGGGGCAGCAATTGCAGGAGCAGCTAGGTAGAGCATCTTGGAATCCAGCCGTGTGGGACATTTGCCTTTGTTAGGGTTTAGGGTGGGTAGAACTTTTAAGACTGCCGAGGGTGAGACTTGACAGAAGGAGAAGGAGGGGGCAGGAGGGGAATGGGCTTGAGTGGGGGTGGCTACGGGGGGTTGGGGCTGGAAAGGGGGAAGTGCAGACAGCAGTGCTGAGGTGCAGCTTGTAAAGTAGGAACTAAATTCGGTTGCTACTGCTATAGGGTCTGATACAACGGTGCCACCTACATTTAACGCAGGTAAGGGGGACTGAGAGGGTGGGGAGAAGAGAGATTTGACCACTTTCCAGAATTTGATGGGTGGTTTATGTTAGACTGGAAGAAAGCTTTAAAGTAAGATGCCTTAGCCTGCCTGATTAGCCTAGTGCAGGTGTTGCGTAAAGGATCGATAAGTTGCGTGGTTGACAGGGGAACTGGAGTCCTTGAATGTGTTCCAGGCTTGGTCTCTGGCTCTAGTGAGGGACATAATGTTAGCTGTGATCCAGGGCAAGTGGACACCCCTCACCTGTGACCTTCTGAGAGGTGCATGGATTACCCATGCAGCTAGGAATTTGAGTTTGAAATAGAGCCATGTGTCATTGATAGAAGAGGTCCTGTGGATAGGGGACCAGTCAGTAGCTGTCAGGGTCTTTAGGAGCACATCAAGGTCCAGGGATTTAAATGACCTTGAGAGAATGGTCCTGGGAGGGGCCTTTAGCCTGAAGATTTTACGGATTAAGTAAATCATATGGTGATCACTTAGTGAGTTGGGTGGGAGGTGAGGTCCCAGTCCAGAAGGGAGTGTTTTTTCAACTTTTTGTTTAGCCGAGTGGGTTCAGTGATCAGTTGTGACAGGTTTCATGCAGCAACTTGGTTACGGAACTTGGAGGTGGTGTTGGATAGCCAGTTTAAATTAAAATCCCCTAGGATATGGAGCTCACCTCCCTTGGTGAGGGATTTGAGGAGTCCAGGTGTTCCATGGTAACTGGTGTCATGGTTTCGGGGCGAGTAAGACCCTGCTATAAATAACGGGTAGTATGGGGAGGGAGAGTTAAATAATAGTGCGTCTGTCGGGTAAGGTGGTTTTGGTAGAATGACTGGTTGAATTGGACAGCAGAAGAGATATACATAGTTATTCCACCACCCCTCTTTTTGCCAGGTCGGTCTTGCCTGATAGTGGAGTAGCCTGGGATAGAGATTTCAAAGTCTGTGTTGTGAGGCTTAAGCCAGGTTTCGGAGATAATCAGGACATCAGGTTTTAGGGAGGTGATAGTTGGCTGCAGCAATGTGAATTTATTGATTAGGCTGCAGATGTTTAAATGTATCAGTTTTAGTCTGCGAGGTAGAATGAGGGTAGTAGTGGATGGCCCTGTATTTGGAGTGGTAGATGGTCTAGGGTTTGAATATATGTCCCCGGAAAGTAACAGTAGGAGGGTCACTAGGAACTTGTAATAGGGCATGGATCTCAGGTTTCCATGTGGAGATCCTTGGATGGTCGCCATCACTGAGTGGATACTGTGCGGTGGCGTTTAGGGTTTTGAGACCAGCATGGAAGGAGGGTGGTGGGATGGATGGGCTGATCATCCACATAAGCACCGATGGTGTATGGTAAAGCCCGGTAATGGGAGTGCAAGACAGTGACTGCCACAGAGGCATTGTGTAAGTTGTGCCATTTTGAGCCAGGTCCGTTGGAAAGTTGGAAGGGGAGAGTGCCACTATCAAGAATAGCGGAGCAAAAAAGGTGATGTAGAAAGGAAACATAATGGGAATGCCTATGAGGGGATAACATGCAAGACTTTGAAAGAAAAGACAGAAAATAGATGTGGTGGCCTCAAGTGGTGAAAACATGTAGGCTGCTAATGGGGACGGTGACTGATAGGCTGAAATACTCACATGAGGCACAGTATGAGAGTAAACGTCCACCAAGGGTGGTGGTGGGGCAGCTGACTCTTGCGTTGGCGGGATAATCAACAGGGAGCCACGTCTTGAGCTTGAAAAATGCCATCTGTACCTTGCTTAGTGAATTTTGGGGGAAGGCTGCCTCAGTAGTGCCCTCGTGACCTCCTCGTGGGCCCCAGAGCTGTGGAGACAGGATTAGAGGAGAAAGGATTTATAAAGATGTGAGCTAGGCAAGGTAAGGCTCATTTGTATAATAATTGGGAGAGGGACTTCGCTCTGCACACAGCCCCTATCTAGAAAGCTCAAACAGCCAGTGAAAATCGGAGCTTGAATACTGAACTTTTACTTAAATTGACTTCAAATTACCTAATCACATATATACATACAGCTGTAAATAAAGTAAGGGCTGCTGTAGAATTTTAAACATGAAGTTTGTCAAGTAAATAAGTTTTTGGGCTACTGTCTTTTAAATTCTTAACCCTCTGTATGGCAGCTTTAACATGAAGTTTCTCCAGTTAAATAAAAGTCTCGAGCTTGGGGGGGGGGATAAATAAATAACTTTTGTACTACTGTGTTTTAAACTCTTAACCCTTCGTATGACAGCTTAACGTAAAGTTCCTCCAGTAAAATAAAAGGCAGTGCATACAGAGGGCTGATCCCTGCTAGATAAGCGACTGAATGAGCTGGCAAAATACAGGATTCGGCGCAGCATTTAACAGTGAGATCTCTTAAAGCAATTCATAGGTACACAGCAAAGCATTGCATTTGTTAACCTTGAGTAAGTAAAAAAAAAAAAAACTATTAGTTGGCCTGTGCCGACTTCTAAAGCTTTTTGTTTTTTTCTGTCCTGTTGCGACTGTTGACAGAGTCCCGATTTGAAATAAAAATGGTGCCACATTTAAACATCAACAGGGAGCAACATCTTGAGCGTGGAAAACGCCGTCTGTACTTTGCTTATGAATTTTGGGGGAAGGCTGCCTCAGTAGTGCCCTGGTGACCTCCTCGTGGGCCCCGGAGCTTGCTTAGTGAATTTTTGGGGAGGGCTGCCTCAGTAGTGCCTTCGCGACCTCCTCATGGGACCTGGAGCTTGCTTAGTGAATTTTGGGGGAGGGCAGCCTCAGTAGTGCCCTCGTGACCTCCTCGTGGGTCCCAGAGTTTGCTTAGTGAATTTTGGGCGAGGGCTGCCTCAGTAGTGCCCTCGTGACTTGGAGGGACCAGAATTCCACATGTAGAAATGTTTACATTTTATTCACATGCTCAAGAATGTTACTCATGCACAGACCACATATACACACCAAATATGTAGGGATTTACAGTGAAAGATGTTGTAATCTACCCAATGTATTTATCAGATCATGCCAAAATTAGTCTCACCTTGGACTTAGGCCCCTTAGACAAGAAATCTGCCTGGAGACTGAATGCTGGACTCCTATATAACATTTATGTGAATAAGACAAAAGAGGCTATAAAACACTATATCCAAGAAAATACTGGGAAGGCTTTTAAACAGAAGTATTTTTGGGATAGTCTAAAGGCAGTGTGGAGGGGGAGAAGCCATCTCTTATGCCAGTTATAAAAAGAAATTAACTTGGCTAGGACAGAAAAAACTAGAATAGATAAAAGAAACTGAAGCTGAAGAGAAAAAAAGAGGGAATGCCTTTACACAAGGACGAGCTCAAAAAATTAAAGAAATGCAACAACTCCTCACCACAAAGACGGAGAGAACCTTAGATTTATTTCGCAAAAATACTATGAAGGGATCAATAGGGCAGGATGATTACTAGTGTACAGGTTGTATAAATAGCAGATAGAATGCATTGGGGCTTGGGTCATCCTGGAGGACATTGGCCATACAGCCAACTTTTAAAGAAAACAAATTGCACATACTCCAGTAATGCAAAGCATCATGGGGCGTGTATGCAAATGTCCATGAATTACTTTGGACAGGCTCAACTTTAAGCAGAATTGCATAGTGCCAGTACGCCTCACAATACAGTCAGCAAAGGCTGAGAACAGCAGAGACAGACACGAGTTTCGTCCTCATTTGCAGATAAGTTTATTCATAAAATCAGAAAAGAATCAGACCAAGCACCAGAAACACAGCCGAGTAAGACAGCTGACACATTTAGAGAGTTCTGTGCCAAACATTACAAGCAAGAAGGCACCACTGACATGACACACAAAATAAAAACTTTCCTTGGCTGAGTCACCCTTCCCAAATTAACTCGGGAGCAAGCCCAGAATCTGGAGAGACCATTCTCTCAGATAGAAGTGATGCAGGTGATAAAAGAACTGAAATGCAATAAATCCCCAGGCCTGGATGGTTTTATTTATTTATTTTTTATTTAGTTTTTGTTAGCCGGGTAGGTACACTAGACAGCATAGCTGCCTATTTTCAGGTGCGACCCGGGAGATTACAACAAAGGGTATGTAGACAATAGTAGTTGCAAGAAAACATCATGGCAACAAGTAGAAATCAAACATACTACACTTCTACAAAATTTTCAGCAATGGCAGTACATTTTCAGGAATCTATATGTAGTAAGAAAACAGGAATATAAGTGCAAATAACTAACAGTCAGAAGCCATACAACTAGTGAGTAAGTGCTATAAGAGAGGAAATAGCAAGATTTCCAGGCAGGTTTTGAGAGTAGTAGAGGTTGGAGCTGGTAGGCAACTAGGAGGAACCAGTACAGGGGTGGGTGGATAGAGGACAGGAGCAGGGTTCAGAGCTTAGAAGAGCCATACGAAGCTCCTGTTTGAAGCTGTGTAGAGAAGCGGAGATTCTTAGACTCGGTGGAAGGTAGTTCCATAGTTTAGGGGCCCAGCTAGAGAAAGCATTCTCCACCATTTTGGTTTTACATCTTGGTTGGACAAGAAGGGATTTGTCAGCTGATCTCAGTGGGTAGGCAGAGGTCACAGGTTTGAGCAGTAGAAACAATTTGTCAGGTATCTGGGAGGCGATTATATTCTTTATAAAACAGTAGGAAGTAACTGATGGAAGGCTGAGGGGGTAAACCATCCCAGACTGGAGGGTGTGCATCAGTGAGTAAGTCTGGGTAAAGACAGAGCAAAACGGCAAATGCTGTTGTAGCAGACATCCCACTTTTGGAGGAGCCCTCCAATAGTTGCCGGAAAGGCTATTAACCCATACGCCAATGTGGGTCTCGGGATCCCCTGTGCAGTGACCATCCTTGCCGTGGATGTTAGGCTATGTCTCACCTTATATGCCAGCTCAAGTTGAATATTGACGGATTTAATGACTGAGGCTAGGTGCAGGTCAAAGTCCAAGGCAGAATTTTAGCAGATATTTCAGACAGAAATAGCCCCCACTCTAGTTTCGCTTTGAAATGAGTGTCAGGACCTAGATGAAATACTGGACAGCTGGGAGAAGGCTTTAATCTTGGTGTTACCTAAGCCAGGCAAAGACAGTTCTACACGCAGAGGGTATAGGCCTATCTCACTACTAAATCAGAATGTAAAGATCTTTGCAAAAGCTATACCAGTCTGTCTCCAGCAAGTAATATCACAACTGCTTCATCCAGATCAGTCTAGCTTCATCCCAGGGAGACATCTACACGATAACATTAGACAGCTCCTAACCACTATGGCAAGTGTTCACAATGGTCTCTTGGGAAACCAAAGGGTTGTTGCAGCATTGGATGCAGAGAAGGCATTTGATCGCCGCAGTTGGTCCTTCTTGGATGCCACTGTAGACAAATTCAGTTTTGGGGACACATTTGGGGCCTGGATCAAAGCATTATACAAGCGCCCCACCACTCAGATTCGAGTAAATGGCACCATATCAGGTCTCTTTCATATTCAGAGAGACACAAGACAGGGATACCCCTGTTTCCACTCTGTTCGCACTCAGAATGGAACCACTGGCGGAGACAGTTTGGACCAGTGAAGCAATTGAAGGTATCCAGCTAGGTACTATAGATAACCGCATTTCACTATGCGCAGACAATAATACCCTTGTATATTTACAGAACCAACAAGAACCACTACCAAAAGTCTTGAATCTGCTACAGGAGATTGGAGAAGTGTCAGAGTTCAAAATAAGTGAAGCCATATCCGAAATTATGAGGATTGGGGAAGATGCAGCTCCTGCCAAAAAGAGTTGCACAAAGCTTAGATGGACAACTAAATGCTTTAGATATTTAGAAATACATATTACCTTAGACTTAAGTAAACTTTATTAAATGAACTAACACACATTACTAGACGAAATTTGGCAAGATTGCAAAGGGTGGGCTAAAATACCAATATCACCGATAGGCCGCACAGAGACAATCAGAATGAAGTCCTCCCCCACCTTCTTTTTCTGTTTGGTGCCCTGCCCATATGCCCACCCAAAGCATTCTGGAAATCGATGCAAACAGTACTCTCAACATTTGTGTGTACGTGTGTGTGTTTGGGAGGGAGGCCACGGCTGAAATGGAGTGATATGATGTTGGAGAAAGGATGGGGAGGACTAGGGGTGCCAGACCTCAAATCTTATCAGGCCACCCAACTTCAACACCCACCTGAGACAAGAACAGGATATAGCCTGAGCAGCAATGGAACAAGCTAGTCTATGGCAAAATAGGTTGGAAGACTATTTGTTTAACAAATTAGAAATAAAAGTAATAAACTGTATACTGAACCCATGGGTTAAAACTTTTCTTTTTGCATGGCAGGATACACTGTGGGGCCAGACAAGGTAAGTCCATGGGTGCCGAGGGATCTCTGAGTGGTACTGGCTGCACCTCTTAGACATACCTCTCAACCTTTTGTCCCCCAAATGTGGAACATTGCCTGTCAAAATATGGAACAAATGGGCAAAATGTGGAACACTTACTCAAATCTTTACATAAGAAGCTCAAAACACTGTTAACATGTTGCATTTATGTTCAGAAAATCTGTTATTAATTGAATAATATAATATATTTTTTGCATCATTTACTATGGATTTTTGCTTTAAAATATTGACTTTGAATGTGGAACAAGTCCTCACAATGTGGAACAGGGAGCTTTTGTGAAGCAAAATGAGGAACGTTCCTCATAATGTGGTACAATTGAGAGGTATGCTCTTAGAGACCTGTTTAACAGATGATTGGAGAAGGGCAGAGGTAGTCACAGTTCGCAAAAGTAGTAGCAAGGAGGAAGCGGGCTATTATAACTGTCAGCCTGATATTGGTGGTGGGTAAGTTGATGGAAATACTACGAAAGGAAAGGATTGTGGAATATCTTGTATCCAACTGATTACAGGATCCAAGGCAACATGGCTTCATGGGGGAAGATCATGCCAAACAAATCTGATAGATTTCTTTGACTGGGTGAAGTCCATGTAGGTTACTGCCCACTGCCCTCCGCGGATCCAAGCAGTTGGATCAGGGAGGGGCAGTAGACATGGCCTACCTGGACTTGGATCAGGAACGAGCAATGGTCATGGCCTACCTGAACTTCAGCAAGGTTTTCAACACCATTCCATACAGGAGACTGGTAAACAAGTGTGAGGGCTTAGGGGTGGGTAATAAGGTAGTGACCTGGGTAACAAAATGGTTATCAGATAAGACACAGAGGGTAGTGGTAAACGGAATTTGCTTCAAGAAAGGGAGGGTGACTGGCAGGGTGCCTCAGCGATCAGTGCTGGGACTGGCCCTCTTCAATGTTTTCATAAGTGACTTAACAGAGGAACTGGAAGGGAAGGTCTGCCTCTTTGCTGATGACACCAAGATCTGCAAAAGAGTGAACATTCCTGGGGAGAGAGGAAAGGATGGGTAGGGATCTGAAAAGACTGGATGGCATGGTTAAGGGTATGGCATCTGGGTTTCAGTGCAAAAAAGTGCAAAATAATGCACTTGGGCCACAGTAACCTGGGAGCAGAGTACAAAATAGGCAGAACAATACTGACAAAGACAAAGCAGGAAAGAGACCTGGGGTAATCACTGGACGACCTAAAGGTGGCCAGGCAGTGTGACAAGGCATTCGGTAGGGCAAGTGGATACTGGGGTGCACAGGAAGAGGCATCACCAGCAAGAAGAGGGAGGTGGCGCTGCCCTTGTATAGATCGCTGGTGAGACCACACCTTCGCTGGTGAGACCACACCTTGAGTACTGTATCTGGTTCTGGAGACTACACCTCAGGAAGGACAGAAATGCAGTGGAAGCAGTCCTGAGGAGGCCACTAAAACTGTGCAGGTCTACAAGGAAAGGCTACAGAAGCTAAACATGTACACCTTGGAGGAGAAGAGGGAAAGAGAGGATATAGCAGAGACCTTTAAACATCTAATGGGGGTTAATAAGGTGCAGGATGGGAGTATTTTGTCAGAGAACAAGATGCTCTAGAGCAAGGGGACATGCTATGAAACTGGAGGGCGGTAATTTCAGGAGGGTTGTGAGGAAGTACTTCTTCATGGAAGTGGTGGTGGATCCCTGGAGCAGCCTTCTGGCGGAAGTGATGGAGTGAAAACAATAGTGGTGGTAAATGGAGTTCACACCCAGGAAGGGAGGGTGACCAGTGGGGTGCCACGAGGATCAGTACTGGAACCGGTCCTCTTTAATAATGTCTTTGTTAGTGATATCCCAGAGCTGCTAGAAGGGAAGGTATGCCCTTTGCAGATGATACTAAAATCTGCAATAGGGTAGACACTCCGGGGTGTAAAAAAATGAATAAGGATCTAAGAATGCTTGAGGAGTGGTCAAGAGAGTGTCAACTAAGTTTCAATGCGCAAAAGTGCAGAATCATGCACTTAGGGCATAGGAACCCCTGGGTAGAGTACAGGATGGGGGAGTGGTACTGACGACCAACAAATGGGAAAAAGACCTAGGAGTAATCATATCTGATGACCTGAAGGTGGCCAAACAGTGTGACAAGGCTGTAGGAGGAGGCAGTGGATGCTAAGGTGCATTGGGTGGGGTTTCACCAGCAGAAAGTGGGAGGTGGTGATACCACTATATAAATCATTAGTGAGACCTCACCTAGGGTACTGAGTCCAGTTCTGGAGACCACACCTCTGGAAGGACATAGACAGAGTAGAGGTGGTCCAGAGGAGGGCAACTAAAATGGAGCAGGGTCTGCACCAGGGACTGTATGAGGAGAGACTAAAGGACCTCAATATGTACATCCTGGAGGAGAGGAGGGTAAGGAGAGATATGATGAGAGACTTTCAAATACCTCACGAGTATAAGCAAGGTACAAGAGGGAAGTATTTTTCAGAAAAAAAGATGCTCAAGAACATGGCATGCTGTGAAGCTGGAGGGGGTAGACTCAGGGTAAACGCAAGGAAGTACTCCTTCACAGAAAGAGTGATGAATGCCTGGAACAGCTGTACTGTGGAGGTGGTGGGCAAAACCTGTAGCAGGATTCAAGAATGCATGGGATAGACATAAAGGAATCTTAGTCGTATGGGAAGGAGGGGCTAAGCCGAAGATCAGGTAGGGTCCTACAGTATTACAGTAGGTAGGAAAAATGGGCAAACTGGGTAGGCCAAGCAGTCCTTACCTACCGACAAATTCTATGCTTCTGTGTTTCTAATGGAGGGGTTAAAAATGCCTGGGATAGACACAAGGAAATTGTAGGGGTGAGGAAAGGAGGGGAAGAGATGGTGCAGTAGATCAAGTGTGGTCTGCAGCAATACAAAATAAAAAAAATAATAAAAAAGGGGGGGGGGTAGACTGGTTGGGCCCAGCAGCCCTTATGTGCTGTCACATTCTGTTTTTCTATGTTTCATCAGTAGTTTGTCCTCTGTTTCTTTCCATATAAAAATGTAATCAATAAAACGGTAGTAGATTAATGGCTTTATATTCTGCCGTAATAGGAAGATGTCCTTTAATAAAGCCATGAAGATGATGGCATATTGAGGTGCCTTTCTTATGCCCATAGCTGTGCCAGTTTAATGTAGGTATAGTTTGATGTTGTAAGTAAAGTAGATGTGTTTCTTTAGGAAGTTTGTGAGTTCCAAAACTGCATCTGTAAATACCTGGTTGGCTGTGTCCCTTTGTAGTAATGTTTTGTATGCGGTTAGTGTCTGTAAGTGCAGTATATTGGTATAGAGACACTATCCATTGTGACCAGAAATGAGTTGGTAGGGAGTGCATTTAATTTGTGAAGTTGGAGTTTGTGGTGGGGCAAAAGTGGCAATGGCTTCAATAATGCATGGGATAAGCATTAGGGAACCTTAGAGGTAAGGAAAGGTGGGGTGTGGGGGAGGGTTAAAGCTGGAAATTAAGTAGGATCTGCAGTGTTATAGTAGATATGGAAAATGGGCAGACTAGGTGGGCTAAGTAGTCCTTATCTGCCATCAATATCTATGTTTCTATGTTTGTGCCGTTGGTTAGACGATGCCCTCAACCCAGCCCAATATATGTTCGGTAAGGCCCTGTACACACTTGCGATCTTAAACCATGTTAATTTCAATTTTCAATTTTATTTCACTTTTATTGATTTGGAAGATACCTTTGAGCACAAGGTCTTTTACAAAGGTTCCACGTCTGTGAATTAGGCAAGTTACAAAGTAGAAAGCATAAAAAACAACAACCAGTGTGGACATGTACACAAAGACATCGTGGTTACAGGTTAGAACAATGTATTACATGAGCATGGTTATAAAGGCAGAAAATAATGCAGCCCCTAGGAGCCTTGTCATCAGATAGGGAGAGGGGGATGGCCAAGGGAAATTGTATAGCAGTAGATGAAATTGTATAGCAACATGTTAGGAAGCTTAACACAGTTTAAGATGCCCCAACACGGTTTGCAGACACATTGCAGTCAGACTTAAACTGTTTTTAAGAACTGTGTTTGTTTAAACCCTGGTGAGTATGTAGTCTTGAGCACAGTTTTAAATATGGTTTAAGGTGAACGCATTTTACCTTTCAAGTGTGTACGCGATGCTAGTGCTCCTCTTCCTACGCAGTGGTCCTCCATGTTCCCATAATGCTTTGTGCTTCCATACTGCCTTGCAGTCTGTATCGTAAAGCAGTGACACGTGGGAATTACAAAACACTCGAGCCGTCTAAAGGCTAGGGTCCTGTCAGCCTAGGAATCTGTGCAGTTCAGTGTATTATAATAATAACAAAATAGGCTATTGTCCTGTTAGCAAAGGAATCCGGTGCAGTTCAAGTTTATAATAAGAAGTCTAATAAAAAATAAGCGTGCATAATGTTTGAGAGGGCTGAAAGTTGGTCTGACGAGGCCACCAAAGAGCTGATAAATTATTGGGCAACTGAATCAGTCCAAGATAAACTAAACAGTTGTGGAAGGAATAATACAATTTACCAGGAAATTTCAGGACATATGATGGCCAATGGACATGATCGCACTGCTGAGCAATGAAGGGAGAATATCGAGCAACTGAAGGTTTGGTACCATAAGGCAAAAGACAACAACAAGAAATCTGGTAGAGCCAGAGTGACATGTCCTTATTTTGAGGAACTGGACAGGATACTGGGCACCAGACCTACCTTTGCACCACAGAATGTAATCCAGAGTAGTGACATTCCCAAAGATGATGAAGACGATGTAGCACTACAAGAGTCAACTTTTGAAGTACTGTACACAAATGAAGATATGACTCTAGTGCATCATCATAATGATTTATCCGTAATTTATCCCATACAACACTACAGAAAACATAATGAAAGGTATTTTTTTTATAGATCTAGAGACCTCAACTGATAGTGCGTTGAGTGAACAGCAGCAGCTGATTTTAGAAGCATCATCGACTGAAAGTGAAGTACTGTCAACTTCAGAACAGCCATCCACCTCTGGCCAGAAGCGGCATCACAAATGGGTGGCCAATGAACCACTGAGTAATCTCCGAAGATAAAACAAATACAGTAGAATGTGTGAGCTTATGGAGACAGTATTTGAACCCACAAGGAAGATGATAATGGAACCACATGAAAAGATGCTGGACCTAGAAAGGGAAAGGGCAGTTGCTGAACCCTAGATGGAGAAGAGACAAAGAAAGTAGGAGGCAGAGCAAAATAATTAGTTCTCTCTCCTGAAGCTGGTCGCAAGGCTAAGGTATAGCTGTGGAGGTACACTTCCTGTAGCCGAGCGACAGGCAGGAAACAAAGCTCTGCAGCAGGGATATCCACACCTCCCCTTCTGGATCCCGCCAGTCTTTTTCCTGCTTTGTAAGTGGCAGATTCTCTGCAGCTGAAGCTCTGTCACTCCGTGACAGAGCAGCTATCGGAACAGAGTTTTTTGCTTAAGTTATTTCCTTCAGGTATCCTGTGCTAATCGTTCTTTTTGCCTTCAGCCTACAACAAAATGAACCTTGTGTTTTTTTTTTTTATTTGATCTTCTGTGAGAGCTCGAGTCAGCTGGTGGGGGATCCAGGCTCAGCTGTGCATGCTGCACAGCTTTCTGCCCCGCTGGCAGACTGGAAGGCTGCAGGACAGCATTATGGCAAATATCAGTGCTCCTGGGCCCCCCACTGCAACCAGAGCCACTAAGGAATGGCATTGAATGCTGCATTGAGGCAAGACCAACATCAGGCCAAGAAATCTGCTTCCTGCCACACCCGGTCGCAAGGTACATTGCTCCACAGGACCTCCTGCTCATCTGTTTCTTGTCCCCTGGAACCATCAGTCACTGGAGCATGGCCAGCAAACTCCTGATATCCTCAAGTGAGTACTTGCAGTGGGATCTGTACTTGCAGTGGGATCGGGCTAGTTGGGGGGGGGGGCACGACACAACTTGTTGAGAGGGAGAGTAAAGCAGAACTCGGCCACAAAAAGTGCGAATTTGCACTGGCAGCAATCTTGGGGCATACCTCAGGCCAGGGTTCTCCAGGTTCCTACCCACCTTTGAAGCTACCTTGGGCTGGGGTTCTCTAGGTTTCTACCCACCTTCGGAGCTACCGAGGATCAGGCCGTGCCCATCCACCACTAGCTACTAAGGAACAGGCCAGGCCCAACAAGCTCTCGGGGCACCTCATTCAACAAAAGAAAAGTACCGAGTGTGAAACGATAGAGCATTCAGGGTAAAACATTGTGTTCTACCTCCGAAGGTCGGGACCAATTTTTGGGAGTGGCAGTTTTTGGTTGCGGCAGGTTTAGCTCTCTGTGGAGCACCCTCTGGGCCTCCTGGTCCCTAGCACAGGTCTGAGTCAGCTAAGCATCATCTGCAGGCATGTCCTTGGGAACAGCACAGGCAAAACCCACGGACAAACCTCTAGGGGCATGAAATGCCAGAAGTGTAAATCCAATCATTGGCCACCTTTGCAGGATCTCTGTGCTTAAAATGTGAGAAGGCAGCCTCTCGGGTAATCTGCTAACACAGGGGAGGGCTCCTCGTCTTCCACACGCACCGTCAGGAGGGTACCCAGTCCATACTGCCTGAGGCGTCTTTCTCCACCTCTCACCCCCGAGAGTCACAACAATAGACCCTGCTTCAGCTGGCTCCAACTTAATTGAAAAACTGAACAGAGCATTTGCCTTAGACCCATCTGTTTTCGACTTACTACCCCCTACTTCATCATGTCGAGACCCAAAAAAAGCTACGTGCAAACGCACTCAGTCCCCTTCATTGGACAATGAAGAACCCACAAGGCATCGTCACTCCAAGAAAAAGAGGTGGTACCGCTCTCCTTTTGCTAGGGACATGGCCAGAGACACTTTTACCCATCATAAACAGAAGAAGCGCAGGCAGAGTTCACCTTCTTCCTCAGGCTCCAGTTCTTCATCCCCAGAGGAAGGAGAGCTCCCAGACAGCTCCTCAGAGTCAGACACAGAGTCCGCTAGGCACTTCGATCTCGAGGATCTGGATTTCTTCATCAAGAACATCATGGAGGAGATTCACCTAGGTTCCACACTGATACCTACTAAGCCCACCAAACCAGCCTTCAAGTTGTCAACTGCTAAACTATCCTTGCCTTTTCTGTTCCACCAGCAATTGACCTGCTTAAAGAGGAGTGGCAAGGCCTGGAAAAGACTTACCCTGTTCCACGACAAATAACCAAACTGCTCAAATTTGACCAAAAAAACAATCAGAAACATGGTTGAATCTGCCCAGAACTGACCCTCTGGTTTCCAACCTCACGAAACAAACTATCATTCTGATGGATTAAGAGGTGGGGACTACACTCTGAGACCCAGTGGACTGCAAGTTGGATTCCTCCCTAAAGAAGGTTTTTCAGGTGTCTGCGTTGTCCTTGAAATCTGCTACAGCTAACCTTTTTGCAGTCAGAGATGCACTTTCCTGGGCCACTGACCTGGTGTTTCAACTGGCAGAGGACTCCGAGCAGAATAAGGCTGCTCTGCAACAACTTCAGCTCGTTGGTCTTGCATCCACCTATCTGGCAGATATATCCAAGGATGCCATTAGGTATGCGGCCAGAACCATATTTTATCAGACCTCAGCTAGACGCAACCTTTGGTTATGGGCATGGCAAGCAGATACCTCCTTAAAAATCCACCTGGTAAATGCCCCCCATGAAGGCAACCTTCTCTTCAGCTCCACACTCAAAGTAGCAGTAAAAGAATATGGAGAAACGGCTAAGGTGTGCATGCCTCAATCCAGATAGAGCAACAAATCATGGTTCGGCAGATCTAGATGGCCTTTTCATGGCCAAAACTACAACCAGGGACAAAACAGAGGATTTTCAGACAGACATCCCTGGTTTTCGTCCAGTAACCAGTGCAGTTATAGAGGCAGAGCAAGTGGCAACCGTGAGACCAGAGGTCAGGCCATAAAATCATCACGATGAGACAGTTCGGACCCATCCCTACACTGGGGGCAGACTTTCCAGTTTCTATGGGGAATGGGTCCATTCCGCTACAGACAGATGGCTACTGGACATTGTCAGCAAGGGGTATATAATAGAATTTGACTCAAAACCCACATTGCCTCATTTTGTGCCCTCACCTCTTTCGACAGAACCCACCAAAAGGCAAGCGATGCTGCAGGCAATAACAGACCTGTTGCAAAAAGGGGCTACAGAGCCGGTTCCCCACACAGAGCACTATAGGGCATTTAGTCTCTCTTCATCATCTCAAAATGCACAGGGGGTTTTAGACCGATCTTGGACCTAAAAATTCCTGAATCGCTTTGTCTGCCACAGGCACTTCAAGAAGGAAACGCTTCCCTCCAACATCAGGGAGCTTCATCTTGTCGACTTCCTGGCATCCATCGACCTATAGGACACTTTAATTGCATATTCCAGTCCGAGAGTCGCACAGACAGTACCTTAGATTCAGGGTGCAGGACAGTCACTTCCAATTCAGAATGCTGCCATTCGTACTTTCCTCGGCCCCTAGAGTTTTCTCCAATGTCCTAGTGGCAGTGATTGCACACTTGCATTCCCAATGGATTCAGCTCTTTCCATATCTGGACAGCATCTTAATCGGAGCCCCACAATTTGACCCAGCCTCACAGGCCATAAAGGAAGTCGTTCAGTACTTCTCCGCACATGGCTTTGTCATCAACAGGCAAAAGAGCTCCCTAGTCTTAGCCCAGACACTGAACCACCTGGGCAGACTTCAAAACACAAAGTGGCAAGGTTTTTCCCACCCCGAAAAAATTCAAGGAATTGAAAACCTTCCTCCAGAAGTTTCAGCACGCCTCCAAGCTCCCAGCGCAGATGTTCCTGCAGCTGATAGGGACAATGGTCTCATTAGCAGACACAGTACCTTGGGCCTTAATCCACATGAGACCCACACAAGCGCACCTTCTCAAACAGTGGTCTCCACACAGGCACAGCCAGAGCCACAAGATCTCTATTCCGCAGCACATAAGGAACAGTTTTCACTGGTGGACATTGAGAACAAATATCTTGAGGGGCCGCAAGCTAGGCCATCTACGTCAGGTGAGAATTAAGACAGATGCCAGCCTCAGAAGTTGGGAGCACTTATGCATCATCTCTCGGTGCAAGGCAAGTAGTCTCTCCTGGAATCCTGCCTCAGTATCATTGTGGTGGAAATTAGGGCAGTTCACCTAGCTCTCCAAAACTTCAGTTATCAGATACTCAACCAAGATGTATTGGTGCTCCCAGACAACTGTACCATGATGGCTTACATCAGTCGAGAGGGCACAAGGAGCAATCACATGCTGAGAGACTCATTCCTATTATTCCAATGGGCAGAGTGACATCTGTCCAGTCTGGCTGCGGTTTACATTCCAGGTCAGGAAAACATTACAGCAGATTGGATCAGTCGCAAGGACATTCTGCCAGGAGAATCAGAACTACAGGACTGCACTTTTCAGCCACTCGCGCTATGCTAGGGTTGCCCCCAGGTGGCTCTCTTCACCTGCAGACAAAACACAAAGGTTCCACAGTTTTGCTCCTTTGCCAGGGACGAGCTAGCACTAGTCCAGGAAGCATTTTCCCTTCACTGGGATCACTACGATCTTTGTCATCCTTCCCATTCCCTCCTCTCCAGGGTTCTCCGCAAAGTAACTTGGGACCAAGCCAAAGTAATCTTAGTGAGTCCTCATTGGCCCTGGCGCCCTTGGTTCCCGCTACTGATCCACATGGCGTTAGAACCCCCATTCAGATTCCAAATTAGCCCATATCTTCTTCATCAAGGTCCGATAACTCATCAGAATCTACGCAATCTGTCCCTCTTAGCATGGAGATTGAGCAGAAATCCCTCAGGAACCTCGGATACTCTACAGCTATAATAGAACTGATGATTCCATCTAGATGCCAGTCTTCCTCTAAGGTATATTACAGAATCTGGCACAAGTTTTTATCTTGGCTTCTGTCCAAGAAAGTAGCTGATTCCAGGTATCCTTGCCTCCTTGCCTACCCTTCTTCAATTTCTTCAGGAAGGTTTTGAGGAGGGCCTGCAACCAGCCACCCTAAGGGTCCAGGCCTCTGCCTTGGGGGCTCACCTGTTTGTTGACATTGGAGAGTGTCTAGGTTCTCATCCTCATGTCAGATGGTTCCTGAGAGCAGCTACCTTAAGGTGCCCACCAGTGAAGCCAGTCGTTCTCCCTTGGCACCTCAGTCTCATCCTCAAGGCTTTCACTAGAGCCCCCTTCGAACCCTTGGGGGACATACCCCTTCTCCATCTGACCATGAAGGTAGTCTTCCTTATAGCTATTACTTCTGTACGATGAATCGGTGAATTGGGGGCACTGTCTACCAAGGAACCTTATACTTTTTTTCACCAGGACTCCATAAGTCTCCGCACAGACCCTGGTTTCTTAACAAAAGTAATGTCACCATTCCACTGTAATCAAGAGAATGTTATCCCTTCCTTCTGCCCTAAACCCAGCAATGATAAAGAGAGAGAGAACTACATACCTTGGACCCTAGGTGAACTCTGAAATTATATCTCTAACGAACAAAGTCTTTTTGCAAGTCCTCAAACCTTTGTGTTCTAACAGCAGATCCAAACGTAGGTAAAAAGGCCTCTAAAGACACGATGTGTTTGACAGCTATTGTGTCGACTGACATCACAGCGATGGATTTATGTCAACAACAAGTTGCAATTAACATAAATCCGAAAGGAGACCTGGTTCCTTTTCTTTTGGGGGCCTTGCCTCCTAACCTCCCATGTGGGGGTCTCTGAACTGTCGATGTTGTCAGCATCGATGTGTTCACTGTAATAGTGTTGCCGTACAGAGGGCATACCTCATCACCAGATGGATACTCTGTACCATTAGCATAGACTACAGACAAGTGGGCTTGCCACTACCAGGTCTGGTAAAAGTCCACTCTGCAAGAGCCATAGCTACCTGTTGGACAGAATTCAGAGATTCTTCCCTAGCTGACTTCTGCTATGCGGCTACCTGGTCTTTACTTCACACCATTACCAAATTTTACAAGCTGGGTGTGACTGCATCTGTTGCAGCCTCCTTTGGCCGTAGGGTTTTGCAGGCAGTTGTGGACTGATGTACTGAGACACCTCGCGTACATTCTTCCCACCGGGGGATGTGTCAGTTGGAACACTGCTTTTATATATCCCAGCTGTACCTTAGCCCTGTTACCAGCTTCAGGAGAGAGAAACTGAAATTTAAATACCTGTAAATTTTCTTTCTCTGACTGCTGGTCACAGGGCTACTACCCTTCCTGAATGTATGCAGTTGGCCGTGTTGTTTTCTAACGTTTTTTCTGTCTTCCAGTTGTATTTTTCTCCACATGGCAGATTTCTTGGCAGCTTACTGGTGGGATCAGGAAGGGGAGGTGAGGGTACCCCTGCCGCAAAGCTTTGTTTCCTGCCTGTCGCTCCACTATAGGAAGTGGACCTCCCCAGCGGTACCTTAGCCCTGCGACCAGCAGTCGGAGGAAGAAAATTTACAGGTATTTTAATTTCAGTTTTTTCAAAACTTTGCTTCTGGTACTTCCATCATGTAATCCACATGCATCCCAGTCTGCATCTTCTTCTCAACCCTTTGTAGTGAGTGAAAATTGGTACCCAATGAATCCTCAGCCTGTATTACAGCCAGTACCTCAGCATGCTATAATGCACCAGTTCCAACAGGCAGTGTCCTCAAGTTCCGCCACTACTGCTCAGCATAGGACGTAGTTGCCTACAGCAATCAATACAAGTTTGACTGAGGAGCTGATGTCTGACCGCATGATGTGGACTGAACTGTAGGCTATACTTTCTGAAATACAGTGTGCTACAAAATACACAAAAATGTTTTATTTCTGTTATAGTACTTGTTTGCTATCAGTATTTTTTTATGCTGGTTCATAGATATGTACAGTATAAGCTTTTCCTCAGGATTGCAGGGGGTTCCCATATGCAATACATGAATAACATCGTGCATCTTGACTTAGATATGCCACCGAGACCAGTGTTTACCTACAGAGTGCAATTGTGTGATACATGCAGAAGATGCATCGCGTTTCCATACAGTATGCTGTTATTATTGTATTAAAAGTCACATGTGAATGAGTAACTTTATACTGGTCACAGGGTCCACTGTATTGGAGATATAGATACTCACAATACAGTATAAGTGGGGTATAGTGCTCCTCCCCACACACTCCAAACACCTGCCATGTGTCAAACTTCCTGGTGTCTACTGCTCCCCCCCACCTACATCCTCAGATGACCATCACTGTACTAAAGTAATTCTTCCTTGTTTTCTACTGGCACACCCCCAACCCTTTGATCACTTGCTACTGCTAAGAGAAATCCATGGTCTCCAGTGGAACTCCCTGTCCTGAGCACCAGTCTCACAAGAGAGCCGGCATTTCCTGGCATCTGACACCTCAACCCGCTAGCACCTGGCATACTGCCCTTCCACCCCCACTTACTCTAGTCACCAATAACATGGTAAGACTGTACAGCTACCACACATTGCATCTGTCAGCACTGCGGCTGAACACTGTATGCAAAGACAGGGAACACATGTACTGTCCAGTAATCATGCTGTCTGTCTTTGCATACAGTGGCTGTTCAAGGTAGGGAGAGTAAGGGCTGTGCTGGCCACTGTATCGTCTCACCGTGGCACTGGTGACTAAAGTAAGTGGGTGGGGGGTAGGGTGGTATGCCCAGTGGTGGTGGTGAGGGCACTAGACACATGGCTTTCTATTGACAACAGTGGCTAGTGATCAGAGTGTTGTGGGGGTACCACTAGACACCTGGGAAGAATTACTTTAGTACAGGGTTGGTCATCGGCAGACATACAGGAGGGACAGCCACTATACAACAGGGAGTATATTGTGCCATGGTGGATGGTGAGCAGAGGATGGATGGGGGGGGGGGCACTAGACACCAGGGAGTTTGACACAGTGCGAGTGATCGGTGGGTAAATGGTGTCATCATACATCAGGGACAAAGGAACATTTGCTGGGATTGGATCGGAGGGCAGGGGGGTGACAGTGGATGCCAGAGAGGCAGTTTCAGGTGCATGACCTATGGAGTAACCTAGAAACATAGAAAGTGATGACAGAAGGGGACCACAAGATCCATCTAGTCTGCCCGAAACCCTACCTCCCTCCCTTAACTGTTACTCAGTGCTATGATTCCTTTGTACTTATCCCAAGCATTCGTGAAAGCTCCAACCGATTTTGCATCCACCAGTCCTTGGGGGAGGCTATTCCATGCATCGACCACCCTCTCTAGAAAAAATAACTTTATTGTGTTGCTCCTGAACTTGCACCCCCGATTCAGTTCTTGTGTAACCCTTTACCTGGAATAGGTCCTGAGCCTGTACCCTATTTATTCCCTTCATGTATCTGAAGGTTTCAATCATGTCTCCCCTTTCCCTCCATTGTTCCAGTGAATACATGTTGAGATCATTCAACCTTTCATCATGTGATTTCTGATGCAGTCCCTGTACCATCTTTTTTTTTTTTTTTTTGCTGCTGCTCTGGTCTACCAGGGCATCTCTCTGAGGTACTCTCTCAAACTTGCCTCTACTCCCTGCCTGAGACCTCTCCTTCCTGGACAGCCTCCACTCAGGACCTTCCACCCCCCCCCGGATGACCCCCGGGGGAGGGCCCTCCCTACCTACCTGGCAGCCTATCTGACATTAGAGGGCGGTCCTGGTTGGTACCATGGGGGTCCCAGAGGAGAGATGGTCCAGCACTGGGGATGTGGATTTCGGTCCCTGGAGCCCTCTTTGCCTCCCTGATTGACCAGGGATTTTTCCTTCTTGGTTGCCCCCTCAGATCACAGATGTGCATTGATGTCTAAGGTGCTGATGTCCACCGCTCTGCCCCCACGTCTGTTGGCACCGCATGTTCCTGGCACTTTACCCGGCCACCACCAGGGGCCGCTCAGGAGCAGTGCAAACCCCAGATCCCTCCCCAGGAAGGGAGAGCAGTCATCCAGATGCTCAATCCCTGCCCTCCCCTGCCAACCCCCGGTGGCCTGAGTCTGTCCCTGAACCCAGATTGTCGGAGTGGTGCGAGGTGTGGCATCCAGCACCTCAGACCTCAGCACCACCGAGCCGGCTTCCGTGTATCATCTTCATAGCTTTCCTTTGCACTGTCTCCAAACTATGTACATCCTTTGCACTGTCTCCAAACTATGTACATCCTTTCTAAGGTGGGGTCTTCAGAACTTTATTCAGTATTCTAGGTGTGGTCTTACCAGTGATCTATAGAGTGGTAACATGACTTCCCTTTTTCTACTGGTAATTCCCCTTCCTATGCATCCCAGCATCCCATTTGCCTTTAATGCAGCCTTCTCGCACTGCTTGGTCTTTTTCAGATCATCTATTATAATCACTCCCAGATCTCTCCCCTGCTTTGTGACCTCCATCTTCACGCCCCCCCCCCCATGTGGTATTCCTTTCCAGTGTTTTCCCCTCCCTAGATGCATGACTTTGCACTTTTTTGTGTTGAATTTTAGCTGCCATGTTTTTGACCACAATTCCAGCTTTCTGAGATCTACCCTCTTCCTATCCACCCCACCAGGAATGTCAACCCTATTGCAGATCTTTGTGTCGTCCATGAACGGGCTTAACTTGCCCTCCAAACCTTCAGATATGTCCCAAGTGAAGACATCAAAGAGGATAGGCCCCAACACCAACTCACCGTGGCACGCAGCTAGTCACCTCTCTTTTTCTGATAAGGTGCCATTTACCAATACCCTCTGTGTTTTCCCAGTCAGCCAACTCTTTATCCAGTTTACCACTTTCTGACCTTCGTCCATGCTGGTGAGCTTGTTTAGCAGCCTTCTGTGCAGAACTAAGTTGAAGGCTTTGCTGGTCCAGATATACCATGTCCACAGTGCCGCTTTGATCCACCGTTTTGGTAACCCAGTTGGAGAAGTCTATTGGGTTTGTCTGGCATAATCTTCCTGTGGTAAAACCCTGCTGTTTAGGGTCCAAGTTACTGCCCTCCTTTAGAGAGGCTAGAATTTTCTTTGAGTAGGGCTTCCATTATTTTGCCCATGATTGAGGTGGGGCTAACTGGGCGATAGTTGCCTGCAACGTCTCTACTCCCATTTTAATGGAGAGGAACAACATTGACCCTTCTCCAGTCCCCTGGGACCTCTCCCAGTTCAAGCAATAGATTAAATAGTTCAGCCAGAGGTGCTGCAAGCTCCTCTCTTAGCTCCTTAAGAATCCTAGGGTGAATTTCATCAGGGCCCATTGGCTTGTCTTCCTTGAGTTTCCCCAGTTCTTCAGTGACACTTTCCCTTGTGAATGGTCTTGAGTCTGCTTCACCACTGACCAAACTTCTACCACGCAGGGTGGGTCCACAAGCAGCCTCCTCCTTGGTAAAAACAGAGCAGAAGTATCTGAGGATTTCTGCTTTGTCCTTGTCATCCTCTGCATTCCCCCTTCCTCCCTTGTGATTCTGGCTATACCTCCACTCATCTTCCTCTTTTCTCTGATACATTTAAAGAAGGTCGTATCCCCTTTTTTTACCTCCCTCGCTATCTTCTCTTCTGTTGATGATTTACTGCCGTAATTGTCTTGCTTACCTCCCTCAGTTTCGCCATGTATGTGTCTCTATCTTTGTCGCATCCAGTTCCTTGTATCTTCTGATAGCATTTTTTTCTCCTTGACCCTGGTGGCCACCTCTCTATAAAACCAGAGCAGTTCTCTTCTCTTCTTTGCTTCACTTGCCTTCCTTACATATTGATTTGAGGCTTCTGTTATAGCCCTTTTCAGGCATGTCCAGTACTCCTCAACTCCCACTTCTGTTTTATTTATGAGGTTATTTGTAAGACCACTCCTTCATTTTAGTAAAATCTGCTCTTCTAAAGTCTAGTACTTTAGTTTTTGAGTGTCTAGTTTCCCCGTCATATTTACCTGGAACCACAGCATACGGTGGTCACTAGATCCCAGGTGTCTCTCGACTTCCGCTTCTGAAACATTTTCACTGTTGGTGAGTAATAGATTAAGGACAGCTTCCCCCTTGTTGGGTCGTTCACAAGCTGCCTAAAGCCTTATCCCCACAGAGCTTCCAGGAAGTCTTTACTCCCTGAAGATTTATTTTTATTGTATTTATTTAGTTGTTTAACCAGGAGTAGCACACTAAGCTGAAAGCTTTTTTACAGGAGCGGCCTGGGAGCACAGGGAAGTTAAGTGACTTGCTCAGGGTCACACAGTATACAAGAGGAAGCTGTGGGATTCAAACCCAGGTCTGGTCTGCTGGATGTCACCAGATTTGCAGCTCAGAGCCTTAAACCACTGTGTGATTCTGCCTCCCTGCTGTGTAGATGCTGCTGTGTAGGTACTCCAGTTTATATCGGGCATATTGAAGTCACTCACCACTATCACTTCCCCCTTGTCAGTCATCCTGTGTAGGGTTTCGATTATCACTTGCACCCCCTGCACTGGGGGTCTGTAAATAACTCCTACCTGAGTCACCGCGCCATTTTCTGCCTCTAGTGTAACCCAAAGTGCTTCAGATTCAGTCTGAGTAAAGAGCCCCTCTTTAATGGCGACTCTGAGTTCTGAGGTTTGAATCTCTGTAAAATAAATTTTACACTGGTGTCCACTTTTGAATATTGGGCTCCGGATGTTTTTTTCCTGAATAATGCAGTGAGTGAAAAAAAGATTGCATGAGAATAATGGTGCTGTCAACAGCAACATATTACCTTTTTTGGCATCATTATATGTGCTGCGTGATACACTCATGCATGAAGCTGTACCCTATGCCTACAGTTCTGTAGTACCACAGATAAGTTAAAAACATGTGCAGTCGGTTTCTTAATCGAATATGGAAAAGAAAATCAGCAATTGCAATCGCTGTTAAAATATTCTCTGTTTATTCAAATGTCATAAATCCAACACCAGTAACAATTTTCATGGCTAATGCTACAAAAACATTTATTTTAGCTTCAGTTTTGATGTTACAGTTCTTGTTACTACATCTGTACTAATTAACTGTTTATAACTTCAGCAGGTCCATGCCACTGATATAACAAGTGTAGGCATGACTGTGTTGACTTCAAATAAGCTTTGTATTTTACAGGTTTTTAAAACATTATTGTACTAAAGTGTATGAACATTGTGACTATTTACACAAATTGGTAATCAAGTAAAAAATAAAGTGTATTAACTGTTGAAAGAGTGATATTCACTGTACAGGTTTCTTATAAAAAAGTGACATTACAGCCAATCGTCATACAGTTCTTTATTCCTTAAATTCACGATTTGGTTTTAAAACAATGAACTGTTTGTCCTGGTGTATGTCCTTTTTTTAACTTTTCTGTTTATCCCCTCCTACTTGCCCTTGGTGCCCACTCCTTCGGGCCATTCATACCATGCCAGCCGCCTCTGCTCAGGATCTGCCCCTAGAGTGCGTTCTCCTTCTGCCCCACCTGCACAGCGGGGTCTGTCCCAGAATTGGTGGCTTGGATGGCTCAGAAAGGTTGTCATCTAGGACCACCAAGGGTTTTTTCCATTTTTCTGTTGTTCTCTTACCCCATACCCTCTGAAACACCGGCGTGAGGATGTACGTCCAGAGAAGTGGTGTGCTGACGTACGTCTCTCCCAAGCGTCTGACAGCATCTCCCGTCCCTGACTTCAATGAATGGAGCCGCCAACCCCTCATGAGCCTGCCTTTCCACCGGCTCTCTAAGGGCGTCAGGTGCATGCAGCACCCCTAGTATCCCACCCCAAAGGGAGGAGAGCATCCGTTGGGACGCTCAATCCCCCCCCCCTCAGCCAGCTGACCCCCGCCGACCTGAGTCCATTCCCGAACCCGGGTCACTGGCATAGCACGAGATGTGGCGTCCAGCGCTTCAACCCTCCATGCCATCGGGCCAGCCGTATGTCCTTTCTTATGTCGCATTGACCTTGTGCCACAAAATGCACTGCAGTGGCATCACAAATTGTGGCAGCTTGTTGCACTTGAGCAGCAACTGAAATATCATCATGACTCACAGTCTCACCCTCAGGCTGCTGCAGGATGTCACTCTTATCTGTCATCAGCCAGCTGTCAAAAAACTGTTCCCTATATTTTTTTTTTTGCCATTTTTTTTCCGTCGATGTTGTGCAGGACACAACACGCTGCTATGACAGTTGGCAGATTTGATGTATTAAAATCACTTCTGTTCAGCAGACAGCACCAGCGTCCCTTAAGTCTCTCAAAGGTGCACTCCACTACCATCTGTGCTTTACTCAAATGGTAGTTAAACTGCCTTTTCATTGGGTCCTCATAGTTGGCATATGGCTTCATAACACAGGGTAGCATAGGGTAGGCAGAATCAGTAAAAATCATAACTGGCACTTCAGTACCACCAGTATTGCAGGTCACAGCAAGGAACAGCATACTGTTCTGTCCCTTTTAGTACAGAATACTGTTCTTGAAAACATGGGCATCATGAACCTTGTCCGGCCAGCGAACATTTACATCCATGAAATGGTACTTGTGGTCCACCAATGCTTGCATCACTATGGAATGGAAACATCTTCTGTTATAATATTCGGTCACATTGCTAGGAGGGCTAATGTTCGGAAAATGGGTGCTGTCCACCGCACTACCACAGTTGGGGGAAACTGCAGTCATTCTCAGACCCAGCTATTATTTCATCCACATGATTAGCTGATATTACCCTGGGTATCAGAATTTTAATTATTGAATGGTGGACATTAACTATTTCCCCAACAGTGGAGCATCCCCCTCCAAACAAATGGCTGAGGGTGCGGTATTCTATATTTGTGGCATGCCGCCACAATGCAGTTGCCACCCTTTTCTCAACTGAGATGGCATCTCTCTGAGCTGAGTATCCAGCCTGTGGATTAATGGGCTTATCTCATGACAGATCATATTAAATGTCTCCTTGGACACAAAAATTTACTAGCCGTTCACCATAGCCCTGTGTGGAAAGTACCATATCTTCAAACCAGCTGTTGCTCCTATCAAGCACCCACACAGTGCATTCCACAGATCCAAAGCAGTAGTATGCTATTACTTCCTATATGCTACAGAGGATTTCCAGTAGGCAAAAACAGATAGCAACTGATCGCCTTCTTCCACATTTATTATCCTCCCTCACCCTCCTCATTTTCATCCTTAATGATTGTTTCCTGGTCATAAACTGCAGTGTTGCCAGGATGACAGCTACTCTCACTAAAGAAGGTGCCATTTATTTTAACATATACACGTGCCTGACAATCACGCAAGGCATCATGGGTAATGACGGAGAATTCTAGGATACATAATGCCCAGTTTGTAAACACGGTTGCCGCGATTGATCTGCCGGTGTGTACGCTCTGCATGTTTGAACCTATTTTTAAAACCGGGTTAGGATTATACAGTGATGGTGTGGATGTGCTAACACAGTAAGCATTAACTCGTGTTTAAAAAAACAACAAAAAAAAAAAAAAACAAATTTAAAACCAGATTGCAAGTGTGTACAGGGCCTAAGTGTGCCAATACATGGGATAATCAACAGTCCTGGAATTCCTGTTGTATGTGTCTTTGGTGGTGTATCAAATATTCCTTTTCTTGGATTTTGAGGAGTTGAACCAGTTAGTTATGATTTGATAGTTGGTGGATATTAATCAAAGAAAGCAGTTCACTTCTAAAGTTTTCTGTTGGATCCATCTGTAATGGCATGTAGAATTTTGTATTTGACAGTTGTTTTTTTTGCTTCTGTGGTTACCAATGTTTTTGTAAATTCAGTACTAAGAGGACCAGCACAAGGAGGGAGAAACACAGTGTTGTTGCACACACAATATAGAATTCGTCAGCAGAAAAAGACCACTTGGCCCACCCAGCCTGCCCAAGTCCCTTCCTAAACATAGAAATTATCGACAGATAAAGGCCTTTGGCCCACCTAGTCTGCCCTATTACCACTAATGATTGTGCTCTGTCATGCACTGCTGGCATTGGGTTATCTCCCCGTACTACCAGCAGTCCTCTGTGCCTATCCTAAGCATGTTTAAAACCTATAATGATTTCTGCCCACATGACCTCCGCTGACAGGCTGTTCCACTTTACTACCACCCTCTCTGTGAAGAAGTACTTCCTCATGTTCGCTCTGAACCTCCCTCCCTCCAGTTTCATCTTTTGGCCCCTCATCCTTGAGCATCTTTTTCTTTGGAATATAGCATTCTCCTGTACTTTATTCTTCCCTGTGAGGTACTTAAATGTCTCAGTCATATCCTCACTCTCCCTCCTCTCCTCCAGGGAGTACAAATTCCTAATCTACATCCGCAGACCCTATCTGGTCTGTTGCACCCCTCCCTGCCTCTACTATAATATACCGTTCATGTCCAGCAAGTGAGTGGAACAGGTAACTGGCATCATAGCCATCAGCAGGTATCAGCAGAAGGAAGCGGAGAAGAGGGGGACTCTGCCAGTTGACTAAGGCAAGGCGCCTGTTCAATACTGTGTAACAGTCACTGCTGGGAAGGGGCGGAAGGTCAAGAATAGCCGAAGACTGAAAATAGGTGCAACACCTATCTAGTGTAGGAGTATAAAGAGGTTTAAACAAGTCAAGGGGAAACACAGATAGAAATAAAATAAAGAGGAAAACTAGAAACACCCTATCAGGGGTAATCACATAAAAGTATTTACAGGTAACACAGAGAGAATAGAAGTTGAGAATGCTGAGAGTGGTGCAGTACAGTAGCTGTGGGGTGGTAGTTTTCAGACACACCTTCTGGACACTACTGTGCTGCCCCATTTGCACACACACCGCTCTGGGTTGAGGGAGGAGGTTGCTAGACTCCAAGCCAAGTTGGCTAGGATTTGGTAGACCTCTTCTTTCACCAGGGGGCCACAAAGTCTGCCACCATTACCTCAGAGGATGCCATGGAGGAGGAATGACTGGACTATGATGAGCTCCGCAAGGGTGGGGGTAGTGGGACAGAGGCACATTCCTCAACTGGTACCACTAAACAATTCCTACGTTGCTCTGGCAGGACGGGTTTGCTGGGAGGAGGCACCAGTGGTACTGAACAGGGAGGATGTTTTGGGCCCTCCATTGTGGAGACCCCCCCCCCGCCACTAGGAGGGTGGTAGAGGATCCTAGAGGACGATGAAGCAACTTCTGCTGGGGACTCGATTATGAGGAAGATAAATTTTGGAATAGGAAAGGGTGGGGAGGAAGGTTAAGTGCTTACCCGGCGCTATGGCCCAGAGGGATAGGAAGCTAATCGCGAAGATTATGAGGGCAGCAGGAAGGGAGGGAGAGCTAGATGTCATTGTCCATGTGGGGACTAATGACCTGGCTATGGACAGGGCCGGGACAGTGCAGGGGGAGTTTAGGGAGCTGGGGAGGGGTTTTGGGTATCTTATTTAGTGGCTTTTGTTGAAGTGCTGCCTTTCTGCAGTAGGGGGGAGGAGTGGGATCTCTGTACCAGGAGCTTCAACTCATGGCTGAAGGAATGGTGCAGAGAGGAGGGGTTCGGCTACTTTGGGGACTGGGGGCCCACCTGGGAGGATAAGGGCCTATACCAGGGTGAGGACCTGCATCCTTCCTGGAGGGGAACTGCAGTCTTCAGTGGATGATGTAAATGTTACTTTGATGAACGTTTAAACTAGCCGAGGAGGGATGGCAGGAGGAATCGAGGAGCAGAAATTATCACACACACACACACACACACACACACAGGCTGAAGTAGGAAGTAAGAAGAACCTGAGGAGAGAAGAATCCCCCCAGAGTGCAAATTAAAGGAGAACTACATCCTCATATCTCTTACAGTTTATTTGTTTCCGTGTCAACAGACAACACTTTTCCTGTAACTGTTTTATTGATTTATTTATTAACGAGATTTACCAGATAAGCATACTGAGCGGGAAAACCACTCATTTCCAGATGCGACCTGGGTGTACATAACAATACAAAGCAGTGCTAGATTTAACATTTGGTACAGTAGGCATTGTTACAATAGAATAGGTGCGTAAAGTACATAGTTAGATACAGTAGGCTCAACAAAAGGTGAAAACAAAAATAGGTCCAAGGGTGAAACTGTTAGGGGAGATGTATATATCAGATTGTTTTAATTTATTTTCACTGTTCATACTAGTCCCTGTAACTGTTCTGTAAGTCTCCCATTTTCTGGTTGTTGAAATCTCACTGTCCCTGAGAGTTGTATTAGCATATGAGAACATGATGTGTTAGAACCATTTAGACTCCACAGTATGCCTGCCTGCTTAATTAGAGTTCAACAAAACAATGTGCAGCAAGGTGTGAAATACCACATTTACCTTCAGTTAGCTTTGCACACTGAGTTGTATTGCAGTTTTTTTTTCCTTTAAATTGCGTTCAGTGTGTGTTTTTCCAGAGGTTTTTTTTTTTTTTCTGGATATTTGTACATTCAGCATAGAAATACTTGGTATAAATGGGTGATGTGACATCATGTTCTCATATTCTAATGGAGCTGTCTTGGACAGTGAGATTTCAACAAGCATAAAATGAAAACCCTCAGGATAGTTTCAGGGGACTAGCATGAACAGTGAAAACAAACTAATGCAAACCGTCTATCCCCAACAGCTGTGTGAAAAGAGTTGTCTTTGGCCATGGAAACAAATAAATTACAAGATATGAAGGAATATCCTTTAATAAATAAAGCAGGTGGCAGGGATAAGGGGGCAAGGGAACGGGGGCAATAAAAAGAGGGAGAAGAAGGGAGAGCAAAAAAGGAAAAGGGGACATCAAGCAGAGTGGAAACAAAATCTGGAAAGCCATGTGTGTGCGAATGCTAGAAGTCTAGGAAATAAGATTCTGGACCTAGAGGACATCATGGCAGAAACCAACCTAGATACTGTGGCAATAACTGAGTCATGGTGCATTGAAAACCATGACTGGAACATGGCCATACCAGGCCATACTCTGTTCAGGGAGGACCGGGTGGGAAGGAAAGGAAGGGGTTTGTTGCTTTATGTGAGTGAAAGCATAAAGTGACAGATATACAGGGAATACAGGGGGAGGCAGAGGTACTGTGGGCCACCCTGGAGATGGGAAATGGAGCCACAGTTCACAGTGGAGTGATCTACAGACCTCCAGCACAGGGGAAAGAATTGGATAAGGTACTGTTGGAAGCCATTGGCAAGATAGCAGAAAGGGGGAGTTGCTGCTGGTGGGGGACTTTAACCAGCCAGATGTAGACTGGAACCTCCCAGCATCAGCTAGAAGCATGGACATGCTGGAGTCTCTGAAGGGGGCATTCCTCAGGCAACTAGTTAGTGAACCCACTCATGATGGGGCAGTACTGGACCTGGTACTTTCTAACAGGGACAGTATTGCAGATATCAAGGTGGAAAGCCATCTGTGGACCAGTGGTCACCGTATGGTGTGGTTCAATATAAGGATGGCTGCAGAATTGAAAACCATAAGGGCAAGGGTCCTGGACCACAGGAGGTCATATTTTATAAAGATGGGTGAATGCCTCAAGAATGACCTGGTGGGGGGATGACCTGAGTAGGTGGAGGAACAGTGGGTGAAGATAAAAGCACAATGAAGGCAACAAACCTCTGCGTCAAACAAGTGAGCAAAAGCAAGAGGAAAAAGAGACTGCTATGGTTTCCTCAAGAGTTTACTGAAAAGGTTGCATTCAGAATGCATAAGGAGACTCAGAGGGAGGAGGATAAGGAGGTGTAGCAGGGAAATTGAGGGAAGCAAGGAAAGCAGTAATGAGCAGAATGATGCAAACTGAAGAGAGAATAGCCCAGGAAGTAACAAAAAGAGACAGGACATTTTTAGGTATGTAACTTGTAAGTGAAAGAAGGAAGATGAGGGCTAGGATTGTAAGGTTAAAAAGGGGAGGAGGGAGGGACTGGGTAAAGGGGGACCAGGAAAAGGCAGATGCCCTGAGCAGATACTTTTGTTCAGTGTTCACAGAGGAAGGAGTAGGTGAGGGGGCCACAGAAAAGTAACAGAAGCTTTGGAGGGAAGGAGGGAGGTGGACACTAGTCCTTTTTTGGAGGAGTGAGTCCTGAAGTGACTCATTAATCTGAAGGTGGACAGAGCAATAGGGCCAGATGGGGTGCATCCAAGGGTATTGAGGGAGCTCAGGGAAATAGTGACTGCACCTCTGATGGTTCTGTTTAATAGCTTACTGGAAACAGGAGTTGTTCCAGAGGACTGGAGGAGGGCATATATAGTCCCGCTACACAAAAGGGAGGCTGGCAGTTATAGGCCAGTCAACCTGACATCGGTGGTGGGAAAGTTTTAATGAAACCAATGCTGAAGGAAAGAATTGTTAAATATCTTGAATCCAGTGGGTTACAAGACCCGAGGCAGCATGGTTTCACCGGGGGGGGGGTCATGTTAGATGAGTCTGATGGATTTCTATGACTGGGTGACAAAGGATTTAGATCAGGGTGGAGTAGTGGACATGACCTGCTTAGATTTCAGCAAGGCTTTTGACACTGTTCCACACAGGAGACTAGTAAACAAGTTGGGTAGCTTAGGAGTGGGTCCAAAGGTGGTAAATTGGATAAGAAAGTGGTTAGTGGATAGGTGACTGAGGGTCGTGGTGGTCGGAGTTCACTGCGAGGAAGGGAGGGTGACCAGCAGGGTACCTCAGGGACCAGTGCTAGAACTGGTCCTCTTTAATGTCTTTATAGGTGACATTGCACAGGAGCTGGAAGGGATGGTCTCCCCCTTTGCGGATGGCACCAAAATCTGCAGCAGGGTGTTTATGTTCTTTCTGAGGAGTGGTCTGCTACTCTTGATGATACTAAAGACTCCGATAGTCATTTTATTAATGAATCTGAAGATAAAATAGCAGCAATAATAACACAGAGACCCACATTACATGTCCTGTAAAGAAAATGCTGGGATGGCATGGCTGCTGTACTGGTGAGATCACCCTGTTACAGCAGGAATGCAGCACCAGACAGTCTGAGTCATACAGAGCAATCCAGTAAACTGATAGGAGCTCAGAGCTATTTTACCAATGAGACCCCACCAGCATTCCCCAGGGCTCTTTGAACAGGAGGAGCAGGAATGTAGTACCATGATCTCACCATGTGGTTAACAGCAAAACAATACAGGGTGATTGAGCCTATATTAATCCCCACGTCCATCCCTAGATGCAGCAGGTAGCAGCAAAACAACTTGGATTGTAGGTCCTTCTTACTGTGAGCCCCACAACCAAGTAATGCTGCAGGTGATGTCAGGGTCGGGAATGCTGCCCTGGGTAATGGGCAAACTGAGAGTCATGAATTATGCACTTAGGCATAGACAACAGTAGGTGGTACTTTGTGTCAGGATGTTTGGCGCGGAAATGGCATTTATAGAAAACATATTAAACACATTTTTACATGTATTATTGGATTAATTGCAATAAGGTAACCCATTTCTTATGTACTCAAGTCAGTCAGATGTGCCTCACGATACATCACACGAGATGTAGATAAATCCCCCCAAAACCCATGCTTTCTCATGCCTTACTGCTTGGATAAATAATTCCCTCCCAAAGTGTAAATTGTTACTGGTTAATTCAGGGTATTATGCTGAATTGATGGTAGCAAACCCTGTTGTAGGGTAAGAAAAACATCAAGGGTGGGATATTCAGACTGTGCCAGGCTGTGGCGCAAGCCTGGGACGCAGCGCAACTGGGATGTGCCAGGGCGCTGACAGGGTGATGGTCAGTGGTGCTGTGCCGCAGCTCAGCACCTTTGAATATCACTCTGTGGCCACCTGCGTAGCGCATGGTGCAGTGGCACTGCACCAGCGCAAGTGGCCAGAGAGGAGCAGGGGGATGCGCTAGAGAAAGTGCTGTTGCGCTAGGCGCATCAACTGCGATATTCAGCGGTGGACATGCAAATGGGGCCATAATGCATGCAAAGCAAATGGGGCCATTGCATGTCATTATGGCCCCAATTTGCATGCACGGTGTCGATCCCCGTCGACTTAGCCTGGCGCCTGCCAGGCAGCAGCCGTTGGACCAGCCCCTGCCCCACGGCAACATGCTCCAGCGCCTGATCGCGGAGCGTGATAATGCGTAACTCCCTGGTGGCCAGTGGACCTATCTCCATGCTCAATCGCGGGCTGTAATAATTTTAACCTCCCTGGTGGTCAGTGGACCCATCCCCCTGCCTGATCACGGGCTGTAATATTTAAAACACTCCCTGGTGGTCTAAGCGGCACCCTACCCCCCCCAATCAACCCCTCTTCCGCTACCCGCTCCCCTCGGTCAGCGGTGACACCCACCCGCAAGCTACCACGCCGACTCACGGTGTACAATCGACTGTCGCCCATTGGTCCACAGGCGTGGGCCAATGAGCATACAGAGTGTGCCCGTGCTACACAGTCCCGATATAGAATGGATCCATTAGCGCGCAGGACGGCGCTAAAAAAACGGTTGCATGCCCATTGGCCGCTGCAACTGTGGCTATCAATCGCTCACAACCATACTGGCGGCAACAACAGGTAATGGCTTGCAAGTGAGGGTGCTGCGCTTGCTGCTGACTGGGGGAGGCGGGGTGAAGAATGAGGTGGGTTGGGAGATGAGGCTCAGAGTACCGCTAGACCACCAGAAGGACTAAATATTACAGACAGCATCGAGCATGGAGCTAGTCCACTGGACCTGAAGGAATAAAATTATTACAACGCAGTGTGCATGGAGATAGGATCACTGAATCACCAGGAGGTAAAATATTATTACAGACCAGAGCGGGCATGGAGAGAGGGTCACTGGACCACCAGGAGGTCTTAATTTCTACAGTCCTGCCGAGCGGGCATGGGGGGCGGTACGCCACCAGACGGTGCTGCCGGAGCTCAGGTGGCCACCCACAGCTGGCAGCTGCCGTGTTGCGCCCTGCATTACGGCAGCTCACCGGGGGGTGGTCAGCTGTTGCTCCATAATATTTTGACTTAACTGTGTGCGGCGTATGTAGGGGTTGCACCTGCATATTCACAGCACATCCCGGGCTGAATATCGGGATGTGCAGAATATGCATGGGCTCGCCCCCCTTACCTGTGCCGCATACATTTACGATGCGCCGCGGCGCATGGGGATTTGTGCTACACAAGGATACTGTGTGTGCTACTTGCCTTAGGCCCCTCCCCAACTCCACAGACTCCTCCTGCACTGCTCTAATCTCATGTTGAGCAAAGTCATTCATCCCTAGGTGGAAAATGACGTCCAGCTCAGTGCCCCATGCAGCTGTTCTCGTGATCCTGAAGATACGCTTCCTGTCCCTCCAAGCCATGGTGCCAGACAGGCACCTTATTTCAGTTTTCCCTGCTCCCCCCAGTTCTGTCCCCAAACAGGAGCTGCTTCCTTTCCCTGTGGTGTCCTCTGCCTCCTTCCTGTGGGGCTCCCTTGTGGCAGTTGTCCTCAACCTCCTTAGTCTCCTCTGCGGGTGTATCCATATGAGAACTATACTCCATCAGAATGGTGTATGAATTGTGGAGTGGTACAGCTGACTGGGTGTGCATGTATTCCACCATCCTCACCCTCCCTGAGCCCACTGTGGTCGAACTGCTGCGCTTTCTTGGCAATCTCTGAGGTGGTGGTGGTGGCCCTGGTGCTCCATGGGTGGGGGAGGTTCCCTTACTACTGTCCAGTGTGGCCTGAAGATGAGCAACCTCCTCTCTCAGGGCAGAGGGTTGTCTGCAAATAGGGTAGCATCTCAGCCTCCAGAAAGACTCTCGGAAAACTGCTGCCACACAGCCAGTACATTGCAGTACTCCCCACATGTCTGTCTACCTTCCTGTTTATCCTGTGTAAGGTTTTTTTTTTTCCCCAGTACTGTATAATAGGTCTGTACTTTTGGGCAGGTCCAAAAAATGTGTGTGTGAGTTCCCCTGTCCGGGCATCCCCACCAACATAAGTCTGATGTATGTTTGCCAAAATGTTTGGTAATCACCAGGGTTTTAAAATACCATAATACCACACACCATCAGAATTCCCTCCAAAATAGGTAAGCTGTGGTGAAATTCACTCCCTTCCATACCCTAGCCCAGTCAGAGTCACTTAAACCGACCCCCAATTTGGATGTCCATCTCTCTTTTACCTTCAGTAGTTGGTCCAATTCCAGGGAAGCTAATGTTTTGATGAAAATTGACACTCTCCCTTTAAGTTGTGGTTGAAGTGCTAGATTTAATATATATTCTTGGATAGGGTTAGGAGTCTCAAAAAGCTATGCCCCCCTTTCTTCCCCCTGTAGGTAATGCCGAATCTGTGGAAATCTAAAAAAATCCCTGCGGGGCAGCCCAAATTCCTCTCTTAACTTTTGAAATGATTTAAATAATTCACCCTGAAACAATTGCCCCAATGTTTTTTGTTTTTTTTTTTTGTACATACATTTTATTGTTTTACTTAAAACAATATCATACAGGCATCTCATGTAAGAAATTACAATTTTTCACCATAATACATCCAATGTACACAGGAGGGTTAATTTATACAATCTGATTTTCGGATGTGGGGGTATATCTTGTAAGATTAAACGTACAAAAAAGTATAAATGTCCACGATAAGCTGCACCCCACAGGACTTTGGGTGACCTCACATTAAATTATGAAATTCCGAGCAACTTCAGGACACAGCAACTTGTGCTGATGTGGTCCCCAATCCTAACATATGTCCCTGCATATTTATTGTGTACAATAGAAATGCCCTCCCCATCCAGAGGTTCAGCATTACCAAGCATTTTACATTAGTCTAATATAAACAGGAACTGGTAAACTAACTACGTCATTTTGAAAAATTTACCCTGATTCCCCTCATGGTGGTAGGCCCATCAACTCAGTGCACTCCAGAATAGCTTCCCTTCTAATACAGTCTGCATCTCATGTTCTAATAAAATCTTAAAATGCCTACTAATAAACATAATATTCAACATTTCTAGGTAAAGAAACTGAACCTGACATTGATGCTCTAACAGACAGGAAAACATTTCCTTAATTATGGCACTTCAGGTCTCTTCCTCTTCAGATGCAGATATTTCTGGAGCTGCTGCTCGATCAAATTCCAGCGCTATAGCCTCTGCCTTTTTCCCTGCTTCGATCGGGTCGGTCATACTGATATGTCTTTCCCCCATAGAACACACTGAGGTGAGCTGGCATGAGTAGAGAGTGGGCCACCCCTAAACTTCGGGGTCTGGCCCAGACACTGTCACATTTCGTATGCTGCATCTTCGTGGCATATGAGAGATCGGGAAACATGTGAATAGTAGCCCCCTAAAAGTTAAGTCTCTCAAATTCTCTGGCAGCTGTTAAAATCTGATCCCTGATCCCCAAGCTGGCAGTGATCACTAGAGCTGTTCTGGGCACATTATCCCGAGCTGCAGCAGATCTGGGGGAGATCCGGTATGCATGTAGAAGATGTTCCTCCCTGAACTCCGGACCAGGTTTCAGTGCCTTCGGAAGCCATTCTTGGAGGAAGAACAAGAGACTATCCCCTCACAGTTCTCAGGTAGGCCCATGATCCTCACATTAGAAGCCCTCTGCGAGCTCTCAAGGGCTTCCAGCCGATATCTTAACTGTGCATTTCCTGGACCAACTTCGTTGATGTATTCAACGCTTGTATTGCAGTCGTTTGTACAGAGGAAGCCATTTTATTAGCCTCCACAATCTTGCCGTTTTGTTCTGCAAAACGAGTTAGAATTGATTCGATCTTGTTGTCCATGGCTTGCATCGAACATTGGAACGCTGTCCACAGAGGAGCTGTCTCTGTCACAGGTTGAGTGGTTGCCTTATGCTGTTCCGACTCAGCAGACCTCAACTTTGCAGTGCCTGCAGGACCCTTGTTGGTTCGTCCCATCTTCGAAAAAAATAGATCGGAAGATTCAGCACCTTGTATAGATTCTGAAACAGTCAATAGTTAGGCAGAATTCCCAGAATGAAGTATTATTTTGAAGTGGAAAACTCTGTAAATATGGAGAGCAAGTCTAAGGCATGTCTGGTCGGTAGGTGTGCTCCACAGCGCGCCCCACCCCCCGTAGCCCCAATGTTTTAAGTTCCCTTCTGGCCCAGTCCTGGTATCTTGTATCCCAGTTCACTGGAAGAAAATCCAGACAGGCTCCAATGGGGGTTGTAGCACTCAATCTCAGTGGTAAGTTGAATGTTCTATTAACCTCTTTCCTGGAGGTCTGGATTACCTCTGTCCAGGAGTTGTCAGTATTTAATTTTGTAAGTTCCGACTTATCCATCATCATCATGTCAACCACATTTGAAAATACTATTTGTTCATTTTCCATTTCTGCCCACGGCAAAAGGTCTTTCTTCATTATTAAAGGAATGAATACCTATATCTGTGTGGCCCAATAGTAAGTCTGAATATCTGGAAGACCCAGCCCCCCTCTGTTTTTAGCTGTAGATAAAATCTTCCACTTAATTCTGGGCTTCCTTCCACCCCAAAGAAACTTTGAAAGAGTTGTTTTAAGAGTCTTCCAAAACCTTTCCGGGGGTTTATGGGGGAGGGACATGAAAACAAAAAGGAAACTAGGCAATACATTCATTCGTATACTTTCCACTCTCCCAGAGAGCAACAGGGGTAACTCCTTCCAACGGTTACAGTCCTGTTGCACATGCTGGAGTAATCTAAAATAATTGGTCTGACCAATCTGGGATATATTTCTAGGAATTCAGACCCCTAAATACCAAAGGCCAGTCTTTGCCCATTTGATGTGATCCGGACCTTTCTCCTCAGTATACCATTTCTTATAATATTTAAGAAATTCAGCTGCAGTTTGATTAGGTTGGGTAATATCTGGGTCAGCAGGGTTGCTGGACTTGATCAAGGAGATGCATCTATCAGCTTCTTGTTTGCGCAAACGTTGCGCAAGCAGCTTGCCTGCCCTCTCACCCCATTTGTAATATTTCTGTCTGGTATATCTTAGCGTATTTTTGATACATCTGGTCATTAGGGAATTATATTCCTCTCTAATTTTTTAAGCTGGGCAAGGATCGACTTCCTCCTACTTTGTGTTGTGCCTCTAAAGTTGCAGCCTGTTTTAATAGATCTTCAGTCCTTTGGCCTTACGCTGTTTGTTCCTATAGGCGGCATACAAAGTAGTATGTCCCATAATAACAGCATTCAGCTCATCCCAAATACATTTTAAGGAGGAGTCTTCCTCTTTTCCTCCAGATATGGTTTTATTAATTTTTTGGTTGCGTCCACATACCCTTTGTCCAACACAAGGCCAGGGTCAAATCGCCACAGATTACCCTTCCGGGGCTCTCCCCAGCAGAGGTGTGCTGAGATCATTGCATGGTCTGAGAAGGTGTCTGGGTGAATCTGCATTCTGGAAAAGGTGGAGACTAACCCCTTCCGCGTATAAAATCTATCCAACCTTGAGTATGATCCTGTTGCAGCTGAATAGAGGGTAAAATCAGCCTGTTTGGGGGTTTGCAGCCGCCACAGGTCAGCCAGCCCATGTTTGGAGCAGAGTGTTCTTAATAGCTTAGAGCAGGATCTTGCACCCTTTACGTTTGGGGGATTCCTATCCAGGGTCGAGTCCTCCACACAATTCCAGTCCCCCACACATATCACTTGACCTTCCGGTCGGAGGAGTGGGAGCATATGCTGCCATCACATGAATGAGCCTACCACTAAATGTCCCAGACAGAAGAACGACCTGCCCCACCCCTGATGTACACACTTTTTGAACCTGGAAGGGCAAGCCCTTCCTAATTAGTACCGCCACGCCTGCTTTTTTTGCTTGTGTGTGAGCATCTGAGTAAACCGCCCCTACCCAAGACCTACATAGTTTAAGATACTCCAAGGTGGACAACTTTTTTTCTTGTAAACGGGCCATGTCACAGGCCTCCCTCCTCCACTTCTGTAAAATTTTGCTACGTTTGATAACATTGTTAATACCTTTTACGTTTACTGAACATATTTTAAGGTTAGTCATTTTTGAGTTGTAAGTTAACAATCCTCTTTAACATTCCTCTTCCCCAGTCAAATTCTCTTCCCCCCTCCGCCCCGTGCACACCAGTAATGGGATGTAGAATTCCTGTAAACATAGAAATAAAAATAAAAAACGAAAAAACAAACACCATACTGTAACAGTAAAACATTCTAAAAAGCTACAACTGCTACTAACTGTAACACAAGCTCTATAACCTTAGGGCTTAATATTTAGAACACTTGTAGTTAAGCTGGGTACTCCAGCAACCACTCTTAAAAAGCTTAATGGAGCTAAGCGCTACTCCAAGTCTCCGGGGTTGAAACTCCAGAGGGAAGGTCTCCCAAAATGGGGACTGGGGTCAGTAAATCCAACCTTTGCTGGAGTCTGTAGACCAGTGCCCTCTCAATCAATACTTCCGGAAAGAAATAACCCAGTATCAGATGTTCCCAATGCAGTGTTATAAAACAAAAGGCACTGGGGACTTCCCGGGTTGGGGGGTTAAAATCCTGACCTTCCGCAAGGTCTTAACTAAAGCTCCTGAAGCCCCCCATCCCCAGAGAATCCACCTGTCTCTACTGATGGTCACCATAATTTTTATCGGTGGGGTTGCCAGGAAGATAGTTAAACAAGTTCCCTTAGGCCACCCTCCAATCCTGTCCTTGTCATTTTATACATAAAAAAAAAAAAATCTGTTTAGGCTAATGTCCCCCTCCTTATATTAAGACCCCTTATCCTTCGTCCCCTAATGGGGACCACTACTAAATATAAATAAATTAGGACCCGTTCCATTTTAACTGGGGTGCCCCTATGAGGAGAAAGGGTCAAGCGGGGGGAGGGGGACATCAACCAAACATTAGTGTCCCTTTGACCATGTAAAAAGTTCATCACCTTTTCTCTTGGCAGGTTTTGGATATTGTTCCATTTACTACCTGAAGGAGAAAACAAAAAGGACTAATCTAGTCCGATTAGAGAGTCACAAATCCTACAAAAACTGCAGCCCAGGTAGCCTGCTTGGCACTTATCTGTTCAAGTTGTTTTGATAGATTTTGCGGCTGAATTCATTCGTCTGGATCGGTAACTGAACCCCGTGTTTAATTACATATTTCTCATTTAGACCGGACTCTGAATTAAAATTAAAATTCCATCCAGGATGATCATCTGGTCCATTTCTAAGCCGCAAAAATAAGAGAGAATGGGCCACATACTCTTTGGCGAGTGGGGGACACCAAACCTGGTGCATGTAAATCAGTCCTGTCTTAAAGGAAGCTGAACCAGGAAGCCATCTCCTGTTGAACTAAAGTTCCCCGCTTTTTCTTGCACTTTATCTCCATAGTGCATTCACTGGTAGAGAAATTATCAGTTCACCTTCTCTTGCCAGCCAGCTCATCGATCAGATTCGAATTAGGTTCTCAAATGTCTTGTCTGCAAAATGAGTCCACTGCACCAGACCCATCTCCACGAGTTCTAGGCCATCAGGTAAGAAAAAGGAAGTTCCTGCTGCAAAATCAGGTTGTTTTTTCGTGTGGATCCACTGAGCTATCTCAGCATGCAAGGGTAACAGGGAGTCCATCCTGGTTTTGCCTGGTTTCCATCCTCCTGGCACCACTGACCATAAAATGTCCTCAGTCATTTGCTGTGCCTTATCTTCCTTTAGATCTGGCATTGTTCTTTCCATTGATTCCAAAAATGGTGAGTTGGCTAGCAGGTTTTCAAATAACTTCACTCCCGTTTTGTCCTCCACCCATAGCCTGGTGGGATATCTGAGTTGGGCTTTCAGGCCTCTTTCCTTCAGTTGCTTCACCACAGACAGAATGTCCTTCCTTTTGGCCAGCATTAACGGTGGGAAGTCCTGATCTACATAAACCCTGGCTCCATCCAGATTTAGGTCTCTTTTCCCAGGCTTCCCTAAGGATTTGGTCTTTTATAGGATATTTTAGAAATTTAATCAGGATAGATCTGGGAGGTGCACCTTGTTTCGATTTCAGGGCCACCGCCCTGTGCGCCCTCTCAGTTTCCAGAGGGAACCCTCACCCAAATAAAGTTATTTTCTCAGCCGACAGTCCATAAACTGCACTGTGTCCTCTTGTTCTGCTTTCTCAGGAATTCCAAATACTTAAATATTATTTCGTCATGCTCTTGCTTCAGCGTCCTCTGCCCTGAGAGTTAGTGCCGTTCTCTTTTGTGGAGGTAGGCCAAAGACCGGCCATAAGCCATGTGTTCTCCCTGCAGTACCTCCATATGAGATTCTATACTGGTGGTGTGGGATTCCAACTTCTTAAAATCTTTTTGGATCCCCGTCACCTTTCCAGCAATTTTCTGTAGTAAGCACAGAATTTTCTATGCGTCTGCCCTGGAAATATTGGAGCCCATATCTGAACCTGAATCGTCCCCTTCTTCTGCTGATCCAGCTAGCAGAGAAGATCTCGATGTGGTCTGGCTTAGGGTAACAGGCCTCCGAGATGGTGTCCCCAATGGCTGAGGACGCATACCCGCCAGGGCCGATTTCTTTGTGCTCCCCATTAGCGGAGATGCCCAGCAACACTGTTAACACAGAATTTCTTGATATTTGAGTTTTATTGGTGATGATTACACTGGATTTGCATTCGATGGGACCGCGCTCTGAACTAAGCAGCCATTCCTTGCACCTGTGTCACTGGAAGTCATGGATGGCTTCACTTTTTTTTATTTATATTCCTCTTATTTTTGCGCCCTACTGCAGTGCACTGGCAGGGGCATCTAGCCGCTGGCCCCTACAACCCAGAGGACGTCTGGGCTCACTCGATATGTGAGGGGTCCGGTACAGCTATGCCAGTCCAGTGGAGGGTTTCCCCTACCTCTCCGCTCCGGAACTTGACCAGCCAGCCCCGATGCAACTCCTCATCAGGCCTCCAGGTTGGTGGGAGTGTGGCCATCAAGCTGCACAGCCGCGCCCAGCCATTTTTCCTCCAGTAGCCCCTGGAGCTGACAGTACAGTGATGCACAGTGCACTCACGCAGGCATCTTACTGAGCTCTGCCCTATTGTGGCGCTGCACCTGTGCTGCCCTCGGTTGTCACCAGGGGCCGCTCAAGCGCAGGGCGTCCCTCAAGCTCACCCCAGAGGGAGGAGAGCAGTCCTTAGGATGCTCGATCCACCCTCTCCCCTGCTCACCCCCGGCAGCCCGAGTCCGTTCCTGAACCCAGGTCGTCGGTGTGGTATGAGGTGTGGCATCCAGCGCCTCAGCTCCCTGCGCCACTGGGCCGGCTGGTTGGCTTCACTTTTAATTAATCAGTTGAAAAATGGACAGCCACTTAAGCTTGAATTCCGACCCTATTACACACACTTCACTTCATCCCCAACTCAGTTTCTGAACCCTCCCAACCTTGGAATCCCCAGCAAAAAATAAGAGGTCCAACATTCAGAGCACGACGAAAGACAATATTTGTCCTATATGTATATAAAGCTGCATCTGTTTTAAGCCACCTGTGATCTCAGTTTAGTGCCTACTGTGTAATTCATGAAAGTCTTCAAAACTAATACCAAAAAACCACCACAATATTTATTACATTGTTGTCTTTTCTTACCACCACCATTTCACACCCCAAGAATCCCTTTCTGCCACAGAGAGCTGAGAGAGTCCCCTTCCCCACCCCTCAATAGGAGCGTGTGCAGGAGTGTGTCGCAATTGCAAGTAGTTAGAATTTGAAACCACAGATGTGCAATTCACATGGTGTACACCATTTATGTGCCACCCACACCTTCCTAATGCTGCATCTTTTCTACTCATTGCATTCAACTAGCTCTTTCTATTTAGCCTAAATACCAGTTCAAACAACATGAAGTCTTGCTGTATTCTGACATAATGCAGTTAGCCCCAGCACTTGAACTGCCCCGGGGAGGAAAGAGTTAACTCTGCAGAAGCATAGAACGTTGAGCTCGAGCTCGGTTTTCAAACCTCTATCTGTGGTACTTCCCAGTGTAACCGTCAGATTCTTTACTCCGCCTAACAGTGAAGTTGCTCTGGAGATTACTCTGCTCAGTTTGGTAAAGTTTAAAAAGCGTTCGGTTTAAACTGTTCTATTTGTTATTTTTCAGATTTCCAGCCTCTGTCTACGGTACAGGTAGTGTAGTAGGTAGGTAGGTAGTGACTGTGTTTTGTTGTGGTAAAAGTGTGTAAATTGTTCTTTTCTTCAGTTTCTTATCGGTTGGTCCGGTTAGGAACCGACCTTATTTCAACTTTGTTTAAAATTAGAATTTTTCTGGGATTAGAGTGGTGTTCCGGTACTGATCGGTTTCAAAAGAACCGGCCTTTTCTGGTTCTATTTCAAAACCCGTGACACGGTTTGTAACCAATCGGTGATTTATTACCTAGTTTGAAAGCTGCTATAGGGTAATTTAGTAGGTTGGCCATATCTGAGAAACCCGAGAAGAAAACTGGTCCCACTGGGTTTCAACACTGTACTGAGTGTGGGGAGGCCTTTGCCAAGGCAGACCCCCACCTCATCTGTGTTTAGTGTCTGGGGTTTGACCCCCTCAAGTCAGAACTGCCTAATTTGCAAAAACTTTACCCAAAGCCACTCTAGAAAAAAGATTGAGTAGGGTGAAGGAAACGGAGGCCAAGAAGTCCGTAGATCCGGATGGCCAGCCTGTTTCGGTTGCGGCCGAATCTGAGGAGGTGCCTTCTGACCTAGGCGATACCTCCTTGGGCAAAAGGAGAGCCGATTCTGAGGGGCCGGTTCTGTCAAAAAAGAAATGAAAGTCTACTGGTTTGGATCCAGTACTGCATACTCCAATCGCGGACAAGATGGCCAAGGCGATTAGCATTGTTCAGTCGCTTCGCCCGGTTCCGTCCGAACCGGTACTGCCAGTTAGGTGGTCAGTTTGGTTGGATCCGTCTCCTTCGGATTACAATCTAGATGCTTTATATGAGGAGTGGGAGGGAGACGAAGACTATCCCAATGATGAAGACGAAGATGACGACCTGGGGGGTCTGGATGTGCCCATTGAACCGGACATCTCCCCAGAGAGGCCCTCTAATGTCTCCCCTCCCAGGCTTTCTGAGTCCTCTTCACACTTCTTGTTCTACAAGAAGGTGGCCGAAACCCTCCGGCTCCCTATGGTTGAAGCTGCTGAAGAGGAGGAAGAGCCTGATTTTGTGGAAATGATGGACATCTGAGTCCAAAAGATTGTCTGTCCCTTTTCATAAGTCCTTCGGGAAACAGACACAGAAGATTTTACAAACTCCTAACTCATTACCTCCTGTGGATAAAAGAATGGACAGAAGGTATATGTTATCAGGCTCAGGTATGCAGTTCCTTTATACCCATAGCAGCCATGTTGGGATAGTGCAGACTGCAGCCTGTGACAGGGCTAACATTCCTCTGGCTTCACCCCACCCCCCGACAAGGACTCCAGGAAAGTTGATGCCATGGCCAAAAAACAATATTTGGCATCCTCTTTGGGACTCAGGCAGGCAAACTATATGGCCTACACAGCCAGGTACCAGAAGTCCAGGTGGGATACTGTTCTGGAACTGGCTAAACAGGCCTCCCCCAGCTAGCCAAGGAGCTGAGGAGGTGGCTGCGGATGGAATTGAGGCATCTAAAGTACAATTTCACGCTGCTGTGGACTCCAGTGATGTGGCATCAAGAGTCATGGCTACATCTGTGTCTTTCAGCAGACATGTTTGGCTCAGATATACTAGCCTGTTGCAGGATACCCAGACTAAGGCTTTGCATTTTCTGTCGTTGGGAACTGTCTGTTTGGGGAACAGACAGAGGCTTAAGTGAAGAAAATAGATGAATACCGGACCACTTACAGGAGTGCACAGGCCAAGGAAAGGCAAGCCACTTCACAAAAGCAGCAGTCCAGGGTCAGGGGCAGGCCCTTTTACAGGCCTTTTTACCAAGCCCAGGCCTTCTCTCCTCTCCTTTCCCACAAAGGGGGTTTCCAAGGGAGGGGCAGGAGGGGGATGAGCAGGGCTGCTTCCTCCTCCCAGTCTAAGGCTCCTGCCAAGCAGACACCCTGAGGTGTCAGCCCGGGTTGACTTCCCCAATTCCAGTAGGAGGCAGGCTGGCTTACTACTTTCAGGCCTGGAAGTCTGTGACCTCAGACAAGTGGGTCTTGGAAGTAGTGAGCCAGGGACTAGCCCTCAGCTTCAAAAGGTTCCCAGAAAGGAGGGCCAGGTCTTTTCCACCTGCATCAATCTCAGAAACCCTTGCCCTAGAGTCAGAGGTTTTCTCTCTCCTGGCTCTCAGAGCCGTAGAGAAGGTTCCTGCTCAACACAGGGGAAAAGGCCTGTACTCCAGGTACTTCCTTACCTCAAAGAAAACAAGGGAGTGGAGACCCATCCAGGACCTAAGGTATTTGAACAAACACATTTCAAAACCCAAATTCAAAATGGTAACTCGGGGAAAAATTCTTCCCTCTTTAAGGCCAGGGGATTGGCTAGCATCCCTGGACCTCAAGGATGCCCACTTCCATATCCCTGTCAGGTGCTCCCACAGAAAATACCCCAGGTTCGAGTTGCTGTCAGGCCATTATCAGTTCAGGGCCATGCCATTTGGCCTAACATCAGCTCAAAGGGTGTTCACAAAGTGCCTTGCAGTAGTGGTGGCTTACCTCAGAAGACAGGGCATCACCATTTTTCCATATCTGGACAGCTGGCTAATCGTAGGTCAGTCATCAGACCAGGTCAGGTCAGCTCTGCAAACCACCCAGGACTTGCTCAGTTCTCTGGGGTTTCTTCTCAATCTTCCAAAACCTGTCCTCGAACCAGTACAACTTCTCACCTTCATATAGAATTGGATACTATGCATACAGTCAAAAGCTTTCCTTCCTCTGGCAAGGGTAAAAGCCCTAGTAGATCTTGCTTCCTCTTTTCAACCTCTGGTTTCTCGTCCAGCGAGACAGTTCCTCCATTCCTGGGCCACATGGCAGCCTCCACTGTATTGGTACAGAGAGCCAGATTTCAGATGAGGGACATTCAGTTCCACCTAAGGTCCTTTTGGTCACAGAGAAAGGACTCTGTCACCAAACTGATTCTAGTGACTCAGACTCTGGTCCAAGCTCTCCAGTGGTGGCTGGACCAGGACAACCTCAGACAAGGTGTTCTATTTCTCCCTCAAGTCCCATCAGTAGTTCTACGTACGGATGCTTCTCTCCTAGGTTGGGGAGCCCACCTGGGAGCCCTGACAGCTCAAGGGGTCTGGTCTCCACAGGAGTCTCTCCTTCATATCAATCTCCTGGAACTCAGGGCAGTTTTCCTAGCCCTTCAGAGCTTCTCAGATTCAGTCAAGGGCATGGTGGTCCAAGTCAGAAAAGACAACACCACCACAGTGTGGTACATCAACAAGCAGGGAGGCACTCAGTCCACGGCCTTGTGTACAGAAGCCATGAAGTTGTGGTCTCTGGCCTATTCTCTGCAGACTTCCTTGGTAGCAGTTCACCTTCCAGGAAAGGACAATGTACTAGCAGATGCCCCGAGCAGAATTTCACAGGGACATCATGAATGGTCCCTGGATCCTCACATCCTGATGGTCATCTTCTCCAGGATTGGGAACGCCAGAGATATTTATTTAAATTTTGGTGACTGGGTAGGCCCACTGGGACAGAAACAGTCCCTTTTTCAGGGGCAACCTGGAATTAATTACATACATCTATAAACATAACAAAATACATACATGTCATTTCACAATTAACAATCAGTATAGACATACTGACCCAGTCAAGGATACAATAACAGGTTAATTATAATCAATATCAATAGGAGTAGAAGTACTGTTATACACAAGACAATCACAATCAAGCTGATGTCCCAATAAGGTTAGATCGGCAGCAGGGAGTCTGGTAGACTCAGCGATAACAGTTGCAGAGGCTCAGATCCAACAGGTGGGCTTTAAGACCCTTCTTGAAGCCCCCAAGGAAGGTACATTCCTGGAGACTACTAGGGAGACCATTCCAGATAGGAGGGATGAAGGCAGCATAGGACCGGAGTCCTAGGGAAGTCCTAACACTAAGGACATGGAGAAGCTGGCGGCCAGAGGATCTTAGTGTTCTCCCATTCTTTTTGGGAGCTAATGTGTTAGTTAGGCTAGGAGGAGTGCCATTTTGCTGGAGCTTAAATGCAAGGCAGAGTGATGGATATGATAATCTGCCATCTAGAGAAGGCCACCTAAGAGATAATAGTACCTTGCAGTGATGCTCCCGTGGTGACACCCCTGCAGTGAAGCGCCCAATCCTGTGATACAGTATTTTTAGCCTTTGCATTTCAGAACTTCTTACAGATTGTAGTAAAGGGGCCCCATATAGCAAGGTTGGAAGGAGTGTACCAGTGGAAGCCTTGAGTTTGGATTCACGAGTGAGGAAAGACTGAGGCGATATAATAGACCTAACTTTTGGTTGAGTTTCTTGGTCACATGATCGATGTGGCTTTTAAAGGAGCAGTCTTGGTCTAAATATACACCTAGGTATTTGATACAATCAATCACTTCAATTTTTGAGCCATTGGAAAGAACTGGGGACAATAAATGTAAACACCTTGGGCCTAGGCTTTTAGGGCCAAATAGCATGGCTTTGGTCTTTTTACAATTTAGAACCAATTTATTAGCAAGAAACCAATTCTCAAGTAGACCAAGGTCTTGACTAAGAAGGTTGTTTATTTGGACAGTGTCTCGGAAGGAACTATAAAGCACGGCATCATCTGCATATAAGGTCACCGTGGCCCCTCCACAATGTTGAGGCAAATCATTAATAAATAGGGAAAACAGGAGAGGTCCCAGTATTGAACCCTGGGGCATGCCATCTGTGATAGGGCATTTGTTGGACGTTGCGCCATGCCATTTGACAATTTGTGATCTGCTATTAAGGTAGTCTGTGAACCATTGAGTAGACAGATGATCAAAACCAAGAGATGTTAGTTTAGTGATAAGCTGCTGATGATTTACCAAGTTAAATGCCTTGGTGTGGTCTATAAAGATCGCACCAGTTGAAAGGCCATCATCTAAAGCCGTGAAGATATCCCCAGTAAGGCTAATCAGGGCTGTATTAGCACCATGATTTTTTCTAAAACCATGTTGTCGTTCAGTTAATAAATCGTTCCGTTCAACATATTCCTGGACCTGCTGGTATACAATCCTCTCTCACACTTTACTTAGAGTGCAGAGGATACCCAGGTCCATCTTGCAAATGAGCTTCTGCTCAACGATGAACGCCTGGTTAAATAAAGACTTGATTGATTGATTGATTGAGGATGGATATTGGTCTGTAATTGTCAACAAGCTCAATATCCCCACCTTTAGGGATAGGAGTGAGTAAGGCAACTTTCCACACAATGGGGACTTTGCCTTCAAGCAGGGATCTGTTTAGGAGCCAAGTAACTGGAGAGGCAATAACGTGGGCTGCGATTCTGAGGAATCTGGGCTCCAGCTTGTCAAGCCCAGCAGAGCTAGAGGATTTGATTTTTTTTTTTTTTTTTTAATAATTTTTGGACCTCAGATTTACTTGCAGGTTTGAAGTGAAAATTAAGGTAAGGGGTTTCCTCTTGTAGATGATTCTGGTTGGGGGGCAGAAACATTATTTTTAAATTTGGCCAGGTCAGTGAGGAATGCATTCAGTGCATTAGCAGCATCTTGTGGGTTGGTGTAGCGGACACCATTTGCTACTATGTCACTTTTCTCATGGGTGGTGTTCCCCTTTAGGAGAGAGTTAATTTGGGACCAAAATTTGTCGGGTCTGAAAGGTTTTTAGTTTGTAGGTTCTGGAGGTATTGTCTTTTAGCTGATTTTAGTTCCTTTTTACACTTGTTTCTCAGTTTTCTATATTCCACCCAATCCTTAGTTAGATTTGTAGATTTGAATTTTTCCCAGGCTTTGTCTCTCACCCTAATTTGTTTTTTTAAGGTCTCTGGACAGTCACTTTGAGCGTTGTCTCTTGACTCTGATTTGTTTCAGGGGGGCATGCTTATTGGCGGCCGAGAAGAAGTTATTAATGAAGAAACCAAGAGCTGAGTCCAGATTGGGGGCTAGCTTAATTTGAGTCCAATCCACCACTGCTAGGGTTTCAAGAAAGGAGCAGGTGTCGAAAATGGAATAATCTCGAGCCCAAAAAATTCTGGGTGGAGGGTTGGGATGGTCATTTTTCCAGATGCCGAATATAGAAGCATGGTCACTTATGGAGTCCGCAAATGTCCCAGCGAGTTTGAAACTACTTGGGTTGGAAGCAAGAATCCAGTCTAATGTGGTGTGGTTTCCAGCCTTAATGTTCAACCTAGTGGGTCCTTGGATCAATTGGGTCAAGTTGGCTTCTGGCAAGCTGGATTTTACATCACTAATGGTGTGCTGACCCCAGTGGAGGTTAAAGTCACCAAGGATTATTTTCTCCCACTGAGGTAGCCCTGGCATCAGAGCCAGAAGGCTCTTTAAGGCATCTTTTGCAGTCTTAGGTGGGTTGTAGATGCAGCCTATAAGCAGGGGCTTAGTCCTGCCAAGCAGTATTTTGATGAACACCGCCTCACCATCTGATTGGGTATGGTCTGTCATCACCAGGGAGGCATTTAGGTGGTTTTTAACATAAATGATAACTACACCACCCTTTCTACCACATCTGTCTTATCTAAAAGACTTAAACCTCTGGAGTGCAACTTCATGCATTAGGATACTAGACTTGAGCCAGGTTTCGGAAATGGCAATTATGTCCGGGGAGTACATATTTACCCATGCCTCAGGTTCATGCATTTTAGGTCTGAGGCTGTTAATGTTCATGTGGACTAGTTTCAGACCTTTGGCATTGGCCCAGACTGCCATAGAAGGTGACACAGTTGGAACATTAGGACGTGGAGGGACAGGATTAGATTCAGTATCCCCAGCAAGTAATAACTTAATGGTCAGCAGGAATTTCAGGAGTGACCGGGGTAGGAAGATCTGATGTTTGTAGACACTGAGATATTCCATAACCATATAGCAGTTTCCCGTTTTTCTAAGCCCGTATATGGTGATAAGGGTAGGTTTAAGATTGGCTTGGGGGTAGATACATGAGAAACTGGAGTACAGAGGGTATGTGGACTGCCCTGTGTCCTGTCTGAGAGTGAGCATCAATTGGTCTGTGCCCAGTACTAGAAGTATGTAAGTACAAGCCAGCACAATACCCAATGCCATGTTAAAGCTTAAAGATGGGTCAATGAAGAGGTAGAAGTTCAGATTAAAATCCAAGATATTCAACAGTAGCAGGATAGGGAAAAGCCTGCAGTAGAAAAATGTGGGTGGAGAGGGTATCTAAGTGGAACTATTGAAAAAGCATGAGGTAGGATAATGTGGGTGGTTAGGGTCACCTCCACTAAAACAGGAGGCCTCAGCGTCCTCCACTCCGAGCCGAAACACCCCAAAACCCAAGCCAAAGCACCCCGAACCCAAGCAAGAGCTATGCAAAAGAATGCATTGACTGCCTATGTGTGTAAAGGACCCCAACAGCATGAGGAGACTTGTTTGGGTCTGTTAACCATTATCCTCACAGATGCCACTCAGGCACAGAAGGTAAGAGAGATGATTGTTTTCCATGTCAAACAAGAATCTTTTCCCGCCATCTGCTGGTTCCCTGGCAGTAGAGCTGTGTTTTGGGTGAGAATCTGAGCAGGATGGGACAATTCAGGTAGCCAGGTGGCCAATGACCACTAAAAAATTGGTTTGGCTGACAGATTTTGAAAATAACCGGCCAGCTGGCTACTGCCTGCAAAGGGATGTTTGAGCTGTTAATGATGGCTACTAAAAAATGTTGATTTTGGCAACCAGGTTTTGAAAGCTAGTCGTCAGACTGGTCACCAGCTGACAAACTGATTTGTCCCACCCTGAATCTGAGTCATGGCAAGCGGTGCACCACCGCCCCGCTGTTGCTCTGTCAGTGTAAAGCTTCTGCCCAATTTAACAACTTTTGGGGGGAGAGGGGAGGAGCTGAAACACAGGGTGGTCTGGTGACTTGTTCAGGGTCATGCAGTGAGACTTTGGATGTGGTGACATTCAAACCTGGCATCCCCTGGCTATCCGTTTTCATATCTCAGACATTCTTTTTCTGCCTTTCATATCCATCCTCTTTATTTTGGCTGGCCATAATACTAGTTAAGTTAATTCTGCACTTCAATATTTAATGAATTTTAACTGTTATTCAGTCTTGATTGTTGTTATTGTAATGCATGGTTGGGCCAATGTCCCCAAAGAAAAAACCTTCATATATTTCCCCATATGTGATGGAAATAAGTGCCTTAGCTGGGATTTGAACCTAGGCTGCCTGGGAATACTGTACCGGTTGCGCTACCAGCTGCACCACCAAGGCAGCTGGAAAGCTGGGACTCCCAGAAGCACCTTACTTTTTCCTTTAATGCACAACCTAGTGCAGCACAGATAATTACATTTCTAGGGACATGGATATGTTGTTCATCCACACTCATTGGCAGGTATCCTTGCCGCTTTAAATCTTGCCGGAAGGTCTTCAAGCTTGCTCCTCCCACCACCGGGTGGTATAACTCTGACTCCGCCCCATGGCTGAGATCTTCCTTACCGTGGAAGCTCAGGTTCCCTCCTTACACTCTGCGTTTGAGACTAGTTCCTATTTCTCCGTTTGCGTTTAAAATAAATTTTGCGAAAAGACTTCATCTTGATCCCTCGCGTCATGGCGGACAAATCGACTTCCGGATTTTCGGAGATGCCCATGGGCAGAAGATGTCTCGGACGGATCCACACTCCACGTGTGTCTACTGCTTAGGCCTTGAGCATGACCCGCAGGCTTGCGACCTGTGCTCATCTTTCTCGGCCTACGTCCTCGAAGACCGTGCTGCCCGATTGCAACTGGGCCGTCCCGAGAGCGTTTCCTGGTGAAGTCCAAGGAGGCCCGGTTGGCGGTAAACCATGCGGCGGGGTCGGCGGATCAGCTCGAGCGGATGGTCGCCTCGAAGAGGAGGCGGCGCGGGTCGATCTTCCTCGGCCGCGCATTTATCCCGCCTCTCTGGGTTCTTCCTACACGGCTTCTTTTTAGGAGCTTTGGTCTGTCCCTCTCCACTAAGGGAGAAGGGCCTGCGTCTGCTGGACCTTATTCTCGGTCCAAAAAGAAGGACAGGGGTAAGTCCCTCCGTCGACGCTCTTGGGAGCGGGAAAGGTCCCTCTCCCCGAGTGGTCGACCGTCGGCTTCGGTCGACCGCTCGACCGGCCACTGGCCTCTCGCAGTGTCCCGTCAGGTCAGTTGACTGAGAACTCCACCGGCCAAGTCGAGATTTTCTCGACCCGTTGGACGGGCTGTCGCCTTTAGCAGCCGAGATTCCCTCTCCCGGTTCCCCGGGAGAGTTGGGGATCCCGTGGGCTCGCCTGTGCCTCGGTTCCGGAGCCCTCGGATGGACCATCCGAGCGAAGAAGTGCCGGTTCCGGCCGATGCCTCCACGCGCACCTACGCGGAAATTCCGGGACTCTCGGTCTCGGTCTCCGGACCTCTTCGCGGTCAGCCGATCCCGTCATGGTCTCGGTCTCGGCACCGCGGTAAAGCGTCGCCGCTCGTCCTCGTCCTCCTCCTCGGACGAGGGAGGCTTCGGCGTAAATTACCGTCGGCAGTGCGAGACCTCATGTTGCAACAATGCCTCCTGGCCGGGAAGTAGCGGCCCGTCGCCTTCCCCGGCCATTAAGTGGCTGTCACCGGAGGCGCGACACAACCCCTCGACTTATCCAAGGAGCCTATACCCAGGCCGGTTGTTCGGCCAAAACCAGCTGCTCCACCGATTCCGGTGGAACCTCCGCCTCCACAGCCACCAATTGGGGCTCCGACCAAGGATTCTCGGTCGGCTAAGGGTCTACCCCATCGGCTGTCAGTTACCCTCACTCCCGACCGACCTCGGCAGGTGAAGGGTGGCTCAGGCCAGAGGCAGCTCTTCGAGGACTCTTCCGAGTCCGAAGATGATTCCTCCTTTCTCAAGCGACTGGACTTGGGTCTTCAGGAGGTCAGTCAATGGACGATAGCCCGTCGTCCTTCCTGGGACTGCTTGGCTCATCTCGAGTCCACGGGATGGAGCTCGAACCCGTTCCAAAGCAGGCCAGGTATCCCTCACGGAGATTCTGGACCGAGGAATTCTCCGGCGGAGGCCTTTCCGGTGGCGAGGCCATAGTGAGTCCGGCACTGGAGCTTTGGCAGCGCCCTGCTTCCTGCCCTGCCTCTGGCCAGGATGGCCAGGAAGTATCGCGGTCCCTACGGTTCCTTGTCGGTTTTGAACACCCTCTGCTGAGGGGTTGGTTACCGACAGCGTTTTCCGGCGCCCTTAACCAGGGATGTGGACAAACCTCCTGACAAGGAGTCCAAGAAATTGGACTATGTCGGGCGAAAAGTCTCGCTCGGTCTCTCTCGGCCTTCATCAGGCCAGTTCGGCCGTCCTCATGGCACATTTTCTCATGCCCTGTTGGGCTCCTGGATGAGGTCATCCTCATCTTCCGCCGATCTGCAGACTACGGTTAAGCAGGTGCGGGACCAGGGCAGGGCAGTGGCCAAACAGCAGCTCCAGACTGCTTTGGATATGGGGACTCATGTGCCAGATCGGTGGCGGCCGCAGTGGCTATCGTCGGCGGGCTTGGCTGAGGATATCCACCTTTACTGGATACCCAGCACAAGTTGGCGGATGTTCCTTTTGGGGACTGACCTCTTGAGCCCTGGGGTGGAAGGTCACCTGCAGAGGATCGAGAGTCCAATGCTACCTTGGACTCGGTCTCTTCCGCTCAGAGGACAAGGCCTGGCGACAGCCTAAGCCCTGTCCTTCTGTGCCTTATGCCTAGCCAACAACGTCAGGGCCAGCAGGCTCGGCCTTGGCATCCCAAACCCAAGCCCCGGCTTCCTCTAACAGGAGGCAGGAGGAAAGGCCCAGGAGGTCCCGCGGTCCCTCCTCCAAGCCTGCCCAGTGACGGGCTGAGGGTGTCGCCCCATTCCATGCCTGCACACCTGGGTCCCCCGTGACGGCCCGGCACTTCCGTTCCGCCTGGTCCGCTGTTACCACGGACAGGTGGGTCTTGAGGTGGTGGGAAGAGGCCTGCCTCTGAATTCGAGCAGGCACCACCCTTCAGAGCCGTGCGCCCGGGGCTCTGGAGTCCCCACCTCACTGGCGGCTCGTCGAGCCGACATCGCTCTCCTCCTCCAGAAGGAGGTGATAAGAGAGGTGGCGGACCCTCCTTCAGACCCAGGGTTTGTGTCCAGGTACTTCCTGGTTCCGAAACGGACGGGGGGCTGGCGCCCCATTCTCGACCTACTACGACCTAAACAAGTTCCTAAGGTCTCGAACCTTCAGGATGGTCACTCTGGCTCAGATAATACCATCCTTGGAGCAGCGTGTGGTTCTGCTCTTGGACTTGCAGGGCCCAGTTTTCACGTCCCTATCCGTCCGTCTCTACAGAGATTCCTTCGCTTCCGGCGGAAGGATCCCTTCGAGTTCAAGCCATGCCCTTGGCTTGTCTCCAGCTCCCAGGGTCTTCACCAAATGCATGGCAGTGGTGACAGCATTCCCTCGCGGCCGAGGGTCGGGTGTACCCTTACCTGGACGACTGGCTGATAGCAGCTCCCTCCAGGAAGGAGGCGGAGTGGTCCAGAGATCTGGCCCTCAGGTCTGCTCTCAACTGGGCCTCCTTATCAACGAGGCCAAGTCGGAACTTGAGCCAAAGCAGGTGATTCTATTCATCGGGCGCAGCTCGACTCTCTCGAGCCAGAGCTGCCCCGGACAGGGCCGGGTCTTTCCTCCTTGCCCGATCATTTCTGGTTGGGCAATTGCCTGCCGGGACTCCCTGCGCCTCCTGGGTCTCATGGCGGCCTGCACCAGCGTGGTCCGTTGGGCCCGCTGGAACATGCGCCCTTCAGTGGGGACTGGCCAGCCAGTGGTCACAACGCTGCGATCCTTTGGACCAGCTTGTGTCGCTGACTCAGGGGATGTGGAACGCTCTCCAGTGGTGGACCGTTCCAGATCATTTGCAGGAGGGCATCCCGTTCGTCCGCCCCGAGCCGACGGTCTCTCTATCGACCGATGCCTCTCTGATGGGTTGGGGTGCCCATCTGGGGGAACACCGGGCTCATGGCCTCTGGTCCGCCGGGAGTCCCGATGCCACATCAACCTGCTGGAGCTCCGAGCGGTCCGCTAGCTCTCACCGCCTTTGCTCCGTTCCTCCGGGGTCAAGTGGTCCGAGTCCAGACGGACAATACCACGACCATGTACTATCTAAACCGCCAGGGCGGGACGCGCTCCATGCTTCTATGCAAGGAAGCTCTCCGCATTTGGTCACTCGTGCGCAGCCTGGAGGCATCTCCTAGCCATTCATGTGGCAGGAGCCTCCAACACCCTGGCCGATGCCCTGAGCCGGATAGGGGCTGCATCCCACGAGTGGTCTCTCCTGCCGGAGGTAGTACAGCATCTGTTCTCCCATTGGGGCACACCTCAGGTGGACCTGTTAGCCTCCAGGAGAGCAGGCTGAGACTGTTCCATGCCGCCCCCCTCAGCAGGGCTCGCTGCAGGGGATGCCTTCTCGAGGCAGTGGACCCGGGCCTCTTTACGCCTTTCCCCCATTTCCCTTGATCCACAAGGTGCTTCTCAAGGCGAGGAGGGACAAGGCGCAGGTGATTCTGATAGCCCCAGACTGGCCTCGCCAGTTCTGGTACCCAGATCTCCTCAGTCTCAGCTCCAGGACTCACGCGGCAGCTTCCAGCTCGCCCGGACCTGCTCTCAGTCAATCAGGGGAAGGTGTTCCATCCGGACCTTCAATCCCTGCACCTGACGGCCTGGTTCCTGAGCAGCTAGAGTTCCAGGCCTTGGGTCTTTCCGACGAGGTCCTCAACGTAGTTGAGGCGTCCCGTAAGGAGTTGACCAGAAAATGCTATGCCTTCAAATGGAAAAGGTTTTCCATTTGGTGTCAGGGCAAGGGCTTGGACCCTTCCTCCTGTTCCTTGGCAAGCATCTTGGACTATTTATGGTCCTTTCTAGTCAAGGGCTTAGGTCGCGACCCTAAGGGTGCACCTGGCAGCCATCTCTGCTTACGGGGCGGGCCGGAAGCAGTCGATGGCGCAGGAGGAAGGTGGTCTGGCGCTTTTTCAAAGGCCTTGATCACATTTCCCTCCAGTCTGGGAACCCCACCTCCGTGGGATCTACTGCTGGTACTGGCAAAGCTCATGGGCAAGCCATTGAACCTATGCACAGGTGTGCTCTCTCTCACCTGTCGTGGAAGACCGCCTTCTTGGTGGCTATCACGTCAGCCAGAAGGATGGGAGGCTCAGGCGCTTTCCATCGAGTCTCCTTACCTGGTCTTCCACAGGGACAAGGTTGTCCTGCGCCCCACCCAAATTCCTTCCGAAGGTGGTGTCGAGATTTCACCTAACCAGGTGTTGACTCTGCCGGTGTTCTACCCCAATCACACCTCGGAGGCCGAATATAGGCTCCATACTCTGGACCCTAGAAGGGCGCTCGCTTATTATAAGGAGCGCACGGCTGAAATTCGGGGAGAGGTTCGCCAGCTGTTTGTCACCTCACGCTGAAGCCGCATCCTGGCAGACCTGCAGCCAAGCGGACGATAAGCAGGTGGGTAACCTCCTGCATAGATCTCTGCTATAAGTTGGCAGGCATGGAGCCTCCCAGAGGGATAAGAGCTCATTCTACCCGCCATACTGCTGCAACGGTGGCTGCTTCCAGGGACGTCCCTATCCAGGAAATCTGCAGGGCTGCTACCTGGAAGTCAGCAAACACCTTCATTACCCATTACCACATCGACCTTGAGTCACGCCGGGATGCTGGTTTTGGGGCCTCGGTTCTCCAGTCTCTCTTTCCCAAGTAAGTATTGGGGTGTGCGTCTTGCCTCCCTCCTCCCGGAGAACTGCTAGAGTCTGCCAATGAATGTGGATGAACAACATATCCATGTCCTAAATACAAGTTACTCACCTGTAACAGGAGTTCAGGAATGGTATATGTTGTTCATCTACCACTCCACCCGACCTCCCGGCTTGGACGCGACAACCTGAGCTTTCCAGCGGCCAGATCTGGCTGCATGGGGCGGAGCCGAGAGTTATACCACCCGGGTGGGTGGGAGGAGCAAGCTTGAAGACCTTCCGGCAAGATTTAAAGCGGCAAGGATACCTGCCAATGAGTGTGGATGAACAACATATACCATTCCTAGAACTCCTGTTACAGGTGAGTAACCTGTATTTTCTTACACACATATGAAATAGTGGTTAAAACCCTGAACCCAAAACTGGGCCCTGCCGTACAGGTTGTACCCCGACTTTACTATACTGGCCAGGCACTTGATCGCCATCAGTGTCTTTCTAGAGTTACCACCTTTTAAGAAGCCCAAAGTGGGACATTTCTTACTGAAACATGATTTTTCATAGGACAGTACGTACCCTCAACCAACGCAACAGGCTTCTTTTTTCTATATAATCAGAATTAAGGCTAAGTATTGTAGTTTCTTGGTTTCTTCTATTATCACAGAGGTAACGAGCCTTTGTGTGAAGCAAATAAACAAAACAAGACGATGTAAGAAACCACTATGGTTCTCAAAGGAAGTGGCAGTGAAGGTTCAAGAGAAAAAGAAAGCATTCAGGAAGTACAAGGAATCGCAGAAGGAGCAGGACAGAGAACTGTATCAGTTAAAGCAAAAGGAGGCTGGGAAGGCAGTCAGAACAGCAAAGGCCCAAACCGAGGAAAAGATAGCCAACTCAGTTAAGAAGGGGGATAAAACCTTTTATAGGTACATCAGGAGCAAAGGAAGACCAAGGGAGGGATAGCGAGGCTTAATAAAGGGAGGGAGGGTGGGCAGAGGGAGACTGTGAAAAGGCAGAGATACTAAACAAATATTTTTGCTCAGTATTTACAAATGAAGAGAGGTACATAAAACAAACAGTAGTAACACTCTGGATACAGAAGTTGATACCAGCCCATTTACAGAAGAAAGGGTTCTGAAAGAACTCTTAAAACTGAAGGTGGACAAAGCAATGGGGCCTGATGGGATTCATCCCAGAATTCTAAAGAGGCTAAGGGTAGAACTAGTGACACCACTGACTACCCTTTTAACAAATCATGGGAGGATGGGGTGGTACCGAGGACTAGAGGAGGGCAGATGTGATTCCCCTTCACAAAAGTGAGAGCAAGGCAGAAGCAGGAAACTACAGACCTGTTAGTTTAACCTCAGTGACAGGAAAATGATGGAATCACTTCTGAAGGGAAGAATTGTCGGTATCTAGAGGCCAGAGGGCACAGGACCCTAGGCAGCATGGATTCATACGGGAAGGTCATGCCAGACAAATCTGATAGATTTCTTTGACTGGGTGACCAAAGTAGTAGATCAGGGAGGGGCTGTGGACATGGCCTACCTAGACTTTAGCAAGGCATTTGACACAGTCCCACACAAAAGATTAATATACAAGTTAGCCAGCCTGGGAGTGGGTCCCAAGATGACAGCCTGGGTAAAGAATTGGCTGGAGAATAGGACACAGAGAGTAATAGTAAATGGAGTCCATTCAGAAGAAAGGAGGGTTACTAGTGGGGTACCTCAGGAGTTCAGTATTAGGACGGTCCTCTTCAATGTCTTTATAAGCGACATTCATGGAAGGACTGGAAGGAAAAGTATGTCTCTGCAGATGACACTAAGATCTGCAACAGAGTTGATGCAAGGGTGGGGTGGAAAGGATGAGAAGGGACTTGGCAAGGTTAGAGGAATGGTCAAATGTATGGCAGCTTAGATTCAATGCTAAGAAGTGCAAGTAATGCACCTGGGAAACAAAACCCAGGGAAGAGTACACAATGGGGGTGAGATACTAACAACAACAAAATGGAAAGGGACCTGGGGTAGTCATATCAGATGACCTAAAGGTGGGCAAGCAATGTGAGAGGCAGCAAGGAGGGCTGGGGGTTACTGGGATGCATAGGGAGAGGCATCACCAGTAGAAAACAGGAAGTTATTATCCCTCTGTACAGACAGCTGGTGAGACCCCATCTGGAGTACTGTGTGCAGTTCTGGAGACCCAGTCTCCGCAAAGACATAGACAGGATGGAAGGTGTCCATAGGAGGGCAACTAAAATGGTGCAGGGTCTGCAGCGGAAGACATATGAAGAGAGACTTAAGGAGCTTAATATGTATAGCCTCGAGGAAAGGAGGGAGAGGGGGGACGTGATAGAAACTTTCAAGTACCTCAAGGGAATCAACAAAGTCCAAGAGGGTAGCATCTTTCAAAAAAGAGGTGTGCAAGAACAAGAGGCACAATTTGAAGATAGAGGCGGCTCAGAGGTAATTTAAGGGAAGTATTTTTTTCACAGAGAGAATTAGTGGATGCATGGAGCGGCCTTCGGAGAGGTTGTGAGTCAAAATCTGGTGGAATTCAAGCATGCATGGGACAGTCATAAGGCAATTCTAGGGTGTGGGGGTAAGAAGAAGTAGGCTGCTGGTTAACTAAGATCTGCAGCTTATCCAGTAGGTAGGGAAATGGGCAGACTGGGTTGGCCAAGCGGTCCTTATCTGCCGTCAAATTCTATGTTTCTATGTTTCTAATGAAAGAATGCCAGAATATTCAGTGTGTGAAGGAGGAGGAAACAGTGACCTCTAGTGGTAGCTGGGTATAACTTGCAAATGGAAAACTTTTTTTTTTAATTTAATAAAGTTTAATTCCTGAAATGTAGGACCTGCTTTAACCACATTTTTTTTTGGTTTTGTTTTTGTTGTAAACTATCAATTTTTTAACTATAAATCTGGCACAAATTCTTAGTGCAAGTACACTGCAACACTAAGGGATGCTGTGGAATGCAGACAGCAGCAAGTAAGAGAACGAGTCAGCACTGGTATGCTGGCAGAAAGGCACCAGGTTCAAATCTGCTGTTCACTGCTTCCGAGACAGAGTGCCTCAGCTGGAAGTAGAGGGTGACTCGTACCTGCTAGTCTAAGCGGCAGCGGTTTGGGGCTCCCAAGGCAGCAGGTGTGTGTGTGTGTTGGAGGGGGTCTTGACCTGCTAGTCTAAGCGGTGGCGTTTTGGAGCTCCCAAGGCAGCAGGTGTGTGTGTGTGTGTGTGTGTGTTGGAGGGAGTCTTGACCTGCTTGTCTAAGTGGTGGCGTTTTTAGCTCCCAAGGCAGCAGGTGTGTGTGTGTTGGAGGGGGGTCTTGACCTGCTAGTCTAAACGGTGGCGTTTTATCTCTTTGCAGCACCGGGCAATCATCAACTTCCTCTGTTTTGTTGCAGACCTCCAGTCCTGGGGACGGTACCCCTGGATGCTCTCATTTTGGACTGGAAGGGAAAGTTTCTCTATGCCTTCCCTCTGCTGTTCAGAGTTCTGATCAAGATCAGAACTCAACCCTGCACAGTGATACTAGTGGCCCCAGACTGGGCCAGACAGCCTTGGTATCTTCTACTGTTGTCCTTGACAGAGTCACGTCCCCTGTTTCTTCCCAAGAAATACAATCTCCTGTCCTCCTCCCAGGGGCAGATCTGGTACCCCAATCTCCAGTCTCTCAACCTCAAGGCCTGGCTCTTGAAGAGTTAGAATATGCAGCACTACATCTCCTTCAGGGAGTTCTGGATATTCTGAAGGTCTCCAGGAAATGTTCCACTAGAAAAACTTGCAATTCCAAATGGAAGAGGTTCAGTATTTGGTGTTCTCAGAAAGGCATTGTGCCTGATTCTGCAGACATTTCCACAGTCTTAGATTATCTAGTTCATCTGAATAGACTAGGCCTTAGGCCTGCTATGCTGAAGGTTCATCTAGCAGCTGTCTCAGCATTCCTTTCGGCAGGGAAGGGCTCTTCCCTGGCATCTCATCCTGTTTTCAGTAAGTTTTTGAAAGGTCTGGTTCACATTAACCCTCCCTTTAGAGAGCCTATTCTGCTTTGGGATCTTAATGTCTGCATTGCTCAGCTTATGCAGCCACCTTTTGAACCTCTGGCTTCAGCCAAGTTGAAGTACTTGACCTGGAAAACTGTGTTCCTGGTAGCTATTACTTCTGCCAGGCGGATTAGTGAATTACAGGCCTTGTCAGTTGAACCTGACTTCATATCCTTCCATAGGGATAAAGTGGTCCTGAGAACCAATAGGAGGTTCTTGCCCAAAGTGGTATCGGATTTTCATCTGAACCAGTCTATATCTCTCCCTGTGTTTTTCACTGACTATTCTTCTTCAGGAGAAGGAAGATTACACAGTTTTGATGTTAAAAGGGCTCTAAGCTACTACACAGAGCATACTAAGGCACATAGAAATGGCTGTCTTCAATTGTTTCTCACTTATTGTGAAGTGGGAAAGGGTAAGCCTGCCACTAAGAGAACTACTGCCAGGTGGATTGTTTCTAGTGTACAATTTTGTTATGACAAGTTGGGTAGGTCGCCCCCTTCAGGCCTGAGGGCTCACTCGACTAGGGGTCAACTGCTACTCTAGCTGTGGCCAGAGATATACGCTTGTTAGAGATCTGTAAAGCAGCCTCCTGGAAAACAGTACATACATTCACCAAGCATTACTCTCTGGACATCCAGGCTAGGAGTGATGCTAGATTTGGCACAGCAGTACTGCAGAGCCTGTTCCCAAAGTAGGTTCTGCATTCCCTCCTCCATAGGGAACTGCTTGGTAGTCTGCATTATGTCAGGATACAGCAAGACTTCATGTTGTTTGAAGAAAAAATTACTCACCATAGTAATATTGTTTCTTCTAATGGAGTTTTGCTGTATTCTGACCTCACCCCCTGCCTCCCCTCTCAGAACCTAGTTTTTGGGAAGTGGGCTGGCAGGTACAGTGTTGCATCTCAGGGGTGTATCTTGTAACCTCTCTCTAGGGTGGGGTAGCTGTTATTGTTACTTTTCTTGTGTTTTTATAGTTAAATATTGTCACTACCTTTCCTTCTTGGGTTCTCGACTTGAGTCTTTCAGGACCCAAACATTTTTTGCCCTTTGGCTATATGTTTTGAACAATTTCTATAGTATAGTACTTAGTTCGCTCGTGAAAATCTGATGGTTACACTGGGAAGTACCACAGACAGAGGTTTGAAAACTGAGCTTGAGCTCAACATTCTATGCTTCTGCATAGAGTTAACTCTTTCCTATCCGGGGCAGTTCAAGTGCTGGGGCTAACTGCATTATGTTAGAATACAGCAAGACTCCATTAGAAGAAACATTAGTATGGTGAGTAATTTTTTTCTTTGAGGTGATGTGGACACGAATGGAAGGTAATAGGAGGTAGGTTCAGGAGAGATGTGAGGAAGTACTACTTAATGGAAAGGGTGGTGGAACCTTGAAACGATCTATCGGCTGAAGTGATGGGTGTGAAAAGAGTCTAGGGGGTGATTCAACCAAGGCTGGGACGTAATGAAGGGAATAGTGTTTTCTGGCGGTGACAGAACCAAGGAGGAGCACAGAGAGAGGATGGGGAAGGTTAGTACCCTGGAGGAACAGTAGGTTCCAGGGATTATAGGGAACTTGGGCAGACTGGATAGACCTCTGGTCATTTTCTGCTGTCATTATCTGTGTTTCTGTGTTTTTTGCTTCACACAACCAAAGCATGATTTGCACATTATGATAACAGGCAAACTATTACAAAAAGATTAACTTAAATCTGTGGAAGAATCCTGCACCAACTGTCTTTCTAGGTAGCCTCTATCCCTGCCCCCCTTGCTTTGACCCACATGCTATGTCTTGATCCTCCTCCTCCTCTGATCAGCACTTCTTCCTCTCAACTTTGTCTGGATCTGGTATACTAATAAGTGAATGGGAGGAGGGGGGATTTCACATTATTCCCAGTTTCACTGGATTGTATATTGTTAGTTGCAAATGTTATTTTTTTGGATCTGCTGTACCTACTGTCGGGCTAATTTGTTTTACCTGCGCTATTATCATTTTGTTACTTCTACTGCCTGTTTACTGTATGTACCTCTTGATTAATCTATTGTTCATCACTTGTTGCCTCAATGGCCTGGGCCATGCCTGAAAATGGTCCCTTGGATCAGTGCACTTACCTGGTAAACAGTCATAAATAAATAAATAAATAAATAAAATATATTGGTAAATGCGGCCCACTGAACTCAACCGTGCAATGCTAAGTTGCAGCTCTGATCCTATCACCTTGTCTCTCTTGATGCTATGCTAGTGCAGTATGCTAGCGCCCAAAGCCACTGCCTGCCCTCCCTTTGCTGTCACTCAACTGTTGCTCGTCAGCAGCATCAACTGCACCTACTGACAGTACAAAAGTGCTTGTTAGCTTAATTGCACTATTTTATTGCATGTGAAACACTGATTGAAATAGTAAACAAAATGAATTTTTTTTTTGTAATTGTTTATACTCCCCCCACCCCCACAGGCACGTCTGGAACGTCAATGAGGCCTGTCCCCCACCTCTGCCACATTACTTTGACTTCTCGGTCGACCCCCATGGAGCCTCGGATTTACCCCCTGGGCGGGGACGAGGTGGGATGGATTACACCCCGTACATTCTACTGTGTCAGAGACCAGGAGTCAGGCAGCTGGGGGTAATGAGGGGAATACCTCAACGTTTCATCTCCTTGGAGCCTGTAGGGCATTTTCCATGTTTGTGGGGTAGTGGCATGCACCCAGACGCCAAGGCATCACCGCCAATGTCACCACTCCCCATCCCCCAACGTCTGTTAAGCGCTTGCTGTGCCCCCGGCTGCCGCCAGAGGCCAGGCAAATGCCGAACCATGACCCCCCTTCCCCCCAAGAGAGGAGAACTGTCCTCCGGACGCTCAACCCTCTCTCTCTCCCCTGCCAACCCCCATCAGCCTGGACTCTTTCCTGAACCCGGTTACCGGCGTAGCGTGAGGTGTGGCATCCAGGGCCTCAACCCTCAGCACCACTGGGCTGGCAAAAATACTTACAAAACCCAACAGATTCAGTTTATTACCATAGAACCATTTCATAATCATAATAAAGCATTCCAGGGGTGTGTTATGGTGGGTTAATGGCCCTTCTTGGGTGGTGAAAGCAGTCGGCATCGCCTCTGCTTCAACCCACCATAACGCACCCGCTATGCCTTATGGCTTAATTATGGTCTCTGAGGTTCAGTTAATTTTGGAGGACTTAAGTTAAAAACTTCAGTGGTCAAAATTTGAAAGTCATTCCAGTTTTGGGGAAGTCGGAATACTTCCCAGGTTCCAACTTTGGAAGCCAATGTAATGTTATCAGAGAGACAATTTTGTATTATACGCATTACAGGTAAGGCCCCATTCATTCACTTCAGTTCAGTTTATTGACTGACAAAACAAAATTGTCATTACAAAATATTGCACAACACATTTTAACATAAATAAATATACATATAACATTCCTCATTGTTAAAATTCATAGAGGTACAATTACCAATAAATATACAGAGAAATTGAGAAGTACAATTACATTGGTGTTTCTACCAGTAAGCTCATTCAGATGTTTATAATTAAACTATTGCACACGTCTTTACATCTAAAATTTAGTAACAAATTTAAGTGTCACCCTTATAGTAACGCATTCCTTATGTATGATATGCAGTTTCTTATGTTCTTTTTACAGAACAGTGCAATCTTTTCTAATATCTCTGTATTTTTGGATTTCAATAATGCATTCACTTGATATTCGGGTTCTGTGTCTAAAGCTGATAATACACTACCCAAGTGTTGATTTCTTTCTTGAATATAAAGAGGACATACAATCAATAGATGTATTAAGTTGTCTTCCACAAGCTGGCACTTACAAATGTGTGTAATATTTTCATCATAGAACCCTCTGAGTTTTTGGCTGTCATGATGCTCAAATCTAGATTTTGTTAATAGTCTCCTTTTTTGCTTGGTTCTTTATTTTTATCAAATAGGGTTCCATCCGAAATTGTCTTTTGTTTTTAACTAACCAAGCACTTATTTTATCATTTTTACTCGAGTCAAATTCTTTTTATATGTGTATTTCTTTTATTCTATATTTTATATAATTTTCCACCATTTCTGATGGTCTTGTAAGACTTTCAGTCAAACTATTCAGTAAACCATAACGTTTCATTATTTTCTCTACGACATACAAACTTAGGGGGAAAATAACCTTTTTTCCATGTAGTTTATAGCTTCATCTATGCATGCCCTGGGTAATCTCATGCCTTCCATGTTGCAAACCTTTATCCAATATATGGTTAACCTTTGCTCAGTGTTACATCTGACCGTTATTTGCCCTACTTCCAATCTAACCATGGGTGAAGGAGCTCCTGATGGTAATCCCAAAAGCCTTTTATAAAAGGTTTTCATTACTATTTCTATTAAGTCCATGATCTCTCAGCCCTGTATCTCTGTCCCATGTAATGATTGACTCTTTAGTTTAGTGTTCAGTGCATAAATGCAACCATTAATGGAGTTCCCATCGTATTTGTTGAAGTACCGTTCAACCACTGGTGTAAATCTCTTAGTTTTCTGTCTCAGCATCTTTTTATGTTCAGTCCACTTAAAATTATATGTAAACATTATTCCTAGATCACAAAAGTTGTTTACTCTTATTATTTTATGTTTATTACAAGTTAGATTGTAGTATCTCACTTTTCTTTCAAAATTGTTATTGCAAATCATATATTTAGTCTTGTCATAATTAATCTCTAGTGTTGCTTTTTCACACACTCTTTTGAACTTTTGTATACTTCTTTGAATCCCCAAATAGCTTGTGGAGATTAAAACAACATCATCAGCTACGTCCCCCCCTAGGATTTCAAAATCATTAGCCACCGTGGCTAGAGAGACCCCCCAGATTTTAGCCACCATAGGAAATGCTGAGCCACACATCGAAGTATTCAGACAATTGGTACAGGTTTTATTTCAGTGAAATTACATTGTTTCCTCCTAAGGCAAACTGTATACATTTCAGCATGTATTTTTAATAAATGTATGTAAGCCACTTGTGCTTAGACTAGTGCTAAAGTAAAAAGACTAATAAAATATGTGACAGGAAATTAACCTCTCAGTTTTGTTTATAACCTGCACTCTGCCTATTTTCGCCCACAGCTACTGTCTCCTAAATACATACAATGCACCCTCTGCTTGTTTTCACCTTGAGGTTTTTTAACCCTCAGAAAAAAAACTGCTGTCTAATTTTTATTTTTTTTTAAATCCTGCTGCCTCCAGATATCATTCTCTGTCCCCTTTGGCTCCTCTTCACATGGGCTGATAGCCCCACAAACTACCTCTGATTTCACTCTGTGACTTTCCTGTTTTTAAGATAATTTTTACCAAATAACCCTCACAAACTGTCTCTGCTCATTTTCAAACAGATTAAACTACTTAGCTGTCATAGTAAAGACAACTGGTTCGCTGGATGTCCTGTTGCAAAAAAAACAGGCTGAAACATCGCAAGCTATAAACATCTGAGCATCTTTTTTTTGCGTTAAGGTTTTTTCTTTAGGCTGTCTTCATTGTAGTTCAGAACTCCCTTTCCCTTCCCAGCGTAGCATGGTATACATCAGTGTCAGAGAGAGATGTGATTACATCCAAACTCTCTCCGACTCCAGCTTGCACTACCTCTGATGTTTGCAGTCAAGCCCTAACAAACAAAAAATGGCACCAACCTTTTTAAAAACTGTTGCAGTTTGGTTCCCTGACTTCAGTCATCTTTGCTGACCCCATTCATGCGTTAAGAATGTAAGGGCCATGCACTGTGTACTTGTCCTATCTCTCGTCTGTTCCAAACTTCCGACGCTGCCAACTGAAAGGCACTTACTGACGTCCACATCTGTGATTGGTGTTTGCCACATTTTGCATGGAAGGAGGAGTGGGGGTTAGTGGTGGTTGCCTAACACAGCACAGCACGTCAGTATTAAAAAGGAAAATATATAGAAAAGATCAAAATAAATCAGCTTGTCCCCTCGGGCTATATTTCCTATGGCCTCTGTAGTCTGTTCCTGTGTTGCAGAGAAAAATGTCCTTTTTTTCGCCTCCGTGGCGTCGGTCAGGAGCAAATTTTTAGCCACATAGGAAAACTTATCGCCGGTGGCGATGTGGCGAGCGGCAATCCGGAACTAGATCAGCATAGGCCAGATAAGGGCAGTGCCTGGAGCCCACCGTTGGCATATGCAGCTTTTTTCCCCCGATTGTTTAACCAGGTGAGACACACTAAGCTGAAAGCTTATTTACAGGAGCAACCTGGGAGCACAGGGAAGTTAAGTGACTTGCTCAGGGTCACACAGTATGCAAGTAGAGGCTGTGGGATTCAAACCCAGGTCTCCAGATTTGCAGCTCAGAGCCTTAAACCATTGTGCTTTACTGCCTCCCTAAGCAGCTCAGCATTATATAGTGGTCCCAGGACCCTTTCAAAAACAGATTCAATAGGACAAGAGATAAAACACATCCCTGTCTTAGTCCTGCAGTTGTTGTACATTTAGTAGTATTATCTCATTCCTTCTTGTATCTTATACAAGTTTTATTATCAGAATATAATGCTGTTATAATATTTTATATTGCTGGATCTATCCCATAACCTTTTAGAACTGTCCAGAGTTTGTCTCTGTTAACTCTGTCAAGAAGCTGCCCGTAGATTTAAAAATACACAGTATAGTTTTTGTTGTTTAATATTTATATATTTATGTATTAAGTGAGAAAATACAAAGCATTGTTTAACTGTGGAATGGCCTGGCGTGAACCCTGCTTGTACTTCGTCTATTGTGTTTGATTCTTTGATCCATTTTAATATTCTTTCAGGTATTTCAGTGAATATGTTTTGTGTAGTGTAGAGCAGGCTTATGGGCCTAAAGTGCTTAGGATTCTTTTTGTCTCCTTTTATAAAAATAGGAATTATAATAATTTCTAAGTTAAGATTACTTTACCAGTGTTTTTTTTTTAATTAATTTTTATTGTTGGTTTTTACACTTTCGAGTCATCTTCCATTTTAACATTGCTATGAACTTCAGTACTCATATAAAATACATGTTATATTAGTGAAAGACAATGAATAAGATTTCCTAGGTTATGCTTTTATCTAGTAGTACTTTCAGCTTGGATTTAATTTGATGTTTCCCATTTCCATCAACATCTGACTCCAGTAACCTTCAGTTCTCTTGGCCCTCAGTGTTTCTCTTGAGCTTCCGTTTTTGTCAGGTCTCTTCCCATCTACCCCATCAGAGATTAGTTAAATCAAGGACAAACTCTGGATCCCTATCTGTTTGATAGAAAATCCATTTTTGCCATTTCAGTGTTTGGGTTTGTGTCTTATTCTGCAGTTTAGCATTAAGACTCTCAAGATGGTAAATGTCTTTCATTATTGTTTCCAAGTCATTAATAAGTATATTAGGTGACATCCATCTTCTGGTAATAGCTTTTTTAGCTGCTTAAAGGTATGTTGGTAGTAGGGTGCAGTCCCACGAGGGAGAGTGATCGGGATAAATAGCCATTAGAACTTGTTCGGCTATCACTTCAGTTGGTTTACCCAGGCAGAGAGATATTTCCGTCTGTATAGTAAGCCAAAAGGGCATAAGATGTGGCCACTGCCAGAAAACATGTCCCAAGGAAGCCCTTGTACAACCACATTGCCTCCAGCAATGGCCATACCTTTCTGGAAGATATTTAATTAATATTGCTGGAGAGCAGATATATCTGGATCTGCACTTTTAAGAAAATTCCCTCCAACGAGGGGAGGAAGTAGTTTTCCCTGCCCATAGTGCTGACCTCAGCCACTCCTCTCTTGTGACTTCCAAGTCTAAATCCCTATTCCGTCCCACCAATATCGACTCAGTTTATTCCCCTGTCTCTTCCCTCAAACCTTTATATAATAAACCTATAAGATGATTGAGGGGACTCCCTTGTATTGATTCTATGAATATTTTAAGTAGTGCTGTAGGTGGGGAACGTAGTTTAGCTTGTATTATGTAACTTCGAAGGATGTGATTTCTTATCTGAAAGTATCTAAAAAGATCTGTTCTTTGTAGGTTATATTTATCTATTAGTTTATCAAAGGGAAGAATTCCCTCCGGGGGCAACAATTGGAAAAAATGTGTTAAGCCTAGCTTCCTCCAATGAGAAAAGGTGAAATCTGTTTGTGCCGGAAGGAATGACTAGTCTTCAGATATTAGTTTGCAGTATTCATATATTGGACTGAGGTCCCTCCTCCGTCTCATCCCCTCCAAAGCTTATATGTGTTAGCTGTAATATTCGTAAAATCTCTAGGTTGTGGGGACCTTCCATCTGAGGAAAAAATAATCTTTTTGATATCAAGCATGTCATTCAGATGGAATTAGAGAGTCTTCCAGGGAGAGTTAAAATTATCAGCCAGCCACAAGAGGATTACATGGAGGAAGGCCGCCCTTGCATATAGCTTGAAGTCAGGGAGGTTCACACCTCCTTCAGATAGGGACAGTTTTAAAATGCATAAACAGATCCTTGGGCACTGGTTCCCCCAGATAAAATGAGAAATCATTTTGTCCCAAGATTTAAAGTGATAGGGAGATGGAAAGAAGGGAATATTTTGTAGCAAATATAGGAGGTGTGTAAGGCTATTCATATGAATCATATCAACTCTCTGGTAGAATGGGAGGAGAAAACCGGACCATCTTATGAGATCTGCTTTTATTGAGACTGATGGGGGTTCGTAGTTAATTATTTCTAGGATGTCTGGGTTTAGGGGATATGTATCCCCAGATATTTTATTCTGGTGGTTCTCCACTTGAAAGGATAGGTCTGCCTCAATAGTCTAGGGGGAGCGTAATTAAATATTAAAATTTCAGTTTTGGTTATAGTTAGTTTAAATCCAGCATTCATTTCAAACTGTTTTAGTATCTTCCAGGTTTCTGGAATTGAAGTGTTTGGAGATATTAGAGATAGAAGAATGTCATCAGCAAATAAACTGATCTTATATTCTTGTTGGCCCAGAGGCACACCCTCCACCCCGGTTGTACTTCTCAAGGCCATTGCAAGGGGCTCCATATAGAGGGCAAAAAGAAGGGGAGAAAGGGGGCAACCTTGTCGGGTCCCACAACCCAATGAGATCGGAAAGGACAGGGACCCGTCTATTCTGATATAAGCCTTCAGAGATGTATACCAGTTACTCAAGTAGGTTACAAAGGTGTCAGGAAACTGAAAAGTCGATAGTGTATCCCATAGAAAGGGCCAAGAGACCATATCAAAGGCCTTCTTGGCATCTAGGCATATGAAAGCTGCTGATATTTTCCTATTCCAGATGTATTCCTGCAATATAAGGGTCTTACGGATATTATCGAATGTGTTTCTGTTCTTGATGAAGCCCGCCTGGTCTGGATGAATAATTTGGGAGAGTATATTTTTCATTCTTGAAGCCCAGATCGCTGTATAGATTTTGTAACCAACATTTAAAATTTAAATTGGGCGATAAGACAAGGGTTCTGATGTGTCTTTGTTTGGTTTGGGTATTGCTGCTAGGGTAGCATAATCCCAAGATGGTAGAGGGGTACCCCCCCACCCGGGCCACTTCAACACAGAGTGTGTGTAGTTTAGGAAGTAGTTCTTTCTGGAACATTCAGTACCATTCAGCTGAGAAGCCGTTAGGTCCTAGACACGCCCCTGAGATAAGTTTTTAATCACTGCCTGGTTTTCAAGTTTTGTGATTGGGGATTGTAATTTTCTTTTATGTGCCTCACTTAGTTTTGGAAGATCTAATTTATTTAGGACATTTTGCCTGGCTTCTGGGGTGGACTGACCTTCTGCCTGATATAGGTTTTGAAAAAACTCTGTTAATGTAACTGTGTCTGTGTGGGAAATCTGACCAGTTTTAGGGTTTTTAATTTTTAAAATCGTGGCCGAGCGTTTGTGTTCTAAGCTTCTGTGCCAGTTTCCGAGTTCCTCTTGGGCATCCTTCGTGTGTTGTTTGTCTAAGAAACATCAGGGATTGTTGTATTTTATTATCTATTATCTATTATCTTTTGTATTGCTGCTTTGGTATCCTTAATTTTACATCAGAGTTCTATATCTATGTGCCTTTAACGTAGTTGGTAATTGAGAAGCTAGTTTGTAAGGTCCTGGTATTGAGCCTCCCATTCTTTTTTCTTTCTAGTTGCGTAGGCTATTATCTCACCCCTTAGAGTCACTTTTAAGGAGTCCCATTGTATTGTTTCCAGTATTGTTGTAGAGGCATTCTCTATGATGAACTGAAATATCTTTTTTTTAATGCTGTTTTGGAATTCTTTGTCTTGTAAGATCAAAGGGTTTAGTCTCAATAAAGTTTTCTTTACCTCTTTCCCTAAATCCAGCTCTAATAATAAAAAATGGTGGTCAGATAAAATCTTGGGGCCAATCAAGATATCTTGAATTATTGAAAAAAATGTTTGCAGGTTATTAAGAATTAGTCTAGTCTGGAGTGGGTGTGAAATCTGGGTGAGTGGTATGTGTATCCCGGGGAGGACGGAAACAACCGTCTCTAGACATCCACTGTGCCGAAGTGTTCTAAGATATCCCTTAACTGTTTTACCATTTTAGTTTGCTGATGTTTTTGTGTGTTAGAGCAATCAAGGTGAGGGGTCAGTGTCACATTTAGATTTCCCCTAGGATTATTTGACCCTGGAGAGTATCCATTAGAAAGGACATAAATGCCCAGATTACTTGCATCTTTGGGGGGGGGGGAGTAAACGTTGGCCAGTGTAACTTTTTGGCCATATAGTAGGTCCTGTAGTATTACATACCTCCCCTGGGCATCTGTATGGGTAGTTTGGATTTCTAGGGGGGTAGTCGACGGGACGAGGACGGCTGTTCCTCTTTTTCAACCCCTAGGATAGGAGGAAGCAAATACAGAGTATCGATTGCCCCATCATAACTTTTGATGTCCCGGGTCAGATAGGTGTGTTTCTTGAAGAAAATAAACATTGGCTTTCTGTTTATTGAGATATTGCATGAGACGGGATCGTTTAATTGAGTCATGGAGTCCGTTGATATTCTGAGAAAAGATGTTTATCGGATGAGTGGCCATAATGATGTACTATTTCTAACTATATTTATATTTTCCTCTCCTTGGTTGGTTAAAGTCAGCACTATCCGGATCACTCTCCCCTGAACTGGAAGATGTGCCCAGGAAGCATTCAGAACTGTCCCACTGGTATTTTGCATAAGTGCGAATGAAAGTTGTTTTAACCAAGTTTGATTCTGACTCGTGTGTTTTTTCATCCCCCCCCCCCCCCAAGTTTCTATTTGCTAAGCACACCTTTAGAAATAACTTTTGGCACAAGAAGAAGTGCCTTGAACATACATAATCATCAAGAACATTTGTAACTTTTTGAGTAACTATGTACAGTGCGACTCCCATATTGGAGGGGCTTACACAAAGCCACCTCTGACTACTCCTGTCCTGACTTCCTAAGGGAGTAGAAGAGAAGACAGGCATGACTCTTCGAGGGAAGAAAGGTCCAATGGAAAAGCAGAAGTGCCCCAAAAAGGGTGAGCAATCTCCTGCATCGCCCACCCTTGGGGAGAACCGGCATGATAATGAGAGCATTTCTTTGGGGTTCGAGGCCCTCCACACCTCGAATTGGGATGCAGTTGGCCACTATTTGGATCAAGTTGACTAAAGAACCAGCTGGGGAATAGCGGGAGGGAGAAATAATCTGGTTGAAGCCTGATTTGGAGACTAAGGGCTTCAAGAAGGAGACACTTTCCCTGGTCCCAGAAATGCTTATGCAGCTCTTCGTGTTTTTTTTATCTCTGTCTCTTTCTCATCCCCTTCCCCAACCAAACATAAGGGTCATTCACTGTTGATACTTTTAGTCCCCCCACTCCTCTTGACCATCCAAAAGTCCAACTGATGTAGTTCTGGTAACAGTCTTGTAGATGGTTATTTTACCAAATTTGACAGGGTCCAATCACTCAGCATCTGCCTGTAATTTAAATATATTTGTGCATTCTACCAGTGCCTCCAAAGGTTTCTTTAATTGCCATTTAGTACTGGGATTCAAATAGGAGCTAGGCTCCTAGGTTCATTTTGAAGGACAGGTGGGAGGGGGTCAAGCGAATAGGAAGCGGTAGACTGTTCCATAGTGTGGGTGCAGAGACTGAGAAAGCTTTAGTTCCCATTAAAGTGGAGACACGTGGTACTTCGAGAGGAGGGACTGAGGATATCCTGAGGCACCTGGAGGCAGTTCTGTGAGTGAGCAATGGGGAACAGGGGGACATCTGGTTGCAACTGAGTGCATTGTCCACAACACAGCCCATAGGATACTCAAAGCGCCTTGCAGAGGGAGCCACCCTAGGGACTGGTAGAGTGAATAATGGTGGGTAGAGTAGGGGGCTTGAACAAAGTGACAGACGGAGTTGTAAGCTGTGATTAGTCGAGAACATAGGGTGGAGGACACGGAAGAATAGATAGGGGAGCAGTAGTCGAGAAGGGGAAATAGGTTACCTTGTGCAATAGCAAGACGAGCTTCAGGGGACAGAGGCTGCTTAATACGGTTAGCAGCACCTAGTGTTTGATGTATTTTCCACACAGTGTTGTTTATGTGGTCAGAGATGGTTAGTGAGGGGTCAAGGGTAACACCTAGGTACTTGAAAGAGGGGACATTTTCAAGGGGGGGGCTGCTGGGTACATATTGTTTAAATGCCTCTGCTGCACTATGCAGATCACTTGTGATGCATTCATCAAGTATGAGAGCACAACATACCATCTATTTTCTATAATATACATGACATATTTCACTTGGGCTCTTTAGATACAAAGCACCCTCCCTCCCAGTAGTCTTGTTTCACATGGGCTCCGGAGACACACATCACCCTCCTAGCCTTGCCTTACTTCACGTGGATTCCAGAGACACACACACAGCAGTCCCCGGCCTTTCCTTATTTCTACATGGATTCTGGAACACAAGCACCCCTTAGCATTGTCCTGCTCCACATGGGCTCCATGAAGCACAACACCCATCCCCACTCCTAGCCTTGCCTTACTTCAAATGGGCTCCAGAGACACAAAGCAGCCCTCCCCTCTTTGCCTTACCTTACTTCACATGGGCTCTGGAGACGAGCACCCCACAAACTTGCCTTACTTCACATGGTGTACAGAGACACAATGCACACACACACACACACACAGCCTTGCCTTACTTTATGTGGGCTCTGGAGAAAAGAAAAAAGCAACCCCCTCTCTAGGCTTTTCTTAAGTTACTTCACATTGGGACTGGAGATTAGTATCCCCAGCCATGCCTTACTGCACATGGACTCTGAAGATTAAAGTCCCCCGGCCCCCAGCCTTTCCTTACTTCACAAGACCTCTGGCGACAAACACCCTTTTCCCCCAAACTTTCTTTACTACACATGGTCTCAAGAGACCCAAAATAGCACCCCACCTCCTGCCTTGCCTTACTTCACATGGGTTTCTCTGAGACAGACAACCCCCCAGGTTTACATATGGGACTTTCAAACACAACAAAGTGCTCACTGGGATGGTGGTGCTCTCGAATTCAATACAAACACCGTCATTCCAAAGTTCAGGCGCTCACCAGCCTTATAGAAATGTACTCCAGCACATTTTGCTTTTGATAAAAGATTCAGAGGAATTTGAAAGGCATCAAGCATACCAAGACCTTTGTGGTCGGTCTTTTAAATATTTCTTGTGCAATAAAATGCTTTAATTCAATGGATGTGTTGGAGTCCATTTCTACAAGACTGATAAATACCCGAACTTTAGAATGACTGGTTACAACGGAGCTTCCTGCCAGCCTTCAGAAGCTCAAAGCCACTTTCCCCACTTGCTTTACTATATGGGCTAAGCCTCAGAGTCTGGACTGGAGACAGAAAGCAAAGCCCTCTTGCCCCATGGAGTCTGGCATCAGCATCAGTTTCAGTCACATTATCAGGAAATTGTTCAGCCTAGGAGTTATAGTCAGTCTGCCAAAGTCAGCACTGACCCCCTGTCAGAGACTGCAGTACATAGGGTCAGTCTTGGACACAGCTCAGGGCTGTGCATTCCTGCCTCTGGACAGGGTGGATCGCCTCATTGCTCAAGCACAAATGGTATTCAGCAGTCTGTATGTCCCAGGCAGGACTTTGTTGTGCCTTTTGGGACTTATGGCAGCAGCCATTGTCACTGTGCCACTGGCCTGCTTGTGTGGGACCAGTTAAATGATGACCTAGACAAACAGATGTTAGTCATGTCTCCCTTGATAAAAACACTGGCACTGTGGATGAACTGCAGCAACTTACTAAAGATTGTGCCATTCCTGATTGAACCCCCACCACCACAAATTCTCACCTCAGATGCCTCAGGATCTGGGTGTGCAACACCTAGGACCCTACCAAACACAAGATATAGTACTTGGACCCAGTTGGAAACAAGATTGCATATAAATGTCCTGGAGATGAGAGCTGTCTTATACAATCTCAAAGCATTTCGGGAGCACCTGACTCAAAGTCCTCTGTTAATACAGAAGGATAACGTCAGTGTGATGCATTACATCAATAAAGAAGAGGGGACTCATTCCAATCCGTTATGTAAGAAAGCAATGAGAGTATGGTACTGGGCTCTGGAACACGACCTAGAACTATCAGCCATGCATCTTGTAGGTGTTCACAGTGTCTTAGCAGACAAGTTAAGCAGGTCATAGACCAGAGTGCATGAATGGGAACTGGTGACATCAGTAGTGGATGACCTTTTCACAAGGTACGGTCACTCAGAGTTAGTCCTCTTTGTATCCCCACACAAAGGAAAACCACTGTGTTTTTGCTCACTCCTTCCAGGGCCTGCAGTTTTCTGGCAACACTTCTTGTCCCTCTCTTGGAAAGGGAGGTTTCTGTGTGTCTTTCATCTTATACAGAGAGTACTACTCAAACTGAAGATGGAAGGGGCAACCCTCATCCACAGTGGTGCACTATGGCCTCAACGCATATGGTATCCACTGCTACAGCAGTTGGCAGTGGAATTCCCAGCAGTACGTTTACCACAGTGCAGGGGCCTGTTGTCACAGGACAAGAGGTCTCTGGTCCATCTGGACCTGAAGTCCCTACATCTGCATGCATGGCTCCTGAAGATATAGCCATGACATGATTTTGGAGCCTTACCTAAAGTGGCTGATGTTCTGGTGACTGCCAGAAAACCCTCCACCAGACACATACCTACTATTTTGAAGTGGAAGCAGTTTACATTGTGGGCCGCTTCTGAGCAATTGGATCCATTTACCTGTCCAGTCAAGGCAATGCTGGAATACTTGCTGGCCCATGTTAAGTGGAAGAAGTCAGGCAGCATGGCACTGAATAGATACTGGAGACACTGGGTATCATTAAAAAAGGGTTTATTCCATAAACAGTTGAAAATAACAGCAACAACAGGTATCCCCTCACTCCTCCAACGCTTCGCGGGACACTCGCTCTTTTCCAAGGCCTGTATACCTTTTTTCTAATGATACCCGGTACCTATTCAGTGCCGTGCTGCCTGACTTTTTCCACCTGATGTTCATCTACCACGTCTGAGGCACCAACTTAGTTCTGTGTTGCCACCTTTTACTCTGCAGCTGACCCTGTCATACTCCAGTCTTCGTATTCCTCACTCAAGGTGCATTTAGCCGCAGGCCTGGTGGCACTGAGGGTTGAGGTGCTGAACGCCAAACCGGCATTCCGGGTTCAGGAGTGGACTCGGGTGAGTGGGGGAGGCGAGGATTGAACATCCAGAGGACTGCGCTTCTCTCCTGGGAGGGAGTGGGGTCACAGATCCCGGGCTTTGCTGACTCCCAGTGGTGACTGGGGGTGCGGCAGCCCTTTAGAATCTCTGGCAGGGGATTGGCTGTGGCCGAACTGGAACGCAGTGCATGTCCAAGCCAATGGGGAGGGAGGAACGAAAAAGGAAAAAAGCCCTGTCTGCCAGGTAGGTGAAGGTGGGTCCAGTGGACAGCCCCCATGCCCATAGCCGGGTCCTTCCAGCCTGTGTCTGGTTCTCCCTCCACTCCCTGGTTGCTCCACTGGACGTGCTGGTAGCGGTCAGCAGTACCACTTTAGGGGCTCAGAACCGGGGGCGAGTGATCAGAAGAGCAAGGAGTGTGAACTGGCCTAAACGGAAGGTAAGACTGGGGACTTCTGGCGGGGCGGGAGAGGCTGAACTATGAGAACACACTGGAGAGCGTCCAGGTGGCCAGTGATGGGGAGCATAAAGAAAATGTACACACAAAAAAAGGTACATTTGGCTGCTATTTCAGCTTTTCGTACCCCTGTGGATGGAAGTATGGCTGTCCAATTAGAGGTACCCCCTACTTTTCTGAGGGGTATATTACAAATTAAACCTCTCATTAGAAATCCATTCCCAGCTTGGGACCTGAATTTTGTTTGAGAAGCTTGCTGTGGCTTATGCTTGCTTTCATGGAAAGCATTATTTTTATTTGCAATCGCTTCTGCTCAAAGAATTTCAGAGCTGCAGACTCTAATCTGTGTGAGCCTCCCTATTTGATTTTCCATAAAGACAAAGTATCTTTACGTACGAATCCTAAGTTCTTACCAAAGTTAGTGTCCGAATTTGCTTTGAATAAAACCATCTACCTCCCAGTATGCTACCTGGAGCATGCCACAGCATTACTCCATAATTTGGATGTACATAGAATTCTCAGATATTATGTGAACCGCACCAAGGATTGTGGAAAGTCCTCTCAGCTTTTTGTTTGGTTCACCCCTTGGAAGGAGGGCGCTCCTGTGTCTAAACAGTGCCTGTCCAAATGGCTGGCACATTGTATTACGTTCTGTTATAGGAAGCATGATAAGGAACTTCCTGAAGTGGTTCAAGGTCATTCCACAAGAGGCATGGCCACTTCAGTTGCTTGTTTTTTTAAACTTTGTTTATTCTAAGAAAAGACATTACAGAAAGTTACTTCCTTACAAGGAACAGAGACATAGGTGGTACATAGTAATGTATGATATCTAGAGTGTATAATATTCCCTGGCATGTTATACAACCTGAGGGGGAAACAGTTATTATAAATTTAAGAACAAATATCCCCCATGGCTGTGGGTGACCAGCCCAAGACACATGACAAATACCGAAGTGTAATAACCCCACATAACGAACTAAAAGCCCTATCCTCAACCCAGTAAGGACTTGGTGTCATGTCTGTCCTAGATCTTTAGTCCACATCAAATGGCGGTGGCCCAACTTCCCCTCCAGGTCCCACACACTGAAGTCCTCTCATAAAGTGTCCAGAAATTGCCAGTAAAGAAAAATGAATCATCTGGCTCAGAACATAAATCCTACAATTACAGGAAAAGCATTTTTATTTTAAGCTTCTAAAACTGCCTGCACTGTGGAAAAACAGTGGCTAACATTGCCTGAACAAACATCTGTATTGCACGTAGCTCTACAGATTAGATAAGGTGCTTATAACCAGGGATACTAACTCTGCCTCCCACCTTCAACACCGGTGGAATAAGAGGTCTCAAAATCAAGTCTCAGGGTCCCCTCATCATCTGCAGACTCTACTTGGCCGTTGCTTGTTTTTGAAGTGTTTCTGCTGCTGAGATTTGTGCAGCTGCTACGTGGAGCACTGTCACTAAACATTTATAGTCTGGACATTGCATCTTGCAGGCAAGCAGAGTTTGGCCCGGCTGTATTACAGGGCCTGCTTTCATGAAGATATATGTACCATCTGCCCAGACCTTCAGTTTTGGTAATGCTTGGGGCTCATTCCAAAGTTGTGGCTTGATGAAAAAGATATCCTCGAAGAAGATAGAACAGTTATGTACTTACCTTAACAGTAGATCTTTGAGAGAATCTCTCTCATCAGGCCATGCTGCCTCACCCTCCTTACCCCTTGAGCATATGACATGGAATTTCCTGCCTTGCTTCATTCCAGAGTTGCCTTTTCCAGTTTCCATTATTGCCTGGTGTGCTGGGTATTGACCCTGTCTCCTGGGGTCCACACAGAGAGGTCCTCCAAGCATAATCTCCAGCGGGAACCGAGGAGAGATGGGTTCGCCCACATTTTATGTAGATACTGGTGCATTGCATTGCATCATCATGGGTGGCCCATGGCTTGCAAAAGATTCCATGTGGTTCTAGAGCTGACATGGGTATAGTTCCAAAGGTGTGGCCTGATGAAAGAGATTCTCTCAAAGATCTATTGTCACCTTAATTATGTAACTGTTATTTCTCCACAGATCACTGGTGAGGTCCCACCTGCAGTATTGTGCCCAGTTCTGGAGTCCAAACCTAAGGAAAGACTAGGACAGGCTGGGCACAGTGCAGCATAGGGTGACCAAAATGATTTAGGGCCAGCAGGAGAGATCTTAAGAGGATTGGGTCAAAGCACTAAATATGTACTCACTGGAGGCCAGATGGGGGAGTGGGGAAATATAATACAGACTTTCAAGTTCTTGAAAAGAATGAACTAGGTAATCTGAGAGGAACTTTTTAGCATAAGTAGTGGTTCAAGAACATGGGAGCATGAGTGGAAACAGACTGGGGGGGGGGGGGATTCAAGAAGATGTGAGAAAGTTTTATCTTATAGAAATGGTGGTGGAGTCCTGGAACAAGCTGCTAGATAATGTGCTGGGCGCCACAACTATCAGTGGTTTCAGATACAGCTGGGACAGAGTGAAGGGCCTTGTGGTTGCTCAAGGTAGTGGCTGTAGGGTGGGGAGCATGGGGGTAGATAATGTGGGTTAGAACCCTGTATGGACAACGTGATCCCAGGTTTGTTAGGGTTTCTGGGCAAACTGGATGGACCAATTGTCTAATTCTGCCGTCATTGTCTGTTTCTGTGAAACTGTCTCCAGTTACTGTGTTGAAAAAAAAAAAGACATTTGAAGCATCTCTTTTATAGCTACTGCTTTCTTTTTTTGTGTCAATATAAAGGTTAAAGCAAAGCCGCAAGGATGGCGCTGTCTGACAGGCGAGATGCTCCGCAGCCGCCAGATTTCAGCATCTTAAAACGGCTAGCCAGAGATCAGCTGATCTATCTTCTGGAACAGGTCAGTATCAGGGAATCTTGTTTCACAGTTACACATGAAACGGGTCATCGCAAGCCTCTTGGCACAAACTGTGGGGTTATCAGAGTAACAGTCAATGGCTCCTTGCTCCCATTTGCCGAGAGAGTGAAAATCTGTAACTCATTCTGGACGGTGACTTGACACTTGAGTTTCAGGTGTCGGACACTGTCTGTGGTGGCTTTTATCATCTTAGAAACATCTTCCTGGATTTAAGCCTTATTTGGCAATGGATGACCTGAAAACCATTGTATATATGCCTTTGTGACAATGTGGCTAGATAACTTTAACACTTTAGTGTTTTGGACTGTCAGCAGGGTTGATGAGCTGCTTTTAGTTACTGTAGAATATGGTAGCTGGGCTAATTGTCTGGGCATCTCGTTCCCCTAAGCTCTGTGATCTGCCTCAACTGCTGGTACAGTAGTGTGTTACCTTTAAAGTGGGCTTGCTCACCTATAAGGTCCTACATTGCACAAGTCCAGTTTATCTATCGAAGCTCCTGATTCCTTATATGCCATATTGCCCTCTCCAATGTGCTGAGTGAGGCCATCTTGTGGTTCCAAAATCCAGACGTAAAAAATATGGGGATCAGGTATTTGCAGTAGCAGCTTGATCCTGTTGGATTCTTTTCCTGGGCTCTCTGAGAAGCCCCTTCACTGTTTTTAATTTTTTTTTTTGTGTTAAGTATTTTATGCTCCACACCCTGGCACCCCTGCTGACTACTCCTTCGGAGCGCCATTGCCTACCACACCCCCACCTCGGCCCCACACCACCATCCCCCGACCCTGTCTCGCAGCCTTACCTGGGTAACCTGTCCTTTCCCTGTGTCGGGAGGGTACCTTTCCTCTGAGAGGGAATTGGTGTCAGGCAAACTGCATACCCCAGGAGGATGCCCCCGGGTCTGTCTGGGACTTCATGGCTGTGCAGGCTGGGCACTCATCATCCGGTCAGCAGGGAGCCCAATTTTTCTTTTCTTGGCCCACCTGCCACTGGTCATGAGGACAGCATTCGAGGTGGGGACATGTGGAGGTGTCGAGCTTCACGCCTCAAGCCGTCCACCAATCCACCTGCAGGGCCCAGGATCATCCCACCCCCTGGGAGGGAAGCGTCCAATGGATGCTTGTGAAACCCCTCCCTGCTATTCTCTGCTCCTGGGCTTGGGGCGTGAACCCGGATCGCCAGCATGCTGACCAAACCCCTTCGATTGGCACCACGGAGCCGGCACGGTTTTGTTTTTTAAAGCGAGACTTAATGATTTGTTTTGTTTGGTGTACTGTGACTGATGAAAGTTTCAGGTCATTTTGTTAGCCTGATGCCTGTTTATGCTATTTATTGTTTTCTATCTTTCTGATGTGTATTGTTTATTGCAAGGCACTCAGAGCTTGCAGGGATGTGCACCATATAAATAACATCTACTACTACGTTTCCCTTGAACCTCGGTAAACTGAAGTGGGGGTGGGGTTAAAGCAGCTGAGCAGCTTCTAATTTTTTTTTTTTTTAACAAAACCAGTTGACAGCTATAATAAAAAATAAAATATCTGTCAAGAAATTGCTCCCTGTGCTGTGCAATATGTATATGTGTGTGTGTGTGTGTGTGTATGTGTATATGTGTGTGCATGTATATACTGTATATAATGTTATAGTGACGCAGTAGTGCCACTATAGTTAGGGTTGAGTGCTCACTTCTATGTTAAAGCCTGATTTCTCTCTCCTAAGCTGGTCTCTGGGCTTCCACACTGATGGGCTATACCTCCTGATACTATCATGCAAGCAGGAACCAAAACTCTGCAGCCTAGATATCCTCCCCTTCATTCCTGTGCACACCAGTTTATTTCCTGCCTTCGAAAAGGCAGGTACTCTGTAGCAGAGCTCAGTCTCCTCCTGGCAGGGCTGAAGACATCAGACTGCAAGTCTCATTTTTAATTTTCTCTTTGGATATCCTCAACAATGGACAAGAGCAGCATTACAAAAACTCTTTTTCTGTTTGGTTCCCGTCTCAGTCTTGCACGCTGTAGGGACTAGCCCATATTCCCAGCGGAGTTTTTCTTCCACGATTTGGGGCTCAGCCGTGCTGCTGCACAGCCCACCATGAAATTCTACTCAGCTTAAAAAAGCCGTCGATCGACATCCCGGCCTCAGTAACAGGGGAGTGTATGTGTGTGTGTGTGTGAGTATGTATATTGGATTAAGGGGAATACTCTCCATCGACGGCAGTAACTGGTGACCTCCTTGTCGACGGCAGGAAGCATTCATACTCGTTGACACTAACGGCCTCTTGGCGCTTCTGGAGTCGTCGATGGCGCTCCTCATTGAGATTTGGCCAAACTACGACAGCACCGTACTCCCCATCGACGGCTGTATATTGGGTTAAGGAGAATACTCCTCATCAACGGCTGGAAGCATTCATACAGCCGCTCGTCAATGTTAACAGCCCCAGTAACTGACAGTCTCCTTGTTGACAGCTGGAAACGTTCATACAGCCACTCATCGATGCTAACAGCCTCTTAGCACTTCTGGAGTAATTGACGGCGCTCTTCATTGAGATTAGGCCACACTACGGCAGCGCTATATCTCCCCCAGCAGCAACTGAGGGGCTAGCAATCAGCTTTTCTTCCAAGGCTTTCATAGTTATAGCAGTTGTGAGCAGCATTTAAGGGAATAGCAAGCAGCATTTCTAATATGCACAGCAATAAACTCGGGGAAACTCGGGAAGCCTCTCGGGGGCCCCAAAGGATAACTTGGAAGGCCTCTAACCCTTGACGACAGTGCTGGGGCATAACAGTTTACAGAAGCCCCAGTTCTTAGGAGCGTGGTGATCCTCAAGGACACTGGAATCAAGTTGCAAAATTCCTCCTTTATTCACCTTTACAGGTTTTCACACTGGGGATCGCTCCCCAAGGCTCACTGGGGAAGGGACCCCATTCCTCAGGGACATTGAAATTAGGCCACACTATGTTGGTGAATAAGCCTCCCAAGAGCAGGAGATACCAAGAAAATGCAAATCCCTCCTTTTTGGCCATCTTTGCAGGCTACCTCTGTTTTGAGGTGCGAGAAGGCCCCCTCACCATCTGCTTGTTTGGATAAGCGGCAGGCCGCTTGAACTGAGGTGCACGTGTTCGCACAGGAGGGCTAAAAACAACAGTTCAATGGATTTTCATGATATTTTTCATGCATAATCTCGTGGTGTAAGTCTCTTGATGTGGCAAATTTTATTTGAATTAGTCGTGCAGTTTCTGAGATACAGAGTCAGAAAAATCCTTAAATGTTCGTGTTTTTTGCTGTTCATTTGTCCACCTGTATCTCAGAAACTGTTTTACACTGTAGTCTAAAAATTTCAGGGTAGAAAGCATTTGTCTCACAGATGTGCCTTTTGAAGGCTTGGTGAAAAAATATTAATCAGTTCCAAAGTTATTAAATTTCAAAGTTTCCCATTATTTCTTATAGGAAAAAAATAGATGTTCATCAAGAAAATGGATTCTGTGTTGCAGGAGCCAATCCCTTTTCATAGATAGGGTCACCCCGTGTTGCAGGAACCTAATGCCTTTGCAAAGATGGGTCATCCTATGTCACAGGTGGGAAATGCTTTTTCAGTCTGCCGCCATTTTGTTTTTTAGTTAGAAAGACAAGGAAAACAGAGAAAATGAGTGGATTGTAAAAAAAAAAAAAAAAAAAAAAAAACCAACCTTAGAATCTAGCTAAATGGGACCCATTTAGTTACATTCTAATGTTTTTTTTTTAAATAATGCATAGAAACACCTTTTCTGGGCACCCAGTTTAGCGAGAGGAGCGCTTCCCCTACGTTTTCTATATGAGAACTGCAGGATTTTCTTGACTTCAGCAGCTGCTGCTGGGACTTGTGCTGCCAGCTGCAGTTTCAGCTGTGAGATACTGTTTTCCCTAGTGTCTAGTGGCACTCCCCACTCGCAGATCGCCGTCTGCCACTCCCCATAATGAAAACACTAAAGATGTATATTCCCTGGTGTCTTGTAGCACCCCCCCAACCACTGATTGCCATTTCATCTTTCGTTGGTGCCTAGTGGCACCCCCCCACCCGCCGAGAGCCATTCATGATAGTCTAGTATTCCTCCCTCCCTTTCATGTCTGATCTATGTCCTTGTAAGTTTTCAACAACATTGTTGTAGTCCAGTGGTCCCTTTCCCTTCCCCAATGTCCAATCGCCATCCCAGTAATGAAAAAACAAACAAACTTAGTAGTCTAGTGGTTCCTCCCACCTCCTCGATGTCCGGCACCCTTTGCTTATTAAAAAAAAATATCCTTCACGGCTCCCAGCCTATTACGACGTCCGTGGCACCCTGAGGGCCCGAGGTGCAGCCCCTGCTGGGGGCAAGCCGGGGTACTGGGAGCACGGCTCATGAGGGAGGAATGCCGCAGCAGGGGGGATCCGTGACCGGGGCGGAAAAACCTGGCGCGGAGGAGGTCCAAAAAAAAAAAAAAAAAAAATATCCTGGCAGTCTAGTGGTCCCTCTCACCTTCTCTGATGCCCAATCCGCGTCCCAGTAAAAAGCAAACAGAAATTAACAGTATGCTAGTGGTCCCTCCCCGATCCCCCTCCCGTGAAAACCGATTCATATTCCTGGTAGTCTAGTGGTCCCACCTGCTTAGGTAGTGATTAACCGCCCCACTCCCCCATCCTCATTCCTGGGCTGCGACCAGCACAGTGCTTCGCTCATCTCCATGGCTGGCCGAAGACTGAGGTATGAATGAGCGCCTACTCTATACAGCAGGCACTGCACTCATTCATAGCTTGGTCTGCTGCCAGCCATGGGGGTGAGAGGAGGGCTGTGCTGGTCGCAGACCGGGAATTGGGATGGGGAGCAGAGTGGTCAGTGATTACCTAAGAGGGTGTAGAGGTGGGGGGGCCACTACACCACCAGGGATATGAATGGGTTTTCAGAGGAGGGGGATTGGGGAGCAAACAAGCAAGCAAATGTTATTTATAACAGGCGCTTTTCTAAAGTTCAAAGTGCCTGTACAACACAACACAATAAAATATCTAAAAACAATTTATAATTAATATAAAAACATATTTATAAAACCATTTATGTCCCCATAAAAACAATTGCATAAGAAATGAGTTTTAAGGGATTTTTAAAATCCTTCCACGGTCAGGCTTTTACGTATCTGATGAGGTAGAGAGTTCCACAGGGTTGGTGCCATAAAGGCAAAGGATCTTCCTCCAAAGATCTTCAGGTGCACCCTGGGAACCTCTAGCAATCCCTTGCCAGAGGATCGGAGTGAGCGGGAGGGGGCGATAGGAAAGTAGGAGGTACTGGGGTCCTGGTTCGTGTAAGGCTTTATATGTCGGCAACAAGACCTTGAAAGGGATACACCATTGTATAGGCAGCCAGTGCAGTTCGTGCAGCACAGGTGTTACGTGACTGGATTTAAGGGTTTCAGTTAACAACCTGGCCACCACGTTCTGCACTAGCTGCAAGCGGTGAATATCCACTCCCGGTAGTCCCAGGTAAAGGGTATTACAGTATTCCAACCAAGTGGTAACAAAGGCGTGGACCAATGTTTGCAGATCCTCAGACAGAACCAGATGCTTCAGCCTAGCAATATTTCTGAGGTGACAGAAGGCGGACTTGACTACGGTTGACACCTGAGTTTTCAGAGTCAGGCCTTCATCAGATACCACCCCTAGATTGCGCACCTGGCTTGAGGCCCTGAGCAGGCCATCACCAAGTTGTAAACCAGATGGCATTCCCGCCCATGACCCAACTGTTCTCAGATCCGGGTCCATGACCAACACCTCAGTTTTCTCTGGGTTTAACCTCAGCCAACTAGCACTCATCCAGTTCTGTATCTCCTGCAGGCAGTTGTGAAACATTGAGACAGTATCATACTTCTGCCCGGGTGCAAAGGACATGCGCAGCTGAGTATCATCTGCATAGCAGTGAAACCTCAGCTTGTACCGCCTAATAATGTCACCCAGTAGTAGCACGTACCTTTCTGTATGTGACTTTGGTGGTGTCTGATATTGAGAATCTAAGTGTCATTTGTGGGTATTCTGTCTGTGTTGGTAGGTACTTTATTTTCTGTGTTAAACAACTGAGTATACCTATTGCCCAATACTTTATAGTACATTGTATCTTTTTGTGCGGTCTCTGATTTTTTTCTTCTTTCTCCAATGTTTTAGAACTGTTTAGTTATTGTGGCAGAGGTGTGGTACTGTGTTCTTTCTTGTAGTTCAAGGTGCTTTTGGGACTGCTGATTTCTACTGGTTTAAAAGATTACATTTTTTTTTCTATTTTAAAAAAAGCTATATCAACTTGGTATGTTGTCACCTGTTTGTTGATGCTAAGCAGCAGATGTGTTTGCATTGTGTTCTGGTTCTGTGATAGAATCTGTATTAGTAGAAGGTAGATTATTGTGATTGTAGTTACCTTTTGATGGTAAGGGTAAAGAGCTGAGATAGAAATGTATGTATTTTTGAATGTTGTAGAAGCCAGAAGGGGAAGGAAGCATATTCAGTTCAATGCTTTACAGTAACTGGTAATTGCTGTTTTTCTTTTCGACTTGGATTGTGGGCTTTTGGTGACACTGTACTTTCTTTGTTGTCTTTACTTAGAATTGTTTTTGGGCTGTTGAGGATTTAAAACGTAGTGGTGGTGTATTTCTTTGCTTTTTGGTTGCTGCAAATTTTCGCCCCAACTCTTGATTATATGCCCTGTTAAATCTGATTGACAGGAGCTAAACACAGGGTATAGTAAGGGGTGTGGAGTAGGAGGGGCATAAGGGTGAAGAAGCCCACCTTCAGCATGACAAGTGTTTTGATTAATTTATTTATTTCTTGGTTTATTTTCTTTTTTTAAAAAGAAAAGTATCTGAGGAACAGTGGCAGGATTTTTAGGACAGTAAATTAATAAAAAGGGAACTAGGAGAGCTTCAGTAGCAGACAAGTAGTGGAATAGCAGTATAATTGCAGTATAATGTGGGGAGTGGTGCAATGCAGTGGCTGTAGGGCAGCCATATTCAGGCAGACCTTCTGGACACTGAGGTGCTGCCCTATCTGCATGCATCTCTCTGGACTGTGGGATGAGGTAGCCAGACTCAGAGCGGAAGTAAACTGGGTCAGGAGTACCATCACCCCTATCCAGAGACCATCCAGTCCAATGCAGCTGCCTCAAAGGATGCCGAGAACGAGGAGCACTTGGATGACAGTGGGCTCAGGGAGGGTTAGAGCGGTCAGGCAGAGGCACATCCCAGATCCTATTCCACTCAAGAACTCATATGCCACACTGACAAACAGGGACAACCAACTAGAAGAAGTGGAAGGAAAGGATGTGGAGGTTAGCCAAGGAAGTGACCTCAGCGGGGAAAGCAGTGGACCCCAGAGGAGAAGGAAGCGAATCCTGGTGGGGGACTCCATCATAAGAGGGATCCGGCTAGGAACACAGGAGGGGAAGGACAGGGAGGTGAGGTGCTTACCAGGTGCCACGGCATGGAGGGATGGAAGGAAGATCCTGGGGCTCACTGGGAAGGCAAGACGGGAGGGTGAGCTGGATGTCATTATCCACCTAGGTACTAATGACCTGGCAAATGGGAAGCCAAAGGAAGTTCAGGAAGAGTTTAGGAAATTGGGGAGGGTCTCAAGCAAGTAGCTACTTCTGTCACTTTCTCAAGTACTACCTGTGAGAAGCAAGGGAGAGCATAGGGGTGCATGCACCAGGAACTTTAACTCATGGTTGAAGAACTGGTGCTGTGAGGAAGGGTTTGGATTCATTGGTGACTGGGGACCCACCTGGAAGGATGGAGGTTTGTTCAAGCCTGACGGCCTGCATCCATCCTGGAGGGGAATCCAGGCACTCAATGATAAGTTTAAATGCCAAATTGACAAGCATTTAAACTAGCAAAGGGGGGTGGCAGGTCAGCAAGGAGGGTACCTACTTGCTCACCCCCCACAGCTAGCGGTGGAACCAGTGAACAAGAGGAGTTGCTGTCTCTACAAAGCAGTGTTCAAAAGATGGAGATTAGCACCCAAGAGGTGGTTAGGCAGAAAAGGAGAAAAATTCAGCAGAAAGGCAGACAGCAAGGAAAACCAGGGATAAAGGACAACCAAGGAAGGGGCTGGAGTAGAACAGCAAAACGGTCTAGGGAGGTGAAATCATGGAAAGCCATGTGTGCAAATGCCAGGAGCCTTAGCAACAAGATGGAAGATCTGGAGGCTGTCATGGTGCAGTCAGACCTGGACATTGTGGCCATCACTGAAACCTGGTGTAGTGATGACCGTGACTGGGAGTTGGCCATACCTGGCTACAACATATTCAGAAGAGACAGGGCAGGCAGGAAGGGAGGAGGAGTGGCACTGTATGTGAAAAATGACATAAGGGCCACAGAGATCCAGGAGGAACAAATGGGGGAGATACTGTGAGTTAAGCTGGAAAGGAAAATGGGGCCAGCTATCCAAGATGGTGTGTGGTCTATAGACCACCAGCCCAGGAGGAAGAAACAGATAGGGAGTTGATGCTAGCCATCCAAAGGATGGCAGACAAGGGTGAGGTAGTACTGGTTGGAGACTTCAGTATTCCAGACGTGGACTGGAGCATCCCAGCAGCAGCATCAACTAGGAGCAGATTTATCCTGGACTCCCTTCAGGGTGCCTTTCTCAAGCAACTGGTCATGGAACCAACTCGGCAGAAGGCAATACTGGACCTTGTGCTCGCAAACAGGGACAGTGTGATGGGGTAACAGTGGGGGAGCACCTGGGGAACAGTGACCACCAGTCACTGTGGTTTGAAATCACAGTAAGAGCAGAACCAAACCACACAAAAACACGTATCCTGGATTTTAGGGGGGCAGACTTTGGGAAAATGGGGAGATACTTGAAAGAGGCATTAAGGGGAATGGGGCAGAAATCGGGGGTTGAGGAACAGTGGGCAGTATTTAAAATGGGGATTACAAGAGCAACAGAATTATGTATTAAGCAGGTTAGCAAGAGGAAAAGGAAGAGGAGACCATTATGGTTTTCCAAAGAGGTAGGTAGAAAGTGAAAGCCAAAAAGATTGCATTCAGGCAATACGAAAAGACACAGGCAGAAGGGATAGGGAGAAGTACCAGGAGAAGCAAAGGGAGGCAGGGAGGTCAGTAAGGAAGCCAAAGCTCAGACAGAAGAACACATTGCAAAATCAGTGGGTAGAGGGACAAAACCTTTACAGGTACATAAGTGAAAAGAAAGGCAAAGGGAGGGATAGTGAGACTGAAGGGGAGGATGGGGGCTGTGTGGAGGATGACAACAGTAAAGCTGACATATTGAACAGGTATTTCTGCTCAGTCTTTACTAAGGAAGAGGAGGGTAATGGGTCTGAAGGAGTACAAGGGTGAGAATGGTGCAGAATGGACACAAGTCCCTTTACAAGAGAAAGGGTCCTAGAGGAACTGGAAGTAATAAGAGTTGATAAAGCAATGGGGTCAGATGGGTGCACCCCAGGGTCCTTAAAGAACTAAGAGAGGTGGTGGCTGAACCTCTGTCTATCCTGTTTAGCCGATCACTGGAAACAGGGGAGGTACCCAAAGACTGGAGGATAGCAGATGTAGTCCCCTTATACAAAAGTGGGAACCAAGAGGAAACTGGGAACTACAGACCAGTCAGCCTCACCTCGGTAGTGGGGAAGATCATGGAAGCACTACTGAAGGAGAGTTTGGTGGAACATCTGCTTGTCAATGGACTACAGGACCCAAGGCAGCATGGTTTCACCAGGGGGAGGTCATGCCAGACCAACCTCGTTGAATTTTTTGACTGGGTGACTAGGGAGGTGGATCAGGGGAGGGCAGTGGACATGGCCTATCTGGACTTCAGCAAGGCCTTTGACACTGTGCCACATAGAAGACTATTGCACAAACTGGGGAATATGGGTGTGGGCAGGACAGTAGTGTGGTGGGTAGGTAACTGGCTGGGCGGCAGGACACAGAGGGTGGTGGTAAATGGCTGTTACTCCACAGAGGGAAGAGTGACCAGTGGGGTACCACAGGGATCAGTGTTGGGACCGGTCCTATTCAATATCTTCATCAGTGACATTGCGCAGGACCTAGAAGGCAGAATTTCACTGTTCGCTGATGACACAAAGCTCTATAACAAAGCAGACACACCAGAGGGTGTAGACAGAATGAGAAGGGACCTGCAGAAACTTGAAGAATGGTCAAGGGTTTGGCAGTTGAAATTCAATGCAAGGAAGTGCAAGATAATGCATATGGGGCACAAAAACCCTGGCACAATATATCAGTTGGGGGATGAGGATATAGCATGTACCAAGCAGGAAAGGATCTTGGGGTTATCATCTCTGATGACCCAAGGCAGGGAAACAGTGTGACAAGGCAGCAGGTAAAGCAAATAGGATGCTGGGATGCATAGGCAGGGCATCACCAGCAGGAAAAGGGAAGTCATAATTCCACTATACAAGACGCTAGTGAGGCCCCACCTGAGTACACTGTACAGTTCTGGAGACCTTACCTACGTAAGGACACAGACAGGATAGAGAAGGTTCAGAGGAGGGCAACAAAGATGGTGCATGGATTGCATCACAAGTCCTATGAGGACAGGTTGAAGGAACTAAACATGTACTCCCTGGAGGAAAGGAGAGGGAGAGAGGGGATATGATAGAGACATACAAGTATCTTACAGGGAGGAACAGGGTGCAGGAATACACTATTATTAAGCGAAAAAGATGTTCCAGGACTAGAGGGCATGGGATGAAGTTAGAGGGAGGACGATTCAGAGGAAGCGTGAGGAAGAATTTCTTCACAGAATGGATGGTGGACAAATGGAACATTCTGCCAGAGGAAGTGGTGAGGGCTGAAACAATCATGGGATTTAAGAATGCATGGGATAGACATAAAGGAATTCTGGAGGTCAGGGGTAAGGGGCAGCAGACTTCTTGGAAAACATAAACTGAACTTACAAGCTCAAATGGGCGGACTGGGTGGGCCATAGGCCCTTATCTGCCGACACTGTCTATGTATCTATGTATCTATGTATACGGCGAACAAAATGGGAGAAAGCACAGAACCCTGTGGTACCCCACAGGGAAGACCCCGAGGGGATGAGGAATAAATTCCCTATATCACCCTCTGTGATCTTCCCCATAGGACAGTTCAAAACCAGTTGAGGACTGCCCCCTCCAGTCCACAAAAAAAAGCAGGCATTCCAGCAGTACCCCATGGTCCACAGTGTCATATGCTGCTTAGAGATCAAGGAGAACCAAGATGGAACAGGCTCTCTGATCTCTTGCCACCAGGAGATCATTAAGTACTCGCACCAGGACAGTCTTGGTACGATGCCTTTTCCGGAAATCAGACTGGAGAGGGTCACATATATTATGGCTAGCTAAATGGTCATCCAGCTGCAGAGCAACCACCTTCTCAATCACCTTCCCCACAAAAGGTAGGTTGGAGATTGGTCTGTAATTGGCAGGGCAGTCTAGGTCCAAGGAGGGCTTTTTCAGCAGTGGTCTAACCACTGCTACCTTTAAGGGATCAGGAAAGATCCCTCTCTCCAAGGAAACCCAGACTATCCAAGCTAGAACAGTGCTGATAACATCAACACAACCCATCAAAAGGCGAGTTGGGCCCGGGTCCAAATTACAAAAGGTAGACCAGGCAAACTGGGTGTTAGTACCACTCGGAGGGCCACTATCATGCCCTATGGGAAGGCATTAGCTGATTTCTATCCTCATAGAGGACACCTTATTAGCAAAGAACTGAGCAAACTCTTCACACTTTCCCTGTGACAGTGCTCCTCCAGTTCGTAGACAGGCTGGATTGCACAGTCTGTCCACGGTCCAGAAGAGCTGAGCTGGTCTGTTCTTTGCTGCACAATTTCTCTGGACAGGAACTCTGCCTTCTAGACTACCAGGTAATTTTAATTTTTATATGGGGATGTGGATCGGACATTTGGGGAGGGACCACTAGATTACCAGGGACATTTTTAAGTTAACTTTTAATGGGTTTGGCACACAATAGGATCCTGTTTAGCAAAAACAGGATCATTTACCGTGCTTTCCCATTCACTACAATGGCATTAGTCTGATATGGGATTCTGGTTCACATAAGGATCCTTTATCGTGCTTTTCCATTGACTACAATGGGAACGCACCATAGAGGATCCTTTTTTTGCGAAACAGGATTCTACACTGGGCTAATTTGATTTTTATTTAAAAATGTTTCACCAGCAGAGCACACTGAGCCGAGGCTCATTTCCAGGTGCAACCTGGGGGAAGGGGGAAAATACAACAATGGATATACATACAGGTAAAACATAACAACAGTGCAGCAATCAGCAAATACAGCAATAGATATACATACATACAGGCAAAACATAACAGTGCAGCAATCAGGGGAAGGGATGGGGGGAATACAGCAATAAATAATTATATACACAAGCAGTACTATTACCACAGAGCAGCAATCCAAGCTGTAGTAGCAGAACAGTGATTGTTGACTAGTATACAATGATAAGAAATGGTATTAGCATAAATGGAGGGAAGAGTGTGAAATAGCTGAAAAAGCTACTTAGAATTTGGGTCACCCTTAGGGCAGAAAATGCAGGGTAGGATTAGAATGGGGGTAAATAAGATGGGATAATGAAGGGGAGAGGAAAGAGCAGCGGGTGAGGGGGCATGACCGGCAGAGGGATGGAGTTCCACAATTTAGGAAGGTGGTAGGAGAATGCAGATTGGCCTTTGGAAGTGGATCTTCTAAGAACCGTTAGAGTGTGGTGGTCATAACTACGGAGAGAATGAGTTGAGTGGGGGAGTGACGAAAATAAGGAGGAGAGATAAGAAGGGAAGGAACCAAACCAGTATTTCGCTGTGAAGAAGATACAGCGGGAATGTCTCCTATCCGAGAGAGAGAGAGGGGAAGGAGAGGAATTTATAGAGGTCACAGTGATGGGAGAGAGGGGGGTATCAAGTGCAAAACGGCAGAAGGAGTTGTAGAGGATGTCCAGTCTGGCAAGGGAGGTTTTGGGAGTGGCACTAAAGACTACGTCATCGTAATCAAAAACTGGATCATTTCTGTACCACTGTACGGTGGGCATGCAGTGGGATGCAGCTGCGGTTATGGTAGAGGGCACCAAGTTTGGGGTGAAGTTTTTTTGACAATTGCATCCATATGTACAGAAAAGTCGAGGTGCCTGTCAAGCCAGACACCAAGATACTTAACAGAGGAAGAATCCTCCAGTTTAGTACCATTGAGGGTCTGGAAAGAAGGCGGGGGAGGAGGTGGGACAATCTCTGACTAGTGTCAAAGGTCATGTAGATTGTCTTTTTAGCATTAAGGAATAGCTAATGTCACACTAGCCAGCACTGGACATTATCAAAGTCCAGATGCAGGGTGGTAGTGACACTAGACGGGGATGAGCCAGATGTACACAGAACAGCGTCATCTGCATACATGTGGATGCTAGAAGAGGAGCAGACAGAGGGGAGGTCATTTAGAAAGATGGAGAAAAGTATGGGACCCAGAACAGAGCCCTGTGGAACACCTGTCTTGATAGGGAGGTGAGGGGACATCGAGTCAGTTATTCTAACTGATTGGGTTCTGACGATCAGGTAGGAGCTGAACCAGTAAACAGCTCAAGGGGAGAGCCCGGCTGCAGAGAGTTTGGATAGGAGGATAGGGTGAGAGACTGTGTCAAATGCCTTAGCAAGGTCGACGAATATGGTGGAGGTGATTAGGCCACTGTCCATACTGGTGAGTATGGAGTCGGTGAGTCGGAGGAGAGGTAGTGGTGGACTGATCCTTCCTGAAACCAGACTGAAAAGGGGTGAAGAAGGAGGAAGAGTCAGTGTAGGAGGATAGCTGAGATAAGATGTTCTTGGAGTTTAGACAGAGTAGAGAGGAGGGAGATGGGTCGGTAGTTGCCAGGAGAGTCAATTGTAGTCAGTGGGAAAGCATGATAAAGGATCCTTTTGCAAAACAGGATCCTATCTCGTGCTTTGGTTCCGTGTATTTCAGTGGTGTTTTCAACCTTTATGCATAACTCTGCTGTTTTTTAATATTTTAACACCAAATTTTCAACATGGCCTTTTGGGACCCCACCTCATGAACAAATATGACTGTCATTACGCAACTCCTGCCTGAAAAGTGATTTCGCAATCTGTTGTTGAAATCACCTTTCAGGCAGAATTTGTGTAATGACAGTCATATTGTTCATGTGGTGGGGTCACAAGAAGGCTATGTTGAAAAGTTTGGGTCAAAATATGTAAACATGGCAAAGTTATGCCCATTCGTTGCAATTTTGCTATGCGTGCTCGTAACGATAGAATTTTAAAATATTTTTACCCCACATTTTCAACAGGGCCTTCTTATTTATTTATTTAATAATTACCGGCTCTGCCTTTTTCCCATAGGGAAACCGTGGCGTAATTTGCCGTTATAAAGGAGCGTTTATAATGGCAAACGCAGACGATTTCCTTCCTCTGCAAGATGCTCACAGCCGCAGCGCTACTAGCCTTGAGCACCTCGCCCGTGTTAACAAAACCGAACCACCAGAACAACTCGGCGGTAAGTCCTCTTTCTCCCCTGCTATACCCTGCACAGAAAGACCTGAAGAAATTGGGAAAAAAAAAATTTTAAATATAAAAATCTCGACACCGCAGTAAAGGACCGACCGTCGATACACTGGCAGGAGATACAGACCTCTTTATTTTGTATAATTGCTGAGGCAAAAAGGCAACCCGCAATTATATAGGCTGAAATGGGTCGGTGTCAAACTGATGACGCGACACTGCCAGGGATAAGCCACAAACCCCGGCTTTGTCCTCGGGGTTTATGTAGCATCCCACGACTCGGGTGTGTGTAAAATCTCGTTACACACCCTGACCCATACTTTATCCTATATTTTATTTTTAGTAACAGGGTAGGTGCACTAGACATAGAAAAATGGCTATTTCCAGGCACAACTCGAGAAGTTACAACACGGTGAAATACAATACAAAACAACAATAGTGATAGAACATAACAATGATCAGGTAGTTAATTACTATAAAATGCAAGAAAGAAAAAAATGCCTATATACACGTACGACCCTGGAGGTTACAACATGGTGAAATACAACACAAGACAACCATAGTGATAGCACAAAACAGTAATCAGGTAGTTGAATACTACACAATGCAAGATAACAGTCGGTACAAAATTATATTAGACACTGAAGAGTGCACGCTACAAAATTAGACTAGACATTGAAGATAGTACTCTGAGTTCAGGGAGATGTGGAGAAAGTGCTAACTAAGCTGCTGTTACTCCACCTGATATATGTCACAGCTGTCATTTTTCAAATTCTGGCCAAAAATGTTTTTTCTTGCATATGGCGTAGAATGGCATTGCAGTTGCGCAGAATTACGTTTCAGCGAGGATTTGAAAGTTTTCTGCACTGGGTAAGTGAAGTGGGATAATAAGATGGCTATGCTGATAATTTGGTCACTGTTGGCCCTGTGCTTCCACAGCTACATACATATATGCATCTATGGAGGGATGTGAGCGCAGGGCCCCTACAGACAAATAAGGATACGATTATACTATCTGAAAAAGTAAGGACATTCATAGCAAACATAGTTAATGCACCAGTTAGGGTTGTTACTAAAGTGACAAAAGTAAGGAAATGTGGTGTTCAGGGTTTCTGGACCACTCCTACCCCTGCATACACCAACAGGCGAGCGGGTGTGCCTTGGGGTCGCTGGCCCTAACGCCATTCCATTCTCCCACACTGTATCCATCTCAGCTTATTTACTTATGGAATGGGGTAAGCATTAGGGCTGATGACCCCAAGGCACCCCCCCCCGATTCCTGTTGGTGTGTGCAGGGTGGGGGTGGGGTGTTAGCGTTGAAAACCCTAATGTCCACATACATTTCCCTACTTTTGTCGCTTTAGTAACACTGACTGATGCATTAACAAAGTTTTTTGCAATAAATGTGTGTGTGTGTGTGTATATATATATATATATATATATATATATATATATATATATTATATATATATATATATATATATATATATGTATGTCACAACCCCACTCAGGAGGTCACGCCCTCTGCTCCTACAGTGCCAACCTCTGAGCGCAGTATTGTGAACAGTTAACAGAACAGGGTAACCCTCCTGTCTGTTTTGTGTGTTCGAATCAAACTTTGGTCTCATGTTCTGAAGGGATTCAAACAGTGAACCTCTTGCTAGCATACCCAATGTACAGGCTTAGATAATTCTGCTCTTTGGGGGGGCCAGATATCTTTCGCCTACGGGCACCTAACCAGGTGTACAAAATGAACCCTTAAAACTCTATGAAAGACCTCAGAATAAACTCTTAACTTTTCCCAGTTTGGTATTACCAATAGCTTTGCACATTGTCAACTTTAACCATATATGCTTCACTTGTCAAATAAAGAATTTCAAAGGCACACCAAGTAGTCTGTAAAAGTGAGATTTTACTTAAAAATAGATAAAAATGTAAATGCAGAACCGTATATCACAAAACATACAAATCACTTAAAAAAACAGGTTTAAAAGTGCAAACAAAATCTCCTACCACAGTACACTTCGAATTGTCTTTTCTAATGTATATCTTCTAACAGTGCCTGATGTTGCTTTTTCAGAGTCTAAACGTGTGTGTCAAGGTCAGTCACAGCATAGTTAAAAAACTGTCTCTGACCCTTCCTCCTCCTCCATGATGTCACCCAGCTCCTCCTCTGTTTATTAAAAATTATACACCCAGGATGTCTCATCATTCAGAAGGTAAATTTAATAGGTGACGTCAGCAAAACTGTTTCCCCATGTGACTTCCCAATCAAGTCTGTAATTTTCCAGTTTCTTTCTTTCATCCATAAGCAACATCCTGCTCTTTACAAAGACATGAAAGAACTTTTTATGACTCTCTCTCTCTCTTCCAGTTCTCACTGAGGTGTAATATTCTTTTGACACCAGCTGCAATTAACTGACCTTTCTGAGGACTGCATAAAATGGATATTTCACGGCTTAGCTACAAACGACCCATATCCTAAATAAGGCTATAAAATGCGAGTTCTTAGGAGTTAATATCATCACAGAGATCTGCTGTTTAACATATATCCTGTCCTGGTAGAACTGAAACCTTGGTTGGGGGGGGGGGGGTGTTGGTTATCCAGGCACAGCATTTCTCATGACAGATGATCACACTACATTTTTTATATATTCCAAAAAGCATAGATTAATCAGAGCCAGCTGTCCAAGTGTCACAATTCCTACCCACCTAGACTGAATTTAGGGGCTCTATCCCCTGCATGGGATGAGCTTCCCAAATCAGTTCACTCCTCATAGACATGAGACAACCCATCTGAGTTCTGATTTTTCACTCCAGCCCTATGTAGAATTGTCATGTCATACCCTTGTAAAGCAGGACTCCATCTTAGCAATCTACCATTGTTCTTTCCCATCTGCGTCAGCCAAACCAGGGGGGTTTGGTCAGTCTGTACCACAAAATGCTGCCCATATAAGTATGGTTCTAACTTCTTTAGGGACCACACTATGGCAAGACACTCCTTTTCCACAGTGGAGTATGCCTGCTCCCTGGGAAGTAACTTTTTACTCAGATATGCTACATGGTGATCTTTCCCTTGGCTGGATGTCTGACTCGGTACTGCCCCAATACCCACGTCTGAGGCGTCAGTCTGAACTATAAAGGGTCTGCTATAGTCAGGACTTGTCAAAACAGGAGCACTGTACAGTGCCTCCTTCAATCTGGTAAAGGCTTTCTCACTGGCTGGGTCCCAGATAATTTTCTTTGGCATTCTTTTCTTTACCAGGTCAGATAGGGGGAGCAGCCAAGGAACTGTAATTGGGTAAAAATTTTCTATAGTACCCTGCTGTCCCAAGAAAACTCCTGACCTGCTTCTGCATCTCTGGTCTGGGCCATGCCTGGATTACCTCTATTTTTATTTGGTTAGGATGGAGCTATCTCCGGCCTACCACATGCCCGAGGTATGCCACTTTTCCCATGGCCACCTGGCACTTCCCGGCTTTGACAGTGAGTCCAGCCCTCTGTATCCTGCTCAGCACTTCCCTAAGGTGGGACAGGTGCTCCTCCCAGCTGGCACTAAAGATGGCAGTGTCATCCAGGTACGCTACGGCGTACTCCTCAGCACCATTTAACACCTGGTTCACCAACCTTTGGAAAGTGGCCGGGGCATTCTTCATTCTGAAAGGCATTACTTTAAATTCAAATAAGCCTATTGGAGTGATGAAGGTCGACCTCTCCCTAGCTGTGTTCGTTAACTCTTCCTGCCAATACCCCTTGGTCAGGTCAGTCATCGTATTGAAGGTCGCCCCTCCCAACTGTCCGAGGCATCAGGTGGGCGTCTGACTTCGTGACTGCATTCCATCCACGATAGTCCACACAGAAACGAGTAGAGGCATCTGGCTTAGGCACAAGGACTACAGGTGAGGCCCAGGGACTGTGGGATCTCTTGATTACCCCTAAATCCAGCAACTCCTCCACTTCCCTCCTAATGTCCTTTTGGACAGCCTCTGATACCCGATATGCTGTCCGCCATATGAGCGTCTATGTCCCTGTCTCTGCATCGTGCTTTGCAAAGGGGATTAGTCCAGGCTTGGCGCTAAACAATGGGGCAAAGTCTGCTAAAACCTCCCTTACTTCCTGGATCTTGTCTGGGGCCAGCTGGGGAGACAATAATACTGCTTCCACAGAGGACTTCCACTTGCTTTCTTCCAGCAAGTCCAGAAGGTCTCCTTCATCCGTCCCCTCCCCAGTACTGCACACTGCAAACACCATGTCAGCCCTATTTGCATATGGCTTCATCATGGTGACATGGTACATCCTTTCTGTCTGTCTTCAGTCAGGTAACTCTACAACATAGTTCACGTCATTTACCTTCCTAACCATTTTGTACTGTCCTGCCAACTTAGCCTGCAGCTTGTCTTTCCGGACTGGAATAAGGACCATGACTTCCTGACCCACCATGTACGAGCAAGGTCTAGCTCTGTGGTCGTACCACACTTTTTGTTTCTGTTGGGCAGCTGCCAGGCTGCTCTGGGCTGTCCCCATAAGCTCCTTTAGCCTTTCCCTAAACTTAAGGATGTATTCCACTATGGGAGTTCCCTGGGTGGTGTGCTTGCTTTCCCAGTCCTCCCAGATAAAGTCTAGGGGCCCACCTACTCAGCATCCATATAAGAGTTCGAAGGGGGAAAATCCTGTCGACTCTTGGGGCACCTCCCTTTATGCAAACAACAGGTGGGGAAGGTATTTCTCCCAGTCCCTCCCATGCTGTTCAACAAACGCCCGGAGCATTGACTTCAGGGTACCATTGAATCTTTCCACAAGGCCATTAGCTTGTGGGTGATACGGTGTTGTGCATCTCTGCACCACATCACACTTCTCTCATAAACATTTCATCAGGTCCGACATGAAGGAACCCCCTCGATCGGTGATAACCTTCTGAGGAAACCCAACACGGGAGAAAATCCCAAGTAAGGCATCTGCCACTTTGTCTGTCCTCAATGAGGATAGGGCGACTACCTCTGGGTACCGGGTGGCATAATCCACTACAGTCAGGATGAATCTCTTCCCTGAAGAGCTGGGGGTATTTAAAAGCCCCACAATATCCATTCCCACCCTCTGGAATGGCTCCTTCAGTATGGGCAATGGAATCAGGGCAGCTTGGGTTTTCTTGCCCACCTTCCCTATTTCTTGGCACCAGTGACAAGACCTGCAGTACTCCTTCACCTGCTGGGTGAAGTTAGGCCAGTAGAAATTCTGGGCTAGCCACTGCGTAGTGCGCGTGATTCCCAGATGACCAGACAAGGGAATATCATGTGCAGTCTTGAGCAACTGCTCACGATACCCCTGGGGAATGACAAGCTGCCTGCCTAGCGCCTCTCCCTCTGTCTGCACAGCCTGAGTATACATCAGTACATTTTCCCAATAATCTTTATGTCTGCCGTCACCTCCGTGTGCCCCGTCAGAGTCTGCCCAAGCCCTCAGCTTCTCTAGACTAGGGTCACTTCTCTGAGGGGCTGCAAGCCCCTCATACATTCCCAAGGCATGGGGACAGGTCCCCTTCAGTCACTGAACTAGGGTCCCTAGCACTAGCGTCAAGGCACTCAGGATCACTGTCAATCCCAACCTTCTGACAATGAGTCACCCCTCCCTCTTCGGAGTAACCCTGCGTAGCAGCGTGGTTAACTGCTACTGGGGAAATTTCTACCCTCTTTTCATTAATCTCCCCATCTGGAGACAAAGGCTGGGGAACTAGCCTCTTAGTAGTTTCCACAATGGCTTCTTTGGGGTTCAGGGAACTACAATTTTCCCTTGCCGCTTGGCTACGGGTAACTGCACACACCATTCTCCTGTTCGAGATTGTTGCCCAGGATCACATCCACTGCTAAGGTTTGGGCTACAGACACCTGTTGCACAGTTCCCCCCATTTCACCCCAGTGTAAGAGAACACTAGCAAGGGGCAGTGTTTTCTGTTCACCAGTGAACCCTTGTACAGTGACATATTTATTGGGTATAAGCTGACCAGGCTGTACCAGATCCCCTTTTACCAATGTCAGGGATGCCCCTGTGTCCCTTAACCCTTGTGTCTGTACACTATTCACCATGACTGGGTGCATGTGTTCCCTCATGTTCACAGGAATGCTTCCAGGGACACACAAACAACCCACTTCCTTCCTAGCACCACCTTGCGTAATATTGCTCATCCGTTTGGAACACTGTCTGGCAATATGCCCAGTTTCTTTACACAACCAATATTCATTTATTTTCTCAGAGAAATCTTTTCTCTGAAACCTGGGGCTAACTGGTTTCGGTGGAAGCAGTGAGGGTTTTAGCTGCCCTGAAGGTGCACTTTTCCCTTTCTGCACTGCCACGCCCGTCCCAATCGCTCTCAGGGCAGGTCTGCTCTTGGCATAGCGGTCCAAGGGTTCAGCAGCCTCTTGCACTGTTTTGGGATCTCGGTCCTCCTGCCAGGTTTTAGCTCGGCTGGGCATGCCCAATGAAACTGTTCTAACAGAATCGCATTTTCAGTGTTGTCAACAAAGTTTGCTTCAATTCCTTCCCACCAACGTTTTAAAAACTGATGTTGTTTCGTGGCTAGCTCCTCGTAGTTCATGTCAGGGCTTCTCCTGAGCTTGTGGAATTTCGCTCTGTATGATTCAGCAGTTAATTCAAATTTTTTAACAGTGCAGCTTTAAGGTTGCTGTAATCATCACTGTCCTCATTGTCCATTTGACCCAATGCATCCTGAGCTTTCCCAGTAAGTAGTGGGGATAGCTGGAAGCTCCAGGACTCCCTAGAAATTTTAGCCTGAATACAAACTTTTTCAAAAGAATTTAAAAAGGCATCCATATCCTCCCCCTCTTTAAATCTGGCTATCAATTTGGAATTCAATTTGTAACCCAGTCCTGTAATCCCAGTTAAACCCAAGCCACTTACCTGCTCTGGTGCCGCTGGTTGGAGTCGTAGCTTTCTCCATTTCATGTTGCCTCTGGCGCTTCGCTCCTCATGGTCCGCCTCTAGCTGTTTCATTGGTCCACCTCTGCGCCATTCTTGCTCCCTCTTCTCCTCTGCAGCTCGTTGCCTCGCGCCTCACGCTCAGCCTCCTGCTGTTTCGCCTGCCTCGCCTTTCGCTCCGCCTCTTGCTGTTCCCCGCCTCTTCTCCTGGAACTCCAGCTCCATTCGGCGCAACTCAGTCTGCAACCTGAGTACTTCTGGATCCAGGATACTGGTGACCTTTCCCTGCTGCTGTGGCCCTTCGCTGGCACTTGGCCCTGTTGCCCTCCTCATCAGATCTGGACACTGCTCTGGCCGCTGGCCCTGCCACACTCAAGGTTCAGTCCTTTTCGGTCACTGTCTGTGACTCAGTGCTCTGGTTATCTGCTACCATCAGGGCATCCATAAGGTTCTGTTTGGTGGCTTTCACCTCGAACGGGACTCCTCTGTCCCTGCACAACTGCTCTAAGTAGTCTACAAGTGTGTCTGCTGTAGTTGGAAGCCATCTTCTTCCCTAACCACGGCTGCTCTGACTTGCACTTTAGCAAAGAAAAAAAAATGGGTAGGAACTTGACTGTACACCAAGTGATATAGTTCTGTCTCCTTTTTAAAAATAAATCACTGCCTTTTTCTTTCTTTGTAAGTGAGCTGACTGTCTCAAGATGACACACTGAACAATAAAAGTTTGTAATACCAAAATTATTTCACCGCTCCCAACCAATCTGTCACAACCCCACTCAGCAGGTCAGGCCCTCAGTGCCAACCTCCAAGTGCAGTATTGTGAACAGTTAACAGAATAGGGTAACCCTCCTGTCTGTTTTGTGGGTTCGAATCAAACTTTGGACTCAATTTCTGGAGGGATTCAAACTGTGAACCTCTTGCTAGCGTACCCAATGTACAGGCTCAGATAATTCTGCTCTTCGGGGGGCCAGATATCTTTAACCTACGGGCACCTAACCAGGTGTACAAAATGAACCCTTAAAACTCTATGAAAGACCTCAGAATAAACTCTTAACTTTTCCCAGTTTGGTATTACCAATAGCTTTGCACAGTGTCAACTTTAACCATATATACTTCACTTGTCAAATAAAGGATTTCAAAGGCACACCAAGTAGTCTCTAAAAATGATATGTTTACTTATAAATAGATAAAAATGTAAAATGTAAATACAGAACCATATATCACAAAACATACAAATCACTTAAAAAAAAAAAAACAGGTTTAAAAGTGCAAACAAAATCTCATACCACAGTACACTTCGAATTGTCTTTTCTAATATATATCTTCTAACAGTGCCTGATGTTGCTTTTTCAGAGTCCAAACGTGTGTGTCAAGGTCAGTCACAGCATAGTTAAAAAACTGTCTGACCCTTCCACTTTCTCCATGATGTCACCCAGCTCCTCCTCTGTTTATTAAAAATTATACACCCAGGATGTCTCATTCAGAAGGTAAATTTATTAGGTGACATCAGCAAAACTTTGTTTCCCCATGTGACTTCCCAATCAAGTCTGTAATTTTCCAATTTCTTTCTTTCATCCATGAGCAACATCCTGCTCTTTACAAAGACATGAAAGGACATTTTATGACTCTCTCTCTCTCTCTCTCTGCCAGTTCTCACTGAGATGTAATATTCTTTTGACACCAGCTGCAATTAACTGACCTTCCTGAGGACGCCATAAAATGGATATTTCAGGGCTTAGCCACAAACAATCCATATCCTAAATAAGGCTATAAAATGCGAGTTCTTAAGAGTTAACTTCATCACAGAGATCTGCTGTTTAACATATATCCTGTCCTGTTAGAACTGAAACCTGGGGGGGGGGGGGGTGTTGGTTATCCAGGCACAGCATTTCTCATGACAATCACACTACATTTTGTTGATATTCCAAAAAGTATAGATTAATCAGAACCAGCTGTCCAAGTGTCACAATATATACTATTCTCTGCAAAAAAATCTTTGTTAATGGACCATTAGGGTTCCAGTGTCAAAAGTAGGGAAATTACATTTTAGTATTCCCATCCCAAAGACCCCAACCCCACCCTTGGTTTCAACCCTAACACCCCACCGTGCATGCAGGAACAGGTATGAGGGGTGTGCCTTGGGGTTGTGTACCCTAATACTCACCCCATTCCAAGAGTAAGTAAGCTATGATGGGTACAGAGTAAGAGAATAGGGTGAGCATTGGGGTTTGCATCCCCAAGACACACCCTGTTCCTGCATGCAGGGTGGGGGTGGAGTGTTAGGTTAGGAAACCGAGGGTGGGGGTGGGGTCTTTGGGATGTGAAACCTAAGATGTAACTTCTTTTCTTTTGACATTGGAACCCTAATGGTCCATTAACAAAGTTTTTTGCATAGAATTTTCCTACTTTTTGAGAAAGTGTAATCATAAGGAACCTTAATGGTGCATTAATCAAGTTTTTTTTTTTTTTTTGCAGAGAATTTTCTTACTTTTTATATATACATATATACACACACACACACACACACACACACACACACACACGTATTTCATTCCAGCGGGCTGACTGTACCAGGCATCCATGGGCCCTTCAGGGCCGCCCCACCAGAGCCGGCCTGGGGGCGTCATCTGGCCATTGCCACCCACATTTTCTGCTTTTTCTGTCCCCTTAGTCTCCAGAGCCTAATCCAGACTGGGCACACGCACATGGGCGCGTGCATGCAGCAGCTCTGCTCCTCCCACCTGGCCTGGTGTTTGGCTCCTCTCTGCTGATCACCATCACGCCTCCACGTAGTGATGGTCATAGGCCGAGAGAGCCGACCTCCCTGATCTGGAAGAGGAGAGCTGCCAGATGGCTGCTTTATTCACTCCCATCCCTCCCCCCCTAGCTAACTCCGAACACAGGTCACCAGCATGGCGAGAGATAAGGCACCCAGCACCTCAACCCTCAGTGCACCTGGGCTGACTTGAATTCCCTTACTTTTTGATAAAATACAGGGACACTGGTTTACCGGGATTGAGAAAGGGCAAATTCCATTTTGCACATTGTAAAAAACGGTACTGTCACCGGTGTCTGCTTAGCCAAAATTCGGTTTTACCGGTGTTTGGTTTTTTGTACTTAATTTAACAATTTTTAACTCTGCTAACATTCATTTTAGCAGTTTTGACCTCCACTATTGCACATCCTTCCATCCTTGTACAAATTTAAAGTTATTTTAGATACAAAATATGATGGCAGCAACAGTACTACAGCCCCCATCCCTGAGGTGTGATGGAAGCAGCAGTATGGCCCCCATCCCTCTGGTGCGATGGCAGCACCAACAACACTACAGACCCATCCCTCTGGTGTGATGGCAGCAGCAACAACACTGTGTCCCCCCTCCCTCAGGTGTGATGGAAGCAGCAGCACTGCGATCCCTATCCATTAGGTGTGATGGCAGCAGTACCACGATCTGCATTCCTCAGGTGTGATTGCAGTATCAGCACTATGGCCCCCATCCCTCAGGTGGGACAGCAGCAGTACAACATTCCCCATCCACCTGTGGTTATGGCAGAAGCACTACGGCCCCCCGCTTCTCAGGTGTGATGGCAGTAGCAACAATGCAGTCCACATCCCTCAGGGATGATGGCAGTAGTGACAGCACTATGATCCCCTTTCTTCAACACCCACATCCCACATGCACAAGTTTCGAATTACTTAGTCTTTTTGCTTGTTAGAATTCAGATGTGAATTAATCTGAACCACCACCACTACTAAGGTGGAACACATTTGTTTTTTTCTATCATTTAACTGCCTGAATTGGATTTCTGCCTGTGACACCACTGACCAGGGTTTGGGAACAGGTTTGGGTGTTGGAGGACCGGCCGGGGGGGAGGGTGAAGGCTTGAGTGTCCAACGACCACTCTCCTTCTCCTGAGAGGGAAGGTATATTCACAGCTCAGCATTTGCTGGCCCCAGGTGGAGGCTAGAGGCATAGCAACACATTGGCCCTCATTGTGGAAGAGAGCATGATGGACATCAGCTTGTGCCTTGACATCATGTGGCCTGTCACGCTCCTATGAAAATGGGAAAACACCTGCTAGCCACTCAGAGGATGGCTGCTGGTCCCTCCATAAGCATGAAGCCCCAAACACATGTGTATGTTCTGACCCCTGCCATGCCTGGGATATACAGGAAGCTCTTTAGGGTGATTGTCTTCCCCTGTTAGCCTCCCACAGGGGTAGGGGCCCACTGATGAAGGGTTACATTGGGTTACCTGGTAGCATGGCCATAAGGGGCAGTGGATGGTGGTGGGGCTCGGCAGCAGTGGTAGGGGGATTTGGCAGGCCTGAAGGAGTGGATGGCCAGGGGGTAGGAGGAACAAAAAAAAGCTGCCTGAATTTGTTTCTTTGAAATAGTGTCTTCACCTAAAAAAAAAATTCACAAGTGATTAGTGGAGGACCTTCTAATGCATCTCACAAACATGTGGATTCCTTTTTTTTCCCTTGGTCTCAATGAAAAAGGTATCTCCCAGTTTTCATGTCTGAGCTCAGATGTGAATTGAGCACTACTCTACCCACCAGCATCATACAGCCCCTGGGGTCTTACCTTCCGTGTGTCACTGAATGTGCTTTCAAATCCACTGGCCAAGCATAAGTACAATTAAACACTTAACATTTGCTTTTAATTAAAGCAGTCTGTCAGAAAACTTTTTGTTGTCACAGAGACTGACACAACAGGTGAGAGAGAAGGTGCAAATGATGAAATGGGCAGACTAGGAAGGCCGTCAAAGTCTATGTTTCTATGTTTCTATCTCATTCACCTAAATAAGTAGTAGGGTGGCTTGTGTCTTGTGAACATACTTTCATTCAGACTAATTTTCAATCAAACAACTGAGGATTTTGGATGACCCTGCTGATTATAAACTTGAATAAACTAGTTGGTAACTGTGATCCTATGCTTAGCAATCTATATCCTAGATGTTCATATGCAAAAAATACAATAAAAACCTGACTAAAGTCTAAAAACAAGCTTATAAAACACAAAATGTGTCTGAACATTTACATTTACTTATACAACATCATTGCAGCCCGAGTACAACTCAGATAAATTACATGGTACCCTGACTACTGTATGATGTAGTAAACATATATCGGCATATTTTTTTTTTATATTTTTTTGTAAACTGGGTAAACCCACTAGGCAAAACTGCCTATTTTCAGAGGTGACCCAGGAGCACTGTGGAGGTTAAGTGCCTTGCTCAGAGTCACATAGTATGCAAGTAGAGGTTGTGGGAATCAAACCCAAGTCTTCAAAATGTACTCAGTTTGATCACAGTTTGTTACTCTAACCACTAGGCTATACTGCCAGCCATAACACCCATATATAATGTTTTAATATATGATTTCAATAATAGTGCACAGTACCTACAGTGCAAATTATGGACATTGAACACTTTGCAACATTTTACTAAAACTGAATTATTTCCCTCTCCATCTGCTTATGTTTTCTTACACCAAAGTGGGTATATAGTTGACAGAGCATTGTAAATAGACTGAGGTAGCACTACTGCTTGCAATGCCAGGGACTCGGGATCAGAAGTGAATTCGGGTTGCTAGAGGTCTGGCCAGGGGAGTAGGATCGAGCACCTGAGGGGCTGCTCTCCTCCTCTGGGAACAGCGGCCTGCAGGTCCTGCTGCTTTACTGCCACCTGGGTGACCACAGGTGGTGGTGCAATGAGGCTGCAGAGCAATCGGGAAGAGAGGAAGCTAGCCAGGATCTGGAGTAGCGGCATGTCTCTATGTGCCCTACTTCCTTGGATCCCTTCAAGTGTTGGTACCCTTAGGGACAGAGACCAGAAAACCAGTAACAATCACCCCACATTGGCTGCTGGTAGAAGGGACCCAGCTGCCCCAGACTTCATAACCAGTTTCCATGAGGGACCCACTGGGCTGCCCTACACACATTAAAGAACTGTGGAGGGGTGATCTGGAGTCCCCTCCCTTCCCACCTGGGGGGTACAACCTAGGCAGGATGGGGGCAGGCTCACAGGAGCTCTTGAGCATTACCTGAGGTGAAGCTAGGGGATACCCAGCCTAGGGATCTCTGAAAGTGGAGACTGATGCTGTGAGAAAGGGGCATAGAAAGAGAGAATAAAAACATTTAAAAATATGCTGAAATCTTTGGGATTCTGTGAAGTGAAATGCAATTTCCGTGAGGCACCGGTACAAGAATGGTGAAGAAGCCAGAAGGGGAAGGAAGGAAACATATTCAATTCAGTGCTTTAGAGTAACTGGTAATTGCTATTTTTCTTTTAAACTTAGATTGTGGGCTTGTAGTGACACTATACTTTCTTTGTTGTCTTTACTTATAATTGTTTTTGGGCTGTTGAAAATTTAAAACATAGTGGTGGTGTAATTCTGTGCTGTCTTTAATTGCTGCAAATTTTATCTTGGCCTGTCTGACTGCCCTGTAGTTGGGTGAAGGGTGTTAAGTGTCTGGCCTCTGACCTCAGCTATGTGATAACTGGAGGTGGGGCTTAGTCAGAGTTAAAGTAGCAAGCAGAGGTTTATTTTCTCAGAAGAAGCCAGAAGGGGAAGGAAGGAAACATATTCAATTCAGTGCTTTAGAGTAACTGGTAATTGCAATTTTTCTTTTAAACTTAGATTGTGGGCTTGTAGTGACACTCTACTTTCTTTGTTGTCTTTACTTATAATTGTTTTTGGGCTGTTGAAAATTTAAAACATAGTGGTGGTGTAATTCTGTGCTGTCTTTAATTGCTGCAAATTTTATCTTGGCTTGTCTGACTGCCCTGTAGTTGGGTGAAGGGTGTTAATTGTCTGGCCTCTGACCTCAGCTACGTGATAACTGGAGGTGGGGCTTAGTCAGAGTTAAAGTAGCAAGCAGAGGTTTATTTTGTCAGAAGAAGCCAGAAGGGGAAGGAAGGAAACATATTCAATTCAGTGCTTTAGAGTAACTGGTAATTGCAATTTTTCTTTTAAACTTAGATTGTGGGCTTGTAGTGACACTCTACTTTCTTTGTTGTCTTTACTTATAATTGTTTTTGGGCTGTTGAAAATTTAAAACATAGTGGTAGTGTAATTCTGTGCTGTCTTTAATTGCTGCAAATTTTCGCCCCCCCTCCCCTTCCCCCAACTCTTAATTATATGCCCTGATGAATCTGATTGACAGGAGCTAAACACAGGGTACAGTAAGGGGTGTGAAGTAGGAGGGGCATAAGGGGGAGGAAGCCCACCCTCAGCACGACAAGTGTTTTGACTCATTTATTTATTTATTGGTTTCTTTTTCCTTAAAAAAAAAATTATCTGAGGATCAGTGACAGGATTTTTAGTACAGTAAATTAATAAAAAGAGAACTAGGAGAGCTTCAGTAGCAGACAAGTAGTGGAATTGCAGTATAATGTGGGGAGTGGTGCAATGCAGTGGCTGGTGGGCAGCCATATTCAGGCAGACCTTCTGGACACTGAGGTGCTGCCCTATCTGCATGCATCTCTCTGGACTGCGGGATGAGGTAGCCAGACTCAGAGCGGAAATAAACTGGGTCAGGAGTACCATCACCCCTATCCGGGGACCACCCAGTCCAATGCAGCTGCCTCAAAGGATGCCAAGAATGAGGAGCACTTGGATGACAGTGGGCTCAGGGAGGGTTAGAGCAGTCAGGCAGAGGCACATCCCAGATCCTATTCCACTCAAGAACTCATATGCCACACTGGCAAATGAGGACAACCAAATAGAGGTAACCCAGAGAAGTGGAAGGAAAGGATGTGGAGGTTAGCCAAGGAGGTGACCTCAGCGGGGAAAGCAGTGGACCCCAGAGGAGGAGGAAGCGAATCCTGGTGGGGGACTCCATCGTAAGAGGGATCCAGCTAGGAGCACAGGAGGGGGAGGACAGGGAGGTGAGGTGCCTACCAGGTGCCATGGCATGGAGGGATGGAAGGAAGATCCTGGGGATGACTGGGAAGGCAAGTCGGGAGGGTGAGCTGGATGTCATTATCCACCTAGGTACTAATGACCTGGCAAATGGGGAGCCAAAGGAAGTTCAGGAAGAGTTTAGGAAACTGGGGAGGGGTCTCAAGCAAGTAGCTACTTCTGTCACTTTCTCAGAAGTACTACCTGTGAGAGGCAAGGGAGAGCATAGGAGTGCATGCACCAGGAACTTTAACTCATGGTTGAAGAACTGGTGCTGTGAGGAAGGTTTGGATTCATTGGTGACTGGGGACCCACCTGGAAGGATGGAGGTTTGTCTGCCTGACGGCCTGCATCCATCCTGGAGGGGAATCCAAGCACTAATGATAAGTTTAAATGCTACATTGACAAGCATTTAAACTAACAAAGGGGTGGCAGGCCAGCAAGAAGGGTACTCTTGCTCACCCCCACAGCTAGCAGTGGAACCAGTGGACCAGAGGAGGGCTATTCTGCAGAGCAGTGTGCAAAGGTGGAGATTAGTGCCCAAGAGGTGGATAAGCAGAAAGGGGCAAAATTCAGCAGAAGGGCAGACAGCAAGGAGAACCAGGGATAAATGACAACCAAGTAAGGGGCTGGAGTAGAACAGTGAAGCAGTCTAGGGAGGTCAAATCATGGAAAGCCTTGTGTGCCAATGCCAGGAGCCTTAGCAACACGATGGAAGATTTGGAGGCTGTCATGGTGCAGTCAGACCTGGACATTGTGGCCATCACTGAAACCTGGTGTAATGATAACCACGACTGGGAGATGGCCATACCTGGCTACAACATATTCAGAAGAAACAGAGCAGGCAGGAAGGGAGGAGGAGTGGCACTGTATGTGAAAAATGACATAAGGGCCACAGAGATCCAGGAGGAACAAAATGGGGGAGAGATACTGTGGGTTAAGCTGGAAAGGAAAATGGGGCCAGCCATCCGCACAGGTGTGGTCTATAGACCACCAGCCCAGGAGGAAGAAACAGATAGGGAGCTGATGCTAGCCATCCAAAGGATGGCAGACAAGGGTGAGGTAGTACTGGTTGGAGACTTCAATATTCCAGACGTGGACTGGAGCATCCCAGCAGCAGCATCAACTAGAGCAGATTTATCCTGGACTCCTTCAGGTGCCTTCCTCAAGCAACTGGTCATGGAACCAACTCGGCAGAAGGCAATACTGGACCTTGTGCTCACAAACAGGGACAGTTTGATGGGGGTAACAGTGGGGAGCACCTGGGTAACAGTGACCACCAGTCATTGTGGTTTGAAATCACAGAAAGAGCAGAACCAAACCACACAAAAACACGTATCCTGGATTTTAGGGGGGCAGACTTTGGGAAAATGGGGATATACTTGAAAGAGACATTAAGGGGGATGGGGCAGGAATCAGGGGTTGAGGAACAGTGGGCAATATTTAAAATGGGGATTACAAGAACAACAGAATTATGTATTAAGCAGGTTAACAAGAGGAAAAGGAAGAGGAGACCATTATGGTTTTCCAAAGAGGTATCAAAGAAAGTGAAAGCCAACAAGATTGCATTCAGGCAATACAAAAAGACACAGGCAGAAGGGATAGGGAGAAGTACCAGGAGAAGCAAAGGAGGCAGGGAGGTCAGTAAGGAAGCCAAAGCTCAGACAGAAGAACACATTGCAAAATCAGTGGGTAAGGGACAAAACCTTTACAGGTACATAAGTGAAAAAGCAAGACAAAGGGAGGGATAGTGAGACTGAAGGGGAGGATGGGAGCCGCATGGAGGATGACAACATTAAAAGCTGACATGTTGAACAGGTATTTCTGCTCAGTCTTTACTGAGGAAGAGGGGTAATGGGTCTGAAGGGAGTACAAGGGGTGAGAATGGTGCAGAAATGGACACAAGTCCCTTACACAGAAAGGGTCCTGAAGGAACTGGAAGTAATAAGAGTTGATAAAGCAATGAAGCCAGACGGGTGCATCCCAGGGTCCTTAAAGAACTAAGAGAGGTGGTGGCTGAACCTCTGTCTATCCTGTTTAGCCGATCACTGGAAACAGGGGAGGTACCCAAAGACTGGAGGACAGCAGATGTAGTCCCCTTATACAAAAGTGGGAGCAAAGAGGAAGCAGGGAACTACAGACCAGTCAGCCTCACCTCGGTAGTGGGGAAGATCATGGAAGCACTATTGAAGGAGAGATTGGTGGAACATCTGGTTGTCAATGGACTACAGCACCCAAGGCAGCATGGTTTCACCAGGGGGGAGGTCATGTCAGACCAACCTCGTTGAATTTTTTGACTGGGTGACTAGGGAGGTGGCTCAGGGGGAGGGCAGTGGACATGGCCTATCTGGACTTCAGCAAGGCCTTTGACACTGTGCCACATAGAAGACTATTACACAAACTGGGGAATATGGGTGTGGGCAGGACAGTAGTGTGGTGAGTAGGTAACTGGCTGGGTGGCAGGACACAGAGGGTGGTGGTAAATGGCTGTTACTCCACAGAGGGAAGAGTGACCAGTGGGGTACCACAAGGATCAGTGCTAGGACCGGTCCTATTCAACATCTTCATCAGTGACATTGCGCAGGATCTAGAAGGCAGAATTTCACTGTTCGCTGATGACACAAAGCTCTGTAACAGAGTAGACACACCAGAGGGTGTGGACAGAATGAGAAGCGACCTGCAGAAAGTTGAAAAATGGTCAGGGGTTTGGCAGTTGAAATTCAATGCAAAGAAGTGCAAGACAATGCATATGGGGCACAAAAACCCTGCCACAATATATCACTTGGGGGGTGAGGATATAGCATGCACCAAGCAGGAAAGGGATCTTGGGGTCGTCATCTCTGATGACCTCAAGGTAGGGAAACAGTGTGACAAGGCAGCAGGTAAAGCAAATAGGATGCTGGGATGTATAGGCAGGGGCATCACCATCAGGAAAAGGAGGTCATAATTCCACTATACAAGACACTAGTGAGGCCCCACCTGGAGTACAGTGTACAATTCTGGAGACCATACCTACGTAAGGACATAGACAGGGTAGAGAAGGTTCAGAGGAGGGCAACAAAGATGGTGCATGGATTGCATCACAAGTCCTATGAAGACAGGTTGAAGGAACTGAACATGTACTCCCTGGAGGAGAGGAAGGAGAGAGGGGATATGATAGAGACGTACAAGTATCTTACTGGGAGGAACAGGGTGCAGGAAAACACTATTTTTGAGCGAAAAAGATGTTCCAGGACAAGAGGGCATGGGATGAAGTTGGAGGGAGGACGATTCAGAGGAAACATGAGAAAGAATTTCTTCACAGAACGGGTGGTGGAGAAATGGAACACCCTGCCAGAGGAAGTGGTGGGGGCAGAAACAATCACAGGATTTAAGAACGCATGGGATAGACATAAAGGAATTCTAGAGGTCAGGGGTAAGGGGAAACAGACTTCTAGGAAAACAAACTGAACTTCCAAGCTCAAATGGGCAGACTGGGTGGGCCATAGGCCCTTATCTGCCGACACTGTCTATGTATCTATGTATCTATGTAAGAATTCAAATTCCGCAAACCAAGCAGGATTCCGTGATTTTTACCGGTGTTACCAGTAAAAACGGAAAACCATTGTCCCTGATAAAATATAATCAAAGGCTTATTTGCTTGTGGGGAGCCCTGCACTCACAACCCTCCATAATGTTTTCATGAGACTGTAATTGTAGCCTTATCTTCTGTGGAGAGCACTGTGCTCCCACCACTCCATACTCTTGTGCATATTTGTATGTGGGAGCACAGGGCCCTCTTGGCCCCACGCTGCTATCCATGCATCAGTCCCTAGTAGTATCTGTATTTTTCCTTGGGCTCGCAGGGCCCTCTGGGACCTGTGCTGCCATCCATGCATTACTCCTTAATAGAATCCATATTTGTGTGTGGGGGTAAGGGCTCTGCACTCCCATCTATGCATCAGTCCTTAGTAGTATTTATACCCTAAGTCACAAATATAACACTAACCTGAACAGCTATCTCTAACCCTAACTCCACAACAAGTAATATTTAATGAGGGGCACACATGAGAGAAAGTATACCTCCGCACCCTGAATAATGTCAGATATGTGCCCCCCCTTAACTCCAACAGACATATAACATAACCCGCACCCAAACCCTAATGCTAACTCTGGAACAAGTAATATTTAATGGGTGGCACACTCGACAGAAAATGTACCTTGGCACCCTGAACAATATCAGGTGTGTGCCCACAATTAACTCCAACAGATATATAACCTAACCTTAAACTAACTCCAGAACAAGTTATATTTAATGGGGACACGCACAACAGAAGATGTATCTCAGCACCTTGAACAAAAGCAGATATGTGCCCCCCATTAACTCCAACAGATATATAGCCTAATCCTAACTCTAACCCGCGCGAACACAGAAATTCCTATAGAATAACATTGGAACTTTCATAGGCCATAGCTCGCTTCGTATTTGGAGTTAACTGTAACACTATATATGAAATGAAAGATCTCACTGAGTACTGAAACTTTAACACATCATACCAAGAACAGTCATCACAGATTACCCACAGCACCCCAATAGTTCCACACCAAAATTAAACATGGAGCCAAATGCAGAATTCAAGGTTGGTCTTCATTAAACTTCAGACACATGTGTAAATCTTCTTGGACTATAAGATCACCATGTTTCAGACAGCTCCTTGAAGATTGATGGAGTTATGCCCTAAAAAAAGAAAACAGATTTTTTTACCCATAATTCCTAAATCACTGGGAGTTAAGTGTAAACCTAAATTTATGATACTCTTTGGGCTGAGCCCCATAGACTGGAGGGGTCAAAGTCCCCTTCCTACCCTTCCCTAAATGTACACATTCCCTTAACTATAACAGTAATCCTAACCCTAATTTCTAAACTACTGGGGATTAAGTGTCAGTCAACATATTGTTCACTTGGGAACATAAGCAGGAGGCTGGTAAGGACAGAGGTCTGGGGTTATATTCTGTTTTAACTGAAATATTTGAATACTTTTGTGCATGAAATTAGTTCTATGTGTTAAAAATTACTACTTTGAGTTAGAACTGTTACTTGGGCTGTGATATTTTAACTTTTGAGGCTTGGGAACATATGTTTGGCAGTGATAATTAGAGTACAATTTAAATGTGATGTTTGCCTGGTGTTAGGGGGAAGGGAAATTAGCAGAAATCAGCTTGTCTTTCATTGTTCACTTGGGAACATAAGCAGGAGGCGGGTAAGGACAGAGGTCTGGGGTTATATTCTGTTTTAACTGAAATATTTGAATAGTTTTGTGCATGAAATTAGTTCTATGTGTTAAAAATTACTACTTTGAGTTAGAACTGTTACTTGGGCTGTGATATTGTAACTTTTGAGGCTTGGGAACACTTGTTTGGCAGTGATAATTAGAGTGTAATTTAAATGTGATGTTTGCCTGGTGTAAGAGCCCTCCCTCCCACCCACCCTGTTTTGTAGGCTTTCTTAAATACTGAAAAGCCACTGGGGGTTGGGATTGAAGGGCTGTGTATTTCTGTTTGGGACTGAAATTTGAAGCAAAAGGAACTGGTGGGCCTGTGACATCGCACGGTACCTGATGTCTGCATACACACAATGTTAGTGGGACTGGACACACACTGGACTGTGTGTGTTTGTGAGACTTGGGAACTTTATTGGTGGGGTTGAAATTGGGTTTGTAAATAACTGCAGTCGGTATAGAGAGAAACTGTATTCCGGGGGAAGGGACTGAGAAAAGGGAGTGTGCCAGTGATAAACAGAGGGGGACAAACAGGGTGGCCATTTTCCACCTTGGCAGGCATCTTCGGAAGGGTTGTAGGCTACACAGGCTGTGGGATGGTAATAATTCTCAATTGGGCCTGGAGAGAGGGAGGCTGCCCATTCTGTAGACAGCTATCTTGTATCAGGAGTAAGGCATGTTGGTTAAGGAGTAAGCTGGGGGGTGGTGTCCAAGGATAAGGGGTGTGGATATGGGCAGCAGAAGGGTGGGTCTGAGGGGAGCCTGGGGCAACACTCTGAAATTACAGGACGTTATGTTACAGCAAGCAGGAGGGGGGGGTATTAGGGACAGAGAACCCTTAGATAGGGATGTTGACGCTAAGGGGAAAGACTATGGGGTGAACATTCCAAATACAAAGGGAGTGGAGGGGAAAGAGTCAGGAAGGGCTGTTGTGGGGAAGCCTAGTAGAGCAGACATTGGGAAGCGAGGGGCTGTTGTGGGGAAGCCTAAAACAGCAGACTGTGGGAACGGAACTCCTAAGGAGAACAGAGCAAGAGGGGAAGAAGAGGGGCAGTTTAGAGGTGCAATTAGGGGAAACTCTGGTTACTTGATGGAGCCTGACATAGAGTGTCACAATAAATTTGAGCTACTAAGCAACCTAGAGGGGGAGGAAGGGGTTGGTGAAAATGAGGAAACTGTTACAGAGGCTGAGGGGAGGGAGTCTGATACCCATAGGGCATCACAGACCGGCAATGGAAAGGATAGAAATAGTCCCAGAGGGAGAAGGGGAAACATAAATGTTAAGCAGATGGGGGAGATGCAACATAGGGAGGGGAGCATGACTGGAGAGAAACTGGGAGACAAGGAGGTGAGAGAGGAGCCCCCCTTCAGCAGCGGGGTCAGTACCAAGGATGGGGCCCTAGCTAAAGGGGACCCACAGAGAGCCTCTGGAGGCAGGGGTACTGTTACAAGGGGGAGGATGGCGGTGTGGGGGAAGGGGAAACCATCAAGGGCAGGATAAATGGTTCGGATAAGAGAGGGTTAAAGGGGACACCTATACAGAGAGGGTCTGAGTTAAGTGGGGCAAAATAACGAGGGAGGCAGAAAGGGGAAGGTGACAAGGGGGTCTCTAATAAGGCAGGAAGACTCCCATGGAATTGAGATCATGAATAAAAGGGGGGATGGGGGGCTGAGAGGGCATAGTGGAGGTAACCATAAGGATGATGGCGGTGTTAAGGTTCTTGTATTGGGAGACTCGATGATTAGGGGTATCCAGTGGGAGGGACAGGGGGATAGATGTCATAGCCAGGTGAAGGTAGTGAGTATCTCTGGGCTGACAGTGCACAGAGCAAAGTTCATGGTGTATGAACTGGTTAGTGATTGTGGAGGGAAACCGGATTTCGTAGTGCATTTGGGAACTAACAATCTAGAGGGAAATAGCATTTTGAAAATCCAAGCAAGGTTCCAAGAACTTGCCAGAGTCTGTCGGGATAATGGATGCAACATTTCCTTTTCAGAGATATTGCCAGTACCAAAGGCCTCAGTGGAGAAAAAAATTAAGATCACAGAGGTTAATGACTGGCTTAGGAAGTGGGGTGAAGAGAGTGGGTTGGAGTGTTAGGGAACTGGAAAGGAGTTTGGGAGGATAAGGGACTGTATGCCAAGGACAGGCTTCATCTTGCCCCATTAGGGAAGGAAGTCCTTAAACAGGGGATGGCTGACTACATTCAAGAAAGGTGGGTTTAAACTTGTGAGGGGAAGGGATAAGGAGGGGCTGACCAGAAGCCCTCTCTCAGATGAGGGAGTAGCCTTCAAACCCAAGGGGAGGGGAAACAGACTGAGGGTGGAGGTTTCAGGAGGAGCAGAGGGAGGATGGAGTGTAAGGAACCTGGTGGGGTTTCACAAGGGGATCAGGGATAAGGGATGGGGGTTGGTGTTAGAAATGCCAGGAGCTTGGGAAACAAGTTGCCAGAGTTCCAGGCCATGCTGTTTGGGTGGATGTGGCGGCGGTCACGTGATGTAACAACAAAACTATGACTGGGACCTAAACTTGTGGGGGGTACACTATGCTTAGGAAGGATAGAAAGGAGGGCAGAGGGGGTGGAGTGGCTATGTTCATTAGAGATGACATAGAAATTGCTAGGGTCGAAGAGGCAGAGGGAAACGTGGAGGCCTTATGGGTCACCTTACGATCCCCAGCAGGAGATAAGGTCAAGCTGGATGTAGTATATAGGCCCCACGGGATGAGTGATGTTCTAGAGGATGGTTTTCTGGACAACATCATTGCCCAGTGTGGACCAAAAGGGGAAGGAGTGGTGTTGATGGGGACCTTAATATGCCAGGTACTAACTGGGGAACCATGTCCTCTACGGTGGCCAAGGAGCAGAGGCTGCTGGGCGGCTTCCAGGATGTGTTCTTAACACAGCATGTGATGGAGCCCACAAGGGAGGGGCATGTCCTGGACGTGGTTCTGGCAGATGAGGATCTGGTAAGGGACCTGGTTGTAGAGGACCCCTGACTGGGAGGCGACCACAATACTGTCTGGTTTCAAATAAACATGGGGGAGGAGATCTAGGACACTGGCAGTGGACTTGAGGGGCAGACTTTGTGGGCATGGGAAATATTCTCAAGGATCACTTGAAGGATTACATCAATGACAAGTGTGGAATGGAGATGGGAGGTCATAAAATGGGGACTTCATGAGGCAGTCAGGATCTGCGCTAAGTTGAAGCGTGAGGGAGCAAAATTAAGCTTAAACCATGCTGGTGGTCCAGTGAGGTGAGTAATGATCAGAGAGAAAAGAAGCGGCCTACAAAAATATAAAACAACAAGAGGGAACAGGGATAGGAAATGTACCATCTTGCATCTAGAAAAGTCACCCGGATGGTGCTGGGAGCAAAGTCCAGTAAAGAGCAGCGGCTGGCACAGGGGTTACATGGAGAGGAAAAGGGGTTCTTCCGGTACATTGGTGAGAGGAGAAAATCTGAGGGCCATCTCAGCAGATTGAGATCAGAAGGAGGGTGGGTGGAAGAGGCGAGGGACCAGGCAGAGGTATTTAACAAGCACTTTGCCTCTGTGTTCACTAGAGAGGGGATGGGATATCTACAAAGCAAGGCATGATGGGGATAGAAGTGGCAGTGAGTGGGATCAGGGGAGCAACAGAAATGGAGCAAGAGGGAGGGAGAGGTACCCCAGGAGTGTCACATCTGGACAAGGATAAAAAGGCCAGTAAGGTGGTGGGGACGGATGATGCTATCTCCGCCAAAAGGGTGTGGTTAGCCCTCAAGGCTCTAAAGAAAGACAAATCTCCTGGGCCGGATGGCATTCAACCGAGAGTACTATGGGAATTGGCGGACATACTGGCTGCACCCCTGGCAGAGCTCTTTAACAGGTCACTTGAGACAGGGAGGGTACCTAAGGTTGGCCGAGAGGCACATGTGGTGCCAATCCATAGGGGTCAAGGAAGTACCAGGTAACTATAGACCCATCAGTTTGACCTCGGTGGTGGGAAAATTAATGGAGAGTATACTAAAGGAACGATTGGGGGTGTACTTGGAGGAGGTGGGAGGTCTGGATAGTTGGCAACATGGGTTTGTGCCAGGTAGATCACGTCAAACCAATTTTGTGGAATCCTATGAATGGGTAACATCAGAACTGGACAGGGGAAAGCCTGTGGATGTATTATTCTTGGACTTCAGCAAGGCATTTGACTCTGTCCCCCACAATGGTCTGGTTGAGAAACTGATGGGGTTAGGAGTAGGCCCTTTGATAGTCAGATGGATTGAAAACTGGCTAGCTGGACGCACCCAGAGAGTAGTGGTCTGTGGGGAGCTCTCGAACCCTAGAAAGGTTGGTAGTGGGGTACCACAGGGCTCGGTCCTGGGTCCGATCCCGTTTAATGCATACATATCTGACATCAGGGAGGGTATAGGGTGTGAAATGAGTCTCTTCGCTGATGACTCCAAGGTGGGAGCAGTAGTTGAGGGAGAAGAGGGGAGGTTGGCCCTGCATGGGGACCTGGACACCCTGGAAAGCTGGGCTCACACATGGAAATTAAATTTCAATATCACCAAGTGCAAGATGTTGCATCTTGGGCGGGGAAACCCTAAACACAGGTACACCCTGGGATGGGAGGCGCTGGAGGCCTCAATAGAGGAAAAAGACCTAGGGGTCATGGTGGATGCATGTATGAATAACTCTGAGCAGTGCAGGAGAGCGGCTAGCAAGGCAAACAGGATGTTGGGATGCATCGTAAGGGGGATCACCTCTAGGAGCAAGGAAGTGATTTTGCCGCTGTACAATGGACTGGTTAGACCACACCTTGAGTACTGTGTGCAGTACTGGAGACCACACTTGAAGAGGGACATACAGCTCCTGGAGAGGGTACAGAGGAGGGCAACTAAGATGATACGAGGGCTAGGGGATTTGACGTATGAGGACAGACTTGAGGAGCTCTGCCTGTTTTCATTGGAGGAGAGGAGAGACGGGGACATGATTGAGGTCTTCAAGTACCTCAAGGGAATAAATAGGGTAAACATGGAGGGGATCTTTAGACTAAAGCAGGGAGGTATTACCAGAGGGCATGGTTTGAAGTTGGAAGGAGGAAGGGTGAGGGGGGAAAAAGAGGAGGAGGTTTTTCACTGTGAGGGTGGTGGACCCTTGGAATGCACTGCCTGGTGATCTGGTTCAGAGATCCACAGTGGAGGGCTTCAAGAGAGGGTTGGACAGACACAGAAAGTGGATGTATCAGATGATGGCCTGTCCCAGGGCGTGAGAATGGATGATAGGGGTTTCTGGAACACAAGGGAGGGGAAGGCCTCGGCACCCAACTAGGGATCTGAGGTTCGAGCAGACTCGATAGACCATAAGGCCTAATCTGCTGGCAAATAGTATGTTAATAGTATATATATTACTTTGTGCATCAAGTCACACAAAGTGGAGGGGGGCCAGTCCCCCTCCTAAGCTTTCCTGATTGTACACATTTCCCTTAACCCTCCATAATTTTTTTAAGACATTGTAATTGTATCCTTATTTCTCTGTCACTCTCAGCAATCCATACTCCTTTACGTATTTGTGTGTGGGCATGCAGGGCCCTCTGGGCCCTGCACTGCTATCCATCCATCAGTCCTTAGTACTAGCTGTATTTCTTTTTGCCCTGCCATCCATGCATTACTCCTTAATAGTATCCATATTTGTGTTTGGGAGTGCAGGGCCCTCTGGGTCCTGCTCTTCCATCCATGTATCGATCCTTAATAGTATCCGTATTTCTGTGTGGGAGCTCAGGGCACTCCAGACCCTGCACTCATGTGCATGAAGTGACTAAGAAACGCTTGTGTACACCTCACATTACAATATTATACTATGGGAAATTAAGCAAAATGTAAAGCCACAGAACTCCAGAGCAAAGTAATATATTTTCACCAAACCATCAAAAGGCACATCTGTGAGGCAAGCCCTCAGTACCCTGAAAATTGCAGAGCAATATTGCGAACCTTTTCATGACACCATAGTGACAAATGAACTGCTCTGTAAACCTCCCAGTACAATGTTACCCTATGGGAAATCAACCAAAATTCAACTCCGCCGAACTCCAAGCCAAAGTAATATGTTTTCACAAAACCTGCAAAAGGCACAGCTCTGGAGCAAGCCCTTTCCACCCTGCAGATTTCAGTCTAAAATTCAAAACTGTTTTTTTGCTACGAGGTGACAAAGAAACAGTTGTATAAAATTTATTTTTTTCGCAAATTGCGATCGAGAATCCTGTTTCGCAAAACAAGAATCCTGTTTCGTAAAACAAGAACCTGTTTTGCAATAGAGAAATCCTATTTCACACAGCACGTTTAACTTTTTAATAATGGAAAACTTTGAAATGTAATAACTTTTGAACAGATTAATATTTTTTCACCAAACCTTCAAAAGGCACATATTTGACCCAAGACGTATGTACCCTGAGAATTTCAGACCAAAACTCCAAGCTGTTTTTGTGCAGTGGCGTGACAAAGAATTTCACAAAAACAGTAATTTACACATTTTTCAGGCACCATATCTCCACACATCCAGCTGGAACAAAGCTTGCCAGATCAATCAATCAATCAATATCTTTATTTAGCCAGGTGGAACACCATTGAGCAGGGCTCATTTACAAGATGGACCTGGTAGTTTAAACAACAAGAAGTCACAATACAACAATTTGGCGTAGGCATAGCAATGTTAGCAGCCTATGTACAGTCATTATAAATGAGAATTGTGTGCTTGGCACAGTGGTGTACAATAATTTACAAATAGCAACGTAAGATTTGACACTGAGAACAGAACAAGGCAGCATAATTTACAGACGTGGTACCAAAGGCAGTCAGCATACCGCTATGTGCAAGCTATGTGCATGGCAGGTCTCTGATAGACAGTAGAGCACAATATTATATTGGATGAGGTCTAGACCAGCAAAGCATTACGTGGCTTAGGAGAAGACTATAAAGCAAGGACACTGAGGGCACAGGATGCGCCAAGGATAGTGGAGGGAGGAGAGGTTAGAGGGTGGGAGGGGCAATTGTAATACTGGGTTGTGACTGGGTCATAGCTGCATTAGTTGGTGCGGTAGGTCTAAGGGGGAGGGTATGGGGGTGAAAAGGTGCCATTAGTAGGGGGAGGTGACAGACAGGTAGGAGGGAGAGTCAGAGATTCAGTGCCGGAAGCAGTTGCAGGACGCCATAAATGATTGTTGGATAAGATTTTTAAGGCAGCTAATGGTACAGGTGAAATGAGCCGCAGTAAATTTTGTGCAGTATTCCAGAGGACTGGTAAGGCAGGACTAATTGCTGCCTGACCAAAGTGCATCCTAACTCTGGATATGTAAAGGGCAATATGAGTCTGGCTTCTCAGCTGATAGCTGCCAGGAATGCAATAAGGTAGGTAATCCTTAATATATTGAGGCAGCTTGATAGAGATGGCTCTATAGATCCAGAGCACGGTGTTCTTTTGTCGTCTAAGACTGAAGGAGCCCCAGCCTACAATGTTGTAGAGGGTACAGTGGTGTGTTGAGTAGGGGACACTGGTAATAAACCTCAGCGCTGGTGGTACAGTGTGTCTAGTTTGGCAAGGGCCAACACTAAAGCAGTGCCCATGCAGAAGGTCTGCATAGTCAATGAGAGGCAAGAACATTGTTAGAAACCAACCTGGTTCTCCTCTCCTGCATTAATAGATGCCTGATTCTGAAGAAATTCCCAAGCCTCTGTTTAAGCTTTTTGGAGAGTTCCTCAATATGGACTTTAAAGGAAAGATTAGAGTCAATCCATACCCCCAGATATTTGAAGGAATCTACATAGTCCAGCAATTTGCCGAGCAAGGTGTGGATTTGTGGAGCTGTCGCCACCATGCTAGAGTAGGGAGAGTTTACTACAGGGGAGAAGATCGTGGCCTTTGTTTTCTTAGTGTTTAACAGAAGTTTAGAGTAAAGGAGATTGTTCTGTAAGTGGTTAAATTCTATTTGGAGGTCACTACACGTGAGTTCCAGAGTAGGTCTGGCTACATACAACAGTGTCATCTGCAAAGAGTTGTATGTCAGCTGACTTGACTTCGGCATTTTGTTCTTTTCTCTAAATTGCAAACAAGAGAGGACCCAAGATGGACTCCTAGAGAGTGTTTTTAGGGGGGAGAGACCCCCCCCCCCAGCCTTGATCTGTTGGTGTCGATCAGAGAGGTAATTAGAGAACCACTCTAGGGCCATGTCACTAACGCCAATATTCCGTAGAGCAGCCAGGAGCAAGGAGTGGTCTACCATATCGAAGGCTTTGCTAAGGTCAAGAAACTGAGCGCACACATAACTTCTGGCATCCAAGGCTTTCAATCAGTCATTCGTGACCTTAGCAAGCACTGAGGTGGTACTATGGTGGGGTCGGAAACCAGAATGAGCAGGGTTTAGAAGGTCCAGGTCATTGATGTGCTGTCTAAGCTGAGTATTAACTGCTTTTTCCAGAAGCTTAGAGAGGGTAGAGAGTAAGGAGATGGGGTGGTATTTATTAAGATTGTGAGTGCTGCCAGATTTAAATATTGGAATAATGTGGGCAGTTTTCCAGATGGTTGGGAGTGAGCCCTGGGTAAAGGACATGTTGAAGAGATGGGTAATTGCGGGTGACAGAACGCGGTAGCCAAGTCTGAGGAAGAAGGGCTCTATCAGGTCTGCCCCAGCACTTTTCCTATAATCCAGATGGAGTAGAAGGTCCTCAACTTCCTTTACTGTGACAGGGGAGAAGGAGAATGTCATGTGAGGAGGGAGAGAGGTTGGAGCAGGGCCTGGGCAAGTTGAGCTAGGAGTAAATAGTTGTGCACCTAGACTAGAAGCGGGGGAGTCATCAAATGCTAGGCCCGCGGTGGCAAAGTGATTATTAAAGAGTTTAAGGATTTGTTGCTTGTCAGTAACAGCCAAGTTGTCTGAAGAGATTTTTGGCGGGAATGGACTAGCAGAACTGTGGCCTTTGATTTCAAGGTTTTCCAGAATTTAGTTGTACTGTTAGAGGAAGAGTTAAGATCGAACCATTGCTCTCTGATGGCGCATGCCAAATTTCATTCGCATCGCTTGAACGGTTGCAAAGTTACTAAAGCACAAAAGTTTCAGTTCAACATAGAAATGAAGAAACAATTTAACTAAAAAACTGTAATTTACACATTTTGGGATTCTATTTCCACACCCGCACATCCAACTGGAATGAAACTTGCCATATCAAGAGATCGTTGGTTTTTAATGAGGCATGCCAAACTTCATGCAAATTACCTGAATGGTTGCTAAGTTATTAAAGTGCAAAATATTCAGGTTTTTTTTTTTGCTCCTCCTCAACCCTCTGACCAGTCACTCCTTCAGGCCGTACATGCCCCACTGCTGCCACCATGCCCCCGTCGCCATCTGCTGCCCCATCTTGGTGGTCTCTGGGTAACTTGACATAACCTTTCATCGGGTCCCTCCCCCCTGAGGGTGAAGTGCCCATTGGCACATTGACGTATCTCGGGGGGCCTGCAGGTCAGCTCAGGGTGACCCCAGGCTATCGTTGCGATGGGGGACCTGGCGGCCATCATCCAGCTGATCAGGGGGAGATTTTCCGATTTTGGTCCCCATCCCCTCCACCCCACCCACAGTAGTCGCACGTAGCGTCCCTCCCAGCATGATGCACAGGCAGCGTGTGTGCACCCATGCCGTATCGTGCATTGCTACCGGGGGCTGCTTCAGAGTGGTGCAGACCCGCACCCACCCACCTCTCGCCCGGGATGAGGGTGTCCAGCGGACCCCTTCTACCCTCCCTGCCGGCCTCCACTTCTGATGTTTTGAGCTTATGAAAACTCTGACATACACTGCAATCTACTGAATCTACTCAAGTGCGCAGCCCAGCTGTGATGCTGGCTGCAGGAGACACTGGTATTTCTGGTTGCAGCAAATGTCATCTTGGAAGTTAGCAAAATCAGCCTGATGCAATCTACTATACTGTAGTAAGCAGTAGGTAACTAAAAAAAAGTTATGCACACAGAGTGCAAATTGGGACCAGCCCCACACTTGTGTGTGGGGTTCTTAGTGCTGACTCTTCCCCTTTAATGTCAACCATTTATGAGCAGGCAGCGGGAGAGCAGAAGTACAAGGCAGAGAGCAGTCCTATTTCTTTCTTGAGAAAATTAATTAAATACATCTAATAGGTCTCCGCGATGGCCCAGCACTGCTGTGGAGATGACCAGAGTTCGGAAGTGGACGCCATTCACCACGCAAGGAGGCAGGCCAGGCTGTATGCAGCTGCCGGAAGGCAGCATGCCTCAGCCAGGAAGGGATGATGCTATGTTCTGGTGGTGCAGCAGTCCCTGCAGCTGGGCCAGGCAGATTGTTCCTTCTGCAGTGGTATGTGGTATAACCGAAGCTATATGGGTATGGCTTATGCCAGAAGGTGAGGGAGGTTAAGAGGGGGGGAAAAAACAGGGGAGAAAAATTCCCCTGCCTTCTGCATGACGGTGGCGAGCCTGACCAGAGTATACCTCTGATTACCAGGATGTGTCCCTAGAAGATGAATGCAGAGGAGGGGGAAATGTGTGTAAAAAAAAAAAAAAAAAAAAATTACAAATACTTTAGCACAGCAGTGGCTCTGGAGATTGTACATTATAAATCACTTTTCCACACTCAAGTTGCTGCGTTCCTTAAAGGGGAACATGTAGTCCCTTTTGTGTGGTCTGTAAAGTCTTCAGTGTTTGTGTTGCTTTAAAAGTAAGTAATAGGCCACAACAGGATGTGCATTAAAGGATTTTAATGCAGACCCCAGGGGCGTAGTGAGGTAGGAGGGCGAAGGCCAAGTGTTTTTATGTCCCTGGGAAAGTGTATTAAAATACCCTGGAGTGGTTTATCACACTTATAAAATGGCTTGTGTCGCTTATTGGCATTAATAAAAAAAAAGAAAAATATATTTCTAATTAAATAAAATTGTTTAAATATAAAATGTAAAACATTGATTTTTTTAATTTAAAAAGTCCCTGTTTTGTGAATAGTCAGCAGGTGGTGCTGAACAAGTAGTTTATTTAGTTAGTTTTATTGACCAGGAAAGGAAGACTAGATCATTTTGTCTATTTTCAGCCGGGGGATACAGATGGATGCCAACCGACATGAACCAGATTAAACTGTTGGTTGTATTTTAGTGAATGGGGAAATTTGACTAGGACACTGGGAAATTCCCTACTCTTTTGAGAAGTGCTATGGGATCTTTAACATCCACCTGAACAGGCAGATGAGAACTCGGTTTAACGTCTCGAAAGAAGGCATCTCAGGAGTGCAGCACCCCCCTCATGCTGCACCACAGTGTTACTATTAGGATTTAACCCAAGTGCCTGGTGTGGGGATAGAACCCACAGCCTTCTGATCTTTCGGCCTCAGAGGCAAGTGTGCAACCTCCTGAGCCACTGACACTGCTGTTCTTTTGTGTTTTTTAGCCCTGCTTTCAGTTCTGAGTTTGCCCCCCCCAAAAACAGCTCTGTAAACAGTGTCTTATTTAAAATCAGGAAGCCTGCAGCTGCTCCCTCCTTTTACAAACCAGGTATTTCATCTTGGCGATGCTGGTTCCCGTTTCAGCCACCTGACTCTCGCTGACTGTGATATGTCTTATGTTGCTTCATCCCCATATGATCGGCATAGCACGGTCCACGATTCCCATCAATTTACCCAGTGTGACTGATAGAGGACTAATCAAGAAACAAACATGTGTGGCTGCCCCCCCATCTGCTCAGTGCTGCTCCGCTAGTAATGAGTGACAGGGGCCCTCAGTTTGAAAAGGTCCTGTTTCCCGCTCCTCATAATGCAGCCTATACACATGGGCTGGGGAACACAGTAGGAGTCGTTATCGGTGCTCGCAGCAAAAGCGGAGCCACATCTGTAATCGGATTCCCCCCAACCCCACCCACAGCAGGAGGAACAAGGATTTTTCCTCCTGGTCCATGAGCTTTTCAGATGTGGCCATGGAGTTCAGGAGCAGTAGATTAACAAGTAGCTGGAGCCGCATGAAGACTCTGATTGCTGCCCCCTTCAGGTTTCTGTATTTTTTTTTACCAGAGCTCCGCTGCTCTCTCTTATTTATCGTCATACACCACAGGCAGCATAATGGAAGAGGTGAGGAACAGCAGCTATAAGGAAAAAAAAGCACATTTTGTTTAGTAAAATAGAGAGAAGATTATCTTTTTTATACATGTTGAAGCGCGCTATATGTGGTCACTTTGTGGTGGAACAGCTTAAGTCACTGTTTTTTCTGTGAACAAGCTAAACAGTTAATTTTAAATAATTTGAATGTAAACTGGTTTATTTAAGTTGTGGGGTATATTTTGGTTTGTGATGTAAATCTTGTAGTGCCGTTTGTTTGGGAAAAGGCTGTATCCAGTTAATGATAAAAAAATATATATTTAAAAATGTGTATAGTAAAGGGTAAGAGTTTCAAAATAATGGCTGCTGGATTTTTATTTTGTTTCATTTTGGAGTGCAGTGATACATTTAAATAAGTGGGTTTTTGGAGAGGCAGCTGACCCTGCGTTTATAGAGCTTTAATGTACAGTCAGGTGATACAGTATCTCTCGGCCAATACATTTTCTAGATTTTTTTGTCATTTTATAAATCAAAATACTGTACTCAATACACTTTTATTGCAAAAAAAGAGGGACATTTATGAACAGTGGCCATCATATTTTGAAAGTCCATGAAAAGCTCTTTTAAATCAGGTATTGGGTTTACCTGTAGCTGGCAGCAGTCGGAGAAATATAGAAACATAGGATAGGCAGATAAGGACAACCTGGCCCCCAAGTCTCCCCATTTTTTCCTACCTACAGCATCATTGCAGACTCTACATGATCTTCAGCTCATTCTCTCTTCCCTCAAGATTCTCTTATGTTAGGCTGGCCTGGTGGCGTTGAGGGTTGAGGCACTGGACACCACACCTCGCACCATGCTGGCAAACTGGGTTCGGGAATGAGCCCGTTCCAACGGGGGTCGGCAGGGGAGGGAAAGGATTGAACATCCGAAGGACTGCTCTCCTCTCTCTGGGGATTGTTCCGGGGCTGCTCGGCTCTTAGAGACCCCCAATGGAGATCGGAGGAAGCACAGGTACACCAGTCAGAGTGAGAAGGAGCGGGAGTGCGGCAGACGTCAGCAGGTGAGCTGTGCGTGGACATCATTGCACGCTGCTATCCCGAGGGGGCAACTACAATCACGAAAAACCCCATCTGGGACCATGGAGAGGCAGGACACACATCCCACTGCCGGCCCGATCCCCGATGGACTCCTGACCAACCCAGCAACTGCGGTAAGCCCTCTCTAATTTCAGATAGGCCGCTAAGGGTGAGCGGGCCCGGCCCAGGGAGAGATCTGGTGCGCTAGGGCTGCCTGATTGTCGTGGGAGTTCCAGTCGGACTGCAGGGTTCAGGCAGGGAGTAGCAGTCCTCGCTGCGTGTGCACCCTGGAAGGATTCCCAGCCTAGGGGGAGCATAAACATAATCTACAAAAAAAAAAAAAAAAGATTCCCTTATGCCTGTCCCGTGCATTCTTGAACCTCACCACTGTTTTTGGCCCCTCCACATCCGCTAGAAGGTTGTTCCAGGCACCCAACACTCTTCCTGTGAAGAAGAACTTCCTTACATCGCTCCTGAATCTAACCCCCCAGCTTCATAGCATGTCCCTTGTTCTTGAGCACCTTTTTTTCTGAAAAATACTTCCCTCCTGCACCTTATTTACCCCTTTGAGGTATTTAAAGGTCTCTATCATATCCCCCTTTTCCCTTCTGTCTTCCAGGCTGTACATATTAAGGTCCTTTAGTTTCTCCTTGTAGGGCTTCAGATGCAGATCCTGCACCATTTTAGTTGCCCTCCTCTGGACTGCTTCCACTCTATGTCCTTCCGAAGATGAGGTCACCAGAACTACGCACAGTTCTCCAGGTGGGTTCCTGCCAGCGATCTATACAGGGGTAACACCACCTCCCTCTTTCAGCTGGTGATATGCACCATAGCATCCCAGTAGCCCTTTGAACTGCCTTGGTGCCTTTAGGTAAGCAGATATGATTACCCCCAGATCTCTTTCCTGTTTGGTGGTCATCAATACCACTCCACCCATTTTATACTCCATCCCCGGGTTTATGTGCCTAAAGTGGATTATTTTGCACTTTTTGACATTAAAACCCAGCTACCATACCCTTGACCACTCCTCGAGTTTTCTCAGGTGTCTGCTTATCCTTTCCATCCCGCAGAGTATCCACCCTATTGCAAATTTTGGTGTCATCCACAAAGAGGCAGACCTTCCAGCTCCTCTGCAGTATCACTTATAAAGACATTAAAGAGGACTGGTCCCAGTGCTGATCCCTGAGGCACTCCACTGGTCAGCCTCACTTCCTTGGAGTGAACTCCGTTTACCACCACCCTCTGCCACCTGTCCCCTAACTAATTTCTTGCTTAGTTTACCACCTTTGGACCCGTTCCTAAGCTATCCAGCTTGCTTACTAGCGTCCTGTGTGGAATCATGTTGAAAGCCTTACTGAAATCTAGTTGGGCCACATCCACTGCTTCAATCTGATCTAGTTCCTTGGTCACCCAGTCAAATAAATCCATCAGATCCATTTCACGTGACCCCCCACCCTGTGAGTCTTTACTGCCAGTGTCTTGTAACCTATTGGATTCAAGATGTCCCCACAACCATGTCCTTCAGCAGTGATTCTATTAACTTCCTCACCACCAATGTAAGGCTGACTGGCCTATAATTGCCATCCTCATCTGTGCTACCACTTTTTTGAAGTGGGACGACATCTGCCCATCTCCATTAATCGGAACCACTCCTGTTTCCTTTGAGCTATTAAATAGGACTGTCAGAGGTGCAGCCAGTATGTTCTTTAGCTCCCTTAATATCCTTGGATGCACCCCATCTGACCCCACTGTTTCATCCACTTTTAGATTAGCAAGTCCTTTCAGGACTTCCTCCTCCAAAAACTGACTAGTGTCCACCTCACTCCAATGCTTTTGTTGCCTTTTTGTGGCCCCTCTCCTTCTTCCTCTGTGAAAACTGAACAAGTGTATTTGTTCAGGGTGTCTGTCTTTTCCTGGTCCCACTCTGCACAGTCCTTCCCTTCCCTTTTTAACCTTACAGTCCCTCCTCTGGTCTTCCTCTTTTCACTTGCCTAAAAGATGTCTCGTCCCCTTTCGTTACTACCTGGGTTATTCTATCTTCAGTCTGCACCTTCACACTCCTTACTGCTCTCCTTGCGTCCCTCGGTATCCCCTAGTACACCTTCCTATCCTTTTCCCTCTGCATTTCCTTATACCTTCTGAATGCTACCCTAGCCTTTACCTTTTCTACCACCTTTTTCAAGAACCATAAGTCTTTTTTTTCCTCTTGCTTTTGCGCACTTGCTTGACACGGAAGTTCGTCACCTTCACTATGCCTCCTTTTAGCTTCACCCACCCAGGTCAGTTCCTCCTGCCAGGTCATCCCTGAGGCATTCACCTATCTTTATAAAATCTTCCCTCCTGTGAAGTCTATGACCCTCACCCTGGTGTGGTTTGATTCTGCAGCCATCCTTGCATTGAACCACACTGTACAGTGATCATTGGTCCCCAGGTGGCCTCCCACCTTGATGTTTGCAACATAGCTCCTGTTAGTGAGTACCAGGTCCAGTATTACCCCATCACAAGTGGGTTCACTGATAAGTTGCCTGAGGAATGCCCCCTGCAGGGAGTTCAAGATGTCCCTTCAATCAATCAGTCAATCAATTAAGTATTTAACCAGGTGAACACCATTGAGCAAAACTAATTTTCAAGATGGACCTGGGTGGACTTCACAAAACAATGTGCAGTACAGAAGAAAACAAAAAACTAAAAGTTTCAATATTTACAAAATTCACAGTGTAGATAGAGGAAATCTAAAAAACAGTAGTTTAAGATATATACAAGGTGGATACAAATCATTTCACAGGTTTAGGACAATATATACACAGTGACTAGTACAGAGATAATATAAGTACATATACAAGCAAATTTCAGTATATGTCAAACTACAGTACAACATGTTCAGAAAAGTTCAGAAGGGGTGAGGAATTGCAGGTGATGCAGTGAATGGCAACACAAAATTCAACTTGTGGTGATAAGTTCAGGAAAGGGTGGAGAAAAACAGGAGGTGGTGGATGGAGGCTAACAGATAGGGCCAGGCAAAAGGGGGGGGGGAGAGGAGGGAGAAGGAAGGTTTACGGGTGGTAAAAAAAAGAGCAAAGAGAGGGGAATAAAGTGGCATAAGGTACAAGTACAAAGGATAAAGGTAAGGTTCAGTAAGACCGTAATGTTCCTTGAGCCTTAATGTAGAAGTGTTGGACAATCCAGCAGGATAGAGGAAGTTGAAAATATAAGGATATCAAGCACAGTATCCAAGAATAGGAGTAAGGGGAAGTAAAGGGGTGAGGTTGGGTTTGGAACCAAAGCAGTATGGAATAGGAGGAGCCAGACAGGATAGGTGGTGGGTGGGGGGGTCGTGGCTTAAACATATAGGAGCTTAGGGACGAGGGAAGCAGTTTGAGTTCCTTGTAGGAGCGTGCATATAATGTTTTGAAGGCAGCAAGGTTGACGGGAGAGATAAGTTTCAGTGACATTTGCAGTTTATTCCATAAGACAGGCAGCACATAGTATATGGAAGCCCTGCCAAAGCGTAATTTTACCTTAGGTACTTTCAGTGAAATATAGGAAGCACTCCTCAATGCATAGTTGCCTACCGTGTTTAGCGGAAGGCAGTCGGAAATGTAGTGGGGTAGTTTTTGATGATAGCTCTGTAAGTCCAAATTGCAGCATTTCTTTGACGCCTATATGGGAGGGATGACCAGCCCCACAGCTGCATATAAGGAACAATGATGTGTAGAGAGAGGAAGACCAGTAATAAACCTAATGGCTCTATGATATAGTGTATCAAACTTAGTTAGCATTACAGCCGGGCCCTGATTATAGAGGAAGTCTGCATAACCTAGCAGGGAAAGGAAGGTAGTTTGGACCAGTCTCAGCTTAGCTTCTTTAGTGAGTAAATGGTTGAGCCTAAAAAATAAACCAAACCTCTGCCTACATTTTTTTGTCAGATCCTCGATATGGTCGGTGAAAGATAGTCTCAGGTCGATCCATACACCCAAGTATTTAAATTTCGTTACATAATCTAATGATTCTCCAAGTAAAGTGGTTATCTACGGAAAACTTCCAGAGGTAGCTGGATTTAAAGCATGAATAAAGGGTGATGACAGCATCACTTTCATTTTCTTGGCATTTAAGAGTAGTTTTTTGTTCAGAAGCTGGAGCTGCAACTGATTGAAATCAGATTAGAGGGCACGACATGCGGCTTCAGGTGTTGGTCTGCGTATATAGAGCAGTGTGTCATCTGCAAATAGGTGGATAGTGGCCTCTTTTACAGACCTGTCAATGTTATTGATGTAAATTGTAAACAACAGAGGACCCAGGATGGAGTACTGCGGTACTCCATGTAGAAGAGGTTTCAGAGGTGAAAATTCACCTTTTGCCTTTACCTGCTGTAACCAGCCTGTAAGATAATCGACGAACCATCTCAGACCAGTGTTCTGGAGGGAGGAGAGGAGTAGGCTGTGGTCAACGGTATCAAAGGCCTTGCTTAGGTCCAAAAATACAGTGCAAACAAATTTCCTATCATCTGTATCATACTGTCAGTCATTAATTACCTTCACGAGAGCTGAGATAGTGCTGTGATGGGCTCTAAAGCCCGACTGTAAGGGATTTAACCACCCCATGGACTCTAAATGGTTCCTGAGCTACGTGCTCATGAGTTTTTCCAGTAATTTGGACAGTATTGGGAGGAGAGAAATAGTCCTATAATTATTTAAATCACAGGGGTCACCGGATTTGAACAGGGGGATAACATGTGCTGTGTTCCAGATAGGTGGGAGGACACCCGTAGAGAGATAGGTTGAAGAGGTGCATGATAGGCACAGCTAGTACTCTGTACCAGATCATTATGAAATAAGGGTCAAGGAAATCAGCTCCAGCACTTTTTTTAGTATCAAGCTGTAATATGAGGTCTTCCACCTCTTTTAAGGATGCAGGATGCAGAGTAAAAGATGAGTTTGAGGCTCAGATTTCATAATCTTGAGCGCCAAGTTGTGAGCGTAAGGAGCAAGCAGGAGAGTTAACAAAGGCAAGTCCTGCAGTCGCAAAGTGGTCGTTGAGAGCATCAAGGATAGCTGATCTATCGGAGATGGTATGATTGCCAGAAGTAATTTCTGAGGGTAGAGAGTTACCAGAGGTGTGACCTGATAAGTCGTTTATGGTCTTCCAAAATTTGGATGGGTTTCTAGAAGCTGAGTCAAGTTCAGAGCGGTAATAGGTAGCTTTGACCACTTTAGTCATCTTGGTGCAGGTGTTCCATGCCGTCCTAAACAGACACCAGTCCTTCATGAGCTTGGTTTTGTGCGCGGTTTTCCAAAGCATGTCTCTTTTCAATATCGCAGCCCTCAGCTCTATAGTAAACCACCGGCAGGATTTTGACCTCACACATACTTTCACCAGTGGTGCGTGCTTGTTTAGTGCCTTTGACATTATTTCATACATAATTTCATTTGCCCTGTTTATATTATTAACTAGGTAAAAAGCCTGCCAATGCAGTGTCTCTTAATTCGGCTATATAGTCAGCAGGGACAAAATTATGTCTGCATCTCTTAAAGGTAAACTTGGATGCAGAAGGGGGCTTGGAGTTAGATCTCACACAAGCAATGAAGCAGTGGTCACTGATGTCGTAGAAGAAAGTAGAAGCATGTGAGAATAGATGGGGTTTACTTACTAAAATGACATCTATCAAGGTGCTGTTGCTCAGGTTCTTTTTATTAGGCCGTGTTACTTCATTGATAAGTTGCGACAAACCAAGAGAATCACATAATGATTTGAGAGGTGTAGCTGCATTAGAGAGCTGATCCAGGTTTAGGACCCCTCATAGGATAGCTTCTGATGATCCGCTAACTAGGATAGTACTTAAATGCTTTAAGAGCAGAAGTCCAGCCGAGGGAGGCCTATAGCAACCTACTATGCAGAGCAAAACAGAGGAAGAGATCTCAACTTTGAGGGACAGACATTCAAATTCATTTGGGACAGAGGTAGAGTTTATGATTGAGGCTGAAAATTTGTCCTTGACGTAAATAGCCACACTGCTGCCTCTGGTCTATCTGTCTACTCTGAAAATGGAGTAGTTAGGAATGTTTACTTCTCTGTCAGAAGTACCTGCCCTGAGCCAAGATTCGGAGACTACCAGGATATCAGGTGCAGTGTGACATAACCATGCCTGAATAGATGCAAGCTTTTTCAACAGGCTACATGCATTCACATGCATAAAGCTCACGCCTTTGAGACTAGGCAAATCAGACGGGGACGCAATAGATGCTGGTGGGCCTGGGTTAAGTTCAGCGTTGCCTGAGCACAATAAGATGATGAGCAGAATTGTCCTGATAGCACGTAAGGATAATTTGTATTCACTTGTCCTACCATGACTGCACAGCCTATTAGAGAAGGCTGGAGGTGCCCCACAACGAAAGCCATACTGGCCTAAGGCTGCTTAAATTAATACCCTGACAGAAATTATTAAGGAAAACAAGTTGTCAAAGGAGACGGGAAATGTGCCCTATATTGGCCGCTCATATTTAGTTCCAGCATAGTAGGGTAAATGTATGGATGGCCATAGAGTATGTAGATTGTGAAGGTGTATATGCTGATCACGGGAGTTGGGAATAATGAGGCAATCCAGTGAGGTGCCTCTCACTCTAGTAGAAGAAAATTGAGGACATGTATAAATGTCAAGGAAAAACAGAGACAAGAATATTAAACTAGAGAGCCAGCAACTACCTTTGATAAGGAGACTGAGACACAACATACTTGAATCGATTGATGGCTTCAGAGCCTGATGTCGGTATGAAGGACAATTTAGCAACCTTCATTTAGCTGAAGCTGTAGTAGTAATCTTTATTGATCGGTCTAAAGACCATTACAAATCTACACAAATACACAGTACATAATTATTAAAGCTATAAAATAAGTACAAAACAGTTCTAAAATTAGAGCAAACAATAGCTTAACAAGCAGCACATTAATGTATCAGTATAAATATACATAAGGTCAAAAACACCTATACAGTCTTGAGTTATTTGAAAATGAAAATTCATTTGTTTCCTTTAGAAATATTCAGTTCAACACTGCTATCTCCAGTCAAGTCATATGAAAGTGACATAAATATTTTATCATAACAGAGGCCAGAAAGCCACAGCCAGCCTTATAGACCTTAATCCATAGTCTGTGGATTGCATCAATGTAGTTAACAACTGCATATACAATTACTTTGTCACTTGTTGTGAAAAATATTTTCAACAGTTGAGATTGATCATCTGTTGATATTGAGTCAAAGATAGGTTTTAACCACCTGTCCCTGAGCTGATTGTACCAGGTATAGACAAAAAAAACATGGAACAAATTTTCTAAATGCTGGAAGGAGCATTGGCAATAACTATCATGTGTATCAGTGCTCTTTTGATATCTTGCAGAGAGTACACAGCTAGGAAAAACTTTAATCTGTATTTAGTATAAAGTGTGTTCAGCTTATTATCTGTAATTATGTCAAGGTAAGGACGATAGTGGTGTAATCTATCATTAGCTCTTAACCATGGTGAAACACGAAAAGTCGAAATAGAATAAAGGTCTTGATTTTTATATTTAACAGAAATTCTGTTGGACACATATTTTTGATTTTTAAAACTAATTTTTATTCCCTGGGCTTGAAAAGTTTTAAATATTTTAGCTTAGTATCATTGAGGATATGAGAAATATGCAGAAGCCAGTTTGATTGTAAATGGCCTAGGTTAAGCCAAGAATATTTTTCCATCAATGCAGAATAGGAAATTCGATTCTGATTATATTGTAATAGCTTAATCAAAAAATGTATTTTCCTAGCAGCCCAGATAGCCTGAAAATTTGTTAAACCTAGTTCTGCTGTAATAATAGCTGAAGGGACTGAATTACCAAGGCCCATACTGGATCTCAGTAATTTATTTAAAGGCATTTCTAGTGAGTTGCCATTTGATACAGACTAGATTTCACTATTGAATGCCGCCTGAGCATAGTATTTAACTTTAGCAGCTGTTATCAATGGTCTTGTGGAGTTACCCCCAAATTTTCTGTTAAATGAGTTAAGTGAGGCAGTGGTTTGTTTAAGCCTAATCTTTAAATCATTAATATGTTTGGTCCATTTACCATTCCAAGAAAGCACTAAGCCTAAGCAGGTGTAATGATTAACAGTATTGAGAGACGCTGGGCCAACTTTCCATGTTTTGTGTATACAGTTTGAGCCAAACACCATTACCTGACTTTTACCCTCATTTATCTTCAGTTTATGGTTATTAGCATAATTAGCCAGAATATTAAGCTTTTGGAGTAACCCAGACTGCGTAAGGGAAAATAAGACTAAGTCGTCAGCATATAGAAGTACAGCAATATGCATGTTAAAGAGTTTTGGGGAGTCAGTTCTTGAAGACTGTAACTGACTTAATAATCTGTCTATGTATAGACAGAACAGAATTGGCGCAAGTACACAGCCCTGCCTGACCCCAGTATTTGTTTCAAAATTAGAGGAAAGTTGACCACGTCTGCTGAGCCTCACTTGAGCCCATATCTGACTGTATAATTCCTTAATTATGGCAATTAATTTGTGAGAGAACCCTTTTCTTTCAGACAAAGCTATAATTAGAGTCTGTCTATTGTGTCAAATGCTGAACTGAAATCTATGAAAGCTGCATAAAATTTTTGTTTTCTGATATGAATATATTTCTCGTAGAGATGCATGATATAAAACAATTATCAACTGTACTAAACTCAGGCCTGAAACCTGCCTGCAATTCTGACAGACCCCCAAGTACTTGTAATTGTTCCATCAATCTGCTTAATATTAACTTAGCAAAAATGTTATCTAGATTGTCTAACGAGGATATGGGGCGATACATTGACGAATCCAGTTCATCTCCCTTTCTGTAAATGGAGATGATTATTGCCCCCTTCCAAGACTTAGGGAAATTTAGTTTGTAGCGGCAGTTGTTAAAGAAGAATGTTAAGATAGTAGTCCAATCTGAAACTTCAGCAAGAAAAACTTCATTTGGAATAAGGTCCGGCCCTGAGGCCTTGTTACATTTTAATGAGGCTATAGAAAAATATACTTCTGCTCTAGAAAAATAAGAAAACCTGGCTATATCAACATCTAAAAGCAAGCTCTGCTTGGTATTAGGCGAATGGAAGTTACCACTGTAATTGTTAACCCAAGTGTCTAGGCCAATATGTGAGTCTATCTCAAATTTAAGATTATTTGTGCCTTTGGCCACTATAAGCCAGTAAGATTGAGAGTGAATTCTATTAATAACATCCAGCATCTTATTCCACTGTTTTTGTTGGAATTGAACTCACTTTATTTTGAAAAGACACTTATAGCTCTCTCTGGCCTTATTTAATATCCTGTAGTTTTTGTTATGAAGATTAGTTCTGCAGTTTCTAATAAGCTGATTCTGAGATTTAACTGCCTTACAGTCTGAGTCAAACAAATTCTGATTTAAGAGGTTTGTAATTGTCCAAGCTTTCTCCTTAGTCAGTAGAAATCGTATTTACTCAAGAGCCATCTCTAATTGACTGCTAATGTTTTAGTGATCCAAATCCGGACTATCCAGTATGGAAATAATATTCTGAAGAATAGGTTTAATCAAGGGGCTCTTAGAGGTCTGCCAACTAATCCTTACTTGGTTGCAAATTTATATAGCTGGCAAGGGAGTATACTGCATAATAGCATCAGTAAGATTTTTAGATTTTAAGACCAGAGGTAAATGGTCACTTTCGGCCCTCGTAAGCACCTGACATGAGTCCCATAGGGAAATATCACCATTCCAAAAGGGTAGTCGATAATAGAAGGGCCTTTGGCAGAATAGTGTGTGTAGTCACCCTGTAAGTCACCCTTAATTCGACCATTAATTGGGGCTAAGTAATGTGTCATGGGTAGTTTAATTAACTTGTTACCCGTGTTGTTAGTTTTGTGATCCTTCGATTGTCTTGGCAAATTCTTTTTTTTTTTATACTTAGTTTATTGAATCATTCAAGCTGTAACAACCGTGTACATTCTAGTAACATGTCTTAAAACCAATACAATTACTTTGGTTATTTCAAAGTCCTCATTGACATTACTAGTTATTTAAAGAAACATTCATCACACATTCTTCACAATGTATTCTTTTTCACAGTATTAATAAAGATAACATAAAACTACATTAACTTCATCTACAAACTGAACCTGGGCTAAGTTTCTAAAGACACAGGATTATTTATTATTCAATTTATTTTCTATGTATAAACTGGGTCAATCCGGGGGCTGAAGGTTACAGCCGGGGGGGAACCAGGGCAGGTCCGAAAGGAACATGTCTCCACAGGATTGCCCAAAGATGGCAAGGCTCCGCTCCCCCCCTAGGTACCTAAGCACTAGGTGTTGTAAAGTTCCCACCTGGTCCATCTTTGGACCGAGAGCTCAGATCTGTTATTTATGGAGAAGGTCATTTGTTCGAACTGTTGTATATGTTACATCGTGGCTGACCATTCCCGCTTCGTAGGTGGTGTTTTCTGAAGCCACCTTCGTGTTATTACTTTATACGCTGCCATTAAGCATATAGACCATAGATAAGTGGAATCCCTCCCTCGGATATCATCAGGTGGGAATCCTAATATTAACTGGGCTGGGGTTGGGCGTCGGGATAAAGAGAAAAGCTGTGTCAACTGGTTTATAAGATCCGACCAAAAGTCATGGAGGATGGGACATTCCAAGAATACATGCAGCTGAGTTGCGATCTGGTTCCCACATTCCCTCCAACAGGTCGAGGGAGTCCCTGGAGCTCTTTTGGCCGTTAACTCAGGCACCAAAAAGAATCTGACATGAGTCTTCCAGGTGAACTCTCTCCAAGTGGGGGAGGAAGTGGTGGTCCAAGTCATCCGCCATATTCTCGTCCAAGACACCTCAGAAAATGTGGTGGATAATTCATTTTCCCACCTCCCCTTCAGCCTGTCAGCATGGTGGGTGAGAAGATGTATCAGGGATGCATATAAAACAGATTGCCACCTCCCCTATCTCTGAGGACCAGATCTGGGTATAAGGGAAGTCATCCTGAAACTGTTGTAGTCTTAACTTAGCATTCTGTAGCTGTTTGTTAATATAATTCCTAAACTGATAGTAGTATATCCTATCCTTTTCAGCCCATGCATAGGCCCTCTGCCCTTCCTCAAATATGGGCCAGGGGTTCAATATAAAAGGTGAACAGGAGGGGAGAAAGGGGGCAACCCTGTCTTGTGCCTCTCCTCAGGGGGAAACTGGGGAGATATGGCCATTTGTTTGAATATAGCCTGTGAGAGTTTCATATAACCTAGAAATAAATTCTATTTACTGTCTCGGAAAACCAAAGGAGGCAAGGACCCCTCTCAGAAAAGGCCAAGATACTTTGTCAAAGGCCTTTTCAGCATCCAAACTAAGTAGGAGTGCAGGCGTTTTTTGTTGCTCTGTATGTTCTAAAAGGTATACAGACCTTTGTATATTATCCTGGGCCTGTCGGCCTGTGATAAAACCACACTGATCTATGTGAATAAGGTGGGGGGCCAAATTTCTAAGTCTTTGGGCCAAAATAGAGGCCATTAGTTTATAATCTGTATTGAGGACTGATTATAGGTCTATATGATGAACAGAGAGAGGGGTCCTTGCCCACCTTCGGGATCACCGAGACTACTGCAGTATCCCAGGATGGGGGAATCCTTCCATTGGGGGGAAAAAACAAATGTAAAGACCCAATTCAGAATGGGAGAAACTTCTTTTTTGAGTATTTTATAAAATTCCCCAGGAAGTCCATCTAATCCTGGACATTTCCCACCTTTCAAAAGTCCTATCTCGTCCTCTATTTCCTTAACTGAACTGTGGGCAGTCAGGGAAATGCCCTTGGCTTCGGACATTGGAGTTAGTCTAAGGTTTTGTAGGAAGGATGAAACCTCGTCCTCCAGGACCCCCGGGGGGCTGAATAAAGGTCTATATAAAAATCTAAGAAGGCATTAGAGATCCCCAGCATCGTGTGCTGCCGGGAATTGTTAACAGGGTGTCTAACTCCTGTTGTGGTAGCTCTGGCTCTTTGAGCTTGCAGTCTACCCGCCAGCAGCTTCATAAACCTAGGGCCTCCTTCATAGTATTTCTGCCATAGGAAAATTAACTTTTGTTCAGTATAATAGTCCAGCAGAGAGTTTAATTCCTTCTTAAGCTGGATCAATCTCTTACCTCTCAGTTTACATCTTTTAATTTGTTGTAATTCCTCAAGCTCCCCAATTTGGCTCAGGAGGGATTCACTCTGAGCTTTCCATGCCATTTTCTTTCTTACTGAAATCTCAGCCAGTTTGCCCTGGGTCATTATCCTTCAGTGCCTGCAGTAATGTCTCTTTTATGGCCTCAACATCCTCTTTGCTGTTTAATAACGAGAAGTTAAGCCTCCAAAATGTGTTTCTGTTCTAGGGGCCCAAATTTTAATTTTATAAAAATAGGGGCATGGTCCGAGAGGGTCAAGTCCCCCAGCCATGTCCGGACGGCCAGCCCCAGGTGTTCTCTGGATAGAAGCAGGTAGTCCAAGCACGAATAGGATGAATGGGCTAGGGAGAAATATGTATAGTGTGGAGCACTACCATTTAAGGATCTCCAGGAATCTTCATATCCTAGCTCCTTTAACAGTCTGGATATCTCCTTGGCTGTTTTAGAGCCGGAAGAGGGAGGTTGCCCCCCCCCCCACATCCCCTCGCCCCGCAGAGTCAAGTTTAGGTCCTCCCCTCACATAAAATCTGCCCCTCGCCCCATTGGGCTAACTGTAGAAAGAAACTTTTATAAAATTCCAGGGATGTATTGGGTGGGAAGTAGACAGAGGCCAGGGTGAGTAGCTGGCCATTAAGGCAACCCTTGACCATTGCATATCGCCCCTCTTTATCTGTTCGAGTTTCTTTCACCTCAAATGGGACCCTATGCGGGATGAGCACTACCGTCCCCCTCCTCCTCCCCCCCATATAAGATAATGCAATAACGTGTGAAAAGCCCAACCTTTCAAATTTCTTGTGTTTGGATATAGACAAATGTGTCTCCTGTAACATCAGTATGTCCCCACCCGAGCGTTTCAAAGATGTTAAAATCTTGCTCTCTGTATATGTTAAAGTCATTATCCTCTATGAGGTGTCGCCACTACTAAGCAGCTCCCTTCGTTACTCTTTATATCTGGTTCGCCTATCTCTGTCCCCTGCCCCCCCCCCACATGACCCACATAGTATTGCAACCCAACAAACATCGACAAAACTTTTGCCAACATGGCTAACAGTGAACAACTATTTGTAAACTTTTGTTTCTTCCAAGGTGGGAGGCCTGTATCCAGGACAGGTCTCTAAATCTGCCCCAAAGAGAGCAGATAGAAGAGGGATTTTCAAGCTCCCACTTTTAGGAGACCTCCTCCGGAGCCTAGAATCTCGATGGCTCCCAAATACCTTAAATAGGCTGTCATCACAGAAACCAGAAAACAGCGCCCTCCAAAATAGCTCCCCCCATACCGCCACATCCATAATATAAAATAAAATAAATAAAAGGCTAACATCTAAAAGTCACTTCTGCTTCAAGTCTAGCAGTGTCTAAACTCCTCAGACCTCCCCTCTCCTCTTACCTCTAGAAAATCTAGAAAGTAGAAATACATTGTTCCCCATTGTTTTAAAAAAAAAAAAAATACATTGAAAACAAAAAATTTACATCTGAGTAATAAAAATTAGGAGAACCATTGAGAGGGGTATTGGGGAAATGTTTCATGTACATCAGTTACAGTGTCCAATACAAGTCTGGTTCCATAAACCGAAGATGATCATATATATATAATAATCATAGAGCATTGCTTCTCTCTTCCTGGTGAGTATAAAAGGGGGAGAGGGAAAAAAAAAAGACAGGATCCTTTAGAAGCGTTCAGGGTCTACAGGCGCCACATGGCCTCCTGATCCTCTCAGCATCGCCCATTGCGCACTTCATGCGCTATGAAAGGAAAAGAGAAAGAAACAACTCCCCTCTTCTCGCTTACAAGGGACTGGGAGTTATTAGCTTAATAGACAGTACTCACTGTGCTCCAGAGTCCTTCAGGGATTTTTGACCATGTGGGCTGGTTTCTTGCTCAGGAGCTGTGTAAGTTGTTGCAGTGTTTCTGATGTTCCCATTAAGGCAGGACCGGTTCTCTTCCTATTCTCTGCTCTCTGCCACGGCACGGTCCAGCTCCTGGATTTTGCATTCCTAACCTCTAGTATGGGGAGGCCTTTCTCTTTAAATGTTACAAGGGCTTCTTCCACATTTACATAAAGCTTCACCCCATCCTCCCAGAAGATCCGCAATTTCGCTGGAAAGGGTGTTTGGAACTTAATCGCTTGGTCCTTCAGCACCTTTAAGAGAGGGGCGAATCGCTGTCGTTGGGCTTGGATTTCTTGAGGATAGTCGTGATCCATATAGAGTCGGCTGTTAAGGTATGTCCGGTCTTTTTTCGACTATGCTCTGTGCAAGATCTCTTCCTTGGTGCAGAAAGAGCTCAATTTAAAAATAATAGAGCGAGGGCGGGCCGCCGGATCCTGCGGCTTCTGTTGCAGTGATTGGTGGGCTCACTCCACATGGAGCTCATATGTAGATGGAAGGTCCAGAATGTCCTTCAGGAGATTCTCGACGTAGGAGGCCATAAGGGTGATCTCCAGGCCCTCGGGGAGCCCATATAGACGCAGGTTCTCCCGCCTGGAGCGACCCTTCAAATCAGTGCACTTGGCCTGCAATTCCACTGTGTGAACCCAAAGAGACTGTACAACCTGGGCCAGTTGCATGGTGGTGTCCTTATTCTCCGACACACGTTCCTCTATCTGCCCAAAGCGTGTTTCCATCTGTGTTAGTTGTTGCTGGACCGATTTAAAATCCAATTTGTTTTCTTGTCGGAGCCGCTTAATTTCTTTAAGAAGCACTTCAAAACGGCTTCTGGATAGTTTTTCCAACTCCTCATCAGTATTGTCATCAGGGGCTGTAGTATTCGCCAGGGAGGACGATCTGCCGCACAGGCCTCTAAGAATCCTTTACCATCTCGGTGTTCTGAGCCTCCTCCTGTTTTAACTCTGTTCTTGTTTGCTTCTTGGGTTCCCCCTCCGGTTTTTTTGGACATTTTGCTGGTTTTTAGTCGTTTGCTAGCCTTAAAAGTTATATTTCAGGCAGTAAATCAGGGGGAGCTCATCTTCTAAGCTGTTGTTGGGTCCGTGATGTCACCGGAAGTCGTGCCTTGGCAAATTCTAGGTCTGCTGGTGGCAAAGAAGATGGAAACTGCAATCCACATAACCACTGAATTTGCCTACCCTGGCATTAAAGTCACCATATAATAGGATTTCCTCACATTCAGTACTGGCCCAGGCCAGGTGAATAGCTTCCTTTAAAAATTTCCAGATTTCAGGCAAATAATTTTTTGATTTGAGGGGGATGTATAAACATTAATCAAACAAAAAGTTCTCTTAAAAAAATTGAAGCTGTAGCTGGGAGGCTCCAATCTATAGCTGGGAAACTGAAGTCTTCCACCAGAAGCACACCCCTTTTCCTGCCATCTTGCCAATAGTTTCCACCAGTACCTTATCTAACTTCTCCCTCTATGCACCAGGACTCTGTAATGACCACAATATCCAGGTTGGCCTCTAGGTCCATAATCTTATTTCCAAGACTTCTGACGTTCGCACACATGGCCTTTATACAGCCTAAGAATCCTATCTACCCTACCTTTTACCTGCTGCCTAAGGTACACAAGTCTCTTGCCAGCCCACCTGGATGATCTGTAGTCTCAGGGATAGGTTCAGTGTCTGAGGATTTATCAGGATATGTGAATTTCTTTGAAAGAACTAGTATTCAGGATGCTGGCTTATCTCTGAGACACTATGGATATACCGAATAAGTTCCAGGGTTTGGGCTGGCCTTTGTGAGGACAGATGTCACATCAGTCAGTATGAGCACACCACACAGACTTGGCTTAGAAGCAGTGAGCCATTTTCTCAGGAGACATCAAGGAGAGCTGCCAGTGGTACCATCTAACTCTCTCCTCCAGGTAGTGGATTACATTTTTAACCGTAATTGCATCACATCTGATGGCCAGTTCTACCTCCAGCTCCAGGGCATGGCTGTGGGGGCCACTATGACCCCCTCATATGCCAACTGTAATCTGCACCTGGAGGGGTAGTCAGATGACACTGCTTTATTGATTATTTAATTATTTTTTTAAAATATATTTTTATTAGAGTTTTCTTTAAGTTAATGAGACACACCAAAGACAGTGACATACTGTTATACACTTCAGGACTGACTTTCTTACAGTATCAGAAAATAGGTGACTACTTGTCATTACTGTTATACAGTGACTGATGATAGTTAACTCTGTGGGGTACACATTATCTGGCTTAATAATTAGCAACATGATAAATCTCTTGTGCTATTTCTCTTCCCCCCTCCTCCCCCTCTCCCTTTTAACATTCTATGGACAAAACTCTAGATCTACAGCCGCCTGGTGTAATATCCACCGCTGCCATTTTCCTGTGACAGATTGTGACCAGTTGTTTATTTTTGCCGTTAGACTTTCCATTTGATAGATAGAGATCATAATCTGTCTCTAATCATGAATGGTTGGAATGCCTCATGTCATTCATTTTTTAGTAAGGGATATTTTGGCTTGCTAGTAGGTAGATTGGAAGCAGAGACTTTGTCCAAGGAGGGGAATGGTCTGGGTAGATGGCCAGCAATACCACCTCTGCTGTTAATTCTGTGTTTTCACCTAATCACTTCGTGATCTCAGTTTGTAAATTAATTCAGAAAGGGGCATTGACACATTATGTGAGCAATTTCAGCAAGTTTACAGCCACAACCCCTTCAGCAATGCCCATACCCCTCTGGTAAGTATTTCGTCAGCCTTGCCGGTGACCTGAAATATCGAGATCTGCATTTCCAGGAATACTCTCGCCATATATGCAATTGAGTAATCTTTACCGCCTTTAAGACTGCAGTCTCCCACCTATCTTTTGGCATAGCGAGATTTAAATCTTTATTCCAACTTTCTAATATAGAATCTGTTGATTCCTTAGTGAGATCTCTTATGATTTTGTATAGATTTCCTATTAAATGATTCCAGTGATTTCCTTGAGAGTGATCCAAGAATAATTTTAAAGGAAGGGGAATAGGATGAGTCAGTTTAGCTTGTATAATACAGTTTCTTAAAATATGGTTTCTAATTTGAAAATATCGGTATTGATCGGTACTTGTTAGATTATATTTCCGTATTAGTTTGTCAAATGTTAGGACCCCGTGTGGTCCCAAAAACTGAAAAACCTGTTCCTAGTCCCTTTCTTCTCCACCTGGAGAAGGACATATCAGTGTAGGATGGGATGAAGAGCTCATCCTTTGATATCGCTTTAGAATATTCATAAATTGGTTGAAGCGGTTCCTTTCTATGTAACTTAAACCACACCCTCAAGACCTGCGAAGTCACGTCTGTAAAATCTTTTAAGGGAGGGATTTTCCCCTTGGAAGCAAATAGGATATTTTTTGTGTCGTATAAATCATTCAGATGAAATTCCAGTTTCTTCCAAGGGGCTTCATAGTTTTCTGAAAGCCAGAGAAGAAGAGTATGGAGGAATGCCACTTCTGCATATCCTCTAAGATCTGGAAGATTGGTTTCTCTGTGAGCCAGAGATAACTTTAATATCTATAACTGTATTCTTGGGAGTTTTTTGTTCCATATGAAAGAGGATATCATAGCGTCCCATGATTTAAAAAAAGTATGGGGATGGGAAATATGGAATATTTTGAAATAAATATAAGAGACTGGGCAAGACACTCATCTGGATTGTCACTATTCTTTGCAATGTATTTATTTTATTTTTATTTATTTAGTTTTTGTTGACCGGGTAAGTACACTAGACAAATCCTGCCTATTTTCGGACACAACCCGAGGGAGTGGGATGCAGATGAATGCCAACTGACCTTGAACCAGATTAAGCTGTTGGTGGTATTTTTAGTGAATGAAGGAAATTTGGAAAGGACACCGGGGAAATTCCCCTACTCTAATGGTAGGGGGCCCCTCCCCTGAGACGACTGGACTATGCTCAGTATGTCTCAGTCGGTGGAGAGTGTGGAGGTGTTGGAGGACTGTTCTATGGATTTGGTTGCAGTACTCGAGGAGGCTTCGATTTGTTTGGAGAATATGGAAGTTCCAAGTGATCTCTTACCTGAGGTGGATTCGGCTCAGCATGCGGCTGTTGAAGGTCAGACGACTCTTGACCCAGTTCTGCTTTTGTCCACAGAAGACGAAAAGAAAAGAAAACGCCCGGAAGGTTGCCAGGTAGCTTCTTTTGGCGTTACTAAGAAATGTAATGTGCAGGTTTTTGACGACCCGCCGGCTGCAGCGGGTGTCCCAGCTACTGCTTTGGATGAGGATTCCTTCCCATTTTCGTCCCGGCTTGCCACTTGGTCTCCGGAGGTGGCGTTAGCAAATGCGGGTTGGGTGAAGACCCCGAATGCCTGGATTCCTGATCCCCATGTTCCTTTACCGGGGGCAGGATTGAACCGACGGGGGGAACTTTTGTGTTCACAGGCTCTGGAGGGGGTGCCGGACCGGACCGTTGCGTCATTTCCGCCTGCTAGTACCGAGGCCAGGAGCCCTGTTTCGGCTGATCCTGTGTCTGATTTTCGGTCTCCATCATCGAGACAGGCTTCTCCAGCTTCCTTGATTCCCGCGACGTCTACTGTTCCTGTTTCTGAGCCTATGACTGTGACACCGATACCAGGTCAGTGTCCTCAAACTGTAAGAGACGATATATCAGCTAGTTCTCTGGGCAGTTCGGTCCATAGACCTCCTCAGGCACAAACAGTAAAACCTGCCAGCTATGCCTCCCTCTTTAAATCTACAGATGTCCCTGTTAGGAAACGTTTTGTTGCACGCATCTATTATAAAGGAGGTATGGACCTTCCCCCCGATCGAAATTTTGTGGGCAAGTCCTTAATTATTGATTCCTTGGGGATTCGACCCTCGGAGGTGTATGCATTCATTCACTTTTCTGGGGATCATAATTTTGATGTTTCCTTTCGCTCTGCTGTTTTGTTGGACAAATTTTGGTCTGCATACTATGCTGCTCATATAGACCCTATCTGGAAACATTTTGTGGTAATACCTATTACCAGACCAACTGCTAAAGTTATTACTGTTCTTTTTCGGAATGAAGGAGTTAATGTACTGGATATTTTGTATTGGTTGGAAGAAGCGTTGTACAGTGAATGGAGTACCCCATGCATTGATTGTGATAATGGGTTTTGGACGGAGTGGAAATTCAATGTGCAACTTAAATGACTGAGGCTGGGATTCACCATCTCCCTAATTGTTTTTATTTGGGGAGGGACGTGGTATCCTGTTTTATCCAGGACAGCAATGTCTTGTTATAGATGTGGCTCACTATCTCATTTGAGCTCTGATTGTGACCAATTAAAATGTGCATCTTGTGGAATGTTGGGACATTCAGTGTTATCCTGTCACGGTCCTCCGCTTGTAACCTATGTGGTGAAACTACTCATGTTTTTGTGGCTTGTTCTTGGGCGGCCCATAATACCTCTGATTATGCAGAACATGATTCCTATATAGCTAAATCTTCGCTTCCTCTAGACCTGACCCCGGCTCAGGCCCTATTCCCAATACTAAGTTAAAGGTTCCTTCTTTTGTGGCCTCCCTTGATGTCTCAACTATCCCAAACCCTCCGGATCCCTCAGAAGCTCCACTGCCTGATAAGTTGCCTACCTCCCCTAGTGTTTCAGTCCTTACTCCTGTACAGGCTCCGCCTCTCCCGGCAAGTGAAGACTTGGAGCCAGGGGAAGTTTTGGAGCCCTCACCGCCAGTTGCTAGACGACTTCACTCCACCAAACAAGTGGAGGCAGTCTCTATACTTTCTGTCCCAGTATCCAATCCATATGAACCTTTGCAGAGTTGGGGTGATGCTATGGATGAGGAAGAATTAGGGGACTCTGTTCCTGCTCCTCTTCCTATGGCTACCTCTGCACTACTGCCCCTGGTTGATAACTCTGGGATTCCCTTGAAGAAGAAAACTGTTAGAACTAGGAGAAAGAAATGATCTGGTTAATCTTGATAAGGTTTTTCCTTTTTCCTTTTTTCATGTCTTCTGTATGTTTAGCTAGTCTTAATGTTAATAGCATTCGTTCACAGTATAAACGCACAGCTACTTTTTCAGCTTTACATAGTTTGGCTTATGAGGTTTATTTGTTACAAGATGTCAGGTTTTATACTACTGGGGAAGCAGCTACAGCTTCGAGGGATTGGGGGTTGGGGCCCTCATATTGGTCCCTGGGCCAGGACCTTTGTTCCGGCATCGGATCTTGTTTTACTTCATCTAACTTTACTTTGCAGAAGATGGTGGATTTAGTTCCGGGTAGAGTATTATTGTTGGATCTTTTATGGTATGGTTTACCTTACCGACTTATTAATATTTACGCTGCACAACAGAAGGCTGCTAGGGTTCAGCTTTTTCGCCTAATTAAGCCTTATTTGTTTATGAACCGGATTATTTTATGGGGTGGAGATTTCAACTCTAGTCTAGATGTCCCTCCCAATAAGAAAGTTTATTGTGATACTCAAGCTTTACGTACTATTATTAAAGAGATGAATTTGGTTGATGTATTTGCCCAGTCCTTGTTGCCTACCTTTTCGAAAGGTAAATTAACCTCTAGGATAGATTTTTGGTTCTGTTCACGTACTGTTGGGGCAGTGGCAGGTGTAACAGTGCCTATGGCTACTTCAGATCATCATTTATTAGGGATACGGATTCATTTGGGGGAAGTTTTATCACAGGGGCCTGGGGTTTGGAGAGTTAATGCGTCTTTATTATTGGTTCCAGAGTTTCACCACGGTTTTTTGGAATTGATTTCAGATCGCATTTCTGTGGTTGTTCTTTATGATTCCATGATTGACTGGTGGTTTGATACTAAATTATATTTGGTGGCTTATTTTAGACACTATTCTAGATTTTTGGCTGATACTAGACATCATACCTCCAGACTCTTACGAGCTGAATTGTTGGCATTATTTACTGAATCTCATTTATTTAGCTCTGACTGTTCTGCCCGTATAAAAGAGGTTAAGACTGCCTTAACTAAAGTTCAGTATGATAGACAAAAATCTATTGTTTTTGAACAGAAATTTCGGACTTCTGGGAAACAGTGTCAATTTAACCCTTTTGACGTTACTAAGGAAAAGTTTTGTGGTAAACAGATGGTTCAACTTCTTGATGATCAAGGGCATATGGTTAAAGGGCAGATGAATATTATGGAATGTGTTACTAAATTTGTGAAACATACTTTTGAATATCCAGTTGCTGAATCTTCTGACATGTCACTATTATTACAAGCATCGGATGTACCTACCCTGCCGGCAATTCAACGGCAAGAGCTTGTAGCACCTTTTACTTTAGAGGAAGTGAAAGGAGTTATTTCTGGTCTTAGGGATAGGGTGGCTCCTGGCTCTGATGGGTTGTCTGCGGAAATTTATAAGTCCTTATGGAAATTTATGCCAACTCAGTTATTAGCTGTATTCAATGACTTTTTACATGAGGACCGTTTGGCGGATCAGATGTATGAAGGTTTGATGTTGTTTCTTTATAAAAAGGGTGACAAATCTGATTTGGGGAATTGGAGGCCTATCACCCTATTAAATACAGATTATAAAATTTTTTCCAAATTACTGGGGAATAGGATTTCGAAAATTTTGTCTTCTTTACTTTCGCCATTTCAGTATTGCTCAGTCTCTGGTAGATCCATCTGAGATGCTTTACTTTTAATAAGAGAATTATTTTCTCAAGGTCAAAAGGGAGCTCTTCATGGCTACTTATTTAATTTTGATCTCTCCAAGGCTTTTGATGGGGTTTCTCAAGAATTTATATGGTTGACCCTTAGAGCTTATGGGTTTCCACAGACTTTTGTTAATTGGCTCACTTTATGTTATTCTTTAGCTTATGTTAGACCATATGTTAATGGTGATTGGATCTCCTGTTACATCTGCTGGGAGTCCGCCAGGTTGCCCTTGAGCCCCTTATTGTTTGTAATAGCTTTGGATCCCATTATTAGGCTACTTTATAAGTCCCCTAGACTTTTGGGTCTTTCAGGTTTGGACTGCAGTATTCAAAAAGTAATCTGTTACGCTGATGATTTATGTGTTCTGGTGCCTACTGCTTTGGTGGGTTGTTTATTATGTAAGATTTTACCGTTTTTTTTATCGGTTATTGGTTCCAGTTTAAATTTACGGAAGAGCGTGTGTTTTAATTTAGCTCCATCTCTGGAGGGTAGTTCCTCTATTGGGGGTATTCGTTTAGTGGATTCTCCACATAAGTTATTAGGTATTTATTTTGGGGTTCCGGATACGGCTATGTACAATTGGAAATATGTTTGAATAAGGGTAGGGAAAAGGTATGTAAGTGGAATAAATGGTTTCTGGTAAAAGAAACGGATTTTTTGATTAAAACATGTTTATTACCTTTGTTCTTACATGTAGCACATATTTTCGTTTGCCTAGATGTTTTTTTGTGCCCCTTTTAAGTCTTTTCTTTTCTTGTTTTTGGGGTAGTCGCCTCAACCCGGTTAAACGTAACATTTTGTTGAATAATTACCGGCAGGGAGGGGTCTCTATGATTCACCCGATTAGTGTTTTTTTATTCTCTTTTTTTTCTCTACCAATCTAAAGCCTTTAGTTATTGATTCACTTCAGCTTTGGGTTCCTTTTGTACGAATTTCACTTTGAGATTTTACAGGAATGGGGTGTAGGGAGTTTCATCCACAAAAATAAAAGGAAATATGTATTATCTCCAGATTGGGTCACGGTGTTTGACATGCTTAAGACATGGCATATTACGGTACCCATGATTAAGGATTTTTCTCGGAAAAAGTTGTATATGGTGATAGTGGAGTCCTATTTTATGGAAGAAGTTTTTCCAGAGTTCACATTGACAGAAAAGGAACAGATTGGAAATCGCCTTGTTGATGCTCGTATTCCTGTGGCACTGTGGGATATTGCTTGGTTAGGGGCACATGGTAAAATTAATGTACGTGGTAATCACAAACATAAACAAGTAATGGATCGTTATTGTTTTCGGGCTTCTTGTCCAGCTCTTATAGAGTCTATGTCTCATTTATATTTCTCTTGTCCTTTCATTTTGCGGTTTTGTTTTTGTATGTCCGGTTTTGGAATAAAGTTTGCGCAAGTGGGACCAGAGAGCTTTATTTTTTGGTGTATTTCCGGTCTCCTGGGCTGGGTGTAATTCTAGTACTTTGAATATTATAGTGATTATAATACTGTATTGGGTATGGCAGGTTAGGTGTTGGTTTTTATTTCAACAACATCATCTTACTCCTGAGGAATTACTCACGAAAGTGATAGCCCACATTGATCGTATTAAAGAAGGAGAAAGGAAGCTTCTCAAACAGAATATGTGGGAACAATATTGGGATTTCTATTGAATTATTTCTTTGACTATTATATATGTTTTTTTCCCTCTTATCCATTTCTTTGTTTTTTTCTCTCAGGATACAAGGTGGACTTTGAACTTCTCCTTTTGAAGATTTTTGTATGAATCTTTTGATTTATTTATTCTCTTGTTGTATATTAAGTTGTTGTGTATATATATTATGATTTTAATAAACATACACCTACTCTTTTCGATAAGTGCCATGGGATCTTTAACATCCACCTGGACTACCACCAATCCAGGCAGATGGGACCTTGGTTTAACATCTCCTCCGAAAAACGGCACCTCAGAAGTGCAGCACCCCTCTCATACTGCACTACAGTGTTAGTACTGGGATATTAACCCAAGTGCCAGATGTGGGAACTGAACCCTCAGCCCTCTGATCTCCCGGCCTCAGAGGCGAGTGTGCTACTTACTGAGCCACTGACACTGCAAATAATGTAAGTGGACGTTTTTGCCATTTATCTAGGTCCTTTTGTATAGAAATTGTCAAGGGTTCATAATTTATTAATTCTGTTACCTTTAAATTTTGAGGAAATACTTCACTTTAGTTGAGTTCCATTTCAGGGTCAGGGCTTGCTATAGAGTTTTTGAAGGTGTGTAATTGTACAGTAGGGCCTTTGTTTTAGCATTATTTAATTTGAAACCAGCTATGTTTTCATATCTGTTTAATATACTACATGCCTTTATGATCGAATTTGAGGGTGATAGGAGAGGCAAGAGGATGTCGTCTGTATATAGACTAATTTTATAGTCTGCTTGATACAAAAGGATTCCCTCTATTTTTGTTGATGCTCTTAATGCGACAGCAAGGGGTTCAATATATAGTACAAATAACATGGGGGATAGTGGGCAACCCTGTCGTGTGCCTTGATATAATAGGAATGGTGAAGATAACCCCCCATTAATTCGTATATAAGCTTTTGAGGAGGAGTAGATTTACATGAGCCAGGTCAGGAATGAGTCTGGAAATCTGAACGCTTGCAGTGCATCCCATAAAAAGGGCCAGAAAACATGATCTAATGCCTTTTCTGTATCTAAGCTTATAAAGGCTAACGGTATTTTTCGGGTTTGAATGTATTCTATTAGAATTAGAGTATTTCTGATGTTGTCCGTAGTGTTTCTCTGTTTAGTAAAACCTGCTTGGCTTGAGTGTATTATGGTAGGAAGAATGACTTCCAACCTTGCTGCCCAAATGGCCATATAAATTTTATAGTCGGTGTTTAATATGGATATGGGTCGGTATCAAGATGCTTCCATTTTATTCCCATTAGGCTTGGGGATTGCTGCAATTGTGGAGTATTCCCAAGACAAGGGAGATCGATTATTTAATTCTTGTTTGATCAGGATCACTAGAGCAGATTGAGCAGTTCATTTCTTGGCTTTATGTAAATAATTTCAACTTAAAGTTCACATGTACTGCTAATAGAACAAGCATTGAATTTTTGGGTATTTGTTTTTTAATATTGATGACCATGGATCTGTACAAAGTGACACTTTTGACAAAGACACAGCAGGAAATGCTTTGCTCAGGGCAGAGAGTAGTCATCCAACAAGTCTGATCAACTGCATCCCTATGGGGCAGTCCCTCAGGAGCAGACAGAACTCCACCGAAGAGAGGTTTGGACAGCAGTGTATTGCACTGAATAACCAATTCAAGGCTAGTGGTTATTCTAACCGGGTAATTAGCAAAGCCTATAAGAGAGAGAGAGAGAACAAAATCGACTACCAGGGACTTGCTTTTGGTCCCGAGGGCCAAGAGTGGCACAGAGAGATCCCTGAATACTTTTGTTACCAGATGTAACCCCATTGCAAACAAGATTAAAGAGGCAGTGCCTAAATGCTGGCCTGTGTTGCTGTCTGACCCTAATATTGAGAGGAACCATCTGTTTAAAAAGGCTAGGGTGTTTATACAGATACTGTACTGTAGTTTAAAACATAAAAAAAGAGCTTGCAAGGAAAGCTACCTGCTACTATTTTACTTGACAGATTACCCAGTGTTTTGCATATTTACCTGTTCTTGACTGCTGCTAGAAGGCCTCACCTTGTTTGTCCAGTCATCTTACAATGCAGTTTTTACTTGACTCATTACCCTTTTGAACTCTAATGGCTGGCCTATCAGATTGTATTTCCAATGTCCAACTGTTCCATTGTCTGTACCTGACCAGGCCCTACAAGGGCTAGCATTGTTCATGCCTTTCTTTAGACTGTACCAGAGACCAGGCTCTACTTGAGCTAGTACTGTTCTTGTTAATGAAAAGTAAAGTATTCCTTTATTGATGTGGAACCTTTGGAAAAGAGCACTTGTGCTCAAAGGTGTTATCTGAACCTTCAAATAAATAAATAAAAACATAATAAGCAATGCAACAATATAATATCCAGGTGCAATAAAATATTAAGGGTGTGTTAAAAGAAATATTACCAGTAGAGACAGAGAAGTGATACTGCCAGTTTATAGATCCTTAGCAGGACCCCAGTTGGAATAATGTAGCTCGTTTTGGGCACCCCAAAGTCTGGTGATATCAGCAACATTGAACGTGTACAAAGAAGGGGGACAGAAATAATAATAATAAAAGGCATGAAAGGTCTATTGTACAAATCAAGACTAAATGAACTAGCATTGTACAGACAAGACATGAGAAGACTTAGAGGGGACTTAATGTCAATATGTAAAGTGATTGCAGATAAGGATATAATGAGCTGTCTACATTTAGAATTCAGAGAACTCAAAAGGGTACTAGAGGACACAAACTACAGTTAAAGGGTAAGCATTATAAATTAGTCAGTAGAGGAAGACACTGTATAGCAGATTATATTAGCTTTCCGTTTACATAAGCTAAATTAGCTGAAAGCAAAGAACCACTAATATAAACAGATCGCTAATATAATCTGCCATGCTAACTATACTCCTGCAGTAAGCACTGAGCACTAATTATATCAAGTGCTAATATGTACAACCGGAGTTGTCGCGTTAAATATATCAGGCGCTAGTACTAACTGCTATACAGTAGTTTACTCTGAGGGTAGTACAATTTTGGAGTAAATTACCTGAAACAATAGTAATGAGTCGCAGCCTAACCAATTTTAAAAATAAACCAGACATATGGGGGTCTTTGGATAGAACTGTTAATAAACGGTGAACAGGCCAGATGGGCAAAAGCTCCCTCTTATCCGTTACTCCTGTCCTATGATGTGGCCAGGATAGTTGTTCTTAAGTACCGAAATCTGGCCAATGGAAAATCATGCACACAAATGCCCACAGTGTGGGAAACAAGATCCCAGACCTGGAGGCAACAATGACAGAGGCTAAACTGGACATAGTAGATTAGCAAGACATGGTTCACCAGTAACCACACTTGGAAGACTTCAGTTCCCGGCTATGTATTGTTCAGAAGAGACCGAGGTGCAAAAAAAAAGGGGGGGGGGGGGCCTTTATGTCAATGAAAATATCAAAGCTACAGAAGTTCAGAATACACATAAGGAGCCAGAAGAACTGTGGGTCACACTGAAAACAGGAAATAGGACAGTCATACGAACTGGAGTTGTCTACAGGCCTCCAGACCAGGGGGAGGACATAGACACATTACTGTTAGAAGATATGCAAAACATGACAGCTAAAGGGCAGGGTCTAATAATGGGAGACTTCAACATGCCAGATACAGATTGGTCAATACCAGCAGGAACATCCGCCAGGACTAGACACACAGTGGATTCCCTGCAGGGGAGGGCCTCAAACAGTTGGTACAACAACCCACAAAAGACAGGGCTATCCTGGATCTAGTACTGACTAATGGGGAAAGGATCACAGATCTCCAGGTAGAAAGTCACCTGGGGGACAGTGACCATCACATGGTATGATTCAGTTTGGCCACTAGAACTAAATCATCCCATTCCAAGGCACAAATATGGGATTTCAGAGGAGCCGACTTTGATAAGATGGCCAACAGAGTTAAGCTATCCCTGGCAAGAAGAAATACAGGTGAGGGGGTACAGGCAAAGTGGGCAAGCATTACGGATGCAATACTTGAAGCAACATCCCACTGCGTTAGGGAGAAAAGCAAGTGCAAAAGAAGGAGGAAACCACTTTGGTTCTCTAAAACAGTAGCAGAAAAGATCAGAGCCAAAAGTTTGGCCTTCAGGAAATGTAAAACAACGCAGCGGGACGAAGATAGGGAGGCATACCAAGCTTCCGTAAGAGAAGCAGGGAAGGCAGTAAGGTAGGCAAAGGCCCAAACCAAGGAAACACTAGCATGAACAGTAAAAGAAGGGGACAAGACTTTCTATAGATACATTAGTGAAACGGGAAAGTCCAGAGGAGGTATTGCTAAGATCAAAGGGGATAAGGGGGAGTGTGTGGAGGAGGACCAAGGTAAAACATCTATCCTAAATAGATACTTCTGCTCAGTAGGGTAGGGCCCACAGCTTAGCACCATGGACACAGGGGGGAGGGAGGTGTGCACAAGTCCCTTCACAAAAGAAAGGGTCCTACAAGAGCTCGCTAAGCTCAGGGTGGACAAGGCAATGGGACCTGATGGCATACATCCCAGGGTACTAAAGAAGCTAAGGGTGGAACTAGCAGAGCCATTAGCAGAACTGTTTAGTGAGTCTCTTAGCACAGGAGAGGTCCCAGAAGACTGGAGAAGGGCTCATGTGATCCCACTCCACAAGAGTGGCGGCAGGGAGGAGGCAGGGAACTACAGACCAGTCAGTCTTACCTCAGTAGTGGGCAAGATTTTGGAAGCACTCCTTAAGGAAAGGATAGTACAACACCTGGAATCCATTGGGGCACAGGATCCAAGACAGCATGGGTTTACAACAGGAAGGTCCTGTCAAACTAATCTCATAGATTTCTTTGACTGGGTAACCAGAGTGGTGGACCAAGGGGGTACAGTTGATGTTGCCTACCTTGACTTCAGCAAAACTTTCAATACTGTTCCACATAGAAGATTGAATAATAAGCTGGGGAGGCTTGGGGTGGGTCTGAAATTGGTCAACTGGGTGGCAAACTGGTTGGCGGGCAGAAAACAGAGAGTGTTGGTAAATGGTATACAGTAAGAAGAGATGCAAGTCACAAGTGGAATACCTCAGGAATCAGTCCTGGGGCCAGTCCTCTTCAATATCTTCATCATTGACATTGCAATTGGACTGCAGGGTAAGGTTTGCCTATTTGCAGATGACACCAAGACCTGCAACAGAGTAGATGATCCAGATATGGTGGGCAGAATGACAAGAGATCTGGAAAAACTGGCAAAATGATCTTAAGAGTGGCAACTGCGGTTTAATGCAAAGAAGTGCAAGATCGTGCACATAGGGAAGAGAAACAGTGAAGCTACCTATAGGTTGGGAGGGGAGTTGCTGGCAATCACAAGGGAAGAAAGAGACTTGGGCATCATCATCACAGATGACCTGAAATCATCCAAGCAGACCACTAAAGCAGTAGGTAAGGCTAGAGGGATGTTGGGGTGTATTAGTAGGGGTATCACAAGTTTTAAGAAGGAGGTAATAATACCTCTTTACAAGACACTGGTTAGGCCCCATCTGGAGTACTGCATGCAATACTGGAGGCCGCACCTGCATAAGGACATTAACATAATGGAGGCAGTCCAGAGAAGGGCAACCAAAATGGTGCAGGGACAGAATCAGAAAACACATGAGGACAGATTAACGGAGCTCAATATGTATACCCTAGAGCAAAGAAGGGAGGGAGGTGATATGATCGAACCATTCAAGCATCTTAAGGGCATTAACAAGGCGAAAGAGTCTAACATGTTTCAATATACGAAAAATAGCAGGACAACAGTACACAGCATGAGATTAGAGGGAGGCCGATTAAGGGGTAATGTGAGGAAGTTCTTTTTCACAAAAAGGGTGGTGGATGCATGGAACGGCCTACCTCAGGAAGTAGTGGCTATGAATACAGTGCAGGGCTTCCAAGAGGCATGGGATAGGCATAAGGGAGCAATACAGATGAGTATGAATAGATAGGCCATTGAAAGAGTAAAGGTCTGTGGCACATTCATAAGGTAGAAAAAATGGGCAGACTGGATGGGCCTTGCGGTCCTTATCTGCTGTCAACTTCTGTGTTTCTATGTAAGCCAAGAGTTACTTTTTCTAGGGGCAGAATTTAAGTGATATCCTTATGAAGGGTAACTTTTCGTAGAGCCTAGAAAAGAAATATGGCTTCATAGTACGCCACAGGGCTTCCATCTGTGTAAAAAAAAAAAATATGCAGCATGCAAATATGCTGTGAACAGTGGATGGGTTGCATTGGTGATCTTGACAAACTAATTGAAATTAGTCAGTTTGCTAGCTGTTACTCGGAGTGTGTGATTTATGTTGCCCGGTGTTCCTGCAACAAAATTTATGTCGGCTGGGCAACCGGTGCTTAAAGTGAGAATGTTAGAACACATTGGAGCCATTCTCAGTTGGGGGCACACTATAGTGTTTAACATAACTGGAACCCTGCATGTCTAAACTTTGTTGCACTTTAATCGCCTGGTTAAATAAAGATTGATTGACTGATTGATGTGCCCAAATCAATTTTTTTGGGGAAGGGGGTTTGACATACTCCAAAAATTGCTCCAAAGGGAGTTTTAGTGGACATTTCATTTTAATTGTCTGACATTGCATGGCTTAAATGATGCTCTGATTTGTAGCCATTTTTAGAAGGTTCACCCATATTGGTGCGACAGTCATTTTGTCAACGCCGATTAGGGCGCAGGCAATACGTCGCCCGGCATTACAACACCAATGCGCTGTTCCAGGACATAGTCAGGTTTTGCAGGGGGCATTCCCTGAAGGAGACAGATATTGTGTTGGTGCCGAAGATGGTGTGAGTGCAGGGTGATCTAAAATCAAGATTGCCCCTGTCACGGTCACCGTTGTTGAAGCTCCCTAATTGCAGCACCATAATGAAGTCGCCCCGCTAATGGTATTACTTTTTATAAGGAGTCTTATCATTGATATTCCTTTAAGGTCTGCTGTTGTACACTTGAGATTTCTAGATGTGTGAGTTTATGGTATGTTGATTCTTTCTAGGGTGCGATTTTAACCATTATGATTTTCCTTTCTCAAATTGGGTGCCTTTGATCTTTTCTTTTTTTTTTAATATTCTTTTCTGGCTCTGCATGGCCCTGGAGAACTCTCTTGGGCATCCACACATCCTTGGCTCTACTTCCAGGCCTGAAACTCTCCAGCTTTCTGGCACCAGCCCGGCTATCCCCTCAGCTCTGAGCCCTCCCAAGATGGGGCCGCCCTATCTGCCTAGGGCACTTTATCTGTAATTCAGGCCGGCTGGAGGAGTCCATCCAGTGGAGTGTGTTCGAAGGGGTGGTGCTGTTGCCTATCTCCGGGAGCGGGGGTTTTCTTGGCTGCTTTGCGTCCCCTTCCCCTCCACCACCCCTGGCAGAGCTCGGATGTGCAATGGCGCCAGGCACGCCTGCTGCTGCTCTGCGTTCCACTAGCATGCCCTGCGCAATGCAGTGCCTCCGGTTGCCACCGGGGGCTGCTGCGGTGCTGGGAAGGAGCCTGGATCCTCCCCTGAGAGAGGAGAGCAGTCCTCCAGATGCTCAATCCTCTCTTTCCCCTGCCGACTCCCGGCGGCCCGGGCTCATTCCCGAACCTGGGTCACCGGCATGGTGCGAGTTGTGGTGTTCAGCACCTCAACCCTCTGCGCCACCAGGCCGGCCGCCTTTGATCTTTTCTGACAAGTTTTTTTCATCAATACAGCATTTAAGGAAATTGTCAGCATTGGGATTATTTATCATGAGGTTTAAATGCTTATGGACTACCCATATTCTTGTAATACTTTGTCCTTTCATAATATGTTTTTTTGCCTGTATAATTTGATGTTCTTGATTTTGAGATATGCCATAATTTGCATCCATTACATTACTGATATTTTGGCATCATAGGGTCTCCTTATGTGTAGTACTTGTATATGTCTGCTACCTCTCCTTCATCCCCACCCCTTTACCTACCCACCTCTTCTCTTTTTTCATCTTTTGTTTTTATTTTATACACCTTCCCCTTGTTTATTCCTCCTTTTGTTTTGTGCTGTTTTTTTTTCTTGTCCAATCCACACAGTTAGCTTTGCTGTTTATATCTATTAGATGGTAGGTAGGTAAATCAATCGATCAGAATCTTTATTTAACCAGGCGAACATCATTAAGCAAGCTCATTTTCAAGATGGACCTGGAAAGGAGAGGTTAACGATACATACAAAGGAATACTCAGTTACATCATAATTGGGTAAACAATATATACAAAATGAATTCACACTTACATAGCATTTACATAGAGCAGTAATTATACACGGAAGGTTTATAATACACGCGAAACAGAGTATTACAAAGAGCCATTAAGCTAAGACCATGAAGAGTATGCAGCTAAAAAGTATAGCAACTGTAGTACAGTATATACAGGTTAAACGTACGCAACTATAATTACAGTGTGTATTTGAAGTATCCTTGAACACAATTATTGATTGAAGGAGCTTGTTTGGGCATGGGAGGGGTGGGAAGGGGGACGCAAGAGGGTGAGTAAGGAGAGCTACGTGGTACCTGCCTGCAAGAGCGAGGGTGGCAACACTTAGGGAGTGGAAAGCAAAACACCATGACGGTGTCAAGGGGGAGGTAAGCAAGGAGTGTAGGTGGGAGCCAGGGGGACATGGAAAAGGAACTAATGATAAGGGGGGAAAAAAACCACATGGTTGGGATAGAAGGAGCAGTCATGTAAGTTCTTTTAGGCTGTAACATTGCCGAAGAGGGGTGGGAAAGAAATACCAGTAAAGGGATGCACTGGAGCAGATGGAGCTGAGGCTAGGGGAAGGTGACATCAGGGGAAGCAGTTACAGGATTCCTTGATAGAGCGAGAATAAAGTGGTTTGAAGGCTGATAGTTTGATTGGGTAAGCCAACGTCAGGGTTTTTTGCAAGGTGTTCCAGAGAGAGGGTAAAGGGTGAGATATGGCAGACCTGCCAAAGGGTGACTTGAACTTCAGTACTGCAAGGGAGATAACGGAGTAACTCCTTAAGGCATATTTACCTATCACACCTAGAAGAAGACAATCTGAGATGTACTGAGGCAACATCTTCGTGATGGTTCTAAATGTCCAGAGAGCTGCATTCCTCTGTCTTCTGTAGTTAAGGGATGACCATCCTACTGTGGTGTAAAGGGAGCAGTGATGTGTGGAGTATGGGAGACCAGTTATGAACTTTAAGGCCCGATGGTAGAGTGTGTCTAATTTAACCAGGGCAGACACGGGGCCTTGGCTGTAAAGGAAATCTGTGTAGTCCAGTCAGGTAAGGAATGTGGTTTGGACCAGTCTCTTCCTTGCATCCAGTGTTAGAAAATGTTTGATCCTATAGAAGAGGCCAAGCCTCATATTTATTTTTTTATTTAGTTTTTGTTTACCGGGTAGGTACACTAGCCATGAAATGACTATTTTCAGGCACGACCTGGGAGAGTACAACAAAGAACAGTGGAACAACAACACACTTGGGTACAGTAATAACAAGTAGAGGAATACAGTAAAGCGATAATACAAGGATTACAATAAGTAAAAGTTACACAATATTGGCAAACATAAGACAAATAATGGCATCAAAGTTTAATAATAAGTGCAGGAGTCATGGATTCGACCTGAGGAGAGACAGGGTTAGGTCTGAAAATAAGGTTAGTGTGGGAGGGGGGAGAGAGAGAGAGAAATGAGGAGATGATCAGCTGTAACAAGAAAGATAGGTAGAAGGAGGTGTTGATATGGAGGAGGAAACAATCTAAGAGTAGGAGGAAAGATGTTGAGAAAATTGGGGTCAGCAGGTCTAGGGTGGTTTGAAACTGGAGCATTTATAGGACAGGATTAAGTGATTACGATATGCCTTCTTGAAAGCAACATGGGATGAGGCCTCATGAATGTTTAGTGGTAGGGAGTTCCAGTAATGGGGCAGACAGGCAACTGCACCGGCGCCTTTAGAGGTAGAGTGCCTGGGAGACGAGAACAGGGGCAGAGACTGCTGAGCGAAATTCATAGAGGGATGACTGTGTTTGAAAGAGACCCGCAAGGGATTGAGAAGTTTGTGATCTGATAATGCTGTCAATTATGGATCCAAAGGCATAAGACCGAGACTCGTAGGGCGGAAGCCATCCAAGGTCAAAGTAGAGGGTGCAGTGGTGTTTCAGACGGTGGGAGGAGAGTGCATACCGACAGATGTTATTGTAGGTGACATCCCATTTCCGAAGACTGGATTTGCTTGCAGATGTATAGGTGACAACTCCATAGTTTAGTGAGGGCAGTAGAACTCCACAGGTTATGGCAAGTCTAGCTGAAGGGGTGAGAGCATAGCTGGTCCGATAGGCAATACCAAGTTTGGTATTTACCGACTTACAGGTTTGCAGGATGTGGGTGTCGAAAGTTGGTGAGGAATCAAGCGTGATACCCAAATATTTAAAGGAGCTGACCACCCCAATGGATTTACCACTTAAGGTGGAAACTTTAAAATCGTTTTGGGCTTGTTTGAGCTTACAGCTTGAGCCGAATAGCATAGCTTGGGTCTTGGACTCATTTAGGACAAGTTTGTGAGAATTCAGCCACTGTTACTCATGAGTTGAAAGTAATGGGAGAGTCGTTCATTGATATCATCAATGCATTTGGCACTAGTGTACAGGACAATATCATCCACATACAGCAGGGAGGCAGTCTGCGACAGGTTAGAGTTGATATTGTTTAGGAAAAGAGAAAAGCAGTGGGCCTAATATAGACCCCTGGGGGACCCCTATGTTAATTGTATACGTATCCGAGGAGTTAGAGTTATATTTTGCGAATTGAGTTCGGTCTGATAGATAGCTACCGAACCAGTTTGCTACATTAGAGGAGAAACCAAGAGATCTGAGTGCGGCAACGAGAAGAGCGTGATCAACCAGATCAAAGGCCTTGGTCATATCGATAAAGATGGACGCAGTAAGGAGAGCAGAATCCATGGCCTTAAGGACATCAGAGGTAAGCTTAAGTGGGGCAGTTGTAGTTACTGTGTCCCTTATGGAAGCCATGCTGAGCTGGATTTAGGAGGTAATTTTTAAGGAGAAATTCAATAGTTTGGGTAGCTACAAGTTTTTCTAGAATTTTAGTAAGAACAGACAGGATTGCAACAGGCCTATAATTGAGTGTGTCTTTGGGGTCACCTTTTTTGAGAACAGGGGTTATCCTTGCCATCTTCCATATATCAGGGACACGATTTTGACACAGCGAGAGATTAAAGATCTTGGTTAGGGGGGCAACAATGAAAGGGGCAGCTAGTTTTAGTAACTTGGGTTCGAGATTGTCCGAGCCCACTGCCGCATCCTCAGGTATATTGTTAAGTAATTTTTGTACCTCCTGGGATGAGACAGACTTGAAATAGAAGGTTGGATGATTAACATTTGTAGGAATATGAAGGGACGACTAGGCAGGGAAGGAGGAGGTGTATTTTGTTAGGTCAGACAATTGATTATTGAAGAAATTAGCTATGGTGAGGGGATTGTTGCAGTGGACACCATTGCGAGACATGTCATTAGGGGAGTATGACGTGTTTGAGCCCATAAGGAATTTAATGTGGGACCAGAATTTCTTTGAGTCTCCATAGGAATTGGTTAAAAGATCTTTGCAATTAGAGTTTTTGGCTTGTTTGATATCCTTTTTACAGGAGTTACGCAGGGCTCGGTAGGTATTTAGATCTGCTGTATGGCTGGATCTCTTGTAGTGGATCCAGCTTTTATCACTTAAACGTAGTTTTCTGAGCAGTTCGGATTTTAACCATCTAGTTTGCCTGTTTTTTACTCGGTGTGTTACCAGCTTGCAGTATTGCTCCTGCAGCGCTTGGAAGTGGGATAAGAAGATGTTTAGAGAAGACTGAGCATCATTAGCTCCTAAAAGAGAGAACCAGTCCGTACAAGCAACGTCTTGAAGAAAAGCTTGGGGGTTGAAATTAGTATAATCACGAACGGTAATGAAGTGGGGCTGCGTTATTAAAGGCTTCCCTTTGCCCCAAATGCAGAAGGTGGGGGAATGGTCAGTAATAGCATCAGCTAGTACACCTGAGACGACAGTGTGCTCAGGATGGTTAGTCATAATCCAATCGAGCAGGGTGCCAGTGTTAGAGTGGGGGGAAATTCTAGTAGGGTCAAGGATAAGCTGGTGGAGATTAAGGCTTTGGATACTTGGCAGGGATGTGGGTTGAGAGCTACCCAACCAGTTTATATTTAGGTCCCCAAGGATAAGAACTTCATTTCTTCCAGAGTGAACGACGGTTTGATCCAGCAGTTCCTCCAGTCCTTTATGACCACTCCTGGGGGTTATAGACACAGACTATATGTAATTTCTTAGGGTCGAGAGTGAGGAGGGTATGAAGCGCTTCACAGTGGTTGAGGGGGGACGAGCTAATAGCAGAAAGTTGGAGGTAACTTTTAAAGTAAATTGCTGTGCCCCACCTCTTTTGGGGGGGGGTCTATCGAGTCTCAGGAGGTGTTAGGATGGGATGGTACACAGAGAGTCAGGGGTGGATGTCTTGAGCCAGGTTTCTGTGAGGCAGATCATATCTGGCTTGTAGAGGGAGGTCCATGCTTCTAGTTCAGCAAAGGGTTTCTCAAGGCTCCTTATGTTATGGTGGATGATTGTAAGACCTTTAGCATTTAGACTGGGGTTGGTTGTACAATTTATTGGGCCAGGGTTAAGTAGGACATCACCTGAGAGCAGTATGGATTGAAAGAGTAGATACCACAGCCTTTTGCGCATGTAGGGCATGTAGAGTTGTAAGGAGAGGAGAGAATAAGCATCCAGAGAAACAGTAGAGAGGACACAAAATAAGACATGATGGGAGTGGTGCAGTGCAATGGCTATGGGCGGCAGTGTTCTGGGAGACATTCTGGAGGCTGCGATGCTGCCCTATTTGCAGGCACCTCTCTGGTCTGAGAGAGGAGGTTGCCCATCTCCAGGCTGACCTGGCTAGGATTCGTGAAACCTCCTCCCCCCACCCAGGGACCACCAAGGCCAATGCCACTACCTCAGAGGTTGCCAAGAAAGAGGAGAGGCTGGACCAGGGTGAGCTCAAGGAGGGAGAGGGTGGTGGAACAGAGTTGCATCCCTCCAGCTGTACCTCTCTACAATTCAGTTGCTCTTCTGGTGGATAGTGGTTCCTCTATGGAGGCACCTGCAGTGGAGACCAAGGAAGATGCTGGGAACCTTCACAAAGGAGACCCATAGGAGGGTGGCATGGGACCCCACAGAGGAAGGAAACAACTCCTGGTGGGGGACTCTATCATTAGGGGGGTAGAAATGGGGGAGGAAGGGTAGAGGGAGGTAAGGTGCCTTCCTGGCGCCACGGCTTGGAGGGACGGGAAGCGAATCCTCAGGATCGTGGGAGGAGCTGCACGAGGGAGGGAGCTGGATGTCATTGTCCACCTAGGGACAAATGACCTGGCTAGGAATGGGATCAGAGCGGTGCAAGAGGAGTTTGTAGAGTTGGGGAAGGGCCTTAGACAAGTAGCGCATACGGTAACCTTCTCGGAGGTGCTGCCTGTCTATGGCAAGGAGATGCTAGGGCACTTCTCACCAGGGAATTCAATGAGTGGTTGAAAACTGGTGTGGAGCTCAGGGTTTTGGCTTCATTGGGGACTGGGGAGCCATCTGGAGGATGCAGACCTATACTGGTGCGATGGTCTGCATCTGTCCGGGGAACCAGGATCCTAGGTGAGAGGTTTAAATGCTCATTGGCAAGCATTTAAACCAGCCAAGGGGAGGCACTGAAAAGGAGCAGGAACCAACCTTCCCCACAAAACATATTAGTGAAGTAAACACCAAGGCTGGAAGTATTAGGGAGCAGAACAGATTTAAATGTCAAAAGGCAAAGGCAGTAAGGACAGAAATGGGGCTAAAAGGGCTAAGGCTATCAAAAGTGGAGGGTGATGAGTACCAATGCCGTAGTCTGTGTAACAAGCTCCCTGAACTAGTGGCCTTGATGGAAGAGGTTGCCTGGATATTGTGGCAGTCACAGAAACATGGTACACAGAGAACCATGACTGGGATGTCAGCATACCAGGATACACACAATCTACAGGAGGGACAGGGAGGGTAAAAGAGGAGGAGGAGTAGCTCTCTATGTAAAGGAAGGGATCAAAGCAACAGAACTAAAGAGTAAACAGGGAGCAGATGAGGCACTTTGGGTCACCCTGGAGACAGGAAATGGCACCACAATCCGCATGGGGGTTGTATACAGACCCTCATCTCAGGGGGAGGGAATGGACAAGGAAATGATAGAAGGCTTTCTTAGAATGGCAGAAAAGGGGAGATATTGTTGATGGGGACCTGAATATGCCAGATGTTAACTGGAGCACCTTTGCTGCAGGCACATCCAAGAGCAGGGTCATTCTTGATGCCCTACAGGGGCATGCCTCAGACAGCTAGTATTGGAACCCACTGGGAGGGAGCAATCTTAGACCTGGTATCTCAAATGGGGATGGAGAAAGAATCTCAGATTTAGAAGTGGGTAGCCATCTGGGAACAAGCGACCACCAAACAGTGTGGTTCACGATAAACACAGCCATACAATCAAGCTTACAAAAGCAAGAGTACTGGACTTTAGGAGGGCTGACTTTGGGAGAATGAGAGAGTGCCTCAGAAAAGCACTAGCAAACAGGCAAGAAGGAGGGGTGGAGGAACAATGGGGAGTGATCAAAACAGCCATCACAGAGGCAACGAGCCTTTGTGTAAAGCAAATCAATAAAACACAATGAAGGAAAAAAACGCTATGGTTCTCAAAAGAGGTGGCAGGGAAGGTTAGGGAGAAAAGGACAGCATTCAGGAAATATAAGGAAACACAGAAGGAGCAGAACACAGAACTTTATCAGTTAAAGCAGAAAGAGACTGGGAAGGCAGTCAGAATAGCAAAGGCCCAAACCGAGGAAAGGATAGCCAATTCTGTTAAGAAGGGGGATAAGACCTTTTATAGGTACATTAGGGAGCAAAGAAAGACCAAAGGAGGATACTGAAGCTTAATAAAGGGAGGGAATGTGGGTAGAGGGTGACAGTGAAAAGCAGGGATACTGAGCGAATATTTCTGCTCAGTATTCACAAAGGAAGAGGAGGGGAGTTACCTAAACCAAACAAGAGAAACACTCTGAAGATGGGGGTCGATACCAGTCCATTTACAGAAGAAAGGGTTCTGAAAGAACTAATAAAATTGAAGGTGGACAAAGCAATGGGGCCTGATGGGAATCACCCAAGAATTTTAAAAGTACTAAGGGTAGAACTAGTGACACCGCTGACTACTCTCTATAACAAATCGTGGGAGGATGGGGTGGTACCCGAGGACTGGACGAAGGCAGATGTGATTCCTCTTCACAAAAGTGGGAGCAGGACAGAGGCAGGAAACTATAGACCAGTAAGTTTGACCTCAGTGGTAGAGAAAATGATGGAATCACTTCTGAAGGAAAGAATTGTTGAGTATCTAGAGGCCAGTGGGGCACAGGACCCAAGGCAGCATGGATTCACGATGGGAAGGTCGTGTCAGATGAATCTAATAGATTTCTTTGACTGGGTGACCAAAGTAGTAGACCAGGGAGGGGCTGTGGACATGGCCTACCTAGATTTTAGCAAGGCATTTGATACAGTCCCACACAAAAGATTAATACACAAGATAGCCAGCCTTGGAGTGGGTCCCAAGGTGGTAGCCTGGATAAAAATTGGCTAGACAACAGGACGCAAAGGGTAGTAGTAAATGGAGTACACAGTGAAGAAAGGAGGGTCTAGCTGGGAAATTTAGGGGTTCAGTACTGGACCGGTCCTTTTAATGTCTTTCTAAGTGACATTGCAGAGGAACTGGAAGGAAAAGTATGTCTCTTTGCAGATGACACAAAGATCTGCAACAGGGTTGATACACAAGATGGAGTGGAAAGGATGAGAAGGGACTTGGCAAGGTTGGAGGAATGGTCAAATGTATGGCAGCTCAGATTCAATGCAAAGAAGTGCAAGGTAATGCACATGGGAAACAAAAACCCAAGGGAAGCATACACAATGGGGGGTGAGATACTGACAACAGTAAAAATAGAACGGGACCTGGGGGTAATTATATCAGATGACCTAAAGGTGGGCAAGCAATGTGAGAAGGCAGTAAGGAAGGCTGGGGGGATACTGGGATGCATAGGAAGAGGCATCAATAATAGAAAACAGGAAGTTGTTATCCCTCTGTACAGACAGTTGGTGAGACCCCATCTGAATACTGCTGTGCAGTTCTGGAGACCCCATCTCCATAAAGACATAGACAGAGTGGAGGCTGTCCAGAGGAGGCATACTAAAATGGTGCAGGTCTGCACCCAGAAGACATACGAAGAAAGACTAAAGGAGCTTAATATGTGTACCCTTGAGGAAAGAAGGAGAGAGGGACATGATAGAAACTTTCAAGTACCTCAAGAGAATTAACAAAGTCCAAGAGGGTAGCATCTTCCAGAAAAGAGATGCAAGAACAAGGGGCCAATTTGAAGATAGAGGGGGACGGCTCAGAGGTAATGTGAGGAAGTATTTTTCACTGAGAGGATTGTGGATGATGGAACAGCCTCCTGAGGAGGTTGTGGAGTCAAGAACAGTGGGGACTTCAAGAATGCATGGGACAGGCATAAGGCAGTCCTAGTGGGGGGTAGGAGGAAATAAGCTGTTGGTTAACTAGGATCTGCAGCTTATCTGTTAGGTAGGAAAATGGGCAGACTAGGTGGGCCAAGCGGTCCTTATCTGCCATCAAATTCTATGTTTCTATGTAGGAGCATAGGTTGTGTAAACGAGGGGGGGGGCGGCCATTTTTGTGGGCATGTGTAATCATAAGGATCCAAGTTCTGCTTGCTAGAAGTGGAGTAGTGGCATAGTGAGGTGTAGGCACAACAAGGAGATTTGAAAAATAAAAATCACTGGGTGTGTAGTGGGGGGAGTTTTAGCAGCACTGGGGACAGGTAACACAGTAAAGAGAAACAATAGCAGTGTGGAGGCAAGGAGAAGTAGTAAAGTGATGGGCTTCATGGTAGTCTGCCTGGGGTTATGGGAGCAGGTCAAAGAAACTAGTGAGGATGCAAGGAGTAAGGGGGACCATGGAAGGAGCAAAGCAGCGCACTAAACACAGGATCCAGTCAGCTGTTTTAGGCAGGAAGAGAAGATAGTAGATTCGGAGAAGCACAGTAAGAGAACAGTCTAATCAGCAGGTGGGCTGAGGAATAAAACAGAGTCGTAAAATGATTGGGAGGGAGAGCGAAAGGCTAGGGTAAGAAAGGTAGGGGAAAATGAGAAGATTAGGGTGAAACTGAAATGCACAGTTAAAGGTGAGTGGGAAAGCACAGGAGTGGAAAGGGAGGGAATAGAGGATAGGAGAGCAAGGAGAGGGGTGAGCTGAGAAAGGTGAAAAGTGGTGGGCAGAGAACTAATACGCTCAAGCACTGGAATGTCCACGCTCTGGAACAAGTGAGCAACTGCCCTGTGGGAAAGCCAATAAAACAAGAACTGACCGAGAGAGGAGGAGCTAGATGTGTATTTAAAGGAGGCCTGGGTGGGGGATAGGGGTAGGAAGAAAATCCAGCCGTGTAGGTAGAGTTAGAATCAGGTTGGCAGAGAGAGAAAAAAGTCTGTCTGCAGCAGGGGGAAAAAACGCTCCAATCGGCTTAGCCGAGCAGGAAGGGAGGACCAATCACAGTCCAGCAGCCAAAAGCTGCACCAGTCGGAGAAGGGCCGGAGCTAGGTGGCTTCAGCAGTAGTACCTGCTTGAGGATCCGATGCAGCGAGCTCCAGAGGTGGGCAGAGTTGGCGGTCCGAGTCAGGCGGCGCCACGGGGTTCTGCAAGGCCGCCTAGTTGCCCTGGGCACCGCCAGGCGCAGGAAAGTCCCTAAGAGAGCAAGGAAAGGGTAAAATAAATATCAGAGCAGAAGGGGGCCGGAGACTGTCGGCAGACACTCAGCAGGGGTGTGGGGGATTAGGACAGGGAACAATAGAGCAGAGAAGGTGAGAATATGTTTGGGAGGGGAGATCAGAAATGGACAAAGGAGTGAGGTCAGAGCACCTTGGGTGGAAAAGCAGAGGGAGAGACGGGGGGAAGGGAATGAAGACAAAAAGTGAGATACCTTGAGTGAAAGAAAGATGGAGACAGGAGGGAGGTTCAGGGGCACAAAGGAGAAATTAAACAGAGAGTGGAGGTGCTTAGCAGAAAATAGACTAAGGAGCTGAGCAGGTGAAGAACACTGAGAGTCAGCAAGAGAGGCTTGAAATTAGTCAGGCAACAGACTAGGAGATTAACCTTCGAAATACACAGTTATAATAACATTATGTTGTTACAGGTCTAAGTAGAAAATAAAATAGCTTGTAAACAGTGGAGGCAAATAGTAGTACTTTAAACAAATAGAATAAAAAACAAAATCCTGAAATGGCGCCAATCAGACAGTTTTAAAATCTAGCCATGTAGGTAGAGTTAGAATCAGGTTGGCAGAGAGAAAAAAGCGGCTGTCTGTAGCAGGGGAAAAAGTGCTCCAATTGGCTTAGCCGAGCAGGAAGAGAGGACCAATCACAGTCCAGTAGCCAAAAGCCGCACCAGTTGGAGAAGGGCCAGAGCTGGGCGGCTTCAGCGGTAATAATGCTTGAGGGATCAGATGTGGCGAGCTCCAGAGGTGGGCAGAGTTGGCGGTCCGAGTCGGGCAGCGGCCACGGGGGGTTCCGTGGGGCCTCCTAGTCATCCAGGGCGCCACTCAGGCACAGGAGAGTCCCTGCTTGAGGGATCCCATGCGGCGAGCTCCAGAGGTGGGCAGAGTTGGCGGTCCGAGTGGGGCGGCGGCCACGGGGCATTCCGTGGGGCCGTCTAGTCGTCCAGGGTGCCGCTCAGGCGCAGGAGAGTCCCTGCTTGAGGGATCTGATGTGGCGAGCTCCAGAGGCGGTCTGAGTTGGGCAGCGGCCATGGTGGGTTCTGTGGGGCTGCCTAGTCATCCAGGGAGCCGCTCAGGCACAGGAGAGACCCTGCTTGAGGGATCCGAGGCGGCGCACTCCAGAGGCGGGCAGAGTTGGCGGTCCGAGTCGGGCGGCGGCCACGGGGGGTTCCGTGGGGCTGTCTAGTCGTCCAGGGCGCCGCTGAGGCACAGGAGAGTCCCTACTTGAGGGATCCGATGCTCTGCCTAAGCTTCTTTAAGAGATCCTCAGTGTGATTGCAAAAGGAAAGCTTTTGGTCTATCCACACCCCCAGGTATCTGTAAAATGGTAAAATGTTATTCATATCAGATTATGAACAAGGATGAACTCAAATGAGCCAAGACTCATTTACAACGAGGTCCTACAGCACTATGTTACAAAATAGCACAGTATTAAAAATCAGTAAATAATTTGCGAAGAACAATAAGCAATAACATTTATGATGACACGTAAACAATTTTAAAGAGCAGAAAATAGTTACAAACAATCAAAAAAATAAGCATTAATATGTCTGATAACAAGCAAGAGGTTCTTTAGCTTTGTCATCAAGCCATGTTTTTATCTCACCTCACCTAATCTTGCCAGATACTGGTCTCAAGGTATGTGGAATGCTATTCCAGGCCACTGGCCCAAGACAGAAAAATAAAGTTCTACCTATTTCCAAGTTATAGTACATTTGGGGACCACTAGCTCCAATCCTGTTGCCAATCTTAAAGAGGGCTTTTTCTGTCTGTCTTAATGTTGGCTAATATATACTCTGGAACTTGCCCTTGAATACCTGTGTGCATAAAAAAGAGGATGTATCCATTCCTATGGTCACTAAATCTCTGCCACCTTGAGACAGCATACAGTTGGCAACTTTGAGTTATGAGTTGAGCACTGAGTGTATAGCGGACGAGCCTGTTATAACAGACATAGAGTCTTTCCAACTGTCTCCTGACGTGCCTGTGTACATGATGTCCCAATAATCAGGAACTGGTAGGACCTTTGTATCCACTACCTATCTCCTGGTCTCCTGAGACATACACAGTTTTGCCTGATATAGTGCACCTAATCGCTTACCAGCATTGTTCAACAGCTAACTATGTGAACATCCCATCTCAGACTGGTGTCAAGCCACGTTCCCAAATATCTATATGAATGAACTTGTTGAAACTCAGTGCCATTTTCTGTTTTAGTACTTAAAAAAGTTCTGTTTTTTGTATTACTTTGGTTAAATAAAACAGTTGGAGTTTTTCTGCAGTTGAGGACTAATTTGTGATTTTTGGAAAAGATTTGTATTTCATTAAAAGCACATTGAAGTTTGTTTTGGATTTTATCTACAGAAATGTTGGATGTATATATTTGATCTTGTCAGCTGCGTATAAGTGGTATGAAATTGATGGGTTTGTGAAACTTAAGTGATATATGTGTAAAATTAGCAGTGGGCCCAATATTGAGCCCTATGGAATGCCGGTGGTAATGGGTGCAAGATTGGATGAATAGTCACCTATGGAGACTGTTTCCTTCCCTTAAGGTAGGATTTGAACCACTTAGTACATTCTTTGGCTATGCCTATCAAGGTGAGCTTTGACAGGAGGATAGATTATTATATTTATTGTTGTATACGCTACTCTGCTTCTTGTAATGTGTTTTTTTTATTGTGTGTTTAATTGCACTTGCACTTAGAATGTGGCTAAATAGTGTGTTCTCTAGGGCTCCACCAGGCTGCAGTAATATTAAGCCCCGTTTACATGGTCACATTTGCACTGGAGTAACCCATTCGCTTGCGTTGCTTCAGTGCAACTGTGACTGTGTAAACACATACCTGATTGGGGTAAGCCGCTCACTAAGACACTCCCAGATTCTCTGGCAAGCTGGGGACGCCAAGAGGAGTGAGCGGCTTAAATGGCAGTGTGGACTGCCTGCACCGCTGCAACCAGCAGATGTCCAGCTCCCCCGTGATGCACAGGCCCTCAGCATCACAGATTGCACTGGTGCAGAGAGGGACCGTGTAGATAGACCGTGGGTGGCAAGTGGTTGGGACCGCGTTGTTGCGGTTTTGTATTTGCAGCGCTACTGCCGTGTAAACACAGTTTATGTCTCATAATATAGTATTGTTCCTGGGTTCTATTCTTCATGCTAATCTCCCTTAGAGGTCCAGATTGACTGGTGTGATTAACAGTTTAAGGGTTGCAATTACCTGTCCGTGCAAGATAGGGGACTACATTAACTCAGTGTGAATCATTATCACCCCACTGTTACGGCTTTCAGCTAGTGTCCAGGCTATGATCAGGGCAGAGTGCTGTTACGTCACTAGCTTCCAGTGTTCTGAGTTTGCCTCCATGCGTGTGATATTGTTTCCCACATTATTAAAGCCAGTGCCCATCATTTTCCTACATTTTGACTGTCAGTATTCATCCTTTCAGTGAGAAAATGATAAGATGCATACAGAATCTGCCCTGCAGGTGGTGGGTTTTATCCCAGCCTCCCCAAAGCAGCTCTCTCTCTCTTTCCCTTTCCAGTCTCCCAGCTCTGTACACCACACCAGGCTGATAACAGATGAGGGCCATTGAATGACCATCCATAGGCCTGAAGCAGCTGTTACTGGCAGGTATAGGGGTCCCAACTCTTCCCAGTGCACCACACTAGCGAATGGCATCCATGCACTCTCACCATTATCCCACCCAGCATGACCTTTCATCCTAGGAACAGTGCTTTGGTGCATGGATGGTACAAAAATAACCTCTAATGAAATAGATTATTTGAAAGGCTAAAATGGGCATCTCTGGTGTGAATAATATAGAGAATAATGGATAGGCAATTGTGTATCATGGATTTGTTTTGCATACCCGAGGTGTGTGATGACCCGAGAGGTTTATGTGGTCATCACACACCGAGCTTGTGCAAAAAAAAATCCATCAATACACACTTGCCTATTCTTCATTTTTTATGATTGTTGGTGCATGGATTTCCTGTGTAGAAGTGCTTTAAGAAAGAGGGGAAAAGTGGTTGCTTTTGATGTACTGCTGTCTAAGTGTTACGAAGTAGTAGAGATTGCACTGTGACAAATTATAGCTAGGTTTTGTGGAAAAAATACATGTTATCTGTGGTATTTATGGTCATTGTTTTTGTTTTTTGTTTTTTTGCTTAAAAAAGTGGAGACCCTGGAGCCGGGGACGGGTGACTTGAAGGGTTTGTTAGTGAAGCGTGACCGAGTGGTGTTCGCTATTGTACAGAATATCCCAGAAAATGCAGAGAAAGAGCATGTTGAGTGTAAAAAAAAAAAAAAAGAAGGCTGCATTGTTTAAGAGCACTTTTCTTAGTTTTGTGCAAAAGAAGCCGCCGAGTGTACGTTGAGGAGAGTGAGTGACTTGGCGGATTCAGCAGACTCGACGCAAGTATTAGCGAGTGTTGCTATGACAACACTTGGTAATGCTTGCATTGAGTCTGTTGAAGTCACCGAGTGACTCGCTTTCCTCGCTGTACACTCGGCGGCTTCTTTCGCACAAAACCAAGAAAAGTGCTCTTAAACAATACAGCTTTCATGTGTTTTTTACACTTAACATTGCTCTTTCTGTGCATTTTCTGAGATATTCTTACAACAGCGAACACCTCTCGATCATGCTACAGTGAGCATGAATAGTGGACAGAAGTGAAAGTTGTTTTGCAAATGCCGTAATAACCAGATTTCAGGTTATTACAGCATTTGAAACTACTCATAATCGGGTTGATAAAAGGGGTCACCAGTAATTATAATAATAATAATAATCTTTATTTCTTAAGCACAATTCAAAATATCAAAGCACATTACAATAAAGTAAATAAAACTGTTAAAACCATATATACTTAAAAGTACAGCGATAACATACAAGCAATAGTAATCTCAACTGGTAGAAAATGCCAAATTAAATAAATCTTCAGCGCTGTTTTGAAGCTCTCCACGGTCTGGCACTCTCAAACCCGATGAGGTAGAGAATTCCATAGGGTCGGAGCTGCAAATGCAAATGAACGGGCTCCAGATGTCTTTAATCAGACCCTAGGAATCTCTAGCAATCCCTCGTCGGTGGAGTGGAACGATCGGGAGGGACATTAGGGGTGAAGAAATTCTTGCAGGTAAATTGGTCCAAGATAGATCCTCCTAAATTGTTCCCATAGACTTGCATTGGTTATACGGGAAAATAGAGCAATTTGACTTGTATAGGAAATAATGTAATCTACAGGAAAACACAGGAAGATTGCCGTTGAATTATGGGGAAAATGCCAAATTAATCTGGGAGCACTGGTTGTCTGACATTGTAGAATGTCTTAGAAATATGAAAAGAAATGGCAGTAGTTACTGGGGTAAAGGGAACACAATGCACAATTGAGAGTACCACAAACATTTGATCAAAAATGGGTTAAAATATCAGAATACATGACTGACATAGGGTTGCCACCTACATAGAAACATAGAAGTTGACGGCAGATAAGGACCGCAAGGCCCATCGAGTCTGCTCATTTATTTTTCTACCTTATAAATGTGCCATTGGCCTTTGCTCTGTCAGTGGCCTATCTATTCATACTCATCTGTATTGCTCCCTTATGCCTATCCCATGCCTGTTTGAAGCCCTGCACTGTATTCATAGCCACCACTTCCTGAGGTAGGCCGTTCCATGCATCCACCACCCTTTCTGTGAAAAAGAACTTCCTCACATTACCCCTTAATCGGCATCCCTCTAATCTCATGCCATGTCCTCTTGTCCTGCTATTTTTCTTATATTGAAGCATGTTAGACTCTTTCACCTTGTTAATGCCCTTAAGGTGTTTGAATGTTTTGATCATATCACCTCTCTCCCTCCTTTGCTCTAGGGTATACATATTGAGCTCCGTTAATCTGTCCTCATATGTCTTCTGAGGCAATCCCTGCACCATTTTGGTTGCCCTTCTCTGGACTGCCTCAATTTGGTTAATGTCCTTGTGACGATGTGGCCTCCAGTACTGCACACAGTACTCCAGATGGGGCCTAACCAGTGTCTTGTAAAGAGGGATTATTACCTCCTCTTACGACTTGTGATACCCCTACTAATACACCCTAGCATCCCCCTAGCCTTACCTACTGCTTTAGAGGTCTGCTTGGATGATTTCAGGTCCTCTGTGATGATGATGCCCAAGTTTCTTTCTTCCTTTGTGACTGCCAGCAACCCCCCTCTCAGCCTATAGGTGGCTTCAGGGTTTCTCTTCTGTATGTGCATGATCTTGCACTTCTTTGCATTAAATCCCAGCTGCCACTCTTACGACCATTTTGCTAGTTTACCCAGATCTCTTCTCATTCTGCCCACCCCCATCTGGATCATCTACTCTGTTGCAGATCTTGGTGTCATCTGCAAACAGACAAGCCTTACGGCTAGTCCAGGTTTTTGACCAGATAATCCGGTTTTTAGGGTCTTTATCCAGTCATCTGGTTTTGATTAAATGCAGTCCGTTTTTTTGGGCCATTTTGAGTGCTCATATACTCTTAAAACTGATGTATCAAATTATTCACTGTTTTGGCTGCATTGCATGTCCAGGTTACAAAGACGTTATGATGTCACAGTCATTCAGACCTGCCTTTGTTTGTAAAACCAGTCTGTCTGGGAGGTGTAAAGTATGGCCATTAAGATCATTAGCAGTAAATTAACCCAATTATTTCCACTCTGAATTTTAAGTATGGTCTTTTACTGCTATGACAGGAAACAGCTTTTACACCTTTATGTGCTCTCATGTGTTTCTTTTTGTTTGTTCTATATTCTGGTATGTTTTAGACCAATTTTTGTTAAAGTAATATTCTAACTTTTATTGCCTTTATCACTACATTTGCTCTCATTTTTTTGTATTACCTGAACATTCCATGATATTAGTTCCACTTCTACAGGTCATTCAGATAAACAGCATGGAACGGTGTATCTGACATTGTGGAATGTCTTAGAAATATGAAAAGAAACAGCAGTAGCTGCTGAGGTAAAGGGAACATAGTACAGTATTAAGGGTACCACAAGCACCAATAATTAAGTTATAAAAAATTGGTCAAAGCATCAGAATACATGACTGACATGGAAAGGAAAATGGGAGAGTGTTTAACAGAGGGCTGAGCAATAAGCTATGGATGAGCTTGGCCCATCCAGCAGACCTGAGTTTGATTCCCACAGCCTCCACTTACATACTGTGTGACCCTGAGCAAGTCACTTGACCTTCCTGTGCTCCTGGGCCACGCCTGTAAAATGGGCTATGTGGCCTATGGGAGTTAACCTGGTTGCCAAAGAATAAAAATAAATAACTGAATAAATAAATCAAATAAATAACAGTATAAAAATGATTTCCTATCACTAGTAATGTCTATTCCAACATTACAAATGGCTTTGGAAGAGGAGCGATATACTCGTCAGTCATAAAAAGGGGGTGGAGCCAGAGGTGGAGTTTGGGGTGTGGTTTAGCATCTGGTTTTTACCTCATCCAAAGGTGGTGACCCTTGACTGACATGGAAAGGAAAAAAGGAGGGTGTTTAACAGAGGCTAGAGCAGTGAGCTGTGAATGAGCTTGGTACATCATGTAGACCTGATTTTAATTGTTGCAGCCTCCTCTTGCATGCTGTGTGAAACTGAGCAAGTCACTTAACCTCTGTGTGCTCCAGGGTCACAATTGTAAATGGGCCTTGTGCCCAGTGGGCCCTAGCTGGTTACCAAAGAATAAAACATGTAAAAAAAAAAAAAAAAAAGAAAGAAAAATAACAATACAAATTATTTCCTATCACTTTTAAAGTCTTCTCTGACATTACAAATGGCTTTGGAGGAGGAGCAATATACTCATTAGTCATAAAAAAGGTTGGAGTCAGGGATGGAGTTTGGGGTGTGGTTTAGTATCAGGTTTTCACCTCATCCGAAGGTGGCAACCCTAGTATACATTAATGAAAATGTTGCACCATGTCCTAGTCCCCAAGCCCCCTCGGATTATGTACCCTCAAATCTGAGCTCTTCCCCTGTCTCACTTGATGTAGCTTGAACACTTCCAGAAGTGCAGGTCTCTGGTTGGTCACAGCATGGGGGAGCATGTTTTTCTCTGACTGTGTTCATTGCAGTGTGGCTGGGGGGTTGGAGTGCGGTGAGGTACATGATAATATCAGCTGTTGTGTGTGCAGAGCCATAGCTGCTTGACTGAATATCTGCAGCTGTGGGATCAGCTGCTTTGTGGGGAATGGTGCAGAAAGAGGGAGGAGAGGGGGACATGGTACAAAACAATGGGGGTAGTCAGACTGTGATTGCTTGGCACATCTTTTACACTAGAACAGGAAGCAGTGTAGGGACAGTATACATGTGCAGTTTTGGAATATTTCTTGACTTGCATTTTTTGCTGTATAAGTGTGCAAAATTCTCCATTGTAATTGTTGATTAGTGCCATCATCTGTGGGCTAGTGCAATTTTGAAACAAGCTGCCCTGCTTGCTAGTGCTAAAAAAGGCCAGCCCCTGCCAGAGTTGCCATGGAGAATGGACTACTTACAGGTGCGGTCTTCACTGACCTTCCAAAGGCCTTTGATCTAGTAGACCATTCTCTTTTTAAATCTAAAATGTTACCCCTTGGTATCTTCCTCTGACGTGGTTACCTGGTATGTCAGCTACCTTACATACAGACAACAATTTGTTAAATACAACTGCTGTATCTGATATATCCACCATTGACATTGGTGTTCCTCAAGGATCTATTCTTGGTCCCCTCCTCTTTACTATTTTCATAAATGACCTATCCCTAAATGTCACATCCTGCTCCTCTCTGCTCTGTGCAGATGACTTAGTGGTCTACTCTAGCTCTAAATACCTTGCCAATCTTAATACAGCCCTTACTGTGGATTTCCGCAAAATTCACTCCTGGCTGCCCCATAACAAACTATAACTAAACTCCAGCAAAAACCTACTCTATGCTGTTTGGCTCTGCTCCTAGATTAAGAAAGTGTTTTGGGCGACTATCTGTCTCCAGCAATGATGGCTCCCTCCTTGAAAATGTAACCAGCTTCAAATACATTGGAATTACACTTGACCGTTCTGTGGGCTTTGCTCAACATATCTTAAACACTTGTAGAGCTGTTAAGTCCAAGCTTGGCCTGGCCTTTAAAACCAGCTATGCTCTCACACCTTCTGCCAGAATTGCCATTGCACAGGGTATTGTTCGTCTCCCTACCCTTACCTACGGCTCTGCTACCTTCGTAAGTGCTGCCAAAGCCAATCTCCATAAGTGGGACACCACCTACAATAATATTTGTCTTTTTGCTCTGGCATCCCATCATCTTACCCACCACTGTCAGCTTCACAGTGGTCTAAACTGGCTATCACTTGAGGCCACCTTCTCCTATGCCCTTGGCACCATAACTGATAACATTTTTAGAACTAGGGTTCTTTCCTCCCTAGTCTTAATGTTGACTCCCCTGAGCCTCCCCTACCCACTTCACTCTGGAGACCAGGCCCTACTCTGTGTTCCTAGGCACATGACGACCGTGGGATCCCAGGCCTTCTCCTGCTTTGCCCCACATTTTTGGAACTCCCTGGTTGTGTCCATCCAACTCTCCCCCTCTTCTGCCTGCTGCAGAAGTGAGCTGCACCCCTACCTGTTAGTCTTGGCCCCCTATACCTGCTTCCTACCTCCTTGATCACCCAAACCACACTACCTAACTACTGTTTGTCTTTGCTGCTTAATCTGCTGCACTTGTGTTTGCTGCTTCTTGTCTGTTTAGCCTCTCTGCTTTGTTCATTTCTGGTTCTGCTGCTCTTGTACTGATTTTCTCCCTGGTACACTGTAGCTATTTTTATATTGCTTTTATATCTGCAATTACTTTACCTCCTACATTGTATATTTTACTGTTTTGTACTATGATTCATTATTATCTATGCTGATTTAAAACCTCAGGAATCCCTAAGTATGCTTAAACTATTGCAGTCAGCCTCCTGTGTTGAACTGCCTCAGAAGAAAATGGAATGTATGTAAATAATGGAACCCTCATTGACTCGTTCCAGTTTCAAATGGCTGCCCCTAGTAACTGCTGTGTTCTGAGAAACGACCAGATTCATTTCTCCGGCAGCTTTGTTAGACACCTGGGAGAGCTCTCCTCTGTATCTTATTAATGTTATTGTTTTTCATTTTGCTAAATGTTTTAATTTTCTATTTTTGATTGCTGCCCCTATTCCTTACTTTTTCAAGTTAGTTTAGCATAGTTCAGTGGGTTTTTGTGTATTTCAGTGGTTCTTCAGTGGTTCCTAGGAACCGAGGGGAACCGTTACCTTGGTGGTTTTTCCACAACATTTTTTATTTTTAAACATTAGCATTATGGTTCCTGTCACAGGGACTGTAACGTTATATATTTTTCATTTAAATTCTTTATTTTAGCGGCTCTTTTTCTGTCAGGAACCAAGCATTTTTTGTCTATTCACTGCATTTTAATTCCTGTCAGAAAACCAATCGCTTTCTGATATTTAATATACATTTTATGGTCTTGGAACTGACTGATAAATTATTTTTCTATTATAGCTGTTTACCTGGAGCTTCTGACACTTGGCATGTTAGTCACCAAGAAAGAAAAATAGAAGAGGACCGACTTGGTTTAAAAATTGCATGAAGTGTGGCCAGATCGTTGCTAAGGCTGATAGGCACAATTTGTGTCTTTGTGTATGTGGGTCTTAGCCACATTTTTGCTAGTTGTGAGATTTGTAAGATGTTTTCTTCTAAAACTTTAAAAGAGAGGGCAAAAAAACTTGAGGAGATTGCACTTCTTCCTGTACCTCTCCTAAGCCCACTGAAGAGGCTTCCTCCTCACATGCCAAGAAGGATAAATCCAGAGAATCAGTGGACCCTAAACCCATTGAGAAGACTGAGGCTTCAAAATCTAAGAGACAGGTGAAACCAGCTCCTACAAAGAGAAAACATAAAGAGAAACCTGTTGCTGCACCTCCTGCCAAAAAAACACAGGAGCTCTCAGCTGGTGGACCGACTGTGCCCTCAGCTGAGGACATTGCCAAGGCCTTGCAGATTTTACAGGCTGCCCTCCAGGCTGTTGGTCCCCTGGTTACTTCCCCAGTTCCGTTGGTTCCTGCTTTGGCTCCCCCCACTCAGGAGCCATTTTTTGGGGGTATGAGGCACCAAAGGAAGAGGAGGATGAGGGGGAACCTATTGAGCCTGAAGTTTCCTCGGAACAAGACTTTGGTTCCCCTTCCCGGGGACCGGAGGATTACTCCTCACATCTCTTTTATGAGACAGATGGTGGACACCCTCAACATTTCCATTCAGGAAACAGAGAAGAATGAGGAAGAAGCAGATTTCCTGGATATGATGGGTCTTACCCCCACAAAGGGACTTTTGCTTCCAATTCACAAGTCCTTTACAAAAGCTGCTTTAAAGCTCCTACAAAACCAAGCTACTGTTCCAGGGGTGGATAGGAAAATTGATAGGAAATATCAGCTGGCTAGAACCAATGCAGAATTTCTGTTTACACATCCAGACCACGAGGGGGTGGTACAGGCGGCTGCCTGTGATAAAGCCAGGGTGCCTTTATCTTCCCATCTACCTGACAAGGATTCAAGAAAGCTTGATAGTATGGGGAAGAAGGGGTATTTAGCAGCCTCTCTTCCCTTCAAACAAGCCAACTATATGGCCTACACAGCTCAGTACTACTGTTTTGGCCATGGTACTCTCAAACGGGTATGGAGAGAGGATCTCAGATCTAGAAGTGGGTAGCCATCTGGGAACAAGTGACCTCCAAACAGTGTGGTTCGTGATAAACACAGCTGCAGAGTGAAGTCATACAAAAGTGAGTGTACTGGACTTTAGGAGGGCTAACTTTGTCAAAAAGGGAGAGTGCCTCAGAAAAGCACTAGCAAACAGGCAAGAAGGAGCGGTGGAGGAACAATGGGGAATCATCAAAACTGCCATCACAGAGGCAACAAGCCTTTTTGTGAAGCTAATAAGCAAATCAAAACGAAAGATAAAAACACTATGGTTCTCAAAAGAGGTGGCGGGGAAGGTTAGAGAGACAAAGATGGCATTCAGGAAGCATAAGGAAACACAAAAGGAGTAGGATAGAGATTTGTGCCAGTGAAAGCAGAAGGAAGTGAGGAAGGCTGTTGGAATAGCAAAGGCCCAAACCGAGGAAAAGATGGCCAACTTCATTTAAGAAGGTGGATAAAACCTTTTATAGGTATATTAGGGAGCAAAGAAAGACCAAGGGAGGGATAGTGAGGCTAAATAAAGGGGAAGGTGGGTGGGCAGAGAGGAACAGTGAAAAAGCAGGGATACTGAACACATATATCTGCTCAGTATTCACAAAAGAAGAGGAGGGGGAGGTACCTAATCCAATCAATAGAAGCACTCTGGATAGGGCAGTCGATACCGGTCCTTTCACAGAAGAAAGGTTCTGAAAGAACTCCTAAAACTGAAGGTGGACAAAGCAATGAGGCCTGACTGGATTCACGCCAGAATTCTAAAATAACTAAGGGGAGAGCTAGTGACACCACTGACTACCCTTTTTAACAAATCATGGGAGGATGGTATAGTACCTAAGGACTGAAAGATGGTGGATGTGATTCCCCTTCACAAAAGTGGGAGCAAAGCAGAGGCAGGAAACTACAGACCTGTTAGCTTGACCTCAATGGTAGGGAAAATGATAGAATCACTTCTGAAAGAAAGAATTGTTGACTACCTAGAGGCCAGCGGGGCACAGGACCCAAGGCAGCGTGTATTCACAGTGGGAAGGTCATGTCAGACAAATCTAATAGATTTTTTTGACTGGGTGATCAAAGTAGTAGACCAGGAAGGGGCTGTGGACGTGGCCTATCTAGACTTTAGCAAGGCATTTGACACAGTCCCACACAAAAGATTAATAAACAAATTAGCCAGCATGGGAGTGGGTCCCAGGGTGTTAGCCTGGGTAAAACATTGGCTGGACAACAGGACACAGAGGGTAATAGTAAATGGAGTCCATTCCGAAGAAAGGGGGGTTACTAGTGGGGTACCACAGGGTTCAGTATTGGGTTCGGTCTTTTTTAATGTCTTTATAAGTGACATTGCAGAGGGACTGGAAGGAAAAATATGCCTCTTTGCAGATGACACAAAGATCTGCAACAGGCTGGATACACGGGCGGGGGTGGAAAGGATGAGAAGGGACTTGGCAAGGTTGGAGGAATGGTTAAAAGTATGGCAGCTTGCAAAGAAATGCACCTGGGAAACAAAATCCCAGGGAAGTGTACACAGTGGGAAGGGGGGGAGGCAGTAACAACAACAACATTGGAAAGGGACCTGGGGATAGTCATATCAGATGACCTAAAGGTAAGCAAGCAATGTGAGAAGACAGTAGGGATGGCGGGGTTGGGGGGGGGATTGCTGGGATGTATAGGGAGAGGCATCACCAGTAAAAAACAGGAAGTTATGTGCAAGAACAAGGGGACAGAATTTGAAGATGGAGGGAGGACGATTTGGGCAATGTGAGGAAGTACTTTTCACAGAGAGGGTGGTGGACACATGGAACTACCTTCCTGAGGAGGTCGTGGGGTCAGAAACAGTAGGGGAATTCAAGAATGCATGGGACAGACATAAGGCAATTCTTGTGGGGGGTAGGAAGAAGTAGGCTGTTGGTTAACTTGGATCTGCAGCTCATCCATTAGGTAGGGAAATGAGCAGACTAGGTGGGCCCAAGTGGTCCTTATCTGCCATCAGAGTCTATGTTTCTATGACTGACAAGATTTCTGGGGACATGGCTTTGGATCTGGTTGAGACAGCCAGAACAGCTTTGGATGCCACAAAGTACCAGTTTCATATGGCTGTGGATGCCAATGATAGTGTTGCCAGGCTTATGACCCTCACTATATCCATGAGACGGTTTGCCTGGCTCAGGACTATAAATATGTCCCAGGATACCCAGACTAAAGCCATGGATTTCCCCTGCAAGAGCAATTCTTTTTTTGGGGACAAGACAGAAGCTTATATGAAGAACGTGAAACAGTTTAAGACTATTTACAGAAGCAGTTGGTCCCAAGCAAGGGGAGGCAGGAGTGGGGGCTACTACACCAGGACTTTCTTCCAAACCCAAGCATTGCCAGACTACCAGCAATCCAGGGTTGACTTTAGAGGTAGAGGGAGAAGAACTGTAAGAAAGTCTGAGCCAGCACCCCAGCCAAAGCAGAACCTCTGATGTGCCTGCCCAGGTTGCCTCCCCTTCCCTGTAGGAGGCAGGCAGGCTCACTTCCTTCAAGCATGGCATACCATCATCACAGACAAGTGGGTTTTGGAGATAGTGAGCCAGGGTCTATCCCTAAGTTTCAAAATGCTCCCCAGACTGAGAAGCAGAAATTTCAACCCGGCAACCCCAGCAGAAAGGATTTTGTAGGAGTCAGAAGTTGCCAACTTACTGCTCATCAAAGCGGTGGAGCATGTCCCCCTATCCCAGTGGGGCAAAAGCTTCTATTTCAGATTCTTCCTTACCCAAAAGAAAAATGGATATTGGTGACCCATTCTGGGTATCAGACTCCTGAACAAACACTTAACAAAGCCAAAGTTCAAAATGGTAACTTTGGCCATGATCATTCTGACTCTTCAGCTGGGGGACTGGTTGGCATCCTTGGATCTCAACTGTGCCTACTTTCACATTCTAATCAGGCCCAGCCACAAAAAGTAACTGAGGTTCAGATTCCCCTTACGACACTACCAGTTTGCAGCTATGCCTTTTGGCCTAACCTCTGCTCCCAGGGCATTCACCAAGTGCCTAGCTGTGGTGGTAGCACATTTGAGGCGGCAAGTCATCACAGTGTTCCCTTACCTAGACAACTGGCTAGTAGTAGCACAATCCCCCAGCACACACCAGAGACTCTTTGGCTTTCACTCAGAGCACTTTGGAGTCTCTGGGATTCCTAGTAAATGCCCAGAAGTCCAAAGTGGAACCTGTTCAGGCCCTGGAATTCATAGGGGCAGTGCTGGACACCCTGCAAGGAAGGGCCTTCCTCCCTGAAGACAGGGCAAACAACATCCTGGAACTGGAAAGCTCTTTCAAACTGAACAGACCCAGGCCAGCAAGGCACTTCCTGCAACTCCTGGGCCACATGGCAGCAGCCACAGCTGTGGTACCTGGGTCCAAGATTCAAATGAAGGACAATTCAGTTCCATTTAAGGGCTCATTGGTCCCAAAGGAGAGACTGTCTCGCCAAGCTAGTGCCTGTAACAAAAAACCCTATTGCAGGCCCAGCAGTGATGGCAGGAAAGAGAAAATCTCAGGGAGGGAATCCCTTTCCGTCCAGAAGCTCCATCAGCCATACTTATTACAGATGCCATGCTCCTAGGCTGGGGGCACACATGGACGCCTTCACAGCCAGCAGTACATGGTCCCCCCAGGAGTCACTTCTGTCTATCAGCCTGCTGGAGCTCAGGATGGTTTACCTTGTGCTGCAGTCATTTGCACCCCAGGTCAGGGGCAAAGTGGTACAAGTCAGGACAGACAACACTACCACCATGTATTACGTCCACAAATAGGGAGGCACCAAGTCGACCTTACTATGTACAGCGGCTGTGAAGGTCTGGCACTTCGCTTACTCCCTGCGGGTGTACCTGTCAGCAATTCACCTGCCAGGAAAGGACAACATTCTGGCAGACTCCCTCAGCAGAATCAGTCAGAACCACCATGAGTGGTCCCTAAACACACGAAGTACTGGCATCACTATTCGGGAAGGATAAATCACCAGAGGTAGATCTCTTTGCCTCCACAGACAGCCATCTGTTCTGTTGCAGACCTCCCGGCTCAGGGGATGGTGCAGTGGATGGCCTAGCCCTAGACTGGTGAAGGGGAGATTCCTTTTTGCCTCCCCCCCTTTCCCTCTGTTACTTAGAATTCTCATAAAACTCAGATCACAACCAGCAACAATGATAACAATGATCCTGGTGGCACCAGATTGGGTAAGACAGCCATGGTACTCCCTCCTGCTAACCCTAACGTTGTTGCAGCCGATTCACCTCCCTCAGAGGCACACTCTCCTGACATCCTCGCAGGGCAGAATACTGTATCCCAGTCTCGGGTCTCTCTGCCTAAAAGCCTGGCTCTTGAAGACTTAGAGTTTGCCAGTCTTCACCTCTCTGAGGAGGTTCTGAATGTACTTGGGGGTTTTCCGGGAAACCCCCAGCCAGGAAAACTTATGCTTCCAAATGGAAGAGGTTTTCAATCTGGTGTGAACACAGAAGTATCACTCGCTCTCTGGCCAGGTTGCCTGTCCTTGTGGATTACCTGACCCACTTGCACTCACAAGGCCTTAGGCCTTCTATCTTAAAGGTACACCTAGCTGCTATTTCAGCTTATGTTTCAGCTGGTAAAGACATATCAATGGCATCCCACCCTGTCTTCAGGAAGTTCTTTAAAGCACTCCTTCACCTCCACTCTCCCCTTAGGGGCCAGTCCCATCTTACGACCTAAACATTTGTATTGCCAGGCTCATGGATTTCCCCCCCTTCAAACCTATGGCAACTGCAGACCTAAAATATGTTACCTGGAAGACTTTTCTTGGTAGCTATTACTTCAGCTAGGCGAGTAAATGAGCTACAGGCCCTGTGCACAAATGTGAATTACATCTCCTTCCACAGAGATAAGGTGGTGATAAGGACTAGTTAGAAATTCCTTCCTCAGCTGGTTTCAAATTTTTATCTGAATCTGTCCATAACAGTGCCAGTCTTTTTCACTATCAGCTCCAGCTCAGGTGAGCGGAAGTTGCACAGCCTGGATGTCAAGAGGACATTCGGCCATTACCTTGACCAGACCAAGGCTTCCAGGCCAGAGCACACTCAGCTGTTCCTTGCCTATGGGGAGGTGGTTAAAGGGAGAACTATTGCACATTGGATAGTAGCCTGCATACAGTTCTGTTATAGTAAAGCTGGCAAACATCCTCCCCTGGGTCTCGGGGCACATTCTACCCGGGGTACAGCTGCATCAGTAGCTGCAGCAAGGGGCATCCCTCTACTGGAGATTTGCAAAGCAGCTATATGGAAGACTGTTCACACTTTCACCAAGCACTGCTGCATGGATATATACAGTCCAGAAATGATGCCAAGGTTGGCACTGCAGTCCTGCAGAACCTTTTCCCTAAATAGGTTCTGTACCCAAGCTCCAAGTGTTCTGCTTGGTAGTCTGCAATAGTTTAAACAAACTGAGGGATTCCTGGGGTTTGAAGGAAAACATTACTTACCATAGTAATCTTGTTTCTTTCAGGGGATCCCTCAGTATGCTTAAAGCTCCCACCCTGCCTTCCCTTTCCAGAACTGGGAAAATGTTTTTTTTTTTTCTGCATCCTTGATGGTCACTAACTGTTCTGTACTTTTCTGGTCACTTGTTGAGTTTTGAACCAGTCTGTACTGTCTTCTCTGTCCCTTCTTACAGGGACCATGGTTTTTGGTTTAATGGAGGATTAGTTTTTTTATTAGGATAAGCTAGTTAGAGGTTCTTCAACCTGTGAGGCTTCACAATGAATTTGAGCGTTTCTCAGAACGCAGCAGTTACTAGGGGCAGCAGTTTGAATTTGGCACGAGCCAAAGAGAGTTCCATTAGTTACATATGTTCCATTTTCCTCCGGGATAGTTCAACACAGGAAGCTAACTGCAGTAGTTTAAGCATACTGAGGGATCCCCTGGAAGAAACAAGATTACTGTGGTAAGTAATTTTTTCTTTCTTATTCAACTACTTTTGTATCTTTTACTAGTTTTACCCTTCACGTTGTATATTGTAATGTTTATTTGTACCATGTTTCATGATTGTTTTATGACTTGTACTCTTCCGGGTCATGCCTGAAAATAGGAGTATTAATGTCTAGTGCACCTACCTGGTTATCAAAAACCAAATAAAAAAGTAAATAAATGAGGCCTGAAAACCCTGATTTTATCATGGCCGTTTCTTCAAACACAAAATTTGCACTTCATGTTGTTTTAACATGTTTAAAGAGCATGTCCAGGATTTTTAAAAGTTGTTGTGTAAAAGTTTATGGAGCTACCTTATGCTGGTGATGGTAATTTAGTCAAGAAAAATACTTTTAAGCCGGCCCAGTAGTGTGAAAGGCTGTGGCGCTGCATGTCTCACCCCCTACCATGCTGGTGACCCAGGTTTGGAAGCAGACTTGGTTCATCAGGGGTCGCCCAGGGAGGGAAAGGATTGAGCGTCTGGAGGACTGCTCTTCTCTCCTGAGGAGGGTGGACTGGCGTTGCCACCGAATGACTGCAACTAGGTGGAGGTCTGAGGGTAGTGTGGGATTGGGGCACCATTGAAGGGAGGGTGCTGCTGGAGCAATGGGGAAATGGGAGAAAATGGAAAAGGGGATGGTAGCAGGCTTCATGAAGCCCTGGCTGCGCTCCCAATTCACTGCTCTGCTCCAAGAAAATCTGGATTATTCACCAGGGGGAGGAGGATGGCCCTCCCCTTCCTGGCCCCCTTGTGGGGAATCCGTGGGGAAACTGCCTGGGATCGGAGCTGGGGTTGTGTGAGACGTGCTCATGGGTTGAACTGAGCTCTCTCAAGGCGGAGAGTCCCAGCTGTGCCTGCTAGTCGCCCTAATAAGTAAAAAAGGTATATGGGAAAAAAAAAATAACTTGTTCCATTAAGTCCAGTACAGGTGGGAAGGGAGCAAAAATTGTGCCGGACAGCCAGCCAGCCAATCCCTTCCACTGCCCAATCTGTCAGCCCCACCCTCACGCTCAGACGTTTAGTGAGGTCTACCGGGGGAGATTGTGGGGGCGCACCACAAACAAGTCAGTGGGGGAAACTTTTGGGGCCATTTTATATTCATTAAAAGCAACCTTTGATATCAATGAAAGCCATCGCTCAACTAATGGGGCCCTATTAGTTAACCAACAGCTTTCATTGATATCAAAGGTTGTTTTTAATTGATATAAAATAGTCACAAAAGTTCTCCCTTTGACTTAAATGTGGCGCGCTTCCGCACTCTCCCTGGGTAGATATTACAAAACATCTGAACATGAGGGCAGGGCCAACAAATCAGACAGTGGAAGGGATCAGCCATCCGTCTGTGCAGCACAATTTTTTATCCCTTCCCACTCTTACTGAATTTATCGGAATAAGTCCTTTTCTTGACTAAATTACTATCACCAGCATAAGGTAGCTCCATAAGCTTTTACAAATTTTTTTTAATCTTGGACATTCCCTTTAATACTTCTGGATGTGGTAGGCGTCAATATAATGGAACTGTAAACACTGCTTCTACAGTGGGTCAAACCATTTACTGACAGTGGGCTGTAAAATGATTATTTTTCAGAGGACATGTGCAGTTTGATTTTGAATGGAGAGTAATGTTGTTCTCTCTCTGATCTGTAGCTTCCTGGAAAGAAGGATCTTTTCATTGATATTGATTTAATGACACCCTTGGACCGGATCGCTAATGTCTCCATCCTGAAGGTTAGTAGCCAACTGTCAGTATTTATACCACTATTCAAGTGATAGCCAGCTGCACCAACCAGTTATAAGTCAGGTGGTAGCCAGTTGTACCAACCTGGTGTAAGTCAGGGGATAGCCAGTTGTAGCAATTTGCCATTAGTCAAGAAGAAGCCACCTGCCACACCAACTTGCCATTAGCCAGTGGGTAGCTAGTTGCACCAGCCTACCATTGGTTAGGAAGCAGCCAGTTGCACCAACCTGCCATTAGCCTTGGGGTAGCTAGTTTCACCAAACTGCTAATAGTCGGGGAGTAGTCAGGTTTACCAACTTGTTGTCAGTCAGGAGGTAGTCTGTTACACCAACCTGCCATTAGTCAGGAGGAAGACACTTGTACCACCCTGCCTGCCACACTAACTTGCGATTAGTCATGGAGTAGCCAGTTGGACTAACTTGCCATTAATCCGGGGGTAACCAGTTGCACCAACTTACGATTAGTCAGGGGGTAACCAGTTGCACCAACCTACCATTAGTCTCACCTTTGATTCCATTCCACACAGAAGGCTAATAAAAAAGCTGGGTTACCTCTGGGTAGGGTACAAATTACCAGGTGGATAGGGAACTGGCTGGAGGGCAGGAAGTAGAAGGTGGTTATCAGTGAAGCACCATCAGACCCCAGGTAAGACATGAGCGGGGTACCACAGAGATCTATTGTGGGGCTGATGCTCTTGAATATCTTCATTTGTGATATAGGAGAGGGAATCCAGAATAAGGTGTGTCTGTTTGCTGGTGACACTAGCAGGGTATTAAATAGCTGATATAACATAGCAAAATGCTAAGCAGAATGGGGTATTGCTAACCATTTTCAGAAATGCTTAGCAGTAGACTGCTAACCATTTTTGAGTGAGTCCATGACACGGTACACATTAAACTATATCATTTTTTTTTATTTTGCTAATCACTGTGTGCCAAGTGCTATGCATTTTCCCAACTGATTAGCACTTTCATACGTCAAACTGCTAATCAGTTTTTTCAACTTATTTAAAACCCTGGACATCAGGATGTGTGGCGGAATGGGCATTGAGAAGGGAGTTATATGTTAACCATATTATGTCAACTAAAGTAAACTTGTACAGTGTTCTTAAAAAAAAAAAAAAAAAGAGCAAAGTATTGCACATTGAGTAAAAGATCCTAAAACAGACTACTGGATTTTTTGGGGGCCAAGTAAGGGTGGTGCAGAAAATTGAGGAGACAGATTTGAGGGGTCATTATTATTGACAGTCTCAAATTCACTGTTCAGTGCAGCAAAGCGTATGTGAAGACAGGCAGGATTCTGGGATTTCTAAGAAGGGGATTTGATAGCTGGAGGAACATACAAAGAAGCCAGCAGAAGAAGGCCATCTGGTCTATCAAGTCTGCTCATGTTGCAGGGTCCACAGCTTCAGCTAATGTGCCTGCCCCCCCTCCCCACTCCTCCCGTCCTCCTACCCATGATCCTTACTTTCCCTCTATGCTATCACAGCCTCTCTTAAAGTTGCCTACTGTCTTCAATGAGATGATCTCTTCCGGCAGCTCATTCCAAGTGTCCACCACCCTCTCTTTGAAGAAGAGGTCCCTGACCTTCCTCCTAAATCTCCCACCCTCCAGCTTAAGGCTGTGCCCCCTCGTGTTATGGTTGCCACTCAGCTTAAAGATACTCTCCTTATCAACCTTATTTATCCCTTTCAAGTACTTGAAGGTCCCAGTCATGTCCCTTCTTTTTCTCTCCTGTATTCCAGGGAGTACACGTTCAGTGCCCTCAACCTCTCCTCATATCTCTTACTCTGCTGACCCGCTATCATCTCTGTAGCCCTTCTCTGGACCTTCTCCAGCAGGTTAATGTGCTTTTTGAGGTGTGGGCACCAGTACTGAACTCCATACTCTTGATGCAGCCTTACCAGTGACTTGTACAAGGGCAGTATAACCTCCTCTCACCTACTACTGATCCTCCTAGATATGCATTCCAACATCTTGTTTACCTTTGCTGCTGTTTTCTTGCACAGCATGGAGTGTTTCAGGTCACTAGTGATCATCACTCCCAGGTCCTTCTCCTTCTCTGATGCAGATACTCTTAACACCACCCAGGTAGTACTCTGTCCTAGGATTCTTGGCTCCAATATGCATAACTTTGCATTTCTTGGCATTGAAGCCAAGCTGCCAGATCCTGAACCATCTCCTCAGCTTTTCCAGATCTTCCTATAGGGCCTGTATCCCTCCAGCTGTGTCCACTCTCCCACAGAGCTTGGAGTCATCCACGAATAGGCACATTTTGCCCTTAATGCCATCCCCCAATGTCGTTGATGAAGACATTGAACAACAGTGGCCCCAGCACCGAGCTCTGCGAGACCCCACTGGTTACCTCTCTGGTGCCAGATAACTCTCCCCCCCACAACCACCCTCTGGGTTCTGTCCCTCAGCCAGTTTTCCACCCATCTGACCATCTTTTCCCTAATCCCGAGATCCAGCAACTTCCAGATCAACCTTTTATGGGGCACAGAGTCAAAGACCTTGCTGAAATCAAGACAGAGGATGTCTACTGCTTGGCCCCTGTCTATTGTCTTAGTGACACAGTGAAAGAAGTCAAAGAAGAGCTGGCCCCGGTGGCACTTAGGGCTGAGGCACTGGACGCCTTACCTCGCGCTACACTGGCAACCCGGGTTCGGGAATGACCTCAGGTCACTGGGGAGCTGGCATGGGGGGGGTTGGAGCGGGATTGAGCTGCGGTAGGCAGCTCTCCTCTCCCAGGGGTGGTTGTCAGCTCCCCCCGTAGTTCTGCTCCCACCGGGTGGACGTCCGGTGGGATGCATAGGCGAGGGGGAGTGGCGGCAATAATGCCGGGGTGGGGGCGAAAGGGGCTGAGTCGGTGCATGGCATACGCCTCCATGGACGTGCACGTGCATGTCTGCTGGGGTCCTGGGTCAGGGAGAAAAAAGGGAGAAAAATTCAAAAATGTATATAGAGGGGAAAAAAAAAGAAGTCAAAGAAGGAACATACGAATCTGCCAGCAGAAACAGGCTACCCGGTCTATCAGTGCCTGCCCGAGTGTGCAGCTAGCCCCCTAGATTGCAGCTGCCCCAACTCCCTCCCCATCTGTCATTCCCATGATGGCCATAGCCCCCTCCATCCAGACCCTCCCTCGTGCTCTGTCCCATACCCTCTTAAAACGTCCTACTGTCTTATATGACACCACCCCCTCCGGTAGAGCGTTCCATTTAGACACCACCCTCTCCGTGAAGTAGTGCCTCCTCATCTCCCTCCTAATCTTCTACCCTCCAATCTTAGTCCGTGCCCCCTCGTGTCTCTACCCTTCCTCAGTTTAAACACCCCTTCAGTGCTAGCTTTGTTTATCCCCTCAAATACTTGAACTTTTCATCATATCCCCCCTCTCTCCTCCAGCATGTACATATTCAGCCTGTCCTTGTAGGCCTTGTCCTCCATCCCCTGTAACATTTTTGTTGCCCTCCATTGCACACCTTCCAGTAAATTAATATCCTTCTTCAGATACGGCCACCAGCACTGCACACAGTACTCCAAGTGCGGCCTGCCCAAAGATCTGTAGAGGGGCAGGATCACCTCACTATGCCTGGACGAGAAACCCCCTTGCAGTACAGCCCAGCATCCTGTTTGCCTTAGCTGCTGCTTTCCTGCATTGGGCAGAGTTGTTCATGCTTCCTGTTACCAACACCCCTAGGACCTTCTCTTCCTCAGTGATCCCCAGCCTCACCCCTCCCAACCAGTAGTCCCTCCTTGGGTTCTTTGACCTGAAGTGCATAACCTTGCACTTTTTCGCATTGAATCCCAGCTACCACTTCTCTGACCATACCTCCAGTTTGGTTAGGTCCCCTTGTAGTTGTTTCCATCCATCCTCTTCGTCTACCGCTGCTCCCATTTTGGTATCATCTGTGAAGAAACTGACCCTGCTCCCAACTCCGTGTGCAATATCAGAGATAAAGAGCCCAAATAGCACTGGGCCCAGCATCAAGCCCTGAGGCACACTGCTCATCACTGGTCTAGGTGTCGAGAGCTCCCCCTCCCACTACCACCTGTTGCAGCCTCTCCTGCAGCCAGTTGCTTATCCAGTTTGTCAGCTTCATCCCCACCCCTGCAGCAGTCAGTTCCCCCCAGCCTCCCATGAGGCACTCAATCAAAGGCTTTGCTGAAGTCCAAGTACAGGACATCTTCAGCATGATCCATATCCAGCTCTCTTGTTACCCAGTCATAATATTCTATTAGCTTGGTCTGACAAGACCTCCCTGAGATGAACCCATGCTGCCGCCCAGCCTGGAAGTTATTTCCCTCGAGGAACAACAACAGCCTCTCCTTCAGTATCATTTCCTTAAGTTTACCCACTATGGTAGTGAGACTGACAGGCCGATAATTTCTTGGCTCGTCCCTAGGGCCACTCTTGTATATGGGCACCACATGGGCCACCCTCCAGTCCTGAGGCACGCATCCCATGTCCAGGGAGGTGCTGAACAGGTCCACCAGTGGCTCGGGCCAACACCTCCGCCATCTCCTTCAGCACCCTGGGGTGGATGCCATCAGGACCTGGTTCCTTGTCTGCCCTTAATGCCCTCAGACCCTCTAGTACTCTACTCCCCTCAATCATTCCATCCATCATCTCCTCCCCTCCCACCTCCCCCAAGGAAGAGGAAGGAGGTGATATTGCCCCCATACAGATCCCTAGTAAGGTTACACCTTGGAGTTCAAACTTCCAGAGAGACCACACAAAGAAAAGCCATGAAAATGATTCAGGGGCAGCAGGGGAGGTTGTATGAGGAAAGGCTGACAGACCTTAACATGTGTACACTGGAGGCCAGGAGGGAAAGCGGGGGGGTATGACTGAGACCTACAAGTTCTTGTGAGGGATCAATGGGATGGTTGTAATGACCTGTTCATGAGGAATGAGGGTACAGTGACTAGAGAGCACTGGTGGGGGCAAGATTCAGGGGTTGGGTGGGATAAGAAAAGTTCACTGAGTGGGTGGTGAATGAATGGAATGGACTGCCCAGAGAGGTAGTTGAAGCCAAGACTGTGATGGGGTTTAAACTTGAGTGGAACAGACAGAAGGGAATAGTACAATCCACAGGCAGAAGAGGGGAAGAGATATCTGGGGAAGGAGGTGATGATTAAGCCACTAGGCTTATAAGTTGTCTAAAACCAGCAGGCATTAGGCCAGTCATGGAGTAAGGCAGGGAAATGGGCAGACTGGATAGACCTCTGGGTCTTTTTTCCTGTTGACACAATCTGTGTTTTTATGTTTCTGTTAGACAGGGGTAAGCAGTTGCACCAGTCTGCCATTAACTATGGGATAGCCAGTTGTACCAACCTGCCATCCACTAGGGTTTGTTAGAGACACCAACCTGCCATCATCTAGGGCAGTCAGGGGCACCACACCTACGTTAGCGGAGGGAACATTTAGGGACACCAAACAAATCATCAACCGGGACAGTTATTGGCATCAACCTGACATGAGATGGGGTAGTTAATGGCACCAACCTGGTTTAAGATGGGATAGTTAGTGGCTCCATCCCGGTATGAGATGTGGTAGTTGGTACCAGCCTGGTATGAGAAAAATGTAGTTAGTGGCATCAGATTAGTATGAGATGGGGTAACTAGTGGCACCAACCTAATATAAAAAGGGGTAGTCGATACTAACATTTTAGAGATGGGGTAGTTAGTGGTACTAGTCTGATATGAGAGGGGGTTTAGTTGATGGTACCAAGGTGGCAAGAGAGGGAGTGGTAAGGGGTATCAGCCTGGTATGAGATGGGGTAGTTAGTGACACTAACTTGATATTAGAGAAGGTAGTTAGTAGCATCAACCTGATGTGAGAAAGGAGTAATTAGTGGCACCAGCCTGGTATAAGAGAAAGTAGTTAGTGGCACAAAACTGTTATGAGGTTGGTGTAGTTGGCGGCATCAACCTGGTGTGAGATGGGGTAGTACTGGCACCAGTGTAGTATGAGATGGGGTAGTTAGTGGCACCAACCTGGTAGGAGAAGGGGTGGTTAGTGAACCAAGCCTCAAAGAAGATGGGATTAGTTAGTGACGTAACCTGATATGACCGGAGTTTGTTAGTGTCTCCAGTCTGCTATGACTTGGGATTATTTGGTGGAATCAGCCTGGTATGAGAAGGAGGTAGTTAGAGGCACCATCTAAGGTGGGGTTAGTGGCAGTAACGTGATATGAGATGGGGTAGTTGGTGACACCAGCCTTATATGAGATGTGGTAGTAAGTAGCATCAACCTGGTACGATATTGGGGTAGTTAATGGCAGAAACTGAGATAGGGATAGTTGCACCAATCTGATATGAGAAGGGGGTAGTTAGTGGCACCAACCGGGTACAAGATGGGGGTGGTTAGTGACACCGGTATGGTATGAGATGGTATACTTAGTGGAAAAAAAAACCAGGGGACGAGTACACAATGTGGGGGGAGGTACTAACAACAACAAAAATGAAAGGGACCTGGGGGTAGTCCTATCAGATGACCTAAAGGTAGGCAAGTAATGTGAGAAGGCAGTAAGGAGGGCTGGAGGGATACTGGGATGCATAGGAAGAGGCATCACCAGTAGAAAACAGGAAGTTGCTATCCCTCTGTACAGACAGTTGATGAGACCCCATCTGGAATACTGCGTGCCGTTCTGGAGAGCCCATCTCCGCAGGGACGTAGACAGGATGTAGGCAGTCCAGAACAGGGCAACAAAAATGGTGCAGAGTCTGCACCAGAAGCCCTATGAAGAGAGACTAAAGGAGCTTAATATGTATACCCTTGAGGAAAGGAGGGAGAGGGGGATATGAAAGAAACATTTAAGTACCTCAAGAGAATCAACAAAGTCCAAGAGGGTAGCATCTTTCAGAAAAAGAGATGTGCAAGAACAAGGGGGCACAATTTGAAGATAGAGGGGGACGACTCAGGGTCAATATGAGGAAGTATTTTTTCATGGAGAGGATGGTGGATGCTTGGAAAAGCCCTTCTGAGGAGGTCATGGGGTCAAAAACAGTGGGGGAATTCAAGAATGCATGAGACAGACATAAAGCAATTCTGGTGCAGGAGGTAGGAGGAAGTAGGCTGTTGGTTAACTAGGATCTGCAGCTTATCCAGTAGGTAGAGAAATGGGCAGACTGGGTGGGTCAAGCGGTCCTTATCTTCCGTCAAAGTCTATTTTTCTGTTTCTATGACCCACCTGATAAGGTATAGCGTAGTTAACGATGCCAACTGTATTTGAGTGGTGGTAGTTAATGGCACCAACCTGGTATGAGAAGGGATAGGTGGTGGCATCAACCTGATATGAAATAGAAATGTAGAATCTAACAGCAGAAGGGGACAGATGGTCCTTTAAGTCTGCCCATACTTGTTACCACTTTAAACCCTCCCCCCCCGGTCTAATGCCACGGTGGGTTATTCACCCCCTTCCTTCCTCTCCTTTCCCAGTTCCTGCAAGTGGGATTATGAGTCTCCTGGGCTTGTCTCATCCATCTCTGAATCCATTAATTGTCCCCTGCCCCCACAACCTGTGCCAGTAATCTGTTACAAGACTCCACCGCCCTTTCAATCAAGAAAACCTTTCTCACACCCTTCTTGAATTTACCCTCCAACAATTTCCAGGCATGCCTCCTTGTGTCTGCATTTCCATTTGTAGCAAACTGATCCTCAAAATTTCCCCTATTCACACCCCTTAGGAACTTACAAGTCTCTATCATGTTCTGCTTCTCCCATGTGGCCTCCACTGAGTACGTGTTCAGGGCTTTTCAACCATCCCCATAAATTCTACCCTGCTAGCTCTGAATCATTTTTGTGACCCATTGCTTCACTGATTCCAGACAATCAATGTCCTTTCTCAGGTGAGAACTCCAAAACTGGGCACAGTACTCCAGGTACGTGGCCTCACCAGTCTCTATAGGAGCAGTATTGCCTCCCCTCTTCTACTGTCAAAACCCCTCGGTATACACCCCAGCATCCTAGATGCCTTGCTATAGGCTTTATTGCACTGGCTGATTTGCTTGAATGAGTCACTGATGTGAGGACTCCCAGATCCCTCTCCATTTCTGAAGTGACCAGCTTGACCATCCCTCCTATCCAGTAATTCATGCATGGGTTCTTATTCCCTAAGTGTATCACCTTGCGCTTTTTGGCTTTGAATCTCAACTGCCAGGCATTTGACCACCTCTCAAGCCTTTCTAGATCTCTCTGTAGCTCCCTCGCCCCCTTGTCATTGTTCACCCTGCTGCAGAGCTTAGTGTCATCAGCAGAGAGGCACATCTTACCCTAGATACTTTCCTCAGTGTCACTAATAAATATATTAAAATGACAGGTCCCAGGCTGGCCAGCTGGCACAGCGATAGCACTGTCAACACTGGCAGCCTGAGTGACTTGAGGTTTGCAGGAGCAGGTCAAGGAGCTGGAGGGTTGGCGGGGAGGAGTGAGGATCAAGCGCCCCAAAGGCGCTCTCGTGCTGTGATGGTGCATGTGTGCACATGGGTGGGAGTGCAGCAGAGGCGCCACTGGGAGGGAGGACATTGGCTGAGATCCAGAGCGGCATCACGTCTCTCAGCATGTGCATGCCCACGAACCTTTCTTGGCACCACCGCCCTCAGGGGTACCGGGCGAAAGGAAAATGGCCCAGTCTCCTGGTGACTGCCCAGGTGGGAGTTGGTACAGTCCTAGATTGGTTGGAGGCCCAACACATGTGATAAGTGAAGGGCAGCTGGAATTCCCGCTCCCCAGGCGGGGATGATCCGTGGCAGGATGGGGGCTAAAGACCTAGTTTAGGCTGGCCCCCACCATGGGAGTCCCTGTGGAGAGGAGCACTGCAGAGAAGGGGCGTGAGCATAAAAAATGACAGGTCCCAAGACTGATCCTCAGGCATTTGGTGATTCTGCCACCAGATTTGACCCAGTTAACCACCACCTCTGCCTTTCCCCAACCAGTTTACTACCCACATGACTAATCCCTTCTACACCTAAGTCTTCCAGCTTTTTAGTAGCCTCCTGTGCAGCATGGAATCACATGCTTTGCTGAAGTCTGAGTAGAGCAAATCCATTGCCCAGCCTCTGTCCACTGCCCTAGTGACCCAGTCAGAAGACGTGAGCAGGCTGGTCCGATGCCGTCTTCCCGACAGAAACCCATGCTGCTTGCTGTCCTGTAACCCATTATCCTCTAAGTAGGCTACTAATCTTTGTCCCTGTCAATTTACCCACAATGGTGGTAAGGCTTACTGGTCTGTATTTGCCTATGTCCTCTTTGTCTCTTCCTTGTAGAGTGGGGGCAGCATCCACAGATCTCCAATCCCCTGGCACTATCCTTGACTCCAGTGAATCATTAAATAGCTGTGAGAAGGGCCCTGCCAACTCCTAAGCAAGTTCCATAAGTACTCTCTAGTGCTGGCTACTTGGGCTTGGCACATTGTCCACCTTTAGGTCTGTTAACACTTTCCCTATTGATTCAGCTGTGATCACCACTTTCCCCATTTTCTATACCCCTAATGTGGCTGCCTTGATCTTGCTTTCCAGTAGAGGTCCATCATCCTCGGCTATAAACACTGATTAGAACCAGTTGTTTAGGATAGTGGCCTTCTGCTTGTCGCCTTCCACCACTCTCCTTCCTCCGCTAGCCTGACAATCCCACACCTAGCCTTCCTTTTCTCTGGAATATATCTAAAAAATGTCCTTTTCCCCCTCCCTTCACACTCTCAGCGATTTGCAGTTCTATGTCTGCCTTTGCCCTGCCACCTTCACTACCTTTAACGTTGCTTGATAATCCTCTCCTTCCTCCTCCCCTTTTGTCACCTTGTTCCTTATGAAGGCTTTCCTTTTTGCCTTCATAGCCTCCTATACCTCCTACCACATCAGACCTGTGTGCTTGTTCCTTTTAGTAACCTTCTTTGCTCAAGAGTCGACCACCTCCAGAATTGCCTTGTTAATCGTTCCCCACTTTTCCTCTACCCCCTTGATCTGGTCTACTTTCACAAGTTTTCCTGAACCCTTTCATCTGGGTAAAATTGCCCCTTTGAAATCCAGAACCACCGCTCTTTGTGGGGACCAGAGTTTTTCATAACCATTTCAAACTATAGCAAGAGGAAGGAGGTTCTGTTAGAACTTGGCTGCTGTACTGGGACTAAAGAACTATAACTCTACTACTGGGACCTTCAATTTAGGGTAAAAAAAAAAGTGTGCTTGTCTGAGTTGGGTGAAGTGAATTGTTATCTGTGCAGTTAGCTAGGTGGCAAAGGAAACTGTGAATTAGGGGGAGTGACTTAGGCAACAGGAAGTCAGGTGTTTGCATTTAAATCTGCCCTAGATAGCTTTTGGAAGAGAACAGCAAGAGGAAGGAGGTACTGTGAGAACTTTACTACTCTACTGGGACTATGTTGCCCTTCTCCCCTCCACCCTTAGCCAGTTCTGCTTTTATAAACACAGGATTTGACTGACAACAGGAACTTCCTGTTTGAAAGCAGGAAGGGAGTGATCACAGAGACACAAAAGACTCACCATCCTAGAAGGAAAAGAGTAGCTCTCCATCCCTCCCCCCAGCTGATGGAGGTCTGACACAGAGCAAGTAAGAAGGAGACTACTGAGGACTATAGGAACTTCCTGTCCCAGAACAGGCAGAGCAGGAGCTTTAGGGGCACGGAGGCAGTAGGAAAGTAGGATAATATATATATATATATATATATATATATAAACATAAAAAGTAAATAAACAGAGAGAGGAAAGAGTAAGCATACAAAACAATGGTTGAGGGGCCACAAATAAGACATGATGGGAGTGGTGTAGTGCAGTGACTGTGGAGCGGCAGTCTTTAGGGAGACGTTTTGGAGAATGCGGTGTTGTCCCATCTGCAGACACCTCTCTGAGCTGAGGGAAGAGGTTGCTCATCTCCAGGCCAAGTTGGCCAGGATTCGGGGGACCTCCTCTCCTACCCAGGGACTACCAGGGCTGCCACCGCTGCCTCAGAGTTTGCCAAGAAAGAAGAGTGTTTGGACCACAGGGGGCTCAGAGATGGTTAGGGTGGTGGAACAGAATCGCATCCTTCTAGTTGTACCTTGCCACAATTCATATGCCATTCTGTCAGATTGTGGTTCCTCTATGGAGGCACCCACAGTGGAGACCAAGGAGGATGCTGGGAACCTCCACAAAGAAGACCCGCAGAAGGGTGGCATGGGACCCCACAGGAGTGAAAACAACTCCTGTTGGGGACTCCATTATTAGGAGGTAGAACTGGGGGAGAGGGAGGTGAGGGTGCCTGGACTGGCACCATGGCTTGGAGGGACAGGGAGCGAATCCTCAGGATCGCAGGAGTAGCTACACGATGGGGGAGGGAGCTGGATGTCATTGTCCACCTAGGGACAAATGATCTGGCTGGAAAAGGGACCAGAGCAGTGCAGGAGGAGTTTGTGGGGTTGGGGAGGGGCCTTAGACAAGTAGCATGCACGGTAACCTTCTCGGCGGCGCTGCTTGTTTATGGCATGGGTGAGGCTAGGGTGCTCCGCACCATGGGATTCAATCAGTGGTTGAAAAACTTGTGCAGAGACCAGGGTTTTGGCTTCATTGGGAACTAGGGGTCCACCTGGAGGGATGCAGGCCTATAGTGGCACGATGGTCTGCATCTGTCCAGGAGGGGAACCAGGATCCTAGGTGATAGGTTTAAATGCTTCATTGGCAAGCATTTAAACTATCCAAGGGGGGATGCACCGAAAAGGAGCAGGGAAATCTTAGCCTTGCAAAAAATCTGGGTAGTTAGTGAGGTAAATACCAGGATAGAGAAGTCGATAAGGAGAAGGGCAAGGGTAAATGGAGAAAAAGGCAAAGGCTGTAAGAACAGGGATGTGGCAAAAAGGGGTAAGGCCATCAAAAAATGGAGGGTAATGAGTCCCAGTGCCTGTAGTCTAGGTAACAAGCTCCCTGAACTGGTTGTCTTGATGGAAGAGGGACGCCTGGATATTGTGGCAGTCACAGAAACATGGTACACAGAGAACCATGACTGGGATGGCAGTATACCAGGGTACACAATCTACAGGAGGGACAGAGAGGGTAGAAGGGGAGGAGGAGTAACTCTCTACGTAAAGGAAGGGATCAAAGCAACAGAACTATAGGGTAAATAGGGAGGAGAGGAGGCACTGTGGGTTGCCCTGGAGACCAGAAATGGCACCACAGTATGCACGGGTGTTGTGTACAGACCCCCATCTCAGGGGAAGGAAACGGACAATGAAATGATAGAAGGCATCCTTAGGATGGCAGAGAAACGGAGATATTGTTGATGAAGGACCTGAATATGCCAGATGTTAACTGGAGCACCTTTGCTGCAGCCACATCCAAGAGCAGGGTCATTCTCGATGCCCTACAGGGGGCATGCCTCAGTCAACTAGTGTTTCAACCCATTCGGGAGGGAGCAGTCTTAAACCTGGTACTCTTAAATGGGGATGGAGAGAGGATCTCAGATCTAGAAGTGGGTAGCCATCTGGGAACAAGCGACCACCAAACAGTGTGCTTCACAGTAAACACAGCCGCAGAGTCAAGCCATACAAAAGTGAGGGTACTGGACTTTAGGAGGGCTGACTTTATCAAAATGGGAGAGTGCCTCAGAAGCACTAGCAAACAGGCAAGAAGGAGGGTAGAGGAACAATGGAAACATCAAAACTGCCATCACAGAGGCAATAAGTCTTTTTCAAGAAATCAAAGCGAAAGAAAAAACACTATGGTTCTCAAAAGATGTGGTGGGGAAGGTTGGGAGAAAAGATAGCATTCAGGAAGTATAAGGAAACACAAAAGGCAGGACAAAGAACTGTACCAGTTAAAGCAGAAGGAAGCGGGGAAGGCAGTCAGAATAGCAAAGGCCCAAACCGAGGAAAAGATGGCCAACTCGGTTAAGAAGGGGATAAAACCCTTTATAGATACATTAGGGAGCAAAGAAAGACCAAGGGCGGGATAGTGAGGCTTAATAAAGGAGAGGGTGGGTGGGCAATAAGGGACAGTGAAACAGCAGGGATACTGAACGAATACTTCTGTTCAGTATTCACTAAAGAAGAGGGGGAGGTACCTAATCCAATCAGTAGAAGCACTGTGGATAGGGGAGTCGATACGAGTCCTTTCATAGAAGAAAGCATTCTAAAAGAACTCCTAAAACTGAAGGTGGACAAAGCAATGGGGCCTGACGGGATTCACACCAGAATTCTAAAAGAACTAAGGGGAGAGCTAGTGACACCACTGACTACCCTTTTTAACAAATCATGAGAGGATGGTGTAGTACCTAAGGACTGGAGGAGAGCAGAAGTGATTCCCCTTCACAAAAGTAGGAGCAAAACAGAGGCAGGAAACTATAGACCTGTTAGCCTGACCTCAGCAGTAGGGGAAAATGATAGAATCACTTCTGAAAGAAAGAATTGTTGAGTACCTAGAGGCTAGTGGTGCACAGTACCCAAGACAGCATGGATTCGCAGTGGGAAGGTCATGTCAGATGAATCTAATAGATTTCTTTGACTGGGCGACCAAAGTAGTAGACCAAGGAGGGGCTGTGGACGTGGCCTACCTAGACTTTAGCAAGGCATTTGACACAGTCCCACACAAAAGATTAATAAACAAATTAGCCAGCCTGGGAGTGGGTCCCCGGGTAGTAGCTTGGGTAAAACATTGGCTAGACAACAGGACGCAGAGGGTAATAGTAAATGGAGTCCACTTCGAAGAAAGGGGAGTTACTTGTTGAGTACCACAGGGTTCAGTATTGGATCCAGTCTTTTTTTAATGTCTTTATAAGTGACATTGCAGAGGGACTGGAAGGAAAAGTATGCCTCTTTGCAGAGGACACAAAGATCTGCAGCAGGGTTCATACACAAGGGGAGGAGAAAAGGATGAGAAGGGACTTGGCAAGGTTGGAGGAATGGTCAGAAGTATGGCAGCTTAGATTCAATGCGAAGAAGTGAAAAGTAATGCACCTGGGAAACAAAAACCCAGGGGAAGAGTACACAATGGGGGGGAGGTAGTAACAACAACAAAAATGGAAAGGAACCCGGGGGTAGTCATATCAGATGGCCTAAAGGTAAGCAAGCAATGTGAGAAGGCAGTAGGGATGGCTGGGGTGATACTGGGATGTATAGGGAGAGGCATCACCAGTAGAAAACAGGAAGTTGTTATCCCCCTGTACAGACAGTTGGTGAGACCCCATCTGGAGTACTGTGTGTAGTTCTGGAGACCCTATCTCCAAAAGACATAGACAGGATGGAGGCAGTCCAGAGGAAGGCAACTACAATGGTGCAGGGTCTGCAGCAGAAGTCATACAAAGAGAGACTAAAAGAGCTTAATATGTATACCCTTGAGGAAAGGAGGGAGAGGGGACATGATAGAAACTTTTAAGTATCTCAAGGGAATGATCAAAGTCAAAGAGAGTAGCATCTTTCAGAAAAAGAGATGTGCAAGAACAAGGGGACACAATTTCAAGATAGAGGGGGGTGACTCAGGGGCAATGTGAGGAAGTATTTTTTTCACAGAGAGGGTGGTGGACTCATGGAACGACCTTCCTGAGGAGGTCGTGGGGTCAAAAACAGTGGGGGAATTCAAGAAGACATGGGACAGACATAAGGAAATTCTTGTGGGGATAGGAAGTAGTAGGCTGTTGGTTAACTTGGATCTGCAGCTTATCCGATAGGTAGGGAAATGAGCAGACTTGGTGGGCCAAGTGGTCCTTATCTGCCATCAGTCTGTTTCTGTGGTGTCCTACAATGTGGTTTCCCTAATCAGTTGCATCAGCAGACAGTCCTGCATCACCTCCAGCAGTGCCTGACTCCTGGGTAGTTAGTAGCCCCAGACTTGTATAGAAGGGGTCAGTTTATTTATTCTTTGTTAACCGGGTAAGGCCCACTAGGCACAAGTGCTTGTTTTCAGGGGCGACCCAGGAGCTTTGGGCTGGTTAAGTGAGTCACACAGTATGCAAGTGGAGGCTGAGGGAATCCAGCCAAGGTCTGTAGGTACAAGCTCGTTCACAGCTTGTTACTCTAACCTCTTGGTTGTACTGCCAGCCGTTAGTAGCACCAACCTGGCATGAGAACGGGTAGTTGGTGACACTAACCTGGTATGGGTGGGAGTTGTTTGTGCCACCAGCCTGGTGTGAGATTGTGTGGTTAGTGGTGCCAACTTGTCATGAGATGGGGTAGTTAGTGACACCAACCTGCTGTCAGTCCACAGTAGCTGCTGCACTGCCTAGGAATCTTTAGCAAATTTCATAGACAATTATTAGATTTCTGTGGTCATTATGGACTAGTCATAGCATTTTATCTAATGGTAGGGTGTGAAAAGTGGTCCCTGTTGTGGGATTACGTTCTCCCAAATACTTTTGTAACTGATGTTGTTTATATTTCTAGCAACACGAAGTGGACAAGCTGTATAAACTGGAGAACAAGCCGATCGTTAGCAACAGTGGCCAGTAAGTGTTCAGTGGGGTGGTGGTGCCTGCTTCCAAAGGGCATCTGGATAGGGGACTACTGTATATACTCGCCTGTGCCTCTTTGTAATCTGTAACTCCAGCTGCAACTCTATGCTGCTGAAATTGTTGACAAAGGTCTTGTCATATCTGTACTGTTTTTGTTCTGTGCACGTATCATTCTACGTAACATTGTTTTACTTATTGTTTGTACTTCTCTCGAGTCATGTCTAAAAATAGCATTGTATTTGTCTAGTGCACCTGCCCAGTAAACAAAAACTAGATAAATAAGTCAACCTCACATATAAGTGGACCATCTTTACCTTTCATGTTATCAAAATTACTGACATTATTTTGCTGCCAAAATTGGATGGAAAAATCTGTTTTGTGACCAACATCAGGCATAGAATGTCTTTGTGGCAAAAATAGGACAAAGAATTATCTTATATGGTTGCAAAACTGGTTTACCGTTGTGAACCCTGCACATAGGTCAGCCTCACAGAGAAGTCAAGTCCCCTTTCTTGGGAGCCAATTTTTAGTACCAAAAACTAGACTTATACGTGAGTTTAATACAGTACTGTATATCCGGAATAGTAATTAGGAAAACAGAATAGTAGTTGCCCTGTAGTCTGGTTTGGTAGACATATCTAAATCCTCGTCTATGCAGCCCATATTTTAAAAGCCTCTGCCTTTACTGTGCTGTATGCTGCACTCCTACTTTTCTTTGGTTAGTAGATCATAATGAAGTTTCATTCACACGTACTAGAAATCGAGTAGTGTGTGCACGTGTGCATGAGTATGTCCAATATGCTGTTTAGTCACTGCCTGAACCCAAGGTACTGTAATCTATGAACATTTTCATACAATTTTTTATACTTTTGTATTTATTTATTTTGCCGAGGACCAGAGACCCCCTGTTGTCCCTTATTTGCCCCTCTCCCCCTAATGCTCTTGGATGTCATTGCACTTCCAGCTTGGGGCCTCAAGGGGCATGGGTTGAGGTTATGCAGAATGATGTGCTTTAACACCCCCCCTCTGCAGAGAGGCAGCATATCGCCACTGTGATGTGCCCCCCTCCACTAGACCCCAGTGAGTGTGATACCCAAGATCCTAGCATAGCAGGTGGCTCAGAACTGACAGCACAGCTGATTGCTGCATGGGTGGGGATCCGTGTAATTCAATTTCTGCTGCATCTTCTGTTGCTGGGCTAAGTTCTTTGTATGTCAGGTTGTCCTCCATGGATTGTTGTTGGGGAATCATAGTGACTGACGTACAGGCAGGAGGGGTGATAGATGTTTATTCAACTTTGATAGCTCCTGGAAGAAAGGACATACATGGAAAAATAAAGGGAAGGGGATGTAATTGAAGGCCATGGCTTTCTACCTTGCACCAGACTCCTCATCCTCTGCTTGCCTTCCAGGGGTCCCTTTCATGAGGGGTAAGTCATGCGGGACTATGGGAAAGGGGAGTGTTGTCCTGGGAAACAGAGCTTAGAGGAGCTGATAGAGTTTATCATTCCTGGCTATCGAGAAAGAGTAAATAACAACAACAACAAACACACCTCAGTAAATTGAACGACCTGAATTCCAGTCCTCGGTCTTTGTTTTGCAGACTTTGCTTTCTGATCAGACCCCGGATAGACAACGTGAAGTACATCGCTGGTGAGTTCACTATGTTATTGCAACACCATCTATAGGTAGCAAACAGCTGTGTGATAAAGCCAATATTCTGGAACTGAAAGTTTACCTTTCACTATCCCCACCCTATTTTCCTCTTCTCTTTTTTTCTGCCTTTTCTCTTTCATGCTTTTCCAACCTATTTCCTTTCCCTCCCTCCCTTCCTTCCCTCTTTCCCTCGCTTGCTTTTTCTCCTTCTGCCATCTTTCTCGCCGTGTCAGGCCATCCAACCCAGCAGCACTCCATCCCACTCATTCGCTCCCTTTGCCATTCAGCCAGCGGAGATCCACTAAGGGGAGCCTGGGTGTGCTGGTGGCCATCAGTCTTACAATAGCAGGGATTTCAGATTTTTTCCCTGTTTCCTCTGGCACTCTCAACCTACTGCATGATGCTGAACGGCGCCCCAACAGATTTACAAACACATGGCAACGCCCCTGTCGAACAAGCTGCTCAGCTCACTGCAGGATGTTCATCCTGACAGCAGAAACTTGACGCCAGTCTTCTGGCTAGGAGTGCTGCCACTCCACATTTTTGCTACAGCCCTCCCTAGGATGCCCCCCAGCTACAAAAGTCCACTTCAGAACCTGGGTCACCAGCACTGCAGCAGAGTGTGCTGCTTCTGGACCTTTTTGCCATTTTTACTTTTATTTTTTTCTAGTTTGCAGGTTCCTTTTTTTTATTTTATAAAAACCTTTTTTATTAAATTACAGGGTCATTGTTCCCACTGGGAAATGCTGACTTCCAAACTTTTATTTCATTCCTCAGACTGTTATTCCATTGGTCTGATGAAACAACAGTGGGATAACAACATCATGCTTATATTTGACCCTGCTGACCAACTTCCAGTTTTACTCCAAACCATATGCAGTATACCTATGGAAGTGGGGCATTCCTTCATGGCATGGCACATGGTTCCAGCTCTAGGTTTCTGGTGAGATAAAGCACTTGAACTTCATTGTTGTGGTTTATTGTGTCACCCGAAATCCATCGATGGATGAACAGCCTTGTTTGGTATGATTGGCCAACTGTTATTCCATTTGTTGTTCCCCATTCTTGCCTCTTTTTCCCTTGCCCCTGGCTGCCAGGGTTCTCATGGCTGCACCTTTCTTCTGGCTGGGAGGATGGTCTAACGCAGTGTTTCCCAAATGAGGCTGCCTTGTCCTCATGCATATACCAGCACAAGTTTCTGCAGCCACAGAGTTCTTTAGAACTTCAAGTACAGAGAGACTGAAATTGAAAATTGCTTACCTTTAAAAAAAAAATATGGGAGCTGCATTTTAAGTGGAAACACTTCAGTAACATGATTTTTTGTATACTGTGTGAAAATAGATGTGTTGTATCAGGGGGTTAAGGTATAACAGGGGTTTGAGGTGAACAAAATATGAAGTGAGACTACCAATAAGTGGCCTCACTTAGAGACCTGTTGAGGGCGTTTGAATGTGGGGCATGAGAACCACTGATCTGGTGGCTGCCTTCACAGCTGACACCAGTGCTGCTCCTTGGTTGGTCAGCAGGGGTATGGAAATGCCTATGTGACCCATGCCCTCACTGTCCCAGGAACCAAGCTCCCAACCTGTGTAATGTGCTTGGCTCCCAGTCCGTTCCAGTACTATTGTTCTTTCAGTAATTGTAACTGTTGTTTATGCCTCTTCCCTCAACTCCATCTAGGTAGTTCAGTCGCTTGGGATTAGTTGAGAACCACTCTGTTGGCAGAAGGAGATACCACAAGATTCATGGGCAATGGTAGAAATAAACTTTTTTTAGCACCTGCACTGCAGTGCATGTGTCAAAAATGTTACATGCACCAGAGTTAGCTTATTTGCACTGGTCATAAAATAATAAAACTGAAATTAATCTAAGGACACAGAAAATTGTAGTACTGTCCTTCACATGTTTGATTTTCCCTGCCTAATTAACCACTAAGAACACTAATTTAAGGACATCTGCACCAGCGAGATTACCCAACCTCCTTCACACACTTTTCTTCACAAGAGCAGTATATGAACTGCCCAAATGATCTGTGCTCGCTCCTATGTCTCTTGTAAAGACACCACCCCAATCTTTAATTCTGGGCTCTGACTGCTGCTGAACAGCTTTCATCACATAGTGTTACCCAATCGGTAGATGTTCTTCACAGAAAAAAAAAACTCTTGCTGTCATGATTAGCCACTCAAGACTGACTTCTCAGCAATCACATGTTCTCCTACCACAAACCATGGGAGTAGACTTATTTTTAGTGACAGTGTTGATACTCTCACGATTAGTTGCTAGAGAGCCTCCCTCTCCACACATATTGCCCAGCAGTGGTAGTCACTGCAATAACCCACAGATATTGACTTTGTCTGTCAGTGTGAGGTGAAGTGATTGATAGCAGGAACTCCAAGTCTGAATCCTCCTCCCCGATCCCATTGCCATGATATGACCTGGTGCGCTGTGATTCCGTCTCTCTCCCGCTAGTCAGAGTGAGTGACTGACAAAATCAGCACACGCAGTCTTAAAAAATAAATAAGAAAATAGCAGCTGACATTTGTTCCAAGGTTGCCCATACCATCACCTCCCTAGGCAGTGACTGCAGCTTACAGTGTGGTAGTATTCTGCAGTGGTGTGTTAAAAAAAAGTTATTTTTCCCAAGAAGTTCTTTTTCTCACTCAATCCTGCATTCTCCTAGGCAATGCAGTGACTGCCAGTGGTGTACCACAAGTCTCAGAAACTGAGCTCAGCACTGCGTGCACTGTGGTGCGTGCAGGGAACAAAACTACCTGTACTAGCTTGTTCCTGCTTGCACAGAGAACAGGTTTTGTATGTTAATTTTGACCCCTGTTCATGGGTCCTGGTTGCCATCTCTCCAGGATTTAGGCACTGTCTGAAAAGACCCTCTTCCCCTCCCCCAGGATTGCCAAGATCCTTTTTCACAGGAATCAACATTTTGGGGCCTGTTTTTGCCTGAGGTAGACAGTCTGATGGCAGCTGTGTGCTTGATGATGCCTGTTGTGTCTGAGTAGATTAGCAAATGATGTATTTATTTTATTTTTTTGTTTTTGTTCACTGGGAAAGAAGGGAAAGGAAATGGGAATGGGGAGCCATCATTCTTGTATCCCTAATGGAAAGGTTTATGTAATTGCAGTTACGTTGTTGCTGGGCCTCTTGGGCTTGTTCTTGAAGCAGTTAATGACAGAAGAAAAACTGAAGGCCTGTGGTGCTTCACTGTTGGTTTATATCTGAAGAGTATGACAGTAAAGGAGCTGCTGTACTGACTGTGTTAAGAAGACAATGTGGCACAGTGGTTAGAGCACAGAGTTGTGAAACAGATCCGTGGTTCAAGTCCCAGAACAGCCACATACTCACTGTCTGACTTAACTAATAAAATAGAGGAATTGGGATTTACACTAACCAACATGAAAATAGACATCTTTGGAATATGTGAAACCTAGTTTTCCGATAATGATTGGTGTACCAATATATCCAGTTATAGAAAATATGTAAGAAATAGGAAACACAAAAAAGGTGGAGGTATAGTGATATATATTGCAGATAATATAAAAAGTAGCTTAAGATATCAGTCACTAGACTCAAGTGTTTCTATGTGTAGACCTATACCTGGGAGATAGGCCCTTAACTGTAGGCTTAGGTTATAGATCACCAAGCTTGGGAACTGAACAAAATATTACATTCTTGGATGAAATCGAAAAAATAAATGATGTCAACGACTGTATCCTAATGGGTGACTTTAATGTGCCGAATATAAATTGGAATAAACTAGAGGCACATGGACATCTGGATAAAAGATTTCTCGAAGTCATATTACAAAAGGATCTAAAACAACTAGTCACAGAACCTACTAGAAACAATATATTAGATCTGACATTTACAAATATTAAGAATATGGAGACTCCCATTACCATTTTACCTCCATTAGGGGACAGTGATCATAGTAATGTCTTGCTTAAATTAAGTACGACTACAGTTCAGAATAATAAAAGTATCGCTAAAATAAAAGACTATGCAAAGGCTGATTATAGTAGCATAAAACAATATATGGCTGATTGGAATTGGCAGAAAGGATCTAAAAAATCTCAATTTGGAGGAACAGTGGAACGAAATATATAAGAGAATTAGACTCTGCATTGATACCTGGGTACCAGAAAGAACTGAATATAATAGGAACAAAAATCCCCTTGTGGTGGAATAATGAAGTTAGGAGCTGCATAAATAAAAAACATGCATACAAAAAGTATAGTAAATCACGTACTTCTGAGAATTGGTCTAAGTTTAAAACACTAGTAAACAAAACTAAAAAACTTATCAGACTAAGGAAACAAGATCTAGAATTAAAACTAGTCACAAATACAAAGAATAATAAGAAGGCTTTTTATAACTATGTGGGATCCTTAAAGGGAAACCAGGGTAGTGTAGGACCTCTAAAAATTGAAGGGTCAATAATAACAGAAGAAATAGACATTGTAAAAGAACTCCGTGAATATTTTCTGACTGTATTTAAAACAAAAGAAAGTACTATGAAGAAACATCCTAGCAGTTATGATAATATAGAGATCACTGATCAAGAAGTAGAAAGTATAATACATAGTCTCAAAACAGATTAATTTGCTGGACCCGATGGAATTGCACCTAAGTTCATTAAGGAGTTGATAAAAGAACTTACTGGACCATTGACAGTGTTATTCAATACATCTATCAATAATGGTATGACATTGGATACATGGAAAGTCACCAATGTTATACCAATTCATAAAGGTGGTAGCAAGGAAATAGTTGGGAGCTATAGGCCTATTAGTCTGACTTCCATTATAGGTAAAATGATGGAAAGATTGTTACATACAAGGATTGGGGAACATATTACTAAAGAGGGCCTTTAGATATCACACAACATGGCTTTACTCCTGGGAGATCGTGTCTTACCAGTCTCATTAGTTTCTTCGAGCCTGTGAGTTTGGCATTGGATAATAGAATGCCAGTTGATGTGATTTATTTGGATTTCGCTAAGGCATTTGACACGGTCTCACATGAAAAAATTAATTGAGCAACTACTTAAAATGAATGTAAACATTAATATTATTAATTGGATTACTTCATGGCTTGAAAATAGGAAGCAGAGGGTAGTCTTAAGAGGGCAAGAATCTGAATGGGTTACAGTTATGAGTGGTGTGCCGAAAGGATCGGTACTAGACCCTTTGTTGTTTAATATTCTGGTCTCAAGTTTGCAGACGTCAAAAGAAGTGTGGTTAAATAAATATGCAGATGACTGCAAATTAGGATGCATTGTTAATAATAGAGAATCAGTTAAGAAGTTACAAGATAACTTAAATAAAATTTGTACATGGGCAGCCAAAAATATTATGATATTTAATGAGAAAAAGTATAAAGTGATACACTTCGGGAAAAATAACATGGGTGCAGCATACTCAATGAATAGTGTCATTTTAGAGGTCATAACAGAAGAAAAAGACCTTGGGGTAACAATTTCAAATGATCTTACATTCGATCAACGTACAAGTAAAATAGTTAAAAAATGTTACTCTATACTAGGATGTATTAGGAGACATATTAAGAGCAAAAAAACTCAGGTTATAATGCTTCTATATAGAAGCCTGGTTAGACCTCATCTAGAATACTGCGCTCCATTCTGTGCCCCTACATCAATTGGAAGTCTGCGTATGATTGAAAAGGTTCAACGTAGGGTAACAGAAAGAATTCAGGTTATGAAAGACAAGGGCTATGAGGACAGATTGAAGGCATTGAAACTATACTCTGAGTACAGATTATTAAGAGGAGATCTCATTTACATCTGTAACATACTTAAAGGAATTCCACTTGATACCATTTGTCTTGAAAAACAGTTACAGGTAGGCAATACCAGATCACATAAAGTTAAGATACAGTGTGCCCACAGCAAGTCATTAAGACGTCAAAGGTTCTTCACGCAAAGAGTCCCAATTATATGGAACTCTTTGCCCAGTCATATTACAATGAGTGATAGTACTGAACAATTTTAAAATAACTTGGACCAGTATATGGGTAGCAGGAAATATAACTACCACCAGTGAAAAGGTGGTGAGTCCATAATGGGTCTTGGCCTGTAGGATTCGTAATTAGACTATGAAACTATGAAGTGAGTGACTTGACCTCCCTGTGCTTCAGTCTGTTTCCAAGCTGTGGAACTGTGTAGTAGCAGGACCTCCCACTGTAAATAAGATGTCTCATTTCCAGTGGGCTGTCCTAGGTAAAGAAATTGCTTCTAGTCTAATCAGTCCTTAGCTGTGAAGTCTGATCTGTTTTGTTTCCATCTCCCTCCACATATGCTGGGCCTTACACGTGGTATGTTTACTTAGCATGCCAGAGGTATTTTCCTTACTGTCCTGTGGTTAGGAATACAAGGGTTCCCCTACTTTATATGCTTCAGTGCCATAACCCTAGCTGTTGTCTCAGTGAATGACTACAAAAAGCAGCAGCAGTGACCTTGATAGAACATTGACTCTTGTAAGCAACTCTGAACAGCTCCTTAGTTGACCTCATGGCATGACAGTATGGTCAAAAACAGTATCTCAGCCACCAAGGTGTCATGGTTATCTGCCTTGGATGACCAGATTGAAGTGGTCTTGACTTACTGACACAGAGCTGTGAGGAACTCTGCCAATTTTTTTTCATCTTTTTATTCACTTCTGCAAGTCCTCATGCTACCATTTTCTCACTCAGGATCCACCGAGGCAGTGTAGTCTGGTGGCTAGATCACAGGTTTGGGAACCAGGAGATTCCAGGTTCAAATCCCTCCTTGGCCACATACTCACTGTATAACCTTGAGAAAGTCATTTAAACCTCTCAGTAGTTAGTTCACCCAGCTGTAAAACTGGGTAACAGAAGCCCCCCCATGAAAAAAAGAGATACTGTAGAACTTGTATATTTCCCTTTCATTTTATTTTCGCTATATCTGCTCACTGCCAGGAAACCACGAAAATAATATTAAAGGGAAGTATATTTTACAGGAAAAAAATGTATTCTTCATCGTCGTCTGAAAAATGATAGCTTTCAGTTGACTGTCTCTTTAAATAGTTGCTATTTAATAGTTTTGTGCCGCAAAGGGCATTCCAAGCTGTAGACGGCTCATATTATACAAACCTGTGACTGCCGCAAGTGAGTATGTCATAAGAAGGGGAGTGTCCACAGAGATTTCTCTACAGGTACAATTTCTGTGGACGTGGCCTCTTTCTGCCTAGGCGACGGTGAGGTTTAGCCCTACTGGATATGCATGAGTTCCAGCATAAGCTACTAACCAGTGACTGACAGACAAATAAATTGTGGGTCTCAAAATCGCTTTGAACTGCTGTTGGAAATAATCATGGTGGGGACATCGGTAATGGAGGGAGGCTAGTATCCTTTATTGACTGGGGAGTTTGGGATAGGGGCCGTAAGAGATATCCCCGTTGTGGATACCGAAAGTACAGTAGTTCACATACAGGAAGGGCAAGCAAGTGCCGGGATCAACAGAGTCGGAGATTTAGCAGTTTAAATTGGATGGTCACTGTAGGTCATGGGTTTTCGGTTGGTGGCAGTGAGGGACAGCTCTGGTATTCTGGATACCCCAGTTCCAATGTCAGCAGTTTGGGTCACATGAGCTACTTCAGGAAGAGGATGCGACAGAGACCAGTTATTATGGCCTTTGCATAGACGCGCTGTCAATTTTGCTTTGTCCAGCAGTGGGAAAGTGAAAACACAAGCCCAGACCACGACTGAAACAGCCACCAAGAGAGACAAAGTGTCCATCATAATCAAACTGTCAAAAGTGGTGACCCAGCATCTGCAAAAATTATGTGCAGTGAATATGCTGCCACCTTTCGAACCTCTAAATCTTTTCAACGCAAAATATATTAGTTCTGAATTATTGCTCCTCAGCTGGGCCATTTTGGGGGAAAAAGTGCAACAAAAAAAAAAATTTATGACATGGGACAAGGGCTGCATGAACAATTAGGCAGGCCACTTATGCTTCATCCCAGCACAGCTTTCCCCAGTTCTTATTTCAGTAACGTCCCTCCCCACCTCCCCTTGACCTGCTCAACCTGTCTTAGTCCTATTCTGAAAGCAAGCAGGCCATATTGTGGTCATGTTGTTCAGACAACGGAAATCCATCAATGATGCTTTATACTAAACATTATTTTCCTGCCAGAGTGATGCTCCAGAGACAGAACCTATACAAATTTTAGAATTTAGTTTGCTAAGTTCAAACTCTGCTCTGTGGTCACACTCTTCCTAGTGTCCTAACATCAGATTTGTTTCTCTGCCTGAGGAGAGCAGTGGCCACGAACTAACTTTTGAATTGTGTGTTTGTTATTTACTAAACATTGTAGTCAGTAATTGATACTTTGCATTAGGTATAGTTTTATGAATGCAAACATACACAAACTTGCAGCAGAAGAAGGTTTATTGGTCTATCCAGTCCACTCAAATTGCGGAACCCCTTCTTAGCAAGTACTGAGGGCTCCACCCCCCATCCCATTAAACCCAATCCCTTGTTTTGCTCCTTTCTTGTCCCCCAATTGATCCTGCCCCTTCCTTTCACTGTGTTTCACCTCCTCTTGACTCTATCCACCATATCTTGGGAGACATCCTCTTCTGGGAGTTTGTACCACCCTGTCACCACTTGTTCTGTTAAGAAGGGTCTTCTGACCTTCCTCTTGAACCTTGCCCCTGCCGGCTTATAGCAGTGCCACCTTGTGGACTTGTTCCAACTAAGACTAAAGAGGCCCCCAGTATTCACCTTCTTGATACCTTTTTAGATACTTGAAGGTTTCAATCATGTTCCCTCTCTCCTTCCTTTCCTCAAGCGAGTACATATTGAGGTCATCGAGTCCGTCCTCATAAACCTTGCCCTGCTATCCCTGAACCATTTTTGTCACCCTTCTCTGGACCACCTCTAGCAGATTTATATCCTTGCTCAGGTAGGGTCTCCAATATTGTACGCCAATGAACGCCATACTCCAGGTGCGGCTGCAGCAAGGATCTATACAGCAGCAGCATGACCTCTTCCCACCTCCTCATGATCCCCCTGGCAATACAGTCAAGCATTTTGTTGCTTTGGCTGCTGCTTTCATACAGTGCGTCACTTGTTTCAGGCCGCCGGTGATGACTGCCCACAAGTCTTTTTCCTTGTCTCATATGGTGAGCAGGCCTCCCTCTGGCTGTATTTGATCCTCAGGTTTTTACTTGCTGTGTGCATGACTGCACTTCTTTGCATTTAACCCGAAGTGCCACATTGCAGACCATTTTTCTGGCCTTGCCAGGTTTTCACTAAAGTCCTGTACATCCTCAGCCATGTCTACCTTCCCACTGAACTTGGTGTCGTCCACAAAATGGCAGATCTTGCCCTTTATATCACCACTTATAAACATGTTAAACAACACTGGGTCAAACACTGAGCACCACCCACTGGTGACGTCCCTTGAACAGAATCCATCTTCTGGTCCCCCCCCCTCCCCCCGCAACCAGTTTGCCACCCATCTCGTTAGTTTCGCCCCTGCTCCAGGTCCTCCAATGTCCTAATCGACCTCTTATGGGTACTGACTCAAAAACCTTGCTGAAGTTCTAGTACAGTATGTCAACCACTTGGCCCTTGCTTGATTGGCTCTTGTCTGTTCATAGGTTTCTCTGGTTCCCAGGAACCGGAGAAGGCCGCACCATAATGTGGTTCCCACCTGAAGGGCACTGTCCAATTTCATCAAAACAAGTCAACAACCACTAGTTTTAGTTTGATTAAAAGTGTTTTTTGTTCCAATTAATCCCTGTTCTCTCTTGAAGGGAACTAAACCAAATTCTTGTCTAAATTTACAAACCGCTGCATATTGAAGGGTTATAAAGCTTTTTCCTATTATTGAAGAAATATACCCTCATTTTAAAACGGAACTGAATTTGTCAATAAACAGGACTTTCAGTATTTGGCATGACTTCTAGACCTAATAAAAAGAGAACAGGACTCACAGGCTTTAACAATTGTAAAAGCTGTTTTCAGCTCCTGGCAAGGGCAGACTGCCATAAGCTTTGCTTAAAATACCTGGGTCCAGATCACAATTTTATCAGTTGTGAGCTCAGTAAAACGTTTTACCCTAAAACCCAAAAGGAAAGGGCTGCCATCCACATCGCTGCAGCTGCTCACTCTGCACTGCCACTGACCCGCGTTCACATGCTGAAGCTCTGCACCATTGCAGAACCATGTTATCTTTTTTCCGACATTGCAGCTGCCTTTCCGGCTGGCTTGGTTGATGGGAGGATTTGGGCGAGTGGTGTAGTGACTGCAGTGATATGACTGATTCACAGTATTCAGACACAAAAGGAAAACTGCCACAACGCCATGTGTTTCTTCAAGATGGGGAACGCAAACTCAAGATACAGAGCAGCGTGCGACAGTGCATAGTGTGTTTAGACACTGGTAAGTATACCATAGTAACAAATCTGCACCGCTCACAATAGTACACAACTTGCAGTGTAAATATGCCTTATGTCTTCTAAACATAAGGCTCTGAGGGAATTCTTTGTGGTGGTGGAAAGCACATATCAGAGGGTTTGTCTCCTTATAAACAGAAGCAGTCCCTGTCAAAGGGGACAAAAAGATGAAGCTGCGCAGCCATTAGACAAGCATGGCACAGATGGTTAAGATACTAGGGTGTCCAAAAGGGGGAATACTGATACCAGTGATCGCAAAACTGCAAGTGAAAGAGCCTCAGGGCAGGTACTGGAACCAGTGCTTGCAAAAAAAAAGAAGAAAAGCATGTCCATGCCATTCCTGCAAAGGAAAAGGTGCAGGCAGGGGACCTAAGACAAATACCCTTAACAGAGGACATGGCCAAAGCATGGCATTTTTTTCAGGCCTTCCAGGTTATGGAAAACTTTCTCAAAATGCTGTGGCTCAGGTCTCAGACCATTTATCTGTGGAGGAGGAGGACATGTATTATGATAAGGAGGGTGAACCTATTGAACCCGATGGTTCACCTAAACAGGAGTTGGGCTCCTGTCCTAGGCCTACACAGGATTGTACTGGTTACAACTCTTTCATCAAACAGATGGGGAGTAGCCTCAAGATCCCCTCTCATGAAACAGAGGAAGATGGGAGGAAGAGGAGTTCATGGATGTGATGGGGTTAGGAGTTCATGGATATGATGGGGTTAGCCCTTGCAAGAAGGCTGCTAGTCCCCATCCACAGATCACTCCACAAAGCTACTTCAAAAATCATGTCAACATCTAATTCAGCGGCTGGCATCAATAAAAAAGTTAAAATGAAGTATTAGGTGGAATAGCTACCAGTATGCCCAACCTGATCATGAAGGAGTGGTGCAAGCAGCTGCTTGCGAGAAGGCCAAAGTGCCTTTCTCAGTACAACCTTGTGAGAAGGATTCCAGGAAACTGTATATTATGGCCAAAAATGTGTATGAAACAGCTTCCCTGCTCCTGATACAATAAGCCTATTTGGCTCATGCAGCTCAGTACCAGAAAGAAATCTCGAATGTAATGCTGGTAGTGACTGATAAAGCTGATAGTGAGCTGACACAGGACTTGGCTGCCCCAGCAAGGTCAGCCCTGGATGCCACAAAATACCAGATCTTACTTCAAGTAAGAGCTCCTGCAGCAGGCTACACCATAAGGACTATGCTGCCAGGCACTAGGATTCCACGGAAAGCTTCTAGCCAGCAGTACCTAGCTGGACCCCAGCCCCACCTCAGGTCTTTTCCCGCCGTCAACCTGTGTGCTTCGGCTCCTCGGCCGCCTCATTGCTCTAGTCAGCTGCCATTTTGTGTCCTTGTCCTCCAGCCAGTTGTCTGCCTCGGGTGATGGTCATGGATGCTGGGATCATTCCTGATCAAGGGAATGCTCCCCCAGGGACAAGCAGTCAGTTGCAGTACCTAAGGCCCTGATGCATGCCCCTGACGATAGGTTGTTAGGCAAATGGGACAACCAAAGGCAGGTGCCTCCGACTAAGGCGTCAGGCCCAAGGCACCTGCTACCGCGACTACGAGTCAGACGCCTAGTGGGCACTCGCCTCAGAGACCGTCGAAAGTCATGACCGTATGTCAAACTGACAACAGGTCACCTGTTGTCAGGTCACCAGATAAATCCACCCCGACGACAGGTGACCTGATGACAGACTGAGCTACACCCCCGAGTCCTCATGCAATTCTAGAAGAGACTCCGGGACTTAGCCAGACTGTCGCCCACCTGGTGGAATCTCGCAGCACACCCTCTCAGGTGACCTTGATCCCTCTGGCAGAAGTGGGAAACCTTGGACTTCCGGTGATGCAAGCGTCGGTATGACAGCCTGATTTCAGCGTGCTCTACTCCCAGCGGTGAATATAGTAATTTATTGTTCCATCTCTGAAGTAATCCTCCTCGTAAATATATCCCATCGTACATCAGACCGTTTAGATGATTGCTAATGTAAAAAATTTAGGCAAAATCGAGATTCTGCAGACAAAATAAAGGCAAATCATTTTTGAGGCCTAGAGACAAGAGCCCACCAAGTTCCGTTGCCTCGGCACACACTGTTGGCTCGGGAGATGAAGAGGAAGACAACGGGTTTGAGACGGGATCGCAAATTGGGAGGGCTGACTCCCGGGCAATTATGCACATGCTGCGCAAAATAGATAGAAAGGTCACCGGCATCAGGAAGGATCTACAATGACTGGAGAAGTGTACCACAGAAAACGAAACTCATAGCAATACCCTGCACAGTGAGAATATGGCCTTCGGGCGATCACTGGTGTACCTGTATAGGAGAGTGAGAGAGATCTCACCTACAGGGCTGAAGGAGCGGAAGCCCGAGCTCGCAGAAACAACGTCAGAGTCTTTGGGGTTCCCGAGGGCTCTGATCAAGCAGATACAGCAGGCTTTATGGCGACATGGTTACAGAAGGAGCTGGAGCTGATGGCAGACTCCGAGTTGGGAATAGAAAGAGCCCACCGAGAGCTGGTTCCTAAACCGGCACAAGCCCCCAGTCAATAATAATAAAATTTCTGAGCTTCGGATCAAGGAGAAAGTCTTAAAAATGGCTTGGGCAAATAAGAATTTAAACCTAGATGGCCAACGAATATACGTTGATCATGACTACCCACCGGCTGTGTTGGCACGTCGGAAAAAGATCCTCCAGGTAGTCAAGCAGCTGAAAGAGAAAGGAGTTAAGGCCCAAATACGCTACCCAGCCAAATTGTGGGTACAAATGAAAGATTCAATCAAAGTGTATGATAATCTCATGGAAGCCTCTCCTTTTCTGAAAACGTTGGACATACCTATACTGGATCTGAGGGAAGAAGAAGCTGAAGCCCAGATTGAGAAGCTGCTTTGGAAAGTTGTCTCTCCTACTCCTATGGGCGGGAAGCGAAAACTAAGGGACTTGTTGGCAATACATGCAGATTTATCCAAATGGTTGAAATCGGCGGATCCAGTCACTTGAGGGAAATAAAATGAATCTCATGGACAGAGATAACCCATTTGGAGGGTGATGCCCAATTGAATATTAGACCCCTCGACAGTTAGAGAAAAATAACATTTTAACCCAAAAAGAACATTTCACTAGACAAAGACTTCCTCACCTGAATTGAGAATTTTGATGGGCAAGTGGTGTCCTCTGAAATTGCTGTAAAGATTCTCAGCTCTTTTACCTTAAGAGAACGGAGGTTGTAATTCGAAGCTGATATCTGCCTGGTTTTGAGTGTTCTTGAGGGGAGCGGGGGAACTGATGTTTTCTGGGGAAGGTTTCTGTCTGAGGCTGTCTGCGGGATACACCACCTCGGGTGCACTAGTTTGCTTTGTCACGGAGGGCATGAAAATCAGGCTGAGTCACTAATCTCTGATTAAGGTACAGGTCTAATTAGATGGATTATTTGTCCAGGGCTATGATAGTTAAGCAACCCCTAACTGCTGTCACTTTTAATAGACATACAGAATGAGTTTAAACTTCTTGTTGTAGCAGAGGGCTGTGTGTGCACGCATTCATTCCCTAATCGATCCTAAGACTTGGATCCTTCTTGTTTAGAAATTTGTGATGTTAATACTACTTTTTCTTTACGAAGTAGTGCCAGAGCTGTTATAAATAAATAGTTATATAATGGGATTCCTTTTGTTTTTCTTCTGGATTTGTTTCACCAAAAAAAAAATAATTTCCAGAATCCTTAATGGTTCTGCAGGATTCGGAGGGGTGAGGGGTGCTATAGAATCAAGATGGAGGTAGGCGGTCGGGCAGGCTAAGCTGGGCAAATTCTGAGTCGTCTCAGCAGGCTGCTATTGGTAAATAAGGATTTGAGCTTTTAGTTAGGCACCTCTTGCCTGAGTCATAGACGAACTGCTGCGGGGAGGTTGAGTCCTGAGATCCCGGAGGTCCAGTTCGAGGGAAGAGTGGTGAGCGCTCTTATTGGGCTGCTACTCTCTATACCCTGTTGGGGGTGCTCCCTCAATTTCCCCACAGTCTAGATAGCTAGACACCTTGGAAGGCATTTTTCCTTCTACAACAAAACTGTTATCTTTGTAATAGTGTTGTAATCACTTGTGTGTTTGATGTTGAATGTTAACTATGTATAAGTTTGTTAATCAGGTTGTTAATTCTGTGTATATAGTTAAAACTATACTCTTTATTCTCTCTTTCTACATCTCCATCTTCCTTGCTCCCCACATATTTTTTGCTTGTTCTTCTCTTTCTAGGAAAGAACTCAAAGTATTCAACTAAGCAAGAGTAACTCAGGAATGCTGAATGTTGTTATAAAAAACAAACATGGATAAGTTAGTTCTGTGTTCATGAGAATGTTAAAGGTGTAAATAATGTGATTAAAAGGTCAAGAATGTTACAAGAATTACAAAAAGTAAAGTGTGAAATAGCATGTATTCAGGAGACACGGCTGGCTGCTATTGAACATATGAAACTTAGGAGGTCGTGGGTGGGAAGTGTTTACAGTATGCAGACTCTAACCCAACATCCAAAAAAACTGGAGTGGCAATTTTAATACGAAAAGGGCTACCATTCAAGGTAACGAACACTTACTTTGAAGGGTTGGGGAGAATCGCCCTAGTTTCAGGAAAGCTCAGGGGTCGTTTCATACACATTATGTCAGTATATGCCCCGACTCCCTCTACAGGGAAATTTTTCAGGAAGGTATTCAATATAATAAATTCGCTACCAGAGGGACAACTGCTTTGTATAGGAGATTGGAACTGTGTGGAAGATGCCCAGCTAGACCGCTCTCCTGCTCGTAAAGGAGGACAGGGAGCATGTTCTAAATTACTACACACACTCCGGACTGAGTCGGGTTTGGTAAATCCATGGAGATTTACATCACCTACCGGGAGAGATTTCACCTTTTTTTCTCCATCTACCCAGTCCTACTCGCATCTAGACAGGCTCTACACTCAAAAGAATTTTGCATATACAATCAAAAATATTGACATACAGCCCGGAGCCCTTTCGGACCATTCCCTGGCGTCCTGCCACCTACAGTGGAGCCCAAAAATAAAGACGGGGATGGAGGGTTAATATCAGCCTGTTGAATGATAAGGAGTTCGTGTTGTCTACCAAAAAGGTGATCACTCGACATCTCGTGGAAAATGACGCAAAAGAAACCCCCTTGAAATACATATGGGACTGCTTAAAGGCAGTAATTAGGGGACACGCTATAGCTTTTGCCTTGTACAAGGCTAAGCAGTGCAGGGCAGCCCAAGATAAGACAGAAAACACATTGCGACAGCTAGAGACAGAACATTAGAATACGGGTAACCCTGCCCTGCCCTGCTCCCCAGACTAAAAGACGCAAGAGCAGAAGTTAACAAACTCTCGCTCTGTACAACCGAAAACAATTTAAGGTTTATGCAACGGAGATGTTATGAATGGGGGGACAGGGCAGGTCGCCTATTGGCAATTCGTCTCAAAAAAAAAAAAAGGAGGCAGACAGGTACATTTCAAAATTACGAAAAGGGACTACTCTCCAGGAGTATGTCAATACACCTGAGGACATAGCCCAAGAATTTTAGTATTACTCCCACCTCTATGAGGAAGACAGAAGGCCTGATCAAGAACAAAAAATTGAGCAGTTTTTTGTAAAGGCAGCTCTCCCATCCCTAACTGCCATTCAGCAACAAAATATGGAAGCGCCCTTCTCTAATTCAGAGGTATTGAAGGCCCTAAAAACATTTAAGTGGGGAAGAGCCCCAGGCCCAGATGGCCTACCAGCTGAATTTTATGCTACATTTACTAAAGAATTAGTCCCTATATTTACTAGGGTTTGTAATGGGGCACATGAGGATGGACTCACCCCTGACTCCTGGGAGGGGGCTTGGATAACAGTCATACCAAAACCAGATAAAGACTCACTCCAATGTTCTAGTTATCGGCCTATATCCCTGCTTAATCAGGATGTCAAGATTTTCACTAAACTTAACAGTTTACGGGTACAAGGTTTGATAACAGACTTAATCCACCAAGATCAAACTGGGTTTATTCCAGGTCACCATATACAGGATAACATACGACTCCTATTAAATACAATATCTGCGGCTCACTCCTTTCCCAAAGATACCCTATGTGCGGTGATGTCTGTAGATGCCGAGAAGGCATTTGATCGAGTAGATTGGTGCTATCTGGATAAAACTTTAATACATTTTGGGTTTGGACAACGGTTCCGATCCTGGATCGCCAACTTGTACAGAAACCGCAGGCACAGGTAAAAATAAATGGGATATCATCCCCCCCTTTTCGGATTCAGAGGGGCACTAGGCAGGGATGTCCTCTTTCCCCACTGCTATTTGCCCTAAGTATTGAACCACTGGCAGCCTATATTAGACAGTCTCCGGACTATAAAGGAATTAGGGTGGGGGGAGAAGATTTACGTATTTCACTATACGCAGACAACACCCTACTGTACTTAACTGACCCAGAACAAGACATTCCGAAGGTCCCGAAAATACTTCAAACGTTTGGTGACAAGATAAATCACTCCAAAACAGAATTGTTACCTATAGGTGGGTATGATGACCCCCTACCACAAAATGCAAGTGGTTTAAAGTGGGCAGTGCAGGGATTTAGATATTTAGGGGCATGAATCACAAGGGACCTATCCCAATTATATCACACAAACTATTTAAAACTACTACAAATAACTCAAAAAGACTGTGAACGATGGAAAGAATTACCTCTGACACTAACAGGTAAAATAGAGACCATACGTATGAATCTCTTACCAAGATTCTTATTTATGTTCACGGTTTTTCCCATAAAACCACCTGAAAATTATTTGGAAACAGTTGAGATCCACACTAACAAAATTTGTATGGGGAGGGAAGAAACCTAGAATACGTTGGCCCATTTTGGTAGCTCTCAAAAAGTTTGGGGGTTTGGCCTTGCCCGACTTCAGAACATATTTCCGGGCCGCACAACTGCAGTATTTCATCCCTCACCTTAATGATGTCGAGACCCCTGTGTGAGTGGATCTGGAATGGAGGGATGGAGGCATGGCTCTCGTGGGTGACATGGTATACATGGACACACAAAACTTACATCTGTTCTCACCTAATAATATGTGGGCAGCAAACCTCAATCAAGCGTGGAAGGAGACATGCAAAGCCTATAATATACCAGTCCATCAATCGACTGGCACTCCTCTCAGGGCCTGTTTAGACTTTCCGCCCCTTAACTTAGAGGGGGGGCTGCAGGGCTGGGAGAGGAAAGGCCTTTCAACCATTGGCCAGTTCTTTCAAGGAGGGATATTGAAATCTTATGGTCAGCTCTCACAAGAATTCAAATTATCAGGGAAAGAATTTTTTTCAATATCTGCAAGTTAGACATTATCTTATAAAAAAAAGGCTCCTCAGCTAAACCCTTTACAAAGGGAGAACCTACTCACTGCACTATTAACCACTTTGGCAAGATCACAAAGAACTAGGGGGAGGGTGTCCCAAGTTGTCCAGCTATTAGTAGATCTGCAACCTGATCCAAGTCTTACCATAAAAATAAGTGGTCTATGGAAGCAGGACTAGATCTCATTGAAGATGGTTGGACCAAAATCTGGAGAGGGGTCTTCTCCACTACTGCCTCCCCATCTTGGAGAGACTTTAGTTGGAGGGTAGTGGCCCGACACTTTCGTTCACCAATTATCACTAAACACTATAGTAAGTACCCCACTGACAATTGCTGGAGAGGGTGTTCGAGGGGGTAGGCAACCACACTCACATTTTTTGGACATGTCCCCTACTCAAACCTTTCTGGACATTAATAACTAAAGAGTGTAGCAAAATATTAGAGATAAACATGCCTATGGACCTCCCTACTTTTATACTGGGCTTGCCGACCCCAGGACTGTAAACTAAAGCCCAAATTTATTTATTTAACATTCTGGTGGCGGCAGCCCCAAGGCAATAACCCAAAAATGACTCACCACCCGGATCCCAACTTTAGATTCCTGGCTAGCAAACTGCTCTCGGATAATGGAAATGAAAAGGTTAACTGCCATGCTCAGACTGCAAAAAGGAAAATATATAAGCCATTGGCTTCCTTTTTTCCATTATATTGCAGCTTCTTCTCAGAAAACAGTTATAGATATCTTAGCATAGCAAGAATAACTGCACTGCGTAAGTATACTAGATGTAAGTTTGGGTTTGCTTCTAAGTTGGAAACCAAACCAGGATTAGTGCAGCCGGTGTTGGGAGATGCTGGGAGTTGGTTTGGATGAGATGGCAGGGGGCTAGGAGCTAGGACTATAGAACACTAAATGCTTAATAATACTCAATTATTGTAATTAGATGATGAAATGTACCTGATTGAGAATCTTTCCTTTGTTATTTACCCCTTTCTGATCCCTCCCCCACCCTTTTTAGTTTCTTTTTGTCTTTCTCTTTTCTCCTTTTTAATATATTTTCTCACAACTTTTCTGTATATAGGATCTAGGTATGAGGTTGTTGAAGTTCTCTGTTTGTGTGCTGGGTAATGTGGTTGTAACTGTATTATTGAAAATTAATAAAATATAATTAAAAAAAAAAAAGTGGTGGGAAACCTTTTCACCTTGTGGTGGAATACGGTCAAGGGGGACTTACTGAAAAGAGACTACCACCCCACTGCCTCCACAGCCCCTTGCGCCCCCTTCGCCAGTCCTGGATAAGTCCCAACCCTTGGATGCTCGCCCCTGTCATCATGTTCCCCCAGGAGCCCAACTCCTAGGAGGTCTGATTCCAAACACTCCAGACGTAGAAGACATAGGAGCAGACATCACTGTTCCTCCTCCTACAGGCCTTCTTCTGATGATAGGAGCAGGAGCCAGTGTGGCCAGAAGCGGTCTAGGTCAGCTTCTTCAGAATCCTCCATAAGCTGCTCCCGATCTTCAGAGGGTTCTTCCAGGGCTTACACCCCAGAACAAGAAGGCCCCAGAATTTACCCAGATCCCCACCCGACGACCCGACCTTTACGGATGTTATGCGTCATATTCAGTTCCTGAACCAATGGGACACTGTAGAGATGGATCCAGAGAGGAGAAGGCTCCATACCTGTTTAGGGATGAGTGACCCCAAACCACTGGTCATTCCACCTCTGGTTCCTCCCTTCCAAGACTTGACCAGACTGGCATGGGAACACCCAGCATCTTTTTCAGCCGTCCCCAAGAAGGCTGACAGACTGTACAAGCCTCCCAAGGTGGAGCCCTTTCTGGGAGAAAATGCAAGAGTGGACTCTATGGTTCTGACCGCGGCTCATGGCAGAAATAAGCAGCCCAAGCACATGAGTTCACAGCCTCCAGATAAGGAGTTGAAGATGCTCGATCATCTCATCAGAAGGGTTTATGCCTCCTCTACCTGCTCCATTAGGTCCTTGAATTTTCTGGCCCATATGGTGCAGTATCAGAAATCCCTTTGGAGGAAGGCTATTGAACTGGCTCAAAAACAGTCGGATAATCCTTCCTGGACAGAGCTTTTGGATGTGCTACAGTCAGGCCTTGATGTGGGGAAGCATGTTTCAAGAGCTTCCTACGACTTGGCAGACACTGCAGCCAGGGCAGCAGCCACTAGGGTTTGTCTGTGGCGTCATGCCTGGCTCAGAGTTTCTGGGTTCAGGCAGGACCTGCAAGACTCCATTCTGAACGCCCCCTTTCATGGGTCTATCCTCTCTGGCAAAGAGGTACAGAAAATAGTGGAACTGCAAGACTCGGACAAGGCAGTCCAGTCAGTACATGGTATGTACCGAGCTGAGCCCCAGCAGCAAAGGCGCAAGTCTTTTCATCGCCATGGCCAGCATAGACAGAAGAACCAACAGCCCTGAGGTTCCTTCAAAAGAAAGGCTCCCTGTGCCGGCCCGGTGGCGCTGAGGGTTGAGGCGCTGGACGCCTTACGTCGTGGCACGCCGGCGACCCGGGTTCGGGTATGAGCCTGGGCGGTCAGAGAGGTTGGCAGTGGGGGCGGAGCTAGATTGAGCTGCCGACAGGCAGGCTCTCCTCTCCAGGGAGGCGGCAGCGGCATCCCTCGGGCAGTGATACCCTAGTGGGGCTGGGGGTTGCATGGAGGGCTCAGAGGGGCTGGGTGCTAAGCCATGGGGTGGGGGAAAGGGTTGTAACGGGGCTCTAGGCGCCATGTGCCCCACACCATGTGCTACTACTCCTGGGGCTTCTGGGTGAAAAGCGGAGGCAGAAAATGCCGGCAAGCAGGATGATGACTGACTCCCCACAGGCTCTGCTCCCGGGCTGGGTACAAGGTAAGTGCCGTGATTCGGGTGACGGGGCTTGGGGGGTTATTGGATGGGGCGGCCGACCAGAAGAGCAAAATAGATATATATAAAAAAAAAAGAAAGGCTCCTCTCAGCAGGCAAGTAATGGTGGAACCAGACACCCAAAGTCTTCCCAACCTCCCCTCCCCACCCCGGGTCCTCTCGCATGACTCCCTGACAACTCCCTGTCCTTCGGCGGGAGAGATGGGGGAGGCAGTGGGGGATCGGTTCTCCCTCTATCTAAGAGGGTGGACTGAGATAACTTCAGACCAGTGGGTGAGGGACATCATCAAAAAGGGGTATACACTGGAGTTTTCAACGAAATTCCCCCGGACAGACCTCCATTCCCTTCTCGATACCCCCCCAACCACTTACCATTGATTGCAGAGGAGATACAGTCCTTGCTGTCAAAAAGGGCTATAGAGCCTGTCCCTATTCCCCAACATGGAACCGGGTATTATTCCCACTTCTTCTTGGTTCCCAAGAAGACGGGGGACCTAAGACCAACTCTGGATCTAAGCCTCTTGAGCCAGTATCTCGCATACAGAAGGTTCAGAATAGTCACGCTGCTGGGCCTAATCCCCTTACTGCACCAAGGGGATTGGTTCTGCTCTCTGGACATGCAAGACGTGCACTTGGACATCCCAGTGTTTTCAGCTCACAGAAGGTATCTTCGGTTCGCCTTTTGAGGGAATCATTACCAGTTCCGGGCTTTGCCTTTCAGTCTCTCCTCAGCCCCGAGGGTGTTCACCAAATGTCTAGCAGTAGTGGCAGCAGCCCTACACAGGCAGGGTCATTTCATCTATCCTTACCTAGACCATTGGCTCCTAACAGCCCCCACAAGGGAATGGCAGATGTTCACCCTCTTGGACACTTTTCAGCTGTTTCTCCGACTAGGGATCACTGTCAGTCTCCTAAAGTCCTGTCCTTGGCCCTGCCATTGCCTCCAGTACATCGGGGCAATTCTGGATACCCAACAAGGGAGAGTCTTCCTCCCTCCTGACAGGACCACTCGACTGAGAGACCAGGCCTCTAGAGTAGCTGCAGCCAGTTCTGTCACAGCATGAACAATGTTACAGCTCCTGAGTCATATGGCAGGAGCCATACCCACAGTACAGTCAGCATGCCTCCATATAAGAATTCCCCAGTGGAACTTGAGGGTGCAATGGAACCAGACGTCAGACAACCTAGACAAACCGGTAAAGGTGTCAAGTGCTGTCAGACAAGAGCTGTCTTGGTGGCTGACCTCACCCACACCAGAAGCGGGAGTTCCATTCCAGTCAGATTCACCGACCCAAATCTTCACCATGAATGCATCAGGTCTAGGATGGGGAGCTTATTTTCAGAGTCACCATGCTCAGGGCACTTGGTCAGAGATAGAAGTGTCCCTGCACATCAACATTCTAGAGATGAGGGCGATTCTGTGTGCCATGTAGGCCTTTCAGACTCACCTGTCCCAGGGTCCTCTGCTTATCCAGATGGACAACATGTCTGTGGTCTTCTGTATCAACAAGCAGGGAGGGACGCACTCCTACCCTTTGTGCAGAGAAGCCATGAGAGTGTGGTATTGGGTGATAGAACATGGACTTTCCATAATGGCAGTCCACTTTCCTGGAGTTAAAAATGTACTAGCAGATGAACTCAGTCACTCGCAGTCGAAAAACCACGAATGGGAGTTGCTTCAAGAAGTGGTGCACGACCTCTTCAAGAGATGGGGAAGTCCAGAGCTGGACCTCTTCGCATCCTCGTGCAACGCAAAACTGCCCAAATTTTGCTCGCTAGATCCAGAGCGTGGTGTTTTCTGGTGAGACGCATTGTCCCTTTGCTGGACAGGGAGATTCCTTTATGCATTTCCTCCCTTCCCTCTTCTTCAGAGAGTTCTTCTCAAACTACAAGAAGATCATGCTACAATGATCCTGGTAGCTCCTCTCTGGCCATGCCAGATATGGTTTCCGCTGCTACAGTAGCTGGCAGTAGAACCTCCTTTTCAGCTCCCAATTCATCCTGACTTGCTCCGTCAGGAAATGAGAACTTTGGTCCTTCCAAACCTTCGATCCTTACTCCTACATGCCTGGTTCCTATGGACTTAGCCATTTCCAGGCATGGGGTTTCACAGAGAGTGGCAGAGGTTCTCTGAGAGGCTAGGAAGCCCTCCATTAGAACTACTTATGCCATGAAATGGAAACGTTTTTGCATCTGGGCAACTGCACACGCCCTGGACCCTATATATTGCTTGGTGAATCCGATATTGGAATATCTTCTCTCACTCTCGGATAAGAGGCTGGCTTACTCTTCTATAAAGGTGCATCTCTGTACCATCTCGATGTATCACTCGCCTATAAAGGGCAAGATGATAGCACAGCTGGATCTCGTGCATACCTTTTTGAAAGGCATCCTTCACATCAAGCTCCCCCCCCCCCATCAGGGATCCTGTTCCATCTTGGGATTTACTTTTCGTTTGGAGAGTGAATTCGCATGCTGAACCCGGCCTTGAGTGCGATCTGCGTTTTCTCTCCTTGAAAACGCTATTTTTAGTTGCCGATACTTCAGCCCGAAGGATTTCAGAGCTACAAGCCCTAATGTGTAGGGAACCTTATTTAGTTTTTCACAGAGACAGGATGTCTCTGCGCACCAATCCTATGTTTCTCCCCAAGGTGGTGTCTGAGTTAACCCTCAATCAGAACATCTGTCTTCTGGTATACTACCTTGAGTATTCAAACAAAGGGGAGGCCCTTCTTCATACTCTTGATGTCCACAGGATCCTCAGGTGTTACCTGGATTGTACTGAGATGATCAGACATTCCAATCAATTATTTGTTTCGTTTGCTTCCAAAGTGTTGGGAAACCCAGTAGCAAGGCAGACCACGTCCAAATGGTTGATCAATTGTATCACATTCATCTATAGTAAATATGACAAAACCTTGCCGGGACCATGAGAGGGCACTCTACAAGGGGGATAGCTGCGTCCTTTGCAGCTCTAAAGAATGTCTCCACAGTGGATATATGTGCAGCAGCAATGTGGAATTCAGTGCATACATTTATCAAACACTACACCCTGGATGTTACCTCCAGGAGAAGAGGTGGATTTGGCCTCGCTGTGCTTCAAGGTCTAATATCCTAACAAAAAAAAAAAAAAAAAAAAGGATTTCACTATTAGAGATTGAATTTTCTCCTAAAAAATCCTCTATCATTTCCTTTCTGCCATCTTTACATGAGGGACACTGCTTGGGACTCTGTCCTTATGGTGTAGCCTGCTGCAAGAGCTCTTACTCGAAGTAAGATAGTACAGTTATGTAAGAACTTACCGTAACAGTAGATCTTCAAGATGAGCTCCTGCAGCAGGCGCTATTTTCCCTCCCTCCATTCCCCCTGTTATGTTTCTCTTTTTGGGATTCCCTTCGGCACCTGCCTCAGAGCTCTCATGCTGAGTAACCTCTGGGTCTCTGGTGGGTGAACTGAGGTGGGGCTGGGGTCTGCTCCCTTTATACAACTGGTGACGTTGGTAGGTGGGCCGATGTAAGTGGCAGACCCCAGCTGGGTACTGCTGGCTAGAAGTTTTCCATGGAGTCCTAGTGCCTGGTGACATGAGTCCTTATGGTGTAGCCTTCTGCAGGAGCTCATCTCGAAGATCTACTGTTAAGGTAAATTCTTACGTAACTTTACTTTCCACATGGCTGTTGACACCAGTGATTCTGCTTTATGGGTCTTAGCCCATGCAGTGACATTGAGGAGGTTTGCCTGGCTAAGGTCCTACCGTCCCTTCCTAGGATACCCAGACTACGGCCATGGATTTCTCCTTTGGGGGAGATTCCTTGTTTGGTGAAAGAACAGAGGCACACATGAACAAGCATTTGTCAGTGCTGAAAGTTTGCCGTTGGTATTGCAGTTGTACATGCAGTGTTTCTTAATGTTCTCCTAGCACTGGTTGCTGTCATTAGGATTCTGAATCCCACAACCACGTTTGGACCTCTGTCATCAAGGCACAGGTCAGGAAGCATAGGAAAACCAGGAACAGTTGTAAAATTTGCAATGAGCATTTTATTATTATTAACAGTAAAATTAAAAAAAAGTTGTTCAGAATTACAGTATAGCCCACTTATAATCACATTGGATATAAGAACATCCTGGCTATAGTCATATTATCTCCATGTACCGATTTTGCCCCATTGTTTTCAATGTGTACAAAGCCTGCTTACAAGAACATCAAGATTGATTATAATCACTTTTTTGTGAAGCACATGCAAACTTGACTATACCGGGACATCTTCAGACCTGCGGTCGCACCTAATTATCACCTGAGTCAGTTGTAGTGTCTCCTGGATCGTACCTGCTTTGATCAGTCTTGCGCTGTTATCTGGCCATCTGAGTATCATTTAGTTTTCTATGGCAACTAAATGACACCCGTTTGCAGCTGATCAGATTTTTGATTGTTTTATTGTTTTCAGTGACAGCGGTAATTGCCCAAAGAAATTAACATCCTCAGTGCGATTTCAATGCTGGACTAAGCCTGGTATCAAGCTAGCCCTGAAACAATCGCACACTGCTTCAGGAAAGCAGAATTAGTGTGGCTGCAGACCCCGGAAAATCTTGACACAAGCTGTGTCACTGAAACTCTGCCAGAGGTTACTGCACCAGTTGGTATGATGACTGCAGAAGAATTCAGCAACTACGCAGCCATAGATGAGGGACTGGAATGCTCGGAAGCGATTACCGAGGATGACATCTGCCCGGACATAAAGCAGCTGGACGAGAGCAGCGATGAAGACGAACCACAGTCTATAGAACCGCCTTCTGCCTGGGAGGTAAAAAACAATATGGACAGAATTAAACTCTATGTCCTTGGCAAGAACAGTGATGTGACTGCTTTCCATCAATTTGATTCATTTCTTGACGGACTTTCCCTTGCTAGTCACAAACAGCAAAAGATTACTGACTACTTTAGTAAAACGCAAAGGTAATCTAGTTACTACTGTATGTTGCACATGCTTGTTTTTAACATATTCATGCAACACTACACCTGCACTGTGATTATTTATTAAAGATTTGCAGAAGATTTACACAAGTAAAGCTATTTCTTACTCTTAAATCAATGTATGGGTTTTTTTTTTTAACATTGGGGAGCTGGTGCCACCTAATGGTCTTGCTCTAACTGATTTTAATGGAAGCCCATTTTTAGTAACAGCCCACTTACAAGAACATTTTCTCTTGGCAATGGGATGTTCTTATAATCGGGCTCCAGTGTACTATTTATGAAGGCAGTTCAAACAGAGAAAACAGTCTTCCTTCTGAGTGTTTCTTCTCAGTTTCAAATCTCAGTCTCTCTCTCTCTCTCTCGCAAAACTTTGCTGCTCTTTGTATGCGTCTTTGCCTGGGAGAGGTTAAGAGATGTTCTGCTTCTCACAGAATGTTCTTGTAAGTTTACAGAATGTTTTTGCCAGTTTCCCTGCAGGTGCAACAAACAGAACATGGCGACCCAGAACTGACCTCTTGTTCACAGCTCTGCAGAGAGTTTGCAAACTGCATCTCAGGTTAACCCCTTGAGTTCCAAATATATTTTTGCAATCATTTCAACAGTATAACTATATACATTTTCAAACAAAGGGATCCCAATATCAGTTACAGTTTCACATACTGTATATTTTCTATAACCGCAGATATGAAAGGGGGAACAAAAGATAAACAGCAAGTGAAGGCAGAGAGATAGCAAGAGGCAGAGAATTGAAACTATTGAAGTGATCAGTTCCTAGGTCTCAAAAGAAAATTTGGTTGCACAACCAGATATGCAAGTGACAGAAAAGGAGAGGATAGAACAGACCCTTGCATTTAAACTTTTTCTGCATAATAAATGGGACAGGGCCCTATTCAACCCTGTCACAACCCTGGGCAAAGCCCGCTCCATTACATCACTGCTCAGCCTGACCACATCCCTGCTCCACAACAATGCTCAGTCCTCAGCACTCGTAATAATACCAACACAACTGACAGCCAACCTAACTGACAGATTGAGCCAGAGAAAGAGGAGTGAGGGGTTAATGTTAAAAAAAAGGTAGATGAGACAGCATTTCTCTCCTGTTGTGCTACTCTCTCATGCACAAGGCATGAAAATATAGTGGAACAACTAATTGTTAGCGGGTAACACCCCCCGGCCCGCCATCTCTCTCTCTCTCTCTCCTCTGGATGGCAGAAGTCAAAGATTTATTTTGCCAGCATGCCCTTGCCCTGTAGACAAAGCCACAGTGAAGCCAGAGGAAAAAAAGAAACTTTTATTTTGGATGTCTGGGGCTGTTAAATTTCTTGTGTCCCCCCCGTAGTCTGTGTCTTTCTGCTCTGGATGGCACATGTCAAAGATTTATTTTGCCAGCCTGCCCTTGCCCTGTACACACAGCCAGGCTGAGGCCAAGGGGGGAAAAACACTTTTATTTGGGAATTCTGGGACTACTAAATGTCTCATGCCCCCCCCCCCAATGTCTCTGTCTCTCTCTCTCTCCCCTCTGGATATCACAAGTGAAAGATTTATTTTGCCAGCCTGCCCTTGTTCTGTAGCTACAGCCACAGGAAGCCAGGAAAAAAATAATTTTATTTAGGGTTTCTGATAACGCAGTCTCCCCGATGGCACAGGTCAAGATTTATTTTGCCAGACTGCCCTTGCCCTGTACACACAGCCACTTTGAAGCCAGGAAAAAAATAAACTTTTATTTAGGATTTCTAGGACTGTTAAATTTCTCATGGGCCCCCCCACCCACAATCTCTCTCTCTCTCTCCCTCTCCCCCCTCTGGATGGCACAAGTCAAAGTTTTATTTTGCCAGACTGTGCCTGCCTTGTACACACAGGCACACTGAAGCCAGGGGAAAAAGAAACTTTTATTTGGGATTTCTGGGACTGTTACATGTTTCATTCCCCCACCAGTGTGCCTCCCTTCCCTCTGGATGGCACAAGTCAAAGAAACTTTTATTTTGAATGTCTGGGAGTGTTAAATTTCTTGTGTGTCCCCCCCCCCGTAGTCTGTGTCTTTCTGCTCTAGATGGCACATGTCAAAGATTTATTTTGCAAGTCTGCCCTTGCCCTGTACACACAGCCACATTGTGCAATGTCTGTCTCTCTCTCTCTCTCTCTCTCTCCCCTCTGGATGGCACAAGTCAAATATTTGCTTTGCCAGCCAGCCCTTGCCCTGTACACACAGCCACACTGAAGCTATTAAAAAAAGAAACTTTTATTTGGGATTTCTGGGACCGTTAAATTTGTCATGCAAAGTAGAGTACCATTCTGCGCCACAGGAGCAAACACAGATTGTGGACAGCATTTGAAAAATGACAGCTGTGACATACAGAAGCTTGGGTAATAAGAAGGCTATGTTGAAAATCTGGGGTGAAAATATTTAAGATTTTCACAGTTACAAGCCTGCGAACCAAAACTGCAATGCATGGGCATAACTTTGTCATTTTTTCATATTTTGACCCCAAATGTTGAATATAGTCTTCTTATCATCCCACTCATGAACCCCGTAGGTGAAAATGTTCAAATCCGTGGGAAAACGGCATTCTACGATACAGGTGCAAAAACACATTTTGGGCAGGATGTGAAAAGTGACAGCTGTACTGTTCATGAGGAGCTGTGATAAAATGGCTATACTGAAAATTAGGAGTGAAAATATTGAAAATGACCAAAGTTACACACGTGAGAAGAAACTTTTGAATGCCTGTGTGTAACTCAGCCATTTTTAGGAGTTTTTTCACCAAATTTTCAACATGGCCTTTTTGGGACCCCACCTCATGAAGAGTGTCACTGTAATTTTGTTCATTGGTCCCGAAAGGTGATTTCGCACAGCAACTGTGCCATTCTGCGCCACAGGTGTGAAAACACATTTCGGGCAGGATGTGATGAATGACAGCTGTACTTTTCATGAGGGTGTATGGAAAAAATTGGCAGTGTTGTGAATTTGGAGTGAAAATATTAAAAATTGCCGAAGTTACGAGTGTGCATAGAAAAATATGAACGACTGCATGTAACTGGTGCATTTTGGTGTTTTTTGCACCAAATTTTCAACATGGGCTTTTTGGAACCCCACCTCATGAACACTGGCACTGTTGTTTCGTTATTAGGTCCTGAAAGGTGATGCTGCACCGTGACTGCGAAATCACCTTTCAGGACTGAGCAATAAAATGACAGTGCCAGTGTTCATGAGGTGGGGATCCAAAAACCCCATGTTGAAAAATTGGTGCAAAAACATTGAAAAATGGCCGCGATATCAACATAAGATGAAAACGCAGTTGACAGCCATTATACGTTGCTTACCTTGATTCCTGAGTTTGTGGTTTGGCTTTGAAGAGTGCAAACATGTCCTGGTCCACAGAAGATAACAGCTGCTGACCTCAGATGGTAAGTATAGGGCGGGGGGGTGTTGCTCAGTAGGAAGGTCGAGATGGGGAAGGGGACGGGGGGAGACGACAAGGGACTGTTTTCTGTTTTGCAGGAAAAAAAAGACGTTGGGGGACAGATTACTGGAACATGAACATTTCAGGATACTGGGAGTGGGCTCCCCAGTGTCCCACAGTACTGGGAAGGGGGGGTTTCTAGCACTGACACGGGGATAGGGCCCCCTGGTGGGTTTAATTCGCAGGCAAGGGCAGAGCACTCTCCGAGGGGGAGAAATGATTGAGGAGCCACACTACGGCTACAGATGAGCCCCTATGGGCTGTATAAGGGTGGGTGGTGGGGATGAGGGGCAGCATAAAAGCAAGCAAGGAGAGCATTTTGATGTCGTCCTGCACATCAAAGAAAAAGCTGCCATATGATTAGTGCAGCTTTTTCTTCACAAGTAAAGGACGTTTCTGCCCATGGAAAAAAAAAAAACAGTGTCACAATCACGCTGCCTGTTGATTGGTGTGGCACTGTCTCGCCCCTTGCAGAGCACTCTGCATTGGATAGACAGTGTCACACCCCTCAAAATGCAGTTATAGCAAGAAGTTTGCTGCGTGAGCACGCACGGCGAACTTAAAAAAGTGGATGAGTACAAGACCACTTACAAAAGTAATAGTGAAAAAGGCATGTGCGCTTTCATGCCTTACACAGATAGACATGGTCCCAAGGGCTCCCGCTCCTCCGCGGCATATAACTCTGAAGCCAACATCCATCAGAGAAAATAATTAACCAGATTAAGTTAAAACAATACATAAGAGTCCTGGACCTTGGTGGGGCAGAAATCAGCAAGGACGACAAGAAGGCAAGAAGGTTGGGGCTGGGTAGATGCCGGATGTTGATGCCACCTAGGACACCTCAGAGGAGGCGATGGAGGTGCTCTGCTGTACAGTCATGGTGCAGGTCCTGGACACATTAACCCGAAAAAAGGAAAAGTATATGCAAAAGTAGATGCCCTTGGGAGAAAATGAACAGGCAAAAAGAGTGAAAGTGGTTGAAACCAGGGTGTCCACTCTGGAAGATGAACTTTGGGGGCAGGGATCCCAAGCTGCATGGCGAAGATGGAGACTGAGCTAATGGATCTAAGGGAGCAGCTTGACACAGAGGACAATAACTGAAGGAGGAACAACTTGCCCATAAGGGCATTACTGGAAGGTCTGGATATGCTCATCTTCCTGGAGACGTGGACCCCCAAAGTGCTCAAGATGAACTACTCTAAGGCCTGCATCATACCTGACAGAGCTCACTGGGTGCTGGGCCCCAAACCACTGGATGGAGACACAAACACACACTCACACGTGGTGTTGCGCCTGCACCACTTCCCTGACAAACAACTTATCCTGCAACTGTATAGGAAAGCTGGGAAAATTAAGGCGGGAGGCAGTCAAATATTCTTTTATCATGACTTTTCCCATATAGTGCTGCTGAAGAGGAAAGCATTTGCACCTGAGCTTCGTGCAAAGGCAGTTGGCTTCCTGCTTCCATACCCTGCAGTAATTTCCATCAGGCTGGGGAGCAAACATTCTCTTTCTGGCAGATTGCAAGGAAGAAAAGCCAACAGGGTGAATACAGCGTTACTGTTTTATCCTCTCTTATTGCATAGAAACTGAACCCTTGACTGTTGAAACTGGTGCAAGCCACAAAGCATGGGTGGCCTTCCCATCCTTTGTGGCCCTCTCCCAACTGTATTTCAAGTAGCAGTAAAGACCTATAGAAACATAGGACTTCCGGTGATGTCACCAAGAACAATGCCAGCCTGAAGTATCAGCTCTGTCTCCCGATCTCCATAACCACTCCTCAAAACCTACACATCAGAGAACTAAGCTTGTTAACAGAACCATAGGAGCACGCAAATCTGATGGGAGGTCAGAAATGAGGAAAAAACAAAGCTGCCACGGAGGATTCAAAAGGATCATTAGCACAACTCCCAGAGCCCAAAGCATCACTTACTAAAATAGGGCAGGTGGCCACTTCTTCTCGCACTCAGCTGACAAATACTGCCATTCTCAAGGAGCTCAAGGCATTTCGGACTGAGATCAGAACCATCAGTGAAGACTCCCAAGCCAGCCTAACTGCAGTTGAAGCCAAAGTGCAGGGACTAGAAAAGCATGCAGGGGAGACAGATGTCAGAAGAGTCGGGCTCAAGCGGATTCTCGTCCACATCCTGGATGAATGCCAGCAACTCTGAGATATGTGTGATGACATGGAAAATGGGTCAAGAAGAAATGATCTCCATATCACAGGAATTCCTGAAGACGAGGACGGTAAGGACATGTTGGCATTTCTGGACTTTTCTTTATGAGACACTCTTCAGTTGGACCCAGAGTTTGCATCGGACATTGAAAGGGCACATCGCTCCATTGCACCCAAGCCCAGTAGTCAGGAGAGTCTTCCTTGCCCTATCCTGGTGAAATTCCTCAGCTATGCCACTAAGCAGGACATTTTGATGTGGGACTGGATTATGAAGCAGGTCCACTACAAGGGGGAAAAGAATATATTTCAACAATAAATACTCGCCAACTACCTTAGCTTGCAGACTAACCTACTCCCCCATCTTAAAAGTACTTTGGGCCCAACAGCTTAAGTTTTGGACTCTGTACCTGGCCAGACTTAGCATTATGTTCCCTGAGGGCTTCAAGCACTCCGCGACTCCAGAAGATGCCAGGGCAAGAGTTGCAGACTGGAGGAATTGAAGTGCCCCTCCCCAGGGGAGCAGAGAGACACAAGAAACACAACAAACTCTGGCAAGCTTCCTGGTGGAAGGCTTCCTCAGTGGCAGACTGTAAGCAGCATAGTGCTGCTACAGTGAAGGATATTAAGCAACGGCTGCAAATGTTTTGGCACAAGGACCAGACCTGATCGGACTTTATCTGTTATGCCGTCCTTCACATACAAAGTATGTATGTGTGTGTGTGGTGGTGGGGGAGACTGCAATAAGGGTAGTCAGCATGCTCAGCCTTCCCCATTAGCTCAGGGTTGACTAATATGCTGTACTTGGCCATGCTTATTTGTCTCTAGTGCTGTGCTGTGTAGATATTGCACTTTTTAAGACTGTAGCAGGTGATTAGGTCTCTCCTGTGGGAGACATAGTTGATCACTACTTTAGTGTAAGTCTGCAGTAACTTGGGGACTGCTTGTATTGTGCCTTAGTAATCCAGTCCTATTAGACTGGATTGTAGCTGATGGCTATGCCCCCCCCCCCCAGCAGTTCTTCTATACATGGGACTTATAAAGTTCAGTGATTCTGTTTTTTTAGCTCTCTGATTTCTAAGGTTGCAGTTAGGAGCTCAGTGTTTCTAGGGGTATCGTTATTTCGTGCCTTGGCTTCTGGGTGGTGGTAGGGGAGTACTCGACCTCCTCCACCCAATTGGTTTTGCCTGGCTGTTTCCTTGGGGGGGGTGGAGGCTGGGCTCCTGTCCCCTTCTCTGGGGGCCGTTTCTCCAGGAGAGGGTCATGCAACGTGAGCGTGCTGGTCTTAACATTTCACATCATAAACATGTGGGCCCCCAGACCGGCATCTCCCCCTCTAGGGTGTTGAACAACAGGAAAAGCAGTTAGACAATGGAGGTCTGTCGTTCTGGGTTGGGCAGCGATGGTGCAGGCCTGCTGCCCCCATTCCCAAGGTTGGACTTGAGCCCATTTGCACCCAAATTAGCTTCCGAGCCAACACTTATCTTTTACTTGCTGCACGGTAGGTGAGTTTCACCAGTGGACTGGAGCCTCAGGGTTCAGCCAGCCGATATAAAGTGGGGGGAAGGGACTGGCAGTGCCCTGACCCACTATAATGACTGAGCCGGGTACTGTTTTAGTGCCTGGACAGCCTAAGAGTTTTATCCCGACATTGTACTGGCACCATCCCATGTGTGGCTAACCTTGATTTACCTGAGCCTCTTTGGGGATGTGGAGGGTGCTGGTCCGGACACCAGCTTCTATCATTTAACCTTTTCCAAACCCTGCCCTGCTCCGGGGGAGAGAAGGGGGCTGGGTGTCCTGGGGTAGGCCAGGCAAAAAACTAAAATAAAGGTCAATGGGCAGTCCTGTGACATGAAGGAATTATCTACCTTCTCTCAATTTGTGACTGTGTATAGTACCCCTGCCATTTAAGGTCCAGGACAGGGGTGCATCATTCCAATTTGGTGCTGGACTTTCATGACAATACTTCCTGGAGCTGTTGCCTCACTCCCTTATTTCTGTGGTTTATTTTTCTATGGAGAATCAGGAAGGGGTTGGGGGAACATCAGTCCTCTAGCAGAGGTCTGTTGCAGAAACATTGTCCTGCTCATTCCCTGCTAGTGTAACAGATTCTTTGTTACAGAGGCCCTATGCAAATAGTGTTGCAGTAGGTAATCCCCTCCTGAAACTGTCATGTGTTCCAGAATTATGAGAGGTTAGGTTACTTTCCCTACCTTGTAAGCCATTTATGGTCAATCTGCTTTCCTTACAGGCTAAGCTGGGGCTGCCTGTTTGGTATTCCCAACTGTGTTTTAAATTGTTCATGTTTATTGTTATTTGATTATGTGTGTAGTTTATGTTAATTGGAACTCTGCTTATAGGTTATGTATTAATGTTCTGTTTCTAGGATTGTGGATATGTTGTTCTATCCACACTGTTTGGCATGTCCTTTCCCTTTAAGAATCTTGCCGGAAGGTCTTGAAGCTGGCTCCTCCCACCGACCCGGGTGGTATAACCCTCGGCTCCGCCCCATGATGCCAAATCTTCCTTTCCGCTGGAAGATACAGGTTCCCTCCTTACCACTCTTGTGTTCTGTAGGCCCTGGCTTTCAAATCCACAGATTTGTTTATGCTTAAACTTGTCAGAGTTGCACAAAATTGCGTCGTGATTTTGACCACTATGGAGGATGAATCCTCTCCTGGTTTCCACCGCTGCCCATGTGGGCAAAAGATATCTTGCACTGATCCGCATGCCACGTGCGTGTATTGCCTGGGTGTTGGCCATGATACTCAGGCCTGTGAGATGTGTCACGCATTTCACCCGAACGTCTTGGACGATCGTCTTGCATGGCTGAAATTGGGCAGACCGGAGAAACAAAACCACACAAATTCATGTAGCTAGATGGGCGGTCTCCCGCTGGCTGTGGGGTCCACTGAGCAGCTTGAACAAATGAAGGCCTTTGAGGAAGAGGCGGCTCAGGCCGTGGATCAGTCCTCAAAGCCCTTTTTCGTTCTGCTCAACTTGGGCTCCACCTTCTCTTGATCCTTTCAGGAGGTGTGCCAATCCCTTCCCACCAAGGGCAAGGGGCCTTCAGGCATGCATGTCTCCCGGTCCCGTAACAAGAACAAGGAACAGAGAGAACCTTCGTCTCACCGACGATGTTCCTGGGATCATGAGCAATCTCGGTCCCAGGAATCATCTGTCTCGACTTTGGTCGAGATTGCGGCCTCGGTCACCGGTTTCATGGTTTCCCCATCAGGCCAGCTGGCACAGACACCGGACGACGATCCGGTTGAGATCATTCTTGACCCAGTTGACCATTTGTCACCTGAGGAGGCCGACAGCTCCTTATTCAGGACCCCGGTCCTACCTCTCCCTGATGAGGAGACACAGTCCACTGGGAGACCCATCGGAGAACCAGTCCCCGACCAAGAAGAATCACTGGTCTCCTTGGTGCCTTCTGATTAACCTCATCGATCACCCCAACGATCGAGGTTGAGGTCTCGGACTCCTTCGACTGACAGGCCAAAGAAGGCGCACAAGCTCTCTAAGAAGAGGCACCGTCTACATTCTTCTTCATCCTCCTCGGATGAGGAGAGGCTTCATCAGAAACTCCATCGGTGCTACGAAGATCTAATGTGGCAACAGCTGATCTTTTCTTTTTTTTTTTTGACTCTATTTGTAGCTCCCCAGCCTGGAGCTCTCACAGGCCACTGCACTCACCAGCTTGCTCTACCACCCGCTGTGTTCCCCCTGTCATCTTCAAGTTTGTTACGGTTCCCCGGGTCGGGGAGGACAACCCAGGGAGACTGTGGGGGCAGTGGCGGGGGAACCAGCGTTGGGGTGGCACCAGGCCAGGCCGCCTATCCAGGGCTGGAGGGGTGTTTTTCTTGTAGTGAACCCAAGATCCCCCCTGCGTGGGCATGTCTGATGCTGGCTCATGGCAACCCTGCATATGTCAGCCATGCTGTTACGTGCAGCCTGGCGGCTCGATGGTGCCTCCGGTCACCACCGGGGGTCTCCAGAGCACCGGGCATCCACAACCCTCCCACCCGGAGAGGAGAGCTGCCCAGAGGGCGCTCAATCTGTCTCCCTCCCCTGCCGACCCCCGATTCCCAAGCTCACTCCTGAACTCGGGTCGTCGGCGCGGCACCAGGTGTGGCATCCAGCGCCTCAACCCTCAGCGCCACCGGGCCTGCAACAGCTGATCTTGTCCAGTCAAAAGCTGATTCCGGCTTTCACCCCGGCCATTACTTGGTTATCGCCTCCCATGCCGAAGCAGAATCCTCCGGAGTCGGCCCGCGACATTCCTCCTCCAACGGAGACGGTCCAAACCATTCCGGTTCGGCCAAAATCGATCTTTCCACTGATCTTGGTGGAGCCACCACCCAAATAGCCCCCTGTGGGGGTGCCTGCCAAAGAGTCTCGGCCTGTTCCAGGGCTCCTGCGTAGGCTCTCTGTTACCCTCACTCCTGACCGTCCTAGGTGGGTGAAGTGAGACTCAGGTGGCCGGCTGTTTTATCTGGACTCTTCAGAGTCCAAGGACTTGGACCTTCATTCCCGTCCCTTGGATGAAGAAGCGGTTGGTAGTCTCTCGATGGAGGAAGGCCCCTCTTGCTCTATGGGCATCCTCCATCTTATCTCTGAATCCACGGAGATGCCTCTTGAACCCGTACAGAAACGGGCCGAATATCCCCTCATGGATATCCTCAAATGGGGGGATTCACCGACGGAAGCCTATCCAGTGGCCAAGGCCATTGTTGGTCTGGCTTTGGAGCTATGGCAGCATCCTGCCTCCTGCCCTGCACCTTCTGCCCGTATGGCCTGCAAATATGTGGTGCCCATTGGGTCACTTTCAGGGTTCACAGAGCACCCCTCTGCAGAGGGTTTGGTGACCGAATCTGTGTTCAGATGCCCGGAAAGTTCGGCAGATACAGATAGACCTCCAGACAAGGGGTCCAAAAAAACTGAACTACTCTGCCTGTAAAGTCTATGCCGACTCTACGCTGGGCCTCTGTCAGGCAAGCTCGGCCGTCGTCATTTCAAACAACATGAAGTCTTGCTGTATTCTGACAATCTGCAGTTAGCTCCAGCCTTTGAACTGCCCCGGAGAGTAGAGGGTTAATTTTCTATGCAGTGCATAGAACGTTGAGCTCGAGCTCAGTTGAGGTCTCTGTCTGTAGCACTTTGAAACCCAACCGTCAGATTCTTTACTCCGCCTTACTGAACAGTCGCTCCGGAGAGTTCTCCTTCTGTTTGGTTCAAAGTCGGTTAAAGTTGTCGGTTTTCATTCTGAATTTATTTCCGCATTGTCGGTTCAGGCTCTGTCTGCGGTACTGTGAGTACTTTAGATAGTTTCTCTGTTTATTTGTGGAAATTGTAAGACTTGTATTTTCAATCGGTTCGGCTGAACTGATCCAATATATTGAACTGTAGTGTTTTTCTTTAGCGTGTGGTTACCGGTCCTTATCGGTTTAAAAAAAAAACGTGTTTTTAACGTTTTTTTTCCAATACCCGTAACATGGTTAGAAACCGATAAAGGAGTCTTGCCTGGCAGTTGCTGAAAAAAGGGTAAGTTTGGTTAGGTTGGCCATGTCTGAGAAACCCAAGAAAAAAAACGGGCCCACTGGGTTTCAACACTGCAGTGAGAGTGGGGAAGTCTTTGCTAAGGCTGATCCCCACACCACCTGTATTTATTGTCTGGGGTTTGACCACCTCGATACAGACTGCCAAATTTGTAAAAACTTTCCTAAGTCTACCCTGGAGAGGGTAGACTTAGGGAAAAGGAGGCTGAGAAGTCCACTGACCTGGATGGCCAGCCCGGTTCGGGTTCACCCAATCCAGGAGGAGTGCCCCTCCCACCAGGCGACATACTTCGGGCAAGAAGAGAGACAATCCTTGAGGGATCGCTTCCACAAAAAGGAAACGTAAAGAAAAATCAGCCGGTTCGGATCCGGAGATTCATGTTCCAACCGCTGATGAGATTGCCCGAGCGATTCGGATTGTTGAATCGTTTCGCTCGGTTCCGTCTGATCCGGCCCCGTTCGGTTTGTTCGGTTCCTCCGGTTCAGGTTAAGCCCCTGAAGATTTTTATGAACCGGAATTTGAGGAGGAGGGGGATTATGAACAAGATGATGAGTGTGATGGAGCAGAAAGTCTGGATGTGCCCATTGAACCGGACATCTCCCCAGACAGACCTTCTGGTGTTTCCCCTCCTAGGCTCTCTGAGTCCCCTTCCCACTATCTGTTCTACAGGAAAGTGGCTGAAACTCGCCAGCTCCCTATGGAGGAGGCTAGAGAGGATCAGGAGGAGCCTGATTTTGTTGAAATGATGGACATCCCAGAGTTCAGGAGGCTGTCTATTCCCCTACACAAATCAATTGGGGTAACAGACACAAAAAATTTTAAAGTCTCCTAATTCTGTACCTCCTGTTGATAGAAGAATGGACAAGAGGTATACCTTATCAGGCTCAGACATGGAGTTTTTCTGTCAACAATGCAGCCATGTTGGGGTCGTGCAGGCTGCAGCCTGTGACAGGGCTAATGTTCCGTTGGCGTCACACCCCCCAGATAAAGATTCCAGGAGGATGAATGCCTTGGCAAAAAAACAATACATGGCATCCTCTTTGGGACTCAGGCAGGCTAATTATATGACCTATGAAGTCAGGTACTAGAAGTCCAGGTGGGACACTGTACTGGCATTGGCTAAACAGGCCTCCCCCCAGCTGGCCAAGGAGCTGGAGGAGGTGGCTGCTGATGGGATTGAGGCATCTCAGGTACAATTTCATGCTGCTGTGGACTCCAATGATGTGTCATCAAGAGTCATGGCTACAGCTGAGGCTCTTCGGGGAATGGCTTGGCTCAAATGTACTAGCCTATCACAGGACACCCAGGCTAAGGCCATGGATTTCCCTGTGGAAGGTAATTCTCTGTTTGGGAAACAGACAGAGAATTACATGAAAAAAATGGAGGAATATAGGACCACTTATAGGAGTGCACAGGCCAAGGAGAGGCAGGCAAATCCTCAAAGGCAGCAATCTAGGGGTAGGGGCAGGCCTTTTCATAGGCCTTTCTACCAAGCACAGGCCTCTTCTCCCTTTTCACAGAGGGGGTTCTTCAGAGTTCTTCAGAGGGAGAGGCAGAAGGGGGATGAGCAGGGCTGCACCCACTCCTCAGCCTAAGGCCCTTGCCAAGTAGACACCCTGATGGGTCTGCCCGGGTCGACTCTCCTATCCCTGTAGGGGGCAGGCTGGCTGGCTTTGTCCAGGACTGGGTGTCTGTTACTTCAGACAAGTGGGTCCTGGAAGTAGTAAGCCAGGGACTGGTTCTCAGCTTCAAAACATTTCCGAAGATGAGAGCCAGATCTTCTCCACCTGCACGTCTCTCCGAAACCCTCGCCTTAGAGGGAGAGGTTTCATCTCTTCTGGCCTTAAGAGCCATAGAGAGAGTTCCTACCCTACACCGGGGCAAAGGTCTGTACTCTAGGTACTTCCTTACCCCAAAAAAGACAGGGAGTGGCGACCCATCCTAGATTTAAGATACCTGAACAAACATCTTTTAAAACCATGGTTCAAGATGGTGACTCTGGGAATAATTCTTCCCTCTCTAAGGCCAGGGGACTGGCTAGCCTCCCTGAACCTCAAAGATGCCTACTTTCACATCCCCATCAGGTGCTCCCACAGAAAGTACCTCAGGTTCAAGTTGCCCTCAGGCCATTATCAGTTCAAAGCAATGCCCTTTGGTCTAACATCAGCTGCAAGGGTTTTCACAAAGTGCCTGGCAGTAGTTGTTGCCTTTTTAAGAAGGCAAAAGATTTCCATTTTTCCATATCTGGATGACTGTCTCATAGTGGGTCAGTCTCCAGACCAAGTCAAGTCAGACCTGCAAGTGACCCAGCAAGTGCTCACTTCCCTGGGGTTTCTTCTCAACCTCCCCAAGTCAGTTCTTGAACCGGTGCAGCTTCTTACCTTTATAAGGGCAGAGCTAGATACTGTCAAAGCAAGAGCCTTTCTTCCCCTGGAAGGGCAAGAGTTCTTATAGAACTGGCTTCTTCCTTCAGCCTTCAGGTGTCCCGACCAGCAAGGCACTTCCTTCAGCTCTTGGGCCACATGGCAGCTTCTACAGCAGTGGTCCAAGGGGCAAGATTCCAGATGAAGGACATTCAGTTCCATCCGAAGAAGGATCCTGTTACCAAACTGATTCCAGTGACTCGGACACTGATCTAAGCTCTTCAATGTGGCAGGATCAGGACAATTTAAGGCAAGGGATCCCATTTGTCACTCAGTCTCATTCGGTGGTCCTTACCACGAATGCTTCCCTTTTGGGGTGGGGAGCCCATCTGGGGGTCTCACAGCCCAGGGACTGTGGTCCCCTTGGGAATCCCTTCTACATATCAATCTCCTGGAATCCAGGGCAGTTTTTCTGGCCCTGCAAGCTTTCTCTCAGTCTATGCAGAACATGGTGGTTCAGGTCAGAACAGGCAACACCACCACCATGTGGTACATCAACAAGCAGGGAGGCACTCGGTCCACGTCGTTGTGCATGGAAGCCATGAAATTGTGGTCCCTGGTTTATTCCCTGCAGACCTCTCTGATAGCAGTCCACCTTCCAGGGAAGGACAATGTGCTAGCAGATGCACTGAGCAGGATTTCCCAGGGCCATCACGACTGGTTCCCGGACCCTCTGGTGTTGAAAGTGATTTTTTCAAGGTAGGGCACTCCAGAGATAGATCTCTTTGCAGCCCCAGACAATCACCAACTTCCTTGTTTTGTTGCAGACACCAGTCTTGGGCTCAGTCCTCTGGATACTCTGATGTTGAACTGGGAAGGGACATTTCTCTATGCCTTCCCTCCCTTTCCTCTACTGTTCAAGGTTCTGGTCAAGGTAAGGTCACAACCCTGCAAAGTGATTCTTATTGCCCCAGATTGGGCCAGGCAGCCCTGGTACCCCCTCTTACTGTCCCTAGCAATCCGTCTTCCCCTGTCTCTTCCCAGGAATTACAACCTGTTAACCTCCTCTCAGGGGAGGATTTGGTACCCCAATCTTCGGTCTCTCAATCTCAAGGCATGGCTCTTGAAGAGTTAAGAGTATGCAGATTTGCATCTGTCCCAAGGGGTTCTGGATAGTCTCAAAGCCTCTCGAAAGCCTGCCACCAGAAAGACCTATGACTCCAAATGGAAAAGATTCAGCATTTGGTGTTCCAAGAAGCATATCTCTCCAGACACTGCTGAATTGCCTACAGTTCTGGATTATGTGGTCCATCTTAATGGCCTAGGCCTCAGACCAGCTACTCTCAAGGTACACTTGTCAGCTGTTTCTACTTTTCTGTCAGTGGGAAAGCCTTCCTCTCTATCATCTCACCCTGTGTTCTGTAAATTTTTCAAGGGATTGCTTCATACCAATCCTCCCTTTAGGGATCCTGCCCCTGTCTGGGGCTTAAATGTTTGCATTGCTCTACTTATGCAACCTCCTTTTGAGCCTATGTCCTCAGCAGAGCTTAAGTACTTGACTTGGAAAACTGTGTTTTTGGTAGCCATTACCTATGCCAGATATATCAGTGAATTGCAAGCCCTATCAGTGGAACCTGATTTTATCTCCTTTCATAGAGATAGAGTGGTCCTTAGAACCAATAGAAGGTTCTTGCCCAAAGTGGTTTCAGACTTCCATTTGAATCAGTCTGTCTCTCTCCCTGTCTTCTTCACTGATCATTCTTCCTCAGGAGAGAGGAGGTTACACAGTTTAGATGTTAAAAGAGCCTGTATGTACTACATAGAGCGTACCAAGAGTCACAGGTTTGATTCCCTCCAGTTGTTCCTCACTTATGGGGAAGTGGGAAAGGGCAAACCTGCCACCAAGAGACTATTGCCAGGTGGATTGTTTCTTGTATACAATTCTGCTGTGAGAAACTGGGAAAAATTCCACCTTCAGGCCTGAGGGCTCATTCCACAAGAGGTCCAGCTGCTTCCCTGGCTGCTGCCTGTTAGAAATGTGTCAAGCAGCCACCTGGAAAACAGTCCATACCTTTACCAAGAATTATTCTCTGGATATCCAGGCTAGGAGTGATGCTCGGTTTGGCACAGCAGTACTTCAGAGCCTATTCCCAAAGTAGGTTCTGTCCCTCCTCCATGGAGGTACTGCTTGGTAGTCTGCAGATTGTCAGAATACAGCAAGACTTCATGTTGTTTGAAGAAAAAATTACTCACCTTAGTAATTGTGTTTCTTCTAATGGAGTCTTGCTGTATTCTGACCTCCCTTCCTGCCTCCCCTGCCAGAACTTGGTTTTGGGAAGTGGGTGGGCAAGTGCAGTGTTGCACCCCGGTGGTGCTTCATGCACACCCTCCATTTTATCTGGGTGTTTTTGTATTATGATTTTTTTATTTTTGGATTGGTTTTGGTTTTGGGTTTCCTGACTTGAGTCTTCCTTTGGGAATCCAAAACTTTCTGTTGCTAGTTGGCTAGTTAAAAATTTTTACAATTTCCACATAGATAGTGAGTGTTTGCTCATAAGAATCTGACAGTTGGGTTTCAAAGTGCTGCAGACAGAGACCTCAACCGAGCTCGAGCTCAACGTTCTATGCACTGCATAGAAAATTAACCCCCTACTCTCCGGGGCAGTTCAAAGGCTGGAGCTAACTGCAGATTGTCAGAATACAGCAAGACTCCACTAGAAGAAACACAATTACTAAGGTGAGTAATTTTTGCTTCTCTCATGCCCTTTTGGGCTCCCTTGATGCAATTCTGCCTCACCTCCCCACTGACCTCCAGACCACGGTCAAGCAGGTCCGGGACCAGGGTCGGACAGTTGCGAACCGGCAACTCCAGATGGCTCTGGACCTTGGGGACTCATGTGCCCGTTCGGTGGCAGCCGTGGTTGTCATGCACCGCAGGGCTTGGTTAAGGGTCTCCACCTCATGGCAGACACCCAACACAAGCTAACGGACGTCCCTGGGTACCGACCTCTTCGGCCCAAGTGTGGACAGTCACATCCAACACATCGAGAAGTCCACTGCCCCCTTGGACTCCGTAACTTCTGCACAGAAGGAATTCCAGGGTGCTAAAAAACGGAAGAAAAAGCCATTTCGGCATTCTGCCCCTGCGGCTAAGCAGCCCCACTTTCAAGCGAGGCAGCAACAGTAGGCACAGTCTTTGTGCCTTCGGCCCAAGTCCGGGCCTCCGTCGGCCCATAGGCCTGGAGCACGGGGCTCAGGCGGTCCCCAATCTGGACCTTTTTCCTCCAAGCCTGCTTGGTGACGGGATGGGGATGGCCACTCTCATATCTGTCACGCAAGCTCTGGGTCCTCCCTTGGGGGGGGGTGGGCTCTGCCACTTCTTTTCCGCCTGGTCCGCTGTTACCATGGACAGATGGGTTCTAGAAGTGGTGGGCCAGAGACTGCCTGTGGAATTCGAGCAGTGCTCTCCAAGCCAAGCCAAGCCCCACGAGAAGATATGGTGTCCGAAAACACTCAGTTGGCTGTTCGAGACAACATTGCCCAACTGCTCCGCAAGGAAGTGGTGGCCAGAGTCACGGACCCCCCGGTCAACCCAGGGTTTGTATCCAGGTACTTCCTGGTCCCAAAGCAGCTGGGGCTGGCGCCCAATTCTAGATCTGCATGACCTGAACCAGTTCCTCAGGTTCCGCAACTTCAGGATGGTAACTCTGTCCCAGATCATACCATCTCTCAAGCAGAACATGTGGTTTTGCTCTCTGGATCTCCAGGACGCATTCTTTCATGTCCCGATCCATCCGTCTCACCAAAGGTTCCTTCGCTTCTGAGCAGAAGGAGCCCTATTCGAGTTCCAAGCCATGCCGTTCGGGCTGTCATCGGCCCCATGGATCTTCACCAAATGCATTGCAGTGGTGGCAGCCCATCTTCGGCGTTGAGGGGTCAGAGTTTACCCATATCTTGATGACTGGCTCTTGGCGGGTTCCACCAAGCAAGAGGTGGAGAGGTCCAGGGACCTGGCCCTCCAGACCTGCACTGACCTTGGTCTCCTGATCAACGAGGCCAAGTCGGAACTCATACCTTCACAGATGATGTGCTTCATCAGGGCAGAGCTCGACTCCTGCCGAGCCAGAGCGTGGCTCCCGATGGACAGGGCAGAGGTTCTTTCCTCCTTTACCCAGTCATTTCTGGTTGGGCACTTGCGCCCTGCCCGGGGCTTTCTGTGCCTTCTGGGGTACATGACAGCCTGCACCACTGTGGTCCGATGGGCTCAGTGGCATATGTGCCCCCTCCAGTGGGAGCTGGCCAACCAGTGGACTCAGTGTCACAGTCACTTCGACCAGCTGGTCACTGTGATCCAGAAGATGAGGTACGCTCTCCAGTGGTGGACCATCCTGGATCACTTGCAGGAAGGGATCCCATTTGTCTGTCCCGAGCCAACAATCATTCTTATGACCGATGCTGCTGTCACAGGCTGGGGAGCCTACATGGGGAACCACGGAGCCCACGGGTTCTGGACCCCCAGGGTATCCTGATATCATATCAACCTGCTGGAGCTCAGAGTGGTCAGACTGGCATTGTCAGCATTCGCTCCGCTCCTTCGGGGTCAAGTGGTGCAAGTCCAGATGGACAATACCACGACCATGTACTGCCTCAACAAACAGGGCGGCACGCGCTTCCGGCTGCTGTGCAGGGAAGCGCTCCGCATCTGGACCCTCGTGAGCTGTCTGGAGGCAGATCTCCTAGCCATCCATGTGGCAGGAGCCTCAAATCAACTGGCGGACACTCTCAGCCGTGTGGGCAAGATGTTCCACTAGTGGTCTCTCCATCCAGAGGTTGTACACAATCTGTTCTCCCACTGGGGCAAACCTCAGATGGATCTGTTCGCTTCCAAGGAGTGCACCAAGCTGAGGCTGTTTCATGCCCACCCCCCTCAGCAGGGCTCGCTGCAAGGGGATGCCTTCTCCAGGCTGTGGACCCCAGGTATCTTGTATGCCTTCCCTCCACTTCCCTTGGTTCACAAAGTGATCCTCCAGGTCAGTAGGGACAAAGCACAAGTAATCCTGGTAGCCCCAGACTGGCCGTGCCAGTTCTGGTATCCAGAGCTCCTCAGCCTCAGTTCCAGGATTCCGCATTGTCTTCCAGTACGCTTGGACTTATCTGTTAATCAGGGGAAGGTATTCCATCCAGACCTTCAATCCCTGCACCTGACAGCCTGGTTCTTGAGCAGCTAGAGTTCCAGACTCTGGGTCTCTCTGAGGATGTGCTCACAGTAGTGGAAGCATCCAGGAAGGAATCAACCAGGAGGTGCTATGCCTTCAAATGGAAACAGTTTTCCATTTGGTGTCAGGGTAAAGGCCTGGACCCTTTGTCCTGTCCAGTGGCTAGAATCCTAGACTGCCTTTGGTCTCTGTCCAAAGGGGGTCTTTGGTCTACGACCCTTAAGGTGCACCTGGCAGCCATCTCTGCTTACTGGGCACGGGCCGGTCAACAGACAGTGGCACAGGAGAAGGTGGTCTGGCATTTCTTTAAAGGCCTTGATCACATATCCCCTCTGGTGCGTGAGCCTCCACCTCCGTGGGATCTACTGCAGGTACTGGCAAAGCTCATGGGCAAACCATTCGAACTGATACACAAGTGTGAAATGTCACATTTGTTGTGGAAGACCACCTTCCTGGTGGCTATCATGTCAGCCAGCAGGACTGGGGAGTTCCAGGCACTCTCAGTGGAGTCTCCTTACCTGGTCTCCCACAGGGACAAAGTTGTCCTGTGCCACCACCCGAAATTCCTTCCGAAGGTGGTGTTGGAGTTCCATCTTAAACAGGTGTTGACTCTGCTTATGTTCTACCCGAACTACATCTCAGAGGCTAAGTACAGGCTCCATACTCTGAACCTGAGACGAGTGCTCTCTTATTATAAAGAGCGGACGGCGGAAGTTCGGGGAGTGGTTCGCCATCGATGTGTCACCTACCCTAAAGCTGTACCTGGCAGACCTGCAGCAAAGCGGATGATTGGCAGATGGATTACATCTTGCATTGATCTCTGCTGTAGGTTGGTGGGCAAGGAGCCTCCCAGAGGGATAAGAGCTCATTCTACCCGCCATAGTGCTGCCTCGGTGGCTGCCTCCAGGGATATCCCTATCCAGGAAATCTGCCAGGCTGCCACCTGGAAGACAGCAGACACCTTCATTACTCACTACCACATCGACCTTGAGTCACACTGGGCTGCTGGTTTTGGGGCCTCAGTTCTGTAGTCTCTATTCCCAAAGTAAATATGAGGAGGTGTGCACCTTGCCTCCCTCCTCCCGGAGAACTGCTTGGAGTGTGCCAAAAAGTGTGGATAGAACAACATATCCATGATCCTAGAAAAATAGGTTACTCACCTGTAACAGTAGATCTACAGACTGGTCTCTTGCAGTAAGTCATTACTTATGGGAGTATCCACCGTCGCACGGCAGCTTGTTCCAGCAGTCTTCCATGGGGGCCACCCACATGACATCACTTTCTGTGGATGTGTATAAGTGTGGGTGGCCCCGAGCACCCTCTGTTCATTTTCCTGCTGGCTTCAGCTCACACAGTCAGCTCTCCTGACCTCCTGGGTTACAGTCTTCGACCCGAACTTGAATCAGTTGTTCTACCTTCTGTTCTGGGCCTGGGACCTACTCACAGTACCCCTGGACTTCTTTTATATAGCAGGCCCGGTGTTCCATTAGAGCTCCCAGGACACCTGCTGCTCCCTGGCCAAGTCACTCTTGCTGGGTCTGGAGGGGGGAACCACTAGATCACCAGGGCATCCATTACATTTCTACTGGCAGATCGGGGCTACGGGTGGGGAAGGGGGTACCACTAGACTACCAGGGACCATATGGGTGCTTGTGGATGGTGATGCGGGCAGGTGGCCACCCACGGCTGGTGGTTGCTGTGTTGCGCCTTGCAGTTCAGCCACTCGCCTGTGGGTGGCCAGCATTTGAGCCTTTTTTTTCTGGCTCAACTTTGTGCTACAGTATGCGGCACATCTAGGGGTTGTACCAGCAAATGCACCGCACATCCCGGGCTGAATATCATAATGCACCGCATGTGCATTGGCACGGCCCCTGCAGATGCGCCGCATACATTACCAATGCGCCCCGGCGTATCGTGACTTGTGCTGCGCAAGTCCCCCTTTTGAATATTGCACCGGGGCGCATTGCAGGGGTTGCGCCAGCCCAACTCGGTTGCGCGAAGCACAACCCCTTTGAATATGTAGCCCTAAATAAACAAGACTTTATTGAACTTATGCTTAATTAAAAACATATTATATATAAATAACAAAAATATGACAGTCAGTAACACATATCAGTATCTTTACATTATGTCAGCTTGAATGCTTGATTAAACAGAAATGTCTTGAGCCCCCTCTTAAAGGCTTCCACCAAAGGGCCTCGCTCAAATATACCGGAAGTGAATTCCACAGGGCTGGTGTTGCCATGGAGAAAGCACAATCTCCCGAAAGCCACAACCTATCCCTGGGGACCACCAAGAGGCCTCCCTTGGAGGAACGGAGAGGGTGAGCTGGGCAGTGAGGAACCAGGAGGTCTTGCAGTAGATGCGGCAGCACTACAAGGAGGTCCTCTGGCAGTAATGGGCTTTGGCGGGGCTGGGTGGGGCTTTACCCCGTCCCCTATAGTTGACCGGCTGGTGCCAGTCAAGCCCACGCTGGTCCACCCAAGACAGTAGTCACTGACACATGTCTCTCCGCCATTGTTGATGGAATCGCCTCCCAAGCAGCCCATGTGGGGGGCTCCTACCAAGAACTCCTGTCTAGGCACCAGCTTGCCAGTCCGGTTGTTAGTGGAAATTACTCACTCTGATGATTCCAGGGTAATCCATGGCAGTAAGCGGCCATGGGCTGTCTTTAAAGAGTCCTTGGATGACTCTGATGCATTCTCCATGCAGTCTTTGAGGATGCATACATTAGACCAGATATCAGTTGAAGAACTGACCACTGACCATGGGCCAGTGTCTTTTGGGGTGCTTCTCCAATTTATCATATCATATTTTATTTATAAAAGGCGTCTTTCTTACAACCAAGGTGCTTGTACATAATAAACAGCTATAATAAATAATTCTAACAATAATCAATAAAATCCGATAATTTAAAACACTGACAGTTATAATACAGGCTCCATGAACGTTCCCTTGCAGCCAGTTCAGAAGAGGGCTAAGTACGCCCTTCACTGACATCCTAGATAAGGACAAATCCCCAAGGGTTGCCCTTCCCATGGCCAAGGCCATTCTGGGACCAGCTCTGGAGCTTTGGCAGCATCCAGCCTCCTGCCCAGCACTCTCAGCCTGTAAGGTCCGAAAGTATGCGGTCCCTACTGGCACCTTTCCCAGACTTTCTGATCACCCCTTGGCCGAGGGTCTGGTCTTTGATTCCATTTTCTAGAAATCTGGCAATACTGGGGATGTGGGCAAGTCCCCCAGCAAGGAGTCACGGTGTGTGACCATGTGGCTAAAAAAGTCTACGCTGCATCCTCCCATGGTCACTGTCAGTCGAGCTATGCCTTGATGATGGCCCACTTCGGTCATTCCCTGCTGGGAGTACTCTAACGTCCTTCCTTACCTTTCTGCAGCTCCTAATTAAGGTCATCCAAGATCAAGGTCAAGCGCTGGCTAAACACCAGCTCCAGATGGTCTTGGACACTGACGACTTCTGCACCCATGCCATGACAGTGACTAGGGCCTGGTTGAGGATTTCCACCTTCATGGCAGACACTCAGCACAAGTTGGCTGTTCTTTTCTTGGGCACTGACCTCTTTGGTCTGATGGTGGATGGGCATCTCACAAGGATTGAGAAGTCTAGTACTACCCTGGATTCTGTGGCTATGTGTCAGAAGGACCCAAAAGGCCAAAAACAAAAGAAGGTCTTTCAGTTTCAGTCTTTTCAGCTGGAGCAGTTTCGGCAGCAACAGCCCCGACTGGAAAAATTCCAAGCCTTAGGCCCCAAAGCCAAGTTCTCTGGCTAGTGGCTCAAGAAAAGGCAGGGGTAGGGCATCTGGTGCCCCTCTGGCCTCAGCGGCCAGTGCCCTCTCCAAAGCTGTCCAGTGATGGGTTGGGGAGTGTTCACCTCCCACCTCTCCAGTCCCTGACTTGGCTACCGGTGGGCAGTCGGCTTCGCCACTTCTGGCCTCACTGGTCTATCATTACTATGGACAAGTGGGCTCTCAAGGTGGTCAACAGAAGGTTGTCTCTCAATTTTGAGACCCTCATGCCCTACCTATCCCACGCTCTAAGGAAGTCCTTAGTTTCACAGGACACGCTGTCCACCCTCAGGGAGGGCGTTAGCACTTCGCAAAATGAGCAGTAGCCCATGTCCCAGATGCCCTGGCATGTCAGAGGTACATGTCCAGGTACTGCCTGGTCCCGAAACAGATGGGAGGGCTGGCACCCCATACTGGGTCTTCACAATTTGAACCAGTTTCTAAGGAAGTGCAAGTTCAGGATGGTCATGCTGAACCATATTATACCATCTCTGGAGCAGAGCATGTGGTTCTGCTCTCTGGACCTCCGGGATGCATTCTTCCACATCCCAGTGCATCTGTCCCACTGATGGTGCCTCCAGTTCCACGCAGAAAGGGTGCTGTGTCAGTTTCAGGTCACGCCATTCGGCATCTCCTCACCACCCAGGGTCTTCACCATGTTCATCGTAGTGGTGGCAACCTTCCTGCGGCACCAGGGTGTCAGGGTTTATCCCTTCCTAAATGACTGGCTGATAGTGGGGCCATCCAAAGAGGCAGTTGAGTGGTCCTAGGACCCTGACCGTCTAGACCTGCAGAGACTTGGGCCTCTTGATCAACTCGACCGAGTCCGAACTGATCCCCTCGCAGGTAATTCACTCCCATCAGGGTAGAGCTAGACTCCCTACGGGCCAAGGCCTGCTTCCCAGCTGACTGGGCATTGGATCTTACCTCCTTTGCCCAGTTATTTCAGGTTGGGTGTTTTCTCCCTGCCTAGGATTTCCTGAGGCTGCTGGGGTACATGGCATCTTGCACCAGCATGGTCTGGGGGCTCGCTGGCTGATGAGGCACCTGCAGTTGAAATTGGGCCATCAGTGGTCCCAAGGCCTAGGACACTCTTAAGGTGCACCTGGCAGCTATCTCTGCATACTGGGCATGAGCTGATATGCTGATGGTGGTGCAAGACAAGGTGGTCGGCTACTTCTTTAAGGGTCTTGATCACTTGTCCCCACCAGTGTGTGAGCCACCTCCACCTTGGGACTTACTGCTGGTGCTGACAGTACTCATGGGCAAGCCTTTCAAGCCTATGCACAGGTGTGAAAGGTCACCCCTGTCATGGAAGATAGCTTTCTTGGTGGCCATCACATCAACCAGGATTAGTGAGCTCCAGGCACTCTCAATAGAGCCTCCTTATCTGGTCTTCCGCAGGGACTTTGTAGTCCTTCACCCCCACTGGAAGTTCCTTGCGATGGTTTTCTCGGAGTTCTACCTTAACCAGGTGATTAACCGTCCGGTTTACTTTACCAACCCATATTCATAAGCCAAACGCTAGCTCCATTCTCTGGACCTGTGGCGGGGACTCTCCTACTGTGTGGAGTGTATGGCTGGAGTTTGGGGTGAGGCTCGCCAGCTGTTTGTAGCTGCAATGAAGCTGCATGTGGCAGATTGGCAGCTAAGCGAACAATTGTCAGATGTTTCTTTCCTGCATCGACCTCTGTTATAGGTTAGCTTATAGGGAGCCTCCCGTAGTGCTCATGGCTCATTCTACCAGACATACCACTGCCTCGTTGACTGCTTTCAGGGACATCCCTATTCAGGAAATCTGCAGGGCTGTCACCTTGAAGTCAGCACACACCTTCATGTCCCATTACAGCATCAACCTTGAGTCTCGCTATGATGCTGATTTTGGGGCCTCAGTTCTCAAATCTCTGTTTGCCAAGTAGGAGTGCGAGCCTTGCTCCCTCCTCCCAGAGAACTGCAGGAAGTCTATCAACATGTGGGTATGTGAGCTATACCCATGCCCCTTGAAAAATAGGTTACTGTGCCAGCCCACTGGCGTAGTGGTAGCACTGCTGCTTGCGACAGACAGCCTGGGTCGGGAATGTGCGTGGGACATTTGAGGGCCGGCCTGGGGGAAGAGGATTGAGCATCCAATGGACTGCTCTCCTCCTCCCGGGGGGTGTTGCCATTGTTGAGGGACATACCCGGGTGGTGGAGGAGCTTTGCTTATCGATGTTTTGGTGAATCAGCTGTTAAGCAAGAACTGCCACTGTGCGACTGTGAACCATACCACTTCTGGAATTATGGTTACAGGTGAGTAACCTAATTTTTTGACACCTTGCTCCCCCCAGACTCACAGGATCTGGGTATCAGAAGGTAGAATAGACTGGGCCTCCGCTTCTGTTTTCAGCTTCTGGACCCTCGTGGTGTGCTCCAATTTGCTGCCCTGCAAGAGGCATTTCAGTTGCGTATCACGGACCATTACAGATACTTGCAGATTTGCTTTTATCTGTTACCTCAGGGAATTTTGGTCTCCAGTACCCCAGATAAACTCCCGGTACTTATGCAGAGCCTTACTTCCCACTTGAAAGGTGAAATTTTGTCCTGTCTTATTGGTCACTTATTCAGAGCCTTTCAAGACACAGCGACAGAAACCACAGCCGGTATCTTGCAATGTTGGTATGATGAGCTGGAGGTGGTGCATTCCATAGAAGCTTGGCATAAATATGCCCTGCCTGCTTCTCAGCTCAGGAAAAGGAAATCAGAGAATTCAATGGATGGCTGCAGAGCTGGTGTCAGGAGAAGGGCTACCATTTCATCGGAGTGTAGTGAGACTTCTGGGAAAGGACTGCACCTGACAAGAGAGGGAGTATGGGCTCTAGGGCAGAAGTTTGATGTCACCATTGGGCATTTAAACTAGATGAGGGGAGTCTGAGGCAAAGGACCCCAAAGAGGAGGGGAACCCGGTCGTCACTCCTCCAGCAGCAGATATGCCACATGACAAGCCGAGAATGGTAAATGGCAATGCAAAGACTGGACATAGCACCCAGCCTAAGGGCAGTAGCATAAAGGATCAGGAGAGAGATCACACAAGAGCAAAGGTGGGAACACTAAGTAGACGGGAAGCAAAACTTGGAGAGTTATGTATACTAATGCACGTAGCCTGATGAACAAAATCCCAGACCTGATGACCTTTATGGCTGAGGTGGAGCTGGATTTTTTGGCTGTCACTGAGACCTGGTACTTAGAGAGCCATGCCTGGGATGTAGAAATACCAGGATATAACCTATACCGAAGAGACAGGAGTGGAAAAAAGCGGTGGTGGTGTAGCTATGTACGTTAAAGAAGGAATTAAGGCAACAGAGATCCGGAGGGGTGAGGTAGGGGTAGAGGTTCTCTGGATAACACTGGAGTCAGGAAGGGGGATAGCAATCTGGGCAGGAGTGGTCTACAAATCTCTGGGTCAGGGAGGAGCAAGCTAATGAACTAGTAGAATCGATATACAAAATGACGGACAGAGGGAACATAGTAGTTATGGACAACTTCAGTATACCCGATGTCAGCTGGAAAACATATGGTGCAGCCACAGCAAGGAGCAGGGCTGTCCTAGAAGCTCTGCAAAGGGCAGGACTTAGGCAACTGGTGATAGAGCCCACCAGAGAGGGAGCTACTTTGGACCTGGTGCTCACCAATGGGGATAGGGTTACAGATGTGTGGGTGGGCAACCATCTAGGGTCCAGTGATCACTGCAAGATGTGGCTTTCCGTGAATAAGGAAGAGGAGGCTTGCCACACAGGATAAAAATCATGGATTTCAGAAGGGTCGATTTCGTAAAGTTGGGGGAATGTCTAGTGGGAGCATTACAGGGAAGAGAGAGAGGGGAGACAGTGGACAAGCAATGGACAAATTTAAAGGGTGCAATAGAGGAAGCTACTAAGAAGTGTGTCAGGCAGGTAAAAAAAGAATAAGAGAAGGAAGAAAACGCTATGGTTCATCAATGAGGTAGCTAGGAGGGTGAAGGAAAAGAGGAAGGCATTCAGAAAATACAAAGAAACACAAGGTGAGGAAGAAAGGGAAGCTTACATGGAAAAACTGAAGGAAGCTGGAAAGGCAGTTAGAAGGGCCAAAGCAAATACAGAGAAAAGGATAGCCCAGATGGTAAAAAAAAAAAAGGACAAGACCTTTTTTAGATACAGTACATCAGTGAAAAAGGGAAGACCAGGGGAGGGATAAAGAGAAGGAGGAGGGTCTGCTGAGGTAGATCAAGAAAAGGCAGTAATCCTGAATAAATATTTCTGTTCAGTATTTACAAAGGAAGGAGAGGGCGAGGGACCACCATTGGGACAGAAAGGTGGACAGGGGGTAAATATCACCCATTCACAGAAGAGAGAGTCATAAAAGAGATAGAAAAGCTAAAAATAGACAAGGTGATGGGACCGGATGGAATTCGCCCCAGAATACTAAAAGTGGTCAGAAATGAACTGGTAGCGCTCTGGTAGGACTATACAGTTAATCGTTTGAGACAGGGTAGTTCCAGCAGATTGGAGGTGGGCAAATGTTGCCCCTATCCACAAGAGTGGGAGTAGGGAGGATGCAGGAAATTATAGGGTGGTCAGCCTAACTGCACATGCTTTGATCCCACTTAATGCTACTTTCTACCTCCTCATATAACACAGTTCACCACTCTATTTCTCCCTATCTCCCATGCTGCCTTTCTCCCATCCCTACTGGCAATCTCCCTGCCTCCCAGGCCACACATCTTGGCTAGACAGCTGCTGCTTTAATCTCACACTATCCACCTCTAGAACTCCTATTTCTCTCCCAAACTCTTTCTCTCCTAACTCTTTCCCTCGACTTACCACACCACAGCACTTGCAGATAAGCTATGCTTTATAAATGTCACTATAGTTGTCCCTTAGCCCAACTCTGTTTACTATTTTCATGTACTAATGTTACCTTTTGTTCACTGCCTAGCTATATGTATTATCTCAAGTACTGTTTGACCTGATCTGTAGCTGATTTATCTGTATTAAGGCAATGTATGTGTTTCCCAGTTTATGTATGTACTCTCCTGGGTCGTGCCTGAAAATAGTCAGTCTTGGCTAGCGCACCTACCCGGTAAACAAAAACAAAAAAAAAAAAACTAAAAAAAAAAATAAAACTGGGAAAGTGATGGAGGCATTGCTAAAGGAAAGAATTGTGGAGTTCCTGGAATCCAGTGGACAGCTGGATCCAAAGCAGCATGGTTTCACAGCAGGTAGGTCTGTCAGATAAGCCTGATAGAATTCTTCAGTTGGGTAACCAAGGGGGTGGCCTACCTTGACCTTAGCAAGGCCTTCAACTCAGTACCACATAGAAGGCTTGTAAACAAGTTGAGCAGGCTGGGAGTGGGCATGGGGTAGTGAACTGGGTTAGAAATTGGCTAAGTGAGAAGACACAAAGGGTGGTAGTGAACGGAACTCAATCCATGGAGAGGGAGGTGACAAGCGGGGTGCTCCAGAGATCAGTGATGGGGCCAGTCCTGTTTAATGTCTTCATATGTGACATCACAGAGGGGGGAGAGGAAGGTGTGTCTGTTTGCAGATGACACAAAGATCTGCAATAGAATAGATACACCAGATGGAGTGAAAAGGATGAGAAGAGACCTAGGTAAGCTGGAGGAATGGTCAAGGGTGTGGCAGCTGAAATTTAATGCTAAAAAGTGAAAAGTAATTCACTTGGGGCACAGGAATCCAGGAGAAAAGTTCTTAATTGGGGGGGGGGGGGATGCTGACAACCACCAAACAGGAAAGGGATTTGGGGGTGATTATAACAGATGACCTAAAGGTGGCCAGACAGTGTGAGAAAGCGGTAAGAAAGGTCAGCAGTATGTTGGGGTGCATTGGGAGGGGCATCTCCAGCAGAAAACAAGAAGTGATGATGCCGCTTTACAGATCATTGGTGAAGCCTCATCTGGAATACTGCATACAGTTCTGGAGGCCGTACCTCAGAAAGGACATAGACAAAATGGAGACAGTACAAAGAAGGGCTACAAAGATGGTGCAGGGACTGCACCAGAAGACATGAGGAAAGGTTAGCAGACCTCAACATGTATTCACTGGAGAAGAGAGGGGAAAGGGGGGATATGATAGAGACTTTTAAATGCCTCAAGAATTTTAATAGGGTCCAGGAGGGGAGGCTCTTTCAGAAAAAAAAATGCTCTAAAACAAGGGGGCATGATATGAGTCTGGAGGGAGGTAGAATCAGGGGTAATGCAAGGAAAGAAAAAAATACTCACTTTAGTAATGTTGTTTCTTCTAATGGAGTCTTGCTATATTATGACATATGCAGTGAGTCCCAACCTTCAAACTGCTCCGGCGGTGAAAGAGTTAACTTTCCATGCCAGGCATGGAACGCTGAGCTCGAGCTCGGTTGAAACTCTGTCTGTTGTTCTTCAAACTCAAACCGTCAGATCTTTACGAGCTAAACTCACTGAGGTCCTGTGTGGAAGCTGTAAACCTGCACTAGCCAACTGGCTTCTAAACATAAGAACACATTTTCTGGTCCCAAAACAAAGACTCAAGTCAGGAGACCCAAAAAATGAAAAACACAACACCAAGCACCCCAAGAAATGAGGGGTGAAAACAACAAGGTGGGCACCTACTGAGTGCCAACACTGCACTGCCCACCCACATCCCAAAAACAGAGGTTCTGAGAGGGGCAGGCGGGGGGTCATAATATAGCAAGACTCCATTAGAAGAAACAACATTACTAAGGTGAGTAATTTTTTCTTCAAACAACATGAAGTCTTGCTATATTATGACATATGCAGACTACAAAGCAGTACCTCCATGGAGTGGGGGACCGAACCTACTTAGGAAATAGGCTCTGAAGCACAGCTGTGCCAAACCGAGCATCACTCCTAGCCTGAATGTCCAGGGAGTAATGCTTGGTAAAATTGTGAACTGTTTTCCAGGTAGCTGCTTGACATATCTCTAAAATAGGGATGTCCCTGGCAGCAACCAGGGAAGCAGCTGTACCTCTGGTAGAGTGAGCCCTCAGGCCTGAGGGGGGAACCTTATCCAGTTTTTCATAGCAAAATTGGATACAAGAGACAATCCACCTGGCAATGGATCTTTTAGTGGCAGGTTTCCCTTTACCAACCTCACCATAAGTGAGGAACAGTTGGAGGGAGTCAAACCTGTGACCCTTGGTACGCTCTATATAGTAGCTAAGGGCTCTCTTCACATCTAAGCTGTGTAGCCTCCTCTTGCCAGAGGAGAAATGGTCAGTGAAGTACACTGGAAGAGATATGGATTGATTAAGGTGGAAATCTGAAACCACCTTAGGCAAAAACTTACTATTAGTCCTGAGGACCACCTTATCTCTATGAAAGGAGATAAAATCAGGCTCCACTGACAAAGCTTGAAATTCACTTATGCATCTGGCAGAAGTGATGGCTACCAGAAACACAGTCTTCCAAGTCAAGTACTTAAGTTCTGCTGAAGACAAAGGCTCAAAGGGGGGTTGCATAAGCTGAGCAATGCAAACATTAAGATCCCAGGCAGGGGCAGGGTCCCTGAATGGAGGGTTGGTATGAAGCAATCCCTTAAAAAACTTGGAGAATACAGGATGAGCTGAAAGAGAAGAGGGCTTACCTGCTGAAATAAAAGCAGACACAGCTGCCAAATGCACTTTTAGGGTAGCTGGTCTCTGCCCCAAGGTATTTAAGTGGACCATATAATCAAGGACTCTGGGTAAATCAGCAGATTCTGGGGAAATATGCTTTCCAGAACACCATATGGAAAAACTTTTCCATTTGGAATTATAAGTAGCCCTGGTGGAAGGTTTCCTAGAAGCCTTCAGGATATCCATTACACCTTGGGAGAGGTGTAGATCAGCAAATTCTAACTCTTCAAGAGCCAGGCCTTGAGATTGAGAGATTTGTGGTTCGGGTGCCAAACCCTCCCCTGAGCACAGGTTAACAGGTTGTGCTTCCTGGGAAGACACAGGGGAAGATGGACTGCTAAGGACAGTAGGAGTGGATACCAGGGCTGTCTGGCCCAATCTGGAGCAATCAGGATCACTTTGCAGGGTTGAGACCTGATTTTGACTAGCACTTTGAACAGGAGAGGGAAGGGAGGAAAGGCATATAGAAACTTCCCTTCCCAATTGAGGACTAAGGCATCCAGAGGGACTGAGCCCAACACTGGGGCCTGCAGCAAAAAGGGAAGTTGGTGATTGTCTGGGTCTGCAAAAGATCTATCTGGGGTGCCCATCTGGCAAAGATCACCTCCAAACCAGGGGTCCAGTGACCATTCGTGATGGCCCTGTGAAATCCTGCTGAGAGCATCTGCCAGGACATTGTCCTTGCCTGGGAGGTGAACTGCTGTAAGGGAGGTGTTCAGGGAGTAAGCCAGAGACCACAACTTCATTGCTTTGGTGCACAAGGTCAGTGGGACCGAGTGCCCTTGTTTGTTGATGTACCACATTGTGAGGTGTTGTCTGTTCTGACCTGTACAACTTTGTTCTGAACAGATTTGGAAAAGCTTGAAGTGCTAGAAAACTGCTCTGAGTTCCAACAGATTGATGTGGAGCAGAGATTCCTGAGGGGACCACAATCCCTGGGTAGTGAGGTCGCCCATGTGAGCTCCGCACCCCAAGAGGGATGCATCTGTAGTAAGGATAAAGGAGTGAGACTGAGTGACTAAGGGAACCCCTTGTCTCAGGTTGCTCTGATCCTGCCACCACTGTAGGGCCTGGATCAGGGTTCGAGTAACTGGGATCAATTTGGTTAGAGGGTCTTTCCTTTGAGACCAAAAGGCTCTCAAATGGAACTGGATGTCCCTCATCTGAAATCTTGCTCCCTGCACTACTGCTGTAGAGGCAGCCATGTGCCCTAGGAGCTGTAGAAAATGTCTTGCTGGTCGAGAGACCTGCAGGGTGAATGAGGAGGCCAGAGAGACCAGGGTCCTTGCCCTGTCCAAAGGAAGGAAGGCTCTGGCTTTCTCTGTGTTCAGCTCTGTGCCTATGAAGGTGAGGAGCTGTACAGGCTCTAGAACTGACTTTGAAAGATTCAGAAGGAAACCTAGAGAGGTGAGCAGTTGCTGAGTTATCTGCAGGTGTAACCTGATCTGGTCTGGGGACTAGGCTACTATGAGACAATCGTCCAGGTAAGGGAAGATGGCAATTTTTTGCCTTCTTAGGGAAGCAACTGCTACTGCCAGGCATTTTGTGAATACCCTTGGAGCAGAGGTGAGGCCAAAGGGCATTGCTGTGAACTGGTAATGGCCTGAGGGCAGCTTGAACCTGAGGTACTTTCGATGGGAGCTTCTGATGAGAATATGGAAGTAGGCATCCTTGAGGTCCAGGGACACTAGCCAGTCCCCTGGCCTTAGAGAGGGTAGAATAATTCCCAGAGTCACCATTTTGAATTTTGGGTTTAAAAGGTGCTTGTTTAGGTATCTGAGATCCAGGATGAGCCGCCATTCTCCTGTCTTTTTTGGGGTAAGGAAGTACCTGGAGTACAATCCTTTGCCCTGGTGTAGGGGTGGAACCCTTTCCACAGCTCTGAGAGCCGGGAGGGAAGAGACCTCTGCCTCTAGGGCAAGTGCCTCTGGTGAATTTGCAGGTGGAAAGGATCTGGTTCTCATCTTTGGAAACTTTTTGAAGCTGAGAACCAGTCCCTGGCTTACTACTTCCAGGACCCACTTGTCTGATGTCAGAGACTGCCAGTCCTGGACAAAGTAAGCCAGCCTGCCCCCTACAGGTGGTGAGAATCAGCCCTGGCAACCCCATCAGGGTGCCTGCTTAGCAGGGGCTTTGGGCTGAGGGGTGGAAGCAGGCCTGCTTGTACCCCGTCTGCCTCTCCCTCTAAAGAACCCCCTCTGGGCATAAGCAGAAGAGGAGGCCTGGGCTTGGTAAAAAGGCCTATGAAAAGGCTTGCCCCTGCCCCTGGGAAGCTGCCTTTGAGGAGTGGCCTGCCTTACCTTGGCCTGTGCACTCCTATAGGTAGTGCTATACTCATCCATTTTCTTCATGTAATTCTCTGTCTGCTCCCCAAACAGAGAATTACCCACAACAGGAAAATCCATGGCTTTTAGTCTGGGTATCCCAGACAGGCTAGTACATCTGAGCCAAAGCCATTCTGCGCGGCGCCACAGATGTAGCCATGACTCTTGATGACACATCATTAGAGTCCACTGCAGCATGGAATTGCTCCTTGGATGCCTCAATACCATCAGCAGCCACCTGCTCCAGCTCCTTGGCAAGCTGGCCAGGGACCTGTTTTGCTAGAGCCATAACAGTGTCCCATCTGGATTTCTGATATCTAGCACCATAAGCCATATAATTTGCCTGTCTGAGTCCCAAGGATGCTGCCATGTACTGTTTCTTTGCCATGGCATCAATCCTCCTGGAGTCCTTGTCCGGGGGGTGTGATGCCAAGGGAATATTTGCCTTGTCACTGGCTGCAGCCTGCACTACCCCAACATGGCTGCATTGTTGTGAAAGGAACTCCGTATCAGAGCCTGACAATGTGTACCTCTTGTCCATTGTCTTATCCACAGGAGGTATAGTGTGAGGAGTTTTTAGAATTTTAAATGTCTGTTTCCCAAAAGATTTATGCAAGGTAATAGACAGTCTCCTAGGCTCTGGGATATCCATCATTTCCACATAGTCAGGCTCCTCCTGATCATCCACAGCTTCCTCCATAGGGAGCTAGAGGGTTTCAGCCACTTTTTTATAAAACATAAAATGAGAAGGGGACTCAGAAAGCCTAGGAGGAGACACTCCTGAAGGTCTGTCTGGGGAGATGTCCGGGTTCAGTGGGCACATCCAGACTTTCAAATCCACATTCACTCTCCTCATACTCCTCTTCCCCCTCCTCCGGTTCATAATATTCCTCTAAATCATAATCTTGAACCGGTGGAACCGGCCGAACCGGGCACTTACCTGAAGATGCCGGTTCGGTGGAACTCAGGAAAGCGACTGGACAATTTTAATCGGGCTATTTCTTCAGCGGTTGGAGAGGAAAGGTTTGGCTCCACACCAGCTGATTTAAGTGATCCTTTATGAACCGACTCCTCCAGAGTCGGTTCTCCTTTCGCCCGAGGAAGTCTCGCCTGGTCAGAGGGCACTCTCTGGTCCAGTTGAACCGAACGGGCTGGCTATCCGGTTCAGCGGACATTTTGGCCTCCCTTTCCTGAGCCTACCAACTCTCTTTTCCAGGGTAGCTGCAGGAAAATTTTTACAAATCTGGCAGTCTGCATTGAGGTGGTCAAACCCCAGACAAAACACAGGGGTGTGGGGTCCTTGGCAAAGACTCTCCCACACACACTGCAGTGTTGAAACCCAGTGGGCCCGGGTTTTCTTTGAGTTTCTCAGACATAGTGCCAGTCCTAGCCAAACTTACCCGCTTATGGCAATCCGCCAGGCAAGACCTCTTATCGGTTCCCAACCGTGTCACGTGGTCATGGAAAACCTTAATAAAATCTGTTTTTTTAGAACCGATAAGAACCGTAACTACACTCTAAATCACAGATTAAGATACTTTAAATAACCTGATCGGTTCAAACCGGAATCGAAAACCGCTTACAAGTTCCACACAGAATAGAAATAATGTAAACCTATCTAGTACTCACAAATACACAGACAGAGCTTGAACCGACTGCCAGTAGTTTAAATCAGTCGGAAACCGAGAAAAAAAATACTAACCGTGACAAAATGAACCGAGTAGAAGGAGAAATCTCTGAAGCGACTGTTCAGTGAGGCGGAGTAAAGAATCTGACGGTTTGAGTTTGAAGAACAACAGACAGAGTTTCAACCGAGCTCGAGCTCAGCGTTCCATGCCTGGCATGGAAGGTTAACTCTTTCACCTCCGGAGCAGTTCGAAGGTTGGGACTCACTGCATATGTCATAATATAGCAAGACTTCATGTTGTTTGAATGCTTCTTCACTGAAAGGGTGGTGGATGTCTGGAACAGCCTCCCCAAGGAAGTGGTGGGGGTGCAAACAGTGAAGGCATTCAAGAATGCGTGATATAGGCATAAGGGAACCCTAGCGATAGCACAAAAAGGGTAGTCCAGGGTCACGGGGGGGGGGTAGAAAATAGGAAATATGGGCAAATTGGATGGGCTTGACTGTCCTCATCGGCCATCAGATTCTATGTATCTATGACTTGTATCTGCATTCTGCTGGAGGGAACTCTCCTGGAAATGCCGTTCCCGTTTTATTTTTTGCACCCGGACAATGTAGCAAAATATGTAGGTCCACATAAAAGTTTATTTTTGAGGGAAAATGGACAGCCTCGGCTGACCATACCCACATCTTCTGGGGGTGCCTGTGCCTTTGGCCCTTTTGGCAGGGCATTATACATGAATTGTAAGCAATGTTTAGCTGCCCAGGAGCCATTACTCCTCACTGACACTGCTGTTTATCCCCCCAGAGAATAATACCCTAAGAGAATCAACCCTGCAGGTACTAATAATTGTACTACTGGATGCCAAAAAGGCGATTACCAGGTTCTGGCATTCCACAACTATTCCCGCAGTAGAAGGGTGGCGTAAGATCTTGATTGAGATTTACTCATTGGAGAGGCTGACATATACCCTTTCAAACAAAACTGACCTCTTTAACACTGCAAGGTGCAGATGGGTACTGTATCAATTAGATACCTACACTGACTTTGTATCATATGGCCCTCCCCCAATTTTCTCTCGGTCTCTCTCCTTTCCTTTCTGCACCTGTCCATTCTTCTGTGGCTCACCACATTTATTTCTCACTTCTGTTCAAATAGTTGGTGGCTCAGGGCAGAGAGCGATACATGAAACTGGAAATGATATTTGACTCATACAGGAAGGTCGAGGAATCATTTTGTCACTCCTAATCATACTGATAAACTATATTTCAAGGTACCCCACTTGTATCCAAGTGTATGCACTTCTCACTTGGCCGTGAGAGGGCCTGTGGATATAAAATGGTTTGAGTTTAATAGTTGTTGTATTAGAATATCGGTTTATTTTTCATTTTTTGTTTTACTGGTGGACGGTGGTGGTGTTTTATTTATTTTATTTGTTGTTTTAATTTTTGAGCAGCCTGATGTGCTGGCCAGCTCCACCTGCTGTTCGTTACTCTGCCTCCGCTCTCCATGCCCTCCGCCCCTTTTTCTTGTCCCCCTTGCCAGCCCATGTTTACCATCATTGTTGGGCATTAGGGATTGTGTGAAGGGGGAGGAGGAATTGGGGGGGCGTGGGGGGTTGTGGACAGTGGAGTGAGCGTTGCTCTCCCATAGGGGTGGTTAGGCCTCGAAGATGCCCTGGGGTGAAATGGAGCGTGGTAATCCCATTCTGGTTCCCATACCCAAGGGCACCTCCTGTTCCGGAGGGCAAGTGGTTGGGACAACTCGTCAACCTCGTCCAACCTGGGCGCTGTTGTGCAATGCCAGATCTGTCTGCAATAAGACTGGTCTTATTGTGGACTTTGTCGCAAGGGCAGATCTGGCTTGCATTACTGAGACCTGGTTGGATGGGAATGCGGTTCCGTTTTTAGAGGCCGCTGTTCCTGCCGGTTTCTCGGTTATACACCGCCCCGAGATTGATCTGCTGGGACTGTTTTAAGACCGATTGGCCTAACTGGTGTTCCACTTGAGGAGGCCAGATCATTTGAGTGTACTGTGGTAGCTGGTGTGGGGTGCAGGATTGTCTCATTTACTGTCCACCAGGGATGAGAAGCTTTTCCTGCAGGAAATAGTAGATTTTGCCACGACATGGGCTTTGAATCAGATTGATGGTGCTGGGCGATTTCAATGTGGGTCGATAACGAATCTTTGCTTTTTGGCCAACATTTCCTCCAGGTGATGACATCACTGGGCTTCACACAGGTTGTTTCCACAGCTACTCACAAAGGAGGTCACTCTCTTGATCTGGTTTTCCTCCTGGGGATTGAGGTGTCCGATTTGGTGGTGGAACCAGTCGGTTGGACTGATCATTACTCAGTTGGGTTCAATTTTGAGGCCCCCCTGGGTAGGTCAGCCCCTGTGGAGTTGGTCAAGTACCGCCCATTGCGGGACGTTGTCCCTGAAGACCTGATGGCGGTTATTGACCTCTCGTTGTTTGACGATTTGTGCTCTGACTCTGAGCAGCTGGTGGTGGCCTATAATGAGGCCATCTCGGCTGCTCTTGATCAGATTGCACCAACCCGTGTTCGCCCCCTCCCGCGCTGTCCTGTTGCCCCTTGGTTTGATGGGCCGCTGAGAGGGTTGCGGAGGTTGGGGCGTAGGTTGGAGCGTCGTTGGAGGAAGACCGCCTCTGAGGCCAACCATCTTATTTTGCTAGAGCATTATAAGCTCTACCAAACAGAAATTTCCCATAAGAAGGCAGAATTCCTGTCCAGGGAAATTTCTGTCGCTCAGAATCGACCGGCTCAGCTCTTCAGAACTGTTGACAGATTGTGCAACCCAGTCTGTCGGCAGATCTGTCGAGTTTTTATGCAGAATGACTGCAAGGAGATCGCTTGATTCTTTGCGAATAAGGTGGAAGACATTCGGAGGCAGTGTCCCCGACCCCACTCTAAGGTTGTTGCAGTCGATCAGTGTTTTGTTGCAGAGCCCGGAGTTTCCTGGAGTTCCTTTAATCTACCGGATTTCGTAGACACTATGAGGATTGTCCGTGAGATGCGCCCAACATGCTGTAGTTTGGATCCGGGTCCTACTTCCCTGATTATGGGATGTAGTGAGTCTATTGGCCCGGTCCTTGCTTGGATTATCCGGTGCTCTTTAGAGACGGGAGTTTTCCCTAGCTCTCTGAAGAAAGGGGTGGTGACTCCCCTTCTGAAGAAAGCTTCCTTAGACCCGATGACCTAGCAAACTACTGCTCTGATCTCTAACCTCCTTTGTGGGGAAGGTTATTGAAAAGTTGTGTGCTCAATTGGATAACCATTTGGCCATTACTTATAGTTTAACCTCTCCAGTCTGGTTTTCAGAAGAGGCATAGCACCGAGACTGCTCTGGTTCAGGTGCTCAATGATCTCCTGATGGCGAGAGATCGGAGACACTGCTCTATTTTGGTTCTCCTTGATCTGTCATCAGCTTTTGATACTGTGGATCATGGGGTTTTGCTTGAACGTCTGAGGTCCATTTGCGGACCTTCAGGTGTGGTCCTCAGATGGTTTTCATCTTACCTTGAGGGGAGAACGCAGAGAGTGGTCTCGGGATTACATTCCTCCGGGCTTTCTCTGCTCTCATGGGTACCTCTTAGGTTCGTGGCTTCCATGTTATTCTATACATGCTACCCTCGAGACATTGTAAGACGGTATGAGCTGAGGTTTCACTGCTATGATGATACCCAGCTCTACCTGTCTTTGCACCTGACCAGGTTAGTGCTGTCTCGGTGCTGAATAACTGCCTCAGAGATATCCAAGACTGGATGAATACCAGTGGTTTAAAGTTGAACTGGAAAGACTGAGGTTATGGTGGTGGACCCCGTCGCAGGGTTGAGGGTTTAGACGGGTCCCTCTGGATTAATTCTAGGGTGGACCAGATCCCTACCTCTGAACGGGTGCGTAACCTGGGTGTGGAGCTTGACACTGGTCTGACCCTTCGTTATCAGGTGTCTGCAGTTGTCAGGACTGCATTTTTTCATCTTAGAAACATCGCCAGGATTAGGCACCTGGTTCCACCTGGTGATTTGCCGGTTTTGGTCCATGCCTTTGTGACATCTCATCTTGATTACTGTAACTCCCTGTACCTAGGGCTTGCTGGGGTTGATATCCGCCGCGTGCAGCTAGTGCAGAATGCAGCAGCACGTTTGTTGACTGGGGCTTCAAGAAGATCTCATATTACCCCAGTGCTATGCACTCTGCACTGGCTGCCAGTACAGTGGCGGATCACCTTTAAAGTGGGTCTTTTGACCTGCAAAGTCCTACACGGGCTTGGTCCTGACTACTTGAAAGAGCTTCTGGTGCCCTACACCCCTTTGAGACAGCTTCGCTTGGCTGACGAGGGGTTGCTGGAGATTCCGAGGGTAAATTTGAAGTCCTCTGGAGCCCGTGCCTTTGGTTTCACAGCTCCTTCCCTCTGGAATTCTCTGCCCCGTCAGCTCCAAGAGAGTACAATGGTGGACAGTTTTAAAAGGGCCTTAAAGTCCTTTCTATGGGATAAGGCTTTCCCTGTTACACCATAATTGTTTTTTTAATCTGTTATATTTGTTGTTCTGTTTTATTGTATTCATTGATGCTGGTGTTTTTATGCTTTTTGTACAGCGTCTTGAAAATTTGAAAAGCGCTTAACTAAATAAATGTTATTATTATTATTATAAGGGACCGAAGGGGCTTCATGGACAGCATGAGGAGGAGGCTACCAAGCTCCAAAAGAAGCAGATTCCAGTCCTTATACATTAGTTTGCCTTATTGTTGAAACAATAATCAATAGACAGTTTGTCGCCCCCCCCAAAAAAAAAAAAAGGCCTTATAGTAGAGGCGACCAATTATGTATCTGTGTTAAAACAAAACATATGGGACTTTGTATCAGCTATGTATTTTCTACTTGGTCTGCTCTTATATTGTTGTATGGAAAATTTTAATAAAAACTAAATTTTTAAAAAAACAGAACCATTGATTTTGTCAGCAGATAAGGACCTATTGATCCACCTGGTCTGCCCATCTTTTTCCTGCCTGCACAGACCTTACTTGGTCTCCAGCCCCTTCCTTCCTCCACCTCTTTGGTACCAGCTTTCGTTTATACGTATCCCATATATGCATGAAACCCAGCACTGTTTTTGTCCCCATCACCCCCACTGGAAGATTGTTCCAGGCATCCGCCACCCTCTCAGTGAAGAAATACTTCCTCACATCCCTCTAGAACTTCCCCATCCAGCTTCTTGCATGCCCCTTAGTTCTTATACATCTTCTTTTCTGAAAAATGCTCCCTTCCTGTACCTTATTCACCCCCGTGAGGTATTTAAAGGCCTCTATCAAGTACCTCCTCTCCTTCCTCTCTTACAGGTTGTACATGTTTAGATCCTTCAGTCTCACCTCATAGGATGTTTGATGCAGCCCCTGCACCATTTTTGTTGCTCTTCTTTGGATGGCCTCTACCTTGTCTGGGTCCTTTCAAGGTGTGGTCTCCAGAACTGGACACAGTACTCCTGGTGTGATCTCACCAATGAGCAATATAGTGGCAACACCACCTCCCTACTTCTGCTGGTGATACCCCTGCTCATGTGCCCCAGCATCCCACTGGCATACCCTACTGCTTTGTCGCATTGCCTTGCCACCTTAAAGTCATCTATTATAATTACTCCCTAGGTCCCTTTTCTGTTTAGTTGCCATCAATACCTCCCCCCTCCCATTCTGTACCTCTGCCTCTGGGTTTCTGCATCCATGGTGCATGATTTTGCACTTGTCTGCATTGAAACCCAGCTGCTATTCCCTTGACCATTCCTCAAGCTTTTTACCTCCTCCTCTGGAATGTCCATCCTGTTGCAGATCTTTGTCATCTGCAAATGGGCATACCTTCACTTCCAGTTCTTCTGCAATGTCAGTTATAAAAACATTGAAGAGGACTCTACCCAGTACTGAGCCCTGAGGAGCTCCACTGGTCACTCTTCTTTCCCCCAAGGTGATCGCTGTTAATCACTACCTTTAGCCTACTACTCATCAGCCAATTATGCACCTAGTATACCACCTTGGTTCCCACCCCCAAAGTCCCATTTTTTTCATGAGCCTCTTATGTGGACAAACACAGAGGGGGGCAGCAGTGACAGATGCTTACAACTGGGACCACGACCCCCATGCGAGGCCAGAATGCAAATGGACAAAAACAATGGTAATTCCCACCTAAATTGAACTGTGGTGTGTGGACTTTGGGCTCAGGTTCTCCCTGGTGCCCAGGCTTATCTTTGGCCCGGCACCCTCTTCGAGCAAGCAAGTTGACTGCTATTTATGCTACAAGCCGTGCCCTAGAACTGTGCAGCGAGGTCTCGACATTACACAATGTCTGGGATAAGATACCAGAGGAATTTGACCCATGCAGGCTTAGGGGAGTGAACCTGGAGCTCCGGTATGCTGGGGGGGCTCAAAGTCTGTATACCAGTGGAAGAGCCCTACAATGAAGAGAGGGAATAATTGTGCAATTGGTAACATGCAGTTTGGGGAGAAGTGGCTAGGCAGCAGTGGATGAATGGAAGTGGGTGTACCGACTGATAGGAGTTACCGCCACCTTAAAGGTCAGTTTGCTAAAATGAGGGATCAGTGTGAACCCCTGGGAAGACCTCCCTTAAAAGGATAATAGAATGGGGATACAGAAAATGAAAAAGTGTGGGGGGGTCAAGTTGGGGACTTGGATTGAACGTAACTGAGATGTGTGTTGGAGGGAAAAGGGGAGGGATGCTGAAATAAATTAACTTGCATGTACCACATATGGTGTGTGCCTTGGGGAGGCGAGGAGGGAGCGGGGAGTTATGTTTGCATTTTAGAGGGAGAAGAGGGGCAGACCATCATGATTTGGGTCTGCAACAATGTTTGTTGACATACCATTGCTGTGATGCTATGGCGGAGGGCGAGATGGCAGCGAGATGAGGATGCCCCTCCTTCAGCATATCACAAGAGGGTCTGTGAATTTATGTTACATGTTGAAGTTCACGTTATTTGTTCTAATGTTTGAGAGACAACAAACTGATGTATGGAAAGGCAATGTCAGATAACCAAAAAGCTACATAAGGGGGGGGGGGGTGCTGTGGAGCAGCCATCATGGCAGATGTCTTTTTCTGAGCTGCAGATCAACTAGAAAGAAAACTTTAAATTTAACAGCTTAAAACAAAGTAAGCAGCATTCCAAAAGCAGCGCTCGAAAGAAGATCAACAATAAATCCTAGCAATGAGCCCAAAGAAGGATAAACACATTGGATAAAACCTTGATGCCTTTCTCTCGGCGGGGGCAGGCCCGAAACCAGCAAGCGGTGGCCATTCCACAGCGAAGCACAGAGCACCAGACACATCAAACCCTCAGATTATGGCAATGCTGGAAAAATAAGAGCAACTGGAGAAGACTCTAATTGCCAACTAGCAACCATGGAAGCGAAATTCACTGACCTGGAAGAGAGGGTTCAATCGAATACCACACACCTTATGGAGCTCACCTCAGTGTCGGATCAGCAGCGGGAGAGGAATGCGGCTTTTGTACAGGACTTTCATTATCTCCGTGCTAAGGTCAAAGCACTTGAAAATGCTCACCGACAGACGAACATTCGCATTATTGGCTTCCCCCCAGGTTCTCGGGGTCAACAGAGATAGCAGCAATTCAACGTCTGATTTTCTTGGACTTACAACTCCGACCTGACAATACTGGAATCTCTGTAGTTAAGGCCTTCACTATCCCGATGAGATCAAGGCACCGGGGCAATGCAACAGAACGTCCTCTCGCAGCGATTGCCACACTTTCTAGTTCGGAGACCCGTGTGCCTCTCCTGCAAGCAGCTTGGCAACGTGGTGACCTAATCTGGGAAGGCAATAAAATTGCCATGTTCCCAGACATCTCCTAACAAATGCAGACTAGGAAAAAGGCCCTGCAAGAGACAAAGAAAGCTCTCCTTGGCAATAATGTCTCAGCCGAACTCCTGTTTGCAGCGCGATTGCAAGTACGGCATAAAGGTAAAATACATCTATTTACAGATCCGGAGGCTGCAGCTGCATTTGCTGCCCAAATTCTTGAAGATTGCCAGCACTCTTCAGACAGGGAAGAAGGCAGTGAGCTAGATCCTAATGACTGAATGTTTCCTAGAGGGATTATGTCAGTGTGGACTCTCACTATGTTCTATTTGTATGGGTTCATTGCAAAGCTTATGTATGTAGTTAGTCCTTTTAGCTGCTACTTTATTAATGGAGTTATAAGATATGGCCATGACGTTAAAGCTCAAATAATAGGTCTTTTACTTTTTACCAGCTATGGAACCATGATACTTTGGAGCAAATGGCTCCACTCAGTTTATATACTATCAAAATATCTTGGTTATCCTCTGTTTCCCTGTCAGCTGTGTGTGGCGATTAGTGCAGAGGTGCACCACTTAACTTAATTGAGTTCAGACAATCTATTCAATCACCTTTTGGTTCTAAGTTGGAAGGTACAGCCTCCAATGCTTTATTTTCAGTCCTACGAGGGACAGGAAATGTCGGTGAATAACCTGCTAGCAACGGATAGGTGAGAGTGGACTTTTCTACGAGATTATCTTGTTGGACTATTTCTCCTGTGAACTACTGAACAGTTCTGCCAGTATAATGGGCACATTTCTACTGTATAACCTATTATATCCAGCCTGTGCATTGTCTCTCAGCACTGTAATTACCATGGTTAAGTGTATTTACTGAATATAGCACTTGCTATGTATCATAAAATATCAGAAATAAAAAACAAAAAATATATATACATAAAGAATGAGAGGAACACTGAGAATCTTGAGGCTCTGAGTCTGTGTATGGTAGGGGGTTCCCTTCTCTGGAGCTACAGAAATTGAAAAACGATAATGGATAAACTGACAGTGTGCACCTGGAATGTCTAAGGCATTTCCTCCCCTATGAAAAGGAAAATTATTGACATGGTACTCAAAAGACAGAATACACAGATAGCCATGCTCCAGGAATCACACTTGACTCATGCTGGTGAGGTAATGGGTGGGTCAGTGCTACACAGATTTATTTAATGGTTACAAAAGAGGCATGGCAATTCTGATACATAAGAACCTCCCCTTCTCCAGGGAGAGGTGGTAGTCAACCCCAGAGAAGGTAGATATGTTGTTGCACAGGGCACGATCTATAGGAAAAGGGTTACCTTAGGGGATATATATTCTCCAGCAGTACATAACCTTGTGTTCTATGATCAAATGGTCTCCCTCCTTCAAGAGGAACAGTTTCTTAATTTAACTGGGGATTTTAACTGCTTATTAGATCCAAGGGTGGATAGGTCGACAGAGATAGGTGAGGCCTGAGCCATCAATGGCAAGATGGGGCACAGGGCTGCTAGAGATGGCCCTGCTGGATGTGTGATGGAGGCCAACCTGGGAGCAGCAGAATACACTTTTTTTCTCAAATCCCCACAGACTGCGGTTGCGTGTGGACTACCCTGTGATCCCGTGGCTCTGGTACCAAAGAGCAGATTCACAATCTCCAATTATGCGAGAGTGATGGTGACCTTGAGAACTGGGCAGGAATGGCCTAAGCTTAGGAGCTGCCATTTTCCTGTATAACATAGAAACATAGAATTTGATGGCAGATAAGGACTGCTTGGCCCACCCAGTCTGCCCATTTCCCTACCTAATGGATAAGCTGCAGATCCTAGTTGACCAACAGCCTATGTCTTCCTACCCCCAACCCCTAGAATTGCCTTATAACTGTCCCATGCATTCTTGAATTCCACCACTGTTTTTGACTCCACAACCTCTTCCAGAAGGCCGTTCCATGCATCCACAACCCTCTATATGAAAAAATACTTCCTTACATTACCTCTGAGCCGTTCCCCCCTCTATCTTCAAATTGTGCCCCCTTGTTCTTGCACACCTCTTTTTCTGAAAGATGCTACCCTCTTGGACTTTGTTGATTCCCTTGAGGTACTTGAAAGTTTCTATCATGTCCCCCCTCTCCCTCCTTTCCTCGAGGCTATACATATTAAGCTCCTTTAGTCTGTCTTCATATGTCTTCCGCAGACCCTGCACCATTTTAGTTGCCCTCCTCTGGACTGCCTCCATCCTGTTTATGTTTTTGCGGAGATTGGGTCACCAGAACTGCAAACAGTACTCCAGATGGGGTCTGACCAGCTGTCTGTACAGAGGGATAATAACTTCCCATTTTCTACTGGTGATGCCTCTCCCTATGCATCCCAGTATCCCCCCAGCCCTCCTTACTGCCCTCTCACATTGCTTGCCCACCTCTAGGTCATCTGATATGACTACCCGCAGGTTCCTTTCCATTTTTGTTGTTGTTAGTATCTCACCCCCATTGTGTACTCTTCCCCTGAGTTTTTGTTTCCCAGGTACATTACCTTGCACTTCTTAGCATTGAATCTAAGCTGCCATACATTTGACCATTCCTCCAACCTTGCAAAGTCCTTTCTCATCCTTTCCACCCCACCTTGTGTATCAACTATGTGGCAGATCTTTGTGTCGTCTGCAAAGAGACATACTTTTCCTTCTAGTTCCTCTGCAATGTCACTTATAAAGACATTAAAAAGGACCGATCCCAGTACTGAACCCTTCGGTACCCTGCTAATAACCCTCCTTTCTTCACTGTGGACTCCATTTACTACTACCCTTTGCATCCTGTTGTCTAGCCAATTTTTTATCCAGGCTACCACCTTGGGACCCACTCCAAGGCTGGCTAACTTGTGTATTAATCTTTTGTGTGAGACTGTGTCAAATGCCTTGCTAAAGTCTAGGTAGGCCATGTCCACAGCCCGTCCCTGATCTACTACTTTGGTCACCCAGTCAAAGAAATCTATTAGATTCGTCTGACATGACCTTCCTGCTGTGAATCCATGCTGCCTTGGGTCCTGTGCCCCTTTGGCCTCTAGGTACTCGACAGTTCTTTCCTTCAGAAGTGATTCCATCATTTTCCTTATCGCTGAGGTTAAACCAACAGGTCTGTAGTTTTCTGCTTCTGCCCTGCTCCCACTTTTGTGAAGCGGAATCACATCTGCCCTCCTCCAGTCCTCAGGTACCACCCCATCCTCCCATGATTTGTTAAAGAGGGTAGTCAGTGGTGTCACTAGTTCTACCCTTAGTTCTTTTAGAATTCTATGATGAATCCCATCAGGCCCCATTGCTTTGTCCACCTTCAGTTTTAAGAGTTCTTTCAGAACCCTTTCTTCTGTAAATGGGCTGGTATGAACTCCTGTATCCAAAGTTTGGTTTAGGTACCTCCCCCTCTTCATTTGTGAATACTGAGCAAAAATATTTGTGTAGTATCTCTGCCTTTTCAGTCACCCTCTGCCCACCCCCTCCCCTTTATTAAGCCTCACTATCCCTCCCTTGGTCTTCCTTCATCCCCTGATGTACCTATATATATATATACAGTATGCTTACCAACAAGCAATTTAAGGAACATCTGAAGGAGCAATGGAAGCTATACGTAGAAACTAATGTTGCCACAGCAGCCTCTTAAGGTTTTTTTTCTGGGAAGCAGGCAAGGCCTTCATGGGGGGGCGGGGTTGTAGTGACATTCGTGGCAGCCAAGCATAAAAAGAGGCTGGAGCATGTAAAAGAATTAGAGGGTAAGGTTAAGGAGGTAGAGCAGAGGTCCTATATTGAACCCCAGGAGGACACCCACAGACTCCATAAGACAGCCAAAGAGCAATTAATGGAGTCCTAATGAGGGAGCCATGACAGCCCTGTTTTTCGCAAACCAGCATCCATAATAATGGGGGAATAAACTCAGCCCAATCCTAACAAGACTAGCAAAGGGAAAGAGAAATTCTAGTGTTATTCCAGCAGTGAAGGTGGGGGGGGGAGTACTGACTAACTGTACACAGACCATCCAGTGGTCCTTTGTGGACTTGTACAAAAAATCTGTACAAACCTGAGTGTGAGGGAGCGGAACTGGAGGTGGCCACATTCCTGGAGGGAATAAATTTGCCCCAAGTGATCTCAAACCAACTGCAGGAACTGGGCAAACCTCTTACACAGGGTGAGATGCAGGAGGCGGCAGCCAGCTTTGCCAAGGGGAATGCATCTGGTCCTCATGGGCTTCCAGTTGAGTTAGCATTACAGATCAGTGGGGAAATTGGTATGGAAACACATGTATGAAATGTTCAAGGAGGCTAGGGAGGTGAGGGAGCTACCAGGGTCATGCAGCATTGCCGCCATAACCGTAATTTACAAAGAAGGAAAGATCCCATGGAATGTCGGCCTACAGGCCTATCTCACTCCTCAATTGTGATGTAAAGATTTTGGCAAAGGTGCTGGCTAGCTGATTGGACAGCATTCTCCACTCATTGGTAGCTGGTGATCAGATAGAGTTTGTGAGGGGCTGGCACTTATACCACAATGTTAGGGGCTTTTTTCCCCCCAGTTGTTTAACCAGGTGAGACACACTAAGCTGAAAGCTTGTTTACTGGTGCAACCTGGGAGCACAGGGAAGTTAAGTGACTTGCTCAGGGTCACACAGCATGCAAGTGGGGGCTGTGGGATTCAAACCCAGGTCTCCAGATTTGCAGCTCAGAGCCTTAAACCACTGCACTATACTGCCTCCTGGGCTTGCTCAGTGTAATTCAGTGGGGAGCTCGGTGATCAGGGCTAGCATCCCTGGATGCTGAGAAAGTGTTCAACAGAGTGGAGTTAGGCTGTCTATTTAGGATACTGGACAAATCTGGACTCAGGGGAACAGTTAATTGAGACAATTAGGATGCTGTTCAAGAGGCCCAGGGCAAACATTCTGATTACTGGGGAGGTATCAGAGGTTTCGCTGTAGGGCTTGGCACGAGACAGGGCTGTCCCCTCTTGCTGCTACTTTTTGCACTAGGAGTAGAGCCTCTCGCGGAGAGCATTAGGGTGGGGCATTAGGGTAGGTAGAGGTGTGGTGGGCATAGAAGGAGCCTGGGGCACACAGCATAAAATCTCACGTTATGCTGATAATGTCCTGCTGTTTTAACCCAGCCTAGAACATCCATCTCAGCGGTGACAAAGTTCTTAGAACCCTTTGCTAAGTTCTTAAGCTACAAAACAAACTTTGAGAAATCAGCTCATGAAAGTGGGAGGAGTGCAACAAAAAGAAATTGCAGGGCCAAGATATAAGGTGGTCACAACACATTAAGTATCTGGGGTGAAGGTCAGCCCCACACTTTCTTCCTAGGATGACCTTAACTGCAAGCCTTTAGTGGTTACCATCAGGGTGGACTTTCAGAGGTGGCAGGGAATCCCTATATCATGTCTGGGCAGAATAAATCTTATTAAGATGAATGCCCTGGCTGGGTCCTGTACCCCATTCATATTTTGCCAATGGAACTGAAGGGACAAGACCTGCTGGCTATGGTGAAAAGCTGCTCAGACTTTATATGGGCTGGGAGGGCAAGCCTTGCAAAATTGAAGGACCAGACTGTGAGGGAAGGGCTCAGGTTCCCAGATTTCATCCTATATAATCTGGTGGCACAGGCAAGACTACTGCCTGACTGGACAAGAGGGGAGCAGGGGGTTAACTGGGTATCTTTAGAAAGAAGAGACATGCCTCACCTGATGACAGCATGCCTGAATCAGGGGGTCTCTGGGCATTTAGATCCAGAGTGCCGAAGAATGACCTAGTGATGATGTTATTGGAAGGATGGGGAAAGATTAAATGTGATATGGGAGATGCAAATGGGAACACTATTTTAGCGCTAATATATGCTAACCCTGAATTCCTACCTGGCTTAGAAGATTCTGGGTTCCAGGCATGGGAAGGGGCAGAAGTAAAGTATTTGGAGTACATATTTACACTGGAGGGGTTTAAAACCTTCTAACAAGTGTCCAATAAACTCAGCTTGTCTCAAACAGAGGTTCACATTCTTCCAGGCCAGGAATTGGACGCAAAAAACTGGGAGATTAAACCAGCAGGAACTGCAGATCTATGACATAGAACAATGCACATTACAAGTAAGGGTTAACCTGTGGGATTGCTGGCTAGGGCATTCAAGGTACTTAGGAAAAGAGCACCTGACCTCTCCCAGAAAGTAAACAGCTATGCGAAAGAGACTTGCAATGTGAGATCCCACATAAAGCATGGGAGGAGATATGCGAATTTCATAGGGTCTGCTGATTTGTAATCTATACAAGAAAGTGCAGTACCAATTCCTTCACAAATTATACATGCCACTGGACATGGTGAGCAAGTTCCAGGTGGGCGTGTCACTAATATGTGGAAGATTCCAGACAAAAAGTGACCTGTCTGGTCCTGTACAAAACTGTGCCTATTCTGGACAGAAATAGCATAAAGTATAAGACAGATTATGAGAACACGAAAATAACAAGGGAGAGGAATGGGACCGGTACCCTAGGGCCATTCGAATTATGCTTCTGGTAGCTAGAAAATGTATACAAAATACCTGGGTTCCATGCTTTACACTTACACAGACCATGTGGAAAGAGCTCCTTCTTAGAATTTTACCCATGAAACATTTGACCTATGAGCTGTGAGGCTGGGAAGATAAATGTAGTAGGCAGTGGGACCCCATGATGGCAACAATGACCCCAGTTAAAGCTGTGTTGATGCAACCTTGGATATAAGGTGTGGAAATAGGGTAAATGAACTGAGTACAGATGATACTGATTAAATATAAACTGTAAACATCTGAGAGATATTTTGCTGATTCTGACTTTTAAATGTTTATGAACTACTGTCGTAGTGGTGCATCATGTTCTTTGTTCAGGTTCCAGTACTATGTATGCATTATTGGAAGATAATGATCATATGCACTGAGGTAGATCATACATTAATTAGCTGGAACTGAAATGGATATATGTAGAAAAGCATATATGTTTATGTTTTGCCTATTGTTAACTTTTGTGTGTGAAAAAATTTGAATAAACATAATAAAAAAAAAAAAAAGAAAAGGCCTCCACCTCCTGCAGGTCCTATGGAAGGGGAGGCAGTGGTAGAGGCTTCTATCCAAGACCCTACGCTCTCTATGAGTACGAAGCCCAGAGGTTACTACAGATGCGGAGGCAGGAGAGGCTCCAGACATACTGCTGCAGCACCAGCCTCCAAGCCATAGCCAAAACAAAACCCCTGACATTTCTGCCCAGGTCACCCTACTGTTGCCATTAGGGTGAAGGCTGACTCACTACTTCCCAGGAATGCGTAAAAGTTACCACAGACAAGTGGATGCTGGAAACAGTGGGTCAGGGACTATCCCTGCAGTTTAAGGAGTTTCACAAACTGCAGAAACCCCAAATATTCCAGCTCATTCACCAACCAAAAGAATTCTGCTTCAACTGGAAGTACAGAAACTGCTGAAAGCAAAAGCAGAATAAAAGGTCCCTTCCTCACAGAAAGGACCTGTTCTCAAGATACTTCATCACCCACATAAAAAAATGGGGTGTCGTGACCATTTTAGATCCAAGATATCTGAACAAACATAAAAAGGGAAAGATTCAAGATGGTCATACTGGGCACAGTGAAACCTTCCTTACAATCAGTAGAGTGGCTAGGGTTACTGGTCTGAAATACACTTATTTTCACACTCCAGTCAGACAGACCCACATAGGAGATACCGCGGGTTCAAGCTGGGAAACAGTTTATAGCACTTGTCTTTGACCTCACTTCAGCACCAAGGGTCTTCACAGAGTGCCTAGCTGTGGTGCAGCACTCCTGAGAAGGCAAGGTGTGATAGTTTTTCCCTACCTGGACAACTGACTAGTCTCAGGGAAAACAGAACAAGAATCAAAGTGCTTGAGCCAAAGGGCAAAGAGAACCCTAGAGAACCTGGGGTTCCTGATAAATCTGCAAAAGTCTCAAACAGAACTGGTTCAGGTGTTGGACGTCATAGGTGCAGAGCTGGATCCCTGCAGGGGAAGTCTTTCCTTCCACAACAGAATATATCAAATCTGATTGCCAATTCAGAATTCTTCCTCGTAGACCAAATAAGGCCTGCAAGGGATTTCCTGCAGTTACTGGGTCACATGGTGTCATCCACAGCAGTGGTGCCATGGGCCAGATTTCAGATGGGGACATTCAGTATTGCCTAGGGACCACTGATCTCAAAAAGTATCTCTCATGGCTAAATATCTCAGTAAAACATAATGAAGCACAATATGCTTTAGTAAAACATAGTGGAACACAGATCCTTACACTTATGCTTATACGAGAAGTGTCTTCGACCTAAGGTTAGTACATATACCTACATATACGTTGCTGTCCGTGAGGTGGGGGGCATAATCAGGGGTGCTGGACCATGGATAACATTTCCCCCCCTTGTTGCCTTCAAAAGAAAAGGCAACAACCACAGGAAAGTAGTGGGATGGAGCTACAGAAGCCATTGTTTACAAGCCCGAGGCACGAGCCTTGTACAGTAAAGGAATTCGAGTTGTTCATGATGTTGTCTAAGAGTATGTCACAGACAGCAAAGGGTTAGAATCAGAAAAACAATTAAAAATTCTTGGATAATAACAAAAGCTTTCAAAGTCAATTCTGACTAAGTATTGGATAGAGCAGTGCTTAAATCACCATAGTGAATAAGGGCATTGAGAGCATCGCCAGCTTTAGAAATATTATTGCTAATATAGATCAAATGTGAATCCTTTCTAGCTAAAAGAGATTTCTAGGAAAGTGTCAAAGGGTCAATGTGCATGTTAAACACAGTCAAATATTGAGACAAGGCAAGCAAGTATTGCGGATCAGTATCAATTCTAGGGGGTTGGGGTAGGAAGAAGTAGGCTGCTGGTTAACTAGGATCTGCAGCTTATCCAGTAGGCAGGGAAATGGACAGACTGGGTGGGCCAAGCGGTCCTTATCTGCTGTCAAATTCTATGTTTCTATGTTTCTAATAACATCTGGTTCAGGGAGAGGAACAGGAGTGATCACAGTGTGACCAATAACTGTTTTCTGCTGTGGAGTAAAACAGAAGTTAGGAAAATTAATAGAACAAGTTTTGGCACCGTAAGCAAAAGATTGATAATTTGTCACTACACAGTACTGCCCATCGGAATTGTAGGTAACTTGTTCAGTTGGAACCCTCCATTGCTGTAGATGTATAGGACAGGCGAAAGACTGGTTGGTGAGCCGTGAAGTGAAGCGATGTACCTCTTCCAGGTAGCTTCGGGATGCAGCTGTTTCGGAGGCTGGCGGTGAAGATGCAGCTTGCAAAGATTCGTCAGACAGGTTGGACGGCAGATCATCACCCAAAGTTTAAGACCAGTCGAGATGTTCTGGGAAGTAACCGCAGACAGGTTTAACGATGTCAAATAGATCACAACGGCACGGGTAATAATACCCCTTGGCGCAGCAGTTGGTATGCGGTGTGAACCAAGCGTGTAGAACAGAGTGCAAAACAACCAAAGAAGTCAAGTCAATTTGTTCTCGGTAAATGTTCTCATCAAGATGTCCGATGGAACATATAGCAGCTAGTTTGTCAAAAACAGAAGATCTTACTTTGAGAGGGCTCTTGCAGTAGGTAATTACATATAGGACTGAAGCTGGCAGGCGTCAGGATCCCGCGGAAAAATTTCTAGCTAGCAGTCTCTGGCGGGGCCGTCCCCACATCAGGTGACTGGCGCATGCGATAAAGTCAGTATAAGTATGTCCCACGCCTTTCCAATTCTTTCCCCACGTTAGATCAAGCGCATACTCGTGGTTAAGTTCAGTGCTTCACCAGTCTATCGTTGGTATTTATGCCGTTAAATTTGTCGAATTTTATTAGATTTCTCGTCAGTTTTTCTTCAGCTGCCGTGTATGTCGTCCCATACTCCATCCGGGCACAAGAAGAAGTGAGATTTCTACGGCGCCCAGCTCCCACACAAGGACAGAGACACTCCCAGTGCCTTTTTTGCCTAGGCTCCGACCACCCCGTGGAGAAGTGCCTGCTCTGCCAGCAGTTCAGTGCCGCCACCCGCAAGCAGAGGCAGCAGTCCCTGGAGGCCCATGTTTTAAAACAGAAGATGTCCCCTCTACTTCCCCTGAGGGCCATTGCAAGAAGAAGCATCAGGACTGGGACTCCTCTACTACGGTCGCTGCAACACCGGCTGGGGTCGCGGTGCTGAAGGTAACGTCCCCTCCATGGGGACCGTTCCATGGCGCCATCTTGGAGGCTTCCAAGGCAGCGTCGACCCTCCCGTCGGGCTCGCGCTCTGGCCCCTCGGGAGCCTCCAGGTCAAAGGAGGCTGGCATTCCCGGTAAGCCCGCCACCATGCATCCTTCTGGTCCAAGCGGTCCCGGTAAGCTGAACGTTCATCGGGGCGATCCTGGACACGACCTCCGGTATGGCGTTCCTGCCACTGGACAGGGTGGCCACCCTCCAGGCTCATGTCAACCTGCTGTCCATTTGCAGGCAGGTCAGCACCAGATCAGTCCTTCGCCTTCTCTGGCTCATGGTGGCTGCTATTCCGATAGTCCCTCGCACTCGGCTCCACATGAGGATCTCTCAGTGGACGCTTCGGTCTCAGTGGGATCAATTGGCGGACGACCTAGATCTAGAGGTCCTGGTCTCCAGTCCTATGATTTGGGACTTGCAATGGTGGATGGTTCAGGAGAACCATTGCCGGGGTGTTCCCTTCTGTCTCTCTCCCCCCGCCTCCCAAACGTTGACAACAGATGCCTCGGGCGAGGGTTGGGGAGCCCACCTGGGGTCTCACAGGACCCAGGGCTCCTAGTCCAAGCTCGAACAGACTCTGCTCGAGCTCAGGGCCGTGCTATATGCTCTTCAAGCTCTGCATCTGTATTACTTCCCGGTCATCTGGCTGTCCAGATGGACAACATGTGCGTAGTCTGGTACATCAATGAACAGGGAGGAACCCGTTCCTACCCTCTTTGCAGGGAGGCAATGCGAGTTTGGGATTGGGCAGTGCAACACGACCTTCACCTCACGGCAATTCACGTTCCGGGGGTCGAGAACATGTTGGCAGACCACCTCAGTCAGTTGTCTGCCCAGGCTTACGAGTGGGAACTGGATCAGGGGTAGCAGATGATTTCTTCCTACGCTGGGGAACACCTCAGGTAGACCTGTTTGCGTCTCCTCACAACGCAGAACTTCCCGCCTTCTGTTCACTCACTCCAGGGCAAGGCATTTTTTGGAGAGACGCTCTGTCTCTAGACTGGAAGGGCAGAGTCCGCTATGCCTTCCCCCCCGATTCCCTTGATTCCGTGGGTCTTACACAAACTCAGCTCAGAAAGAGCTCGCATGATCCTATTCGCTCCTTTCTGGCCCAGGCAAGTTTGGTTCTCTCTTCTGCAACAGTATTCGGAGGAACCTCCTCTTCCTCTGTCGCAGCTTTTGCTGACCCAGGATCAGGGGACCCTGGTCCATCCAGGCCTCAAGTCCCTTCAGTTGCATGCATGGCTCCTGCAGACATAGTTCAAGCCCGATTCGGGGTTTCCCCGCTGATGGCTGAGATTCTGGTGGAGGCCAGAAAGCCCTCCACTAGATCTACCTATGCCATGAAATGGAAATGGTTCTCTATTTGGGCCTCTTCCAAAGATTTCGAGCCATTCTCTTGCCCTGTCTGGAGGCTTCTGGACTACATGCACCATCTCTTTGATCTGGGTCTCAGTCATTCCTCTCTGAAAGTTCACATGGCTGCCATCTCTGCTTATCGTGTTCCTTTTGGGGGCAGAACTTTTGCACAGTTGGAAGTCTCTAAGACTGTACTTAGAGGGGTTCTCCACTTGAGACCCCTTATTCGCGTTCCTGCCCCTCCTTGGGATCTGAATTTCATTCTTGAGAAGCTTACCCTCCCTCCTTTTGAGCCAGCAGCCTCAGCAGACCTAAAGTTCCTTTTCCTGGAAGACTCTCTTCCTAGTGGCCATTACTTCTGCTCAAAGGATTTCCGAGCTTCAGGCCTTGATGTGCAAAATCCTGTATTTGATTTTTCACAAGGAACGTCTGGCTCTGCGTACCAACCCTAAGTTTCTCCCTAAGGTGGTAGCGGAATCTACGCTGAATCAGTCCATGGAACTGCCTGCTTTCTTTACGCAACACTCCAGTCAAGGGGAGTACCTCTTGCATACTTTGGACGTTCACTGAATTCTGAGATACTACACCACCAGGACGAAGGATCTCAGAAAGACTGATTAACTGTTTGTCTCTTTTGCTCGCAAAAGAGAAGGCAATGCTGTCTCCAAGCAATGCCTATCTAAATGGTTGGCTCATTGTATCACTTTCTGTTATGACAAGTATCACAAGACCCTGCCGGGTCAAGTCAGGGGCCACTCCACCAGGAGTGTCGCTGCCTCTACTGTTTGTTTCAAGAATGTGTCAGCGGCAGACATCTGTGCTGCTGCAACTTGGACTTCTGTCCATACCTTTATGAAACACTACAGTTTGGACATTTCCTCTTGCCGTAGAGCTGGATTCAGGTTGGCTGTTCTGCAAGGTCTTCTTTCCTAAGACCTTCACAGCCAGAGGGTCTACATTTGATTAATTTCCTCCTCCTGTGTGCTTCTTGTTCTAGACTGCTTGGGACTCAGTCCTATATGTAATTACCTACTGTAAGAGCCCTCTCGAAGTAAGATAGTACAGTTACATAAGAACTTACCGTAACAGTAGATCTTCGAGAGAAGCTCTTGCAGTAGGTAATACCTTCCCGCCCTCCATCCGCCTTAGCTTTTTCAGCTTCTTTTCCTGGAAGGGAAATATCTGCTTCTCTCTCATCTTGCCTATTTGGCCCTTGGCGGGAAAGAACTGGAAGGCGGGTGTGGGGGACCGCCCCTTTATACTGATGTCACATGACGTCAGTCACCTGACATGGGGGCGGTCCCCCGCCAGAGACTGCTAGCTAGAAATTTTTCCGTGGGGTCCAGACGCCTGCCGGCATCAGTCCTATATGTAATTACCTACTGCAAGAGCCTCTCTTGAAAATCTGTTGTTACGGTAAGTTCTTATGTAACTGTACTTTTGTGGATCAAAGTGAGGTAGTGACACAGTGAAAGTAATGAACGTTGTCATGGATTGAGTATTTCTTAGTAAAGTAACATGGTGCTTAGTTTGGATAACGTGAAACATACCCAAGATTTCTAGCAGTAAACCTAGAAATGTTGACAGAATTTGACATACACAATGTAATGCATGCAGCAGACTTACAGTGAGGACAATACCATTTAGACATTCTCCTATCATGAATAATATCCGGAATGCGTCCTGTTTCCAGATTCCCGAGGAGATTAACAGTGGCAATTAAATAAGAACCATAGGTGGAGCATAAACGTTTACGGGCAATATGTTGCTTGTCTGCCTCCTTGTTATTTTGGAAGATCAATTCATTAATTTTGTTTTTAGTATCATAGAACCCTATGGCAATTTCCTGCATATTATAAACAATAAAACGTTCTTCTTTACTTTAACCATCTACACCATGTAACAGTGGGGGTAACGCATCATTTTTAATAGCTTGTTCAAAATTAAGTATTTGTGCTGCAATAGCAGCTATATCTGCTGTATTCCAGATAGACATTCCTGAACCAAAAAGGCCAGAGATGGTGCCAGCTGCGCCGGTACCATCTGGAGTATCATGCATAGTGCGTGGTTTATTTTTAGCATTAGGTGTGGGTCTAAAAACCCCTAATTGTTCGGTGGCATGAGGTCCACTAACTGGATCATTTGTGCGAGTTTGGTAAGCAGCAACAATGCTTAGAAGCATCATACTGAAAAATTTAGAAGTGTTGGTCGTGTGACAGAGACCAAACTCAGCCATATTCCAGTGTGTAAGATTAAAAATAACTGGGACATGCATGGATTGTACCTTATTAATCAAAGGTCCTGGAAGGGAAGTGGTGGTCAGACCATTAGGATGACATTCGGTCAGTTCTTTGGTGGGTGGGACCACAGAAATGAACATAGCTTCTGTGGCCACATAGTTGTGAAGACAGAAAGCTTGTGACTCGTTAGAGGTGAGGCGGTCACAAAAAGTAGGATCTATTAAGGCAGTTAAGTTGTAGAGACCAGTGTGTCTAGAAGAAGCTTGTCGAATAGAGTGTGTACCGTTTGGTGCAATCCCTGTGTTGAGCCATCTGTGAAAAGTACTTTTGGATAAATGAGCTACAAGAAGTGTGTAACCATTAAAACCAGTTTCCCATTGTATCTGCAATGTGGACTTGTCTGGAGCTACTACCATGGCATTAAGATAGGCATCTGAGCCTTCCTTAACAGTAATCTTTTTGTTGGGGACATCAATATGAACTCCCTGTGGTCTGGAGATGGGTGCATGTCTAGCTGAATGGTCCAATTTATCAAGCAAATGTGCTATGCGTTGTCTGTGTGCAGTTGATAGAGATTTGTCTTGAGAGTCAGTTGAAGAAAGTAGTCCCACCTGGATGAGGAGGTGCAAGATGTCCATCTTGCCAGTGTATCTGAAAAAAAACAGAAAAGGGCTGTTAAGTGAGGGGCACTATTCCACCATAAGCGGGTTGGGAAAAGTAATTAGTCACCTTTATACAACTTGTGCTGTTTAGCATGGAACCACTTGTCAGTCTGTTTCTGCTGTTGAACTCTGACCTGATAAACAGCAGGACTGAGTTTGCTGACAGTGGGATATGGGCCTTCTCATTTGCTGGTAAATGAGTGAGCCAGTGGTCTCTATTGGAAAGCATGACTTCGTCTCCAACTTGCCAGTAGACTTCTTTGGTATGCTTATCAAAACGGGCGTTTGCTTGTTGTTGAGCCTTAAACCATGTGATTAGAGCGAACAGGTGTGTCTTCATGATGTCATCACAAAGTTTTCCAACATATTTGTCCACAGATACTCTTATCTGCAGTAGGGGTGTGAAGGTCAATCAACAGGTGCTCAGGTAATCTCATGGCTCTACCAGTCATAACCTCATATGGTGTGCACTGGGTAGTTGCTGCAGGAGTGTCCCTGATTGCCATCAGCATAGTGGCAAGAGAGAATCCCAATCCTTGGGATTGTCATTGATGAATTTGCATAACATGTTTTGATTCTTCTGTTTGCTCTTTCTACCTGGCCTGATGATTGAGGATGGTGTGGAATATGGAATTTTTGATCCACTCCAAGCATTTGGAGTGTTTCTTTCATCAGCTGACCTGTAAAACTGGTTCCCTGGTCTGAGTCTGCCTTAAGTGGTAGGACCCACCTGGAGAACAACTGATCCACCATGATCTTGGCAGTTGTTTTTGCTGTGTTATTCTTAGTGGGGAATGCCTCCACCCACTTAGAAAACAAATCTGTGACAACAAGAGCATACTTGTTGTTCTTGCTGGAGTTGGTCAAGGGGCCAATGAAATTGATTTGTATAGCATTCCATGGTCCAGTGTGCCTTTGTGGTGATAGTTTGGTGTTTCTTTTCACTGAGATTGGATTGTTCTGGGCACACACTATGCAGTTGTACACACAGTGCTCTACATATTTAGTCATACCAGACCACCAGACGATGGTTTTGAGTCTCTGGAGGGTGTTGTTTGCCCCCTGGTGTCCACCGGTGTGGGTGTCATGAACGATATGGATGAATTCGGCTTGCAAAAATTGTGGTACAACCCATAATTTGTCACCTGTATCTTGCTTCTGATACCAGATGAGTTTCTGATCACTAGACATGTGTATGTTGTCAGAGTGTCTCTTATATGGACTACCAGTAGGTAGTTCCTGTTCAGTTCCTTTGTCTAGGAACTTGAACACATCTTGTAGCTCTGGGTCAGATTTCTGTGCAGCAGAAAGGTCCAGTGAAAGGCTGGCCTGCCAGCACAGTGGTTGGATTTCCGCTTCTGACGCCAGCGACCAGGGTTCAGGCACGGACTCGGGACACTGGAGGGCTGGCCGGGGAGAGAAGGCTAGAGCGTCCGGAGACTGCTTGCCTTCTCTCGGGGGGGGAGGGTGGATCAGGGACCCGGCGCTTGCTGACTCCTGGCAGAGGCTTGGGATATGGCAATGTACTGGGGTCCCACTGACAAAGGGGGTCATGGGGAATGTCGGCTTATGCCTTGACATTGTGGCACACCACGCCCCCGGGGAGCAAAGCGGAAAAGTGCTCCATGGCTCATCGTTTGACGGTTGCCGGCTCCTGTAGCCGCTGAGCCCCTGATGCGGCCCAGATCCACCTCAGCAGCACCCGGGCCAAGTAGCGTGTGCTGGCCGTCCTCTACCAGTGCCTTTCTCCCTCGGAGGAGGGGGACCCACCTGGTGAAGGGTTACATCCGGGTTCCCCAAGGGGCTGCATATTTGAGGTGGTGGTGCCTGGCATCAGGGTAGAGGCACCAGCGGGGACCTAGGTAGCCTGAAGGAGTGGCTGACCTGGAGCAAGGGGAGGCTGAAAAAAAAAAAGAAAGGTCCAGTGGAGATTCTGGTTGTGGTTTCTGCCTGGTGTTGGTGGCTAAGAAGATGGCTGCCACAGCTGCTGGGTGAGCCACTGACCATGTCTCCCACCCCACCCCCAGCCCGAGTGCCTGCTTTGGCAAGCGAGTCTGCTCGGTCATTGAATTCATGGTAAGGGTCAGATTTACAGTGAGTCTTTACCTTGCGAATGTACAGTTTGTGAGTAAACTGTTGTGTCAGGGTGTGTATATACATGAACAGATTCCTGTATTTGACAGGTGTGCCATCAGAGGACGTGAAGTTATTTTTCTCTCAGAATGATAGAAACTCAGTAATTGTAATCCGCAAAGATGATGGCATCCTTTTCACCATGGGGCATGATGTCTAGAGCACAGGCCACAGCTGCCAATTCGGCATACTGTGAGAAGATCTTGATCTATTGTGAGCACACCAAATCCTGCTACCTGCACTCTGTCCACGTAGGAGTCGGAGTCATCTGTAAAGACGCAATACATGCTGGCATCCTCTAGAACATCTGGTGTAGCCGGTAAGAATGGTCCCGGCTCAGGTAAGTCAGGAGATTGGAGTGCACAGTCATGGGGATCACCTGTGTAGAGTAGGCCATGGGCCAAGATGGATGACATTTTTGCAGGTAATACTTTGATGTCCCTGTCCTGCAAAAGCAAAGACTAGTTGGTGAGTCTGGTGTTGGAACCTGAACCATGTCTGAAAGCAAGAAGTTGGTCGGGGTGTGACAGGTATGCAGAACAATAGTTACATACCCAGTGATGTACATAAAATATTTGACAGCCCAATAGGTTGCCAAGGGTGTTCTTTCACAGAGACTATATTTTCTCTCTCTACTGGGGATAGCATCTGAGCAGCATAGGCAGTGGACCTGAAGTACCCATTGTATTTTTGTGCCAGCACTGCGGACATGGCCACTTTGGATATGGCAGTTTCCAAATGAAATGGGAGATTTGGGTTAGGATTGATCAGTGCTGGGGCTGAGGCTAAGGCCTGCTTGAGCTGTGTTACAGCTTCAGCATGAGTAGGGCCCCATGTCCATGGGACATCCTTTTTCAGAAGTTCATACAAGAGAGAAGCCTTCAAGGCAAAGTCAGGGATAAAATACCTGGAGTAGTTTACCATTCCTAAGAAGTGTCTTGAGTGTTGCCACGCTAGTAGAAAGTGGCAGATCTTGCAAGCCCTGGATCTTCTTGACAGCTGGGCTTCTACCTTGGTCTGTAATGCATAGGCCAAGGAAGATGACCTCCTTCTCACACAGTTGTGCCTTGGAGGGGTTGCACTTGAGGCCTGCTCTCTTGAGGAGAGACAGAAGTTCATCTAGAAGGGCTAAATGATCTTCTTTCATGGTGGTTGCTAGAAGCAAGCCATCCACATACTGCAGGAGACACTGGGGTGTGGAGAACGCCCACAGAGCATCCATTATGTGGAGATGGAAAAGAGAAGGGCTGTTATGAAAGCCCTGGGGAAGGCAGGTCCAGGCGTACTGATGTCCATCAAAGGTGAAAGCAAATTTGTATTGGCTTTCCTGTGCTAATGGGAGTGTCCAGAACCCATTAGAGATGTCAAGAGCTGTGAACAACTTTTTGTCAGGTGTCAACAGCTTGAGTACATCAGGTGCTGATGCTACTGTTGTGACACAGCTAGGGGTAACTTGATTAAGTTTTCTGTAGTCAGTTGTAAGTCTCCAGGCCCTGTTTGGCTTTTTCACAGGTCAAATAGGCAAATTGACAGTGAAAACACAGGTCCTAATCACTCCTTGTTGAAGCAGTGATTGGATGGTTTCCCTAACGTAGAAACATAGAATTTGATGGCAGATAAGGACTGCTTGGCCCACCTAGTCTGCCAGTTTCCCTACCTAATGGAAAAGCTGCACATCCTAATTAACCAACAGCCTACTTCCTCCTACCCCCCACTAAAATTGCCTTATGTCTGTCCCATGCATTCTTCAATTCCCCCACTGTTTTTGACTCTACAACCTCCTCAGAAAGGCTGTTCTATGCATCTACAACTCTCTCTGTGAAGAAATACTTCCTCACATTACCTCTGAGCCGTCTCCCCTCTATCTTCAAATTGTGCCCCCTTGTTCTTGCACACCTCTTTTTCTGAAAGATGCTACCCTCTTGGACTTTGTTGATTCCCTTGAGGTATTTGAAAGTTTCTATCATGTCCCCTCTCTTCTTCCTTTCCTTGAGGCTATACATCTTAAGCTCCTTTAGTCTTTCTTCATAGGTCTTTTGGTGCAGACCCTGCACCATTTTGGTTGCCCTTCTCTGGACAGCCTCCACCCTGTCTATGTCTTTGCGGAGATGGGGTCTCCAGAACTGTACACATACTCCAGATGTGGTCTTACCAACTGTCTGTACAGAGGGCCAACAACTTCCTGTTTTCTACTGGTGATGCCTCTCCCTGTGCATCCTAGTATCTCCCCAGTCCTCCTTACTGCCTTCTCACATTGCTGGCCCACCATTAGGTCACCTGATATGACTAACCCCAGGTCCCTTTCCATTTCTGTTGTTGTCAGTATCTCACCCCCATTGTGTACTCTTCCCCTGGGTTTTTGTTTCCCAGATGCATTACTTTGCACCTCTTTGCATTGAAACTAAGCTGCCATACATTTGACCATTCCTCCAACCTTGCCAAGTCGCTTTTCATCCTTTCCACCTCACCTTGCATATCAACCCTGTTGCAGATCTTTGTGTTTTCTGCAAAGAAACATACTTTCCCTTCCAGTCCCTCTGCAATGTCACTTATAAAAACATTAAAAAGGACTGGCCCCAGTACTGAACCCTGCAGTACCCCAATAGTAACCCCCCTTTCTTCACTGTGGACTCCATGTACTATTACCCGCTGTGTCCTGTTGTCCAGTTAGTGTTTTACTCAGGCTACCACCCTGGGACCCACTCCTAGGCTGGCTAATTTGTTTATTAATCTTTTGTGCGGGACTGTGTCAAATGCCTTGCTAAAGTCTAGGTAGGCCATGTCCACAGCCCCTCCTTGGTCTAGTACTTTGGTCACCCAGTCAAAGAAATCAATTAGATTTGTCTGACATGACCTTCCTGTTGTAAATCCATGCTGCCTTGGGTCCTGTGCCCCACTGGTCTCTAGGTACTCAACAGTTCTTTCCTTCAGAAGTGATTCCATAATTTTCCCTACCACTGAAATTAAACTGACAGGTCTGTAGTTTCCTGCCTGTGTCTTGCTCCCACTTTTGTGAAGGGGAATCACATCCACCCTCCTCCAGTCCTCCGGTACCACACCATCCTCCCATGGTATATTAAAAAGGGTAGTCAGTGGTGTTACTAGTTCTTTCCTTAGTTCTTTTAGAATTCTGGGGTGAATCCCAACAGGCCCCATTGCTTTATCCACCTTCAGTTTTAAGAGTTCTTTCAGAACCCTTTCTTCTGTGAAAGAACTAATATCAACCCCCCTATCCAGAGTGCTTCTATTGACTGGATTAGGCATCTCCCCCTGCTCTTCCATTGTGAATACTGAGCAGAAATATTTGTTCAGTATCCTGCTTTTCACTGTCGCTCTCTGCCCAACCACCTTCCTCTTTATTCAGCCTCAGTATCCCTGCCTTAGCCTTTCTTTGCTCCCTAGTGTACCTATAAAAGGTTTTATCCCCCTTCTTAACCGAAAGGGCTATCTTTCCTCGGTTTGGGCTCTTGCTATTCTGACTGCCTTCCCGCTTCTTTCTGCTTTTAACTGGTACAGTTCTCTGTCCTGCTTCTTCTGTGTTCCTTATACTTCCTGAATGCTATCTTTTCTCCCTTACCTTCCACGCCACTTCTTTTGAGAACCATAGTGTTTTTTCTTTCATTTTGATTCATTTGCTTCACACAAAGGCTTGTTACCTCTGTGATGGCAGTTTTGATGTTTCCCATTGTTGCTCCACCCTTCTTTCTGTTTGCTTTTCTGAGGCACTCTCCTATTTTGACAAAATCAGCCCTCCTGAAGTCCAGTACCTTCACTTTTGTGTGGCTTGACTCTACAGCTACGTTTATCATGAACCACACTGTTTGGTGGTCGCTTGTTCCCAGATGGCTATCTACTTCAAGATCGGAGATCCTCTCTCCGTCCCCATTTGAGAGATGGTAAGGCTTCATCAGGAAATGGGTACTGCTTCTTTCTCACAGGGTCAGACCCTGTGATTTTGATGGTAGTGCTTATCCTACCACAGTCGTGCTTGTTGGTGGCAAACACGTCGAGATGTGTTTGCAGCAAGGGTGCAAGCTCAGAAAACGGGTCATGATTTTTGAACAAAGCCATGACGTCATACTCCTTGTTCTTATGGGAGATAGCTGCCACCACGAGTCTGGGATGGTGACTGCATGACATTGTCCTTTAATCTGAATGAGTAGCCTGTTGACTAGATCCACTACACAGCCATGTAATGCTAGGAAGTCAATTCCCAGAATGCTGGGGTGATAATGTTGAATCATGAGGTCAAAAGCAAAATTAGTCCTGAAGTGGCCTACCACCACAAGTAGAGGAATAGATTGATAGCTGTGTAGCTGGGTACCATCTACACGCTGTGCACTGGTCTTCCAGCCGATAGACCAGTCAGATGAGACTGGGTCCTCATCATGGAGGACTGTCATGGCTGCTCCAGTATCCAGAAGCATGGTAAGTTGGCGCCCCCAACCATGGCCTTTACACAGGGCCGTCCATTTGTGTCAACAGTTAAGTTACTCAAAATCCGGGCTGAGGCCTGTAATTGTCAATCAGTACATTCAGAATCAGCGTAGTTATCCTGATCCTGAAACCGTAGGTCTGCAGGGTCTTCCAAGGCCTTCTGTATGTCTTGCAATGGGTACAAGTGTACCTGTGACGTCACAGGTGCAAAGACGGCCTGCACGACTGGTTCTGCCTTGGATGTCGCATTGGCCTGGCCAGTAACCGACGCAGCCTCCCCTCGGCCACACAATGGCTCAGCAGCCAGGGCTAGGGCAGCTATAGTTAATGTAGCTTTAGCTTCCCTCTCGGCACGAATTTCCTCAAACAGCTTGCGGAGGGTCTTGTTTTCCTCTTTGATCTGTTGATAGCTAGGACCATTTCTATATTGGTTCTGGCTATTTTGCTAGGGCGCTTGGATTTTCCAATGCCTCTGTCTCTATTCCTGTTTCTATAGCTCTCACTCGCCTGACTGCTCTGCCGCCAGATGGGGCCGCCATTTTTCTGGTTGTTTCCTCTACTGTATAGTGGGTAGGGGCATCAGGGGTGGTCCGTACTGCAGCCACCTTGTTGGATTTGCTGGAAGCAAGGGTACGGAGGTATACTTGATAGGCACGCTCCACCTTAGTGAGGATAACCTCAAACTTGTCAGTGTCCGGGAAAACATTAAGCTCAACCTTTTCCTGCAAGACCAGATACATGTTCCGGACGTACAGATCCTTGTACTCAGTTTGATCCATATCGAAGTCGTCTTCTGCGAGGGTCTTCCCAGTTTTGTATGCGAGCCACAACCATTGATGGTAAACAGCTGGGCTCTCCTTTGTGCTTTGCTCGACTTTGTAGGCCAAGCGCATTCCCACAGTACCCGGGGAATTGGTTATAAGGGCCGCAGCAATTTCGTCAAAGGTTAGGTTTTCACCACTCCATGCTGTCTCTGAGAGCTTAGCCCAGATGGTAGGTTCAGCTGTTTGTCACAAGACTTGATCCTAGTACTCTGGTTAGAGAGAAAGTTTCTCACAAAGGGAGAGCACTTTCTTTAAGTGGCAACTGAGATTGTCTAGTTGGGCCCATCTGTCCGATGCGCTGTGCAGTTTGCTGGACAGAGTGAGCAACTTGAGGAGTTGGAGGTGTGAGGCACACGGTGTTCCCTCATTCCCGAGCTGTGAAGTGTGCCCGGCCATGCATCAGGGGCTAGCCTGCAACGCGTGTGGTCCTGATTGACCGGATCTCTGAGCATTGTCTCAGTTTGATCCTGGATAGCCTTCCTTTGGTCCTCCGGGATGGTGATTCTATTAATCGCTTCATTAATCATGCTGCGGATCTTCGACTCATCTCCCCTGGTGAGAGGAGCGAGTGGAGGCACACCACGAAATACAGGCCCTCCGCCTGTGTCATGTGGGCCACCATCTTGGCGTTTTACGTGGCATCCACTAAGTTTACATAGACGTTGCGACACATTGTGCGTGCCGGAGTCGGTGCCATCTTGTGAATGGCCAGCGGAAGGTGCTCCACCATGGGGTTGGACTTGGGTGTGACGTGGTATGCCTCATCATCGAAGTCGGAGTTGTCATTGCTTGATGACGCAGTCTCAGTGGGCGTATACTGGAACCCGTTCATGGCCTTGACATGGCCAGCAAGAGCCTCCTGTTGATGGTGCAACTTTGCCATCTCTTGTCTACACTTCTTGTGACAGACCTTTGCAGTGCCCTGCTCAATACCTCTCTCAACCTCATGCTGCAACACTATACGCGGCGCCCAGTTCATTGATCTTCCCTTGTCAATCTTCACCATTCATTACTGCTGGGTGTAAGCCGGAGGCACGCATCCGCCATGGGAGTTGTTTTTTTTTCAGAGGAGTCGGCGCCGATGGCACCGCCCCCGAGAGTGACGCATTGCATGATGTGCGAGGGGTGGCCGTTAGGCGCCTCCTCATTCCCAGTTCTGTTTGTCCCACCGTCAAGACTGCACCTGCTGTGCGGAGTCGCTTAATTGTTTCTGCGTCATAGGCCACATAGTGTTTTCAACGCCGATCCTTCATCCCGGTTCGTTCCCGACGTCGTCGACTGGTAAGATTGTTCCTTTATTTGATATTTTGATGATGCTGGGAGCTTTGCTGTTTATTGTATTAATTTTGCATCATGTCAGGTTCGGGGGCAAAACGCAAGACTAAGGCGGGCCGTGCCGCTATGCGTCGGTGCCCCTGTGGCCAGCAGTTTTCCATCACAGACCATCATGATGTTTGTCTTCAGGGCCTGGGACCCTACCATGATATGGATCATTGCGATGCCTGTTTCTCCATGGATCGTTGCGTGTTAGAAATCCGCGCGTTTAAAGTCAGAAGAGCTCCGTTGACTTTCAGGGGACAGCATCGCCCGAGGGCCTCCCAGGCCAGATCCCTTGACCCTTCCTCCGGGTCCCCTCCCGGGTCTATATGGCCTGGCAAGGAGGGAACCTCCTCCACTTCTAGTCTTGCCAAGGAGGAGGTTTCTTCTTCGGCGCTGGAGGAATGGGGTGATTCCTCCTGGGGTCACTCCGTTGGCGCCATCCCAGCTGTCACCTCCACGGAGGTGCAGGCTCCCCCAGTGTCGCGGCCCAACGCTGGTGGACCTGATCTCGTCCGACCTTGCTGTGGGTCTGGTGCCATCCCACGCGCCAGGGACTCTGGCGGCTGCCGTGGTCTCGGCACCATTTGCGCGCCTGGCGACTCCGAGTGCTGCCTCATGGTGCCGCTTTGGGTTATGTGGCACTGTTCGCAGTGCTGGCGACTTGGCCTGCTCCGCCTGTGGTGCCACTTTGAGTTCTGGCCCGACAGGCGCGGGATCGTGTGGCGCTGGCGGTGCTGTTTTGGTTTTCGCACTGTCCGCGGCACCATTGATTTGACGGGCGCCATTCATGGTGCTGCCTGGGTTTCCGGTTCCGACGGAGGTGCGGCTGACTCCTCTGGCGCTGTCGGTGTTGTGGCCTTCGATGCCAGGCCTGGTGCCATTTTGATGGAGGTTCCTCCAGTTGCTCTGATGGAGTCTGCTCTGGTTGATCCCTCTTCAGAGGAGGATGACTGAGGGGAGGGCCCTGTCCAGCTACCTGAGTCTTCTGACTCGGAACCTCTGGTGGGCCGCAGCGCTAGGCGATCCAGTATTCCTCTCCCCGAGTCCCTGGAACTGGTTAGCCCGGATGAGTCCATGGTTCGGGGTGGCGTGGAGTCTTCTGTGGTGGACCCTTCAGGAGGCCTGGAGAGGATGCCTTCTTCCTAGAGGTCCCAGGCAGCTGCCATCACTGGTGCTGCTGGGGTCCTTCAGGGGAAGGTGGAGGATCCTGTCACAGTGAGTTCCTTGGGGGCTCACTTGAGGACCTCCACACTGATGTCGAGGAAGGGCTGCTCGGGAGTCTGAGGGATTGAGGAGGTGGGTGAAGAGCTGCAGCTTGAGCCCCCCACCGTCTGCGGGCTGGGGAGGAGTCGCAGCTCTGATCCCCGCCTTTCTCGCTAGGTCTCTAGAGCACCCTCTAGTGGCGGTTCTGAGGGTTGCCCTTCTGGACTCCTGCAGTCCCAGATGCGTCACAGGGGAGATCCCCCTTCAGGGCTCTTTACAGAGTTGCCTCCTCCTCCTTTTGTCTCTTCGCAACCCGGTATGATCTCAGGGTCCCCAAGTCTGGCATCGTCGCTACCTGGATCTCAGAGCCCTGTCAGAGGCCAGGCACGTGCTATTAGTTGCCCTTCGCCCATCCCTCTGCAACCACCACCTTCTCTCCCAGGCCACGTGGGCTCCACGGGACCGTTAACTTGGGAGACGTTCAGAACTACTGCGGCAGCCTTCCCATCTTACGCCAGGGCCATGGACTAACAGGTTTTCTGCCTGTCCTCTGCCACAGGAGTCCTCTGAGCATTCGAGAGCCCACGCCTCCACGACTTCCTTATCTGAGGAAGAGGAATTTTCCAGACACCTTTCCTCTGACGCTGATTTCACTGAATATCAGGCGGTTCCTTTCGAGGTTGGTTTCGAGACTTTGCATCTCCTACATTAGTAGGGACAATACTGGCGCAGGCAGCGTGTTCCTTAGCGAATCAGCGCCGCCACCTAGTTGTGTGCGTTTCTTGGCCGATCCCTTTCCAGGAAGCATCTATCCGCACCTGGCAGTCTCCAGCCACTCCTTCTCCAGCCCCGGCAGACTGCAGGAGACGGTACTGTGCCCCCCATGAGTCTCTCGGTTCTCTGCCTCACCCACCTTCAGGCTTGACGTCCCTGGACACTCCTTCTGGGCCTCGGGGCCTGGCACACGACAGACCCCCAGATCCAGACTCTGCTGAATTCGACTGGTGGGGACGAAGGGTTTTCTCTTCAAGTCGAGTGTTGATGTGTATCATTTCTCATTAGGCACACCACGCTGCTTACAATAAACATCTGTGGTCAATGCTGTCACAGGCCCTAGCATCTTTGCCTGACTCAGAGCAGTCTAGACAAGCCATTACCCTCTCAGCACTAGGTCTGGAGCTTGCAAGGCACCTAGCGAGGGCATCCCTCGATGCCAGTGAGGTATCGTCCAGACTAGCAGGGACAGCGATTCTGCATCAGGCGGACGGCATGGCTTCGTCTCTCCAGACTATCACCCATTGCCCGGCGTAGGGTGACTAGCTCTGCCTTCGGGGACCCGCCTGTTCTCCCGCAGGGCGAGGAGGCTTCTTCAGGGGCAACCTCCCTCCCCCAGCCAACGGGGGGGACACCCCTCATCCTCATCCAACCTAGACTGTTTCAGTCTGTTGGTTAGGGTCTCTCCTTCCTGCTTCCCACCAGTAGGAGGCTGAGGGTCCTGTTCCCTCAGGGTCTATTCAGGCCCCCTTCGGGGGGGCTTGGTACTCACTCAGCAATAATGAATGGTGAAGTTTGACAAGGGAAGATATGAAAATTACGTACCTACCATAATTCTTGATCTTCTCTTGTATCTTCACCATTCATTACTGATTCCCGCCCACCATCCCCTCATGGGTCTCCTTCTTCGGTGTCTCTCCCTCCCTGCTCATTCCTCCCCTTCTTCCTTGGCCTTTAAGCCCCCCCAAAAAAACCTATCTTGTTTTTTCTTCCGTTCTTCTGAACGGATCCCTTCCTTCTGGGAAAAGGAGGAACGAGCGGAATTTATCTATCCTGAGAGAACTCTTTCTGATTGCCCTTAGGGGTGACCTCTTGGCTCATTCTTAGCCATGTTGTTCAATTCACAGTTAAAGAGACCGTCCCTTAAATGGCTCGGCCCCCTTTTTCCAGGTCCCCTCTGGCAGGTCTTAATCTCCTATTGTGTCAGCTTCTGCTGGTTTGGCGCTGTCCTGGCACTACAATTACCTTGAGTTGGTGTTCTTTGCCTTGCCTCCAGGGAGTCCGTTTGAGTTCCCACTCTATCCGTTACATAAAGGGGTGCCCTCTGTAGGGCTTCCACCCCACACACACTTCTGTGTTAGCACTTAACAAGGTGCTAGTGGGCTTCTTTTCCCTTCCTAGTTAGGCGCTCTCCTTTCCGAACAGAATTTCTGCCTTGACAGTCTGTGAGCTTCCAGCTAGAGTTTAAAGGGTTAGGGATGGCAGGAGGTGTAGAGAATCTGCCTTTTGTGTCCAAACTATGCAAGCGGTTCAGTTGAACCTTCTTTCCAATTTTATCAAGTGGGATCCTTGCTCCCTTGTTTTTGGTTCCGAGCTTATAAGCCTCAAACCAATCTCTCAGTGGGCAGAGTTCTCCCCTTCCAACATCCCTCTTTCTCTTCCCTCTCTTCCCTTTTCCTTCTTCTTTCTCTCCTCTATCTGTTCCTACCTTTGAGCCGCCCCAGAAGTGAGGCCCTGCAGTCCCTTAGGGTTGACATTTCCTTCTTTTTTCTGTCCTCTACCAGCTTATTCCTTTATCAGTTTCTCTGCTTTCCTTTTTTCTATCCCTCGGCTCTTTTGCCTCGCTCTTTTTCTTATCCTTATTTCACCTCTCCGGCTAATAGAACTGGGATGATGGAGGAAGTCTGCAGGTGCTAACGTACCCCTACGCACATCATGCAATGTGTCACTCTTGAGGGGGCGCAATGTGACATGCCGACTCCTCTTGGGAAAAAAAACTTCCATGGCGGGAAAGCGCCCTCCAGCTTACTCCCAGCAGTAATGAATGGTGAAAAAACAAGAGAAGATCAAGAATTATGGTAGGTACGTAATTTTCATTTTTCCCTAAGCTCTTTCTCCAACTCACACGTTTGTAATCCTCTTTCAACTCAGCATTCTCCTCTCTCAAAGCCTCATTTGTATCACTCAAAATATCATTCAAATGTGCTGTTTCTTATCACATTTCAACCTTTCATAATCATCTCTTAATAAACATATCTCTCACTCATTGTCTTGAGCAGTACAGTGCAACAGTCTATTATTAGCATCACGGAGTGACTGTGTCTCCTCTGCTAGTTTCTGTTCCTTTTTCTGTAACTCCGATGCCTGCAAGCCCATCTCTTTTTTTTAGAGATGCATTTTGCAGTTCAAGGGAGGCACACCTCATAGGAACATAGACTTTGACGGCAGATAAGGACTGCTTTTCCCACCTAGTCTGCCCGTTTCCCTACCTACTGGATAAGCTGCAGATCCTAGTTAACCAACATCCTATTTTCTTCCTAATCCCCACTAGAATTGCCGTATGTCTGTCCCATGCATTCTTGAATTCTCCCACAGTTTTAGACCCCGCAACCTCCTCAGGAAGGCTGTTCCATGTGTCCACCACCCTCTCTGTGAAAAAATACTTCCTCACATTACCCCTGAGCCATCCCCCCATCTTCCAATTGTGTCCCTTTGTTCTTGCACATTTCTGTTTCTGAAAGATGCTACCGTCTTGAACTTTGTTGATTCCACTGACTACTTTTTTTTTCCTTTTCATCATTTAACATTTTCTCCTCCCCTGCAGCCACAGTCCTGCCTTACCTCCAGCCACCGCTCCTCCGTTCCACCTTCGACCCCGAAGCTCCATGCCCAGCTGGCAGACACATCTCTGCCTGCGAAGGGGGCCCTCCCCATAGCCCCTGCGTCCAGCGAGGAATCATTACAGGCACATGCCTTCCGGGCATTGGCTGTCGGTGAAACTGCGGCTATCACGCTGCCACGGATATGTGCTGCTTTTTCCTAAATTTTTTTTCTCCTGGAAGCACGGACATGCAAGGACGTCAGCGCACTAACGTGCAGACATCTGCCATGCTTCCCCCCACCAGGGACAAGCAGAGCGCAGCATGCATCCCTCCCTTCTCCCCAGGGCTAGGAGAGCTGTCTTCGGACGCTCGATCCTAGTCCTCCCCTGCCGACCCCCGATGACCCAGGCTCGTTCCTGAACCCAGGTCACCAGCATGGAGCGAGGTGTGGCGTCCAGCGTCTCAACCCTCAGCACCACCGGGCTGGCCGATTCCACTGAGGTACTTAAAAGTTTCTATCATGTCCCCCCTCTCCCTCCTTTCCTCAAGGGTATACATATTAAGCTCCTTTAGTCTCTCCTCGTACAGCTTCTCTTGTAGACCCTGCACCATTTTAGTTGCTCTCCTCTGGACTGCCTCCATCCTGTCTATGTCCTTGTAGGGATGCGGTCTCCAGAACTGGATGCAGTACTCCAGATGGGGTCTCATCAACTGTCTGTACAGAGGGATAACAGCTTCCTGTTTTCTGCTGGTGATGTCTCTGTCTGTACATCCCAGTATCTCCCTACTGCCTTCTCACATTGCTTGCCAACCTTAAGGTCATCTGATATGATTACCCCCGGGTCCCTCTCCATTTTTGTTGTTGCTACTACATCCCCCCCACCCATTGTGTACTCTTCCCCTGGATTTTTGTTTCCCAGGTGCATTATTTTGCACTTCTTTGCACTGAATCCAAGCTGCCATACTTCTGACCATTCCTCCAACCTTGCCAAGTTCCTTCTCATCCTTTCCACTCCTCCTTGTGTATCAACCCTGTTGCAGATCTTTGTGTCATCTGCAAAGAGGCATAATTTTCTTTCTAGTCCCTCTGCAATGTCACTTATAAAGGCAGTAAAAAGGACTGGACCCAGTACTGAACCCTGAGGTACCCCACTAGTAACCCCCCCTTTCTTCAGAGTGGACTCCGTTTACTATTAACTTGTGTCTTCTTGTCCAGCCAATGTTTTACAAAGGCTAATACCCTGGAACCCACTGCCAGGCTGGCTAATTTCTTTATTAATCTTTTGTGTGGGACTGTGTCAGATGCCTTGCTAAAGTCTAGGTATGCCATGTCCACAGCCCCTCCCTGGTCTAACACTTTGGTCACCCAGTCAAAGAAATTGATTAGATTCATCTGACATGACCTTCCTGCTGTGAACCCATGCTGCCTTGGGTCCTGTGGCCCCCTGGCCTCTAGGTACTCAACAATTATTTCCTTCAGAAGTGATTTCATCACTTTCCCCTACCACAGAGGTCAAACTGACAGGTCTGTAGTTTCCTGCCTCTGTCTTGCTCCCACTTTTGTGAAGGGGAATCACATCCGCCCTCCTTCAGTCTTCCGGTACCATACCATCCTCCCATGATTTGTTAAAAGGGGTAGTCAGTGGTGTCACTAGTTCTCCCCTTAATTTTTTTAGAATTCTGGGGTGAATCCCATCAGGCCCCATTGCTTTGTCTACCATCAGCTTTAGGAGTTCTTTCAGACCCCTTTCTTCTGTGAAAGGACTGGGATCGACCCCCCCCAACCATCCAGAGTGCTTGTGTTAATTGGATTAGGTACCTCCCCCTCCTCTTTTGTGAATCCTGAGCAGAAGTATTCGTTCAGTATCCTTGCTTTTTCACTGTCCCTCTCTGCCCACCCACCGTCCATTCTGTTCAGCCTCACTATCCCTCCCTTTGTCTTTCTATGCTCCCTAATGTACCTATAAAAGGTTTTATCCCCCTTCTTAATCTTTTGTGTGGGACTGTGTCAAATGCCTTGCTAAAGTCTAGGTTGGCCATGTCCACAGCCCTCCCTGGTCTACCACTTTGGTCACCCAGTCAAAGAAATCGATTAGATTCATCTGACATGACCTTCCTGCTGTGAACCCATGCTGCCTTGGGTCCTGTGCCCCACTGGCCTCTAGGTACTCAACAATTCTTTCCTTCAGAAGTGATTTCATCACTTTCCCTACCACAGAGGTCAAACTGACAGGTCTATAGTTTCCTGCCTCTGTCTTGCTCCCACTTTTGTGAAGGGGAATCACATCCGCCCTCCTCCATTCCTCAGGTACCATACCATCCTCCCATGATTTGTTAAAAATGGGTAGTCAGTGGTGTCAGTAGCTCGCCCCTTAACTCTTTTAGAATTATTTCTAAATTCTGGGGTGAATCCCGTCAGGCCCCATTGCTTTGTCCACCTTCAGCTTTAGGAGTTCTTTCAGAACCCTTTCTTCTGTGTAAGGACTGGGATCGACCCCCCCATCCAGAGTGCTTGTGTTAATTGGATTAGGTGCCTCCCCCTCCTCCTCTTTTGTGAATACTGAGCAGAAGTATTCGTTCAGTATCCCTGCTTTTTCACTGTCCCTCTCTGCCCACCCACCGTCTATTCTGTTCAGCCTCACTATCCCTCCCTTTGTCTTTCTACACTCACTAATGTACCTATAAAAGGTTTTATCCCCCTTCATAACTGAGTTGACTATCTTTTCCTCAGTTTGGGCCTTTGCTCTTCTGACTGCCTTCCCTGCTTCCTTCTGCCTTAATTGGTACAGTTCTCTGTCCTGCTCCTTCTGTGTTTCATTATACTTCCTAAATGCTATATTTTTTTCCCTAACCTTCCCCACCACCTCTTTTGAGAACCATAGTGGCTTTTTCTTTCATTTTGATTTGTTTACTTGCTTCACACAAAGGCTTGTTGCCTCTGTGATGGCAGTTTTGATGTGTCCCCATTGTTGCTCCACCCCTCCTTCTTGCCTGTTTGCTAGTGCTTTTCTAAGGCACTCTCCTATCTTGCCAAAGTCAGCCCTCCTGGAGTCTAGTACCCTCACTTTTGTATGGCTTGACTCTACAGCTGAGTTTATCGTGAACCACACTGTTTGGTGGTCACTTGTTCCCAGATGGCTACCCACTTCTAGATCTGAGATCCTCTCACTGTCCCCATTTGAGAGTACGGGGTCTAAGATTGCTCCCTCCTGAGTGGGTTACAACACTAGCTGTCTGAGGCATGCCCCCTTAAGGGCATCGAGAATGGCCCTGCTCTTGGATGTGACTGCAGCAAAGGTGCTCCAGTTAACATCTGGCATATTCAGGTCCCCCATCAACAGTATCTCCGCTTTCTCTGCCATCCTAAGGATGCCTTCTATCATATCCTTGTCCATTCCCTCCCCCTGTGATGGGGGTCTGTATACAACCTCTGCGGATTGTGGTGCCATTTCCAGTCTCTAAGGTGACCCACAGTGCCTCCTCTCCTCCCTGTTTACTCTTCTGTTCCATTGCTTTGATCCCTTCCCTTACATAGAGAGCTACTCCTCCCCCTCTTCTACCCTCTCTGTCTCTCCTGTAGGTTGTGTACCCTGGTATGTTAATATCCCAGTCATGGTTCTCTTGTACCATGTTTCTGTGACTGCCATGATATCCAAGCATCCCTCTTCCATCAAGGCCACCAGTTCAGTGAGCTTGTTGCCCAGACTAGGGGCATTGGTGCTCATTACCCTCCATTTCTTGATGGCCTTACCCCTTTTTGCCCCATCTCTATCCTCGCGGTGAGACGCTCAACAGCGGTATGTAGAGCCGCAACTAAAAGACCTTTATGGTTGTATTTCTTGGTTGTTTGTTTGGACTCTTAAGTAATGGTCAGAAGTTAGAAGCAATGGTTTGTCTGCAGATTTTGTGTCCAGCGTGAAATCTGTCTATCCGCCATGAGATGTGAGGTAGTTTGAGACATCGAGTCTCAGTTCTGTGCACAGATCCGACATGACAAATAAGGGGTAGAGAAACAAATAAGCAGTTGGAAAACTGGTCAAAATGCCCTGACGCCATCACCAACCACTTTCGGTCCCGGTGGTGAAGTACCAAGGCAAAACGCTGTCGCTCACAGAGGAGTGTAAGGGGGTCTGGTGTGGGTCTGCCACACCCGAGACCAAGACTTTATGGGGCCGCCACTACCGTTACCACTGGAAGCACAAGTAGGTCCAAGTAGGTGAAAATCGCACTACACTACTAGACATTCAAATAAATTGAATGTGAATCTTCTTTTGTACCTTCCAACCTGCACATGGTCAGCAATTTGTAGTTGAAGTGATAAATCATTCTTCTCAGGTTCTTGGTGGAACGGCACAAAAAGAAAGAGACAACAGACAAGTGGTACTCATGTAATAAATAACATTTATTACAGATCAATAATACAGGCTTATAGCCAGCCTGGTGGTGCTGAGGGTTGAGGTGCTGGGCACCACACCTCACGTCACACCGGCGACCCGGGTTAAGAAGTGAGCCCGGGTAGCTGGGGGTTGGCAGGGGAGGGAAGATATCTAGCATCCAGAGGACTGCTCTCCTTCCCGGGGTGTGCTTGGGGATGCACCCGCTCGCTGAGCGACCTCTGGCGGAGGCTGGAGGCCGCCATACGTAGGGAGCGCTGCAGTTGCCTGAAGGTGGAGTCACGGTGCTACGTCGCCTTGCTGGCCAGGCTCCGTCGGGGAACACACACACAAAAAATACCACTGCCACCCTCCTTGGAGATGATGGGGGTATGAGGAAAGCTGCCCACATCCCAACAGCTGGCTCCGTGAGCGGAGAACTCCACGCCGCCACACCACCCAAGGTAGGACCTCTCTAACTTCAGACAGGCTATCACGGGAGGACGGGCCCGCCCTGGGGTGATCCGAGGAGCTAGGTCTGCCTGGGTGGTGGGGAGTTCCTCCGGTCGAGTAAGGGGGGTTCAGGCAAGGGAGTAGTGGTGGCAGTTGGGGGTACACCTCGAAAGGATGCTCGGAGTGTGTGGCAGAAAAAAAGAGTTGGAAAAAAAAAATAATACAGGCTTACTACCGACAGTGTGATCACTGGGAGAATTACCAGTTTTCCTTACCTAGGTAACGCAGTCTCTCTTCTCAGAGAAGCTATATGCTACAGAGAGTCTTATACCCTGATGATCACTATAGCAACGACTATACATAAAATGTGTATAATTGGACAAAAACAGGTGGCCTGAGTAACTGTTCTAACTAGTATGAGAAGTTGCTTAGCTTGCAGAAGATAACACAATACAATAGGACCTCTATAATTCCAAGGTCAGTTGCAATTGTTATGGTGCACAAGTACTAAAGATGGCACTGTTGCCTTACTTATGAAAATGCAGTAAAATAGGGCAAAAAGCATCTCTCATGACTAAAATATCTCAGTAAAACATAATGAAGCACAATATGCATTAGTTAAACATAGTAGAACACAGATTCTGACACTTATGCTTATACGAGACGTGTCTTCGCCCTAAGGTTAGTACATGTACCTACATATAAGTTGCTGTCCGCGAAGTGAGGGGCACAATCAGAGGCACTGGACCATGGATAACATTGGGCATTCCTTTCCTCCAGCAATCCCCAACAAGAGTCCTCACAACAGATGCCTCGCTCCTAGGGTAGGATGCACACCTAGGGTATCTCACAGTAAGTGGCGTCTGCGGTACAGTATAGCTGGCAGTGCAGTCCTTCTCCTCCCAGATACAAGGCTAGTCTGGTCAGATTCGAACAGACAGTACCGTAACTATTTATTACATAAACAAGCAGTGAGGAACAAGATCTGCAAAACTGTGCACAGAAACCACGAGGATTTGGGATATAGCCTACTCCTTAGATACAAAGATTCATGCAGTACATCTGCCAGGCAAGGACAAGATCCTAGCAGATGCCCTAAGCAGAGTCATCCAGAGAAACCACGGGTGGTCCCTGAACCAGTAGGTACTGGCCTCAGTCTTCAGAAGATGGGGCACTGCAGAAATAGATATTTGACTCTTGGGAGAACAATCCGCTCCCACAGTTTTGTCCAAGGCTTCCAGCAAGGGGCACAGTCCTAGAGGATGCCTTAGTTCTGGACTGAACAGGGAGGTTCCTGTATGCCTTCCCACCATTCCCACTCACGGATTGCTCATAAAGCTCAGGAGAGAGCCAGCAACAATGATCCCGATAGTTCTGGAATGGACCAGACAGGGTTGGTACTCAGTGCTTCTGACCCTGTCCAGCAGGACCCCTGTCAACCTGCCAGTTAGCTATAACCTGCTGATACTGTCCCAGACCAGAATAACATTCCCAGACTTCAGAACACATGGTGCTTGAGGAGCTGGAATTTTCTAGTTTAAGTCTGTCAAAAGACGTGCTGAGGGTGTGTAAGGCTTCACGAAAACCAGTAACCAGGAAATCATACTCATCTAAGTGGGAAAGATTCATGTACTAGTCTGCTCCCAGGAAGATAATGCCAATGCAGGCACAGCTACCTACAGTTCTGGACTGCCTGGCACACTTATGGACCCTAGGATTGAGACCCTTAACTCTAAAGGTACATCTTGCAGCAGTGCCAGCATGCACATCACCAGGCAAACACAAGTCCTTGACCTCACCACCTGCTTTTAAAAGGTTTTTTAAAAGTCTCAGTCACCTGTCTCCCCTTGTAACATAGAAACATAGAAGTTGACGGCAGATAAGGACCGCAAGGCCCATCCAGTCTGCCCGTTTTTTTTTACCTTATGAATGTGCTATAGGCCTTTACTCTGTCAATGGCATATTTTCATACTCATCTGTATTGCTCCCTTATGCCTATCCCATGAGTGTTTGAAGCCCTGCACTGTATTCATATCCACCACTTCCTGAGATAAGCCGTTCCATGTGTCCACCACCTTTTCTGTGAAAAAGAACTTCCTCACATTACCCCTTAATCAGCCTCCCTCTAACCCTCATGCTGTGTCCTCTTGTCTTATTTTTCTTATATTGAAACATGTTAGACTCTTTCACCTTGTTAATGCCCTTAAGATGTTTGAATGTTTCGATCATATCATCTCTCTCTCTACCTCCTTTGCTCTAGGGTATACATATTGAGCTCTGTTAATCTGTCCTCATGTGTTCTCTGATGCAGTCCCTGCACCATTTTGGTTGCCCTTCTGTGGACTGCCTCCATTTAGTTTATGTCGTTATGCAGGTGTGGCCTCCAGTACTGCACACAGACTTGTGATACCCCTTCTAATACACTCCAACACCCCCTAGCCTTACCTACTGCTTTAGTGGTCCTCTTGGATGATTTCAGGTAATTTGTGATGATGATGCCCAAGTCTCTTTCTTTCCTTGTGATTGGCAGCAACTCCACTCCAAACCTATAGGTGGCTTCAGAGGTTCTCGTCTCTATGTGCATGATCTTGCACTTTTTTTTGTGTTAAACTCCAGTTGCCACTCTTCAGACCATTTTGCCAGTTTTTCCAGATCTCTTTCATTCTGCCCACCCCGTCTGGGATCATCTGCTCTGTTGCAGATCTTGGTGTCATCTGCAAACAGGCAAACCTTACCCTCCAGTCCATCTGCAATGTCACTGATGAAGATATTGACAAGGACTGGCCCCAGGACTGATCCCTGAGGTACCCCACTTGTGACTTGCATCTCTTCTGACTGTGTACTGTTTAGCATCACTCTGTTTTCTGCCCACCAACCTGTTTGCCACACAGTTGACCAACTTCTGACCCACCCAGAGCATACCCAGCATATTAATAAGTGTTCTATGTGAAACAGTATTGAAAGCTTTGCTGAAGTCGAGGTGGGTGACATCAACTGCACCCTCTTGGTCCACAACTCTGGTTACACTGTCAAAGAAATCTATGAGATTAGTTTGACAGGACTTTCCTGTTGTAAACCCATGCTGTCTTGGATCCTTTGCGCCTATGGGTTCCAGGTGTTGCACTATCCTTTTCTTAAATCATTGCCTCCAGTAGCACCTGTAAACGGCAGCAAAAACAAGCTACCTTCACTCCTACAGCGCTTGGAGATGTCCCTAACGGAGCTACATTGGTTCCTGTAGACATCTGGGGGCGTTGGTACTGTGGAACAGCATATCTCTTCAGCCAGTGAACAGTGTGCTTCTGGAAGTGTTTCATGTTGTAGCACACATCAGAAATGTTCGTTTATTGTCTGAAAATACATGTGCTTCCATTTTAAAATCGTTCGGAAAACGTGTTTTTTTTTCTAGTCATTTTCAAATAATTACCCTTAATGCTACTACCTGTGTATTGTATCATTGCAAATGATAACAACATGATCAGATATCATCATTTCAAAGGTATTATTTTATGTAGAACAGTTGTCTTTGTAGGTTATGTGTTTATTTAGTTCTGTCATGTTTCTTAAATACATGAATATCTATGTTTTGTTTATTTAGTGTTTCAGTCTGCGTAAGATGGCTGATGCGGCTGTGCCATGCAGTTCCATTTTGCTCCGCCCGATGTAGACTCCATTAGTTTGAGTTGTACCTGTTATGCATTTTTAAGTATTTTACATGATTCTCAACTTAATTTTAATTATTATAGCTGTTACCACCAATTCTAACCCTGTAATTGCAGTATTACATTAGCATGATCTGGTTACATGCTCTTAAAGACTAGACCAGCCTTTGAGCAAGGACCTCAGGTGGTGCACTGGATATGTCCTTTCCTTACAAGCAAAAGATCACAGGTTTGATTCCCACGGAGTACATATATCTGCCATCTCATTTAGATAAGAGAAAAAAAAGTTTAATTTTCAACAGGGACTTAATATTAAAAAAAAATTACTTATTCTTAACCTTGAAGAGAAAATATTTAAAATAGTGGTGAAAGTAGTCTTTTTTGAAGAAAAATATACTGTATGCTTTTACCAGCTACCATCTTACCCCTTCTCCTTAGTACTTCCAATACTGTAGTTTCTCCCGAACTACGAATTGTAAAAGACTAGGACAGCCATAGGGACAAGGGCTTCAGGTGACACACTGAATGTGTCTTGGCTTTGCAAGGTTTGATTTGAAGTGAGAAGACATAGTTACCATCTAATGAAAAATGTTCAAGAATTATACATTAGCCATACTCAAGCCTTTACAGTACTCTTCCCCTAATTACTTCCTGTAGGCTGCATCTATTAGTCCCACAATTTCTGCTAGTAAGGTATGCAGACAGTATAGCTCAGTGATTAGAGCACTGAACTACGAACCGAACAAGGGTTTGACTCCCACAACCGCCACACGAACAGTGACATTGAACAAATCACTGCAAATACATCAGACCACCTCCACTCTCCTACATAGATTGCCCACCTCCCCACATAGAAGCTCTCCAATCCTCGACCTAGAAACCCCACCTCTGATCCCCCACCTAGAAGCCCCGCCTCCAGTACTACCACCTCGAAGCCCCACCTCCACTCCCCAAATAGAAGCATTGCTGTCCCGCCTCCGAGCCCAACACCTAGAAGTCCTGTCTCCAATACCCCATATAGAAGCTCTGCCTAGAAGCCCACCTCCTATCGCCACCTAGAAGCCCCGCCTCTGATCCCTCCACCTTGAAGTCCTGCCTCCAATACCCCCACCTAGAAGCCCTGCCTCCAATCCACCACATAGAAGCTGTGTCTAGAAGCCTGCCTCCAATCCCCCACCTAGAAGCTCTGCCTCTGATCCCTCCACATAGAAGCCACGCCTCTAATCCCCACACCTAGAAGTCCCACCTTGAATACCCCACCTAGAAGTCCCGCCTGCAATCCCCCACCTAGAAGCCCTGCCTCTGCCTCCAATCCCCACACCAAGACGCCCTGCCTACAATACCCCCACATAGAAGCCCCTTCTCTAATCCCCTACCTAGAAGCCCAGCCTCCACCTCCGATCCCCACACCTGGAAGCCCTTCCTTCAATACCCCCACATAGAAGCCCCACCTCCAGTACCCCACTTAGAAGCCTCTCCTCCAATACCTCCACCTAGAAGTTCTGCCTCCAATACCCCACCTAGAAGCCCCGCCTCTAATCCCCCACATAAAAGCCCCTCCTCTAATCCCTCACATAGAAGTCCCACCTCAAATAGCCCACCTGGGAGCCCCACATCCAATCCCCCACATAGAAGCCCCACCTCCACCTCCGATCCCTCATCTGGAAGCCCCTCCTCCAATACCCTTACCTGGAAGTCCCTCCTCCAATACCCACTTAGAAGCCCTGCCTCCAATACCCCCACCTAGAAGCCCTGCCTCCAGTACCCCACCTAGAATGCCCGCCTCTAATCCCCCACATAGAAGCCCCACCTTCAATCCCTCACATAGAAGCCCCGCCTCCAATCTCACCACCTAGAAGCCCAGCCTCCAATACCCCACCTAGAAACCCACCTTCAATTCCTCACATAGAAGCCCTGCCTCCCCCTCCGATCCCTGCACATAGAATCCCTGCCCTCAATCCCTGATATGTAAGTCCTGCCTCCAGCTTCCCAACCTAGAAGCTCCACCTCTGATCCCATCTGGAAGCCACGCATCCAACACCCCACTTAGAAGACCCGCCTCCAGTCCCCATCATGGAAGCCCCACCTCCAATCCCGCACCTAGCAGCCCTGCCTTCCTTCGATCCCCCACCTAGAAACCCGGCCTCCAATCCCACCTAGAAGCCCGCCTCCAATCCCATGTAGAAGCCCAGCCTCCAGTCCCCACCTCAGCCCAGCCTCCAATCCCCACATAGAAGCCCACCTCCAATACTCGACTTAGAAGCCCCGCCTCCAGTCCCCCACCTAGAATCCCACCTCCAGTCCCCTACCTAGCAGTCCAACCTCCAATCCCCCACGTTGAAGCCCTGCCTCCAACTTCCACCTAGAAGCCCTGCCTCCAAGCCACCACATAGAAGCCCTGTCTTCAATACCCCTACCTAGAAGCCCTGCCTCCAATCCCCCACATATTTATTTAGTTTTTGTTGACTGTGTAAGTGCACTAGACAGATTCTTGCCTATTTTCAGGCACAACCCTGAGGAGGGGAATACAGATGAATGCCAACTGATCTTGAACCTGATTTAGCTGTTGGTGCTATTTTTAGTGAATGGGGGAAATTTGGCCAGGGCACCGGGGAAATTCATCTACTCTTGCTGCAGAGGGCGCTGAAGCGCTGCAAGAGAGTGGACTGCGTTCAGTATGGATGAAGTTTTGATGGAGGAAGGAGGTGTAGTAGAGGAGATGGAGAAAGTTGCAAAGTTACAGAGTTCGGGTAAGAAAGATTCTATCCAGGGGGCAGAAGTCCCAGTAGAAGAGCCCTCGTATGTAGAACTGGAGGAGTCAATTATAGAATCAGATAAGACAGAAGAGGAACTGAAACAAGTTTGGATCGGAAAAAGCAACAATTGTTAGATATGATTTTGCAGGCTGAAAAGGATTATACAAATAGTCAATTATGGCTAGAGGAAGAAAAAAAGAAACGAAAACGCTCAGCGGTTAGTCCTTTACCTGGCTGCAGTAAGCGTTTTCCTTCAGAAGGGCCTTCCTTGTCTACTTTTCCAGCAAACGATTTGCTGGCTGAAGATATAATACAAATGGATGTCGTAGACATCGAGCCGTCACTTCAGGATGCTGAATGGACCCCAGGGACAGTCTTACAACAAGCTGGGTGGCTCTGTTCGGGTGAGCGTTGGATTCCGGACCCTAGGATTGAATTACCGGGTACACTTCATAGTGCAGAGGAGGATTTACAAAGGCCTAGCCTGGAACCCGAGGGGGGTGATAGGGATCCCATTGCTGTAAACCAGGCACTGAGATATATGGACACCCCATCGGAGCAGCTGCAGGAGCAACCGCTGGTATTTCTTTCTAGGCCTGTTGTGGAGGGGGTAATTGAGGGAACAGCTTTAAACTCCATAAAAATTACGGATTGTGCTCCTTTAGGAATTATTCCCAATGCAGTGGATACGTTATTACAGTCCTCCCCTTTGAGAAAAAAAGATAAAGGGCAAGCGGGGGAACTATCTGAACCACCACTTTGTGAGAGGCCTTTCGGCACCATGCAGTTCTGCTTAAAGTTGAACCAGCATAACATTCTGTGGTGATTTGCATATGCAGCCCATGATGCTTTGCATTGTGTGGGCATGTGTGATTTTGTATTTTCTTGAAACTTGGCTTCCCAGCCAAATGCCCTTTGGGGTAACCTTTGCCTCAGTGTTTGCGCACATAGGTTCTTTGTCTTTTAAGTAGTTTTTTATTTTAATGGGTTCACCACAACATAACCCAGACTGTCTGTCTTAGGGTAGCTGGTTCATTCCACTGGGGTGTCAAACAGAAGAGGCATACTGATGAGTCCTGGTAGGACGAAGCACGTGTCTATGTCATCTATTAACACCCTTTGCAAACTTTGTGAGAGGCCTTTCAGCACCATGCAATTCTGCTTAAAGTTGAACCTGCATAACATTCTGTGGTGATTTGCATATGCAGCCCATGATGCTTTGCATTGTGTGGGCATGTGTGAATTTGTATTTATCTGAACCACTGCCTCCTCGGACCTTTGCAGGCCCCTTTTGTAAACCTGCAGTAGCCTCAAAATGTCATTTTTTGGTCCACCTTCGGTATAAAGGGAAGGCTCCTGTTGTCCCCGACAGGATTTGGGTGGGTAAAACCCTAATTAAGGATTCAATGGGATTTACACCGGCTGAGGTTTATGCCTTCATTCATGCCCCAGGGGATCAAACGTACAATTTAAGTTTTTGTAATATGCAATCCTTGGACAAATTTTGGAGATTATATTATTCCTTAAAAGACTCAGAACATTGGATGGATTTTTTGTCAATTCCCATAACTAAACCAACGGTTAAAACAGTTACGGTTTTGTTTCGAAATGAAGGGGTTTGTGTGAATGATATTATGTTCTGGCTTGAAAAAAAATGTACAGTCATGGAACATCCAAAACCTGTCTTGAATGAGAATGGGTTTTGGACTGGGGGCTGGTTTTTTAGAGTGCAATTATATCAAACAGAGGAAGGTATAAAACATCTTCCCAGTTCCTTTTTTTGGGGGGACGGGATGGGGGGTCCTATTCTATGCAGGACAACCAAAGAGTTGTTACAGATGTGGGGCTTTGGACCACCTAAATGTGGATTGTGATCAGATTCAATGTTTCAGTTGTGGTCTTTTGGGGCATACAGCTCCACAATGTATAGCCCAACCTTTCTGTAACTTATGTGGGGAAGAAGAGCACTCCTTTACAGATTGTCCATGGGTGGCCCATAATTCTGAGGGGGAATCAGATCAAGATCATTTTTTGTTTAAAGCAAAACAATATTTTGGAAAATCCAATACTCCTTTCCCAGGAGGTCGCCCTCCTCGGAGGGGTAGGGGTCGAGGTAAAGGGACAGGAGCAACTGATAGGGGTAGGCCCTAGCACACTATACCTCGAAAGGTAGGGTTGGAACCATGAGAGGGTATTTCTTTGGATCCTCTCTTAGATAAACCTCAGTCCAAACAGATACCTGGACAGGAAGAAATAGTGACTCCTTATGTCACTCCACAGGGTTCCTCCTTAAGAACAGTGACTTTGTCATCCTATTTACAGAGTCAAAATTCAAATGTTCCAAACCCCGCAGTGCTGGAGCTTCCAGAAATGGAGATTTTGGAATTTAGTTTTCCTGCTGACCACCCCTTTGATGCCGGTGGGGAAAAATCTGCTGGGGGTGATGAATTTATATCTCCTTCAAAGAATCAAACTGTAAGGAAAGAAAAGGGAGATATTTTACTTTCCCCCTTGCCACTGGCCAATAAATTTTCTGCCTTTACCTCGTGGGGTGAACAGGTAGATACAGCATTACCTATGGAGGACCCAAATTCTGAGTCGCAGGTAGAGATACGGCTTCCCCGGACACAAACTCCACAGAAACGTATAACAACATCTAGTGGCAAATTGGTTACATATCCTCCCTGATTCAAAAAATATAAGGAGTGCTACATTGAATATGAACAGTGTTTTTTCTTTAAAAAAACGATTAGTTACTTTTGGGATATTGCAGCAGTTGCATTATGACGTAATTTTTTTACACGATGCCAGATTATGAACACTTGGGGATATTGAACAGATTTCTAGAGATTGGAAAAGGGGTGCATCAGTTTGGTCTTTGGGTTTGGACACCTGTAGTGGAGTGGGTTTTTGTTTTACAGTACCTGGTGTCCAGTTTCATTGGTTAGTAGACATAGAACCAGGAAGGGCTTTATTGGTGGATGTTGAGATTGCAAATATACAATATGGGCTAATTCATATTTATGGGTATCAAACAAAAGCTTCTCACATAGATTTGTTAAACATGATACAACCATATTTGTTTACTAGTAGGCCATTGTTTTTTGTGGGGGATTTTAACATCAGTATTTCCAAAGATGGTCCACTAGACAAACAGTATTGTGATAAAGCTTTTTTATGCACTGTTATAAATCAGGCTGGTTTGAAGAGGGCTATTATAGGTGGGTATAATCCAGTTCAGCCTTCTTATTATAGGGGTAGATATTCTTCTTGTATAGATATGATTTTTATTAATAAGTCTTTAATTGATTACAGTATGTTTATTATACCAATTGAGTCTTCAGACCATGTTTTATTAGGGATTGTTGTGGATTCTCCACCTCGAAGGCATGTGGGTTCAGGTTACTGGTGATTAAATTCCTCACTTTTGATGGTCCCGGATGTGATATTAGAAGTAAAAGCGGTGATTTGAGATATACTTTCTACTAGATTTCTACATGATGATGTTGGCCAATGGTGGGAATATTTTAAATTATGTTTAAGAGATTATTTTCGGAAAATAGGGAAGCATAGACAAGCAACATTATATTCTAAATATATGGGCTTAAGAAAATTGTTAGGGAAGTTACTAACTATACAACATTTGGTTCAGGAAAATGTTTCTATACAAATTCAGAATACTAGGAATGAAATGATGCATTGTCAATATGATCGCTTGTGTTCATTGACACAGGAACAGGCCTTTGGTACACAAGGAAAGATTGAACAAGGTAATCCTTATGTAGATTGTTATCAGAGAAGGGCTAAATGGGAAATGAATGAATTCATTACACTAAAAGGAGACACTGTAACTGATAATCTTGGGATTATGTCAGTTTTGGAAGAATATGTAAACGTGGTTTTTGGAACTTCAGTCCCAGATTTAGGCTTTAATTTTCAAATTTTGGATTCTGCCTTACTTCCACAATCGTCTTCTGAAGTTCAGGCTTTGTTGGTGTTACCGTTTTCTTACCAGGAACTGGACAGAGTGATAAAATCCTTAAAAGGGAAAATTGCACCGGGGTCCGACGGACTAACTGGGGAATTGTATAAATTCTTATGGTCTTTTATTCCTCAGGAACTTCTTGCGATATCTAATTTTTTTTTTTGTTGGAACATTTTTTGCCGACCTCGATGTACAATCGACTTATGATTTTTTTTGTTTAAATCAGGGGTCCGCGAAGATATTCAAAATTGGAGACCAATAACTTTATTAAATGTGGATTTTAAGATTTTTTCAAAACTATTGAGTAATAGTTGGGGGGAAGGGAGAAACAGACTTGGGGTGGAAGTTTCAGGAGGAGCAGAGGGAGGATGGAAGTATAAGGAATCTGGGTGGGGTTCGACAAAGAGGATCAGGGATAAGGGGTTGGGGTTGGTGTTAGTAAATGCCAGGAGCTTGGGAAACAAGTTGCCAGAGTTCCAGACCATGCTGTTCGGGGAGGGGGGGGGTGGATGTGGCGGCGGTCACGGAGATGTGGGCCAACAAAAACCATGACTGGGACCTAAATGTACGGGGGTACACTATGCTTAGGAAGGACAGAAAGGAGGGCAGAGGGGGTGTAGTGGCTATGGTCATTAGAGATGACATAGAAATTGCTAGGGTAGAAGAGGCAGAGGGAAACGTGGAGGCCTTATGGGTCACCTCACGATCCCCAACAGGAGATAAGGTCAAGCTGGGTGTAGTATATAGGCCCCCGGGATGAGTGATGTTCTAGAGGATGGTTTGCTGGACAACATCATTGCCCAGTGTGGACCAAAAGGGGAAGGAGTAGTGTTGATGGGGGACCTTAATATGCCAGGTACAAACTGGGGAACCATGTCCTCTAAGGTGGCCAAGGAGCAGAGGCTGCTGGATGGCTTCCAGGATGTGTTCTTAACACAGCATGTGATGGAGCCCACAAGAGAGGGCATGTCCTGATGTGGTTCTGGCAGATGGGGATCTGGTAAGGGATATGGTTGTACAGGACCCCCTGACTGGGAGCGACCACAATACTGTCTGGTTTCAAATAAGCATGGGGGGAGGGGGGAGATCTAGGACACTGGCAGTGGACTTCGAGGGGCAGACTTTATGGGCATGGGAAATATTCTCAAGGATCACTTGAAGGGGATTACCTCAATGACAAGTGTGGAAAGGAGATGGGAGGTCATAAATGGGACTTCATGAGGCAGTCAGGATCTGCGCTAAGTTGAAACGTAAGGGAGCAAGGTCACATAAACCATGCTGATGGTCCAGTGAGGTACAGGTAGCAGTCAGAGAAAAGAAGGCGGCCTACAAAAAATATAAAACAACAAGAGGGGGATAGGGATAAGGAAATGTACCAGCTTGCATCTAGAAAAGTCACCCGTATGGTGAGGAGAGCAGCGGCTGGCACAGGGGATACATGGAGGGGAAAAGGGGTTCTTCCGGTACATTGGGGAGCAGAGAAAAACTAAGGGCCATCTCAACAGATTGATATCAGAAGGAGGGTGGGTGGAAGAGGCGAGGGACCAGGCAGAGGTATTTAATGAGTACTTTGCCTCTGTGTTCACTAGGGAGGGGGATGGGATATCTACAAAGCAAGGCACGAAGGGGATAGAAGCAGCAGTAAGTGGAATCAGGGGAGCAACAGAAATGGAGCAAGAGGAAGAGAGGTACCCCAGGGGTGTCACATCTGGGTAAGGATAAAAAGGCCAGTAAGGTGGAGGGGACGGATGATGCTATCTCCGCCAAAAGGGTGTGGTTAGCCCTCAAGGCCCTAAAGAAAGACACATCTCCTGGGCCGGATGGCATTCATCCAAGAGTACTATGGGAATTGGCGGACACACTGGCTGCACCCCTGGCAGAGCTTTTCAACAGGTCACTTGAGACAGGGAGGGTACCTAGGGATTGGCGAGAGCACATGGTGCCAATCCATAAAGGGGGTCGAGGAGTACCAGGTAACTATAGACCCATCAGTTTGACCTTGGTGGTGGGAAAATTAATGGAGAGCATACTAAAGGAACCATTGGGGTGTACTTGGAGGAGGTGAGGTCTGGATAGGCAACATGGGTTTGTGCCAGGTAGATCATGTCAGACCAACCTTGTGGAGTTCTATGAATGGGTAACATCAGAACTGGACAGGTAAGCCTGTGGATGTATTATTCTTGGACTTCAGCAAGGCGTTTGACTCTGTCCCCACAATGGTCTGGTGGAGAAACTGATGGGGTTAGGAGTAGGCCCCTTGATGGTCAGATGGATTGAAAACTGGCTTGCTGGATGCACCCAGACAGTAGTGATCTGTGGGAGCCTCTAACCCTAGAGAGGTTGGTAGTGGGGCACCGTTAGTGGGTCAGTCCTGGGTCCGATTCTGTTTAATGCATACATATCGGACATCAGGAGGGTATAGGGTGTGAAATGAGTCTGTTCATGGATGACTCTAAGATGGGAGCAGTAGTTGAGGGAGAAGAGGGAGGTTGGCCCTGCAAGGGACCTGACACCCTGGAAAGCTGGGCTCACACATGGAAATTAATTTCAATATCACCAAGTGCAAGGTGTTGCATCTTGGTCGGGAAACCCTAAACACAGGTACACCCTGGGAGGGAGGCGCTGGAGGCCTCAATAGGGGAAAAAGACCTAGGGTCATGGTGGATGCATGTATGAATAACTCTGAGCAGTGCAGGAGAGTGGCTAAGGCAAACAGGATGTTGGGATGCATCGTTAGGGGATCACCTCTAGGAGCAAGGAAGTGATTCTGCCGCTGTACAATGGACTGGTTAGACCACACCTTGAGTACTGTGTACAGTACTGGAGACCACACTTGAAGAGGACATACAGCTCTTGGAGAGGGTACAGAGGAGGGCAACAAAGATGATACGAGGGCTAGGGGATTTGACGTATGAGGACAGACTTGAGGAGCTCTGCCTGTTTTCATTGGAGGAGAGGAGAGACAGGGGGACATGATTGAAGTCTTCAAGTACCTCAAGGGAATAAATAGGGTAAACATGGAGGGATCTTTAGACTAAAGCAGGGAGGTATCACCAGAGGGCGGGTTTGAAGTTGGAAGGTGGAAGGGTGGGGGAAGAGGAGGAGGTTTTCACTGAGAGGGTGGTGGACCCTTGGAATGCACTGCCTGGTGAGCTGGTTCAGAGATCCACAGTGGAGGGCTTTGAGAGGGTGGGACAGACACAGAAAGTGGATGTATCAGATGATGGCCTGTCCCAGGGGGGTGGGGATGGATGATAGGGGTTTCTGGAGCACAAGGGATGGGAGAGTCTCGGCACCCAACTAAGGATCTAAGGTTCGAGCAGACTCGATAGACCGTAAGGCCTAATCTGCTGGTAAATAGTATGTTAGTAATAGACTTGCATCTGTTATGGGAAGTCTTATTATTCCCACTCAATTTTGTTCTGTTCCTGGGTGAAGATTAACAGAAGTTCTTTTGTTGTTGAGGGAAATAATGGAGCATTCTCATTCCCCAATAGGAAGTGTGGGAAATGGGTATGTTATACTGTAAGTTTAGATCAAGCAAAAGCTTTTGATGGTGTTTCTCATTCATTTCTTTGGGATTGTTTGGCAGCATATGGTATTCCAGACTTATTTATTCAGGGAATAAAATTATGTTATGCTCTGGCTTTTGTGAAACCGTATGATAATGGATGGATGGGACAAAATATTTTGGTACAGAGGGGAGTTAGACAGGGCTGTCCATTGAGCCCTCTATTATATGTGTTTATGTTGGTTCCTTTGTTACGTTTGATACAGAACTCTCCAAACATTTATGGGTTAGGACTGGGAAGGTGTTTAAACATAAAGTATTAGCACATGCTCATGATGTTTGTTTATTGGTAAATGATGATGTTTCTGCTCAATTAGCATGTCATTTATTACAGGAGGTGGGTAAAATTACAGGTGCTCAATTGAATATGGCAAAGTTAAAATGCCTAAATGTTTTAGGTTTCCAAGATTCTGAAGAGTTAGTAGGTAATATTCCAGTTTCACAAACTCCGTGTCGTATATTAGGGATTTATTTTGGTGGAAGAGATATGGCAAATTACAGTTGGAGCAAGGCATTAGCTATAGGACATACAGAAGTTAAATTGTGGAATCGATGGAAATTGGGAAAGAAAAGACGGGTGTATTTGTTAAAATCTTTTTTGGTGCCAGTATTTTTATTCATTTAGTTCTATTTTTTTATACCTTCTAAGCTAGAAGCTTCATTGCTGAGTTGTTTTTTACTGGTATATGGGGTAGCCGGTTGAACCCCATTAAACTGAATATTCTATATAAACCTGTGGAATTAGGAGGTTTAAATATGTTGCATCCCTGTGTATTTTTTTACAATATTTCTTTATAATAATATACTTCCATTAGTGAAAGGTGCAGTTCATCTATGGACCAAATGAGGATTAGGAGATTTACAGGGAGTTATCCGAGAATGGTTGAATAAATCCTTTTTGCATAAAAATAAATGCAGTCCTCGTCTAGTACAAAGATGGGACAGGGTGTTTGATGTGATAAAGAGGTGGGGAGTCCAGTTGCCAGATTGTCTTTCTGTGACAAGGAAGACTCTTTATAAGGTTATTATTTAGAAATGTTTTGATGAACCATTGTTTACTGGTTTTACACAACAAGACCAAAAACAATTGTCGGTTTATATTTCTGATGGCCGTATTCCGGCTCGTATGTGGGATACGGTATGGGTGGGAATACATGGACGAGTAAATGTTAAAGGAAATCATAAGCATAAGGGTTTGATAGAGCGTTATTGTCCCAGGGAATCCTGTATGATGAAAACTAAGACAATGGATAATTTATATTTCAAGTGTCCTTATGCTGAACAGTTTTGGGAAATAGTAAAAAGTAGATGGAAATGGTTGAATCCGGTCCCCCAGATCCTAGCTTATTATATTTTGGGGTTATTCCACATTTATCAGTGACTATACATCAGAGTACATTGCGGGTGATTTATGTTCGTTTTTTATATTGGTTGTGGATTGGGCGATGTCATTTCACATTACAGCAACAGTATATTTCCCCTCTAGAACTTTTCTTTATAATCAGTAAAGATTTGTCTAAATGGAAACAAGTAGAGCATTTAAAATATGAGAAATTAGTCTGGACAGTATTTTGGAAGAATTTGGCTCATATTTAAAAAAGATTATTAGAAGTTTTTTATCTATAATATGGTTAGGTTATGAAAAGGAAAAAATGACTGGTGTATATATCTTTAAAATATATCTATAAAATATAAATTTGTATTATCAGGATGTGTTTTGATTTCAATGATTAATTTTGAGGTGGGATGGTGAGGGGGCAATTCTTAGCTTATTGATATTGATTGTTTGTGAGTTGTTCTTATGCTTAGGGTTTTTTTGTATGAATCAGTACTTATTTTTTTTTTTTCTTTTGACTTTTTTTTCTCTGTATGACATATTGTTGACCGGTATTTTTTTCATTATGTATTAATAAAAAAATTCCCCTACTCTTTTCGAGAAGTGCCATGGGATCTTTAACATCCACCTGAACTACCACCAGAACAGGCAGATGGGACCTCGGTTTAACGTCTCATCTGAAAGACTGCACCTTAGGAGTGCAGCACCTCCCCATGCTGCATTGCAGTGTCAGTATTGGTATATTAACCCAACTGCCTGGTGTGGGGATAGAACCCACAGACTTCTGATCTCCTGGCCTCAGAGGCCACCTGCTACCTGCTGAGCCACGGACACTGACAAATAGAAGCCCAGCCTCCAATCCCCCACATAGAAGACCCACCTCCAGTCCCCCACCTGGAAGCCCCACCTCCAATACTCCACATGGAAGCCCCGCCTCCAGTCCCCCACCTAGAAACCCCACCTTCAATCCCTCAGATAGAAGCCCCACCTCTGTCTCTGATCCCCATCTAGAAGCCCCACCTCCAGTACCCCTGCCTAGAAGCCCCGCCTCTAGTCCCCCACGTAGAAGCCCAGCCTCCAACTCCCCACCTAGAAGCCCAGCCTGTGTTCCCCCACATATAGACAGCCCATCTGCGGGCTTCCCAAGCTGCTGCTGCTGTGGCTTCAGCACTCTCTGAGCTGACCACAGCTAACAGGCCACCCGACTGACTCCCAGACAGATTCTGACAGCCCATCTGCGGGCTTCCCAAGCTGCTGCTGTGGCCCTGGCACTCTCCGAGCCGGTCACAGCTAACAGAGCACTCGACTGACCCCCAGAGAGATTCAGACAGCCCATCTGCAGGCTTCCCAAGCTGCTTCTGTGGCCCTGGCACTCTGCAAGCCGGCCGCAGCTAACAGACCGCCCGACTGACCCCCAGACAGATTCAGACAGCCCATCTGCGGGATTCCCAAGCTGCTGCTGCTGTGGCCCCGGCACTTTCCGAGCCAGCTGCAGCTAACAGACTGCCTGAATGACCCCCAGACAGCTTCAGACAGCCCATCTGCAGGCTTCCCAAGCTGCTGCTGTGGCCCCAGCACCCTCTAAGCCGGCCGCAGCTGACAGACCGCCCGACTGACTCCCAGACAGATTCAGACAGCCCATCTGCAGGCTTCCCAAGCTGCTGCTGTGGCCCCGGCACTCTCCGAGCCGGCCGCAGCTAACAGACCGCCCAACTGACCCCCAGACAGATTCAGGTACGCACTGGACCACTGAAACTCGTGGTTTTGAATGCTGCTATGTTGACTGGACGCCCAGTGGAGGAGCCAGGCACTGATTGGCAGTTTCTGCTCCTTGGCTGATTTTCCAACTCCTGGCGCTTCCTGATCTCAAAGAAATCTCTTTCTGTGCTTTGTTCTGGACTGAATTTTTGTAAATGTAATTACTTATGTTATGCATCAATTGGTCTTACTTTACCTGCCAGTTTAGCTAGTCTATTACAAGCCTCTAGTCTAGCCTCTCGATGTTACTTGCTGCTGTGAGACTAGTGCTGGACAAACTGTATTGTTTAGTAGCTGATGTTTGACTGCTTAGACCTAGCTACTGAGTAAGATTGCTGCATTTTTCCATTTCTGCCTCTATTGCCAAACCGTGTCTCCTGTCCCACACTGGTCACTCTGCTAATTATTAATTTCTCCTCCCCACTTGCAATGCTGTCTCTCTAAACAGCTTAATTTTTTTCTCTGCCTTCCCTACAAATCCCCTCTTACACCCCCTCCTGCTGCTGCTGTTGTCCTCCTCAGACGTCTCTGTGCCAAAACACAGAACCCCCCCCGTTAACTCCTCTTCTATCTTTAAATAATTGCCCTGCATTTGCCACCTCTTTACCTCGTGCTTTGTCTTTCCCCATTGCCTGCCCCCTACTGAGCTTGCTATTGCACTCTAGCTGTATTTAATCCTCTGTCTTTCCCTTCTTGTTCCACAGACAGCCCATCTGTGGGCTTCCCAAGCTGCTGTTGTGGCCCCGGCACTCTCTGAGCCGGCCACAGCTAATAGACTGCCCGCCTGACCCCCAGACAGATTCAGACAGCCCATCTGTGGGCTTCCCAAGCTGCTGCTGGGACCCCGGCACTCTCCGAGCCAGCCGCAGCTAACAGACCGCCTGACTAACCCCCAGACAGATTCAGACAGCCCATCTGCGGGCATTCCAAGCTGCTGCTGTGGCCCCGGCACTCTCCGAGCCAGCCGCAGATAACAGGCCACCGACTGACCCCAGACAGATTCAGATGCGCGGCAGGACCTCCGAAACTCATGGTTTTGAATGCAGCTGTTTGACTGGAAGCCCAGTGGAGGAGTCAGGCACTGATCGGCAGTTTCTGCTCCTCGGTTGATTTTCCAACTCCTGGCGCTTCCCGATCTCGGGGAAATCTCTTTCTGTGCTGTGTTCTGGACAGAATTTTTGTAAATGTAATTACTTATGTTATGCATCAATTGATCTCACTTTACCTGCCAGTTTAGCTAGTCTGTTACGAGCATCTAGTCTAGGCTCTTGGTGTTGCTTGCTGCTGTGAGATTAGTGCTTGACAAACTGTATTGTTTAGTAGCTGATGTTTGACTACTTAGACCTAGCTAATGAGTAAAATTGCTGCATTTTTCCATTTCTGCCTCTACTGCCAAACCGTGTCTCCCGCCCCACACTGGTCACTCTTCTATTTATTAATTTTTAATTTCTCCTCCCCACTTGCAATGCTGTCTCTAAACAGCTTAATTTTTTCTCCGCCTTACCTACAAACCCCCTCTTACACCCCTCCTGCTGCTGCTGCTGTTGTCCTCCTCAGACGCCTCTGTGCCAAAGCACAGAACCCCCCATTAACTCCTCTTCTATCTCTACATAATTGCCCTGCATTTGCCACCTCTTTACCTCGTGCTTTGTCTTTCCCCATTGCCTGCCCCCCACTGAGCTTGCTGTTGTACTCTAGCTGTATTTAATCCTCTGTCTTTCCCTTCTTGTTCCACAGAGAGCCCATCTGCGGGCTTCTCAAGCTCTGCTGCTGTGGCCCCGGCACTCTCCAAGCCAGCCGCAGCTAACAGACCGCCTGACAGACCCTCAGACAGATTCAGGTACGCACTGGACCTGCGAAACTCGTGGTTTTGAATGTCGCTGTTTTGAATGGATGCCCAGTGGAGGAGCTAGGCACTGATTGGCAGTTTCTGCTACTCGGCTAATTTTCCAAGTCCTGGCGCTTCGCGATCTTGGGGAAATTTCTTTCTGTGCTGTGTTCTGGACTGAATTTTTATAAATGTAATTACTTATGTTATGCATCAATTGGTCTTACTTTACCTGCCAGTTTAGCTAGTCTATTACAAGCCTCTAGTCTAGCCTCTCAGTGTTACTTTCTGCTGTGATACTAGTGCTGGACAAACTGTATTGTTTAGTAGCTGATGTTTGACTGCTTAGACCTAGCTACTGAGTAAGACTGCTGCATTTTTCCATTTCTGTCTCTACTGCCAAACCGTGTCTCCTGTCCCACACTGGTCACTCTGCTAATTATTAATTTCTCCTCCCCACTTGCAATGCTGTCTCTCTAAACAGCTTAATTTCTTCTCTGCCTTACCAAACCCCTCTTACACCCCTCCTGCTGCTGCTGTTGTCCTCCTCAGACGTCTTGGTGCCAAGGACAGAACCCCGTTAACTCCTCTTCTATCTCTAAATAATTGCCCTGCATTTGCCACCTCTTTACCTCGTGGCTTTTTCTTTTCAAACACCATGAAATCTTGCTATATTATGACATATAGCAGTTAGCCACAGCACTTGAACTGCCCGGAGAGGAAGGAGTTAACTCCAGGCTGACTGAGTTCCAAGCGAGCGCCTTGTAGCAAGCTCTATCTGGCTAGTTTCAAATTGAAACTGTCAGATTCTTTACTCGCTCACTGAACAGTCGCTCGGAGATCTCTCCTTCAGCTCGGTTCATTTCTCGGTTCAAGCGAGTGTTTCTCGGTTCATTTTAACCGGCAAAAGTAATTATTTTACCGCATTTGGTTCAAGCTCTATCTGGTAAACCGTGAGTACAGGATTTTAAAGTCTGTTGGAAATTCATTATCGGTTCGGTTTTGAACCGATCGGTTTGCAAAATACTAATTTTAAACAATAATTTGGGCTTTTAGAGTGCGGTTCGGTTCTTATCGGTTCTAAAAAACAACTAACTTTTAAATTGGGTTTTCAATACCAGTGACACGGTTAGGAACCGATAAAGGTGTCTTACCTGGCACTGCCATAAAAGAGCAAGATTTTGGATAGGCTGGCATTATGTCTGAGAACCAAAAGAAAACCGGCCCACTGGGTTTCAACACTGTGATGTTTGTGGGGAAGCCTTTGCCAAGGCGACCACACACCACATGTGTTTATTGTCTAAGGGCTGACCACCTCTGTCAGACTGCCAGGTGTGTAAGAATTTCCTGCAGCCACCCTGGAGAAAAGATTGGCCGGCTCAGGGAGCGAGGCAAAAAGTCCGCTGACCCGGATGGCCAGCCGGTCCAGCACCCACTGGACCAGAGGGAGTGCCCTCTGACCAGGCGAGAGACTTCCTCAGGCAAAGGAAGGCTGGTTCTGAGGAACCGTCCCAGTAAAAAAATCTAAGAAATCAGCAGGTCTGGAGTGCAAGATTGCTCTCCAACTGCTGCAGAGATAGCTAAAGCCATACAGATTGTCCAGTCACTGTCTCAGGGACCGGCGAACCCCAACAGCTGGCAAAAATTGGTTGGTTCGGTTCCAGTGGTTCAGAGTATGATGTTGAGGAATTTTATGAACCACAGGAGGGGGAGGAAGATTTTGATCATTATGTATGTGGCTGGGAGGGTCTGGACGTACCCATTGAACCGGACATTTCTCCAGACAGACCATTAGAATCTCCCCCTATGCTGTCTGAGTCCCCTTCTCATTTTATGTTTTACAAAAAGGTTGCAGAAACCCTCCAGCTTCCCTTGGAAGAGGCTGTGGATGAGCAAGAGGAGCCTGATTATGTTGAGATGATGGATATCCCAGAGTCTAGGAGGTTGTCTATTCCTTTGCAAGTCATTTAGGAAGCAAACAACAAAAAGTTTAAAAAATCCTCATTCTGTCCCTCCTGTAGATAAAAAAATGGACAGAAGGTATACTTTATCAGGCCCTGATACAGACTTCTTCACTGAGCAGTGTAGTCATGTAGGTGTGGTACAAGCTGCAGCCTGTGACAGGCTAATATCCCCTCACATCCTCCTGATAAGGATTCCGGAAGATTGATGCCATGGCGAAAAACAGTATATGGCAGCTTCTTTTGGGACTCAGGCAGGCAAATTATAGGCATGTGGCTAGATATCAGAAATCTAGATGGGATTACACAGTGTTGCAGTTAGCCAAGCAGGCCCATGGCCCAGCTGGCTAGTGAATTGAACAAGTGGCTGCTGATGGCATTGAAGCCTCTAAAGTTCAATTTCATACTGCTGTAGATGTTAATGATGTTTCCTGTGGGGTCATTGGCCACTTCTGTAGCTTTCCACGTGGATTGGCATGGCTCAGGTGCACTAATCTGTCACAGGATACTCAGTCAAAGCTATGGATTTTCCTGGTGGGAAATTCTCTGTTTGGAGAGCAAGCCGGAAAATTGTATGAAAAGATGGATGAATACAGAACTACCTACAAAGTGCCCAGGCCAAGGGCGGCATGCCACTCCACAGAGGCACACTCCCAGAGGTAGGGGCAGGCCTTTCCTAGAGGCCTTTTATCAATCCCAAGCCTCCTCTGCTTTTGCAGGGTTTTTCAGAGGCAGAGGTAGGCGAGGCAGGCTAAACCGTTCCCACCCCTCAGCCTAAGGCTACTGCCAAGCAGGCACCCTGATGGGATGCCCAGGGACGTTCTCCCTGTACCAGTTGGAGCAGGTTGAGCTTATTTCAGCCAGAACTGGGTGTCCCTAACCTGCCAGACAAATGGGTTCTGGAGGTAGTTCAGGTTCTGGTTCTCAGCTTCAAACAGTTTCAAAGATGAGAACCAGACATTTTCCACCACAAGCCCTTTAGAGGCCCTTGCTTTGGAAGCAGAGGTCTCTTCCTCCTAGACTGCAAAGCAGTGGAAAGGGGTTCCTTCTTGTCACCAGGGCAGGGCTGTACTCCAGATACTTCCTTACCCCAAAAGACAGGAGAATGGCGGCCCATTCTAGACTTAAGGTACCTGAACAAGCATCTTTGAAACCAAAGTTCAAAATGTTAACTCTGGCAATGATTTTGCCCTCTCCTCAGGCCAGGGACTGGCTAGCCTCCTGGACCTCAAGGATGCCTATTTTCATGTCCTGATCAGGCCTTCTCACCGAAAATCACCTCCAGGTCTCGAACTGCCCTCAGGTCACTACCAGTTCAGAGCAATGCCCTCTGGTCTTACCTCTGCTCCAAGGGTATTCACAAAATGTCTAGCTGTGGTAGTGGCTCACTTAAGAAGGCAAGGGTTGCTGTGTTTCCCTACCTGGACGACTGGCTCATTGTGGTCAGTCTCAGATCGGTAAAATTCCACTTACAAGTCACCCAGCGGCTTCGGCTTCCCTGGGATTCCTGCTGAATTGCTAAAGTCAGTTCTAGGAACCAGTTCAGGTACTAACTTCTCATAGGTGTGGAATTGGCTACAAAGTTGGCCAGGCATTTCTCCCTCGAAAGGGTAAGAGAAGCTGATTGCCCCAGCATCCTCTTTCACCCTCATGGGTCTCTCAACCAACAAGGCACTTCTGCAACTTCTAGGGCACATGGCTGCCTCCACAGCTGTAGTGCAAGGAGCAAGATTCAGATGAGACATTGAGTTTCATTTGAGGCCTATTGGTCCCAAAGGAGGGACCCCCTCACCAAATTGGTCCCAGTGACCCAAACTCTGATTCTAGCTCTTCAGTGGTGGCAGGATCAGAGCAATCTAAGACTAGGGTCTTCTTCATCCCATTTCTCATTCCTCACCCTCACCACGGATGCCTCCCTTGCTGGGGTGGGGAGCGACTTGCGACCTTTCCACTCAGGGAGTGTGGTCCCCCAGGAATCTCTGCTCCACATCAACCTGTTGGAACTCAGAGCTGTCTTTTAGCTCTTCAGGTTTTCTCAGCATCTGTCCAGAACAAAGTAGTTCAGGTCAGGACAGACAATACCACAACAATGTGGTACATCAGCAAAGCAGGGGCACTCGATCATCCAGCCTTGTGCACACAAGCAATAAGTTGTGGTCTCTGGCTTACTCCCTGAACACCTCCCTAGTAGCAGTTCACCCTCCAGGAAGGACAACACCCCAGCGGATGCCCTCAGCAGGATTTCAGGTCATCACTGAATGGTCTTTGAATCCCCTAGTGCTGGGGTCAGTTTTTGCCAGATGGGCACTCTCAGATAGATCTTTGCAGCCCCAGACAACCACCAACTCCCTCTGTTCTGTTGCAGGTCTCAGTAATGGGCTCAGTCCCCTGGAGCCTTTTTGTTGGATTGGAAGGAAGTTCTGTATGCCTTTCCCCTTCCCCTTCTCTTCAGGTGTTAGTAAAAAATCAGATCCCAGCCCTGCAAAGTGATTCTGATTGCACCAGACTGGGCCAGGCAACCCTGGTACCACTGCTTCTGTCCCTGTCAGTCCACCCTCCTCGGGCCTTCCCAGGGTCCACAACCTCTCGACTTGTGCCCAGGGAGAGTTTGGTATCCGACCTCAAATCCTCCACCTCAAGGCTTGGCTCTTGAGGAGTTAGAATTTGCTGAATTACACCCTTTCTCAAGGTGTCCTTGATATTTCAAGGCCTCTAGGAAGCCTTCCACTAGGGTCACTTATAATTCCAAATGGAAGAGGTTCCATCTGGTGTTCTGGGAAGCAAATTGTCCCAGAATCTGCTGATTTGCCCATTTGCTGACTACTTGGTCCATCTTAATTCCTTAGGCCTCAGGCCAGCTACCTTAAAAGGTTCATCTGGCAGCTGTCTCTGCTTTTATATCAACAGGAAAGCCTGCCTCCTTCTCCTCACCCTGTGCTTTCAGTTTTTTAAGGCTACTTCACACTAACCTCCTCGGACCCAGCCCCTGCCTGGGACCTTAATGTTTGTATTGTCTCAGTTAATGCAACCCCCTTGAACCTCTGTCTTCAGAGCAGACCTTTAAGTCCTAACTTGGAAAACTGTTTTCCTAGTGGTCATCACTTCGCCAGATGCATAAGTGAGTTACAAGCCCTGTCAGTGAAAAGGATTTTATTTTTTCACAGAGATAAGGTAGTCCTCAGGACTAACAGAAAGTTTTTACCTAAAGTGGTTTCAGATTTCCATCTTAACCAATCCATCTCCTTCCAGTATTTTTCACTGAGCATTCTTCCCCGGGTGAGAGGAGATTGCACAGTTTGGACTTAAAAGAGCTTTAAGCTACTATTTGAAACGCACCAAGGGTCACAGGTTCAAATCCTCCAACCTTCTCACTCATGGCGAGGTTGGCAAAGGAAACCTGCCACTAAGAGGACAATTGCCAGGTGGATTGTCTCTTGTATCCAACCTTGCTACCAAAACTAGGTAGAGAACCCTCAGGACTGAGGCCCATTCCACCAGGGTACAGCTGCATCTCAAGCGGTTGCTAGAGATATTCCCATTCTGGAAATCTGTCAAGCTGCTACCTGGAAAACAGTTCACACTCATTACCACATTACTCCTGATGTCCAGTCCAGGAGAGATGCTCGTTTGGCACAGCCGCGTTTCAGAGCCTTTTCCTAAGTAGGTTCTGGCCCTCCATGGGAGATACTGCTGTGTATCTGTTATATATACATAATATAGCAAGACTTCATGGTGTTTGAAGAAAAATTACCACCTTAGTAATTGCTTTTCTTCTCATGGAGTCTTGCTATATTATGACCACCCCCAACCTGCCCTCTCAGAACTTCTACTTGGGTAAGGTTATAAACTGGTGCAAGCACTGTGTCATGCCATTATAGCTCTTTTTCCTTTGTTCCCTTTCTTTAGGATTAGGAAAACTAGGTATTTCTGTTTTACTTTAGGTTTGGCCCCTCCTGGACTTGAGTCTTTGGGGAGGGGGGACCTAATAGTGCTTATTGTGGGTGATATTGTTGTTGTTGTTGTTTCTGTTATTGTTATTTCTATTAGTAGGTAGCCATTTGGCTAGTGTAGAGTTTTTCCACACAGACTTTTGTTAGTGTTGGTCTCAGAAAGATCTGACAGTTTCAATTTGAACTAGCCAGATAGAGCTTTCAGCAAGGCACTTCGCGCTTGGAACTCCAGTCAGCCTGGAGTTAACTCCTTCCTCTCCGGGGCAGTTCAAGTGCTGTGGCTAACTGCTATATGTCATAATATAGCAAGACCCCATGAGAAGAAAAGCAATTACTAAGGTGAGTAATTTTTTCTTCCCCATTGCCTGCCCCCCACTGAGCTTGCTATTGTACTCTAGCTGTATTTTATCCTCTGTCTTTCCCTTCTTGTTCCACAGACAGCCCATCTGCGGGCTTCCCATGCTGCTGCTGCTGTGGCCCTGGCACTCTCCGAGCCGGTCGCAGCTAACAGACCACCCGACTGACCCCCAGACAGATTCAGGTATGCACCGGACCTCTGAAACTCATGGTTCTGAGTGCCGCTGTTTTGACCGGATGCCCAGTGGAGGATCTAGGCACTGATTGGCAGTTTCTGCTCCTCGGCTGATTTCCCAACTCCTGGAGCTTCCTGATCTCGGGGAAATGTCTTCATGTGCTGTGTTCTGGACTGAATTTTTCGCGCCCCAGCTCCTCACAGTATTAAATAGACCCTTGCTGTGCCCCTTTCCTCAGCCTAGCAGCTGATTGGTCACACCACTGCTGCACATTCTTATGGCTATTGGCCTCCCTGTCTTCAGTACCTGACTTGACCCGCTTTCTTACTGCCTCTTTTTAAAGCAATCTCACCCACAGGGTTGCACATCTGCTCTCAAGTTTTTCTGCAGCCACTCCAGTTATCTCCTCTCAATTACTGCTGTAACCTGCCCTATTGTTGGGGACCACACCCAAATTCAACTATATACCCTTTCATTTCTTACACTTCCACTGCTTATGGTGACATACCCAGTCACAGCCAAACCATCCTAGTAGCTGGCACCTTTGCCTTAGCTGAATTTTCAATGATATCACTAAATTAGAACTAGTGTCATTGCCACCCCCACGCAGTAAAGCAATATTACAGTCACTCTATCCAGGTGTTTTACCAAAATTGCCCTGTGCTTTGGCTAATTTCACAGCTGGCACACCATTGCTAGCTCAGTTTTACCTCCAGCTGCCTACTACATAACAATGGGCACCATCGCTCTTCTACTAGGCCTGCTCATGTTTACCCTTCTGGCTCAGACCACCGCTCCCGTCCTGTGCCCCTGCCCTCCACCCCGAGCATTTCTCCCCTAAGCCACCCCCAGACAGCTCGGCCCCCTCCCACCTTGGACACCCCCATCTCCTCTGCATCCACCATCTACCAACACCCCGCTGCCTCTGCCCTCCTGGGCCTATACTGGACCCACCTCTTCCTTGCCATACCTACTCTCAGTGCCTTACCCATCCCCTGCACCTCTACTATCAGTACCTGACATCGGCACCACACTAAGGGTCCTTGTCGCCACCGTCCTGTAATTAGATTAATCCCTCTGCTCTTACTGTTCTCTGGGAATATACACCCAAACCCTGGACCTATGCCAGCTGGCCCTCCCATACCCCACACTGGAGCTGGTCTCCATGTTGCATCACTGAACATATGCGCCTTCTAAAGAAATCCACCGCACTCCTGTGCTGGGTTGTACAACACTAATCGATATTATTGCATTAGTAGAGACCTGGCTCTCCAAAACAACCCCTGACTCCATTATTTCCCTTCCTTGATACACCCTGTTCAGGAAGACCGAGTTGGTAAACGTGGCAGTGGGTGTGCAGTCTACATGCGGGACACTCTTGTAAGCCACGCACTCCCTGCCCCCAAGCTTGACTATGGCGCCCAAGCCCTCACTCTAAAAATTACCCCTGACCCAGCCAGGGGCCCACTGTTCCTCACAGTCTCCTACATACCCCCGAGGAACCAGAACCCAGCGGTCCAGTCTCTCACCAACTACCTCACCTCCCTACCACACAAAGCCGAGCAACTCATCCTAGGTGACCGTAACGACAGTTGGCTTGGTACCACTGCCTCCCATACTAGGGACTCCTTCACTTCCCTGGATATGTCCCAGTTAGTCACCCAGCCCACTAGGATTCAACTGGACAAGTGGCTCCAGCACCCTCCTAGACATAATACTGTCGAACCGCCCTCATAAAATCTGTGATATCAACGTCCTCCCCAACTCACTTAGTGATCACTCACCCTTCCTCTGTCTCTGGTCATCCTCCATACCGAAACCTGTAATCCAGGCCACCTTGCGCTGGCGCCTATGCCCCGGGTGTCTCAGAAAGCTAAAATTGCATCTAGCACAGCTGGACTAGTCTCCCATCTGTCATGCCCCTGACATTGACTCTGCCATAGACCTCTTCACCAATGCCTTCAGCAAGGCCTGTGACCTTTTCGCCCCCCACACCAGAATCCGTACTAAAAAACAAAATGCCACATGGATCTCCCCATTCCTTATCCAAAAACTTAAGCATAGGGATAATCTCTGGCACATTGCTATCGAATCAGGTAAGTTGGCTGATAGACAAGTCTACAACGCTGGGCATAATTAGTGCACCTGGGCCATAAGACGGGCCAAGGCAGAGCACTATCATACCACCCTCGTATCCACCTAGGGGTTCCGCTGACAGACTTTCTGGGACAGCATGAAAGCTTAATGGGAAGACCACACCCCCCACCCTCCCAGTCTCCATCGATGGCACCGTCACTATAGACCCAACTCGCATAGCTGATTGTCTCAATACTACCTTCTCTGACCTAAGCTCTGTCCTCCCAAACAACTTTTTTGACCCAGTCCCCACCTCTATCCCCCTTGCCTTAGATCGCCCTCCTTTCTACCTGCACACTATATCCTCCCACATAGCCAGGCTGCACCTGCTAAAAGCCCTTGGTAGCAGTAACCCTAGCTGTGACTCCCTAGACTCCAGGATCTTCCGCCTGGTCTTGGATGTCATCCTAGTCCCCCTTACAGACCTACTAAACTGGTCTCTATGCCTCGATCAGTTTTCCAGTGCTTGGAAATCAGCCGAAATCACCCCATACATAAGAGTGGAGATCGGTCCACACCTAACAACTACCGTCCGATCTCTATCCTTCCCCCCGCTCTCTAAAACCCTAGAAAAAATAGTATCTGTTCAGCTCTCTGAGTACCTGTCCAAATATGACATAATGTGCCCAGAATAACATGGTTTCTGCCCAGGACACAGTGCCACTACTGCTCTTCTGGAGTTCTCGCAATACCTGTACTCTGCTCTTGACTCCGGCAACCTTGCCGGAGCAGTGTTCATAGACCTCTCCAAGGCTTTTGACACTATTTGTCACCCCCTTCTGTTCGACTCCCTCCACCAACTTGGCTTTTCTGCTAGCCCCCTTGCCTGATTCTCCAGCTACCTCTCTGCTAGATGTCAGCATGTGAAGATAAATAGCTCCCTGTCCAATACCTGGTCCATTCATTCCGTGGTACCCCAGGGCTCCATTCTGGGCCCTGTACTTTTCAACCTCTACCTCAACACTCTCCCCAGCTCCTGCACAGGAAAAATGCTCCTCTATGCTGACGATGCGGTTCTCTTTGCATCCCGTCCCGATCCCTCTTTTCTCCATATATCCCTCCAGCACACGTACACCAAGCTGAAAAGTGGTTCCTTGACCACTGACTTGTCATTAACCTAAAGAAGACTGAGTCAATACTCTTCTCCTATCACCAAAACAAGGCCAAGAATGCCCCCCTCTTCATTCTCCCCAGTACTCTGCACCCGCTGGAGCAAGTGACCTCTTACAAATATCTAGGCATCACTTTCAACTCGGCTCTCACCTTCCACACCCACATCAATGCCCTATCCTCTAACATAAATTCTCGGATAGGCCTACTATACCGTCATAGAAATTGCCTCCCCCAAGTTACCCTCCAACTGGCCATCACCTCTTCCATCCTGTTGCTAGTGGACTATGGCTTGCCCATTTACGCTGCGGTGGACAATACCTCCTTGACTCAAATCCAGCTCTTAATCAATAACGCCTGCAGGCTTCTGATTGGAGCCCCTAGCCGCACTCACAGTTGCCTGCTCTACTCCACCACCAACCTGCTCACCTTTGAGGAGCGTGTGCGCTACCAGACTTGCCTACTTGCCAAAAAATCTCTTCTAGGGCTCTCCCCCCCCCCAAACTGGTCTCTGCTTCCTTATGGCATGCTTCCTCGTCTGTTGCCACCCGTAGCTCTGTCAAGGCCACCTTTCTGGTGCCCAGAACCAAGACCTTGCTAACCCAGAGGTCCTTTCATTACCGAGCCCCTGCTTGGTTCAACTCCCTCCCACCCTGCATCACAGACATTGCCAAAATTGGTTCCTTCAAAATCGCCCTCCAGAGCCATCTCTTCAATGCTCGTTGCTGTAGATGCACCTAATTAATCCCACTGTGGGATCCTCCTGTCAGGCCTCCCTGACTTGACAACGTCCTCCAGACAGCCTATCCTCTCCCCCTTCCTCCCACCCCACTCTCCATCCCTACCTCCATCCTCTCCAGGTATTATCTAGGTATGTCCAGGGCTGTACCCCCAATGTAACCCATGGGTACCTTGTATTTGACTGTAACCTATTATAAGTAACATTATTATGTAACCTATGTGTACTCTATGTTTAATGTTCTGCACCTGTACTGTTCTCACTGTTGTAACCACACTATGTAACTCTGTCTACCCCCCCTGCGACGAGGTGCCTTTGTAAATGAGTCCATGACTCAAAGGTTGTAAATCCAACTTTTCTAATAAATAAATAAATAAAAACATAGAAGCCCTGCCTCTAATCCCCCACCTAGAAGCCCGCTTCCCATCCCCTACCTAGAAGCTCTGCCTCCAATCCCCCTACCTAGAAGCCCCACTTCCAATCCCCCTACCTAGAAGCCCTGCCTCCAATCCCCAACCTAGAAGCCCCACCTCCAATCCTTCACCTAGAAGCCCGGCCTCCAATCCCCACCTAGAAGCCTCTCCTCCAATCCCGCACCTAGAAGCCCCACCTTCAATCCGGCACCTAGAAGCCCTGCCTCCAATACCTCACCTTGAAGCCTAACCTCCGATCCCCACATAGAAGCCCCACCTCCAATCTCCCACATAGAAGCCTCACCTCCGATCCACCACATAGAAGCCCACCTTCAATACCCCTACCTAGAAGCCCTGCCTCCAATTCCCACATAGAAGCCCTGCCTCCAATCCCCACGAGAAGTTCCACCCAGTCCCCACATAGAAGCCTCCCATCTCTATCCCACCTTGAAGCCCCGCCTCCAATACCTCTACCTAGCTCCAGCCTCCAATCCCCCACCTAGAAGCCCTCCAATCCCCACGTAGAAGTCCTACCTCCAATCCCCTAGAATGCACAAATATAAAAATTAGTTATCTCCACCTATAGATCCTTGCACTGTAGAAAAGTGCTTAAAAATGTGGGGAGTGACTCAAATTCTTCTGGATTCAGAATATCTCTTGTTTTATTCGAGAACATCTACCCAATCAAATACATCACCACATCAAAAGTTGAAATCTTCTTCTAATTTATTCTTCATTCTTTAATGTGGGTTGTAATAATTTTTTTTTTCATTTGATATTTACAAGATACTTTCATTCATGTTGCTTTCATCATTTTATAGCTTTCAGCGTAAATATAATCATATTGCTTTCATCATTAATAGCTTTCAACTTTAGTTAACGTTTCAGGGCTGAAAATGTCCCTTCATCAGAACTTGAAAGCTGTAACATATAAAATAAAGAAATTTAATCTTGTAATTCTAACAGTCCTTTAGATGTCATTTATATATTGACAGTAATGTTTGCAGTGTTTGGATCATACCTCCCGAAATAAGCTGTGCAATGCTCCTTGGAAAAAGTTATGTTTTCATTTTACTGTGGCCTCTCTAAACTGAGAAGAAAATACAGAAACGATGCTAGAGTAGCAGAATTCCAAAAACTTTTTTTCTTTATATGCAAGTAAATTGGGGAGTTAAATTGCTGGATTGTTTTTCACATTTCTTTTATAAAAGGAGGATGTTCTTTTCAAAAATAATGTACTACCTTCAAATAAAAAAAGGAGAGATGAAATCAATTTTTTCTCTCTGTCTTTAAAACCGTCCCCTTTTCCTACAAAATAATTGTAGGCTGTGTTATTTTTTGACTCATGCCCAAACACTAAATATACATATTTTTTCAACATTTTATTTATAATGCAGCTTGCCTTTATTGTAAAGGAGCTTGTATGGAGCTGACGGTTTAGAAAGCCAATGTTTTTAATTGCTCAAAGTGAAGAGCACTACACGCCGCCATTAGCCCAGACGCCAGAAATGGGTGTTAGTCAAAACGCTGCTTTGCTGTGCAGCATGAAGGAGGCCGAGCCGTGAGAGTCACACTGATAAGTGTAGCATGATGAAGTCACCGTAATGACTAACTCCCACGGCTCAGTCTAATTAAAGAAACCGCAGATAGCTAAAATGAGCAGTCCACTGTCTCCCCCCAATTTAAATCATTACTTAAAATATTTCTGTAGATAAATAGTGTGGATATAAAGGGGCATCCCAAACCACGAAAAATGAAATAAGTATAGTTTTAAGGTTATGTTTACATTAATGTGCTCAGGGTCACCCAAATATGACCTTCCATTAACAAAGGAGTTGGTTACCAAAATAACTGTTAAAACTGTGAAATTTGAATATTCTATGCTTAATTTGCAACATTTTAACAAAGTAAATAACCATCATATTAACATAGAGGAAAGGAAACTTCACATGCAGCAAAAGTATGCGTGCTGTCACTTGGTGATAGCTCAGGGTCACCAAATTTGACCTCCCATCTGACATGCTACCGTTAAGCTTATGTTTCTAAAAATATGCAACAACTCAAAAGCGAGTTCTAGCCTTGCAAGAAATTATTGATAACATTTTCGAATCATCTAGTTTAACCTACTTTTAACAAAATTACAACTGACCTCTTTCTTATAAAAAAACAAAGTACCAATCAGAGGATCCCAATTTCTGTATACACACAAAACTTTTCAAGGACTTCCAACAATATCATGCCATTAAAACTATCCTAGTTAACATAAAGAACTTATATTGTTGTAAATATAATAAAGATGCTAAAATGAACCATATTATTAAGGGGCATCTAAATTTACAAATTGTCTAAAGATACAGTAAGAAACTGAAATACTCTTATAACAGTTAGCCCTCATATATCATGGCATCTGCGCAATTTCCTATAGAGACAAGTCAAAAAAAATCACAGTACTAATGGAAACCAAAACTTGAATACTAAAGGATAAAATTATTTTGATGATCTACTGACTAAATACGTGTGTGCTCTTTGTACATTGAAAAATGTACTCAACAGTGTGCTTGTGCCACAAGTAACATACATAATTTTCACAAAGTTAAATAATGAGAGACCAATTTAAGCTCTCATTAAGTCCATATCTACTTTTGAAAGTTTTAAGTGTGAAAATCCACCATGCTTCTCTTCTTAGCATTTTTGTGTGTCAGTCACTTCCATCCATTGTGGGTTTTTTTTTCACTTTTTTATACCTAAGAACTTAAAGGATGAAATCTGGTGTGAGTGGGAATTAAAGCGACATGCTACTGTGGATTTTTCATCTTTACATCATATTTTGCTTTTGTGTTCAGAGATTCTTATTTTCAAAGATCGTGATGTTTGTCCAATGTAATATTTTGAACAAGGGCAAATGATGCAATAAACAGCATGGTCGGAACTACATGTGATAAAATCCCTAATTTCAAATGTTTTTTCTTGACAAGTACTTTTTATATGTTTTGTCTTTAAACAATTGTTACAGTGAGTGCAGTTACCACAATTGTAGAATCCTTTTATGTCTCTGTTGAGCCATGTAGTCGGTGGGGGATCTGTTTTCCAGTGTTGTGTTCTTATAGTATGATTTCTAATATTTTTTGTTGTTCTTGCTGTGATCCATGGTTTCTCCGCGAAAATAATATTTCCATGTTCTGTAGTTTGCAATAGATTCCAGTTTTTCAAGATTGTATTTTTAATGGAATTGAAATGTTCTGAGTATGTTGTACTCATATTTATTTTGTTGCTCGCTGGTAACCCTAGACTTATTATTAGTTTTTTGTCTTGCTTGTTGTAAAATTTGCCGACTGTAGCCTCTTTGTGCAAATCTCAAGGATAGGTTATCCAAATTCATTTCACACAAAATTTCATTTCCACTATTTCTTTTTACTCTTAGCATTTGTCCATATGGTATACTTCTTTTTAAACTTGGAGGATGAAAACTTTTTGCATGAAGAACTGTATTTTTTGCTGTCTGTTTCCTATATAGATGTGTGACTATTATATTATTTTGAATCAAAATCATTAGATCCAGAAATGACACTTTCTCTGAACTGTATTCCATGGTAAATTGCAGATATTCCGTGCAGGAATTGAAGTAACGTTGAAATTCATGTAACTTTTCCTCTGTATCATTCCAAATAATAAACAAATCATCAATGTATTGTTTATACAAATGAAGGAGGGACTGAATATATTCTGTTGATTTTGAATATAGTCATTTTCAAATTCTCCCATCAAGATATTAGCAAACGATAGTGCCAAGGTCACTCCCATGGCTGTCCCTTGTAACTGGAAGAAGCATTGATTTTCAAATTTGAAATAGTTATTATTCAGGACAAAATGTGTTAGAATTAAAATTAACCTTTTGTCTGGTTGATTCTTGTCTCTTTGATCTAGTCTTTTTTCCAGTTCTCTAATGCCTTCTTCATGTGGTTTACTGGTATAAAGATTTTTAACATCACAAGTAATCAATATGCATTTGTTTAGTTATATCTCAGTTTCATTTAACCACTCCAGTATCTCTATGCAATATTTTGTATCTTTTATACAGGATGGTATTGATGGAACCAGATCTTTTATATAAAAATTCACATATTGTAATAATCTTTCAGTTATAGAACATATACCTGAAATTGTAGGTCTGCCGGGAGGTGCCATGTTGCTTTTGTGGATTTTTGGGAGGCAGTAAAATAGTGGTATTCTTGGATGTTCATTTATTAAATCTTTAACCAGCCATTCATCAATTTGTCTCTGACTAAGTGCTTCCTGTAAAATTTCCTGTATTCTATTCTTTAAATTCTCCAGCAAGTATTTTAGGTACTTCTTGATAAATTTCTCTGTTATTTAGTTGACGTAAACATTATTTTTTATAGTCTTCATAGTTCATAATGACTACTCCCCCACCTTTGTCAGCTGGTTTGATGATGATAGATTTGTCATTTTCCAGATTTTGAAGAGCATCTTTTTCTAATTTGGAAATATTGTGTTTTAGTTTCTTATTTTCACTTTGGTGTATAATTATTTCAATTTCCCTATTAACCTTTTCAGTGAATGCCACAATATTATTCAGGATATTATAATTGGGATCACATTTTGATTTAATTCCTAGAGATTGTTTGAGTGATGTTTTAATTTTAGTTTCTGGTGTATCTGCAATCATGTTTTCAGGTAAAGAGAAATAATGTTTTAAACAAATTTTCCTGTAAAATCTTTCTAGACCTAATTTAAGTTCAAAAGGATCTAATTTTTGCGTTATGCAAAATGATAAACCTTTGTTTAATACTTTGTTTTCTGTAGAAGTCAAAGTTATGTCAGAAAAATTTAATATTATTACATTTGTGCTGTCTTCAATCTGGTGTCGTGTACCCTGTTTTTGTCTCCTTTTCCTCCATGATCTTGTCCTTGTCCTTTGTCTTTTTCTGTGTCTTTTGTTTGTGTAGTTCTGGATGGGACTGGTATTTCGTGCCTTCCTTAAAAAGGTTTACCTGTGTAAAAATCCTCTCTTCTATTGTAAGAGTCTTGATATTGGAAATCTCGGAAGAAATATGGTCTAAATTGTTCATTAAATGGACCTTGCCACCCATAATTATTTCTATTTCTAAAGAATCGCTTTTGCCTTCTGGTATATCTTTGTCTGTTCCCACACTTTTGTCTATTGGAATCAAAACTGTCTGAATCAGAAGTATGGCCTGAGATGTCGGTGTCATCTATATTATAATATGTTGTTTGTCTTTCATATCTTTTCCAGTTATACACATGTCCATCTCTATAATCATTGATATCCCTTCTGAATTTTGATAATTGAATTCCTTTGATATGATTGTCATATTCTTTCATAGATTTTTCTATTCGTTCTAGTAGTTTATTAATTTTGTCTTTGTCAATTGTATCCCGGATAGATTTTTCTATTTCTTCTATTTCTAATAAGACATTGGAATGTTCAGTGGTCATTGCTTCTATTAATAACATAAAATCAAAAGAGCATTTGCTCCTTGTTCCATCCCATTTTTCCATAAAACCTTTAGAGGAAAAGCCCAAGTTCAGTTCCACCAATACTCGTAAGCCCCTACATAGAAGCCTCATCTCTGATTCCCCCCACCTAGAAGCCCCACCTAGAAGCCTCACATCCAATACCCCTACCTAGAAGCCCAACCTCCAATCTCCCACCTAGTCAAAGTCAAATTTATTTAAAAAGACGCCCAATCCCAAAGGCTCGGGGAGCCGCACAAAACTATACAGCATTTCATACCGTATGAATTATAAATTAAAATATAACATACATATAAAATTACTCCCCAAAGGCTTGCAAAAATAGGAAGGTCTTTAGGAGACCCTTGAAGGCCATTATAGTGGGAGCCTCCCTAACTACAGATGGCAAAGAGTTCCAAAAAGCGGGAGTGGCGACACTAAAAGCTCGGTCCCCCGCAGACTTTAATCTCGCTCTAGGAACTGTTAGGAGGCCACCACTAGAGGAGCGGAGATCACGGACAGAGGTGGAAAGTACCAGGAGATCAGACAGGTAACCAGGGCCCTGCCCGTGTAGGGCCTTATAGGTGAGAAAACCCACCTTGAAGAGTACTTTCCATCTGACAGGCAGCCAGTGCAATTCGCGCAGTATAGTAGTAATATGGCAAAATTTGCTTTGCCCGGACAAAAGCCGGGCAGCAGCATTTTGCACTAGCTGTAGTCTACGAAGAGAACCTCCAGAGACCCCGAGATAGAGGGCATTACAGTAGTCAAGCCTAGAAGTGACTAAGGCATGTATCAAGGTAGGGAGGTCCAGAGCCGGAATAAAGGGCTTAATCCTGGCAATGTTTCTAAGATGGAAAAAACAGGAACGAACCACAGAGGATATTTGAGCCTCCATGGACAGGTTCCTGTCAAAAATCACACCAAGATTTCGCACCCATGGGGAGGCCATCAATGACACAGCTCCTAGCACAAGGCCAGTTGCAGAATCGGAGGCCATCCCGTCACGAACTCTGTTCGACTCCACTACCAATACCTCAGTCTTGTCAGGGTTCAGTCGCAGCCAGCTGGAGGCCATCCAGTCGTTAATCTCAGCCAGACAGATATTTAGCACATCTACTGCGTTTGGTGTTCCTGGGGCAAAGGATAAGTACAGCTGAGTATCATCGGCATAGCAATGAAAACTCAGACCATACTTCCTAATGATCCCCCCCAAGGGCAGCATGTATACTGCGAACAACATTGGGACCAATACCGAACCCTGAGGGACTCCACACGAAAGGAGGCAGGGTGCAGATGAGAAATTACCCATCACAACCCGTTGCCTCCTATTCGTGAGAAATGACTCAAACCACTTGATGACAATACCGGTGAGTCCACATAACTCCCTCAGGTGGAAAAGCAACACACAATGGTCCACAGTATCAAATGCTGAAGAGAAATCAAGGAGAACAAGAATTGTCTTGTCCCCCCGGTCTCTAGCCCTGAGGAGGTCATTCTGCACCCGAATTAACACAGTTTCAGTGCTATGTCTGGCCCGAAAAGCTGACTGGAAGGGATCATACAACTCGTGGGTCATGAGATGTTCTCCTAACTGAAGCGATACCACCTTCTCAACAATCTTCTCCAAAAATGGAAGATTGGAGATAGGATGGTAATTTGCCCTAATCTCCGGATCCAGAGAAGCTTTCTTTAAAAGGGGTCTCACCAGAGCCTCCTTCAAGGCATCTGGAAAGACACCCTGACTCAAGGAGCACCGGACAATCAGGGCAAACACCGGGCCAACAGTGTCGGTGCACCTCATTAAGAAGCGCGTTGGCACGGGATCCAGTTCACAAAAGGTATGCTTCAAGTTGTCCGCCACCTCAATAACCTCATGAACCTCCACTGGCCTAAACTCTCCCCAACTAGGCAGAGTGCTCTTAGAACACAACTGACGACCACTGACAGCAATGATATTACTGGCTGAAGAAACCTCCCGCCGGATCAAAGACACCCTGTCCGAGAAAAAACGAGCAAAATCCTCACAATCCTCATTTGAGGAAACTCTTCCAGGCTGAAGACAGGACGGATGAAGAAGTCTATCAACAGTCCGGAAAAGTGAGGCTGGTTGGCTTCTCCCAGCAGCAATCTCCCGAGACAGAAATGCTGTCTTCTTTTGGTTGATTGCCTCCTGATATGCGCAATAATGCGCGCACAGGATCAGTTTGTCAGTCTCCAGATGGGACTTCCTCCAGCGACGCTCTAATCTCCGACCCAACTTCTTCATTTCCCTGAGATCACCGTCATACCAAGGAGACCTCAGGTATGAAGCTCTGGGTCGTACACGGATAGGTGCGAGGGAGTTGATGGTGCCGGACAACACCTTATTATAGGTGTCTACCCCGCATCAACAGCTCCGACGCATGCATCACCCATACTAGATAAATCAACTGCCGCCATAAAACCCTCAGGGGTAAGATCACTTAAAGGGCGGCAGCGAATCATCTCAGCAGGGGAAAAATTTTTGACGGGAGCCATGAACGTGAACTTCACCGTGCAATGATCAGACCAAAATACCTGATCAATTGCAAGATCAACGATCTCAAGTCCCAGTGAGAACACCAGGTCCAATGTGTGGCCATCGTAATGAGTAGGTGCTCCAACAAACTGCACCAGCCCCAAAAGGGACATACTCTGCAGAAACTCTCTGGCGCACTTTTGAGCTTTATCCTCGTCCCAAACATTGAAATCCCCCAGAAAAATACATTGTGGGGAATCCAATGTTTCGCCGGCAACAAACTCGGCGAATTCCTGCAGGAACCTCCCCATTGGGCCAGGAGGGCGATAGATGAGGAGGATCCTGCAGCCCACGCCAAGTCCTCCACGAATGGCCACACACTCAAATGAACCTGGGGTTCCCACCTGGTGCACGGTGAAGGTCAGGCTCAATCTAAAACAAATGGCTACACCGCCGCCCCTGCGATTTTCTCTGGGGCAGTGCACCACAGTATATCCTGAGGGGGCTGCAGCCTCAAAAACAGGGCCAGCATCATCTCCCAACCAGGTCTCCGTAATGCAAGCCAGGTCGACCGATGAAACCAAGGCGGCGATAATTGCCGTCTTGTTTCTGATCGACCTGGCATTGCATAGCACCGCTGTCAGAGATGTAGAGGGTGACGCAGCCCTTTGGGTTACCTGACCACTCGGCCTGGTGGTCTCCCTGGAAATAGGCACCAACCACGTCTGGCTTCTCCTAGATGCTCTACTTACTCCAGGGTGTCTCCTGGACTTAACCACCTCTATCCTTTGATCAACCCGCTCCTGGTCATCTAGAAGCCCCGCATCCACTCCCCCACATAGAAGACCCCTTACCAGTCCCCCACATACAAGTGCTGCCTCCATGCCCTGCAGAGAGGCCCCGCCTGCAGTCCCCAAATGGAAGCCCCACTCCCCCATGGAATTCCTTCGTCCATTCCCTCAACACGATTCCTGCTGTGGTTCCCCCCAGATATAAACCCATCTCTAATGCCCTATACAGAAACCATGCCTCCATTCCTCCTACATAGAAATCTCATTTGTACTGAGGTCAAGAGAAAGGGGTTGAAGGAGAGTGGGCTGGGGGAGAAGGCTCCTGATGTTTAGATGGGCAAACTTTAACCCATTTATAAGATTTGATGAAAGAGAAGGAAGTGGGCCTGGATTGCACTCAATATCACCAAATATGAGTAGCAGTAAGCCTATCAGGATTTTTGTGGCAAGAGCAGAGAATTTTGTGATAAGGTAGTAGGATGTGGAATTGTTGATGGTCTAAGGGGGGTGGTATAAGCATGAAAGTTGGCCGATTTATATAGAAACTTGGGGGAAGGATTGTTGGACCCAGAGTCCAGGTATTATTGGTCATGGTGGTAGATAGAGGAGAGGAGGAGGATGGGGTAGGGGATAATGGAGACACATAGAAAGGGGTTGTAACTGATGTGGGAAAGCAAGAGGAGAGTTGGGAAAGAATGGCAGATAGGGAGACGAGGAGGGAGAGGAGGTAGAAGGTTTTATAAAACCTAGTGCGGTATAGGAAAATAGAGTGAACCAGGTACGGTTGAGATTCTAGTTGAGGGGAAAGAGCTGTAAAACCAGTGCCCTCAAGTGGTAGAGCTCTATAACATGCAAATGGGAAAGTGGGGAGATAAAAAAAAAACAAAAAAACTAGAGCACAGGGAATTGGAGACCATGGGCCTCCCCTTCCTACGCACTGTCTCCAAATAAAACCATCAAAAGGTTTAAAATCATTTAGTTAATGATTTTTTAAGCAGCCAAATTAGTTTACAGCTGAATGTGTCTTGGCTTTAAAAGGTTTCATTCCCAGTAAGAAGATATATTTACCGTATTATGAACAATATTCAAGAATTATGCATTAGTCATACTTTTCCATACTCCTCTCCTTATTACTTCCTATGGGCTGCAACTGTTAGTCCCCCAAAAATCTGCTAGTAACCTGTGCAGACAGTATAGCTTAGTGGTTAAAGCACTGAGCTACGAACCGAATGACCCTTTAGTTATGGGTTTGAATCCCATATCCACCACATGCACACCGACCTTGAATCAATCACTGCACACGTCAGAGCACTTCAGTGCCCTACACAGAAGGCCCACTTACCCAACTAGAAGCCCCACCTCCAATCCCCAACCTAGAAGCCCTGCCTCCAATCCCCCACCTAGAAGTCCTGCCTCCAATCCCCCACCTAGAAGCCCAACCTCCAATCCCCCACCTAGAAGCCCCTCTTCCAGTCCCCCCAACTTGAAGCTCCGCCTCCAATGCCCCACCTAGAAGCCCCACCTTCAGTTCTCCGACCTAGAAGCCCCACCTTGAATCCCCTACATACGAGCCTCACCTCCAATCCCACTAATACAAGCCCTAACTCCAATCCACCACTTGGAAGCCCCACCTCCAGTCCGCTACCTAGAAGACCTGCCTCCAGTTCCCCACCTTGAAGCCCCGCCTCCAGTCCCCCACATACAAACCCCGCTGCCAATGCCCCCACATAGAAGGCCTGATTCCAATACCCCCATCTGGAAGCCCACCTACAAGCCCTGCCTTCAATCCCCCCATATATATATATATATATATATATATATATATATATATATATATATACTATATATATCTTCTCACTGGGAATGGAACCTTTTAAAGCCAAGACACATTCAGCTGTAAATTAATTTGTCTGCAAAAAAATCATTAACTTACTGATTTTAAACCTGTTGATGGCTTTATTTTGAGACAGTGCATAGGAAGGGGAGGCCCGTGGTCTCCAGTGAATTCCCTGTGCTCAAGCTCAGCACAAGAATTACAATAGGTACCAACATCTTCATGAACTCCAGGCCAGTAAAATTTGTACAGCAATCTGGCAAGGGTGCAATCCCTTCCTTAGTGACCAGCCATGGGACTATTGTGCTATCTGTAACAACTCTGTTCTATACTTCTGTGGTATAACCAGTTGTTCTGTCTGTTCCTGTGTCTGAGGTTTAACCCAAACTCTGTACAGTAACCCATTACTTTAAACATTAGTCCACCCTGTTTTGGTTTCACCCCCGGCTGCTTAAAATAACCGTGGAGAGAGACATTGTTAGCTTTATCTGAAATAAAATCACAATCCGTTATCAGTGTAGCTTCAGCATTTTCATATTTTAACCTTTTATGTCCATTCGCCATTTGCTGCCGCCGTTTCTTCAGGCATCTTCTTTCTTTCCTGGATTTCTGGATCTTGGAGTTGTGCTCAAACAAGTCCGAATCAAAATCACTGAAAGGAAAAGTGTCCCCACCATCTGAAATTTTCTTTGTATGAGACTTTGTCACCAATGCTGCTGAAACATCAGGATTTCTAGGGACGTGGATATGTTGTTCAATCCACACTTATTGGCAGGTTCCTTGCCGCATTAAATCTTGCCGGAAGGTCTTCAAGCTGGTTCCTCCCACCCACCCACCGGGTGATAAAACTCTCTGCTCCTTCCATAGCATAGCTCTTCCTTACGGCTTAGAGCTCAGGTTCCCTCATGAGCTCTGCGTTTAGGCCTGGATCCAAACTCGTCGGTTAAACCGAAACTTATTCTTAAATTTGTAGACTTCGGTCTGTTTCTTCCTTCGCGGCTGCGATGGACAAATCGACTCCTGGATTTCGGCGGTGCCCTTGCAGGCAGAAGATGTCTCGGACCGATCCACACTCCATGTGCGTTTACTGCTTTTGGCTTGAGCACGATCCGCAGGCCTGCGAAGTGTGCAAGTCCTTTTCAGTCAACGTCCTCGAAGAACGTGCTGCCAGACTTGAACTTGGGCACCCTGAGAGACATATTCCTCCGGTGAAGTCGAAGGAGGCCCGTTGGGCGGTGTCCACAGCGGCGGGCTCGGCTGAGCAACTTGAGCAGATGATTGCCCTCGAGGAAGAGGCGGCGCATGCCGCAGCATCATCATTCTTGGTCGCGGCATTTATCCCACTCTCCTTGGGTTCTTCCTACATGGCTTCTTTCAAGGAGCTTTGTCAGTCCCTCTCTACAAAAGGTGAGGGTCCATGGAGACATTCCTCTCGGTCCAAGAAGAACGACTCTAAGGGTAAGTCCCACCGTCAACGTTCGTGGGAGAGGGAGAGGTCCCCTTCCCCGGATAGTCGACACTCTACTTCGGTCGAGGTTGAGGCTAAGGCCGCTGGCTTCATGGTGTTCCCGTCAGGTCAGCTGGCTGAGACACCCGTTGACGCAGTCGAGATTTTTCTTGACCCGTCGGACAGGCTGTCGACTGGAGAAGCCGATAACCCTTCTTCACCAGTTCCCCCGGTGGAAACCGAGGACTTGCTTGTGCCTCCTGTGCCGGAGTCCCCGGTTAAGGTTCCCGAGCCGAGGGAGGAACAGGTTTCCTCCGCGCCCTCCCAGACCCACCCTTGGAAACACTGAAGGCCTCGGTCTCGGACCTCCTCTCGGTCCAGTCGATCCCGCTGGCGCCATCATTCTCGGCACCAAGGGAAGCGGCGGCGCCACTCCTCCTCGTCTTCATCCTCCTCGGAGGATAGGCTCGGGCACAAATTGTGTCAGCGCTACGAGGACTTGATGTGGCAGCAGCTCCTTCTGACCGGGAACAAGCGACTCCATCGCCTTCCCCGGCCATTAAGTGGCTGTCTTCTGAGCAGCCAAAACAACCCCTTGTGGTAATCGAGGAGCCGAAGCCGGCACCGGTTGTTCCGCCAAAACCAGCTGCACCACCCATTGTGGTGGAACCCCCGCCTCCACAACCTAAAACTGGGGCTCCGACCAAGGATTCTCGGTCAGGTCAGGGGCTGCCCCATCGGTTGTCGGTCACCCTCACTCCTGATCGGCCTCGGCAGGTGGAGGGTGGCTCAGGCCCTCGGCAGCTGTTTGCAGACTCCTCAGAGTCTGATGATGACTCTTCCCTGTTCTCCAGGCCCCTCGACCTGGAGTCCACTGCGGGACAGTCAGTGGATGAGAGCCCATCCTCGTTCATGGGAATGCTTCGGCTTATCTCAGAGTCTACTGGGATGAAGCTCGAACCCGTGTCAAAGCGGGCCAAGTATCCACTCATGGAGATACTGGACCGAGAGGATTCTCCCACGGAGGCCTTTCCGGTGGCTGAAGCCATTGTTGGCCCAACTCTGGAGTTATGGCAGCAGCCGGCTTCGTGTCCTGCTCCTTCGGCCAGGATGGCCAGGAAGTATGCGGTCCCCACCGGCTCACTCTCCGGTTTTTCGGAGCACCCCTCTGTGGAGGGGCTTGTGACCGACAGTGTTTTCCGGCGTTCTGGAAATGCTAGGGATGTGGACAAGCCTCCCGACAAAGAGTCCAAGAAACTGAACTACGCCGGGCGAAAAGTCTACGCCGCATCCTCCTTAGGCCTTCGTCAGGCCAGTTCGGCCGTTCTGATGACACACTTTTCCCACGCCATTTTGGGCTCCCTGGATGAGGTGATTCCTCATCTCCCAGCTGACCTCCAGACTACGGTCAAGCAGGTGCGGGATCAGGGAAGGGCGGTGGCAAAGCAGCAAATCCAAACTGCTCTTGACATTGGAGACTCTTGTGCTTGGTCAGTAGTGGCCGCAGTGGCCATGCACCGCAGAGCTTGGCTGCAGATCTCCACCTTCACGGTGGATACCCAGCACAAGCTGGCAGATGTACCCTTCCTGGGTATCGACTTGTTCGGTCCCGGAGTGGAGGGTTATCTGCAGAGGATCGAGAAGTCCAATGCCACCTTGGACTCTGTCACGTCTGCCCAGAAGGACAAAGACCGCCAGCAGCAGCATAAGCCCTTTCGGCCTTCTGCCCCTGCAGCATGTCCAGCCCAGCAACACCAGCACCAGGGCCAGAGGCTCGCACTTGGCACCCCAAAGCCAAGCCTGCAGCTTCCTCCTGCAGGAAGCCGGGAGGGAAAGGCGCAGGAGGTCCCGCGGCCGGTCCTTCCTCCAAGCCTGTCCAGTGACAGGTTCAGGGGTTTTGCCCCCAGCCTTGTCACTCCCCCCTGGGTTCCCCCCATGGGGGGATGACTCCGCCACTTCCTTTCCGCCTGGTCAGCTATCACCATGGACCGCTGGGTGTTGGAAGTGGTAGGAAAGGGTCGGCCCCTGGAATTTGAGCAGGCCCCACCCTATCGAGTCGTCGCCCCACGGGGGGGCTACGGGGTCCGCAGCCTCTCTGTCGGCTCGTTGAGCCGACATTGCCCTGCTCCTCCAGAAGGAGGTGATCAGGAAGGTGGCGGATCCTCCACTAGACCCAGGATTTGTGTCCAGGTATTTCCTGGTCCCAAAATGGACAGGGGGCGGGTGCCCCATCCTAGACCTACACAACCTGAACAAGTTCCTAAGGTCTCCAACCTTCAGAATGGTGACTGTGACACAGATCATTCCATCCTTGGAACGAGGCGTGTGGTTCTGTTCTCTGGACCTCCAGGATGCGTTCTTTCACGTCCCAATCCGTCCGTCCCACCAGCAATTCCTCCACTTCAGAGCGGAGGGGTCCCTTTACGAGTTCCGGGCCATGCCCTTCGGCCTTTCTTCAGCTCCCAGGGTCTTCACCAAATGCATGGCAGTGGTGACAGCATTCCTGCGGCGCTGAAGGGTCCGGGTGTACCCTTACCTGAGCGACTGGCTGATTGCAGCCCCTCCAGACCGGAGGTGGGCGGTCCAGGGATCTGGCCCTCAGGTCTGCTCTCAGATTGGCCTCCTCATCAAGCGAGGCCAAATCGAACTTCGTGCCAACACAGGTGATTCAATTCATCGGGGCAGAGCTCGACTCTCTTGAGCAAACCTACGCTCCCGGTGGACAGGGCCGAGGTTCTTTCCTCCTTGCCCAATCATTTCTGGTTGGCAGGTGATGCCCTGCCGGGACTTCCCTGTGCCTCCTGGGCCTCATGGCGGCCTGCACCAGCGTGGTCCGTTGTGCACTGGCACATGCGTCCCCTTCAATGGGGACTGGCCGGCCAATGGTCACAGCGCTCCGGTCCTCTGGACCAGCCAGTGGCAGTGACCCAGGAGATGTGGAATGCTCTGCAGTGGTGGATCGTTCCAGCTCATCTGCAAGAGGGCATCCCGTTTGTCCGCCCCGAGCCGACGGTCACTGTAACGACCGACGCCTCTCTGATGGGTTGGGGTGCCCATCTGGGGTGCACAGAGCGCACAGCCTCTGGTCTCCTCAGGAGTCCCGATGCCACATCAACCTGCTGGAGCTTCGAGCGGTCCGACTAGCCCTCACCGCCTTCGCTCCGTTTGTACGGGGTCAAGTGGTCCAGGTCCAGACTGACGATACCACGACCATGTACTACCTAAGCCGCCAGGGCAGGATGCGCTCCTTGCCCCTGTGCAAGGAAGCTCTTCGCACTTGGTCCCTCATGAGCAGTCTGGAGGCGGATCTCCTAGCCATCCATGTGGCAGGAGCCTCCAACACTCTGGCCGATGCCCTAAGCCGGATAGGGGCTGCATTTCATGAGTGATCACTCCTGCCGGAGGTAGTACATGATCTCTTCTCCCACTGGGGCACACCTCAGGTGGACCTGTTTGCCTCCAGGGAGAATGCGCAGCTGAGGCTGTTTCATGCCCGCCCCCCCTCAGCAGGGCTCGCTGCAGGGGATGCCTTCTTGAGCCGTGGACCCGGGCCTCTTCTCGCCTTTCCCCATTTCCCTTGATCCACAAGGTGCTTCTCAAGGTGAGAGGGACAAGGCGCAGGTGATTCTGGTAGCCCCAGACTGGCCCCGCCAGTTCTGGTATCCGGATCTCCTCAGCCTCAGCTCCAGGCTACCAAGGCGGCTTCCAGCCTGCTCGGACCTGATCTCAGTCAATCAGGGGAAGGTACTCCACCGGACCTTCAATCCCTGTACCTGTCGGCCTGGTTCCTGAGCGGCTAGAGTTCCAGGCCTTGGGTCTTTCCGACGATGTCCTCAACGTTGTTGAGGCATCCCGTAAGGAGTTGACCAGAAAATGCTATGTCTTCAAGTGGAAGAGATTCTCCATTTGGTGTCAGGATAAGGGGTTGGACCCTTCCTCCTGTTCCTTGACCAGCATTCTGGACTACCTGTGGTCCCTTTTTCAACTAGGGCTTTGGTCGACGACCCTTAAGGTGCATCTGGCAGCCATCTCTGCTTACCGGGTGTGGGCCAGGAAGCAGTTGGTGGCACAGGAGAAAGTGGTCGGGCGCTTTTCCAAAGGCCTTGATCACATATCCCCTTCGGTGCGAGAACCTCCACCTCCATGGGATCTACTGCTGGTATTGGCTAAGCTCATGGGCAAGCCATTCGAACCGATGCACAGGTGTGACATCTCTCACCTGTCATGGAAGACTGCCTTCTTGGTGGCTATCACGTCAGCCAGAAGGATGGGAGAGCTCCAGACACTTTCCATCAGGTCCCCTATCTGGTCTTCCACAGGGACAAGGTTGTCCTGCGCCCCCACCCGAAATTCCTTCCGAAGGTGGTGTCAGAGTTTCACCTTAACCAGGTGTTGACTCTGCTGGTGTTCTGCCCCAATCACACCTCGGAGGCCGAATATAGGCTCCATACTTTGGACCCTAGAAAAGCGCTCTCTTATTATAAGGAGCGGACGGCTGAGGTTCGGGGAGAGGTTCGCCAGCTGTTTGTCGCCTACGCTGAAGCCGCACCTGGCAGACCTGCAGCCAAGTGGACGATAGGCAGGTGGGTCACCTCCTGCATAGATCTCTGCCATAGGTTGGCGGGCATGGAGCCTCCCAAAGGGATAAGAGCTCATTCTACCCGCCATACCGCTGCATCGGTGGCTGCTTCCAGGGACGTCCCTATCCAGGAAATCTGCAGGGCTGCTACCTGGAAGTCAGCTCACACCTTCATTACCCACTACCACGTCGACCTTGAGTCACGTCGGGATGCTGGTTTTGGGACCTCGGTTCTCCAGTCCTTGTTTCCTAAATAGGGGGTGTGCGCCTTGCCTCCCTCCTCTCGGAGAACTGCTAGGAGTCTGCCAATAAGTGTGGATTGAACAACATATCCATGTCCCTAGAAATACAGTTTACTCACCTGTAACAGGAGTCCTAAGTGGTATATGTTGTTCATCCACTAACCTGACCTCCCGGCTGACGCACAACCTGACTTCCAGCGGATTAGATCTGGCGTCATGGTGAGCCGAGAGTTTTATCACCCGGGTGGGTGGGAGGAGCCAGCTTGAAGACCTTCCGGCAAGATTTAAAGCAGCAAGGAACCTGCCAATAAGTGTGGATGAACAACATATACCACTCCTAGAATTCCTGTTACAGGTGAGTAACCTGTATTTACTCCCTCTTTGATTAACTCAGTAGATCCTGGAAAGTCATTTCTAACAATCACAGGCATAGGTAACTTACGTGCTACCCCCACTTTCATTTGGTGCAACACACCCTTAATGGTTAGAGTCACTTGGGTGGTGGGATAGTATCGAGTGTCCCCATGGGTGCAGATGATAGCAGTACCTGGTCTTTTTGCACAGTGTTTTCCCAGCACTCCAACATGCGCTAGTGTCTGTCTGCTTCCCGAATCAATGACAGTCTTATCCCCCACCTTCACATCTGTTAAGTACTTGCCCCAATTTGCCAAGGACAAATCTGCTTCAGTGCTACTCTCCGTACTACTGCAGTTTCTTGTAATATGGCCTAGCTTATTACAGTTATAGTAGATAACATCTTTGGGCACAAATTTGTTACCCCCACCAGAGTTCATCAGGCTTGGAGTTTAAATGGGAAAAAGTGTGTCTTACCAGTGCTTGGCTGTTACCTTGCTGCTGTGGCATCTGTCTGGCCATTTGGTAATCCTCGGCCAAAGAAACAGCCTTTTCTCCACTGTCTGGTCAATGTTCCTTTACCCAAAGCTGCACATCTGTAGGCAGGATGCTGATGAATTGCTCCATTGCAAATGTGTCGATGATGTGTGGGACTGTTTTGCTTTCTGGTTGGAGCCATTTTATTAGGAGTTCTCTGAGCCGAGTGAAGGCTTCTCGAGGATTGTCGATTGAGTTGTACTTCAAAGATCGAAATCTCTGTCTGTAGGTCTCTCCTGAGATATACCTTTTCAGGATTTCGCTTTTCACCAGGTCATAGTTTTCTGACTGTGCAGTGTCCATATTGCTGTAAGCAAGTTGAGCTTTCCCTGTCAGGTAGGGTACCAGTCTGACTGTCCATTGTTGTTTCGGCCATTGGCAGGCTGTGGCAACTCTTTCAAAAGTTGTCAGGTATGCCTCAATATCATCCGAGGGACACAACTTTGTAAGTTTAATGGTTTTTATGTTGCTTGTGTTTTGTTGCTCGTCTGGATCTGTGCCAGATCCTCTGCCTTTTATAGCTTGTGAGGCAACCAGCCATCACTGCTTCTGTCGCTGTATCTCTTCTCTCATCTGCTGCTTCCCTTCTGTCCTTGCAGCTCCTGTCGCTGCATCTCTTCTCTCATCTGCTGCTTCTCTTCTCTCCTCTGCTGCTCCTGTTGCTGCATCTCTTCTTTCTTCTGCTGCTCCATCTTTTTTTGTTATATAGCCCACCATCTGAAAAAGTCCATCAGGCTTTCAGGTTCTGTCACTGCCTGTTCTTTTTCCATAATTTATGTCGGCTGTACAGTCTGAGCTTGGACTTCTGTCTTTGCTAGTTTGGCTGCCATTCTCCTAGTAACCACTCCTGGACTTGGTGCTGCAGAATCCATACCTTACTCTGTGCTTCCCTGGTACTTTTTCCAGTGCCCAAGCACAAAACTCCTGGTTTAAAGTATGCACGGTGAAAATCCCACTTAGGCTGACACTATCTGTCATTGAGGCACAGGTCAGAAAGCATAGGAAAAACCAGGAGCAGTTGTAGAATTCACAAAAAGTATTTTATTTGTTTTACAGTAACAAAAAAAATAAACTTGTTCTGTACAACTATTTACAAAGGCCAAATAAAGAGCCATCTGAGTTTTTCTTCAATCTCTGTTTCCCTCTTTGCAAGCAGTTGCAGTTCTGCAGTATAGTGCAGTGGGTTAAGGCTCTGAGCTGCAGATCTGCAGATCTGGGTTTGAATCCCACAGCCGCCTAGGTGCATACTGTGTGATCCTGAGCAAGTCACTTAACTTCCTTGTGCTACCAGGTCACATCTGGAAACAAGCTGTGGCTTAGTGTGCTACTTCTGGTTAAACAGTGTTCCCTTTCCCTTATAAAGCCTTCCAACCCCCCTTCTTAACAAGCATCCTGTTCTTTCTAAAGTGTTCTAGTATATTTCAGGCAGATGCTGGCAGGAACACACTGTCCCAGAGCTGAGGCCCCATCTCCACAGCTTTTGCAAAAGGCTTAAAAATTGCACTAAGGTAACCTCTCGAGTTTCCAATAGCTTTTTGTAGCCATCTTAAACTATAATTGTATATATTTCAACAGTAACACTATATAATTTTTAAACAAAGGGATCCCACTATCAGTTATGTTTCCACATAATGATTTGCATATATTTTTATATCAGCAGATATGCAAGAGAGGAAAGGACAAACAGCAAGGGAAGACTGAGAGACAGTGAGAGGCAAAGAATTGCGAGACTGTTGGGGTGATCAAATCCTAGGTCCCATGAGAAAATTTGGTTGTGCAACCAGACAAGAGACAGGAAAGGAAAGGACAGAACAGATTCCTGCATTCAAACTCTTTCCATAACAACTAGGACAGGGTCCTATTCCACCCTGTCACAAGGATCAAATGGTCCAAGTCCAGACACACAACACCACGACCATGAACTGCCTCAACAAGCAGGGTGGTATGCACTCCCTGCCTCTGTGCAAGGAAGCTGTCCACATGTTGACCCTTGTGTACAGCCTGGAGGTGGATCTCCTAGCCATCCATGGGGCAGGAGCCTCCAGTCAGCTGGCAGACGCCCTCAGCCGGGTGGGTGAGGCGTCTCTCTAGTGCTCTCTCTATCCGGAGGTAGCTCACAGTCTGTTCTCCAATGGAGCACCCCTCAGGTGGACCTGTTCACCTCCAGGCAGAACACAAAGCTGTGGCTGTTCTGTGCCCGCCCCCCTCCCCCCCAAGCAGGGATCACTGCAGGGGGATGTCTTCTCAAGGCCATGGACCCCAGGCCTCTTCTGTGCCTTCCCTCCACTTCCCTTGATCCACAAAGTGCTGCTCAAGGTCAGGAGGGACAAGGCACAGGTGATCCTGGTGGCTCCGGACTGGCCGCACCAGTTTTGGTACCCTGATATCCTCCGCCTTGGCAGCAGGCTCCCGAGGCGTCTTCCCATACACCTGGACCTGCTCTCCATCAGTCAGGGGAAGGTACTCCACTCGGACCTTCAATCCCTGCACCTGACAGCCTGGTTCCTGAGCGGCTAGAGTTCCAGGCTTTGGGTCTCTCCCAAAGATGTCCTCACCGTGGTGGACGCATCTAGAAAGGAATCAACCAGAAAATGCTATGTCTTCAAATGGAAGAGATTCTCCATGTGGTGTCAGGGCAAGGGGCTAGACCCTTTGTCTTGTCTGGTAGCCAGCATTTTGGACTACCTGTGGTCCCTTTCCAAAGGGGGACTTTGGTCGACGACCCTTAAGGTGCACCTGGCAGCCATCTCTGCTTACTGGGCATGGGCTGGTCAGCAGTCGGTGGCACAGGAGAAGGTGGTCTGGTGCTTTTTCAAAGGCCTTGACCACATTTCCCCTCGGGTGTGTGAACCACCACCACCATGGGACTTGTTGCTGATTTTGGCAAAGCTCATGGGCAAGCCATTCAAACCGATGCACAGGTGTGAGATGTCTCGGCTGTCACGGAAGACCGCCTTCTTGGTGGCTATCAGCCAGAAGGATCAGTGAGCTCCAGGCGCTTTTGGTGGAGTCTCCTTACCTGGTCTTCCACAGGGACAAGGTTGTCCTGTGCCTCACCTCGAAGTTCCTTCCGAAGTTTGTGTCTGAGTTTCACCTGAATCAGGTGATGACTCCTCCAGTGTTCTTCCTGAGTCACACCTCGGAGGCTGAACATAGGCTCCATACTCTGGACCTGAGGTGAGCGCTCGCTTACTATAAAGAGCGCATGGCTGGAGTTCGGGGAGAGTTTTGCCAGCTGTTTGTCACCTAGGCTGAAGCAGCCAAGCAGATGATTGCCAGGTGGATCACATCCTGCATTGATCTCTGCTATAGGTTGGCGGGTAGGGAACTCATTCCACCTGTCATACCGCTGTGTCGATGGCTGTTTCTAGGAACACTCCTATCCAGGAAATCTGCAGGGCTGCTACCTGGAGGTCAGCACACACCTTCATTTCTCATTACCACATTGACCTCAAGTCACGCCGGGATGCTGGTTTTGGGGCCTCAGTTCTCCAGTCCTTATTTCCTAAGTAGGGGGTGTGCGCCTTGCCTCCCCCCTTCTGGAGAACTGCTAGGAGTCTGCCAAGACGTGTGGATAGAATAACAGATCCACATCCCTAGAAACACAGGTTATTCACCTGTAACAATAGTTCTAGGAGTGGTATATGTTGTTCATCCACATGGACCCACCTAACCTCCCCTGGCTCAGGCACACAACACTGCTTCCAGCGGGCAAGATCTGGCATCATGGGGCGGAGCCGAGGGATATACCACCCGAGTGGGTGGGAGGAGCCAGCTTGAAGACTTTCCGGCAACTCTTAAAGGGGAAAGGACACTACCAAGATGTGTGGATGAACAACAAGTGGGTTTCATAGTTGAATGGTTGCAAATAAGGAATGAACCATGTTCATTGTATACATAGGACCTTTTTATCACATGATCAGGGAGTTCTAATACCAATATACAGGGGATGAAAAATCCCCAAGTCCGACGTCCGGGACGCTTTTGTGCAGCAACAGGACTTGAACTTCACTATGCTGTGAAGTCCGACGGACTTGCTGTGTTTCCTGCTGCTGCATATGCGCGTTGTCACTGCGCATCTCCGAGGAGCTCCCCCCACCGGGCACGCTTACCTCTGTGTTTCTTGCTGTCAGGAATGTGCTAGGGGATGGGGACTCCAGCCCAAGAGCTCCGGGAACAAGGGGCGGGGTTAAGGCAGCATTCGATAGGGAGAACAGTTAATTGCCTGTCGGCAGAGCACGTCAGCAGTCTCGCGGGAGTGATGACACTGAGATCAGCCACAGGAGATCACATGTGTGACAGAGTCTACGATCATGTGGTCTGTGGCTGATCTGCGCTTGTGTGGGAAATTTCAAGCGCGCCATCACTCCGGAGCTGCTCACTGAAGAGAACAGACGTGCTGCTATTCAGTGAGGGAGAATTTGTGCTCTAACTCGATTACTACAATCCCCGCTAACTATACAAATTTGGGGGCTACCTTTTCATGAAAGATACTTGTTTTGCAAGCAAAAGTTTTATTTTCCTGAGAAGACTTTTAGCTTTTTACAGATTTGTGAGCTGTAGAGCGCTACGTTGAAGGGAAGGGCTTATTTTCTCGCTACAATGGGGAGTTAAAAAAAAAAAAAAAAAAAAAGACATGTTACCATCTTATATTTAATGAAAACAATACATAAGGCAGAAAAAGGCTACAGGGAATTTTGTAGTAGACAGACACTCCTGACCTTCTTCAGTTTGTTCTAGATCAAACTTTACTAGTTTGTCTGTCATTTTGGGTTGCAGAAAAAGATAATCTGTGACCTTTCTGTGCTCTTTTTCTTAGCACTGCAGCAAGCACCTTTACTTTATGTGAGATCCACTCTTTCAGCTGCTGCTGGGGTGCCAAGGTGGGCTATTATCCACACAAAATTACTTCAAAGAACAGTGCTTTTTGAACTATGACATTAAAGCAAACTGCAGTTTTTAATTTGGAGCTGAATTTGGTAAACAGACTTCAAATTACATAAGTCTCTAGTGATTACAGTCATTATTCTGTGCAGTACAGTTATATAATTGTTTGAGACAGTCAGTAAATACTCAGGGCTGAAACAAAGCCTACATCTGACTATTTTTTGTTTAAGTCAGAATCACTTTCTTACAGTCGGTCATTATTATTTTTCTGGGCTGAAGCAAAACCTGTCTATAATTAGTTTGAGAGAGAAGTCACTAGAGTCACTAAATATTTTTCTGGGCTGAAGCAAAGCCTGTGTCTATATTGCTCGAGAAGTCACTACAGTCACTAAATATTTTTCTGGGCTGAAGCAAAGCCTGTGTCTATATTACTAGAGAAGTCTCTACAGTCACTAAATATTTTTCTGGGCTGAAGCAAAGCCTGCGTCTATTAGTTTGAGTCAGTGAAGTCACTACAGTCACTAAATATTTTTCTGTGCTGAAGCAAAGCCTGAATCTATTAGTTTGAGTCAGTGAAGTCACTACAGTCACTAAATATGTTTCTGGGCTGAAGCAAAACCTGTCGTCTATATTAGTTTGAGAGAGAAGTCACTAAATATTTTTCTGGGCTGAAGCAAAACCTGTCTCGTCTATATTAGTTTGAGAGAGAAGTCACTAAATATTTTTCTGGGCTGAAGCAAAACCTGTCTCGTCTATATTAGTTTGAGAGAGAAGTCACTAAATATTCTTCTGGGCTGAAGCAAAACCTGTCTCGTCTATATTAGTTTGAGAGAGAAGTCACTATAGTCACTAAATATTTTTCTGAGCTGAAGCAAAACCTGTCTCGTCTATATTAGTTTGAGAGAGAAGTCACTACAGTCACTAAATATTTTTCTGGACTGAAGCAAAACCTGTCTCATCTGTATTAGTTTGAGAGAGAAGTCACTACAGTCACTAAATATTTTTCTGGTCTGAAGCAAAACCTGTTTATATTAGTTTGAGAGAGAAGTCACTACAGTCACTAAATATTTTTCTGGGCTGCAAAGCCTGCATCATCTGAGTGTGTCCAACAGCCAGATCAATTACTTTGAGACAGACCCAGCGTCAAGAGTACAATCACTAATATTTTTCTGAAGTTATCAGTGTGTCACTGAAAAAGTTTGCAGAAGCACACCACTTTTCCCTTGTGACTGATAAATAAAACATTTCATAGTGTCACCCCTTAGCATCATCTCATTGTCCGTCATTTAGACATTTGTGTTCTGTCTGTCTGCCCTAACTTGCTAACCTAAGCCAATACTTCGGGGCCATAATACTGCCTCGAGTGTATTTCCATCCTTGCTCATTAAAGTAAACATTTCTAAATTACAAAACTAGTCTTCTAATCTTGCAGAGCAGTTTCTCACAGCAAAATGAGCTTATTAAAATTTGGTTTCTCAAAATCTGGTGGAGCAAGTACTAGTAGTGCTACAACATCCAGTTCTGCTAAGCGTTAAAGTTCTGACGATGGCCTTACCAAGGATCAAAGATATGAGAGAAAAAAGGGTCAGAATTTCCATCCTGAATGGAAAAAGAATTTCCATGGCTGGATTACAGTGAAGAAAAATCTGTAATGTACTGCATATATTGTAAAAGCCTACCCCAAATCTGTGATCCTAACTCAGCTATGGTAAAAGGTTTAGGAGATCTTAAGTTAGACCCCATAAAGAGGCACGATTTGATGAGGGAACACATCACTTGCACAAAACATTACTTAAAGGATACCGCTCAAGTACCACCCATTCGTCTGTCAGAAACTGCTCTGGGTCAGTCATTTCAAAAAAGACACATGACACCAAAAGAAGTTGAGAAATACAAAATGTTATTTAACACTGCATACACCGTGGCAAAGAATGGGAAACCTTTTTCTGATTTTGAAATCATTTGTGAGATCCAGCGTAAAAATGGTTTAAATGTTGGCAACAACTACATTAATATAGCAGGTTGCCGCTTGTTTGTGGACAACATAGCTAAAACAATACGTTCAGCAATAATTGAAGAGGTAAAAAATGCCTCCTTTGTGAGTATTCTTGCAGATGGAAGTACAGACCACTCCATCGTTGAACAAGAAATTATCTACCTGAGATATGTAGGTGCTAACTGTTTGCCAGTCACACATCTAATATCTGTGTTACCACTGAAACTGCAAGTGCTGAGGGTGTATTTAATGCTATTGAGAAAGCCTTACAATCAGTGGGGTTGCCATTACCAGAACTGACAGGCAGTACATCCAGCACTTGTATGTGCTCATTTTGATGGTGCATCAGTTAATCTTGGTGAGCGGACAGGAGTCATTACTAGACTCAAATCACTTTGCCAGACATTATTGGCATTCACTGTGTTGCCCACAACTTGAGCTTGCCATTTTGGATGCAAATAAACATTTCAAATACATGGCCAAATTTGAAGAGTGTTTAAAAGGCATTTTCAGTTTTTATTTTGGTCTCCAAAGCGGAGAGAGAACTTAAAGAATTGCTGAAGTTCTCGATGAGCATCTTGCACATTCACGGCTGTAAAGCAAGTCAGGTGGCTAGCAAGCAAAGAGAGAGCAGTTGTGACATTAGAAAAAACCTGGACATTGTGACAATGCATCTGGAGCACAGATTTGTGGATGGCAACAGGGCAGACGATGCTAACAGAGCTAAGGGTACCTCAAGGAACTGACCTCTATGCATTTCATTAAAGTTCTTTATTTCTTATTAGATTTTTTGCCAATTGTTGCTAGATTATCAAAAACTTTCCAGTTGGCAGACTACTTAATTGTTGAGATACCAGAACATATAGAAAGCCATTCTGCAGCTAGAAGCACTTAAAAGTACTCCTGGAAAATATCTTACAAAATTCCAGGAACAGTATAACGAAGAAGAATGTACGTTTGGCAAAACAAAAGTTCACAGAACACCTGGAAGTGAAGCTGAACTTCACACATTTGTTAACGATACTGTCACGTACATCCAGAACAGGTTTGGTGTTCTCTCAGAGAAACCTTTGTCTTTACTTCAGATTTTGAATTATCACAACTGCCCACTGGAAAAGGAAGATCTAGCAATATTTGACAATGCTGAACTAATTGAACTCATCACAGATAGCCCTTTCTCTTCTCACTTCTCAGAACTTGATAAAGATTCTGCTATAGATGAGTGGGTGCAGCTGAAGTTATACCTTTCTCGATTCCGAACCAAACCTCTCATAACTATGTACCAGTTGGTGTTACAAATGAAAATTGGTGAACGTGGCCCATACTCCACAAAGGGCCCTATGCAAAAGCTTATTGAGATTCTGCTCACGATTTCCCCTTCCACAAGTGAATGTGAAAGAGGATTTTCAAAAGCTAATTTCATTAAAAACAAATTACGAACAACCCTGACACAACAGTCTTTCGAGAACCAGCTGCTTATCATGACTACAGGACCATCCGTCTCTGAATTTGATCCACTGCCATCAATAAAGTACTGGCTTGACAGTAGTCTGGGTACTATCCATTCCTTTGGTCACAAATGTCCATCAAAAGAAACGGAAGAAAATCGGCCTGAAGCAAGCTGCAGTACTATTGCTGTCTTATAATATTCTCTCTGCCTCTCTGTAACCTTTCTCTGACTGTCACTGGAGCATCCTAAAAGGGGGAAAAAATAAATAATTATTTTTTTCGTACTAATATGAAAAATGTTGTGACTTACTGGATCCTGATATGGACTTACCCAAAAAATGTACCATAAGTCCTGGACTTATGCATCCCCCCAAAATGTTTCAACCCCTGATATACAAAACATATGTTAGGCCACTTTTGAACTACTGTTCCTCTAGATGGAGCCCATTCTTAAAGAAGGAGAGGGTGCTAGTTGAAAGGCCACAACCTGCACTCATAAAATTAGTATCTGGCCTCAATCAAGCACCTTATGAATTAAGGTTGAAAAGGTTACATCTATGGCCACTGGACATTTGACGTATAAGGGGGGACTTGTTATTTTTTATATAAGATCCTACAGCAGGAGGTGTTAAAGGAGGACTTGGATATTAGATACAAAACCCAGAATTATAGGCTTAGAGGACATCATTTGCAGTTAGTATGGCACAAGTGTGAGACAGATTTATGAAAAAATAATTTCAAACCAAGACCAATCAGGGAATGGAATAAGTTGCCTCAAGAAACAGTGGAAGCACCAAGCTTCACCAGCTTGAAAAATAAATTGGATGAATACATCTCGGTTGGTAACCCAGGTTACCTCCACTGAACAGTAGGGACAACTTATATGGGCCTGTGCTCTCTGTTGTCCTAATCCTCCTAATATGACTCATAGAACAACTGTTGCAGGTAAGTAACCTGTGTTTTCTGCTCAGTCTTTACTGAGGAAAGGGAGGGTAATGGGCCTGAAGGGAGTACAAGGGGTGGGAAGGGCACGGAAATGGACACAAGTCCCTTTACACGGGAAAGGGTCCTAAAGGAATTGGAAGGAAGAAGAGCTGATAAAGCAATGGGGCTGGATGGGGTGCACCCCAGGGTCCTAACGGAACTAAGAGAGGTGGTGGCTGAAACTCTGGCAGGCCTGTTTAGCCAATCACTGGAAACAGGGGAGGTTCCCAAAGACTGGAGGATGGCAGATGTAGTCCCCTTATACAAAGCGGGAACAAAGAGGAAGTGGAGAACTACAGACCAGTCAGCCTGATCTCGGTAGTGGGGAAGATCATGGATGCACTACTGAAGAAGAGATTGGTGGAACATCTGGTTGCCAACGGACTACAGGACCCAAGGCAGCATGGTTTCAATGGGGGGAGGTCATGCCAGACCAACCTCATTGAATTTTTCGACTGGGTGACAAAGGAGCTGGATCAGAGGAGGGCAGTGGACATGGCCTATCTGGACTTCAGCAAGGCCTTTTACACTGTGCCACATAGAAGGCTATTAAATAAACTGGGGAATATGGGAGTGGGCAGAACAGTAGTGCAGTGGGTGGGTAATTGGCTGGGTGGCAGGACACAGAGGGTGATGGTAAATGGCAGTCACTCCACAGAGGGAACAGTGACCAGTGGAGTGCAGCAGGGATCAGTGCTGGGACCGGTCCTATTCAGCATCTTCATTGATGACATTGCGCAGGACCTAGAAGGCAGAATTTCCCTGTTTGCTGATGACACGAAGCTCTGTAACAGAGTGGATATGCCAGAGGGTGTAGACCGAATGAGGAGGGATCTGCAGAAGCTTGAAGAATGGTCAAGGGTTTGGCAGTTGAAATTTAACACAAAAAAGTTTTAAATAATGCATATGGGGACCAAAAACCCTGGAACAACATATCAGTTGGGGGGTGAGGATATAGCATGCACCAAGCAGGAAAAGGGACCTTGGGGTTATCATTTCTGATGACCTCAAGGTAGGGAAACAGTGCGACAAGGCATCATGTAAAGCAAATAGGATACTGGGATGCATAGGCAGGGGCATCACCAGCAGGAAAAGGGAGGACACAATTCCACTATAAAAGACACTAGTTAGGGCTCCACCTGGAGTACAGGGTCCAGTTCTGAAGACCGTACCTACATAAGGACATAGACAGGGTGGAGAAGGTTCAGAGGAGGGCAACAACGATGGTACGAACATATGAACATACAAAATTTGCCAGCAGATAAAGGCCTAGAGGTCTATCAAGTCTGCTCGAATGTGCAGCTAGCACCCCTTATTCTGCAGCTGCCCCTCCCTTCCACTCTTCCCCTCCATTGACCCTTCCCCTTGTCCTGTCCCATCCCCTTTTGAAGCAGTCCACTGTTCTAGCGGATACTACTTCTGCAGATAACGCATTCCACCCAGCTACCACCCTCTCTGTAAAAAAGTGTCTCCTCATCTCCCTTCTGAACCTTCCTCCCTCCAGTCTCATATCATGGCCCCTGGTGCCATTCCCCTTCCTTACTTTGAATAGCCCCTCTGTACCTGTTTTGTTTATTCCTTTCATGTACTTAAAGGTTTCAATCATGTCCCCCCGTCCCCCCTCTCCTCCAGCGAGTACATGTTCAACTCCCTTAGCCTTCTCTTATATAAGTCCCCCAGCCCCTTGATCATCTTTGTCGCCCTGCGCTGCACCCCCTTCAGTAACTTAATGTCCCTCTTCAGATACGGGTGCCAGTACTGCACGTAATACTCCAGGTGTGGTCTAACTAATGATCTATTCAATGACAGAATTACCTCCTCCCTTCACGAGGATATACCCCTTGCAGTGCAACCCAGCATTTTGTTGGCCTTTGCAGCTGCCTTCCTACATTGTACCGAGTTGTTCATTGACCTGTAATGACACCCCAGATCCTTCTCCTCCTCTGTCTAGGCTAGCTGCACTCCCCAGCTGGTAACTCCTCCTTGGGTTCTTCACCCCAAAATGCAGCACCTTGCACTTTTTGGCATTAAACCCCAGTTGCCAGGTGTCTGACCAGGTTTCAAGCTTTGCCAGATCATCCTGCAACCCCTGCCATCCCCCTAGATCATTCACCACCGCTCCCATCTTGGTATCATCAGCAAACAGACTGATTTTGCTCTTGATGTCCAATGATATGTCTGCAATGAATATCCCAAACAACACTGGTCCCAACACCGAGCCCTGTGGAACACTGCTCGTCACTACCCTTGGGTGTGAGACCTCCCACCCACCACCACCTCTGTTGCCTTCCTGAAGCCAGTTCCTACCCATCTCACCAGCTTTGCACCTGCCCTGTGCCTTCTAACATACTTCCCAGCCTCCCATGCAGCACCGAGTCGAATGCCTTACTGAAGTCCAGAGACAAGACATCCACTGCATGGCCCCTGTCCAGTTGCCTAGTTACCCAGTCATAGAACTCCACCAGGTTGGTTTGGCAGGATCTGACATGTATGAAGCCATGCTGTCTTCTGTCCTGTAGTCCTTTGGCCTCTAGGAGAGCCACCAGCCTCTCCTTCGGGATAGTCTCCATCAGTTTACCCATGATGGATGTGAGGCTCACCGGTCTGTAGTTCCCCGGTTCATCCTTGGGGCCACACTTGTGGAGGAGCACCACATGAGCCATCCTCCAATCCTGAGGTACACACCCTGAGTGTAATGAGGCATTAAATAGGTCTGCCAAAGATCCCGTAAGGACCTCTGCCAGCTCCTTCTGTACCCTGGGGTGAATGCCATCTGGGCCTGGTGCCTTGTCCACCCTCAGTGCCTTCAAACCCTCCTGAACTCTGCCCTCCATGATTTCCCCATCTGTCACCCCCTCCCCCGTTCTGCCATCCCACCCCTTGGGTATCACCACCCCTCTTCTTCTTAGTAAATACTGAGCACAAGTAACCATTTAGCGCTTCTGCCTTATTACACGCTGCTTCCACCCAACCCCCCTCCTTCCTAATCCTTACTATGTGGTCCTTACAGCTCCTTTTCTCCCTAATGTACCTAAAGAAGTCCTTCTCCCCCTTCTTAATGCCTTGTGCCAGCCTGAGCTCCGTAGATTCCTTGGCTCCCCTTACTGCCCGTGTCACCTCCTTCGATTCCGTCAGGTACTCCTCCCTGTCTCCCCCCCCCCAGTTTCTTTTACCTCCTAAAGGCAGCTCTTTTCCTCCTTACCTTTTCCATGACCTCCTTGCTCAGTCAGCTTGGTTTCTTGCTCTGGGCCTTGCAGCAGGTTTTGGTTGCCTCCACTATCCCCAGCTTTATGAGCTCTCACCTCTGGTTAGTGCCCATACTAGGTTGAATTCTGGCCAGGTACCCTTTTACCACTTCCCCCATCCTCCCAAAGTCAGCCCTCCTGAAGTCAAGCACGCTTGTGCCAAATTCCACTCCTTCCTTGCCCATGGTACAGGGTACAATGGTACAGGGATTGCATCACATAGATCGTATAAGGACAGGCTGAAGGACTTGAATATGTATTCCCTGGAGGACAGAAGGGAGAGAGAGAAGATATGATAGAGACATACAAGTACCTTATGTGGAGGGACAGGGTGCAGGAAAAAAGTATTTTCCAGCAAAATAGATGTTCCAGGACTAGAGGGCATGGGATGAAGCTGGAGGGAGGGTGATTCAGAGGAAATGTGAGGAAGATTTTCTTCACAGAAAGAGTGGTGGACAAGTAGAACACCCTGCCTGAAGAAGTGGTGGGGCCTGAAACAATCACGGGATTTAAGAATGCATGGGATAGACAAAAGGGAATCCTGGAAGTCAGGGGTAAGGGTCAACAGACTTCTAGAAAAACTTAAAGTGATCTTATGAGCTCAAATAGGCAGACCGGGTGGGCCATAAGCCATTATCTGCTGACAGTATATATCTATCTATGTAGATTAGCTGCAGTCTGCAGCGTAAGTAAAAGGTAGGAAGGATGGGCAGACTGGATGGGTCAGGTGGTCCTTATCTGCTGGCAAATTGTATGTATCTAGGTATCCATGTACTCAGAACGCTTCAGTACAGGCGAGCAGAAGCTGCACTGTCTGGATATAAAAAGAGCACTACGGCACTACTTGGACCAGACAGAGGATGTTAGGTCCCATTGTACACAGCTTTTTTTTACACATGGGGAGATGGGCAAAGGTAAACCAGCGGTTAGGAGGACTATGTCTCATTGGATAGTCTCCTACATACAGTTCTGTTATGAAAAACCTGGTAGAACACTTCTCATAGGCTAAAGGGCACATTCCACAAGGAGTACCTCTGCCTTGGTATCAGCTACAAGGGGCATCTGCCTTCTAGATATCTGTACAGCAGCTACCTGGAAAACGGTGCACACTTTCACAAAGCACTATTGCCTGGACATACAGTCCAGGATGGTTGCCAGTTTTGGAACTGCTGTCTTACAGAGCTTTTTTCCTAAATAGGTTCTGGACTCATCCACCCAAGGTACTGCTAGAGTGTTTGCTTATTATATAGAGAATAATATATGGGTCGCTATCGATAACCAGCTCATTAACTGTCGATAGGTTGCCATGGCGACCTTGTAAATCTCGAGAGCAAAGCTTGAAAGGTTTACATAGCCATGGCAACCTCAAGACAGTTAAACCAGCTGGTTGCCGGTAGTGAACCATACATTATATTTTATAGTGTGTGGTTCACATAAGCAGGTCCAGGAACCTTAAAGCTGCTGTTAGATCAGTCACAACTACTAATTCCGGGTCATGTGCTCACTGCCGCAGCCGTTTCAGGAAGGCTGTCGATTTGTGTAGCGCGCATACGCAGACTGTTCCCAATTGTTAACCCATCAGTGTGACGTACCATCGATGGGTGAACAACATCGTGACATCACATCGATGGTAACACATTATGAAAAGGTAGATTTCTATGTATGACAACGTTCTACCATACATTTTAAAGCATCATTGATGGATTCTTGGTATATGAAGGAAAAGAATACTCACTATAGTAATGTTTTATCTCGGGGATCCATCAACGTGATTTATCAAAAAGAGTATGGGAATTTTCCCAGTGCCCTGGCCAGATTTCTCCCCCATTCACTAAAAATACCACCAACAGCTTAATCTGGTTCAAGGTCAGTTGGCATGCATCTGTAACCCCCTTCCACGGGTTGTGCCTGAAAATAGGCAGAAATTGTCTAGTGCACTTACCCGGTCAACAAAAACTAAATAAACAAAAAAAAAAAAAAGTTATAGTCCCTGACTGCCTCCCCTTCCAGAACCTGAAAATAAGTTCACACAAAAATAAGTCATTTTGTTAAGGTTGCTTGAATATTCCTTATTGTAGTAATGCGATCAGTTAAATGTTTATTCATATAGTCTGCTTTAAATTTGTTTGGTGTTCTAAAACTAAAAAAAAAGTAGCCAATTAACTAGTTTCTGTGGTCAGAGCTCCCCTAACTATAAAGACAGATCTGATGTTAAGACACTAGGTGAAGCATGACCACAGTGCAGAGTTTGAACTTGGCATTCTAATTCTAAAATTAGCATGACGTTCTGTCTCCGGGGCATCACTCACTACAGGAAGATGATGCTTATTGTAAATCACATTGATGGATCCCTGAGAAGAAACAACATTACTATGATGAATAATTTTTTCTTCTGTGTCACTATCAGTCCAAATGCAGGAGATCCTCTAGTAAACAGTGTGAATGCAGTACTCCCCCCACTCCCCTGAAGTTATAACATGCAACCTCTGAAGTTCTCTCCTGACTTTTCCATCCCAGGGATGAGAGTTGGGCTTCTGATGAAAACACGGGTCTCCTACATGGAAGCATGATGTGCTGTCCCCAGAGCCACTGGGCTGGGACACAATACATCTGGTTAAGACCTAGTTTAGTGTTGGTGGGGCACATACACTTCCCCTGCTGGTGAAGTTCCAGAACGACACTGCCCCAGAAACAGTAGCAGCCCCTCTGGCACCACCAAGCAGCAAACATCTGTCTCCAGTGCTCACTCTTTCCAGAGCCCTGTTGCACAGGCTGCCTCACCATCATATTGATGCCATTTGCTGCCCCTCCACAGAGCTATGGTGTGTCTTCCTTGGCAGGGTCAGGAGCAGGCAGGGTATATACCCCTTCAACATCCCAAGTCTCGTTGGGTGGCAGCGTGATGGACATAGGAGCCCCTGATGTACAAGGGTCCTTCACATGGAACACTGTTGCCTTTTTCCCTTCTGGTTTCTACCATAGGTCATCGACATGCTAGGGGCGCAAGCAGGGAGGTATACAACAGCACATTACGCTCGTGCCCTGACAGCGACCTGCCTCCCCTGCCTGTCGCTGCATTGCCACCAGTGGCCACCTAGGTTGCAGCATAGCAGTGGAGGCAGCTACCTTCCCTCCCTGGAGGAAGTAGGCATCCTATGGGAAGCTCAGTCCTCCCCCCCCCCCGGCTGGCCTCGGTTAACAGAGGCTTATTCCTGAAACCGGGTTCTTAGCATCAGGAGCAGTAGCCCTACTGCTGTGCCAACAGATCAGCCCTAATTTGATTTTTTTCAAGAGTGTATTTTTCCATGAATTCTTCCTGTCAACTGACCCCCTTTCCATCCCTATGGCTCTCTGCTTTCTCACCTGTTGCATCCTTCTGCTGCAGGGTGTCACATCTCCAACTTGCCCGCCACCTGTAGCTCTCATTCTTTGCTCTCTGTTTCTGTATTCCCTGGGTATAGGGTCCCAGATAGACATCCCAATAGCCAGCATGGCATTGTGGTGGCCCAGCATTGTTGCCTATCCATGTGATTTCTACCTGGGAGTCCACAGCAGTTCTCTGTCGAACATCATGGGAGGGTCAGTGGAATGGGGAGTCTGAGCAACCTGTGGGTAGTTCTGCACCAAGAGGTGCCGAGGACCTAAGGCAGAGAGATTTTGCTCCCTAGGCTCCAGGACAGCGGATCTGTAGGAGTGCTCATGCTCCATAGAGGGTTGGCCTAACCACCCTGTCAGCTCCTCCGACATCACTTGCCAGGTCACACTTGTCGGTGCCCTTTCTCTAATGTTAATTAAGGGGAACGTTCTGGGCCATTTTCTTCCTGGTTTTCTCCCATAGGTTGTCAGCATGCTAGGGGTGCAAGTGTATAGAAGTACAATCTCACTTTATCCACGCATGCAGCCAACGACCTTTCTTCTCTGCCTGCATAGCTCTGTTTTAGCAAAAAAACTTAATTTTTCTACTTTTCAGCAAGAACTAGTCTTTTCAAGACTCTTTCAATACTCGTTCTTGCTTAAAAGTAACAAAAGAGGATTTTTTGTTGTTGTTGTTTATAAAACAAAACTAGATTGCCTTTCTTTCCCTATTCAACATACAAGAAGGTGAGGAAGATGGCACTTCATCATTTCAGCCCTCCAGTGATGGGCAGTGCTTTTCGGAATGTTACCAAACTGCTGTAAATGAAGTACATGTATGCTAAATACATGCCCTGTACACTGCCTGTTACTTTTCTCTTTTGCAGTCGATAGGGATAAGGGCAGGGGTAAATGGAGAAAAAGACAAAGGCAGTAAGGACAGGGATGGTGGAAAAAAAATTAAGCTAGAAAAAAATGGAGGGTAATGAGTACCAATGCCCATAGTCTAGGTAAAAAGCTCCCTGAAATGGTGGCCTTGATGGAAGAGGGATGCCTGGATATTGTGGCAGTCACAGAAACATGGTACACAGAGAACCATGACTGGGATGTCAACATACCAGGGTATACAATCTACAGGAGGGACAGGGAGGGAAGAAGAGGAGGAGTAGCTCTCTATGTAAGGGGCGGGATCAAAGCAACAGAACTAAAGGGTAAACAGGGAGGAGAGGAGGCACTGTGGGTCACCCTGGAGATTGGAAATGGCTCCACAATCTGCACAGGGGTTGTATACAGACCCCATCTCAGGGGGAGGAAATGGACAAGGAAATGATAGAAGGCATCCTTGGGATGGCAGAGAAAGGTGAGATATTGCTGATGGGGACCTAAATATGTCAGATGTTAACTGGAGCACCTTTGCTGCAGCCACATTCAAGAGCAGGGCCATTCTCGATGCCCTACGGGGGCATGCCTCAGACAGCTAGTTTTGGAACCCACTTGGGATGGAGCAATCTTAGACCTGGTACTCTCAAATGGAGAAGGAGAGAGGATCTCTGATCTTGAAGTGGGTAGTCATCTGGGAACAAGCGACCACCAAACAGTGTGGTTCATGATAAACTTAGCTGTAGAGTCAAGCTACACAAAAGTGAAGGTACTGGACTTCAGGAGGGCTGATTTTGTCAAAGTGGGAGAGTGCCTCAGAAAAGTACTAGCAAACAGGCAAGAAGGTGGGGTGGAGCAACAATGGGGAAACATCAAAACTGCCATCACAGAGGCAACAAGCCTTTGTGTTGAGCAAATAAACAAATCAAAATGAAAGGAAAAAAAAACAGTATGGTTCACAAAAGAAGTGGTGGGGTAGGTAAGGGAGAAAAAGATAGCATTCAGGAAGTATAAGGAAACACAGAAGGAGCAGAACAGAGAACTGTACCAGTTAAAGCAGAAGGAAGCGGGGAAGGCAGTCAGAATAGCAAAGGCCCAAACCGAGGAAAAGATAGCCAACTCGGTTAAGAAGGGGGATAAAACCTTTTATAGGTACATTAGGGAGCAAAGAAAGATGAAGGCAGGGATACTGAGGCTAAATAAAGAGGAAGGTGGTTGGGCAGAGAGTGACAGTGAAAAAGCAGGGATACTGAATGAATATTTCTACTCAGTTTTCACCATGGAAAAGCAGGGGGAGAGACCTAATCCAGTCAATAGAAACACTCTGGATAGGGGGGTTGATATTAGTCCTTTCACAGAAGAAAGGGTTCTGAAAGAACTCTTAAAACTGAAGGCGGATAAAGCAATGGGGCCTGATGAGATTCACCCCAGAATTCTGAAAGAACTAAGGGAAGAACTAGTAATACCACTAACTACCCTTTTTAATAAATCATGGGAGGATGGTGTGGTACCTGAGGACTGGAGAAGGGGATGTGATTCCCCTTCACAAAAGTGGGAGCAAGACAGAGGCAGGAAACTACAGACCTGTCAGTTTGGCCTCAGTGGTAGGGAAAATGATGGAATCACTTCTGAAGGAAAGAATTGTCGAGTACCTAGAGGCCAGTGAGGCACAGAACCCAAGGCACGATGGATTCACAGCAGGAAGGTCATGTCAAACAAATCTAATTGATTTCTTTGACTGGGTGACCAAAGTAGTAGACCAGGTAGGGGCTGTGGACATGGCCTACCTAGACTTTAGCAAGGCATTTAACACAGTCCCACACAAAAGATTAATAAACAAATTAGCCAGCCTGGGAGTGGGTCCCCGGGTAGTAGCCTGGGTAAAGCACTGGCTGGACAACAGGACACAGCGGGTAATAGTAAATGGAGTCCACAGTGAAGAAAGGAGAGTTACTAGTGGGGTACCGCAGGGTTCAGTACTGGGGCCGTTCCTTTTTAATGTCTTTGTAAGTGTATTACGGAGGGACTGGAGGGGAAGGTATGTCGCTTTGCAGATAACACAAATATCTGCAACAGGGTTGATACGCAAGGTGGGGTGGAAAGGATGAAAAGGGACTTGGCAAGGTTGGAGGAATGGTCAAATGTGTGGCAGCTTAGATTCAACGCAAAGAAGTGCAAAATAATGCACCTGGGAAACAAAAATCCAGGGCAAGAGTACACAATGGGGGGCGAGATACTGACAACAACAAAAATGGAAAGGGACCTGGGGACAGTCATATCAGACAACCTAAAGGTGGGCCAGCAATGTGAGAAGGCAGTAAGGAGGGCTGGGGGATACTGGGATGCATAGGGAGAGACATCACCAGTAGAAAACAGGAAGTTGTTATCCCTCTGTACAGACAGTTGGTAAGACCACATCTGGAGTACTGTGTACAGTTCTAGATACTCCATCTCCGCAAAGACATAGACAGGGTGGAGGCTGTCTAGAGGAGGGCAACTAAAATGGTGCAGGGTCTGCACCAGAAGACACATGAAGAAAGGCTAAAGGAGCTTAAGATGTATAGTCTCGAGGAAAGGAGAGAGAGGGGGGACATGATAGAAACTTTCAAATACCTCTAGAGAATCAACAAAGTCCAAGAGGGTAGCATCTTTCAAAAAAAGAGATGTGCAAGAACAAGGGGACACAATTTGAAGATGGAGGGGGAGTGGCTCAGAGGTAATGTGAGGAAGTCTTTCTTCACAGAGAGGGTTATAGATGCATGGAACAGCCTTCCTGAGGAGGTCATAGAGTCAAAAACAGTGGGGGAGTTCAAGAATGCATGGGACAGACATAAGGCAATTCTAGTGGGGGTAGGAGGAAGTAGGCTGTTGGTTAACTAGGATCTGCAGCTTATCCGTTAGGTAGTGAAATGGGCAGACTAGGTTAGCAAAGCGGTCCTTATCTGCTGTCAAATTCTATATTTCTATGTATTTTTACCATTCTTACTGCCTTTCTGATATTATGTTCTTCCATTTCTGTATTCTGTATTATTCTGTATTTTCTACCCATGCTCCCTCCCACCCCCACACATATCAGGTCACACCTGGAAACAGGCTTCATATCTGTGCGATTTCCTGGCTAAGCATTTAAATAAACAAACAGTGCTGTGCTGTACCCATCCGAGCTTCCACAGCAGTAGATCATGTGACGTGTTCCTGAATGAGAAAGAGATTGAACATCATGTATCTTCAGTGTCTACATGCTGTTGTAAATTACTTTCTTTCCTTTTTTGATGTGCAGATATCGTCAATACGGATAAAGCAGCTGGCAGACATCGAAAGTACAAGATCATCTTCAGCCCTCAGAAGGTGAGAGTATAAAGTGACCACAGAATACAATACAACACAATACAATATCATGTTATTTTATGTAAGCGTATTTTATGCAGACATATCCCAAAACGCTTTATGTACTGTAGGAGTGTCATAAAATCAGACATAACATTTACTTATAGTATGTACCATTTGACTGAAGAAGACTGCACCATGTAACAAATTTCAGACCATTAGCTGATCCAGTGCACACCAAGAATGAGTGCAGTTTGAATTGCTTTGGCTGCAAGATAGGTCTCTGTTAAGTGGAAAAAAATATCCCTTCAGAACGCTGCACTGTTTGCATTGTTTGCACTACCAGTGAGCTCTTTTTTTTTAATAAAGAAGTGTAGCACTGAATACACCTTATGAACATGCTTCTTTGTGTGAGAGTCTTATCAGTCAAGCCCCACACCCCCACCCCCGAGTAGAATCCAGGGGCACAAATGTATGGCAATACCAAGATTTTATTTTTGAGGTGAGGTGACCTTTGTAGCTGTATGTTATGTAATTTCTCAGTCACAAGGATCTGAAACAAAAACAGGGTCCTGCACATCTCAACATAAGGGTAAGAAGTGATCTTCGTGGCTATCTCCTCCATTGGGCCACATCTTTGGTACTGTAAGCTGTTGGGGTCAGGACATAGAAACATAGACTTTGACAGCAGGTAAGGAGCACGTGGCTCACCTAGTCTGCCCATTTCCCTGTCTGTTGGATAAGCTGCAGATCCTAGTTAACTAAGAAGCCTACTTCTTCCTACCCCCCCACAAGAATTGTCTTATGTCTGTCCCATGCATTCTTGAATTCCTCCGCTGTTTTTGACATCACGGCCTCCTCAGGAAGGCCCACACGAAAACTTTTGATAGCTGGGGGCTATCAACGATGATATACCAACATTGGCACCTATAAAACATGAGCGGCCCCCTTGCTTCTCAGTTCTTTCTTTTGCCGTTGATCACGCATTGGACCTGCAGAGAAACAATACCGTAGTTTCTGCAGTTTTATTTGATTTTCTACTTAACTTAAACTTATCAAGGTTGTCCCTGTATGCAGCGTTTGAAAGTACCTTTACTTAGGTTTTGTACCTGCAGTTACAAGATCTACAAGGACGATGCCCCCACTGTGTGCATTTGCTGTTTGGGCTTGTCCCACAGTGTGAGGGCCTGCAAGATCTGCCAGGGATTTAACCAGGCCACAAGGAGATGCTGTAAAAAGGCTGTAGACACTTTCATTGCCAGTAAGTCCATGGAAGCTCAAGCCAAGGCCACAGGCTCCAAACCTGCTTCTCCCTTATGCCTGGCCGTCGTTGGACCTGCAGAGAAATGACGATATCATTTTTCTTCTATATTTTTTCTTTTCTAAATTTAAACTTAGCGACGTAGTCCCTGTATGCCACCGTTGAAAGAACCTTTATTTAGGTTTTGTACCTGCATTTACTAGATCTACAAAGATGATGCTCACACTGAGGACATGCAAGATTTGCAGATATTTGACAAGGACACAACGAGACACCATACTGTTATATAAATTTTGCCGGCTGTCTCTTGCCATTGTAAATACCCCATACTATTGTATTTTACATGTTCATACGTAAGCTAATCTATATAATAGTATTTTCAAGCACTCTGTCTCTCTCAGAGTGTATTTATTTATTAAATTTTCATGACCGAATAAGCCCTCTGAGACAAGATGTCCCTTTTTCAGGGTGACCCGGAAATGTATACCTGTTTTCCCTCCCCTGGGTCGCACCTGGAAATGAGCCTCGGTTCAGTGTGCCTTTACTGTTAATCAAATGTTTAAATAAATAAGCTCTAGAGGCTGGTCCGGTGGCACTGAGGGTTGAGGCGCTGGACGCCACACCAGCGTCCCAGGGTCAGGAGCGAACTCGGGTTGCTGGGGGTCGGCAGGGGAAGGAGAGGATCGAGTGTCCGAAGGACTGCTCTCCTGTCCTGGGGACGGGAGGGTTGTCATCCTGCTCCTTGGCTGCCCCCTAGTGGAGGCCGGAGGTTGGAAGACACAGAAGTGCAGTTACGTGATGTGTGCGTGCCTCCACACACACATTCACGCCACGGGCAGGGGGGGTGTACGTGGAGAAAACGGAAAGCAAGAATGGAAAAAAGTAATATAGAAAAAAAAAAGCTCTAGAAACTTTCATTGCTATTAAGGCCATGGAAGCTCAAGCCAAGGCCATCGGATCCAAACTAACTTCTCCCTCAAGCCCAACCACCATTGGGAAAGATACTCCCTGGCAGTGGGTAAGGCTATTGCCACCACAGTCGATGAAACACTTGGAGAAAAGTAAAGAAAAGGATAAGGACAGTTCTTCATCGAAGCCCTCCTCTTCTAGTCATCACTATAAGCATCAAGAGAAAACTGCTTCACCAGTAAGGTAGAGATCTCCATTCAAGGAGAGTAAGTCCTCGTCCTCCACTGTACCAGCAGTGTCGACTAAAGCCCCCCCCCCCCCCGAACAGTTGCTGAGACCCCAGGGTCGGGGCTTGGCTCTGGTGCTGCCATACCTACTATCTGTGGTATACCTTCTCTGTCATTGGGTTCTGTTCTAGTGATGATGGTGGTCGCAAACTCTCTAATAGACTCCCAGGCTATGCTAGCGTCATTTTCAAAAATGTTGCTTTGCCTGTTCTTGTCGCTGCCAGCAGCAGTGCCTAAAGTCCCATTCACAGGGTCTTCCCAGCCGGTACCATCACTTACATTAACTTCCCCACCACTGACATCAGACTGACTGGGCTGTATTTGCTAGCCTTCACCCTGCTACAGCTTTTATGATGCAAGACTACATCTGTCCTCCTGCAGTCCTCTGGAACCAGACCTGTTTCCAGTGAGCTGTCGAATAGGGCTATCAGAGGTGCAGCTAGTAGCTCCCTGAGCTTCCTCCACACCCTTAAGTGTACGCTGTTCAGTCCCATAGCTTTATCCACTTTCAGATTCACAAGTCTGTTTAGGACTCTTTCCTCTGTGAATGGATTTGTGTCTACTTCCCTCTCTCCAGAGTTCCTGATGCTTTTATGTGATCCATCTCCCTTCCCTTCCACTGTGAAAACTAAATAGAAGTACCTGTTCAGGCTATCTGCGTTTTTCTGATCCTCTTCTGCTCAGTCTCCCCTGCCCTTCTTAACCTCACAAGCCCTCCCCTTGTCTTCCTCTTTTCATTTATGTACCTAAAAAAGTCTTGTCCCCCTTTGTTACCCCTTTAGCTATCCTTGCTCAATTTGTTTGCCACTCACTGCCTTCCCTGCATCTTTCTGCTCTTCCTGGTGCACCTCCCTGTTGACATCCCTCTGCATCTCTCTTTACCTCCTGAATGCTACCCTTTTAGCCTTTACCTTTGCAGCCACTTCCCTTGAGAACCATAGCAGTCTCTTTTTGTTTTTTATTTTTGCTCACTTCTTTCACGCAGAGGTTTGTTACCTTCGCTATGTTATCGCTTAATTTGGCCCACCATTCCTCCACGCCACCCAGGCAATCCCTCTGCTGGGGCATCACTGAGGCATTGACCCATTTTTTTTTTAAATCTGCCCTCCTGAAGTCCAGGACCTTTATCCTTGTGTGGTTTGTCTCTGCTACCATCCTTATGTTAAATCACAGTGTATGGTGATCGCTGGTCCCCAGGTGGTATCCCATCTTTACGTCTGCAGTACTATCCCTGTTTGTGAACACCAGGTCACTGAGGCTGCGGCTGGGAGGCTCCACTCTATATCCATCAGGTTGAAGTGTCCCACCAGCAGCACCCCCCCCTTGTTTTCCACCCTTGTGCTAATGTTGTCCCCCATTGCCATATCCAGTTCCTCCCCCTGAGTTAGAGTTCTGTGTATTATCCCTGCATGAATGGTGGCTCCAGTTCCTGACTCTGTGGCAACCCACGGTACCTCAGCCCCTCTTTTTCCCTGGTTTCCTTCCATTTCCATCACCTAGATACCCTCAGCATACAGCACAACCCCTTCTCCCTTCCTCCCCTTCCTATCCTTCCTGAACTGAGTGTATCTGTGAAAAACAGCAGGAGGCACGCGCACACACCAACTCTGATTAAACAAAATAATTTATTGAGACTTAGAAAAACATGGAGCAAACTCCCCTTACGTATCGCTGCCTCAGCATGGAGGCTTCATTGCAGAGGTGGAGTTTATCAGTTCATGTGAACATTTAAATACACCAGATAAGTGCGTAGGTGAAAGAAGTTCTATAAATTGGTCTCATACTGCCTTCCTGTTGCATCAGTCTGGGGGGGCAGTTTATGCTGCCTTAGTCTTTCCGCAACCCCCCATAGCTTTGTTTTATTAAGATGTTTGAATGTTTCGATCATACAAACCTACAAAATTTGCCAGCAGATAAAGGCCTAGAGGTCTATCAAGTCTGCTCGAATGTGCAGCTAGCACCCCTTATTCTGCAGCTGCCCCACCCTTCCACCCTTCCCCCTCCATTGACCCTCTCCCTTGTCCTGTCCCATCCCCTTTTGAAGCAATCCACTGTTCTACTGGATACCACTTCTGCAGGTAACGCATTCCACCCAGCTACCACCCTCTCTGTAAAAAAGTGTCTCCTCATCTCCCTCCTGAACCTTCCTTCCTCCAGTCTCAGATTCATGGCCCCTGGTGTCCCTCCCCCTCCCTTACTTTGAACAGCCCCTCTGTACCTGTCTTGTTTATTCCTTTCATGTACTTAAAGGTTTCAGTCATGTCCCCCCGTTCCTCCTCTGCTCCAGCAAGTACATGTTTAACTACCTCAGTCTCCTGTCTTATGATAAGTCCCCCAGCTCCTTGATCATCTTTGTCGTTTAACTTTGCTAGTTTAAATGTTCATGTAAGTAACATTTAAATCATCCGCTAAGAACTGTGGTTCCCCTCCCAGACGAAAGCAGGCCATCACCTCTGTGTAGGCCCTCAACCCTCCAGGTGGGTCCCCAGTGTAGCCGAACTCCTCTTCTCTGCATAATTCTTTCAGCCATGAGTAGAAGCTCTTGATGCAGGTACCCTATCCCCTTCCCTTGGCCGTAGACGGGCAGCACATCTGTGAAAGCCATCATGTGTGCTACTTGCCTTAGCCCCTCCCCAGTTCCCTGAACTCCCCCTGTACAATCCCAGTCCCCTCCCTTGCTAGGAGTGGTTGGAGCAAGGTGGGCTCAGGGAAGGAGAAGGTGGTGGAACAGAGTTGCATCCCTCCAGTTGTACCTCTCCACAATTCATATGCTGTTCTGAAAAAGAGTGGTTCCTCCAAGGAAGCACCTGCAGTGGAGACCAAGGAGGATGCTGGGAACCTCCACAAAGGAGACCCACAGGAGGGTGGCACGAGACCCCACAGGGGAAGGAAACAACTCCTGGTGGGGGACTCGATCATTAGGGGGGGTAGAAGTGGGGGAGGAAGGGGATAGGGAGGTAAGGTGCCTGCCTGGTGTCATGGCTCGGAGTGATAGGAAGCGAATCCTCAGGATCGCGGGAGCAGCTGCACGAGGGAGGGAACTGGATGTCATTGTCCACCTAGGAACAACTGACCTGGCTGTGAATTGGATCAGAGCGGTGCAAGAGGAGTTTGTAGAGTTGGGGAGGGGCCTTATACAAGTAGCATGTATGGTAACCTTCTTGGAGGTGCTGCCTGTCTATGGCAAGGATGATGCTAGGGTATTCTGCACCATGGGATTCAATGAATGGTTGAAAAACTGGTGTGGAGCTCAGGGTTTTGGCTTCATTGGGGACTGGAGAGCCACCTGGAGGGATGCAGGCCTATACTGGCACGATGGTCTGCATCTGTCCGGGGGGGGGGGAGACCAGGATCCTAGGTGATAGGTTTAAATGCTTCATTGGAAAGCATTTAAACTAGCCAAGGGGGGAGGCACTGAAAGGCAGCAGGGAAATCCCAGCCTCCCCCCACAAAACACAGTAGTTAGAGAGGTAAACACCAACGTAGAGAAGTCAGTAGGGAGCAGGAGAGGGGTAAATGCAGAAAAAGGCAGTAAGGACAGGGATGGGGCTAAAAGGGGTAAGGCCATAAACAAAATGGAAGGTGATGAGTACCAGTGCCCACAGTCTGTGTAACAAGCTCCCTGAACTAGTGGCCTTGATGGAAGAGGGATGCCTGGATATTGTGGCAGTCACTGAAACATGGTACACAGAGAACCATGACTGGGATGTCAGCAAACCAGGATACACAGTCTGCAGGAGGGACAGGGTGGGTAAAAGAGGAGGAGGAGTAGCTCTCTATATAAGGGAATGGATTAAAGCAACAGAACTAAAGAGTAAACAGGAAGTTGATGAGTCACTATGGGTCACTCTGGAGACAGGAAATGGTACCGCAATCCGCATGGGGGTTTTGTACAGACCCCCATCTTGGGGAGGAAATGGACAAGGAAATTATACAAGGCATCCTTAAAATGGCAGAAAAAGGGGAGATATTGTTGATGGGGGACCTGAATATGCCAGATGTTAACTGGAGTACCTTTGCTGCAGGCACATCCAAGAGCAGGGTCATTCTTGATGCCCTACAGGGGGCATGCCTCAGACAGCTAGTGTTGGAACCCACTCAGGAGGGAGCAGTCTTAGACCTCGTACTCTCAAATGGGGAAGGAGAAAGGATCTCAGATTTAGAAGTGGGTAGCCGTCTGGGAACAAGTGACCACCAAACAGTGTGGTTCACAATAAACACAGTCATAGAGTCAAGCCATACAAAAACAAGAGTATTGGACTTTAGGAAGACTGACTTTGGGAAAATGAGAGAGTGCCTCAGAAAAGCACTTGCAAATGGGCAAGAAGGAGGGGTGGAGGAACAATGGGGAATAATCAAAACAGCCATCGCAGAGGCAACAAGCCTTTGTGTAAAGCAAATCAACAAAACGAAGGAAAAAACACTGTGGTTCTCAAAAGAGGTGGAAGGGAAGGTTAAGGAGAAAAGGATAGCATTCAGGAAATATAAGGAAACACAGAAGAAGCAGGACAGAAAACTTTATCAGTTAAAGCAGAAGGAGGCAGGGAAGGCAGTCAGAATAGCAAAGGCACAAACTGAGGAAAAGATAGCCAACTCTGTTAAGAAGGGGGATAAAACCTTTTATAGGTACATTAGGGAGCGAAGAAAGACCAAGGGAGGGATACAGAGACTTAATAAAGGGAAGGAATGTGGGCAGAGGGTGACAGTGAAAAAGCAGGATACTGAATGAATATTTCTGCTCAGTATTCACAACGGAAGAGGAGGGAGAGGTACCTAAACCAAATAAGAGAGAAACTCTGAATGGGGGGGTCTATACCAGTCCATTCACAGAAGAAAGAGTTTTGAAAGAACTCTTGAAACTGAGGGTGGGCAACGCAATGGGGCCTGATGGGATTCACCCAAGACTTCTAAAAGAACTAAGAGTAGAACTAGTGACACTGCTAACTACTCTCTTTAACAAATCATGGGAGGATGGGGTGGTACTGGAGGGCTGATGTGATTCCTCTTCATAAAAGTAGGAGCAGGGCAGAGGCAGGAAACTATAGACGAGTTAGTTTGACCTCGGTGTTAGGGAAAATGATGGAATCACTTCTGAAGGAAAGAATTGTTGAGTACCTAGAGGCCAGTGGGGCACAGGACCCAAGGCAGCATGGTTTCACAGCAGGAAGGTCATGTCAGATGAACCTAATTGATTTCTTTGACTGGGTGACCAAAGTAGTAGACCAGGGAGGGGCTGTGGATATGGTCTACCTAGATTCTAGCAAGGCATTTGACACATTCTTGCACAAAAGATTAATATACAAGTTAGCCAGCCTTGGAGTGGGTCCCAAGGTGGTAGCCTGGATAAAAAACTGTCTGGACAACAGAACACAAAGGGTAATAGTAAACGAAGTCCACATTGAAGAAAGGAGGGTAACTAGCAGGGTACTGCAGTGTTCGGTACTGGGACTGGTCTTCTTTAATATCTTTGTAAGTGACATTGGAGAGCACCTGGAAGGAAAGGTGTGTCTCTTTGCAGATGACACAAAGATGTGCAACAGGGTTGATACACAAGGTGGGGTGGAAAGGATGAAAAGGGACTTGCCAAGGTTGGAGGAATAGTCAAACATGTGGCAGCTCAGATTCAATGCAAAGAAGTGCAAGGTAATGCATCTGGGAAACAAAAACCCAGGGGAAGAGTACACAGTGGGGGGTGAGTTAATAACAACAACAAAAATTGAAAGAGACCTAGGAGTAATTATATCAGATGACGTAAAGGTGGGCAAGCAATGTGAGAAGGCAGTAAGGAAGGCTGGGGGATACTGGGATGCATAGGGAGAGGCATCAACAGTAGAAAACAGGAAGTCCCTCTGTATAGACAGTTGGTGAGACTCCATCTGGAGTACTGCGTGCAGTTCTGGAGACCCCATCTCCGCAAAGACATAGAGTGGAGGCTGTTCAGAGGAGGGCAACCAAAATGGTGTAGGGTCTGCACCAGAAGACATACGAGGAGAGACTAAAGCAGCTTAATATGTAAACCCTTGAGGAAAGGAGGGAGAGGGGGGGACATGATAGAAACTTTCAAGTATCTCAAGGGAATTAACAAAGTACAGGAGGGCAGCATATTTCAGAAGAAGAGATGTGCAAGAACAAGGGGGCACAATTTGAAGATAGAGGGGGGACAGCTCAGAGGTAATGTTAGAAAGTATTTTTCACAGAGAGGGTTGTGGATGCATGGAATAGTCTTCCTGAGGAGGTTGTGGAGTCAGGAACAGTGGGAAAATTCAAGAATACATGGGACAGGCATAAGGCAATTCTAGTGGGGGGTAGGAGGAAGTAAGTTGTTGATTAACTAGAATCTGCAGCTTATCCATCAGGTAGGGGAAATGGGCAGACTAGGTGGGTCAAGCGGTCCTTATCTGCCGTCAAATTCTATGTTACTATGTTTAGGTCATTTGTCCCTATGTGGACAATGACATACAACTCCTCCCCCTGCCCTGCCACCCCAGCAACCCTTAGGATCTGCTGCCCATCTTTCCAAGCCGTGGCACCTGGTTAGGCAGCTTACCTCCCCCTCACTCCCATTTTCTGTTCCCAGATCTACCCCTTAATAATTGAGTCCTCCACCAGAAGCTGCTTCCTTTTCTGTTGGGGTCCTCTGCCTTCCACCTTGGGGCCTTCCCTACATAGGATCCCTACATCTTCCCTTGCCACTGCTTGGGGTGCCGCCTTCCTGTAGTTCCATCCCACTAGAACAGTGATGGAATTTAATAGTGGTACAGGTTGAGGAATGTGTTCCTGACCTGTCACCCCCACTGTCCTGGAGCCCATTACAGTCCATCTGGCCCTCCTTCTCCTAGGCAACCTCTGGGGCAACGGTGGTAGACTTAGTGGTCCGTGGGTGGGGGAAGAGGTCCTCCGGATCCTATCAGGCTTGGCCTGGAGATCAGCAGTCTCCTCCCTCAACCCAGAGAGGTGCATTCACGTGAGGCAACACCTTAGTCTCCAGAATGTCTCCTGGAGAACTGCAGCTCCACATCCATTGCACTACATTACTCCCATAATTGACTTTATGTATTGTTGCCTACTGCTGTCAGCTGTAATTTGCCCTTGTTGCCCCTTCCTGAGTCTGTCTGTTTCCCACCTACACTTTCTATCTGTACTGGCTTTATCACCCTACCCTAGATAGAGTGTTTCGTACTTTCCCCTTTTTCCCCTTGCTTTCTTCTTTACTTGTTTGGCTATATCACACCATGTACCCCTCTGCCTATTAACTTTTTCCTTTATAATTATCCTTAGCTGCAGAAACATTTTGAAAACAGGGAATGGAGGTGGCTATACCACATGCAGAATGGTCACGCACAGCACCAGAAGTTCCTTATACTTCATATAACAGAATTCAGCACCCCTCAGTCACGGTCCTTTGTTGATAAGGACATTGTAGTGCAGTAAGCAAGGCATTTTTATTTCAACGGTTACCTTTCCCAAGTGCAACCCCTAGGCAGCTCTATCTCTAGGGTTACTACCCCTGCCTGTCTTCTTTACAACAGGTTGAGGGGCCTGGGTTTGAAACTGATAAGTACAGGGGTTTCCCTACCCTCAGTAAACATAATATTTTGGTGCCTCCACCCAGAGTAATTATGTGGGTTTCTTTTTTTTTTCGCTATAGATTTCTTTTGCTCCATGAACCCTGGCAGGTGGCTGTGGTCCTCCTCATGGAGGAACTCACTTCTCCTGTCCCATGTGTCCCCGCTATTTCCGAACCCTCAGATTACACTTCGCTGTGATAGGGAGAAGGCGCCGCCCCCAAGACCCAATCCAGACACCGGGACGCCTCGGGATGCGGGGCCATCATGGAACCCTGCCAGTATCGTTTTCCTTTTTTCTCCCATCCCCCCATCCCTACTGACGTAATGACGTCGGTATGTGCCTCCCTGCCTGTATTACCCTTCAGGCAATCAACAAGCGAGACGACAAGTCTCCCTTCCCCTGAGAGAGGAGAGCAGTCCTCTGGACGCTCAATCCTCTCTCCCCCTTGTGGCCAAGGCTTGTTCCTGAACCCAGGTCGCGGACGTGGCATGAGGTGTAGCGACCAGCGCCACAGCCTCCAGTGCCACCGGGCCAACCTAATTATGTGGGTTTCTATGTAGACTGGTATAGCCCTCTGGGAAGCTATAACCAGCCACACTCCCACCTAGTGACCAATTACCTAGACAGTGACAATGACCGTTAACAGCTATCACCATACAGTTTGCAGTATGCATTAACAATATGCTCACAGTTGTCCCACTTGCCAGCAGTGTCTCTGGTCCTGGTGGGTGCCCCGTAACACTCTGTAAAGACAGTTTGCAATGCAGCATGCACTTTTAACACATTCAGTAAAGAGCGTATAAGGAAACACAGAAGGAGCAGGACGGAGAACTTTATCAGTTAAAGCAGAAAGAGGCTGGGAAGGCAGTCAGAATAGCAAAGGCCCAAACCAAGGAAAGGATAGCCAACTCTGTTAAGAAGGGGGATAAGATCTTTTATAGGTACATTAGGGAGCGAAGAAAGACCAAAGGAGGGATACTGAGACTTAATAAAGGGGAGGGAATGTTGGTAGAGGGTGACAGTGAAAAAGCAGGTATACTGAACGAATATTTCTGCTCAGTATTCACAAAGGAAGAGGAGGGGGAGGTACCTAAACCAAACAAGAGAAATACTCTGAATACAGGGGTCGATACCAGTCCATTTACAGAAGAAAGGGTTCTGAAAGAACTAGTAAAATGGAAGGTGGACAAAGCAATGGGGCCTGATGGGATTGACCCAAGAATTCTAAAAGAACTAAGGGTAGAACTAGTGACCCCGCTGACTACTTTCTTTAACAAATCATGGGAGGATGGGGTGGTACCTGAAGACTGGAGGAGGTATGATGTGAATCCTCTTCACAAAAGTGGGAGCAGGACAGAGGCAGGAAACTACAGACCAGTTAGTTTGACCTCAGTGGTAGGGAAAATGATGGAATCACTTCTGAAGGAAAGAATTGTTGAGTACCTAGAGGCCAGTTGGGCACAGGACCCAAGGCAGCATGGATTCACGATGGGAAGGTTGTGTCAGACGAATCTAATAGATTTCTTTGACTGGGTGACCAAAGTAGTAGACCAGGGAGGGGCTGTGGACATGGCCTACCTAGATTTTAGCAAGGCATTTGATACAGTCCCACACAAAAGATTAATATACAAGTTAGCCAGCCTAGGAGTGGGTCCCAAGGTGGTAGCCTGGATAAAAAATTGGCAAGACAACAGGACGCAAAGGGTAGTAGTAAATGGAGTTCACAGTGAAGAAAGGAGGGTTATTAGCGGAGTACTGCAGGGTTCGGTACTGGGACCGGTCCTTTTTAATGTCTTTGTAAGTGACATTGCAGAGGAACTGGAAGGAAAAGTATGTCTCTTTGCAGATGACACAAAGATCTGCAACAGAGTTGATACACAAGATGGAGGGGAAAGGATGAGAAGGGACTTGGCAAGGTTGGAGGAATGGTCAAATGTATGGCAGCTCAGATTCAATGCAAAGAAGTGCAAGGTAATGCACCTGGGAAACAAAAACCCAGGGGAAGAGTACACAATGGGGGGTGAGATACTGACAATAGTAAAATTGGAAAGGGACCTGGGGGTAATTGTATCAGATGACCTAAAGGTGGGCAAGCAATGTGAGGAGGCAGTAAGGAAGGCTGGGGGGATACTGGGATTCATAGGGAGAGGCATCAATAGTAGAAATCAGGAAGTTGTTATCCCTCTGTACAGACAGTTGGTGAGATCCCACCTGGATTATTGTGTACAGTTCTGGAGACCCCATCTCCGCAAAGACATAGACAGAGTGGAGGCTGTCAAGAGCAGGGCAACCAAAATGGTGTAGGGTGTGCACCAGAAGACATACGAAGAAAGACTAAAGGAGCTTAACATGTATACCCTTGAGGAAAGAAGGGAGAGAGGGGACATGATAGAAACTTTCAAGTACCTCAAGGAAATCAACAAAGTCCAAGAGGGTAGCATCTTTCAGAAAATGAGATGTGCAAGAACAAGGGGGCACAATTTGACGATAGAGGGGGGACGGCTCAGAGGTAATGTGAGGAAGTATTTTTTTCACGGAGAGGGTTGTTGATGCATGGGACAGCCTCCCTGAGGAGGTTGTGGAGTCAAGAACAGTGGGGGAATTCAAGAATGCATGGGACAGACATAAGGCAGTCCTAGTAGGGGGGTATGAGGAAGTAAGCTGTTGGTTAACTAGGATCTGCAGCTTATCTGTTAGGTAGGAAAATGGGCAGACTAGGTGGGCCAAGCGGTTCTTATCTGCCATCACATTCTATGTTTCTGTTTCTATGTATCACTTCAAGCCAAGTAATAATATGCTCACAGGCTAGATTCAAAGTAACACAACAAGTTAGGTTTATTAAGGGGACGTGAACAGGGAAGGGGAGTAAATCTAGGTAAATGATTACCAAGTTGATAGACCAGATTAATAAACACAATTAGTTTAGTCTCTGTAACGAGCAGTCCCTTAGTTACTGGGTACCCAGGATCTACACTGGCCGGTCAGAGTCATTGCCCAGGGCTGCAGCTGTTGTTGGGATTCTTGAAGAAAATAATTATCAACTTATGCAGGCATGGCCGGTTGGCCCAGTCTATTGAAAACTATTAACATTTAGTAGAAAACAATTAGATGATACCATAAGAAGATTAAGATGCCTGTTGCAGGGAGCTACCCTGGATTTACTCACTGTACCAGTCAGTTTAGGATGGTCAAGCGAAATAAAGACCTGATGCTGAAAGCTGCTGCACATGGGGAAGTTGGACCATCACGACTCACCTTCACTTCATGGCCTTTCCCTTAAGGTGGCCACAACCTGCAGTGACTTTCTGCACAGGGGCTGGATCCCCAAAGCTGATCTCTCGCCGGTAACACTGGAGCTGGCACAAGAACAGGAGGCATGTGCTGGGTAGGACAAAGGCCCGAGTTCAGCAAAGTGAGACCGTTTGGTCACTGGTAAAGGCAGGCTCCTCTCTGGCAATCAGGAGTCCCCAGACAGTAGGCCTTGAATCAAAATAAACATTCAGCACATATATTTTGAGCAACATCCAACATTCCACATCTCCTTTAGCTTCTGACTGGTTCGCAATATCAGCACTTTGCTGAGCAAACCTCTTGATCTGTGGTACGGCTGTCCTGATGACTGATCCCCCTGGTAGGGCTGCAGGATGCACTCCAGAAGTAAACTAGGCCTCTCGATTCAAAAGCTCGAGCTGCACTTTTCACTGTTTTAAAACATTTCTCAGACTTGTCCGTCTTTTCTGCTGTTAGGTAGTCTGCTGCAAAAAAAAAAATAACAGGGAGGCAAGTCAGGCCATTCCCCTGCCAGTTCTCTTCAGCTCTTCTCCCAGAGCTGCTTCTCGATCACTCGAGCTGCTTTCTCCCTGCCCCCTACCAGCAACTGCCCACTTTTTCTGTCAGTTCTTGAACTAGTCCTGTTTCTCTGTGTTTCGGTTGGCTAGAGGAGCTGTCAATCACAGTTCTGATGCTCCCATTTGACAGTTTAGGCACCATCCTGAAAAACAAGAACTACAGATTTTTCCCACGAGGCACCTGAGCTAAGGACCCCTTGAGGTCCCCTGTGTCCTAATTGGTCCAAACCTGGGAAGTCCAGACCAAACATGGTGGGTCCCATTAAGGAATGCATGCTGTAAAGAAGGCAGGTTAAACAACAGTCTATATCTTAAAGACAGTAACATTTCTATTTTTTTTTAATCCCTTTATGGTATTTTTACCTCCTCGGCTGGGTTTTTTTTGCCTTTGGTTCCCCCTTCCAGCCATCCCTCACAGTTCCACCGCCCCGGCCTCAGCCAGGGCTCGAATCCCCTTGCTCCTAGCCCTCACAGGTTGCTTCACAGCAGGTACTTACCCCACCACTATGGAGACCTGGTGGCTGGGCTTGGGTGAAGATGACTTGGGTGCGTCCGTGGCGGTGCCGTCAGGGCTGGCCTTCAAGCGAGCTGGAGGATTGTACTGGTTCCGCACCCCACGACACAGGTGTGCAGTGGCATCAAGGATGCTGCCATGCATGCTTCTGCGCACTTCACGTCCGCTGTCCCCACAGCGAACCACCGCATCCCTCCCCAGAGGTGGAGAGCAGTCCCTGGGATGATTAGTCCTCCTCACACCGGCTGTCCTGCCGACACCCAAGGTCGCTCCCGATCCCGGATTGTTGACATGGCACAGCGTCCAGCGCGTCAACCCTCAGCGCTACCAGGCCGACTTACAGGCAGTAATGAAATAAAAGTACATATCCACAGTACAATGTAGGGCTCCCTCTGCTCTGGTAGCAACAGCAGAGTTGGACAGATTATGGAAGTGCCTGGCTGGTCGCGAGCTCCAGAGCACTTGGACCCAGCCAGGCCATTTACAGTGTACACACTGGCTGAGGCACTTAAAGGGACAGCGCGGAGAGACATTACGGCACTCTCATGCAAATTAACAGAAGGATACAAATAACCATGGATCTGTCATCTCTGCAGGACGTCTGCCTGGCAGTGGTCCTTACTGGGGCCCAGGGAATTACTTAAGGTAAGCCCCCAATTATTTTTTTGGGGGGGGTCTACACTAGGGCTCAGGACGCTGAACAAAACAATGACAAATAACATAACATTCACAGAAATCCTTTAAAACATGCAGAGATACAGGTTTTGTACATGCTAATCAGCAGGTCCACAGGCCAGTTCAAAAAGGTAGCTTTTCAGGCCCCATTTAAATGCCTCAGCCGAGGGGGAACTCCAGAGATGGTAAGGCAAGGAGTTTCAAATTGCACTGCCACCAAGAAGGCCCTGTCACCAGATTGTATCAGGTGTGATTGTGGGACAGCTAGCAATAACACCTCAGTGGAGTTGAGAGATCGCCTGTGAGCATACCAGGCCAAGAGGTGTTTGATCCATGCAGGGCTTTGTATGTTAACAAAGCAATCTTGAAGGTGGTGCGCCATCTAACTGGAAACCAGTGCAGCTGCCACAGCACAGGTGTAATGTGATCTCTGTATGACATCCCTGCCACCGTCCTGGCTGTGGCATTCTGCACCAGCTGCAGGCAATGCACCAACCCTCCAGATAGCACTAGGTATAGAGCATTATAGTAGTCCAGTCTTGAGGTCACAAAGGCATGTATTAGTCTCACCAGGTCCTCTTGCACTAGATAGGGTCTAATCTGGGAGATATTCCGTAATTGGAAGAATCTACTGTGGACCACAGCTGACTTTACATTAATAAGCAAGGGGGCAGCCAGCCCATTGGTGTGGAGGATCAGTACTGGGTCTTCTTTAATGCATTTATTAGTGACATTGCAGAAAGAGTAGAAGGGAAGGTGCGCCTTTTTGCAGATGACACTAAAATCTGCAACAAGGTTGACGCTCCAAGGGTGTGTGTATGGAAAAAAATTAATAGGGATCTAGGAAAGCTTCAGGAGTGGTCAAGAAAGTGACAACTAAGTTTCAGTGCAAAGAAGTACAAAATCATGCACTTAGGGCATAGAAACCGAGGGGCAGAGTACAAGATGGGGGGGGGAGTGGTACTGATGACCACCAAACAGGAAAGAGATCTGGGGGTAATCATATCTGATAACTTAAAGGTAGCCAAACAGTGTAACAAGGCAGTTGGGAGAGCCAGTGGGATACTAGGGTGCATAGGGAGGGGTATCAACAGCAGAAAGAGGGAGGTGGTGATACCACTGTATAAATCATTGGTGAGACCTCACCTGGAGTACTGTGTCCAGTTCTGGAGACCACATCCCTGGAAGGACATAGGCAGAGTAGAAGCAGTCCAGAGGAGGGCAACAAAAATGGTGCAGGGGCTGCACCAGAGACCATACGGGGAGAGACTAAAGGGCCTCAATATGTACACCCTGGAGAAAAGAAGGGAAAAGGGAGATATACTAGAGACTTTCAAATGCCTCACAGGTATAAATAAGGTACAAGAGAAAAGCATTTTTCTGAAAAAAAGATGCTCAAGAACAAGGGGACATGCTAGGAAGCTGGGGGGGTAGACTCTGGGGAAATGTAAAGAAGTACTTCTTCACAGAGAGAGTGGTGGATGCCTGGAACAGCATTCCAACGGAGGTGGTGGAGGCGAAAGCTGTGGCAAGATTCAAAAATGCATGGAATAGGCATAAAGGAACCTTAGCTGTTGGGGAAGAGTGGGCTAAGCCGGGGATCAAGTAGGGTCTGCAGTATTATAGTAGGTAGGGAAAATGGGCAGACTGGGTGGGCCAAGCGGTTCTTATCTGCCATCAGATTCTACATTTCTGTGTTTCTATAAGCTGTGTTTCTCTCAGTGTCCAGAATGTCTTAGCAGGCAGGCTGAGTTGGTCCCAGTCACAAATACACCCCTCTTGAAGCGGTTCAGTCCTTCAAGTATCTGGGGGTGTGGCTTAACAATAAGCTTGACTTCTCAGCCCACATTGATGCCATCCATGCTAAGCTCTGTACCAAGCTTGGTGCCCTATACTGTTATCTCTGTATGTTTGCAGGGAGCTTGTTACCAGAATGATGCTTCCTGTCTTCGACTATGTGGATGTGGTCTGTGGTATCCTCCTTCCATTTCCCTCGCCAGACTGGACAGCCTCTGCAACTCCTTCTGCCATTTTCAACAAACTCCATCCTCCTCCGCACATAGCATTGCTCACTGTGTTCGTCCATATCCATCCTCCCCCCTGCCATCTCGTCGCCAGGCTCACTGCACCTCCTTTATATCCAAATACAGGTTTGGTGGTTTGGTTCCCTTCCTGCTTACCTCTCCTCTTCCAACCCCCCCCTCTCCTGCTGCCTCTGTTCCAGGGTCCATTGTATTTTTGCCACTCCTCACCTCCGCTCCTCTGCTGGGCAATCTGCCTTCTCATAGCGACTTCCCTCACTCTGGAACAAACTCTCCTCTTCCCTCCATTATACCCCATACTCTGGCTCCCTCAGGCACCAGTTGAGACTTCAACCCCTCCCCACCTATATCAGTTACCTTTCCTCCTGATACCTCTGTGGCTGAACCTTATTCCATCCAGGTAACAACCAGCTGTTTCCCCACTCCTGCTGTGGTCAAACACCCATTCCCCTTCAGCTCTACAGCTCTCTCTCCTCCTGAAGGTTGGGCAGTTAATTTGTCTTATGATCAGTTGCTTTTTTGCCAATTTTTTATTGTTGCCATCTTTATATGAACTGCTAGGCATTCTCTGCGCTTTATTATCTGTACATGCAGTTTGTTTAATATTCCAGTTTTTGTTTTGTATTTTCTTACGTTTGATCAGATGTTTTAATACTTTGATTTGTCTGCTGCATGCTCCACCTTCCCCTTCCCTGGGTCACACCTGGAAACAAGTCTTGTCTCAGTGTGCCTCTCCCGGTTACCAATTTTAAAATAAATAAAAATAAAATACTCAAGTGGGAACTACTGATCTCCGTGATAAACAACCTTTTTTCAAGATGAGTTATCCAGAGTTGGATCCTTTTGCATCTCCACACAATGCAAAACATCCACATTTCTGCTCACTTACTCCAGGGACTGGAATTTTTTTGGTGAGAGGCATTGTCCATCTCCTGGAAAGGGAGGTTCCTTTATGCATTCCCTCCGATCCCTCTTATTCAGAGGGGGTTCTGCTCAAGCTGTGGGCTGAGTGGGCCACCCTCATACTGGTAGCCCCCGTCTGGCCTCGCCAGATATGGTTTCCTCTGCTACGGCATCTGACAGTGAAACCTCCTGTTCGCTACCCTTGTGTGAGTGTCTGCTGTCACAGGACAGGGGGTCCCTGCTCTGGAGGTGCTGCTGGTGGGGGATTTCAGTATGCTGGATGTAGAGTGGAGCCTCCCATCCACGGCCTTGACTAGAAGTAGACTCCCTGCAGGGGACATTTCTTGGGCAACCAGTCAAGGAGCCCACTTGTGATAGGGCAATACTCGACCTGGTGCTCGCAAACAGGACAGTATTGCAGTCCCTACATCTGCACGCATGGCTCCTAAGGATGTAGCCATTGCCCATTTCGGGGTTTCTCCCCAGATGGCTGATGTCTTACTGGCAGCTAGAAAACCTTCCACAAGACACACCTGTTCGCTGAAATGGAAGCGTTTCTCCATATGGTGTGCTTCATTATCTTCTTCAGGTATATCGCAGTCATCAGGTAACACCTGTAGGAACCTTCGCCATCAGTGAAGGGGCATCCACCTGGATGATTTTCAGCAGTACAACTGGGGCCACCCATGCTGTCGACATCCGTCGATGTCACCAACCCTGTATAGGAGTAGGCAGCCCCGCTCCTTCTTCAGTTCTTTCCCGCCATTGACTTGCTTGCATGGGTCTCTGCGGAAGCTCTGTCGTAGTATTCGCGCCTTTTTTCTGCCTACGGCTTTTTTCACTTACCTTGTAAAAAATCCCTTTCTCAAGAGATTTCTTATTTTTGTTTATGTCGAGAGTTAATCCTTCTACTTCTCTCTTCCGTCGCTGCAGAAAGAAGATTGCATCTACAGACGAACACTCCATTTGTGTCTGCTGTATTTGTCATGACCACAAAGTTTCTGTGAGCTCTGCCAGAAGTTTAATCAAACAACCTTTCAGCGATGCAAAAAGGCTCTTAAAAAATTCCTGATGGATCAACAGGTAGCCAGCTCCAGGCAGGGGTCCTCCGGGACCCCAGCTCCCCAGTCACCGACTGGTTCTTTGAGCTCCCAGGCCTCCAAGGCCTGAGACAAGTCCTGGGGGGAGTCATAAGAAAGACTGAGATCATGACTGCCCCCAGCGTTGATCTGCTCCCGTCTGCCTCTCTTCCTTCTGGGAGGATCTTCGCCGGCTGCAGCCACTCCGATCAAGAGACTGCTGTCCTGGTCTCTGAGCCCACCAGACCCATACTGACAGCATCTCCACTCAATTCACAGGGCACTCAGCCATCGATTTCTGGGTCATCGGCCCCTCCATTGTTGACAATAGGCTCATCATCGACGGTTCTCCCATTGAGTCCTGCCCCTTCTCCTACCAGGGCTACAGGCTCTTCGGGTTCTCAGGACACAGCAGGTGGGTCATCGACACCTGTGCCATCGAATCCCCGTCCTTCTACACCCACCGTTGACCTAAATGAAGTCCTGCTCAAGTTCACCAATGTGCTTGTGCAGCAACTGGGTGCCTTAAATAGGCTTCCTTTGCTGACACCGTTGATGACAGCGTTGTTGTTTGCCCAAGAAAGCTCCCCGTGGGCCATCAATGGCACACCTGACACCAGACCCAGAGATTGGAGAGGTCAACTTCAAGGAGGAGTACCATCCAGACCTCATTCTTCCTGATGATGAAAAGGAAGAAGAGGAAGAGATCCTACTCTGTGAAAGGTCTACAGCTTCTTCTTTCAGTGAGGACTCTGTGAAGCATACTTCCAGGTCTCCTCCTGCGGACCCCACATTTTTTTAATGTAATGAAACAACTGTCCTCAGCCATGGGCTTCCACACTGAGGAAGAGGATACCACCAGAAAAGATCTGGTGGATTTCCTGGTGATTCCAGAATCTCTCCCAAAGATCATTCCTCCAATGCTTCCAGCATTGAAGAATACAGCCAAGGTTGCCTGGCAGAGACCAGACATGGTGCTAGCTGTGCTACGCAGGGCGGACACACCTTATCACCCCCCCAGGGTCTCCCCTGTTATGCTGCCCAAGCAGAGACTGACTTGGTGGTCATTAAGGCAGCTTATGACAGATCTAAGGTGCCTATGCACCTTAGTTTCCTTCTTCCAGACAATGAGTCTTGTAAAATTGCCCTATGGGGAGAAAGGGTTTATGCCTCCTCCACCTTAGGTTTGAGGATCGAAAACTATCTGTCACACATGGTAAAATACCAAAATGCCAATTGGAAGAAGGGCAAGGCTGCTGCCCAGGCCCTTCCTGAGGGCATCCAAAAGCAGGAGCTGCTTCAGTGCCTCCAGACAGCTGAGGATGTTAGCAAACATCTCCTCAGAGCATTGTATGACATGGCTAACGCCATTGCCAGGGCATCTGCCATGGGCATATGCCTCCCTAGGCACTCCTGGCTCAGAGTATCGGGGTTTGCAGCTGATGTGCAGTAGAAAGTGCTTAATGTGTATAGGGTTAGGGCAGAGCTAGATAGATTGAGGGTGGACAAGGCAATGGGGCCTGACAGGTTACACTCCAGGGTGATCAGGGAATTGAAGAAGGAGTTGGCCGCACCCTTGACAAGGCTCTTCAACGTGTCCCTAGATATGGGGAGAGTGCCGGAGGACTGGAAGAGGGCAGAATAGTGCCTTTATACAAGGGAGGTAGTAAGGAGGTGAAGGGGAACTACTGACCTGTCAGCCTCACGTCAGTGGTGGGGAAGGTAATGGAGGCATTAATCAAGGAGAGGGTGGTGGATTATCTGGAGGAGAGTGGCTTGCAGGACAGCAGACAGCATGGCTTCATGAAAGGGAAGTCTTGCCAGACAAACCTAATTCAGTTCTTTGATTGGGTGACTCAGGTGATTGACCAGGGGGGCGGTGGATGTGGCCTATCTGGACTTCAATGAGGCCTTTGACACTGTCCCCCATAGGAGGCTGGTGAGCAAGATGGAAAGCCTGGGGTTGGGTGGGAAAATAACAAGCTGGGTGGAGGCCTGGCTGTCAGGAAGAACTCAGAGAGTGTTGCTAAATGGGGTGCACTCCCGGACAGTGTGGGTGAAGAGTGGAGTGCCACAGGGGTCAGTTTTGGGTCCGCTTCTCTTCAATATCAACGTCAGTGATATTGCTGAGGGTTTGAGGGGGAAGGTGTGCCCATTTGCTAATGATACAAAAATATGCAATAGGGTGGACACCCCTTGGGGGATGGAGGATATGAGGGAGGACTTAAAGACACTTAAAAAATGGTCTGGGACGTGGCAGCTGAAATTTAATGCCAAGAAGTGCGCTGTGGTGCACTTGGGGAGTAGGAACAGAAGAGCAGGGTACACCCTAGGTAGGGAGGGAATTAAAGTAACAGAATAGGAGAGGGATCTGGGATCATAGTCTCTTTGAACCTTAAGGTAGGAATCCAATGTGGCAGACATCAGGAAAGGCCAATGAAATGTTGGTATGCATAGGCAGGGGCATTACTAGTAGAAAGAGGGAGGTAATGCCTCTTTACAAAGCCATAGTGAGGCCGCACCCAGAGTATGGGGTTCAGTTCTGGAGGCCACATCTCCGCAAGGATATAGATGCATTGGAGAGGGTTCAGAGAAGGGCAACCAAGATGATGCAGAGTATGGAGGAAAAGTCATACGATCAGAGGTGTAAGGAGCTGAATCTGTACACGCTGGAGACAAGGAGGGAAAGGGGAGACATGATTAAAACTTTTTAAATATGTAAAGGGGCTCAATAAAGTGGGAGAAGAGGGTTTGCTGAAGACGAAGGAGGGGGACAAAACTAGAGGGCACAGCCTCAGACTGCAAGGAAAAAGATACAGGGGCAATGTGAGAGGGCGTTTCTTCATGGAGAGGGTGGTGGAGCTCTGGAACAGACAACCAGACAGAGTGGTGGGGGCTAAATCAGTGGAAGAATTCAAGAGGGCATGGAACAAGCATATGGGGCTGAGTATCAGGGGAAGGGTGGGGGCTGGCAGGGAGGGGGAGGTGTAGTGGTAAAAAAGGGCAGACTAGATGGGCCGGTATGGTCCTTTTCTGCCGTCAAGCTTCTATGATTCTGTGATTCTGTGCCCCTTTCAGTGGCACTGAGCTGTTTGGCCGTGATGTCCAGGACCTCATAAATGATCTGCAAGCCTGGGGCAGGGCCCTCAAATTGATCCATTCCCCTCTATCATACCCAACCAAAGGGCAGAGGGCAGTCTCCTTTTCATAATCAGAACTGTAGGTCTGGGACAGCTCTCCTTCCCCAGGGAAAACGTAGAGTCCAGGCTCCCTTGACCGCCCCCTCCAGTGCTGGAGCTGCGGCCAAGCACCCCAGAAGTGAGGGACCAGCCTCTGTGATTGGCTCCACCTCTGCTTGATTCCTTGCCAGACCCCCCTCCTCTTGTCCGAGACCAGGCAGTGGTGGTCAGAGGTCGATTCTCCCTCCATCTGAACCAGTGGAGAACCATAACTTCGGATGCATGGATTCTGCAGATCATAGAAAAGGGTCATACCTTGGAGCTCATAGAAGCAGCCTCCAGACACCCCACCTCCACCCTCCAATTACTCCCTGGCTCACTTGTCTGTTCTCCAGGAGGAAGTGCAGTCTCTTCTGCTCAAGCAGGCCATTGAATTAATGCCCACGTGCCAGAGAAACAAGGGATTCTATTCCAGGTTTTTCCTGCTCCCCAAAAAGACTGGAGATCTGATGCCCATTTTAGATTTGAAGGACCTCAATCTGTCCAGTACAAAAAGTTCCCAGATGGCAACTTTGCCAGGCCTAATGTCCCTCCTCAAGACATGGGACTGGCTCTATTCAGTGAACATGCAGGATGATTACCTGCACATCTTGGTCTTTCCTCCACACAGGACATTTCTCCACTTTGTCTTTCAGGGAGAGCATTATCAGTTCAAAGTGCTGCCCTTTGGCTTATCCTCTGCTCCACGAGTCATTACCAAGTGCTTGGCAGCGGTTGCAGCAGCTCTCAGAAGAGAGAGACTGTATGTCTTCCCTTACCTGCATGATTGCTTTCCAAAGGCCCCGTCCAGGGAACAGCTTTTGCTGACTCTGGAGCGAAGTCCTGGCTCTTCCACTCCCTGGGCATTACCGACAACCTGTCCAAGTCAGTTCTGCTACCATCCCAAAGGCTGCAGTATATATGGGCTGTTCGGGACTTAGTGCAGGGGAAGGCCTTCCTGCCCCAAAACGGGGCAGAGTGCCTCATAGCTCAAGCTCAGGAAGTTGCTCAAAAACGGTACAGTCCTACCAGGGTATACTTCAGATTGCTGGGCCTAATGGCAGCTGCCTTACCCACCACTCTGCTGGCCTGGCTCCATATGTGTACCCTCCAGTGGACCCTCTGGGTACAGTGGGACAAGCGCATGGACGAGTTAGACCAACCAGTCCTGGTCGCTTCCTCAGTACGCAAGGTACTGCAGTGGCAGATGGATCCCTTGAATATGCTTCAGGGTGTCCCATTACAGATCTCTTCCCCACATCAGGTCCTAACCACAGATGCTTCAGGTCTGGGCTGGGGAACACACCTGGGTCCCTTTCAAACCCAGGGCTCCTGGTCCCAGTGAGAAGCCTCCCTGCAAATCAGTTTCCTGGAGATGAGAGCGGTGCTCTGTGCTATATAGGCTTTTTAGGAGCACCTCGCTGTGGGCCAGCTGCTGGTGCAGTCGTACGGTTTGAGTATAGTGTACTACATTAACATGCAGGGGGGGACTCACTCGTACTCCCTTTGCTGGGAGGCAGTAAGGGTGTGGTACTGAGCACTGGATCACAGTCTGACACTCTCTGCGGTCCACATGTCGGACATCCTAAACACCCTGGCAGACAGTCACAGCGGGACTCAATCCAGCATGCATGAATGGGAGTTTCTCTCATCCATCGCAGAAGACTTGTTCGACAGATGGGATCATCCAGAGTTGAAACTTTTTGCGTCTCCATTCAATGCAGAACTGCCCAATTTAGCACGCTAGATCCAGGGCCTGGAGTTTTCTGGTGAAACATGTTGTCCCTCTGTTGGAGCAGGAGGTTTATTTATGCATTCCCTCCATTTCCTCTGATACAGAGAGTGCTGATCAAATTGCAGACAGAGGAGGCCAGCATGATTCTGGTGGCTCCATTCTGGCCTCGCCAGATATGGTTCCCTCTACTTCAACAGATGGCAGAGGAGCCTCTGGTCCTTCTTCCTCTTTGTAGGAATCTGCTGACCCAGGATCAGGGGACCCTGGTCCGTCCAAACTTCAGGTCCCTTCATCTGCATGCCTGGCTCCTGAAAACATAGCCATCACCAGGTTTGGGGTCTCTAACAGGGTTGCGGACGTCCTTGTGGCCGCCTGGAAACCTTCCACTCGAGCCACATATGCAGTGAAGTGGAAGCGGTTTGCCATCTGGGCTGCCAGACATGACTTAGACCCTTTCACCTGTTCGGTGAATCATATCCTGGACTACCTGATCTCACTGTCCAACTCAGGCCTCCCGTATTCTTCCCTCAAGGTCCACCTTTCGTCTATTTCTGCATTTCATGAGCCCATGGGTGACCACACGATTATTCAGCTGGATGTCTCCTTACCTTTCTTAGGGGCATCCTGCATCTGAAACCTCCAGTCCATTCCCCTGTCCCAGCATGAGACTTGAATTTTATTTTGGAAACGTTGACCCTGTCTCCTTTTGAGTCAATCGCGACTTGCGATTTGCGTTTTTTCTCTTGGAAATCATTGTTTTTAGTTGCAATTACTTCTGCTTAAAGAATTTGAGAGCTTCAGGCCCTCTGGTGCGAGGAGCCTTATTTGATTTTTCACAAAGACAGGGTGTTTTTGTGGACAAATCCTAAGTTTCTGCCTAAGGTGGTTTCAAGTTCACACTCAGTCAGTCTGTCCACCTTCCTGAGCGTGCCAATCCAGGGGAAGCACTGCTCCATACGTTAGATGTGTGCAGAACTTTGAAGTGCTACTTGCTTAGGACTAAGGAGTCCAGAAAATCAAAGCAGTTGTTTGTTTCCTTCACCCCTGGTAGAGTGGATGTTTCAGTTTCTGAGCAATGTTTATCCAAATGGTTGGTAAATTGCATTGTGTTCTGCTACAAGAATGGCAAAGAGTTGTCTGGTGCTGTCAAAGTTCATTCCACCAGAGGAATGGCTACCTCGGTGGCTTGTTTCAAATGGGTCTCGGCTGCTGACATTTGTGTGGCTGCCACCTGGAGTACAGACCATACTTTCACCAAGCACTACAGTCCGGACATTGCCTCAAGAGCCCATCCAGAATTTGGCTGTGTTACAGGGACTCCTGTCTTAAGTTTATGGAGAGCCTTTCTCCCAGACTGTCTGGTTGCACTTGTAACTACTTGGTACTCATTCGTACGGTGTTACCTGATGACTGAGATACCCCGAAGAAGATGGAACTGTTATGTAAGAACTTACGTAACAGTAAATCTTCGAGGGGATCTCGGTCATCAGGTATATTTTCCCTCCCACCATCCCCCCTTCTTGGGTCTCCTGTCTAGGAAGTGGCTCTCTGGTGTATCCAGCTTTTCACTTAGGTCTGGGTACCTCTTTCTCTCCTCGGTCCCCAGGGCAAGAGCCTTAGTCTCTGGGGGAAAGAACTGAGGAGGGAGCGGGGCTGCCCACGCCTGTGTAGGGTTGGTGACGTCGACGGCGTGGGTGGCCACAGTTCTGCTGCTGAAAATCTTCCATGTGGATTCCCTTTCACCGACGGCGAAGGTTCCTACGGTGTTACCTGATGACTGAGATCCCCTCGAAGATCTACTGTTACGGTAAGTTCTTTGTGTAACTGTTCTTTCCTGTCAATACAGTATTGGCCTACCTACTGTCTCTCTCTAACTCTGGTCTCTACTAATCATCCATTAAGGTGAACACCATTTCGGCTTTCCATGCCACTTGATGGGCGCATGGTGGCAAAGCTAGAAGTGTCCTGTACGTGTCTTAAGGTATTTTGCACATGTGTCCCCTGATTTGTATACCAGTTCTGCCTTGGGACCTTAATTTTGTCCTTGAAAAATTGACTCTGGCTCCTTTTGAGCCTGCAGCAACTTGAGAGATGCACTTCCTTTCATGGAAGACTTTATTTTTGGTCACTATAACTTCTACTCAGAGAATTTTGGAGCTTCAGGCTTACATGCATGAGCTGCCTTATCTGATCTTCCACTAGGGTAGCGTATCCTTGTGTGCCAGTTCACGCCTTTTTACCCAAGGTGGTGTCAATTTCACATTGAATCAGACCATACACCTTCCCGTGTATTATCCTGAGCATGCTAACAGAGGTGAGGCATTGCCCCATACATTTGGTGTACATAAAACTCTACATTTCTGTCCCACTTGCAGTAAGGACTGCAGAAAGTCCTTTCAGCTTTTTGTCTCATTCACCCTTGGGAGAGAGGGCGCTTCTGTCACTGAACAGTGCCTGTCCAAGTTGCTTGCTCCCTATGTTGAATTTTGTTACAGGAAGTATGATAAGGAACCTCCTGACACTGTGTATGGTCATTCTACACATGGTATGGCCACCTCTATTGTTTGTTTTCAAAATGTTTCTGCAGCTGACGTCCTGCTGCCACTCGGAGTATTGTGCATGTTTTAACTAAGCACTACAGTCTAAACATCATTTCACATAGATGTGCTAGAATTCGTTCTGCTGTTCTGCAGGGCCTTCTGTCCCAACTGCATGTCAGACTTTGCCATCCTCCCTGTGTACCTTGAGTAATGCTTGGGAATTGTTCCAAAATGTGTGGCTCAATGGAGGGGATATCCTCAATGAAGATAGAACAGTTACTTACCAAAACAGTAGATCTGACAGAGAATCTCCTCCATTGGGCCACAACGCATCTTCCCTCATTCCCCCTTTTCTTAAGTATAATCCCACAGGTTTCTCCACTGCCTTGTCTGGAGGCATCCATAAGTGTCTTATGTATACCGTATTTCCAGTCCCATGCCACTCCTTGTGTGCCTGGTACTGGTTTGATCTCCTAGTTCCTCACAGTAAGAGGCCCTCAGAGCTTGTGTCCAGCAGTGAACTGAGGAGAAAGGGGGAACCCACATTTTATAGGTGCTGACATTGCACGTCATTGTGTGCAGCCCCCAGCTAGCAAAAGTCCTGATGCTGACAGCTTACAGTTCCAAAGATGTGGCCTAGGGGAGATTCCCTTGAAGATCTTTTGTTACCATGAGTAACTGTTCTTTTTTTTATATGTGCTGCGTGGCCACCACTGCCGCTGTCAAGACTGTACAGTTGTTACCTTTCCCACATTATATCACAGGCAGTGGTTAAACTGGAAGGTGTGGAACTCACACATCTAGATTTGTAGGTGGTGGAGCTGTCACTTCTAGGTGGTGGACCTTTCCTATACTCAGGGCCTCGAAGTTTTGTTATCCCGGTGCAAACCGCGAAATATCCGTAGAATTTGCCTCACCGCTGAATTCCGGCCGCCCCGCAGAACAAACGTGCCTCCTCCACATAAGTAGTATGCCACGCTGGGAGCCCACCCAGCGTGGCAAAAGCTTTAGTTGCCGACGGGGTGCCCAACTCCGTCAGTTTCACTGCCCCCCAAAAAGGATTCCAATGCCACGCTGGGAGCCCACCCCAGCGTGGCAAAAGCCGTTTGCCAGGCGGGGTGGCCAATCCCGTCGGTTTCACTGCCCCCAAAAAAGGTTTCAATGCCACGCTGGAGCCCACCCAGCGTGGCTAAGTTTGCCGGCGGGGTGCCCAATCCGTGTTTCACTGCCCCCAAAAAGAGCTTATGCCACGCTGGGAGCCCACCCCAGCGTGGCAATGCCTTTGCCGACGGGGTGCCCAACTCGTCGGCTTCACTGCCCCCAAGCTGCCTGATGTCACGCTGGGAGCCCACCCCAGCGTGGCAAAAGTCCCTCCTGTGTGGGAATCCAAATTAAAAAAAAAAAAAAACCTGAAACAAAAAAACCCTCCGTCGTTGCTTCTTTTGCCCCCCTCCCCCAACCCGCACCCACCCTCTGCGTACCCACCTCCCCACACCCCCACCTCACCACCACCTCAACCCATACTTACCTCCGGAACCCAGCGCGATGATCTTCTGTGGACCGGGAACACGTCTGCACTCTTCAAAGCCGACCGCAAACTGAAGAAATGCCGGTAAGCTGTATAATGGACTAAATTGATTTTTTTCAACTTTGGTGCATATCTCAGCCATTTGTGGGAATTTTTTCACCAAATTTTCAACCTGGGGTTTTTGGGGCCCCACCTCATGAACTGTGACACTGTTATTTCGTTAATCGGTCCTGAAAGGTGGTTTCACAGTGACTGTGCGGAATCACCTTTCCAGAATGATTAACGAAATGACAGTGTCACAGTTCATGAGGTAGGCTCCTAAAAACCCTATGTTGAAAATTTGGTGAAAATATTCACCAAAACGACTGTTTTATGAGCGAGCGTTGCGCAGTTCCTACGCATGCTCGTAACTTCTAGCATTTTTAATATTTTCACACCAGATTTTCAGTATTGCCATTTTACCACACCTCCTTATGAATAGTACAACTGTCATTTTTCACATCTCACCCGAAATGTGTTTTCGCACATGTAGCGGACAATGGTGCGGTCGGTGTGCGAAATCAATGTTCCGGACAGATTAATAAAATCACAGTGATACTATTCATGAGCAGAGGTCTTACACTGGCTATGTTGAAAATTTGGTGACAAACGCCTATAAAATGATCTAGGTTACTAGCGTTATGCTACAGTTCCTAGCACGTCAGAATTTGAGTATTTTTAATATTTTCACCCAGATTTTCAGTATTGCCATTTTACCACACTTCCTTATGAACAGTACAACTGTCATTTTCACATTTCACCAAATTTGTTTACGTGTTTTGCACATGTAGCGACAATGGCTGGTCAAATCAATGTTCCGGATACAGAGTAATAAAATCACAGTGATACTGTTCATGAGCAGAGGTCTTAAACTGGCTATGTTGAAAATTTGGTGACAAACACCCTTAAAATGACTGTGTTAATGAAAGGCAGTATTGTGTTGGATTGGGCAAAAAAAAACCAAAAAAGGAAAAAAATTAAGGGTAAAAATGTGCTGCAGAATTGCCACGGAAATTGATGCTGAGTGCCGCAGAAGTTCTGCGGCAAATGAGAACCCTGCCGCAGAACTTTGCTCTGATGTGCCGCAGAAAAATCGGGGCCCTACCTATACTATTCAGTAGAGAAAGGTAACAAAGATGCAGGAACTCCTACAATTTTGTAAGAGCTGGTGAAACCTGAGTTCCAGTGGACTCCTGCCCAAATTAACTTAACTACTGATTGCAGAAGTATGCAATAAAAGAAGAAAAGGAAGTAAGACAGATAAGGGAATAATCAGAACTATTACTGCAGCACAGCTTGGCACAGAGCAAGTTAGGAAACTCCAGCAAAATCAAAAACATTTGGCGTTTATAAAATTCAGTAAGATAAGATAAACTGCATTCCCGAGTGTTTTGATATGATAGACTTGGCAACTCAAAGCTGAGCTAGAAATATGGACGCCTCTCACCACGTCCCCTGAAAATGTGAGTGATACTTTACCTTTCCCGAAACATCTCCCATTGGCTGGCTCTAGTGGCATAGTTGCACCATTCTGTGCAGCCGCCTATGAGTCTCAGGTTTGTAAGCAGATTGCATGTTGCATTCTGGGACTGGCATAGAAACACAGAATTTTGCTGGAAAAAAAAAAAAAGACATGCTGCCCATAAAGTCTGCCCTGGTTCCCTGCCTTTACCCCTCTAGTCTAACACTAGCTTGGCCAAGGAAGTGGGACGATTAGAACACTCGGAGTGAACATATCAGTGAGGCAGTTTTGCTTGGCAACTGACTGAGCCAAGGCAGTTCCCCCTGTTGGTGCCTCTGCCTCATTCCCCCACCACCACATAGAGCTTTTTCTCCATGGCCATACTCTGTTCTGGCCTGTTAACACCTCCTCCCTCTGTCCTCCCTGTGCCACTAACGTCTACCATACTTTTCCCTTATGTGGCAGAGGCTCCAGGGGATGGGTCAACTTCCTCCCTAAGACAGTCCAGTTTATGGACTAGGATCCAGCATTAGTGACACTAGGACATGGGAGGTGGCTGAAGCTCAGTCCATCATTTAGATTGTTGAGTTTTTCTCCATGGTTCCTCCCTCCTCCCCTGACATTGGCGTAGCCCTCGAGTACCTTGGCTGCAGGCACCAACATTCTGCGGAGAGAGCAGTCTCTTTTGGCCCACTGCATCAGTTGCTGTGGCACCAGAGTACTGTGCCATCCCTACCAACTACAGTGCACTGCTGCGTGGCATTGCTGTGGTCTAGTCTGCCTCTGGGTGCTGCATTTTGAGTTTGCTATTGAGCCCCTGGTTGCCTGCACAGCAGCATGGTGTGCTGTGGTTCTGCTTAATTTTTTGACAGGGGGCCTGGTGTATGGCTCCTTGGGAGGCAGGATGTGGGCTACCCAGCATTTATGCAGTCCCTGTCAGCTGACCAAGGAGTGGCATTGGTTAAGAAGGCCATCGCTGTCCTGCTGTCGTGACTGGAGAATAAAGCATTGCCAGAGTTACTTCACTGATGGTGAGAAATGTTGTAGGGAAAAGAGACAAATCTGGCATAGCATCAAACATTGTTTCCTTTGGAGAATGTATATTCTTTGTTTCATGTTGTCACTGGATTATGCTTAACTGCTGGTTAATTATGTCATCCTATTAGGGACACTGGTACAGTCACAAAGCTGTGACATCATCACTGACCCTAGCCTGCATCAAAATTCCACTAAGCAGTTACCAGCCAGTTCTGCATCAGTTGAAAGGACAATAAGCAAGCCTTTGAGGCTCTGAATCTTGATTTGTGCTTTGTAACTTTATTTCATTTTTTTCATTTAGTAACAGACAGAATAGAAATTGTTTGTCCCTGACAAATAGTATTTTTAAATTCAAAATGTGCCTTTTTTTAAGTTACTGCTCATTGCTGCTTTTATTGCTTCTTTTACTGCTTACTGTTGATTTCTCTTGGTAGCAGGTTGATTTTTTGACTTTTTGTAAGGGGCTAACTGGGAATTGTTTTGGGGCTGTTGAAAATTTGAAACCTATTTTGTTGTGATCTAAGTGGGGCTGTTATTTATTTGCTGTTGAAAATTTGAAACCTTTGAACTACTTTGGAGGAGGTGGGTCATTTACATCTCAACACAAAGGCCTGACCGTCCCTTGATTAGGGGTGGGAGCATAGAATTCATAATTCATATTTCTTTTTCCAGGTACCTCTTACCCCACCATTTTTATGCTCGGCCAGGGGGGACGTTCTTATACTTCAGTATCTATATTCAACATAATCATTTTTAGTCTAGGCCTACAGACTTTATATTGTTAGCTGCCCTGTTTTCCTTTAGCATTGTAGCCCCTATGTTTATAAATATTATAAGGACTTTTATGAACTGACATGGTAACATGCATGGTTCTGGATAAATTCTCCTTATTAAGAATGTGTGCTTTCCTGATGTCTCCTGTGACTGGTATAATGCATTAATTGTATACATAGAATAGCACTTTTGTTTTGTTTGTTGTTCACATATGTTTCTATTTGTATTGGTTTGTTCTTTTGTGTTTTTACAAAAAAATATATAAATAAAGTTTAAAAAAAAATGTGAAGCCTATTTTGGTGTGATTTAATTGGGGCTGTTATTTCATTGCTGTTTCTACTTGCTGTTGAAAATTTGAAACCTCTTTTGGTGTGATTTAAGTGGGGCTGTTATTTCTTTGCTGTTTCTATTTGTTGTTGAAAATTTGAAGCCTATTTTGTTGAGATTTAAGTGGGACAGTTATTTCCTTAGTTGTTTTTACTTGTTGAAAATTTTAAACCTATTTTGATGTGCTTTTAGTGGGGCTGTTATTTCTTAGCTGTTTTTACCTGCTGTTGAAAATTTGAAACCTATTTTGGTGTGATTTAAGTGGGGCTGTTATTTCATTGCTGTTTTTACTTGCTGTTGAAAATGTGAAACCTATTTTGGTGTGACTTAAGCGGGACTGTTATTTCTTTGCTGTTTTTACTTGCTGTTGAAAATTTGAAATCTGTTTTGGTGTGACTTAAGTGGGACTGTTATTTCCTTACTGTTTTTACTTGCTGCAAATTTTTGCCCACACTCCCATCTCTGCCCCCACTGTTAATTAAATGCCCTGTTAAATCTGATTAACAGGAGCCAAGCACAGGGAATAGGAAGGGCTGTGGAGTAGGAGGGGCATAAGGGGGAGTAAGCCCGCCCTCGGCACAACAAGTTGCAGTAACATAGAACTGCAGTTGACTCGGGGGCTACTGTAGCGTAAATTACACAAAAAAAAAAAAATAAAACCTGACATCAAGTAAAATTACTTCCAAAAAAACAAACACAGGGACCTAGAAGGAGAGTTACACGTCTAGGGGGAACTAGAAGGAGGGCTTCAGAAACAGACAAGTAGTGCAATAGTGTAATTACACAAGTAGTGTAATAGCTGTATAAGTGCAGAATAATGTGGGGAGTGGTACAATGCAGTGAATGCACGTATTCAGGCAGACCTTCTGGACGCTGAGGTACTGCCCTATCTGCAGGCATCTCTTTGGACTGCAGAACAAGGTAGTCAGACTCAGAGTGGAGGTAAACTGGGTCAGGAGTACCTTTGCCCAATCCAGAGACTACCCAGTACAATGCCACTGTCTCAAAAAATGCCAAGAATGAGGAGCACTTGGATAACGGTGGGCTCGGGGAAGGTTAGGACTGTCGGGCAGAGGCACATCCCAAATCCTATTCCACTCTAGAATGCATATGCCGCACTGGCAAATGGGAACAACCAGACAGAGGCACCCGGAGAAGTGGAAGGGAAGGATGTGGAGGTCAGCCGAGGAGGTGACCTCAGTGGGGCAGCATTGGACCCCAGAAGAGGAGGAAGTGAATCCTGGTGGTGGACTCTATCGTACGAGGGATCGAACTAGGAACATGCAAGAGGGAGGACAGGGAGGCGAGGTGCCTACCAGGTGCCATGGCATAGAGGGATGGGAGGAAGATCCTTGGGATCGCCCGGAAGGCAAGACGGGAGGGAGAGCTGGGTGTCATTATCCACCTAGGAATTAATGACCTGGCAAACAGGGAGCCTAAAGAAGTTCAGGAAGAGTTTAGAAAATTGGGGAGGGGTTTCAAACAAGTATCTACATCTGTCACCTTCTCGGATGTACTACCTCTGAGAGGAATGGGAGAGTGTAAGGGCACACGCACCAGGAACTTTAACACATAATTAAAGAACTGGTGTTGCGGGGAAGGGTTCGGATTCATTGGTGACTGTGGACCCACCTGGAGGGATGGGGACTTGTTTAAGCCTGACAGCCTGCATGCATCCATCCTGGAGGGGAATCCAAGCACTCAGTGAAAAATTTAAATGCTACATGGACAAGCATTTAAACTAGCCGAGAGGGGTGGCAGGTCAGCAAAGAGGGTACCTAATTGCCCACCCCCCATAACTAGCAGTGGAACCGGAGAGCGGGAGGAGGAGCTATCACTACAAAGCAGTATGCAAAAGATGGAGATAGGCACCCAAGGGGTGGCTAGGCATAACAAGGACAAAATACAATGGCAGGGCAGACAGCAGAGAGAATCAGGGATAAAGGACAACCAGGGAAGGGACTGGAGTAGAACAGCAAAACAGACCAGGGAGGTCACATCATGAAAAGCCATGTGTGTGCCAGTGCCAGGAGCCTTAGCAACAAGATGGAGGATCTGGAGGCTGCCATGGCACAGTCAGACCTGGACATTGTGGCCATCATAGAGACCTGGTATAATGATAACCACGACTGGGAGATGGCCATATCTGGCTACAACATATTCAGAAGAGACAGAGCAGGCAGGAAGGGAGGAGGGGGGTCACTTTATGTGAAAGACGGCATAAGGGCTGCAGAGATCCAGGAAGAACAAAATGGGGGGGGGGGTTTACAGACCACCAGCCCAGGAGGAAGAGAGAGATAGGGAGTTAATGTTAGCCATCCAAAGGATGGCAGACAAGGGGGAGGTGGTGCTGGTTGGGGACTTCAGTGTTCCAGACATGGACTGGAGCCTCCTAGCAGCAGCAGAATCAACTAGGAGCAGATTTATCCTGGACTCCCTTCAGGGTGCCTTCCTTAAGCAACTGGTCATGGAACCAACTTTGCAGAAGGCAATTCTGGACCTCGTGCTCACAAACGGGGGTAGTGTGATAGGGGTAACAATGGGGAAGCACCTGGGGAACAGTTTGAAATTACAGAAGGAGCATAACCAAACTGCACAAACACATATATCCTGGATATTAGGAGGGCAGATTTGGGGAAAATGGGGACAAGCTTGAAAGAGGCACTAATAGGAATGGGGAGGGACTCTGGGTGGAGAAACAGTGGGCAATATTTAAAACAGAGATTACAAGAGCAACCCAATTATGTTTTAAGTAGGTTAGCAAGGTGAAAAGGAAGAGGAGGCCAGGAGGTAGCGGAGAAATGAATGCCAAAAAGATTGCATTCAGGCAATACAAAAAGACATAGGCAGAAGGGGATAGGGAGAAGTACCAGGAGAAGCAAAGGGAGGTCCATAAGGGAAGCCAAAGCTCAGACAGAAGAGTGCATCGCAAAATCAGTGGTTAGAGGGGAACAAAACCTTTAACAGGTATTTAAGTGATAAAAGAAGGGTGAAGGAAGGGATAGTGAGACTGAAGGGGAGGATGGGGGCAGTGTGGAGGATGGCAACAGTAAAGCTGACATACTGAACAGATATTTCTGCTCAGTCTTTACTGAGGAAGGGGAGGATAACAGGCCTGAAGGGAGTACAAGGGGTGGAAGGAGCACGGAAATGGATATAAGTCCCTTTACACAGGAAAGGGTCCTAAAGGAATTGGAAGGAATAAGAGTCAATAAAGCAATGGGGCCAGATGGGGTGCACTCCAGGGTCCTAAAGGAACTAAGAGAGTTGGTGGCTGAACCTCTGGCAGTCCTGTTTAGCCAGTCACTGGAAACAGGGGAGGTACCCAAAGACTGGAGGGCAGCAGATGTAGTCCCCGGATACAAAAGCGGGAACAAAGAGGAAGCGGGGAACTACAGACCAATCAGCCTGACCTCAGTAGTGGGGAAGATCATGGAAGCACTACTGAAGGAGAGATTGGTGGAACATCTGGTTGCCAATGGACTACAGGACTCAAGGCAGCATGGTTTCGCTGGGGGGTCATGCCAGACCAAACTCATTGAATTTTTTGACTGGGTGACTAGGGAGGTGGATCAGGAGAGGACAGTGGACATGGCCTATCTGGACTTTAGCAAGGCCTTTAACACTGTGCTGCGTAGAAGGCTGTTAAACAAACTGGGAAAGATGAGAGTGGGCAGGACAGTAGTGTGGTGGGTGGGTAGTTGCTATGGGGCCAGATGGGATACACCCAATAATACTGAAAGAACTAGGGAAGGAACTGGCAGCCCCCTTAGCAGTGCTCTTCAACAAATCTTTAAGGAGTGGGGAGGTGCCGGAGGATTGGAAGAGTGCAACAGTAGTACCACTCCACAAGAGTGTAAGCAAGGAACAGCCAGGTAACTACCGTCCAGTTAGTGTAACATCAGTCATGGGAAAACTGATGGAGTCCCTGCTTAAGGAAAGAATCATAGCTTTTTTGGAGCAAACTGATCAGCTCGACAAAAATCAACATGGTTTCATGACAAGGAGGTCCTGCCAGACAAACCTGGTTGATTTTTTTCAATTGGGCTATCAAAACTGGATCATGGTGGGGCTATGGATGTGGTTTACCTGGACTTCAGCAAAGCCTTTGACTCCATTCTGCACAGGAGACTAGTCAAAAAACTGGAGAACATGGGAACTGGGTCCGAGGTTACAAACTGGGTCAGAAACTGGTTACATGGGAGAACTCTGAGAGTATTAGTAAATGGCACTCTGTCTGGGGAGGGGAGGTGAGGGTGACTAGTGGTGTACCGCAGGGCTCAGTTCTGGGGCCGATCCTCTTCAACATACCTCTATGCACTAGGTAACTGTAACTGCACGTAAGTAGAATCTCTCCTCACTGTTTAGTATTTGTGCGCTTAGTTAATCCTAGTCTAGGACTGATAATGAGTGTGCTCCTCCCACTAACAATGCACTTCTTTTGCTTTACACATTTTTATATTGTATGATCTGTTCTGCATTATCAAACACCTGATGTATTCTCAACCTAGACTATTATGATTTTACCTTGTACAGTATAATCCCGATTATCCGAATGTACCGGGGGACATAAAAATAATTCGGATAATCGGGTGTTCGGTAAATCAGGAGAACTGTTCACGGTCACAGAAAAAACAGTGCAGTAGCAAGCTAAGAGATCTATTAAAGCAGCACAGACCACAAGTCTTTACAAAATCAGTGTGTAAATGTAATTAGACAAACAACAGTAAAAAACTTTGTTATTGCAGCCTGCTTTTTGGTACGATTTAGTTTTTCTAAAGCCTGCAGCCTTAAGTTAACTTTCGTAACAGTAATGTGTGCAGATAGTTCGTACTATCTTGGCGTTCAAGCCACTGCAAACACTTATTCAAAGCCTCTACGGCTTCAGATGGGGTTGATACCTACATAGCGGTGGCTTTTCCATCCTTCTCCTCGTTCTCTGTTGCCTCCATCACCTCCGGTATGTTTTGCACCCATTGTTGGTGGAAGCGTCCCCATACCCTCTCTTTTCCTCCCCACTTATTTAATCCCCTCGAGAGCCAAAACACTAGGGAACAAGGTAACCGAAACTGATATGCCTTCCTCCTGACTTGTGTGTAGGAGCTCATTAAAGAGGGAGCCCACAATCAAATGGCAACATCAGTGCAGGGCCTCCCCTGCTGATAAGCTGTGCGACTGTTCAAGACGACAAATTAAAACGGCGGAGCCTCACTGAGACAGTCACTCCCGCATGTAAGACACCAACTTTCTCACAGCAATCAGCAGGAGTATTGCTTGTCTTAGACATGCTGCCGAGAATTACAGGGCTCAGCCTTATTAGCAACTTTAAAACGGGGGACAAGGGGCGATTTCGGATAAGACAGAGGTTCGGATAATAGGGTTTCAGATAATTGGGGTTATATTGCATTTGTATTTTGTTATTGCCTTTCTAAATGTTGTTCAGTTGTTCACATCTGTATTCTCTATTTTGTACTCTCCCGGGTCGTGCCTGAAAATAGGCAGGATTGTTGCCTAGTGCACTTACCCAGTTACCAAAAGCTAATAAATAAATAAATAAATATTCATCAGTGACATTGCTGATAAACTGGAGGGAAAGGTGTGCCTGTTTGCAAATGGCACCAAAATCGGAAACTGGGTAGATGCAACAGAGGGACAGCAAAGCATGGAAACTGATCTCCGAAAACTGGAGGAGTGGTCCAAGACCTGGCAATTGAAATTCAGTGCCAAAAAATGCAAGCTCATGCACCTGAGAAAGCGTAACCCAGGGAAACTGTACTCAATGAGAGGGGAGCAGTTGGTGGCTACCAGGCAGGAGCAAGACCTAGGGGTGATCATATCAGATGATCTCAAGGTCAGTAGACAATGTGAAAAGGCAGCACTAAAGGCTAGTGGGATCCTGGGATGCATATGGAGGGGCATCACGAGCAGAAGGCATGAAGTAATCATGCCCCTGTATCAGTCCCTGGTCAGGCCTCACCTGGAGTACTGTGTCCAATTCTGGAGGTCACACCTCAGGAAGGACATAGATAGGCTGGAGATGGTACAGAGAAGAGCAACAGAGATGGTGCAGGGCTTGCCTCAGAAACCATACAAGGCAAGACTGGATGACCTCAAATTATACTCCCTAGAACAACGCAGGAATCATGGGGTCATGATAGAAACATTCAAATACCTTAAGGGCAACAACAGGGTGCACGTGCAGAACCTCTTTCAGGTAAAGAACTACAACAGGACTAGCAGGCACAACCTTCAACTTAAGGGAGGAAAGTTCAGAAGCAATACGAGGAAATTCTTCTTCACAGAGCGTGATGTGGAACCATGGAACAGCCTGCCGGAGGGGGTGGTAGGAGCCAAGACAGTGGGGGAATTCAAGCAGACCCAGGACAGACACTGTGGGATACACAAACAGGCAGCTAAGCAGGGGGTAGGAAGTCAAAGGCAGATTTGATTAATTGTACGGTCCCAATCTGCTGACAACTTTTATATAGTGTATGGTAGAATGTTATTGTGGGCAAAATTCAGTACAAACACATAGCTGTTGTACCATCGTGGAGATGTCATGATGGTGTTGTACCTGCCTGAGGACGTCACCATGATGGTACAACACCATGGAACATCCCTGCGCATGCGTATTAGGCAGCACTCAGATGCGCAGAAGACAGATCTATTGTGATCATGGGGAAACTGCCGCAGCGGTGAGATTTTTTTTTAAACGAAGACAGCAGTTCTCAAGAAATGATACGGTCTGGATGTTAAGCATCGGTGGGTAGCGTCCTATTTTATTTAAAAACTGTAGTCTGTGGCAGTTGGAGAACATGGACTGAGCGGGGCTTCTTCTTGTGGTGTGTGTGTGTGTGTGTGTTTAACGAGCAACAGCACAATTGTTATAGCCGCGATTAAGAATTTTTTTTTTGCTGATGCCCATACACTATACGAGACAATGTATGGGCATCAGTTAACAACATCGCTGAATTCATTTCTCGAGGTTACCAGGCAACAGTAAACCTCTCGAGCTTCGTTCTCGAGGTTTACACAGTTGCCATGGTAACCTCTCGAAGTGAATACAGCGTTGTTGTTAACTGATGCCCATACATTATCCTCTGCGTTTCTATGTTTGGCTGAGTGGCAGGACACAGAGGGTGGTGGTTAATGGCTGTCACTCCACACAGGGAGGAGTGACCAGTGGGGTGCTGCAGGCATCAATGCTGGGACTGGTCCTGTTCAGCATCTTCATTGGTGACATTGCGCAGGACCTAGTAGTCAGAATTTCCCTGTTCTCTGATGACACGAAGCTCTGTATTAAAATCCTACTCCATGGACCCACTACTGCAGACCTTAGCTTGAACCAGACAGATGTTCCATGCTCTGGGGCTGACAATCAGCATACCAAAGTCTGTCCTGACACCCTGCCAACAATTGCAGTACATAGGGGCACTTCTGAATATGGCCCACATTGGCATTCTTGCCTCTGGATAGGGCAGCCCACCTGATTGCTCAAGCACAGTTGGTGCACGACACCCATTGTGTCTCAGCAGGGACGTCCCTTCGCCTTCTGGGCCTCATAGCAGTAGTTTTTTTTGAGTTTGTGTAATTTGAAGAGCTAACCATATAAATTCTGTCTCTTCGTTTTGATCATGTTTCTTATACAATGAGCTTTTTGTTCCTTGTTTAATATAGATCGCTATGCCTCCTCCTTTTTTCCTTTCTCTTTCCTTTGAAAATAACTCATATCCTTCTATTTCTCTATTCCAAAGTACTTCTTTCTCCCACCAAGTCTCAGTTATACAACATATATCAATACTTTCTAGTTTTAACCTTGTTTCCAGTTCTGCTTTTTTCAATGTGTTTACACTCCTTGCATTTAAGGACCATATTTTCAGTCCTTTATATTTGTTTAATTTTTGTGACTGTTGGGTTGATGTTCTTTCTACTACTAGTCTTTCTCTCACTTTCTCTTTCATGTTATCTTTATTTTTCCCTCTCCCCAAAAAACTCAGTTTAAATGTGAGTCTATTACTGTTTTTATTTCTATACCCAACTTTCTACTACCTTTGTTGCTTAAATGCAAACCATCCGTGCAGAATAAACCTGGATCGTTAACAAAATTCTCCCAGTGGCAGATGCACCCTATGCCCTCTTGAAGTGTCCAGTACCTCAACCAATTATTTATATCCTTTATCTTGTTTTTTTTTGTTTGTTTGTTTTGTCTTGGTACTGGAGTTATTTCAGAGAAATAGATATTACACCGCATTTTCATAGCTTCTTCTTTAATGTCTCTATACTCTTGCTTAATATCTTTTATCTCTTGGTGTCTTATATTATTTACCCCAAAATGTAAGATTAATATGTTGTTCTTGGTCTTATTTTCTATGGTATTTGGCAACATTCCTTGTATATCACTAATTTTTGCCCCAGAAAAATAGCTTGTTGTAATTCGTTCTTTGTTCCCTCTTGAAGTATACCTATCTGTATATTTAAGTATTGAGTGGCCTAGGACATAAACACAAATATTTTTCTTCTTTTGGTGTACTGTGTTACTTTCAATTTCTATTTCTCTGTTCTCTACCTCCATATTATTTGTGCTCTCATTATCTATTCTGGGTAGTGCCGTTGCCATTTGGTTTTCCTTATTGTTCTGCTGGTGAATAATGGTGTTAATGATCACATCTTTAACCTGAGAAGTATTTCAAAAACAGTTTCTTGTTCAGAGCCCAAGTTCTTGATACCTTCCTTATGCAGGCCTTGTGAACCTAATACTAGGTTTTCTTCGTAATTTTTCGTTCTATTTTATAAGTCTCCGTCCTTTGTGACATCATCGTTCTCTGTTTCTACTTCTTCCAATTCTAGATTTTCCTCTACATCTAAATCGATTAATTGCTCATACTTGTTTGTAGTGTTTAAGGTAAATCTCATTGCCCTTCTTCCTTTTTTAAATTTTCTTGTTTCTACTTGCCAGTCTTCCTCCTCTAAGTTTCTATCCCTTTTTTTATTTGTCTTTTGGGTTTCCAATCCAGTACTTGTCTCTCCATTCATTTTGACTATGTGATCTCTGTTTTCTGCTTGAATCAGTTCTTTTTTTTGAATGGTCAGTTTCATTTCTAAAGCTGTATTTATTTGTCTCAGTTCTCTTATAAATAAACATTCTTTGCAGGTGTATATTAAAACTTCGTTAGCTACTTCTGTGGAAATTTTCTTACAGATGATACATCTCAAGCCCAATTCTCCCCCTTCTAATCGTACTATATTTGTATCCATCATTTACTACTTCTAATTAGTCTTAATTATATTTGTCCTTATTAACAATTTTATGGTCACTGTGGATTCCAGTGTGTTCATTGCCAAATGTTCCTAGTTAAATTACATAAATTATCCTGGGATAATTTGTTGTTTTATTTCTTTTGCATTTCTAAATATTTTTTTCCTGCTATTTTTTGTTTTCTTTCGCTAGCCCTACCTTATTTATTATTCTATACTTCTTTTCGCTATATTATCCGTTGTTTATTTAATCTTTGCCTGCATCTATTGATTTATATTCCCTTTCTGCTTCCCCTGCTTCCCCATCTGATGCCGTATGTCTGCTGGCCTCAGCCTGTATCACCTCCACTCTGCGCTCGACTCCACTCGCTAGAGCCAAGCATTAAGTAGCTGCCATGGGCTACTTCACCCATTGCTATGGCAACCCTCAATTACAGCACTGACTAAGGAGTTAATAAAAATAAAGGAGCTACCTCCCTGCGGTGCCAAACAGTGTCTATGTGCTGCCTTTAAAAAGGCAACCCAGCCAAACACTCGAGGGGCTTAAGCAGCCTCCTCAAAGCACTGCAATAACAATGCCCGTTTTGTTCCTGTCCCCTCATAGAACGGGGGGTTAGAAGTGCCTCCACGCAGGTACACACTCTTTGCTTCCCAAAAATTGAAAGCCTTGCAGCACCTGATGCTTTACGGTGCACAAGTTGATTGAACTGTCCTGTTGTTTCTCTCCCACTCACTCGCTAGAGCCGAGCGTTAAGTAGCTGCCACGGGCTACGTCACCCGTTGCTATGGCAAGCCTCAATTTTAGCACTGACCAAGGAGTTAATAAAAATGAAGGAGCTACCTCCCTGTGGGACCTAACAGTGTGTATGTGCTGCCTTTAAAAAGGCAACCCAGCCAAACACTCAAGGGGCTTAAGCAACCTCCTCAAAGCACTGCAATAACAATGCCCGTTTTGTTCCTGTCCCTTCGTAGAATGGGGGTTAGGAGCGCCTCCATGCAGGTACACATTTTTTGCTTCCCAAAAATTAAAAGCCTTGCAGCACCTAGTGCGTTACGGTGCACAAGTTGTTCGAACTGTCCTGTTGTTTCTGTAGGAATGGTCACAAATTTTGTATTTTTGACAGTCTGAATCTGTGTTTTAGACATGACAGCTGCTATTGCATTACACAAATCTCTGGCCCGTTTACCATTTGCTTAATTTCTGCCGAGTTTAACCCCATTTTTTTCTTGCAATGTGCAAAGCCACTCTATATCTGAGAAAGGACGTAAATTCAAACAACATGAAGTCTTGCTGTATTCTGACTATATGCAGTTAGCCCCAGCACTTGAACTGCTCTGGAGAGGAAAGGGTTAACTCTATGCAGGAGCATAGAACGTTGAGCTCGAGCTCAGTTTTCAGTCCTCTGTCTCTGGTACATATCAGTGTAACCGTCAGATTCTTTACTCCGCCTAACTGTGAAGTCGCTCCAGAGATCTCTCCTTCGCTTCGGTAAAAGTAAAAATCGGTCGATTTTCTCAACCATTTCATTTATTTTTCAGTATCAAGTCTCTGTCTACGGTACAGGTAGTGTAAGTAGGTAGATAGTGGAATTGGTTTAGAAATTGTTTTTCTTAGGTTTCCCATCGGTCGGTCCAGTTGGGAACCGACACAAATCTGTTCTTTCTTTAATTCATTCATTTAATTGTGGTGTCTGGTTCTTATCTGTTTCAAAAAAACCGAACATTCTTCATTTTTTCCACAACCTGTGACACGGTTGGTAACCGATAAGTTTGTGTTACCTGGCTTGAAAGCTGAGAAGGGTAACTTTTTGAAAAAGGCTATGTCTGAGAAACCCATGAAGAAAACCAGTCCCACTGGGTTTCAACACTGTACTGAGTGTGGGGAGGCTTTTCCTAAAGCTGATCCCCACCTCATATGTGTTTATTGTCTGGGGTTTGACCACCTCAAAACAGACTGCCAGATATGCAAGAATTTTCCCAAAACCACTTTGGAAAAAAGGTTAAGTAGGCTGAAGGAAAAAGAGGTAGAGAAATCCGGTGATCCAGATGGCCAGCCCAGTTCGGTTCCGACCGAACCTGAGGAGGTGCCTGCTGACTCGGGTGAAACCTCCTCAGGCAAAAGGAGAACCGATTCTGTGGGATTGGTTCCATCTAAGAAAAAGAGGAAATCAGCCAGTTCGGATCCAACCCCGCAGATCCCAACCACTGAGGAGATTGCAAAAGCGATGAGCATTGTACAATCGCTTCTCCCGATTCCATCCAAACCAACGCCTTTAGACAGGCGGCCGGTTCGGATGGTTCCAGCCTCAACGGATTACGATCCGGAGGCTTTTTATGATGTTGAGTGGGAGGGGGAGATGAAGAGTATCTCGATGATGTTGATGATAATGATGTTGTTGATGATGATGATGATAATGATTTTGGAGGCCTAGATGAGCCTGTAGAGCCTGACATCTCCCCAGACAGGCCTTCCAGTGTCTCCCCTCCCTGACTTTCTGAGTCCCCTTCCCACTTTTTTTTTAATAATAAGTTTTTATTAGGCACGAGGACATTCATACATTATACAAGGCATTTTACATAGATATATTCGTTCAGTTTATATAATTATACATAGGACTTAAAAAAAAAAAACCTCTCACCCAGCATCAGGACTAATTAATCAGATGAACTAGACAAGTCTCGTTTTAACATTTCTCCAGTATTGATTTGATTAGCTTCAGGGAACAAAGTCTGAATAAGTACTTAACTGATACATAATCCATTTTCTCCATTTTGTATCAAATACCTCCACTCTTTCCTGTACTCTGGCCGCCATCCTCTCCATCCTATATATCTCTCTCTCTCTTGTCAAGTTTAGCCACTCTCCCTTAGTTGCAGCCTATTCGTTCCCCATAGTCTGGTTATTACCTTTTTTGCTGCCAATATTAGCAATGTAGTCTGCAGGTACACATTCTTCTCTACATTTAGACCAAATGGGGTAGTAGCTGTCAGTATATACCCAGAGGTAAAAAGACCTGGGTTTTCATATATTGCCACCAGCTCTTGCACTATCTCCCCCCAATAAGGACCCAGCATGCTGCAATTCCAAAATATATGAGTCTGGTCTGCATGTACTGCTCCACATCCCCTCCAGCACTTTCCTTCAGGATCACCTGTAAAACTAGCTACCACAGCATGAGTGCTGAAAAATCTATATCGTAATTTCTATGCAAACTCTTTCCAATATGGGGATCCCGAGGCCTTAAGCATAAGTGGGGAGGCCATCTTCCAGTTAGTAACTGGTAGGTCAGTCCCCAATTCTAAGGACCAACGGGCTCTAATCGACTCAGTAGAGTCTTCTGGTTTCTCTCCCAAAGCAAGGTAGGCCAGACTGATACTGTGGTCTAGAGTGATACCTTGTCTCTGTGATAGAAGTAATTTTATTATTAGTGGGGGGTTTTCAGCCACTGCTGCCAGTGCTTCCTTCATTGGCTGCAAATGAGATTTTAGCTGCAAATACTTGTGAATGAAGCCCTGGGGTATTTTATACTGAGCCTGGAGCTGGACAAATGAATAAAGGCCCTGTGGGCCTAATAATTGAAAAATATGTTTGATATTATATTTATACCAGCGGGTTAAGGATCTGTCCAAAGAATTGGGTGGAAAGGCACTGTTCACCGCAAGGGATCTCAGAAAAAGTGCCTCCATGGGCAATAGTCTTTTATTGAGTACAGTCAGCCATTGCTTAAACACCTCTGCAGTATATTGTGGGAATCTAGAGAAAGGTATGCAACCAGAAGGATGTCCAAAGAGACAGTCCGTCAGGTCTTCTATGCCATTCCAAGTCATCTCAAACTGCTTCCAGGGCATAATATAATTGGGGTTCATCCAGGAGAGTAAGATCTTTATTTTAGAAGCTCAGGCATAATTCAAGAGATTTGGTAAATTTAATCCACCTCTGTCTTTTGATAACTGTAATAGAGAGTACCGAATCCTGGGAGGATTCCCCTGCCATATAAAGTGAGAGATCAACCTATTCCAAGCTTGAAAATAAGTCTGTGTTGGAAATTATGGGAGTGTCTGTAGATAGGACAAAATCCAGGGAAATATGTTTTGTTTAATAGTTTCTATTCGAGCTAAGAAACTCAAAGGTATCTTTGACCATCGTTGAGGTCCTCAGTTATGTTTTGGGTTAGGGGTTCAAAATTTGCAATATCTGCATGTGCCTGATTTTTAGTAAGATGGATCCCAAGGTACCGCATCGATTGTTTATACCATTTAAGGGGAAATGCACGTTTTAAAGCAGGGGAAGGGATGTAGTTACACAGTAGTACCTCTGTTTTTTGTCGGTTAATTTTATACCCTGAGATTTTACTGTACATCTCCAGTGTTCCCAGACCCTTGGTATAGATATATCCGGGGGAGGACAAAGTGAGAAGGATGTCGTCTGCAAATAGTGAAATTTTATGGTTTGTGCCTCCCATAGGTATGCCCTCAATCTCCGGGTGAGCTCTAATGGCTTGGGCTAATGGCTCGAGATACAGAGCAAATATCAGGGGTGAGAGGGGGCATCCCTGACGAGTTCCCCTCTGTAGAGGAAAAGGGTCAGAGATAGAGCCATCTAATTTTAAGTAAGCCCGAGGGTGTTTATACATATTTTGCAATTGTTGTATGATCTCCAGGGGAAAGCCAAAACTAGACAAGGTAGCCCATAGAAATGGCTAAGCCATCCTGTCAAATGCTTTTTCAGCGTCCAATCCAATGAGTGCCAGGGGAATCAAACGTGTTGCTGCGTACTCTTTAAGTAGATGTGTTCGTCGCACTGCATCGTGAACCTGTTGTCCCTTAATAAAGCCCACCTGATCATGATTGATCAACAAAGGCATGATGTTTTCAAGTCTATGTGCTGGCACAGACATATAAATTTTGTAATCAAAATTTAACATTGAAATTGGCCTGTATGATGAGGGTAGGGTAGGGTTTTTGTTTTGTTTAAGTATGGCAGATATCACTGTGTATTGCCAAGAGGGGGGAGGAATATCTCCTTCCTGTATCTCATGGATATCCTGGAGTAATGGTGGTAGTATTTCTTCTTTATGAGTTTTATAGGACTCCAACGGATATCCATCTGGTCCTGGAGCTCTCTGGGTCTTAGCTCTCTGCAACACTCCCTCTATCTCAATCAAGATAGTAGGGGCTCTCAAAATATCTATCTGGGAGGCAGTCAATTTGGGAAGCTTTAAGTTGTTAAGGTATGCCTCTATCTGTTGACTACGGTTTTCAGACTCTGCCCTATATAAATCCCGATAATATTCAGCCATGAGTCATCTAATGATCTTAGGGTGATGTTCTAGCTTCCCCGTAGTAGGGTCTTGCATGGCCATAACACAGGCTCTAGCCTTATGCATTCTAAGTTTACGGGCCAGATTTCTGGTTCCTTTAGGGCCCCACTCATGTGCTGCGAGTCTGAGATAAAAGAGCTGTTGCTGTACTTTCTGATCTAGGTATTTTTGATTTTTTTGTTTTATTGTTAGTAGTTGTACCTTTACAGTTCCATCCCCCTTGGCATATAAAGACTGCAGTACTTTCAACTCCCCCTGGAGCTTAATAAGCTGTGCCTCTCTCTCTTTATTTTTGCTCGATGAATAAGCAACAGTATCCCCACGTCTTAAGGGTATCCCACTGAATCGCTGCTGAAACATCTGGGTCACCATTCTCCCCCAGGATCTGTGGGATCCTGTCTTTAACCATTTGATTAAACTCTGGAGCTCTCAAGTGCATCAAGTTGAAGCGCCAAAAGTTCGTTTTATGTCCCCCGCCCAAATCAAATTTGGCATATACTGGGGAATGATCTGATAATATGGTCGCCCCATGCCACACGGCGTGTAATGTTTCTAGATGTTCTGCTGTGGTAAACATAACCTAGTCGAGACGCCACCCCATGTCCCGGTGCTATATGGGTATGTTCTCTCTGTGTGGGGTAACAGTGACGCCAGATGTCTACCAGCCCCAAAGAAGCAATTGTACCCCACAAGTACTTCTGAAGCGGGTTAACCCTGTGAGGAAGATGGACTGAGACACCCCTTGCAGGGTTCAGAGAAGTATTCAGGTCAACCCCCATCAGAAGTTGCCCCTGGAGGATCTCCAAAAGCCATTAAAAAAGTCTGAGCCAATCTCTTTGAGGTCCCTGGGGGAAAATAAACGGATGCCAGAGTAACTGGGCGAGCATGAAGCATGTCCGTTGCAGTAGCGAATCGTCCCTCCGGGTCTGTTACCTTCTGATGGAGGTCGAATGGTACCCCACGTCTGATCAGGATGGCCGCTTCCCGTCTCCTACCCGAGCTGTGGGATGAAGCTGTCACCGTGGGAAACCCCCATTTGGTGAATTTTTCATGCTCAGGAGAGGACAGGTGAGTCTCCTGCAAAAATATGATTTCAGGATTGTCTCTTTTAATAAATTGTATCAAACAGGATCTCTTAACTGGGCTGTGGATCCCATTAATATTAAGGGACAATATCAGTGATGATTTCCCCATTTTGTATCATTAACAAGAATCTGATATTGCATAAGCCCAGTTTCCTACTGTTCTCCTTGTCACCCAATATAGTAAACATCTCTTCTACATATATTCTCAGCCCAAATTGCTGGTAAGCAGTTTCAGTCCAAAGCAAACGCACCAAAATAGCCTCTTGTATGTTCGAGTCCTCATTGCCTAATTTTAACAACATATACAAAATAATATACCCATAAGATAGGGTACAAATGTTCAAAACATATCTGTATACCTTACAAAAGATCAGTAATAGATGACAGTATTTATCCCCCTGTAGTGGTGATTTGGTGGTACTCCCAACCATCTATTGTTTCCAGCTAGGTTTAACACATATATTAATTTGTGTTAGCCTTCGGAAGTAACAAAAGTAAAAGAATATTGGTTCGGGGGAGAATTTGTAACTTTCGTGCCTGGGTTTCTCATCATAACAAAGTGAAACCAGTCATTGTGATTTGAAATCACAGAAAAAGCAGAACCAAACCACACAAAAACACGTATCCTAGATTTTAGGGGGGCAGACTTTGGGAAAATGGGGAGATACTTGAAAGAGGCATTAAGGGGAATGGGACAGGAATCGGGTTGAGGAACAGTGGGCAGTATTTAAAATAGGGGTTACAAGAACAACAAAATTATGCATTAAGCAGGTTAGCAAAGGAAAGAAGGAGACCATTATGGTTTTCCAAAGAGGTAGCAAAAGAAAGTGAAAGCCAAAAGATTGCATTCAGGCAATACAAAAGGACACAGGCAGAGGGGATAGGAGAAGTACCAGGAGAAGCAAAGGGAGGCAGGGAGGTCAGTAAGGAAGCAGCTCAGACAGAAGAACACATTGCAAAATCAGTGGGTAGAGGGACAAAACCTTTTACAGGTACATAAGTGAAAAAGAAAGACAAAGGGAGGGATAGTGAGACTGAAGGGGAGGATGGGGCGGGGAGGATGACAACAGTAAAGCTGACATATTGAACAGGTATTTCTGCTCAGTCTTTACTCAGGAAGAGGAGGGAATGGGTCTGAAGGAAGTACAAGGGTGAGAATGGTGCAGAATGGACACAAGTCCCTTTTACGAGAAAGGGTCCTGAAGGAACTGGAAGTAATAAGAGTTGATAAAGCAATGGGGCCAGATGGGGTGCACCTCAGGTCCTTAAAGAACTAAGAGAGGTGGTGGCTGGAACCTCTGGCTATCCTGTTTAGCCGATCACTGGAAACAGGAGGTACCCAAGACTGGAGGACAGCAGATGTAGTCCCCTTATACAAAAGCAGGAACAAGAGGAAGTAGGGAACTACAGACCAGTCAGCCTCACCTCGGTAGTGGGGAAGATCATGGAAGCACTACTGAAGGAGAGATTGGTGGAACATCTGGTTGTCAGTGGACTACAGGACCCAAGGCAGCATGGTTTCACCAGGGAGGTCATGTCAGACCAACCTCGTTGAATTTTTGACTGGGTGACTGGGAGATGGATCAGGGAGGGCAGTGGACATGGCCTATCTGGACTCAGCAAGGCCTTTGACACTGTGCCACATGAAGACTATTACACAAACTGGGGAACATGGGTGGGCAGGACAGTAGTGTGGTGGGTAGGTAACTGGCTGGGTGGCAGGACACAGAGGGTAGTGGTAAATGGCTGTCACTCCACAGAGGAAGAGTGACCAGTGGGGTACCACAGGGATCAGTGCTGGGACCGGTCCTATTCAACATCTTCATCAGTGACATTGCACAGGACCCAGAAGGCAGAATTTCACTGTTCGCTGATGACACAAAGCTCTGTAACGGAGTAGACACACCAGAGGGTGTAGACAGAATGAGAAGGACCTGCAGAAACTTGAAGAATGGTCAGGGTTTGGCAGTTGAAATTCAATGCAAAGAAGTGCAAGATAATGCATATGGGCACAAAACCCTGGCACAATATATCAGTTGGGGGTGAGGATATAGCATGCACCAAGCAGGAAAGGGATCTTGGGGTTATAATCTCTGATGACCTCAAGGTAGGAAACAGTGTGACAAGGCAGCAGGTAAAGCAAATAGGATGCTGGGATGTATAGGCAGGGGCATCACCAGCAGGAAAAGGGAGGTCATAATTCCGCTATACAAGACACTAGTGAGGCCCCACCTGGTGTACAGTTCTGGAGACCATACCTACGTAAGGACATAGACAGGATAGAGAAGGTTCAGAGGAGGGCAACGAAGATGGTGCATGGATTGCATCACAAGTCCTATGAAGACAGGTTGAAAGAACTGAACATGTACTTCCTGGAGGAGAGGAGGGAGAGAGGGGATATGATAGAGACATACAAGTATCTCACAGGGAGGAACAGGGTGCAGGAATACACTATTTTTAAGCGAAAAAAATGTTCCAGGACTAGAGGGCATGGGATGAAGTTGGAGGGAGGACAATTCAGAGGAAACATGAGGAAGAATTTCTTCACAGAATGGGTGGTGGACAAGTGGAACACCCTACCAGAGGAAGTGGTGGGGGCTGAAACAATCACGGGATTTAAGAATGCATGGGTTAGAAATAAAGGAATTCTGGAGGTCAGGGGTAAGGGGCAATAGACTTCTAGGAAAACATAAACTGAACTTACAAGCTCAAATGGGCAGACTGGGTGGGCCATAGGCCCTTATCTGCCGACACTGTCCATGTATCTGTGTAACATTAACTTAGTTACGTGCATTACAGAAGAAGTCTGTAATGACTCCCTAGGTAGGGAGGGATCTGCACTCCCTCCTGTGCAGGGATGAATGTTATTTCCCTGTGGGGGAAGCTCACGAGGCCAATGTGGGCCCCCAGCACCATGTACAAAAATTAGTAACATGGAGCTGGCAAACAACACCCGCAGCTCTGGACTGCACCAAATAAATTGATGCTGTCCCGATATCCGCTGCACATGACTGTCGCCATGTTGCCATCTAGCTGAATGCATCTCCATTAGCTTGCCGCATGGGACCCAACAGTATTATTTAAAAAATTAGTTTAAATAGGGGAGCTCATCAACAAATGAGGAATGGTAGCCAAGGCTATTTACAGAGGTAGATAAAGTTTTCAGTTGTTTCACCATAATTGTCCCAGACTCTTTTTTTTACATTAAATGATAAAAAGAAATCAGATTACTATGCATAGATCACTTGAGTCTGTACTTCAGCCCCCAATTTCCCTTGATTAATATCTCTGACTAGCATTCTAAATTACAAAGATTCAGTCCTTATAGCATTACACCACCTCGGCTAGTTTTTTAGATGGCTCAAACAGCCGCTGTAAAAGTAAGTGCATGCCCAGACTCTCGTTGTGGGCTGGAAAGATTACCAGAGCCCCTTTCTCAGACAGTCAATCCGGGGCAGTCCTCTGGAACTTGAGTAAAAGTTTTTTAACGTCTTGTAATGTGGAGTAGCCTTGTCTCTTTCTGGTTTGCATGTTCTGTGCCTTCTCCCACACGATTCCTGACTTGAGTGCCTCTAGGTCCCGAGTTTCCAAAGTTATCCGCTGGGGTACCGTGATGTTCTTGGCCTGGAGAGCTTTGCTGGCTTCCTCTGGAGTTTCAAATGTTTGTGGGTCTTCAGGAAACGTTATTATAAGCTTTGCGGGATATGGTGTAACGAACTTCAATTGCTGCTATTTCAGGGTGCGAAGTATCGGAGCATAGGCCCTTCTCCTTGCTGCTATTTGTGGGGAGTAGTCATTATCGAAATAAAGATGACTGCCCTTGTATTGAATGTCCCCCATGTGCCATGCTCTTGACAACTGCTGTTTTATTGCGTAGTTTAATAGTTTGAGTACTATGGAGAGCGGCCTCTGATCAGTATGTTGAGGTTTCGGGGTGAGGGCTCTGTGAGCTCGTTCTATGTCTAGTTTGGTGCTGGATCAAGTTGTAGTACCTCCTGTAATAAAATATCCACAAATTTGAGCACATCATGTCCTCCTTCCTCCTCCTCTGGTACTCCATGAATGTGTAGATTACTTCTCCTCGATCTATTCTCAAGGTCTTCACATTTGTCTGTTATTAGCTTTTGTTCATTTATTGAATGCACCACAACTCTCTCCAGGCTATCAGTTCTTGTATCAATTTCTGTGTGAGCCGACTCCAATTCAGATACCTTCTGATTTATTTTAGCCAGTTCTGAGGATAGTTCAGTGCGAAAGGAGCGAACTTCATCTCTGAATCCTTTGCGTTCTGCCAGGATTGCAGCATTGCTGGGTTGTCCATTAGAGATATGGGGCTCGCATGTCTGGTAGGCCAGAATCACCAGTCTGAGAGTCTTTCACTTGTCTGGTCTGCTGTGCAGCTAAAGCAGTTGATTTTTCCTTTTTTCGGGCTCCCATTCAGTTCTGTAACTCCTCTAGTCTCTTGTATAAAAAGGTTTTTCTGGTTTTGATTTGTTTTGTACTGATTCTGGGAGTTGTTTTTTTTTCGGGTCCCTGGAGCTTGATCTTTCAGTGCTGCATTCCAGCAGACAGCTCAACCGAAAGTCCATCCCCCTTCCCACTTTTTGTTCTACAAAAAAGTGGCTAAAACTCCCAGCTTCCAGTTGTGGAAGATGCTGAAAAGGAGGAAGAACCTGACTGTGGAAATGATGGACGTCCCATAGTCCAAGAGGCTGTCTATCCCACTACATAAGTCCTTAGGGAAACAAACCCAAAAAATCTTGCAAATGCACACTTCTATGCCTCCTTTGGATAAAAAGATGGACAGGAGATATATGCTGTCAGGTTCTGGTACGGATTTCTTGTACAGTCATTGCAGCCATGTTGGGGTAGTGCAGGCTGCAGCCTGTGACAAGGCTAATATTCCCTTGGCTTCACACCCTCCAGATAAGGATTCCAGGAAGGTGGATGCCATGGCCAAAAAACAATATTTGGCATCCTCCTTGGGTCTCAGACAGGCTGCTTATCTGGCCTATACAGCCAGGTACCAGAAGTCCAGGTGGGATACAGTTCTGGAGCTGGCTAAGAAGGCTTCCCCCAGCTAGCCAAGGAGCTGGAGGAGGTGGCTGCTGATGGTATTGAGGCATCCAAGGTGCAGTTTCATGCTGCTGTGGACTCTAATGATGTGGCATCAAGAGTCATGGCTTCATCTATCTCCTTAAGGAGATTCACTTGGCTCAGGTGTACTAGCCTTTTGCAGGATACCCAGGCTAAGGCCATGGATTTTCCTGTCACTGGTAATTCTCTGTTCCGGAAGCAGACAGAGTCTTACATGAAGAAGATGGATGAGTACAGGACCACCTGCAGGAGTGCAGTGGCCAAGGAAAGGCAAGCCACTCCTCAGAAGCAGCAGTCTAGGGCTGGCAGGGGCAGGCCTTTTCATAGGCCTTTTTACCAAGCTCAGGCTTACTCTTCCTTCCAGCAGAGGGGGTTCTTTAGAGGGAAAGGTAGAAGGGGGATGAGCAGGGCTGCATCCTCTTCTCAGTCTAAGGTTCCTGCCTAACAGACACCCTGATGTGTCGGACCGGGTCGCTGCCTCAGTTCCAGTAGGGGGCAGGCTGGCTTACTACTTCCAGGCATGGAAGTCTTATCACTTCAGACAAATGGATCCTGGAAGTAGTAAGCCAGGCACTTGCTCTCAGCTTCAAAAGATTCCTCAGATTGAGAGTCGGGTCTTTTTTACCTGCAACACCCCTGGAAACAGTTGCTCTAGAGGCAGAAGTTTCTTCCCTACTACTCCTAAAAGCAGTGAAGAAGGTTCCTCCACGGTGAAGGGGGAAAGGACTGTATTCAAGATACTTCCTTACCCCAAAAAAGACAGGAGAGTGGTGACCCATCCTAGACCTGAGATATCTGAACAAACATATCACAAAGCCAAAATTCAAAATGGTGACTCTGGGAATAATTCTCCCCTCTCTGAGGCCAGGGGACTGGCTAGCTTCCCTGGACCTCAAGGATGCTTATTTTCATACTCCTATTAGGTGCTCCCACAGAAAGTACCTCAGGTTTGAGTTGCCCTCAGGTCATTACCAGTTCAGAGCCATGCCCTTCGGTCTGACATCTGCCCCAAGGGTGTTCACAAAATGTCTAGCAGTAGTGGTAGCCTTCCTCAGAAGGCAGAGCATCCCAGTCTTTCCATATCTAGACGACTGGCTTATTGTAGGCCAGTCTTCAGACCAAGTCAAGTCACCTCTAGAGGTCACCCAGAATCTTCTAAGTTCTCTGGGATTCTTTCTCAACCTATCCAAGTCAGTTCTCGAACCAGTACAGCTCCTTAAATTCATGGGAGTAGAACTGGATACCATTCAGACAAGGGCCTTCCTCCAATGCTCAAGAATAAAGGCTCTTACAGATCTGGCTTCTTCTTTCTGACCTCTGGTGTCTCGTCCAGCCAGACATTTTCTTCAGCTCCTAGGCCACATGACAGCTTCCACTGCAGTGGTTCAGGGAGCCAGGTTCCAGATGAAGGACATTTAGTTCCATGTAAGCAGTGGTGCAAATGGTAGACAAGAAGTACAGGAACTCGAGCACAGGCAAATATGAAATATAGAATGAAGATCCTCAATCTGAAGGATAGCTGTGTCGGGACACATCTATCTGTTTAGACACTAATAGATTCAGTTAGAGATACTGAAGTATTTCTAGCAAAATAGCACTGTTGTACAAGTCAAATGTTGTTATGGAAACCCTGATTTCAGGTCACAGGTCATAAAACTGTCATTATGTTGCTCGTTGAAGAATTTCAGTTCCAGTGTCGATGGGAAGAAGTACAGGAACTCCGTTCCTGCTGCAAAAAAGTTTCAGGACCTGCGTTCCTGTGCATTCCTGTTCACTTTCATCACTGCATTTATGGTCTTTTTGGTCGCAGAAAAAGGATTCTCTCACCAAACTGATTCCAGTGACTCAGACACTTGTCCAAGCCCACCAGTGGTGGTTGGATCAGGACAGTCTTAGACAGGGTGTCCCATTTCTCAGTCAAGCACCCTCAATGGTCCTGACCACAGATGCCTTTCTCCTAGGGTGGGGAGCCCACCTAGGGACTCTCACTGCACAGGGTGCTTGGTCACAGCAGGAGTCTCTCCTTCACATCAATCTTCTGGAGCTCAGAGCTATGTATGTAAACCGTTCAGGCATTCTCAGACTCAGTCAAAGGGAAAGTGGTACAGATCAGGACAGACAACACCACTACAATGTGGTACATAAACAAGCAAGGGGGCACTCAGTCCATGGCCTTGTGCATGGAAGCTATGAAGGTATGGTCACTAGCTTATTCTCTTCAAACTTCTCTAACAGCAGTTCACCTTCCAGGGAAGGACAATGAGCTGGCAGGTGCTCTAAGCAGAATATCTCAAGGGCACCACGAGTGGTCCCTCAATTCTCATGTCAGTCAGGTAATTTTCAGGTGATGGGGCGCTTCACGGATAGATATCTTTGCGGACCCAGACAGTCATCAACTCCTATTCTGCTGCAGACCTCCAGTACTGGAGACTGTTCCTCTAGATGCTCTCCTGTTAGACTGGACGAGTAGGTTTCTTTATGCTTTCCCTCCTTTTCCACTGATATTCAGAGTACTGATCAAGATCAGGTCTCCACCCTGCACAGTGATCCTAGTGGCTCCAGACTGGGCCAGGCAACCATGGTGTCCTCTGCTGCAGTCCTTGACAGTCTCAATTCCCGTATTTCTGCCCAGGAGGCACGACCTTCTGACCTCCTCTCAGGGGAGGATTTGGTATCCCCAATCTTCAGTCTCTCAGACTCAAAGCTTGGCTCTTGAAGAGTTAGAATATGCAGGTCTGCACCTTTCTCAAGGGGTAATGGATATCCTTAAAGTTTGCAGAAAAACTTCCACCAGAAAAACTTGCAATTCTAAATGGAAAAGATTCAGTATTTGGTGTTCTAAGAGAGAGAGAGACATACAACCAGGTTCTGGGAGCATTGCCACAACCCTGGATTATCTGGTTCATCTTAATAGCTTAGGCCTCAGGCCTGCTACCCTTAAAGTGCATTTGGCAGCTATCTCTACTTTTCTTTCTGCAGGGGAGGGATCTTCTCTGGCATCTCATCCTATTTTCAGTAAGTTTTTCAAAGGTCTGGTTCACATCAGTCCTCCCTCCAGACAGCCTACTCCTGCTTGGGACTTGAATGTCTGCATTGCACAGCTTATGCAGCCCCCCTTTGAACCTTTATCCTCAGCTGAGCTTAAGTACTTGACTTGGAAGACTGTCTTCCTGGTAGCCATTATTTCTGCCAGGAGAATCAGTGAATTGCAGGCCCTGTCAGTTGAACCCGACTTCATTTCCTTCCATAGGGATAAGGTGGTCCTTGGGACGAATAGAAAGTTTCTTCCTAAAGTGGTTTTGGATTTTCATCTGAATCAATCTATGTCTCTGCCTGTGTTTTTCACTGACCATTCTTTCTCAGGAGAGAGAAGGTTGCACAGTCTGAATGTGAAGAGGACACTTAGCTATTCTATAGAGCATACTAAGACCAATAGGGATGATTGTACTCAGTTATTTCTTACTTATGGAGAAGTAGGAAAGGGTAGACCTGCCACTAAAAGATATGTTGCCAGGTGGATTGTCTCCTGTGTCCAATTCTGCTATTCAGAATTTGGGAAAGAGCCTCACTCAGGCCTGAGGGCTCACTTGACCAGGTGTACAGCTGCCTCCCTGGCAGCAGCTAGGGATATTCCCTTGGTAGAAATTTGTAAAGCAGCCACCTGGAAAACAGTTCATACATTCACCAAGCATTACTCTCTGGACACCCAGACCAGGAGTGATGCTAGGTTTGGCACAGCAGTACTGCAGATCCTGTTCCCAAAGTAAGGTTCTGTTATCCCCTCCTCCAGGGGGAACTGCTTGGTAGCCTGCATATAGTCAGAATACAGCAAGACTTCATGTTGTCTGAAGAAAAAATTACCATAGTAATGTTGTTTCTTCTTATGAAGTCTTGATGTATTCTGACCTCCCTCCCCGCCTGCTCTCTCAGAACCTAGACTTTTGGGATGTGGGTTGACGCATACAGTGTTGCACCCCAGAGGTGCATCTTTGTACCCTTCCTGACCAGGTTTTTTGTTTTGTTTTGTTTTATGTTATTGCATTTTTCGCTATCTACATATGGTTCTTTTTTGGGTTCTCTACTTGTCTTTTGGACCCAAGCATTTGTTGCCTGTGGCCTAAAATTTAAAACAATTTCTATAGCTATTAGTTAAGTTAGTATAGTGCTTGTAAGAATCTGACGGTTACATTGATATGTACCAGAGACAGGTTTGAAAACTGAGCTTGAGCTCAACGTTCTGTGCTCCTGCATAGAGTTAACCCTTTCCTCTCCGCAGCAGTTCAAGTGCTGGGGCTAACTGCATATAGTCAGAATACAGCAAGACCTCCATTAGAAGAAACAATATTACTATGGTAAGTAATTTTTTTCTTTTTAGCCAAGAAATATGCTGTCTTAAATAAATGCCTCATTTTATTTTTGGTGGCTTCCTCTATCTGAGAAAATGCGTGATATATTGCTGTATCAGATATGTTAGAATTGACTGCACGTTGACCAGGTTCGTGACTATACTGGTTTGCACAAATTATATGTGAATTAGATTTTTCATGGGCTTTCACTGACTCTGTTCAGAAATTATTTGAACCAGTGGCAAACACGTTAGGTTTTTTGGAATAAGCAGGAGTCACAAGAATGGGATATTTCTCACAGACTGAGGAGTACATGATGCATTTTTGGTCATTATACCTTAACCAGGTAAACTGATTTAGCTAGTGATGTTGAAATGTTTGAGCCCTTTTTTCTACGTCATATTTTTTTGTATTTACTTCTTTTCTCAGTGTTAAAGCTTGTTGTTTCCTCATCTAAACTTAACGCTCGCTTAGCTGTGCTGAGCTTGATGATGGCATTGATATACTACCTGACCTGATGCTGTCATTCTCAGTCGTTTCAGAAACTGGCAAGGACACAGATTGCTTAGCTGTTGTGTCTAAAAGCACAGACCCAGATTGAGAACAATTAGTTTGGTTGTTTTCCTTCTGATTAGGGCCCGGGGCTTGGGGCAGAGCCAGGCCTTGTTGTGACTGTTTTAACACTTTACTTTTTGTTCTCGATGAAGATGATGATGAGATGGAGCCAGTGGTCCCTGTCCAAAGGGAAACTAGAGTTGTTTGCTTTTGCTTATTATTTCTTTGCATTTTACTTGCTAGTGTGAAATGTTTTACACAGTAACAGTATTTTTATGATATCTGTGTGTGTGTTGTTCACTTACTTGGTTAATTAAATGCTTACATGCAACACTTCAAGAGGGCTGGCCTGTGCAAACAGGTTGGGGGGTAAGACACTTACTAGGAGTGTAGTTCTTGTCTTGTACTTGGCACTGTAGTATAGTAGACAGACAGTAATAGTTAGTAGTAGCTGTCAGGCAGCACCAGCTGTAGCTAGCACTGACAGAAGACGAGTTAGTAAGTGTTAGTGTTTTGCTTTTCCCACCTTCCACCAAAGTACTAGTACTTGGGTTTATTTTTTCTCCTGTAGTAGTAGCACAATCAAAATAAATCCTAGTTTGATAGTTCCCCCTTTAGTTTGTATAGTTTATTTCTATTAAGTTCTCCTCCCAAGTCCTCAGTTGTGTCTAGTCCTCTCTCTACCAGTCCAGTACCAGTAGTACCCTAGCTAGTTTCAGAGCAGGGCAGGTCTGGTCGAGGTTCAGTCTCACTGACAGGCTAGCCACACACACACACACAGACAGACAGACACACACACACCACCACCACCACCACTGTCTTGACTCCACTGATGTAAGCTAGTTATTTTCAGTAGCAAAAAATGCTTGAATTTTTTTTTTCTAGGGACATGGATATGTTGTTCATCCACACTGTCTGGCAGGTATCCTTGCCGCTTTAAATCTTGCCGGAAGGTCTTCAAGCTGGCTCCTCCCACCCACCCGGGTGGTAAAACTCTCGGCTCCACCCCATGACGCTAGATCTTCCTTACCGCTTGGAAGCTCAGGTTCCCTCCTTAACGCTCTGCGTATAAGACTGGTTCCTAATTCTTGGTTTTCCGAATTTAAAGTTTTGCTTAAAGACTTGGTCTTCTATCCCTCATGGCTCACGATGGACCATCGACTCCGGTTTTTCGGCGTGCCCTTGTGGGCAAAAGATGTCTCGGATGGATCCGCACTCCACATGTGTGTACTGTTTAGGGCCTCGAGCACGACCCCGCAGGCTTGCGACCTGTGCTCTTCCTTCTCAGCCTACATCCTTTTTAGACCGTGCCGCCTGCTTCTGGGAACTGGGGGCCGAAAGCGTTTTCCACCGGTTAAGTCAAAAGAGGTCCGGTCGGCAGTTTCCGTGGCGGCGGGCTCGGCGGATCAGCTAGAGCAGATGATCGCCCTCGAAGAGGAGGCGGCGCGGGCCGCATCTTCCTCTACCGCGGCTTTTATTCTGCTTTCCTTGGGTTCCTCTTACACAGCTTCTTTTAAGGAGCTTTGTCTGTCCCTCTCCACTAGGGGAGAGGGACCAACGTCTGCTGGACCTTCTTCTTCTCGGTTCAAAAAGAAAGACAAGGGTAAGTCTCTTCGTTGACGCTCTTGGGAGCGGGAAAGGTCCCTCTCCCCGAGTTGTCGGCCATCGACTTCGGTCGATCATTCGGCTTCGGCCACTGGTCTCACGGTGTCCCCGTCAGGTCAGTTGACCGAGACTCCCATCGACGCAGTCAGGATCTTTCTCGACCCGTTGGACGGGTTGTCGACTGGCGAAGCCGAAAATTCCCTCTCCCCGGTTCCCCCGGTGGGAGTTGAGGATCCCGTGGGCTTGCCAGTGCCTCCGGAGCCCTTGGGTGTTCCCTCCGAGCCGAGGGAGGAGCCGGTTCCACCCGTCCCCTCTCCGCACCGTCCTCGGAAAAGCCGAGGTTCTCGGTCTTGGTCTTGGACTTCTTCGCGGTCCAGCCGATCCCGCCATCACAGGCGGTCACCGGTCGGCACCCGCATCACGCAGTAAGCGGCGCCGCCCTTCGTCCTCTCCTCCTCCTCGGATGAGAGGAGGCTTCGACCTAGTTGCGTTGGACGATATGAGGACCTCATGTGGCAACAGCTCCTTCTGACCGGAATAAGCTCACTGCCGCTCCCTGGCCATTAAGTGGTTGTCACCGAGCGCCAAACAACCCCCATTTTACCCGAGGAGCCTGTTGTCAGGCCGGTTGTTCAGCCAAAACCAGCTGCTCCACGATTCGGTGGAACCTCCGCCTCCACAGCCCCGCGGTTTGGGGCTCCGACCAAGAAATTCTCGGTCGGCTCAGGGTCTGCCCATAGGCTGTCGGTCACCCTCACTCCCGATCGCCCCTCGGCAGGTGGGAGGTGGCTCAGGCCGAGCAGCTCTTTGCGGACTCTTCCGAGTCCGACGACGATTCCTCCTCCTTCTCCAAGCGAGTGGACTTGGAGTCCTCTGGAGTTCAGTCGCTGGACGACAGCCCTTCGTCCTTCCTGGGGTTGCTCAGACTCATCTCGGAATCCACCGGGATGCAGCTCGAGCCCGTATCCAAGCGGGCCAAGTATCCCTTCACGGAGATATTGGACCGAGGGGATTCCCCTATGGAGGCCTTCCCTGTGGCTGAGGCCATTGTGGGCCCGGCCTTGGAGCTCTGGCAGCATCCTGCTTCCTGCCCTGCGCCTTCGGCCAGGATGGCCAGGAAGTATGCAGTCCCTACCGGTTCCCTGTCCAGTTTCTCGGAACATCTCTCAGCCAAGGGGTTAGTTACTGACAGCGTTTTCCGGCGTGCCGGAAACGCTAGGGACGTGGACAAACCTCCCGACAAGGAGTCCAAGAAATTGGACTATGCCGGGCGAAAAGTCTACGCTGCGTCCTCCCTTGGCCTTCATCAGGCCAGCTTGGCCGTACTGATGGCACATTTTTCTCACGCCCTGTTGGGCTCCCTGGACAAGGTGGTCCCTCATCTCCCGGCTGACCTGCAGACCACGGTCAAGCAGGTGCGGGACCAGGGCAGGGCAGTGGCCAAGCAGCAACTTCAGACTGCTTTGGACATCGGTGATTCATGCGCCAGGTCAGTAGCGGCTGCAGTGGCTATGCGCCGTCGGGCATGGCTGAGGATATCCACCTTCACAGCGGATACCCAGCACAAATTGGCGGATGTCCCCTTCTTGGAGACCGACCTCTTCGGCCCTGGAGTGGAAGGCCACCTCCAGAGGATCGAAAAGTCCAATGCCACTTTGGACTCGGTATCATCCGCTCAGAGGGACAAGGGCCGCAGACCTCAACCCAAGCCCTTTCGTCCATCTGCGCCCCCGGCACGCCCGGCCCAGCAACACCAGGGCCAGCAGGCTCGCGCTTGGCATCCCAAACCCAAGCCTGCGGCTTCCTCCTCCAGGAAGCAGGGAGGTAAAGGCCCAGGTGGTCCCTCGGCCGGTCCCTCCTCCAAGCCTGCACAGTGACGGGTTGAGGGGTGTCGCCCCCAATCTTGTCATATCACCCCAGGTTCCCCCCGTGGGGGGACGGCTCCGGTACTTCCTTTCCGCCTGGTCTGCTATTACCACAGAGAGGTGGATGTTGGAGGTGGTAGGAAAGGGCCTGCCTCTGGAGTTCGAGCAGGCCCCACCCTTCAGAGCCGTCGCACCTCGGGGGGCCTCGGGTCCGAAGCCTCGCTGTCAGCTCCGAGCTAACAGCCTCCTCCCGAGAAGGAGGTGATAAGAGAGGTGGCGGACCCTCCCTCAAACCCGGGGTTCGTGTCCAGGTACTTCCTGGTTCCGAAACGGACGGGGCTGGCGTCCCATTCTCGACCTACACGACCTGAATAAGTTCCTAAGGTCTCGAACCTTCAGGATGGTCACTCTGGCTCAGATAATCCCATCCTTGGAACACGGCGTGTGGTTCTGCTCTCTGGACCTACAGGATGTTCTTTCACGTCCCTATCCGTCCGTCCCATCAAAGGTTCCTTCGCTTTCGAGCGGAAGGTTCCCTTTTCGAGTTCCAAGCCATGCCCTTCGGCTTATCTCCAGCTCCCAGGGTCTTCACCAAATGCATGGCAGTGGTGACAGCATTCCTGCGGTGCCGAGGGGTCCGGGTTTACCCTTACCTGGACGATTGGCTGATAGCAGCCCCCTCCAGACAGGAGGTGGAGCGGTCCAGAGATCTGGCCCTCCGGGTTTGCTCTCAGGTCGGCCTCCTCATCAACGAGGCCAAGTCGGAACTTGAGCTGAAGCAGGTGATTCTTTTCATCGGGGCAGAGCTCGACTCTCTTCGAGCCAGAGCACGGCTCCCGGCGGACAGGGCCGAGGTTCTTTCCTCCTTTGCCCAATCATTTCTGGTTGGGCAATTGCGCCCTGCCCGGGACTTCCTGCGCCTCCTGGGTCTCATGGCGGCCTGTGCCAGCGTGGTCCGTTGGGCCCGCTGGAACATGCGCCCCCTTCAGTGGGGGCTGGCCAGCCAGTGGTCACAGCGCTGCGATCCATTGGACCAGCTAGTGACGGTGACCCAGGGGCTGTGGAACGCTCTCCAGTGGTGGACCGTTCCAGTTCATCTGCAGGAGGGCATCCCGTTCGTCCGCCCCGAGCCAATGGTCTCTCTATCGACCGATGCCTCTCTGATGGGTTGGAGTGCCCATCTGGGGGAACACCGAGCGCACGGCCTCTGGTCCCCGCGGGAGTCCCGATGCCACATCAACCTGCTGGAGCTCCGAGTGGTCCACCTAGCTCTCACCGCCTTTGCTCCGTTTCTTCGGGGTCAAGTGGTCCGGGTCCAGACGGACAATACCACGACCATGTACTATCTAAACCGCCAGGGCGGGACGCGCTCCATGCTCCTATGCAAGGAAGCTCTCCGCATCTGGTCACTCGTGCGCAGCCTGGAGGCGGATCTCCTAGCCATTCATGTGGCAGGAGCCTCCAACACCCTGGCCGATGCCCTAAGCCGGATAGGGGCTGCCCCCCACGAGTGGTCTCCTGCCGGAGGTAGTACGAGATCTGTTCTCCCATTGGGGCACACCTTAGGTGGACCTGTTTGCCTCCAGGGAGAATGCGAAGTTGAGGCTGTTCCATGCCCGCCCCCCTCAGCAGGGCTCTCTGCAGGGGGATGCCTTCGAGGTCGTGGACCCTGGGCCTTTCACGCCTTTCCCCCATTCCCCTTGATGCACAAGGTGCTGCTCAAAGCAAGGAGGGACAAGGCGCAGGTGATTCTGATAGCCCCAGACTGGCCCCGCCAATACTGGTACCCAGATCTCCTCAGCCTCGGCTCCAGGCTTCCGAGGCAGCTTCCAGCTCGCCCGGACCTGCTCTCAGTCAATCAGGGGAAGGTATTCCATCCGGACCTTCAATTCCTGCACCTGACGGCCTGGTTCCTGAGCAGCTAGAGTTCCAGGCCTTGGGTCTTTCCGACGAGGTCCTCAACGTAGTTGAGGCGTCCCGTAAGGAGTCGACCAGAAAATGCTACGCTTTCAAATGGAAATGGTTTTCCATTTGGTGTCAGGGCAAGGGCCTGGACCCTTCCTCCTGTTCCTTGGCGAGCATATTGGACTACCTGTGGTCCCTTTCTCAGCAAGGGCTTAGGTCGACGACCCTTAAGGTGCACCTGGCAGCCATCTCTGCTTAGCGGGCGCGGGCCGGGAAGCAGTCGGTGGCGCAGGAGAAGGTGGTCTGGCGCTTTTTCAAAGGCCTTGATCACATTTCCCCTCCGGTGCGAGAACCTCCACCTCCGTGGGATCTACTGCTGGTACTGGCAAAGCTCATGGGCAAGCCATTCGAACCAATGCACAGGTGTGAACTCTCTCACCTGTCATGGAAGACCACCGCCTTCTTGGTGGCTATCCGTCCAGCCAGAAGGATGGGAGAGCTCAGGCGCTCCATAGAGTCTCCTTACCTGGCCTTCCACAGGGACAAGGTTGTCCTGCGCCTCACCAAATTCCTTCCGAAGGTGGTGTCGGAGTTTCACCTTAACCAGGTGTTGACTGTGCCGTGTTCTACCCAATCACACCTCGGAGGCGAATATAGGCTCCATACTTTGGACCCTAGAAGGGCGCTACTATTATAAGGAGCGCGACGGCTGAAATTTGGGAGAGGTTCACCAGCTGTTTGTCACCCACGCTTGAAGCCGCACCTGCAGACCTGCAGCCAAGCCGGATGATAGGCAGGTGGGTCACCTCATGCATAGATCTCTGCTATAAGTTGGCGGGCATGGAGCCTCCCAGAGGGATAAGAGCTCATTCTACCGCCATACTGCTGCATCGGTTGGCTGCTTCCAGGGACGTCCCTATCCAGGAAATCTGCAGGGCTGCTACCTGGAAGTCAGCACACACCTTCATCACCCTTTACCACATCGACCTTGAGTCATGCCGGGATGCTGGTTTTGGGGCCTCGGTTCTCCAGTCTCTTCCCAAGTAAGTATCGAGTAGGTCTGCCTCCTCCTCCCGGGAGAAACTGCTAGAGTCTGCCAGACAGTGTGGATGAAAAACATATCCATGTCCCTAGAAATACAGGTTACTCACCTGTAACAGGAGTTCTAGGAATGGTATATGTTGTTCATCCACACGCATCTACCACTCCTCCTCTCGCCGACACGCACAACCTGAGCTTCCAGCCGGGCCAGATCTGGCGTCATGGGGCAGAGCCGAGAGTTTTACCACCCGGATGGGTGGGAGGAGCCAGCTTGAAGACCTTCCGGCAAGATTTAAAGCGGCAAGGACACCTGCCAGACAGTGTGGATGAACAACATATACCATTCCTAGAACTCCTGTTACAGGTGAGTAACCTGTATTTTTTGCTTTTGTAGTTTATTTTTATTCTGTTATGTGCTCACACTGCTCAGCTGTGCCCAAGCTCCTCAGGTGTCCGTTGGGTCTCACAGGGTCACAGCGGCCACACACACCCTCCTTCCACCACCACAGGTCTACTCTGTATCAAGCAAGGTTAGGTGAGGTTTTGGTTGGTTTATATCTTTTTCTTTCTGTATAATTATAATCTCCCCCCCCCACCTTAAATCCTTTGATTTAATTAGTCCTCAGACTCAGTAACACACAGTTGTTTCCAAGTTACTGTCTGTACCCTGGCAGTGGCTCTTAGGGCAGGCTGTCTGATCTCACCTCGCTCACAGTCAGGCCCACACACCACACCACCCCCTCTAGCTCTTCCACCAATGACTGTAGCTAGCTAGGTTTAGGGAAGGCAGGGACAGCCGGTTTGGGGGGGGGGGTAGAGTAAGGTTTATAATATTTTTTCTTTCTGTAATAAAACAAAATTATTATTTAAATCGTTTGATTTAGTCTCTCTTCTCAATAAGTTGTTGTTCATTTCACAGAATTTGCTCTACCCTTAGGAGCCAGGCTGAGTGTATCTATCAGTAGTAGAAAGTGCTCTTTCGTTTTTTTCCAGTTTTTTTCTTTCTGATTTAATGTTTTGACTAGTTTATCCTACATCCTCCACAGTCCACACACAATCTGTCAGACACAGTCCCCTGAGTTCAGTGTGCTTCAAGTTCTCTCTTCATTTTAACAACAGACCACTTTTTGCCTTTTTTATATTTTGCAGAATCAAAAAATGCAGATTTTGCAGAATCAAATGCAGATTATACTGAAAGTGAGAGACACAGAGACTGTCCCCTCAGATGTCTTTCAGAGGTATCTTTAATCTGTCCTCCTCCTCCCGATTCAATCTCTCACACGTTCCCCCTCCCTCCAGACTTCGGAACCTAATTAAGTTCCCGCAGTCCTGTTTTATATCTTTTTTTTTATATCGTTTTTTCTTCAGTGCAGGCAGGGTACTGGTAGTCAAAAAGAAGGTAGTTTATATAGTCGGTCAGAGCCAAGCACCAAAATGGTGCTGAATGCCACCACGAGGCACAAACATGACGGAGCTAGAGAAACGCCTATCCCCTCGAAGTGTCAGTAGCTAAATGGCGCCTTCTCCAATGCGCGCCGAGCTACTGACACTCCCAGCTCCACCCACAAGGGTGACTGCTATAGCCAAGACTGACAGGCAGTCTGCCCTAAGCTATAGGCTGCCTAGCCTGTCAGTCTGGCTTTGTCTGGCCAATCGCAATCGTGGCTCTTCTAAGAGATCCACCTTCCTGTCGGCTCACTCCCGATCTTACTGCAGCCTGTGCCTGTGCCTTGCGGTCTGTCTGCTTGCTCGCACCGATCTAATGCCATGCCGCCCCCCCCCGACTCTAACATTAATCGCATGGGCACATGACTATTACTATGGCACATCATGTGACTGGCTGAAGAACGGGCAGAGCAAGCAACATCTAGCGGCTGGCAAGGGGTAAAATAGGTAAAAAAGAAGAAAGAAAAACAGCACACTTTGGTAGTCCGTGGGACAAGCAGTGTATGTGAGACTGCTTGTCCCACCTTGAAAAGTGATTGTCCCAGCTGTCGGGCTATGGGATTTGGCAAGCCCTGCCACTTCTATTGCCTGTTTTGAAATGTTCCGTTATGGACATTTGTGCAGCGGACACATGGAGTACAGTTCACACATCCACTAAGCATTACAGTCTGGCCATTGTCTCTCATAGACGAGCTGGATTTGGCCTAGCTGTGCTATAAGGCCTGTTATTATAAGCTTATAGGCCCGAGCCACCCAGACTGTTCACTTTTGGTACTGTTTGGAACTCATTCCAAAGGTGTGGCCTGATGAAAGAGATATCCTCGAAGAGAATTGAACAGTTACATAAGAACTTACTGTAACAGTAGATCTTTGAGAGAATCTCCTTCATTAGGTCATGGCATCCCACCCTCATTCCCCTTCAGGGGTTGTGACAAAGGAATCTTGGACTGCTGTCTCCATTGTTCTCTTTCCAGCACTCTGTCTCACCTGGTATGTTGAGTGCTGGGGTCTCTCCTGGTTTACTAGAGGGAGGTCCTCCGAGCATGATCTCCGGTGGGAAACTTAGGAGAGGAGGGTCCGCCCACATTTAGGTATACACTGACGTCTGATGTGGCCATGGGTGGCCTCTGGCTGACTGCTTGCAAAAGTTTCCATGTGGTCCTATCACTGATGCAGTTATAGTTCCAAAAGTATGGCTTGATGAAAGAGATTCTCTCGAAGAGCTACTGTCATGGTAAGTTCTTGTATAACTGTTCTGTAGTTGGGTTATGTTATAAATAATAAAACATAAGGATGTGTTGTACATTCAAGAAAGGTGGGGTTTAAACTTGTGAGGGGGGAAGGGATAAGGGAGCGGCTGACCAGAAGCCCTCTCCTCCAGATGAGGGGAGTAGCCTTCAAACCCTAGAAGGGGAGGAGGGAAACAGACTTGGGGTGGAGGTTTCAGGAGGAGCAGAGGGAGGATGGAAGTATAAGGAACCTGGGTGGGGTTCACAAAGGGACCAGGGATAAGGGTGGGGTTGGTGTTAGTAAATGTCAGGAGCTTGGGAAACAAGTTGCCAGAGTTCCAGGCCATGCTGTTGGTGGATGTAAGCTGTGATGCAGTGTGGAGCCAACAAAACCGTGACTGGGACCTAAATGCTTGAGGTACACTATGCTTAGGAAGGATAGAAAGGAGGGCAGAGGGTGAAGTGGCTATGTTCATTAGAGATGACATAGAAATTGCTAGGGTAGAAGAGGCAGGAGGGAAACGTGAGGCCCTTATGGGTCACCTTACTATCCCCAGCAGGAGATAAGATCGTTATTAGTATATAGGCCCCCGGGATGGGTGATGTTCTGGAGGATGGTTTGCTGGACAACATCATTGCCCAGTGTGGACCAAAGGGAAGGAGTGGTGTTGATGGGGGACCTTAATATGCCAGATACAAACTGGGGAACCATGTCCTCTAAGGTGGCCAAGGAGCAGAGGCTGCTGGACGGCTTCCAGGATGTGTTCTTAACACAGCATGTGATGGAGCCCACAAGGGAGGGGTGTGGTAGGGCGCAGGTGTATGTGGGCAATCAAATAGCGTTACACAATAACTATATTTGCATAGTTCAAAATGTATTTTGAAAATTCACAGTTACTTCCAAAGCAGGACATTTTCCATCAGCAAACTCCTTGGAAATCACTTCAGTCATCTGACGAACACATTTGTATAGCACTTTTACGTCGCTCCCTGGAGTACTCTCCAGACCCTCCTTTCTCATCTCTCTCCTAGTTGCATCTAAAAATCCTAAGAGCTATCTATTCTTTTATACCATTCAGCAGTCAGGTGATGCATTAACTCCACCCACTGAAACATTTTCTTTTTTTTTTTTTTAACTTTCAATTTTTATTGACTTTTATAAAAGCAAACAGTATTCTACTGGGAGTAAAAGGATATTTACACAAATAAATAATCAGAAGGAGATAAAAAAGCAACAAAACCATAAAAATAGAATACATTACATTGTGCACATACATCTTATAGGATGAAACTATTTCATTTCCTATGTGGAAGGAAGCTGATATCTGAAAATTAATCCAACCATTTCAGGATCAAATATAATAAATTCTCTGGCAATAAAGAAAGAAAAGGACCTTCTCATCCCCATTAAGGTATAAAATCAGTATATAATGACATAGTATATAGAACCCATTTTCTCCATTGGATTTCAAAAGCCTCTAGTGACTTGTTAACCAAAGCTGTGTGTCTCTCCATCCTATAGACCTCAATCATCAAACGTTGCCATTGCTCCAAAGTAGAGTCAAGGAGAAACCATTTCTTGGTAATGGTCTTCTGGCAGCTAAGTCAAATTCAGCATCTTTCTACTGAACGTCCAATACCTCTACAGAGGTAGTGCCAAATAAAAAAGTTGAGAGTTCATCACTAAATCTGGAGATATAATCTGATGGAGAGCCCCACTAAGCTGTGTGAAGAAGGGTTGCAGGACCCTGCATGACCAAAAATATGTCCTAATGTAGCAGGAGAGAATCCACATTGTCTCCAACAGGCAACACTAGATTGCTTTAGGTATTTTTGCGTTACCACAGCTGCTCTGAAATATCTGACAGTACATTTCCATGAAAAATCTTTCCATGCCCCAGAGCTGACGCCCTTCTGTAAAGCCCGCAAGGAGCCGAGCCAGGCTGAGCCTGGTATATGAACCTCTAAGTCCCTCTCCCAAGCAATCCTGATTCTATCTAGTGATTTGTTCTGCATTTTGCGAAGAGCCCCATATAGAGTGGAAATCAAGTGAGAGGGAGCAGGTCCTCCATCTTTGACTCTGTTCCTCACGTGGGCCTGTTGGATAAGCTGGGAGAAATGGGGGTGGGGAGCCAGATGATCAGATGGATAGGCAATTGGCTCCAGGACCGGAAGTTGGGGGGATAGTCTCATCCCCAAGGAGGGTCATTAGTGGGGTCCACAGGGATCAGTCATGGGCCCTTCTGTTCAACGCCACGATCGGACATAAGGACAGGAATCAGGAGGAGATGAGTCTCTTTGCAGATGACTCAAACTGGGGGCGGTGGATGGGGAGGAGGAGGGTGGCCCTACAGGGGACCTGGAGGCTCTGGAAGATGGTCTAGAAAGTGGAAGCTGAGGTTCAATGTGGGAAATGCAAGGTACTCCACCTGGGGCAGAAACCCAGGTCAAGTGTACACCCTGGGGGAAATGCTACAAGTCTCGATGGCTGAGAGGGACCTGGGGGTGGTGGTGAATGCAAGATGAACAACTCTGAGACTTGTAGGAGGGCAGCAGCCAAGGCCAACAGGATGCTGGGATGCATCGCTAGGGGATCACCTCAGAAGGAGGGAAGTGATACTCCCTCTGTATAACTGCTTGGTGAGGCCGCACCTTGAGTACCGCGTGCAGTTTTGAGGCCACACTCAAAGCGGACATTAACCTCCTGGAGAGGGTCCAGAGGAGGCAACCAAAATGATTTGGGGCTTGGGGGACAGGACCTATGAGGAGAGGCTCAAGAGCTAAATATGTACACATTGGAAGAGAGAAGGGACTGGGGGACATGATAGAGGTCTTTAGGCATATGAAGAGGTAAAGGGGAGGAACAGTCGGTGCTTCAAGGAAGGAGGAAGGGGCCACTAGAGGGCAGATGGCTGGAAGCTGGAGGGGAAGATTCAGGGAGAAAGGAGGAGGTGCTACTTCACTGAGAGGGTGGTGGAGCCATGGAATGCACTGCCTAGGGGCTGGTGGAGGCAGAGACAGTGGAGGGTTCAAGAGGGGTGGGACAGGTACAGGGGAAGGGTTCTGGAAGCAAAATCCAATGCAGCAAGAATATCCGGAACTGGGAAGGGAGAAGCCAGAGAAGGCGAGGGGGACAGCAAGGTCAGCACCCAGGTTGGGGACTGACCAAACGAGCAGACACGAAAGACCATTAGGCCTATTCTGCTGGCATTTTAGTATGTTAGTAGTGTTGTAATCAAAATAAACAGTAAGTCTGTCGAGGGAGAATTCTCCCACTGTAACTTCCCCAGCGAGTTTATGAAGTTCCTGGACTGGAAGTACCTAAACCTCTCATTATAGGCAATGTTATATTTTTGTGTCAACTCTGTTAAGGAAAGGATCTTGCCCTTGGGCGCAAAATGGTACACTAAGTGTAGGCCCTCCTGAGCCATCTAGTGAAGCCTTTATCCATTTTACCAGGGAGGAAAGCATCGAGTGGGGAGGAGAACAAAGCAGGTCTGCAGGGTCTGAATCCCATATCTGCTATAGCGGTTTGCCAGCATTTAAGTGCCGTCCGGGTATAAGGATTAGCTATATTTTCTATTTTATACATAGCGGGGTAGGATAGTAGGATGTTATAAATATCTTTAAGCTCCGGTTCTTGTAGCTCCACCGATTTCCAGCGAGACATATATGTATTATCAAGCCAGTAAAGGGGGAGTCTAAGTTGGCATGCATGGTAGTACAGCTTAAAGTCCGGCAGGGAGAGACCTCCTGAGGATCTGGGTATCTGTAACACTGCTAAGCTAATTCGAGGTTTCCGATTAGCCCAAATAAATGCCGAAATCTTTCTTTGTAAGGATCTAAAAAAGGAATCTGGAATGGGCACCGCAGGGTTTGGGCTAATAAAAACGGGTAGTATCACCATTCTGATTGACTCTATCCTTTGGTGAGAGACAGAGGCTGGACCCGCCATCTCTATATCCATTACCGTCTTGGACAGGAAGGGAAGGTAGTTGAGCCGAAAAGATCACAACCCGGGTTCCAATGCTAACTCCAAGGTATTCAATATTGTTCAGATGCCATTTAAAGCCATACTCTGTCTCAGCTCCTCATTAGGGACAAAATCGCATGCTAAGACCTCAGTTTTGTTCTCATTAATTTTATAGCCCGAAATAGCACCAAAACTTCTCAGGAGGTCCCACAAATGAGAAAGAGCATGCTCGGGGTTTGTGAGGTACACTAAGAGATTGTCTGCATATAAAGCTAGTTTGTGCTCATCTGTATGTACCCGTATTCCTGTCACCGCTTTTCTCTGTCTCAAGGCTTGAGCCAGGGGCTCTAAATATATTGCAAATAAAAGGGGAGAAAGGGGACAGCCCTGTCTGGTGCCCCGAGAGAGGGATATGGGATAGGAAAAAGAGCCGTTTAACTTAATGTAAGCCTTAGGGTGATAGTACATAGCTTTTATTAGGTTGATAACTAGTTGGGGAATCCCAATCCTGCCCAGCACCTCCCACAAACAGGGCCATTCGACACGGTCAAACGCCTTCTCCGCATCGAGGGAGAGAAGGAGGAAGCTACATCCAGTGACCTTAACCTTCTGCAAGAGATGTAAGGTTCTTTTTATATTGTCCTGTGTCTGACGTCCTGGCACGAAACCCGTCTGGTCTAGATCTCTTATCTCTGGGAGAAATACTTGAAATCTTTTGGCCATTATACATGCAAATAACTTATAATCAATATTGAGAACTGAGATGGGTCTATAGGAGGAGCAAAAGGTTTTGTCCCTGCCGGGCTTCAAGATGCTAGAGATATACGCATATCGCCATGAGTCCGGGATAGGCTCCCCCTGCTGAATGGCTCTGCAGGTCTCCAACAGGATAGGGGATAGGTCCACCCGGAAGGCTTTGTAGAACTCTCCTCGTATAGCTGTCGGGACCAGGACTCTTATTAGTTTTGAGAGCTGACAGTGCAAGCTCTAGCTCTGCTTTGGAAATTGGACTTTCCAAAGATTGTCTCTGAGCTGAGGATAATTTAGGAAGGTTGAGGGTTTCCATAAAAGCTTGATATGCCTGGGGATTTCCGCAATGTTCGGAATCATAAAGGTTAGTGTAGTGTCGTTGAAAGGCTTGTTCAATCTCAGAGGGGAGGGTAATTAACTTTTTTGAAGTCGGGTCCCTTATTTGGTCAATGTTAGATCTGGCCTTATGTTGCCTAAGCCTGTGCGCCAACAGGCGGGTGGCTCTGGGGCCCCCTTCATAATATTTTTGTTTGAGGAGCTGTAAAGCTTGCTCAGTTTGTATATCCAAGATGCCCTGAATCTGTTGTTTAATGATTTGTATAAGGGGGAAAGCTCCCAGATCTCCTGCTGCATGTTGAGTCTGGAGCTCCTGTAACTGGTTCTGCAATTTATCCAACCTCTGGCACTGCTGCTTTTTCTGATGAGCAGCATATTTAATTATTTCTCCCCTCAGAACTACTTTGAGAGTATCCCACAATACCCCGCTTCTGGTAACCTGATTATTGTTGTCCTCTAATATTTGTTTTATTTGATGTTGTGTAGTGTCCATGAAATTCTTACTATTTAGTAAGAAATTGTTAAATTTCCAGAGAGAATTTTTTCTTTTTGTGTCCCAAATCAAGTTCAAAGTTATTATCGAGTGATCCGATAATGTAGTGGGGGATTGTGTGCAACTTTGCACTTTATACAGATGTTCCTTGGAGACATGTATATAATCAATGCGGGTGTATATTCTATGGGGTGCCGAATAGTGTGTATATTCCCTCTTATTAGGATTTTGGTTACGCCACGCATCAATCCAATGTGCCTCAGCAAGAAAGGCCTGCATAGTACGGTGCGCAGGGGATTTCTTAAATGGCCTTTTGGAAGAGGTATCCAGACAAGAGATAGGCACGTTATGATCTCCTCCCATCACTAGAACCCCCTTACATCTCTCCAGAACCTTCTGTAACAGGAGTTTTCTAACAGCAGCCCCTTCTCCTGGGGGGATATATATAGAGGCAAGAGTGAGTTTCTGCTCTTGGAACCTCCCCACAGCGATGGCCAGACGGCCCTTAGGGTCGGCATAAGAATTTGTTAATTGAAAGGGGACGCCCTTAGGGATCAATACGGCAGCTCCCCTCCTTTTCCCTCTACCATAAACGGAGGCCACTATTGTGGCAAACCCAAATTTAGTTAATTTTTGATGTTCTTGTTTGTTTAAGTGTGTTTCTTGCAACAATAGAAAAGAGGGCTTCAACTTTTTAAGAGAGGAAATCACTCTGTATCTCTTGATGGGATTATTTAACCCGTTAACATTATGCGAGCATATCCTAACCCCAGTGACATCACCCATCAACAACGGGAAAAAACACTAACTTTCCCTGAAGACAGAGTAAAATCAGTATGTCTGCATCTTGTTTAAGGAGCCAGAGCATAAGTTCTCTTGAATAAAATGGACTAAACAGAGTAATCAGCCTCCTATGTAAACTAATTCCAAAAAAAACTACCAGCATGTGCACATGGGGACAAAATAAATAGTAGTAAGTTATGTTAACCAATAACAGAACCAAACTATGTACATTTGCACTTCCATAAGTGGAGGGCGTATAAACTACCCCTCTAGGAAAAAGAGGCCACGCCCTAGGTACGCGGACGTGACCCTTGGGAGGAATTGTGACCTTAAAAGCTCCAGACCCCACAACCCTGTATAACGCGGGTTAAATAATTAGGGACTAAAGACCAGAAGAATAGCTAACAGGGCTATTAGCAGTCTAAAGGTCTGCATGTAGACCCTGAATAAGCATATTCGAGACCGTTGCATGTGATGATATTTACTTTCCCACACAGCCCTCAAGAATAAAGGTTTAAACTCCAAATGTCAGCGCTCGACCTGTGATGCATTCAAAACTAATTTGAGTATCCAAAAGGAAAAAAAAGGAGAGACCCCATAGAAAGCTGCCCTGTGTTAAGGAAGTTTTAGAGAGTTTGAGAGCAGAAAAACCAGTCTTTAGCAAGTGTCCCTGATAACCAAACGGCAAAGTTCGCTGAGAACCTCATGAAACAGCAGGTAAGCAGCAAACGACTTCAGATGTCCATATTTTGCTGTTCTACTTCCAAGTCCATCTCTCGGGGAGGTCTGGATCCGATGTACTGCCTGAGATGTCGCATAGACCGAAATCTTCCTCTTTTATCTACATCTTTGCGAGCATCGACGCTGTCATGCCATTCAGACCGAGGGGGACACTCTTGCTGGTGCACCTGGCTAGCCGAGTTGAAACTCCAACCTCTCTTCTTCAGTTCCGGGGAGATTTCCTCTGGGGATGAGTATATTGCTGTTCCAGACTCCCAGAAAACCCGAAGCCTGGCAGGGTATGGTGTTTGAAACTTAATATTTTTCTCTCTCAACAGCTTTAATATAGGTGCATAGGCCATCCTTCGCTTCATAATATCAGTAGGATAGTCATTGTCGAACAACAATCTGGCTGAGTTATAAGTAACCTTCTTTAGAGCCCAGGCTGTTTGCAGAATCTGTTCCTTGTCCTTAAAACTGGAAAGCTTCATCACTACTGATCGAGGTCTCGCATTAGAGTCTGTAGGTCGCCTTGTCAGGGCTCTATGGGCTCTTTCTATTCTAAACTGAAATGTGGCGGGGAGAGACAGGACATCCCTTAACAAATCAGACAAGAAATCTTCCATTTTGCCTGTCTCTGATCCCTCCGGGAGACCATAAATGCGTAAGTTATCTCTCCGAGACCTGGCTTCAAGATCTGTAATTTTATCTTTGATAGTCTCATATTGATCTACCAGGTAATCAACCGCTGTGTGAAGCCTATCATGCCTGCTCAGCGACCTCGTTAGGTGTTCGCTCGATCGATCCATCCTTTCTCCACCTCCGAGGCGATTCTGAAGCATGGTAAACTCTTTCTTATTTTCAGCTCGAAACGCCCTTATCTCCGACAACAACGTTTCGAAGCGGGATCGGGAGAGCCTCTCTGTTTCTCCGTCTGTATCGAGGTCATGGTCTCCCAGTATACTGCTCGTAGGTGAGACGCTGCGGCTGTCGCTAGGCCTTCTTTTAAATCTGGCTGCATCGGGCTTTTGAGAGAGTCTTCCAGAGCGCGAGTTCGACTTGTTTTTACTCCCCATCATCTGTTAGCTCTAAAAACTGGCTCAGAAGTTGTAGTAGCAGGTTGGGGGAGAGATATTTGAAGGCTATGTGGGAGCTGTCTCTCTATGCTGCCATTCCTGGCGCTGATGTCACCGGAAGTCCACTGAAACATTTTCAATTTAATTTCTTTAAACGCTGCATCATTATTTAGTTTAAATAACATAAACACATTTTTATTATTTTAACAACTTACATAATATCAGCAGAGTGAATTACAGTAATTTTAGAAGTTTTTGTTTTCACTCTCTGGTATGCAAAAGAACCACCCCTTTAGCAACAGTATAAAGGAATTCAGGGAGCGGCCGGCCAACCCCCAAAGTAGCTGCCTGAATGCCAGAAAGACATCAGGACACCAGGAACTCTCCAAAACGTCAACCGCTAAAAATTATCCTCGCTCCCCAAAGACCCCTAAACAGCAGGAATACGCCTCACCTCGACTAAGGAGGGTATGTAGAACTTCATCCACTCTACTTAAATCAGAAACCATCCAACTAGAGTAAATTAAAGGCTAAATACTCTCGCAACAGTGCGCAAATACGAGCGGGAAAAGATTAACAGCGCTTGCATTCGCACTGTCGCATAAAAACTCACCGACTCACTTTACTAAAGAAAAAAAAACATTTCCTTCACAGCTCTTAAAAAGAAAAAAAAAGCATTTCAAGAGACAAAGACGAGAATCCAAAGGTTCTCAATTTAACGCAAAAATCTATAAAGCGTAAGCAAGGCTACAGAGGCATAGCAGTGCACAACAGAGCATTTTAAGGCATTTTAAAGCAGTGCCCTGCAGTATTTTCAATCATGGAGGGCTTTCTTTAACAAACCCTCACAAATCAGAATGTCAGCCAGAAATTCAATAAGAGGGGAAGACTGTGAAGCACCACCAAACGGCTCCAGATAGCCATCTACCCTATAATATTCTATACCCAAAAGTTTCATCATTTTAAATCAATCCCTGCCCGAGATACCACAATTTTCTCTTGGTACCAGAGCTCTCCCCTACCAAATGCACACAGTAAATTAAATGCATATTTTTGTTAAGTTCAGTGTGCCTCTACATATTGTATAACCCATTTTGTATAAAAGAATCCAACCAAAATACCTCCCTGTCTTATCTGCTGTTCTGCTACCCCCTCTCTCCCGAACACTCCAAATAAAAGCCATCCCGACCTTGATGGTAACAATCAAACCATGGACTCTCCCCCACGGATGCGACAAAAGTTAGTCCAATAGTTCGCCCTATGAATAACAGATCCGCTCAACAGCACCAAATGACCGCGACATTGCGGTCCAGCCCCGGGTGCCTTCCTTCCTTCTGTTGGCTACTGTTACATCCCAGAAGGGGATACACATCCACCTCCAATGCCGCAAAAATCCCAGCCCCGACTCTTATCCCCCAGAGATGCGACAGAGACAACGACAGTGCGGAGCCTCGGCAAAGGTCCACCGCTTGAACGCTTGCACCACCGCGGAGGAACGCCCAAATGCATGGCAGCGAAGGGTGTCTGCAACCTGGCCGTGTCCCACTACAGAGGCACTCCGTGACAAGGGGCATGTCCTGGACGTGGTTTTGGCAGATGGGGATCTGGTAAGGGACCTGGTTGTAGAGGATCCCCTGACTGGGAGCGACCACAATACTGTCTGGTTTCAAATAAGCATGGGGGGAGGGGGTGTGAGATCTAGGACACTGGCAGCGGACTTCAGGGGGGCAGACTTTGTGGGCATGGGAAATATTCTCAAGGATCACTTGAAGGGGATTACATCAATGACAAATGTGGAAAGGAGATTGGAGGTCATAAAACGGGGACTTCATGAGGCAGTCAGGACCTGCGCTAAGGTGAAATGTAAGGGAGCAAGGTCACATAAACCATGCTGGTGGTCCAGTGAGGTTCAGGTAGCGGTCAGAGAAAAGAAGGCCTACAAAAAATATAAAACAACAAGAGGGGATAGGGATAAGGAAATGTACCATCTTGCATCTAGAAAAGTCACCCGAATGGTGAGGGGGGCAAAGTCCAGTAAAAGAGCAGCTAGGCACAGGGGATACATGGAGGGAAAAAGGGGTTCTTCCGTACATTGGGAGCAGAGAAAACTAAGGGCCATCTCAGCAGATTAAGATTAGAAGGAGGGTGGTGGAAGAGGCGAGGACCAGGCAGAAGTATTTAACGAGTACTTCGCCTCTGTGTTCACTAGGGAAGGGGATGGGATATCTACAAAGCAAGGCACGATGGGGATAGAAGCGGCAGTGAGTGGGATCTGGGAAGCAACAGAAATGGAGCAAGAGGGAGGGAGAGGTACCCCAGGAGTGTCACATCAGGATAAGGATAAAACGGCAAGTTAGGTGGAGGGGACGGATGATGCTGTCTCCGCCAAAAGGGTGTGGTTAGCCCTCAAGGCCCTAAAGAAAGATAAATTTCCTGGGCAGGATGGCATTCATCCAATAGTACTATGGGAATTGGCGGACATACTGGCTGCACCCCTGGCGGAGCTCTTCAACAGGTCACTTGAGACAGGGAGGGTACCTAGGGATTGGCGAGAGGCACATGTGGTGCCAATCCATAAAGGAGGGTCGAGGGAAGTACCAGGTAACTATAGACCCATCAGTTTGACCTCGTGGTGGGAAAATTAATGGAGAGTATACTAAGGGAACGATTGGGGGTGTATTTGGAGGAGGCGGGAGGTCTGGATAGTCGGCAACATGGGTTTGTGCCAGGTAGATCATGTCAAACCAATCTTGTGGAGTTCTACGAATGGGTAACATCAGAACTGGACGGGGGAAAGCCTGTGGATGTATTATTCTTGGACTTCAGCAAGGTGTTTGACTCTGTCCCTCACAATGGTCTGGTGGAGAAACTGATGGGGCTGGGAGTAGGCCCTTTGATGGTCAGATGGATTGAAAACTGGCTAGCTGTACGCACCCAGAGAGTAGTGGTCGGTGGGGAGCTCTCAACCCTAGAGAGGTTGGTAGTGGGGCATCACCGTGGGTTTCGGGTCCTGGGTCCGTCATGTTTAATGCATACATATCGGACATCAGGGAGGGTATAGGGTGTGAAATGAGTCTCTTTGCTGATGACTCCAAGATGGGAGCAGTAGTTGAGGGAGAAGAGGGGAGGCTGGCCCTGCAAGGGGACCTGGACACCCTGGAAAGCTGGGCTCACACATGGAAATTAAATTTCAATATCACCAAGTGCAAGGTGTTGCATCTTGGGTGGGGAAACCCTCAACACAGGTACACCGTGGGGGGGGAGGCGCTGGAGGCCTCAATAGGGGAAAAAGACCTAGGGGTCATGGTGGATGCATGTATGAATAACTCTGAGCAGTGCAGGAGAGCGGGTAGCAAGGCAAACAGGATGTTGGGATGCATCATAAGGGGTCACCTCTAGGAGCAAGGAAGTGATTCTGCCGCTGTACAATGGACTGGTTAGACCACACCTTGAGTACTGTGTACAGTACTGGAGACCACACTTGAAGAGGGACATACAGCTCCTGGAGAGGGTACAGAGGAGTGCAACTATGATGATACGAGGACTAGGGGATTTAACGTATGAGGACAGACTTGAGGAGCTCTGCCTGTTTTCATTGGAGGAGAGGAGAGACAGGGGGGACATGATTGAGGTCTTCAAGTATCTCAAGGGAATAAATAGGGTAAACATGGAGGGGATCTATAGACTAAAGCAGGGAGGTATCACCAGAGGGCATGGTTTGAAGTTAGAAGGTGGAAGGGTGAGGGGGGAAAAGAGGAGGAGGTTTTTCACTGAGAGGATGGTGGACCCTTGGAATGTATTGCCTGGCGAGCTGGTTCAGAGATCCACAGTGGAGGGCTTCAAGAGAGGGTGGGACAGACACAGAAAGTGGATGTATCAGATGATGGCCTGTCCCAGGGGGGTGGGGATGGATGATAGGGGGTTCTGGAACAAAAGGGGAGGGCCTCTGCACCCAACTAGGGATCTGAGGTTCGAGCAGACTCGATAGACCATAAGGCCTAATCTGCTGGCAATTAGTATAAGTGACTACAAAACAATTTGAACCACCGGCATTAACAGAAACACATCCCACTAGGGCTCTAATAGCATCCTGGGCTGGAAAGCAAAATCATTAGTGTACGCATTGTGTAGAGCGGATGATTGTCTTACATTCATTCAAGAAACTCTACAGTTGTGACATTCTGAGTTCCGCTGTTGAAGCTTTTGTGCGTAAATGACTGCAAGTGGCAATCAAGACACGTGAATTGTAAATCAGGAGTATAGTCCTCCCTTCCCAAAAAGGATGTGTTGTACTACTTTTTGCATACCAGTGGCTATGAATAACTCAGTAGCAATGTGAAATAACACAGAAAGAAGAAATTTTATCATACTTACAATAATTTCTTTTTCTGTTATTTTAAGCGTTGCCACTGTGACTCACTGGGGAGTTTTTTCTCCAGGAGAATATTCTTCCAGTATATGAAAATCTAATTGATTGAGCTTTTGCTCTAACATGTTTGCTGTTTTTCAGACACAAACTTCTGCCATTGGCATGTTTATAAAAATATTGCTTTACACGCAGTTAGGCTGAATTACAATACTGTTTGTAGAATTAAAGGCCTGCAAATTCTCTTAGAGATGTGAACCCACATCTGGAGTGAGCCCATCTGAGACAGTGAACAAAAGCTTTGTGCAAACCACAACTGACGAATGCTGTAACTGACATTTGGACCTCCTTAAAGGTAAGGCGGAACCTTTTTATGATTTTAAGAAAATGTGAATAATATTGATCACAACTGCAGGGCAAGAATGCTGCTGGCTGGTAACTGCCATGTTGAATGTTGATTCAGGTAAGATTTTGTGATGTTCGTCAGTGTCCCTTTTAAGGTGACGTAATTGCGGAGCAGTTATGAATAGCCCAGTGACAATGCAGTATGATAAATGTATTCTTTATGCTGAATATAGTTTTTCCTGAAATCTGACTTTAAAAACCTATTTTGTAGAAAGTGAAAATCTTTCCTTGTCTGTTGATTTATGCTTTGAGCAATTCAACCTTCTTTAGAATTCTCTTCTCCACCCCCAACCCCATGGATCCACTGTCCATCATGATTTTCAGGATTGTCTTCTGCTCCATTCCTCTAGCCAGGATAATGGGCAAGTGGCTGTCTACTCAGCCATTGCCAATACCTCTCTGCGATCCTCTGGCAGGGGATACACAAATAACATGCACCCTGTGCCTCCTGTTCCCCCTTGGAGCCAAGTGCCTGAAGCAGACAGACCTGAAGTGGAGTTATAAGTGGGTAATACCTGCCATATTGGGCTGTGCCATGTGATATAGACTGGGTTCTGACTCAAAGGTGGGGATGTATATTGAAACCCAAGGTCTGTACTAGACAGTTCTCCTCATTATGAAGACTGTTAGCACAAACAGTAACCCATATTGGGAGACAAAACTGAGATTCTACCAACCCAGTGTTGATCAGTCTATATCACGTGGTATCAACTACTGGTATTGTACCATAGTTGGATGATCTACATACCAAGGCTCATAATGTACCTGAGACACTACTGGTGTAGTAGCAGTAAGGGTTTGTGCTGAAAAAGCATTTCTTGGGGCCACTCAGTGGCTCAGCATGAGAGCATCACTGGCATACTCCAGGCCCCACACCAAGAAGCCCTCTGCCCAAATGGATCCTTGGTATGGGGGCGGGGGTGGGGACATCCCTCCCCTGGGAATGAACTGCTGGGTGGTGATATCAGAGAGGTGAGTGGCAGATGAGGCTGGGTGGTTGCCTGCCTCGAGAGATGTGAGAAGAAACTATATAGAAAAAAGAAAGCACGTTTCATCAGCAACAGCATGCACAAAGTGTAAATCTAGAACCAACCTAAATTAAATTTTCTTTTCATCCTGTGTTTATCTGCCCGAATCCAGTGATCAGCCCCAACCCTGGCACCCACTGTCCCTGGACTTACCCCATGCTCTTAAAAAAGACCATTGGTGGGTGGGTGCCACTTGCAGTGATGCAGGGCCGCTGTCCTTATCCTTCTGGCCATGGTGTTTTTCCACCTGGTTCCCCCTAGTTTTTCCCCAGGGTTGTCACCCTTGCTGTGTTGCGGACATGCAATGTGAAGATGTCACACTCACTCAGCCACTGCACCCAGCCCTCTGAGAAGTGGCCGCTGGCTAAGACACCTAGTCTTCACTAAGTGTCATCACTGCAGCAGCAGGCACTGTTCCCCCACCCGAAGGAGGAGTGCCATCAATGGGCACTCAGTCCACCTTCCCCAAGCCACCTTGAATGGCAGTGGTCCATCCCCGAACCCGGGTCGCCGTCGTGGCAAATGGTAAGGCAGCCAATGCCTCAGCCCACTCACCACTGCTCCGGCTAACCAACCTGGATTTTTAATGTGTAACTAAGGGCTAATTATTATTTATATGCCATTCCCTTTTCCCCCTTCCCCCACCTGACACTTGGGGCCACCACGGGTGCACTCTTCCTCTTGTCAGGAAGGTGGATGAGCAGCAGCTGCCTCTACAACTAGTTTTACTGTCGCTGTTTGGTTATCCATCAGGGGTGCACATGTTGCAGTTTCCGTGGCTCAGTAAGTAGCATGCTTACCTCTGGGTCCAGAAGATCTGCAGGTTGTGGGTTCTAGCTCTGCAACAGGTACTTGGGGTAATACCTATAACTAACGCCATAGTGCAGTATGGGGAGGTGCTGTACTGTTGAGGCACTCTCCTTCAGATAAGATGCTAAACTGAGTTCTGCTGGCCCGCCGGCACAGCAATTGGATTTCCGCCTGCGACGCCGATGACCCTGGTTCAGGAACGGACTCAGGTGTCGGAGTGCCAGCCAGGGGAGATGGCTCGAGCGCCCACAGACTGCTCGCCTTCTCCTGGGTGGGGTTTCACGGCTCGGCGGTTGCTGGTCCCTGGCGGAGGCTGGGAACACGGCAACACATTGGGCCACACTGCAGGTGGGAGCGTGAAGAACGTCGATGCATGCCTTGATGTCATGTGGCACATCATGCTCCCCAGAAAAAAAAAAAAAGGAAAATGCCCTTGGTCCAACCAGATGATGGCCACTGGTCCCTGGCACGCTACGGTAGCCCAGGATAGCCTCGTGCTGACTCTCCCGCTGCCGATCCCACAGGCTAATTCAGTGTCTAAGGGCACTCCCCCCCCCCCCGGAGGGGGGAGAGTCATCTGACAAAGGGTTGTATCGGGTCACCTGGGGGGGATCCATTGGCGGATGTGGGGGGCAGCGGGATGGTGACCGGAGGAGGTGAGTGGCCGTGGGTCCTAGGTGGCCCGAAGGAGTGGTCAGGCCAGGGGTGGGGAGGAGCAAAAAAAAAAACCTGAGGTCCTTAGTGCCCATATATGATCACTATCCATGTGGAAGTTAAAGATCCCATGGCGCTTATCGAAGAAGAGTAGGGGTGGTTTCCCAAGTGTCATGGCTGATATTCCCACCATCACTACAACCAGTTCATGTAACCCACCCTCCAGAACTCTGCAGGAAACAAGCTTTCACAGTTTAGTGTGCTTTTTCTGGAAAAAAAATTATATATGAATGCAGGATAGCCTGCACTTTCCCACCCCCTACAATGCGCTCAACCCCTCGCTGCCCCAGTGACAAGGGTCCAGAGACTGCATGCAAATTCTGGTCTCCCATGTGGCAATAAAATGCACCGCAGTGCTGCTGAACAACTCAAGACTTCAAACTTGAAGTGTTGGATTTTGAGAAAATGTATCCAAGATTTAGATCTTGCTCACACAGACACTCAGCTTCCAGAGTAAGGAAACCAGTATGGCAACCAATGATCCATGTGGTTAGTAGCCCAGACCAATAGTTTGGTGGTGCAGGGCTGATGGGAATCTTCTCCCCAGGAGGGAGGTTAATCTGGTTTGTTCTCTCTGTCCTGATGAGTGGTGTACCACAGTCCTCCTTGCTGATGGACAGTGTGGCTTTGTGGATTGGTCAGGAATGCTATCTTTTGTGATGTTCTGTTGAATTTTTGATGTCCTGGACCTGACAGCAGCACTGATTGTTAGTGCTGAGAGTCTGTTTTCTGTGTGCATCCCTTGCTGATTGAATTGCTGTGTCCCTCTGTTTCAGTTCTATGCATGTGAGATGGTGCTGGAGGAGGAAGGCATCTTTGGAGGTAGGTGTTAAGTGCAACTACTTGTGTCTGTCTGTCTGTCTGCATGGATTTTTGAAATTTCTTTTTCTTGCCAGGGGTTCAAACTAGCCTTCATCTGCAGTTGCCCCCAGGCCACCTTATAGCCCTGTCAGCCACTCCGCTTCCCAGAGGTTCCTCACTTTATCACTCACATCAAGACACCCCCCCCCCCAGCAGGGCCCCGAACCATCACCACCTCCGGGGATAAGTGTCAGTGGTAGGAACCACTCTTGCTGTGAGAGTGAAGGACACAGAGCCTGAGTGTACAAGGAGTCGATTCATCCTACTAGGTCAGTGGTTTCCGCTCTTTACTCCTGTTCCAAGACACCGGTGTTAACTGGCTGTGCAGGCATGCAACAGGGGTGTGCCAAGTCGTGCATCTACCCTCCCACAGCATTCCCATCACCCGCTTCTCCTGTGGTACCCAAGATGGTGCTGGAACAGCAGGAGCATACCACTCCCCCCCCCCCCCCGGAAGAGGTCAGCATCCTCTGGGAAACTCAAGCATCCTCCCATCACTGGTCTTCCAGTATTCTAGGCTCATTCCTCAACCTGAGTTAGCAGTGTTGTGAGTGGCAACCCTGCTGCTGCATCACAGGGACCAGCACCTGCATGGAATGTGTATGTGTGCATGTCTCTGCATGGGTCTTGGGTGTGTATCTATAAGGCGTTATTGTAGTTATGTAAATTCTTTATTGCTTGTTTTGTTCTGTAATGTCTTACTGCATTTTGTAATGGTGCCCTGAGCTCCCAGGGAAGGGAGGCAAGTATAAATAAACTGTACTACAACTATCTTATTTTTGTTTTCCTAAAAGAGCCACCATGAGGTGTTTCTGGTCATGTGCCAGCCTTATAATATGTAACTTCAGCTGATAAGCAGGCTTTCTTCTAACTAATAAACAGATGTTTTTTTCTTCTAAACAGTAAAGCAGGCTTTCTTCAGCTGTAACTGTAGAAAATTCTGACATCTCTTTTTCTCTGAGCCCTGACTTTTCTCTGTATCTCACTCACTGGAATTACCTGGCTTTTACCCTGTCCTGTAAAATTTCATGGCACACAGCTGCCTGCCATTAGCCCATTTCTCCCTGATCCCTGCAGGCAATCTCCCAGAAGAACCAGGGAACTTGATAAGGAGCTAATTAACTGATTGAAGTTATTAAATGGCAGGAATAAATGGAGTGATGTGATTGGTTAAGAACAGTCACATGATCATGCAATGTTTTCACTCAAATCCTTGAATCTTGTTGCCCCTGTTTAAAATATTGTTTATTATAAATCGAGGATGTAACTGCCAATCAAATTGAAAACTACAGTTACCTCTTATCCCATGTACAGTTGTCTCCTCCTCATGCATTGCGCTTACTGCAGCATACGTGCTCCCCTCAGCACTTTGGTCTGTCCAGCCCAGATTCTGTTTCTACAAATTTCAACCTTGGACTTCAGCAGTAGGAATTTGGCCCCTGGAATGGTCTTACCTATTACTTGTATATGCTGCTGCAAACAAAATAAGAAATACAATTAATGGCAACACCAGAAAAGGTGGAGGCAGTGAGGGAAGGAAGTTGGTGACATAGTTGGTGACACTGGGAAGGGGGAAGCCAGTGCCACATAAATATGATCTAAAAACAGTAAAAGTGAAGTGAATTAAATAGAAAGACACCATGAAAATCCACATTTCCAACTGGTCTACTGAGTGCTTGACACACCTTCACAGCATCTGACAGACTGTACCATCTATTGCCGTAACAGCAGGGTAGAAACCATGATTCAGAAAAATTAAAATCTTGTTTGTATGTTATTTAAACTCTTAGTCTTTTTTTTTTTCAGTGTTACAAATGTCCCACTGATTTATAATACAGTATGTTTACATTATAGGTATAGGGGAGTTTGTCTCTTACATAATCATAACATTATCTTATACCATTTGGGCTGACAGAACCGCTCAGATTTGCTTTGTGGTCCTCTCGCCCAAACAGCATGAGATAGCAGCATGATTTCATAAGAGACACACTCCACCACACCGACAAACATTTAACAAAAAAATAAGTAAATCAATTGGGAACAATTCCATAAGCACAGTAACATACAGTGAGTGTACCGATTTAGCTCTGTGCCTGCCCAGCAGTGTATTATTGCTTACTTACATCATCTTTTTTTTGTCACCATCCATGCCTTCAGTCCCCCCACAGTTTGATGCCCTTCCATTGTGCCTTTCTTCTGCTGGATGGACTGACACACATTGGCTTTTTCTACCAACAGATCTTAATATGTTCTGCTGGTGCCTGGCTCAGTTTTATCCCTCTCCGGTGGTCACCCCATCTCTGCTTAAGAGGAGCGGGAATACATGTTGCCATGGGCAAGGTAGAGGCACACCACTGATGAGGGCCTGGTGGCAGGGGGAAGTGCATAGGGATCCATCTTGTCACGCCAGACTGCCTTTGCCAGGCATTTTCCCTGTTCGCCCTGTCACTCAAGTAGAGTGTGCCCACATCAGTTCCACGGAAACAGGACCTACCATCGTGTGATCATCCATGACAGCAGCGGCACCATGTTTCCTCCAGGTGCCCTTCTCTGAGTAGTGTGCATCATCTCCATCCCACAGGAGGAGAGTGTCCGCTGGACATTATTTTGCTTTCCCTGCTGGCTGCTTCTTCTGACATCTCAGGCTCAGGGCGCAACATGGGTTGACAGCGTACCACAGCATTCCCCCACTGCTTATCTCCATGGAGCCATCTTACATGGCCCTTTAATAGGAAGTCAAATCAGTGTGTGTGTGTATATGTGTGTATGTCTCTATATATATATATATATATATATATATATATATATATATATATATTTATAAAATGATTGAGAAAAATCAATAAAATGCTATCTCCTGATTGGATGGTATACACCACTTGACCATGCATTATCCCACAGTGACTGCACGCCTGCACTCTTTCTGTTTATCCCCCTTCAAAACAGTTTTGGCTATTTTATAAGACCGATAATCTACTACAGGGCATGCGGTCCTACTCTGATATATGTGTACCTTTGAATGCACTCAACCTATGGCCTCATGTCTGACAACCCACACTAAGGCGTACGTATATCAGAGCAGAACTACACACTCTGTAGCGGATTATGTTACATATATATATATATATATATATATATATATATATATATATATATATATACACACACACACACACACACACACACACATAGATGTAATAGACTTAGACACTACTTTATTTAAATTTTTTCTCACTGCAAAACAGTGAACAGTGAGATACATGCATTTATCTAAACAGTTGCGTTTCTCTTAATAGTTGCCAGAGCCGGCACGGTGGTGCTGAGGATTGAGGTACAGGACGCCATACCGGTGACCTGGGTTTGGGAATGGACCTGGGCCATCGGGGGTCGGCAGGGGAGGGGAGAGGATTGAGCATCTGGAGGATGTTTGTCACTGTTTTTAATACTGTATTGTATTTTATATTGTTAGTTTAATGTATTTGACCTTTGTACATTTGTACTCTATGTTTATCTGTTTACTTGTCGCTTGTGAAAACGGACAGTTTGCTCATCTAGCTAACAAGTATAAAAAATAAAAATGAAATGAAATGACTGCTCTCCTCTCCTGGGGTGGGTTGCAGGGTGTTCCTGGCTCTATAGCGGCCTCCGGAGGAAACTGGAGGCAGCGCAAGAGCAAGGGACATCATAGGGGGCGGAACAATGGCAAACTCCAGTGGCAGAGGAGTGGTGGAAGCCGCGCAGGAGTCATTGCATGCCATGTCCTGAGGGGGGGAAACCACAAGGATAATCCCTGGTGGACTTAGGGAGGCAACGGAGGCCCCGGGAGCCCAGGCCCACATCCCAACACCGGACCTGCCTTCCACTGGCTCTCCCGAGCCACTCGACCTGGACCTGGGCCATCCCTCTAATCCCAGAAAGTCCACCAGGTAGATGAAGTGGGCCCTCCCCGAGTCCCCCGGGGGGTGTTCAGGGGGCTGGACAGGTCCATGGGTCTGAGGAGGGAATGCTCAGCAATGTGTCTCCCAGGGAAGTTGGTTTCAGGCTGGGAGTAGAGGCAGTGGCTGTGAGGGCACTCCCAAGAGATGCCCTGGTCCCCACTGCAGAAAGAGAATGTACAAAAAAAAAAAGTTGTCGGGTCAGCCCCCGCCCACTGGCTCAACTCCCTCCTTCCAGCTCACAAACTACAAGCTGCTTTCTTTCCCCAGCAAAACTAATATGCAGTACAGTACAGTCCACAGACAGGGCATTTAGATTCACTCATCTCCTGCTCAGGTCCCATTGTCTTCACTCTCTCGGCCTACCAAAAACGTAAAAAAAATTAAAAATGTCTTCCTTTTGTAGTTTACACTACCTCCCAAACAGAAGTTGCACTTGCTGACACATATGCTGGTGGCACTCACTCTGACATGGCTGCTTACTCCCTCGTCTTTGCCACAGCAACAGACAGAAACATTTTATAAAAGTAAATGTTTTCTTTTTTCTTTCTCCAGCTTCAGGGAAGGGACTCTTCACCCCCCCCCCACCAGCATCTCTGGTGCCGTGGACTTAACCTCCACTCCATCCTCCATAACATTTGCTGCTTCTCTGCCTCCCCTTCAGAGTGCAGCAGGCCATGCCCCACGCCGCTCACAACCAGACCCAGACAGAGGAGCACCGCCAGCAACCGGGTTGGGTCCATGGGACCGGCTGTCATTGTGTCGGAGCATTTTTCTTGTATACTGGGGTAGACGCGACGTGCAATGACATCAAGGCACATATGACAACATCTGCCATGTCTCTCCCTCCCCTTCTCTTGTAGCTCAAGCTTGTGACACCTCCGGCCTCCACTAGGGGTCAGTAAGTCCCTGCTTTTGCCCTCCCCGCGAGGAAGAGAGAGGTCTCACGGATGCTGGATGCTCCTCCTCTCCCTCTGCCGGCCCTCCAATGTCTCAGGCTTGTTCCTGAATGCAGGTCGTCGGCGTCGTGAGCGGTAGCACTACCGCTGTGCCGGCAGGCTGGCTGAAGTAAATGTGTTCTTCAGCAAATGTTGAGTGCCACCTGCTATTACATGGCGCTGACACTGACACCATACAGTACTGCTCCCACTTGCTAAAGGCATCCACCATCTTGATCTAAAGATGTATTTCTGCATCCCACTCACTCAGCCAGTCACATGCGATGGACTATGCAGGATTTGTTCAGACCAATACCATTCCAACGAAGAACCATTTTTCACCACTGGAGAAGATGAAGGATCCTGACTCAGCGAGAGGTGACCCTGAGCTCATTGAGAGGACCAGACGTAGCAGAGCGATGGCATCCAGAGGTGGCAAGAAAACATGTAGTGGATCCAGGAGTAAGCAATTTCTTGTTATGGGGGACTCATTGATAAGGAGAGTCGAGTCCCACCTGAGTAAAGGTACACAACCTAAAGGTGACAGTTAAATGCTTCCCTGAAGCTTCAGCACAGCGTAACACCAAATGCATCGGGAGGCTGGTAGACAAAGTGGAGAAAGGAACCAATGTTCTGATTCATGTCGGTATGAACGAACTGTCTGCTCGAACAGTGAAAGAAACCAAGCTAAATTTTATTAAGCTGGGGGAATGGCTGGAGGCTAGAACGACCACCCTGACATTCTCGGAGATCCTTCCAGTGTTGGCAAAGGGGGCTGCAAAGACAAAATCAGGAATAAGGACATCGAGAAATTGAATGCGTGGCCACATGGATGGTGTGAAAAAGAATATCACATCATAGACTCATGGGGGAGCTTCTGGGAGAGGAACCTATTCAGGTTTGACGGACTTCACCTAACAGAGGAAGAAGTGAGTGCACTTGGGCAGAAATGTGACGTCCATCTTGACCATTTAAACTAGGTGAGGGGGAGTCTAACACTAGGGAACCAGTCAGAAAATACACTTAACATAGAAACATAGAAATTGTCAGCAGATAAGGACCGCTGTGCCCATCCAGTCTGCAGCGTCTGACCCTACTTGATCAATGGCTTTCTCCTCTCCTTCCCACTTCCCGGGTTCCCTTATGCCTGTCCCATGCATGTTTAAGTCCCTCCACTGTGCTCACTCCCACTACCTCCTGTGGCAGACTATTTCATGTGTCTGCCACCCTTTCTGTGAAGAAAAACTTCCTCACATTTCCCCTTATCCTGCCACCTTCCAATTTCACATCATGTCCCCTCATTCTTGTACTCCTCCTATATTGGAAGATGTCACCCTCCCTGCACCTTGTTTGCCTTTAAGGTACTTGAAGGTTTCTGTCATGTCTCCCTGCTCCCTCCTGTCCTCCAGCAAGTATATATTGAGGTCCTTTAATCTCTCCAGATATGTTTCTGGTGCAAGCCCTGTACCATCTTTGTCACCCTTCTCTGGACCGCTTACACCCTGTCAATGTCCTGACGAAGATGTGGCCTCCAGAATTGTACACAGTACTCTAGGTTAGGCCTCACTAGTGTTTTATACAATGGAATCACCACCTCCCTCCTTCTGCTAGTGATACTTCTGCCTATGTACCCTAGCATGCCATTGGCCCTCCCTGCAACCTTTGTACTCTGCTTAGTCACCTTTAGGTTGTCTGACATGATAACCCCCAGATCCCATTCTTCCTTGGTGACTGTCAGCAGCTCCCCCTATCCTGTGTCCTTCTCCAGAGTTCCCTCGTTCCAGGTGCATTATTTTGCACTTCTTTGAATTGAATCTCAGCTGCCACACCTCAGACCATTCTTCAAGCTTCCCCAGGTCCCTCCTCATTTTCTCCACCCCATCTGGAGTATCAGCCCTGTTGCAGATCTTGGTGTCATCTGCAAACAGGCAGACCTTTCCCTCCAGCCCTTCCACTGTGTCACTGATGAAGGCATTAAACAGGACTGGCCCAAGGTCTGATCCCTGAGGCACCCCACTGATCATCCCCCTCTCCCCAGACTGGATCCCGTTTACCACCACCCTCTGCCTCCTGTCCATTAACCAGTTTCTAACCCAGTTTACCATCTTGAGGCCCATGCCCAGGCTACCCATCTTGCTAACCAGCCTTTTATAGGGGACAGTGTTGAAGGCCTTGCTGAAATTGAAGTAGGCGATGTCCACTGCTCCCCCCTGATTTACCTCCTTCGTAACCCAGTCAAACAAATCTGTCAGATTTGTTTCACATGACCTTCCTGCTGTTAATCCATGTTGCCTTGGATCTTGGGCACCGTTGGATTTCAAGTGTTCCACTCTTCTTTCTTTAAGCAGTGCCTCCATGATTTTACCCACTACTGAGGTGAGGCTGATCAGCCTATAGTTCCCTGCCTCCTCCCTGTTACTACTTTTGTGAAGCGGGACTACATGTGCTCTTCTCCAGTCCTCTGGAATGACTCCTATGTTGAGTGACTCATTGAACATGGCTCCCAGAGGCGCTGCTAGCTGTCTCCACAGCTCCCATAATATCCCCTTCTCGGGTGAGTGCCATCTGGCTCCATTGCTTAGTCCACCTTCAGTTTTGTGAGCTCCTCTAAGGCTCTCTCCACAGTAAATGGACTGGTGTTCCCCCTTCCCCCTTTTGTATCTGTTGCCCAACTGTGGTCCCTGACTCTCCCCCTCTTCAGTGAACAGAAGTATTTATTCAGTATTTACGCCATTTCCAGGTCTCCCTCCCTGCACTCCCCTTTATCCCCTCTGAGCCTTACACCCCCCCCCCCCCCGGCTTTCCTTTTTTTTACTGATATACCTATAGAATGTCTTGTCCCCTTTCTTCACCGTCTAGCTAATCTTTACTCAGTCTGCACCTTTGCGCTCCTAACAACCTTGCCCGTGTCCCTTAGACACTTTAGGTACACCTCCCCGTCTTCCTCCTTTTGAGTCTCCTTACATGTCCTGAAACCCACCCTTTTGGCCCTTACTTTGTCTGCCACATCTGATACTTCTGATAGAAACTTAGACGTCCCTCCCACGATCTAAGAAAATGTGTAGAAAACAGTTGGAAACTATCAGGAACTGAACACAGGGCCACGCATGGCCCAAGAGCAGAACCAATAATATTGAATAGCGGTAGGGGGTACCAGACTATAGAAAGGGACATGCATCAATGCCAGAAGCCTGGGAAACAAAATAAGTGATCTGCAGGCAATGATGACGGATTCCTAAGTGAACCTGGTAGCCGTCACTGAGGCTTGGGCCTTGCAAAAAAATGACTGGGACCTTTCGGTTTCGGACTGTGCCCTGTTCAGACAGGATAGAAGGGAGGGTGGGGAGGGGCATTATATGTAAAGGATCGGATAAATGCCATCTCAGTAGATAGCATCAAAAAGGATGGTGTGGAATCCCTGCAGATGCTACTCAGCTCGGCAACGGGGGGGAGGATCCACATAGGTGTGGTATACCGGCCTCCGGGGCAAGCTGAGGGCAGGGACGAAGAGTTCCTAGAAGAGATCAGAGATGTAACACAAAAAGGGGATACAGTGGTGGTAGGAGACCTGAATATGCCCGATGTTAACTGGTACATCCCAGTGGCAGGTTCTACTAGGAGCCAAAAGATGGTTGATGCCCTACAAGACTGCCTACTAACACAACTAGTTAGTCCCCCAACTAGGCTGGACACCATCCTGGATGTGGTCCTCACTAACTTGGAGGTAGTAAGGGCTACAGGGGTTGGGACTCCACTGGCCAAGAGCGACCACAAGTCTGGGTGGTTTGAGTTAGCCCTAGGGGTAGAAAAATCACAATCCAAGAGAGATGTTTTAAACTTTAGAGGAGCCAGTTTTGACAAAATAAAGGATGTAGTCAGAAGCAAGCTATTAAGGATCCAGGAGCATTTAGCTGTGGAAGAAATATGGGGGCTGGTTAAGTTATCCATTTTAGAGGCTACCAGGATGTGCATAAGAACAGTGACCAAAAATAACAAATACAAAAAAAAATAGTATGGTTCAGTAACCAGGTAAGGACCGCATAGTGTTCAAATAGGGATTCAGCATGTTTGCAGTTCATTTGCATCACCGGGTAATAAAAAAAAAAGGTCCGTCTCCCCATACGATGCACAGGGGAAATGCCAGACCTCACCCAACAACTGACACACCGAAATCTGGCCAATGGAAAACCATGTACACAAATGCTCACAGCCTGGGAAATAAGATCCCAGACCTGCAGGCAATAATGTCAGAGGCTAAACTGGACATAGTAGCAATTAGTGAGACGTGGTTTACCAGTAACCACACTTGGGAGACTTCAGTACCTGGCTATGTACTGTTCAGAAGAGAGCCGAGGTGCAAAAGGGGGGGTGGAGGGCCTCTATGTCAATGAAAATATCAAAGCTACAGAAATTCAGAATACACATAAGGAGCCAGAAGAACTGTGGGTCACCCTGGAAACAGGAAATGGGACAGCCATAAGAACTGGGGTTGTCTACAGGCCCCCAGACCAGGGGGGGACATAGACACATTACTGTTAGAAGATATACAAAACATGACAGCTAAAGGGGAGGTTCTGATAATGGGAGACTTCAACATGCCGGATACAGATTGGTCAATACCAGCAGGAACATCTGCTAGAACTAGACACATGGTGGATTCCCTGCAGGGGGAGGGCCTCAAACAGCTGGTACAACAACCCACAAGAGACAGGGCTATCCTAGATCTAGTACTGACTAACAGGGAAGGAATCAGAGATCTCCAGGTAGAAGGTCACCTGGGGGCCAGTGACCATCACATGGTATGGTTCAGTTTGGCCACTACAACTAAATCATCTCATTCCAAGGCAAAAATGTGGGACTTCAGAGGTGCTGACTTTGATAAGATGGCCAACAGAGTTAAGCTAGCCCTGGCAAAAAGAAACATAGGTAAGGGGGTACAGGCAAAATGGGCAAGCATTAAGGATGCAATACGTGAAGCAACATCCCATTGTGTTAGAAAAGGAAGTGCAAAAAAGAAGGAAACCACTTTTGTTCTCAAATACAGTAGCAGAAAAGGTCAAAGCCAAAAGGCTGGCCTTCAGGAAATATAAGGGAACACAACAGGATGAAGATAGGGAGGCATACCAAACTGCCCTAAGGGAAGCAGGGAAGGCAGTAAGGCAGGCAAAGTCCCAAACTGAGGAAACACTAGAACAAACAGTAAAAGAAGGTGACAAGACTTTCTATAGATACATTAGTGAAAGGAGAAAGTCCAGAGGGGGTATTGCTAAGCTCAAAGGAGAAAAGGGGGCATGTGAGGAGGAGGACCCTGTAAAAGCATCTATCCTAAATAGATGCTTTTGCTCAGTATTTACGGAAGAGAAGGTAGGGCAGGGCCCACAGCTCAGCACCATGGACACGGGGTGAGCACTACTCCTTCACAAAAGAAAGGGTCCTACAAGAGCTCCTAGCTAGGGTGGACAAGGCAATGGGACCTGATGGCATACATCCCAGGGTACTAAAGGAGCTAAGGGTGGAACTAGCAGAGCATTAGCAGAACTGTTTAGTGAGTCTCTGAGCACATGAGAGGTCCCAGAAGACTGGAGAAGGGCTCATGTGATCCCACTCCACAAGAGTGGTAGCAGGAAGGAGGCAGGAACTACAGACCAGTCAGTCTTACCTCAGTAGTGGGCAAGATTATGGAGGCACTCCTTAAGGAAAGGATAGTGCAACACCTGGAATCCATAGGGGCACAGGATCCAAGACAGCATGGGTTTACAAAAGGAAGGTCCTGTCAAACTAATCTCATAGATTTCTTTGACTGGGTAACCAGAGTGGTGGACCAAGGGGGAGCAGTTGATGTCACCTACCTTGGCTTCAGCAAAGCTTTCAACACTGTTCCACATAGAAGATTGATAAACAAGCTGGGTAGGCTTGGGGTGGGTCAGAAGTTTGTCAACTGGGTGGCAAACTGGTTGACGGGCAGAAAACTGAGTGTGGTGGTAAATGGTATGCAGTCAGAAGAGATGCAAATCACAAGTGGGGTACCTCAGGGATCAGTACTGGGGCCAGTCCTCTTCAATATCTTCATCAGTGACATTGCAGATGGACTAGAGGGTAAGGTTTGTCTGTTTGCAGATGACACCAAGATCTGCAACAGAGTAGATGATCCAGATGGAGTGGGCAGAACGAGAAGAGATCTGGATAAACTAGCAAAATGGTTGGAAGACTGGAAACTGGGATTTAATGCAAAGAAGTGCAAGATCATGTACATAGGGAAGAGAAACCCTGAAGCCACCTATAGGCTGGGAGGGGAGTTGCTGGCAGTCACAAAGGAAGAAAGAGACTTGGGCATCATCATTACCGATGACCTGAAATCATCCCAGCAGACCTCTAAAGCAGTAGGTAAGGCTAGGGGGATGTTAGATTGCATTAGTAGGGGTATCACAAGTCGTAAGAGGGAGGTAATAATCCCTCTTTACAAGACACTGGTTAGGCCCCATCTGGAGTACTGCGTGCAGTACTGGAGGCCACACCTTCACAAGGATATTAACCAAATTGAGGCAGTCCAGAGAAGGGCAACCAAAATGGTGCAGGGGCTGCATCAGAAGACATATGAGAACAGATTAACGGAGCTCAATATGTATACCTTAGAGCAAAGGTGGGAGAGAGGTGATATGATCGAAACATTCAAACACCTTAAAGGGCATTAACAATGTGAAAGAGTCTTACATGTTTCAATATAAGAAAAATAGTAGGACAAGAGTACACAGCATGAGATTAGAGGGAGGCCAATTAAGGGGTAATGTGAGGAAGTTCTTTTTCACAGAAAGGGTGGTGGATGCATGGAACAGCCTACCTCAGGAAGTGGTGGCTATGAATACAATGCAGGGCTTAAGACAGGCATGGGATAGGCATAAGGGAGCAATACAGATGAGTGTGACTAGATAGGTCACTGACAGCAAAGGACGATGGCACATTTATAAGGTAGAAAAAGAAATGGGCAGACTGGATGGGCCTTGCGGTCCTTATCTGCTGTCAACTTCTGTTTCTATTCAGAACCAAAAGGGAGGCCTATATTGGGACTATAAAAGAACACAGGAAGACAGCATATGGGAAGCCTATGTTCAGAAGAGCAAAGAAGCAGAGTATGGTAGTCAGCTACGGCCACAATGGAGCTTCGGAATGCGAAATGGGTTAAAGAAGGGAACAAACACTTTTTCGATATATACAAGAAAAAAGGAAAGGGGAGGAATAGTTAAACTCAAAGACGGTGTCAGAGTAGAGGAGGATAGGCAGAAGGTCACTGTTCTGAACAACTTTTTTTTGCTCAGTGTTCACTGAGGAACACAAAGACCCAGTGCCAGAGGTGGTTAGAGACCTACAAAAAGACCTACAGAGGCTGGAAAGATGGTCCAATGTCTGGCAGCTGAAGTTTAACACAAAAAAATGTAAGGTGATGCATTTGGGTAAAGGGAACTGAAGGACAGAGTACCACCTCAACAGAGTGCAGCTCAGCGCCATGCAGGAAGAATGGGACCTAGGTGTCCTCCTGAGCAGCACCCTTAAACATGGAAACAGAAACATAGAATCTGACGGCAGATAAGGACCATACTGCCCACATAGTCTGACCTTTTTCCTACTCAGTGTTGACAGCCCAGATCCTATTTGATCTGCGGCACGCCTTTTCCGCCCATCTCCAGGGTACCCTTGTGTCTATCCCTTGCGCTCTTGAATCCCCGTATTGTTTTAGTCCCCACCACCTCTGCTGGAAGGTTCTTCTAAGGATGCACCATCCTTTCTGTGAAAAATGACATCCTGATATTCCCCCTGAGCCTTCCTTGCTCCAGCCTCATATCATGTCCCCTTGTCCAGTGCTTCCTCTGAAATATGCTTCCCTCCTGTACCCCTAAGGTACTCTAATGTCTCTATCATACCCCCCTCTCTCTTGTTTCCTCCAATGAATAGATATTAAGGTCCTTGAGTCTTTCCTCATACGGCTTCTGGTGCAGCCCTTGTGCCATTTTCCTCGTCCTTCTGAACTGCCTTCATCCTGTCTATGTCCTTCCTGAGATGTGGTCTCCAGAACTGGACACAGTACTCTAGGTGAGGCCTTACCAGTGATCTGTACAGTGGCATCACCACCTCTTTCTTTCTGCTGGTTATGCCCCTACATATGCATCCCAGCATTCTCTTTGCCTTCCCCACCACTTGTTCACACTGCTTGATCGCCTTTAGGTCATCTGATATGATGATCCCCAGATCTTAGTTTGAGTGGAAGCTCTTGCAGCAGGCTGTTACAATTAGGACTATGACGCAGGCACTAGGACCATACGGTGAAAAACTTCTGCCAGCAATACCAGCCCCACCCTGACGTCGGTCAGAGTACAAGAGGGGGCAGACCCAGCTCCACCTCAGTTCTTTCCCGCCGCGTACCCGCACGTGAAGCTAGCTTCTGTCTGCGAATCTCAGCGAGAATTGTGATCTTCTAGCAAGATTTACCGTTTTTCGACGGTTTTGTTCGTTTTCTTCGTTACCGACGTCAGTATCGCTGCCGTCACTTTGACGGTTTTCCCAGATTTCTGTTTTTTCTCTCGTGTTTGTCACGCTAGTACCGACGCCAGCCCTCCCCCAGCCAGGTCTCGATGTCTTCCCCGGCTTCGTGTCCCTGAACACCTCAACAAGTGCGACTGCGGGCGGCAGATTCCCGTTAAGGACGGACACCAGCGGTGCGTCTTCTGCCTCTGCCCTGACCACGACACCGCTCATTGTGCTGACTGCCAGGCCTTTACCAGCCGGACCCGCATCCGCCGCCTGAAAGCCCTTAAGGCCTACCTTCTAGAGCAGAAAATGGATCTGCACTCGTTGGAGGGGAAGAAAAAGGAGAAGAAGCGGCATAGTAAGGAGCGTAGTCGGTCCCGACACCGGTCCCGGTCTCAGTCCAGATCGCGTTTGCTGCCTTCTCCAAAAAAGGCCCGTCCTTCGGGGTCTGGAGAATTGCCAAAGTCTTCTCAGGCTAAGGCTGGCCTGTCAGGGGAGAAGCCAGCCAAGCCGAAGGTGCCTCCGCTAAGAGTCATCGCCAAGTCCGTGGGTTACTCTACTGGCCCTACTTACCACGGCACCGGGCGCTGCCTGCTAAAGCGCACCTCCGAGATTAAGGATTCTCCGCGCCCCCTGGCATCACCCTGTCGTCAGTCCCCACACCAATGCCGGTCGAAGGGGCCGAGGACCCGGGGTTGGTCATAGAACTACCAATGTCCCCGTCGCCCAAGTCCTCCTCCCCCCTGAGCCCTCGAGAGCTCTCCTTCATGTCCCGCCGCTCCGGAGACTTCTTTTCCACAGCGTGTGGCTGAGATCTTCTCTAAGGATGAGCTCCAGCAGCTTTTCTCTTTTTGGTGGGGGCAGGTTCACAAGCGAACCTCTCCGTCGCCGGCCCAGACACCGGTGCCGGATCCTGCGGGTGAACCACAGCCAGTGGGCGAGACCTCTCCGTTGAGGTCACTGGAGCGCCGCCTTAGCCCCTTCCAGGGCTCGCTCCGCCTAGATCCGAGGACCACCGACGCCGCTCTAAGGTTTCTAGTGACCGACGTCAGTCTCGGTCCCGCTCCAGGAGCCTTTCTCGCGTTAAGCGAGACCACTCCCGTCGTCGGTCTCCTGACCGACGTTGGTCATTGCTCCATCACCGGTCCAGGGACCGGAGTCGGTCCCCTAGTCACTGACGTCAGCATAGGCATGGTCATGGGGTAGAATCAGACTATTCCAGATCGGATAGTCGATCTTCCTCTTCTTCATCGGCCTCTTCCTCTCCTCTTAGTCTCAAGCGCTCCCCTGAAGAGAAGGACATGCCTCGCTTGCCTCCGGACGATCCTACCTTTATGGACGTCATGAGGCACATCCAGGCTTCCAACGAGTGGGACACGGAAGACCTGGACCTGGAACGCCGGAGATTGGCTAAATATCTGAGGCAAAAGGAGCCGAAGCCCCTGGTTATTCCTCCTTTGGTGGATACTTTGCAGGATCTTACTAAATCCACCTGGATGCATCCGGCCTCCATCCCGGCAGTTCCGAAAAAGTTGGATAGGCTCTATAAGGCCCCGAGGGCGGAACCCTTCTTGGCAGAGCACCCTCAGGCCGATTCATCGGTGATTACGGCTGCTCATGATAAATCTCGACAGCCACGGCACCTCAGCTCCCAGCCTCCCGACTTGGAGTCCCAATACCTGGATCAGGTGGGCAAAAAAGTTTACGCTGCCTCCACCTGTTCCATTCGCTCCCTAAATTTCCTCACGCATATGGTGCAGTACCAGAATGCGTTATGGGAACGGGTACTTGAGCTGACACAGGCCATGCCAGACTCTGATAAGAAGACAGAGCTCCTGGCCCTTTTGCAGTCGGGCTCAGACATAGGCTCTCATGTGCTGAGAGCCTCGTATGACGCTGCAGACACGGCAGCCAGGGCGGCCGCCTCTCGAGTATGCCTTCAGCGCCATGCCTGGTTGAGAGTCTCGGGCTTTCACCAGGATCTGCAGTCCAGTATCTGGGATTTGCCATTCCAGGGTACCGTCTTATTTGGGCAGGAGCCGGAGGGTTTGATCTCCCGTCTCCAGGAATCGGGTAAGTCGATCTGGTCGGTCCGCCAGATGTACCATGATGACCAGTGACGCCCCCATCGCCGTCGGCCTTTTCGTAAGTCCTCAGGCAATCAGACTTCAGCCCGCGGAAACCAGCAAGGGCAGAGTGGTGGCTTCCGCAGAAGGTCCGGGAACCAGCAGTCTGGTGGACCTTCCGCCCGTGAGCCCAAGTCCTCCCAGGCCTCTCTCCCAACCCCGGTTCTGCCAATGACTCTTCTGCCCCTTCTGTCCGAGTTCATGGGAGCCGTTGAGGCTGCTTCTCCTTCATCTCGAAGGGTGGAGCTCTGTTACCACAGATCAATGGGTCTTGGACATTGTATGGAGAGGACACACCTTGGAGTTCACAGAGTTTCCTCCACACACTCCACCAAAGCTCTCCCATTATCCTCCTTCTCACATCCCACTATTGGAAGGAGAAATTCAGGCCCTCCTGCAAAGGAGAGCGATAGAGATAGTCCCCTGGGATCAGCGAGGCCAGGGGTTCTACTTCCACTTTTTTCTGGTCCCAAAAAAGACTGGGGACCTTCGTCCCATTCTGGACCTCAGTCCGCTAAATCTCTTTATAGAGTACAAAAAGTTCAGGATGGTGACTCTTCAGGGTCTCCTTCCCCTGCTGCACCAAGGGGACTGGCTCTGTTCTCTCGACATGCAGGATGCTTACATGCATATAGGGGTCTTTCCTCCTCACAGGAAGTTTTTGAGGTTCCACTTCCAGGGGGAGCATTTTCAGTTTCGGGTGCTCCTGTTCGACCTTTCTTCCATTCCACGAGTCTTCACCAAATGCCTTGCAGTGGTGGCTGCGTCTCTGAGGCGGATGGGGCATTATGTGTTTCCTTACCTCGATGATTGGCTTCTTACTGCCCCATCAAGGGACAGCCTCTTACGCTCTCTCGGAGACACTTATACTCTATTCCGAGAGCTGGGGATCACCCTGAACTTAAAAAAGTCATCCCCAGAGCCCAGCCAAAAGCTCGCCTTCATAGAAGCGATCCTGGATTCTGTCCAGGGCATGGCCTTTCTCCCACAGGACAGGGGGATTCACTTGCGAACATTGGCAGAACGGATCTCCATAGCACCTCGAGTTCCGGCCCAGAACTTCCTGAGCTTATTGGGGCATATGGCGGCGGCCATTCCAGTCACACCCTTGGCCTGCCTCCACATGAGAGTCCCACAATGGATGCTCAGGGTGCAGTGGGACCAATGCTACGACAACCTGGACGCTTTAGTCAGGATCTCGGAGCCAGTCAGGAGAACTTTACTTTGGTGGTTGAACCCCAACAATCTGGAGAAAGGGGTCAGTTTTCGTCCGGAGCCTCCAGGTCAGACTCTAACGACGGACGCATCGGACCTGGGGTGGGGGGCGCACCTGGGTGTTCATCAAACGCAGGGGTTTGGTCACACCAGGAATGGTCCCTTCACATCAATGTGCTGGAAATGCAAGCGGTCCTCTATGTACTTCAGGCATTTCGGGAGGATCTGGTACCAGGCTCTCTTCTGATTCAGACAGACAACATGGTGGTCGTCATTTGCATCAACAAGCAAGGAGGCACTCATTCCTATCCTCTTTGCAGGGAGGCAATGAGAGTCTGGTACTGGGCACTGGAACGGGGCATTCTACTGTCCGCCATGCACGTTCCAGGCGTCCTCAACGATCTGGCCGGCAACCTCAGCAGGTCGCGGGCCAGGGCTCACGAGTGGGAGTTGCTACAATCCGTAGTGGCCCAGCTCTTCGACAGGTGGGGTCTTCCCGAGCTGGACCTCTTTGTGTCACCACGCAGCGCCAAACTGCCACTGTTTTGCTCGCAAGAGCTTGCGCCTGGAGTTTTCTGGTCAGACGCGTTCTCCCTTTGCTGGGCAGGGAGGTTTCTTTATGCCTTTCCGCCCTTCCCTCTCATTCAGAGGGTTCTGCTCAAATTGCAGGCCGAAGGGGCCCGGATGATCCTTGTGGCCCCCAACTGGCCTCGACAGATTTGGTTCCCACTCCTGCAGCAGTTGTCCCAGGAACCTCCAATCCCGCTGCCCATATGCTCGCAGTTGCTGTCCCAGGACCAGGGGTCTCTAATTCACCCGGATCTCAGGTTCCTGCACCTTCATGCTTGGCTCCTTCAGACGTAGCTAGAAACAGATACGGGTTTTCAGTGGCAGAGGTCTTAGCGTCCGCAAGAAAGCTCTCTACTCGCCTCCCACTCACGCCATGAAGTGGAAGCGCTTCGTCTTTGGCCTTGCCGCAACATTTGGATCTCGTCACCTGCCCTGTGAACTCCACTTTGCAGTATCTCCTCTCCTTGTACGAGAAAGGCCTGAGTTATTCCTCTATCAAGGTACACATGTGGGCAATTTCCACCTATCATGCTGTCGTGGGAGAGAGAGCATTGGTGCAGTTAGATGTAGCCCGCGCCTTCCTTAGGGGAATTCTACACATGAGACCTCCCATTAGGGACCCTGTCCCTCCCTGGGACCTCCTTTTTGTGCTGGAGAAACTTACCCTCCCTCCTTTTGAGCCCGCAGCAAGTTGTGACCTTCGTTACCTTTCTTGGAAAGTTTGTTTTTCGGTTGCTGTTACTTCAGCTTGAAGGGTTTCCGAGCTTCAGGCTCTGATGTGTAAAGAGCCCTATTTAGTTTTTCATAGGGAAAGAGTTTCCCTCAGAACTAATCCTAAGTTTCTTCCCAAAGTGGTCTCGGAGTTGACCCTCAACCAGTCGGTTGATCTTCCAGTTTATTTTCCTTCCCCTTCCAATAGAGGGGAGGCTCTCCTCCACACATTGGATGTCCACAGGTCACTGAGGTATTACCTCAGCAGAACGGTTCAGTACCGTAAATCGGAGCAGCTCTTTGTGGCTTTTGCACCACATCGCTTAGGTCAACCGGTGTCCAAGCAGACTATCTCTAAATGGATAGTCCATTGTGTCTCGTTTTGCTACGAGCATCACAATAAACCCCTACCGGGCCCGGTTAGGGGTCGTTCCACCAGAGGAGTGTCAGCTTCTTTGCCGCCATGCAGAATGTCGCTATCCAGGATATTTCCAGCGTCGCGACCTGGAACTCGGTATGCATTTCTTTTATCAAGCATTACAGCTTGGATATCGCTTCCAGACGCCATGCTGGCTTTGGGCCTAGCAGTTTTACAGGGATCTTTGTCCTAAGGCCTCTGGAGTCAGCATATTCCTCCCGGGTCGGCTATTCTTACTGAGGGACTGCTTGGGATTCACGTCCTAATTGTATAGCTTGCAAAAGAGCTCCCATCAAGTAAGATAGTACAGTTACGTAAGAACTCACCGTAACAGTAGATCTTCGAGAGGAGCTCTCAGCAGGCGCTGCTTCCCTCCCGCCTTCCCCTTGGAATGTGCAGATCTATTTTCTTTCCTTCTAGATGGTAGGTCGCCTCTTCTCTTGTCAGGCCTTCTGCTGGTACTGGCGGGAGAACTGAGGTGGAGCTGGGTCCGCCCTCTTGTACCCTGACCGACGCGGGCGGGCCGGGGGCAGTCCCCGCTGGTATTGCTGGCAAAAGTTTTTCACCGTGTGGTCCTAGTGCCTGCGGCATAGTCCTAATTGTAATAGCCTGCTGCAAGAGCTCCTCTCGAAGATCTACTGTTACGGTAAGTTCTTACGTAACTGTACTGTTTCTCTCTTGCTTTGTTGTGGTAAGAACCCCCAATCCTGTACTCCTCTTTTGGATTCCTGTGACCCAGGTGCATTATTTTGCACTTTTTAGCATTGAAACTCAACTGCCATACACTTGAAGATTCTTCCAATAAGTTTAGATCCTCACTCATTCTTTCTACCCCTTCCGGTGTGTCAGCTGTGTTGCAGATCTTGGTGTCATCCACGGACATGCATACCTTTCCCTCCAGATGCTCTGCAGTGTCACTAATGAAGACATTGAACAGGACTGATCCCAGCACTAGTCCCTGTGGCACCCCGTTGGTCACCTCCCACTCTTCTTATTTCATGCCATTTACTACCATCTTCTGAGTCCTGTCTCTTAGCCAGTTATCAGTCCATTTTACTACCATAGGGCCCACTCCCAGGTTTATTAATTTATTTAGCAATCTCCTATGTGGGAAGGTGTCGAAGGCCTTGCTGAAATCCAGGCAGACCACATCCACCGCCCCTCCCTGATCTACCACTCTGGTCACCCAGGCAAAGAAATCAGTTAGATTTGTGTGACAGAACCTTCTCGCTGAGAATCCATGCTGCATTGGATCCTGTGCCCTGCTAGTCTCCAGAAACTTCTGAATCCTTTCCTTAAGTAGGGACTTCATTAGCTTCCCTACTACTGAGATCAGGCTTACAGGTCTGTAATTGCCTGTCTTCTCCCTACTTTTTATTTTTATTTTATTTTGTTCAAGTCTCAGATTGCAACCTTGTGGAGAGGGACCACCTCTGCCGTCCTCCAATCTTCAGGGATCTCCCCTGTCTCTAGAGATGAGATGAAAAGGTCAGTCAGTGGACCTGCCGGTATGTCCCCGAATTCCTTTAATATTCTGGGGTAAATCCCATCTGGCTCCATTGCTTTGTCTGTTTTTATTTTCCCAAGTGTCTCTAGGACTTTTTCCACAGTGAACGGGCTGGTGTCAACCTCCCTCCCTCCCCTGACTACCCTCCTATGAGTTTTGATCCCTCACCCTCCCCTTCCCTGGTGAACACTGAGCAAAAATATTTGTTCATTATCTCATTCTTTTCTAGATCATCTTCCACCCACCCTTCTCCTTTCTTCTTCAGCCTAACAATACCATTTCTGGTCTTTTTTCTCTCACTTATGTGTCTTGTCTCCTTTCTTAATAGCCTGTGCTATACCTTCCTCTGTCTGTGCCTTAGCCCTTCTGACTGCTTTCCCAGATTCTTTCTGTTTCTCCAGATACTTCTTCCTGTCCTCATCCTTTTGAGTCTCCTTGTGTTTCCTAAAGGCCTTTCTTTTTTCCGTTACTTTCTCTGCCACTACCTTCGAGAACCATAGTGGCCATTTCTTTTTTTATTCTTGCTGCACATTCTAACACAGTGTCTTGTTACTTCTGTTATGACTCTCTTGAATCTAGACCGCTGTTCCTCCACATCTTCCCCTGTACCTTCTGGATTCAGTGTCAGAAGGGTGACTGGGGAACGGCGAACCGTCACAATGGTGCTGAACGCACAGCGTAAACACTTTTGGTAAAATTTGCCCCACCACAGCCCCTCAATTTAGGTTCCAGCTCAGGGAGGGGGGTACAACTTGGGGATGGGGCAGAACCATGGTCATGCAAAAGTATCAGTGCTGTGGTTCCATCACTGTAGTGATGGTTCGCCGTTATTCGTTCGCCCTCTTCACGTGCTAGCTACCTACCTTCATTTTGCTGCTAGGGAGCTTTTAAGCTGTTCCCCCATTTCCTTAAAGTTGTCCCTACTGAAATCCAGAACCCTAATCCTTGTATGACTTTCCTCTACCACCGTGATTACAGTAAACCATACTTTCCTGTGGTCACTGGAACCAAGAGGACTGCCCACCTCAACATCTGTTATCCTGTCCCTGTTGGTCAACACCAAGTCCAGCATAGCCCCCTCCTGGATGGGTTCTACTACTAGCTGCCTTAAGTTTGCCCCTTTCAGGGTGGTCATGACATCCCTGCTCCTTGTTGTACCTGCAGCCTGAGTGCTCCAATCTGCATCTGGCAGGTTGAAGTCTCCCATTAGCAGGACTTCCTCTTTGGTTGCCATTTTGTGAATGGTCTCCATCAGAACTTCATCCGTTTCCTCCCCCCTGTGCAGGAGGCCTGTAAACCACTCCAGTGCGAATGGCAGACAGACAAGCCAGTGCAACAAAGCTTATAACAAGGCCAACAAAGTGCTGGGGTGCATAGCGAAGGGATTTGACAGCAGGAGGAAGGAGGTAATACTGCCACTCTACAGGTCTTTGGTAAGGCCCCTTCTGGAGTATTGTGTCCAGTTTTGGAGTCCACATCTGAAAAAGGATATAAGCAGGTTGGAGGCTGTTCAGAGATGAGCAACCAGAGTGATCCAGAGCCTTCAAGATCACTCATACGAGGAGCGTCTGGAAGCATTAAATATGTTCTCACCGGAGACAAGGAGGGAGGGGGAGATATTTATTTATTTAAAATTTGGTAACCAAGAAAGGCACACTGAGCAGAAGCTCATTTCCAGGTGCAACCCAGGGGACAAGTGGTACAGATACAACAAAGGGAATACAAAATTCAAAATTCAGATACAGTAATATACAAAGTGCAAAAAAATTCCTCTTTTAAAATTAGATTACAGATATTGTACAAAACGGGTCACGCTTAACTTTTTTCTGCACTGGTCCACCCGGGAAAGTGATGCCTAGCTGCATTGGCCCCCCCAGAGATTGCACTAGCCCCAAGCTCAACATAATTCTTCGAGGTGGCTGGGGAGGGATAGACTGCTGCATTGTTACTTGTGCCACAAATGTGCCGTGGCCTAAAGGGGCCTATTGGAACTCATGCTGCCCACCAGCACAGCTTCAGGAATTTGGTCACCATGCCAGGGATTCTTTCCCTCAAGTTCACCAGCCCCCCCCCCCCACACCCACACACACACACACACACTCTTTACCAGCTGCAAGATTTAGTGTGGCTCAGGATTCTTTTTTTCACACTTGAAGTTCACCAACTCCCTTCTCAAATTCTCATCCAGTCCACCTGTGATACTGAGTGTACGCAGGTGGCATGCATCATTCTGCCAGGTCGACACAACATTTTTGCCAATGTAAGGATGCCCCCCAATCCCATCTCCATACCTTTATGTAGGGTTGCTGCCCCACTGTGCTTTCATGTGGGAAGGGAAGGTTGATGTCATCAGCTGAACCAAAAAGTAAATGCTAATCCAAACACAATAACGGAAGGACTTGCTTATGTGGCACAGAGCAGTCTCTGCTAACTCTCTCCCATCCCCCAGCCCCCTCTCGGATTTTAGTGCTTTCACCATTGTCAGTAACATCAGATTGATTTTCCTAAATATAGTCCTCTACAGTGTTTCACTCACTTTCTCTACGTTATAAACGGTGCAGTACACAGAAAACCTTTTTTGTTAGCAGAGTAGGCAACTTAAGAGGCACATTTTACTTAAACCCCTCAGCCGCTCCGATACTGCAGGATCCGATCAAATCACTCGCATAGCAATCTTATTGTGGTGCAGCCTGGCCTAACGTAACACCTGGGCTATGATACTTCAGCCAGACTCACACTACTCGCGCTTTTAAAACAACGTTCCAGTGACTTAGAGAGAGTTTCTTTTTTTTCTGCCTAGTACCAGGCAACAGCAAGTTAAGGGGCCCAATAATTTACTTGCAGCTCCCTCAGCAGCTGTGACACTGTGGGATACAGGCCTAACTGTAATTCTTGGGACACACACTCCAGCCAAACTTGCACTTAGTTGCTTTAGATTGACATCCCCACTGTCCTGCAGTGAGCATTTCTTTTTGAAATAAAACATGATTGTTGACACTGAGTTACCTTTTTGGGGGGATGGGGGGCTTGAAGTCATCTTGATCGCAGCAGTGGATCCTCCTTTGTCAGCTGCAGACATGTGGCTTTTCAGTGGGCTCCCTCTCAATCACCTATGCAGCAACAGCAGCTCAGAAGGTTGGGATGGGCAACAAGAGGCGCAAAATGGATCTTCACCAATGAAAGGGCTCCATGAAGACATGGGAGGAGTTTCTTTCAAGTTGGCGACTGGGGTAAAAAAAAAAAAAAAACGGAACCACGTTTCTCTAGAGATTCCCTTAAAGGGCTGTCGACCAGTTGGTTAGATTTATTGCACTAGCCACACCTGGAAAGTCAGGGAATGATCTCACTGGCCCGAGGCACTTTGCACTATGCCCTGGGCCAGTAAAATAATGTTAAGATCGAACCCTGCAAAAGATAAAAAGATAAGTAGAGTATTACAAGAAATGCATAGCATAAGGCCACTAATTAATACAGGAGCTAGAAAGAGAGGAGGACAGGAGTAAAGTTGTGGATTGGGCCAGTGGACAGCTGCAAGATGTAACAGGAGATGGCCCGAGGAGGCACTTAAGTGCAGGAAAGAAAGGGGGTGAGGCGGATTTGGGGGGGATGTTATTCAAGAGGGAAGGGAGTCTGAAAGAGAAAGCAAGTTTCCCAGCAGTGGTGTGGGCTCATTGGAGCGCGAAGGAGCGAAGGCAATTTGTGCACAATTAGTAGGGGGAGGAAGTGGCAGGATTTAGGAGCAAGAAGAGATAGGATGGAATAGTCCCAAACCAGTATTTGGTGATAAAAGTAGAACCATGGGATGAGCATCTCTGAGAGAGGGGTTGGAAGGATAGTGAGGAGTAGAGATTTCAGTGACGTGTAAGGGGGGGATTTGAGGTGAAATGACAGAGAGCGTTGAAAAGGACATCGAGTTTGGTGAGGGAGGTGGCTGGAACTGAGCCGAAGATGACATCGGCATAGTTGAAGGCTGGGACTCAAGTATCCATTTGACAAGCAGATCACATCTGACTGGGAGGGAAAGACTACCCGTGTGGTGGTAGGGAAGCCCCAGTTTGGGGTGTAATTTGGAGTGAAGGGCATTAAAGTGGGAATAGAAGCCTAATGAGGGGTCAAGCCATACACCAAGGTATTTACAGGCAGGAACATAATCAAGAGGAGTGTTGTCCAGGGTAGAGAAGGCGGGGAGGGAGGGGAGCCTGGCAAGTTTCTGCTTAGAGCCAAAGATCATGGCTGCAGTCTTTTTAGGCAGTTATCTTTGAACAAGCTTGTTACTGCGGTGAAGTTGTGTTAAAGAGGAGTTTGGACAGCTGGGGCAGTGGTACCAGGTAGGAATAGGACGATGTCGTCTGCATACATATGAATCTGGGCATGGGTGCATACAGAAGGGAGGTCATTTATAAACAAGGAGAAGAGAACTGGTCCGAGGATTGATCCCTGGGGAATGCCAGCAAGGATTGGGAGGGAGGGAGATAGGACATTATTGACTTTTACTGACTGGGACCGGCCAGTTAGATAAGAGCAAAACCAGGAGACAGAAGATGGGGAAAAGCTGGTGGCACTAAGCTTGTTTAGAAGAAGAGGGTGAGAAACTGAATCAAAAGCCTTAGCAAGGTCAGTGAATATGGCCGAGATGATCTGCCCTTGGTCCATTGTAGGGTGAATGGCATCTGTGAAACAAAGAAGCAAGGAGGCGTTGGAGTGAAGTTTCCTAGATCTAGATTGGACCGGGGAGAGAGTGTTGATGGCGGATGGCGGAAAGGAAGTCATTTAGCCTTGAGAGGACAAAGGATTCTTGGACCATGGTGAGTGAGGGGAGAAGTGATATGGGGCAGTAGTTACCAGGGCAGTTGGATCACCCCCTTTATGTAGGGGGAGAATGAACCATAGTGGACTTCCAGGCTGAGGGGATAGTAGAGGAGGAGAAAGATAGATTGAGGAGGTAAGTTAGAGGGATCAAAATAGAAGATGCAGAGAATTTTAGGAATCTAGGGTGTAAGCCACTGGGGCTGGATTAGAGGTATTTAGGAAGCCTAGAGCTCTGAGGATGTCTGTGGGGGATACCAGAGGCAGTGAAAGCCAGCGGACAGCAAGAGGGAGGGAGGAGGGACAGGAGAGGAGGGGGTAGGCCTTGTGGGAAGGCACAGGTAGTAAATAATTTATTTAGGACATCTGCGATAGAGGTGATATCCGAGACTAGGGAGCCTGCCACACAAAGAGTGGGTGGATGGCTCTGAGGAGGGGAGCAGAAGTGATCTGAGAGCGTTCCAAAAGGAGGATGGAGAATTGTTGGAGGAGTGCAGTCGGGTTTTGAAATAATTAGGTTCCGCCTGACGAATTTGCTTTGTACAGCCATTTCGGAAAGCTCTGTAGTTCTGCAGGTCAGATGGGTCGCAGGAGGTTTTAAAGCAACACCAAACAAGGTCACAGGTTTTGCATATGGACAGGATTTCCAGAGAGATCCAGGGATAGTGATGAAGTTTTACCCTTCAGTGGAGCATGGGCATCACAAATGTTTAGGAAAGTTGCGGGCAAGGGCAGCGTCGACAGATGTAGTGGAGAGGACTGGCAACCAATTTCCATAGCCAAGTCGAGGAGTAATATACTAGAATCGAGTATTTTGAGGAGTCGATACTATATATATTTCGGGAGGTTTGGTTGGGGACGTATCTTCCTGACACAAAAGGTGGGGCAGTGATCACTAAGTACATCAGGAGGTATGCCTGCAGAGCTGATTTGGTACAGGTGGGTAGATAGAACCCAGTCAGTGAGGGTATGGGACTGGGAGCGAGGGTTTGGATGGGTTGGCTTTTGGATCAACTGGGTCAGATTTAGTTCTTCAATCTGGAGGCATGAGTTTTGAGACGAGGGGGAGTGCCAGTCCAGATTAAAGTCACCGAGAAGGATCAGTTCACCTGCAGATGCAAGGGTGGTAATAGAGGTGATGCAGGAGATGAGGGAGGAGAGGAAGTTTGGGGGGAACATACAGAACTCCAATGAAAAATGCCACTGATGACAGAAAGGAGAGCTTTTCCAGGAGGAGTTTGTGAGATAGAGGGATTGCTTCATGGTGGGTGATATTACAGGTAAAGGAGTTGCGAGAGATATGATTGAAATATACAGGTTCCTGAGAGAAATAAATAAGGTGCAGGTGCCATCCTCAGACCTGTTCAACAGAGTCTCCGACACTAACACTAGAGGGCATGAGTGGAAGTTGGGGGGAGCTTAGGAAACACTATTTTACAGAAATAGTCATGGAGCCATGGTATAAACTGCCAGCTGAGGTAGTGGAAGCAAAGTCTGTGACATCATTCAAGCTGGGGTGGGACAAGGCTAAAGTGTGATCAAAAGCAACAGGAGCAGTAGGAGATATTAGGCAGAAGAGGGGGATTAGGTCCTGGGATCTGAGAAGGTCCAAGGAACACATGATCAGACTAGATGGACCCGTGGTCTCCTGCCATCTTATTTTCTATGTTTCTAGGATGTCTAAACGTCTTGATGTCTATCATAATGACAGCATCCTTGACAACTCCTAACCATCTCTGCATTCAGCACAGTCATACAGAGGAGAACACTAAAACGTCCACTACAATTTATATAAAAAAATAAATAAATAAAACACAGAATAATCTCCACTAGCTTGACCCTTCCCTATTGCATACATGTAATAGGTAATGGGGACCAGTGTGATACCCTGTTTATCTTCACTCGAGCAGTTTGACCTTGGGCACCTCACTTGGGGGGGTTATGCCACTTGAGAGATTACCTAAGGTCAGACTGTTCAAGTGAAGATAAATTACTCTAGGTATCACACTGCTCCTCATTGCATATCCTATATACACACACACACACACAAACACACTGGGCCCAGCCACAATGCAACACAGTAACTTGTAGTAAGTGACATGTCCCAAAATACTACATGATAAATAGGCTTAATTGCCTTTGAATTATACTGTTCCCTGCAGTATACTGCAGCATTTTGTAATATACAGGGGCCCTGCAAAAGTAGAATATATGTCACAACAGCATCTGCCACTTCGCATCATCGGTACCCAGGCTCACTCATTGCTGCATACTCTACTTGAGCCTGGGCTGGCTCCACAGCCTCCTGGCATCAATACACAGCTGGTTGCATGATAGATAATATCATTAGAACTGGAATGCTGGCGTCTCGGGCCTGCTTGTTAAATCAAGCCACACAGACCTACCCATTGAGGTCTGCAGAAAGGTCTCTGTTAGGCAAACCCAAATGTGCTATGTAAATGGGGGAGCATGCCTTCACAGCAGCCCCCAAGTTTTGGAACTCTCTGCCAACATCTGTTGGGCACTCCCGATCACAGCAGGCCTTTAAGAAGGGGCTTCGTACTCTCCTCATGATCTCTGACAAATGCACATCTACTGATCTTTTCTCCCAAATGAGTGTGCACTGGGACGCGGTGCTCAAAGAACCAGCTAAATCCAGTAAACAACAAAAAGGTTCTAGCACTTGCAAACTTATGAGAGGGATGCATACAATTTAAAATATTCACTTTTATTATACCATTATGCCATAAAGGACATAGCCTAACATGTTTCGGACTTGCTACAGTCCTTTCTCAAAGGCTAAAAATCCAAAGTAACACTCCTCGTAAATACATAAATACACAGGTGATCCACATTTGTCTCTAAATACTCATTAGCACAACACACAAAAATAAACAGCATTCACTAATTATTCAATTACACTTTCTATATTCCTATTAAAAAACAGCAACATTACATTTAAATTCAAATTCAGTTATTCATTAGAGAATAGAGATATTTTTTCTCTATTAAATATTTCCTATTTAATATAAAGGAGATGAATTCAGTGGCTAGCATGTCATAAAACTAATTCAACATTTCTTAAGATATGGATAGATTTCCAGTGGCCCATTCAGTCCTAGGCTATTATTAGCCCTCAAAGTTAGAATCCAAAAGTTCCCTCTCCATAAAACTAAATTATCATAATCTCCCCCTCTAGGATTCCTATTGGGACAAGATCCTAGCACTTCACTACCAGCTCAAATGCACCACAACAAGGTGACAATCTTTGACAGAATAGAAATACTGGATGCATTCAATAATCATTTTACAACCGCTGGCCTTGCATTTGATACCTCTCCAGCCAATCTGCTACGTGCTCAGTTATCTCCCAGTATACAGGATCTCAGTTAGCTGAATCCTCCTTCTCCTTCAAACCGATTCTGTTGAAACAAGTGGAGGATCTAATCTCGCAGATGGATATAAAAAAAAGTGCAGGTGCTGACTCCCTTGACCCCTACTTTCTAAAGATTGTAATGCATGCACTTGCAGTTCCTTTAACACACCTTTTAACTTGTCCTTAAAATCTGGTTCTATTCCTGCAACTTGAAAACAGCCCAAGTTTTCCTCTACTGAAATCAGGGGACCCCATGGACCTTAACAACTATAGGCCAATCTCTATCCTTCCAGTACTATCTAAGCTGCTAGAAAAACTGGTAAACATCCAATTAAGAGATTACCTTGAAGAATCTAATCTTTTAAATCCAGCACAATCCGGGTTTCGGTCTAAGCATAGTACTATTTCTGCACTGGCTAAAGTTACAAACGATTGGCAAACCGAACTGGATAAAAAGAATAGCGTTTGTGCTGTATTCCTTGATCTAAGCAAGGCATTTGATACGGTGGACCATGAGCTGCTACTCTCTTCCTTGCACTCCATAGGCTTGGATTCATCCTCCTTACATGGTTCAGGTGTTACCTAACAGGAAGAACACAGCAAGTGAAAGCTGAAGGAGACCTATCTCCACTAAAACCACTTCTAAGAGGAGTTCCACAAGGATCTATCCTGGGCCCTATCCTTTTCGCCATTTATATTAACAATATTGATTCGAATCTTACCAAAGCCACTGTACACTTTTTTTCGCAGATGACACTGTTTTATATGTCAGCAACCCATCAGCTCTGCTACAGCTTGTGAAGTTCTACAAACAGAATTCTCTATACTACAACATCAATTATTGGAAAAAGCTTCTTTAAATGCAAAGAAAACAAAAGCAATGTTTTTTCCACCCAAAGCCATACAAATCCTCATTACTAAACAACCTCCCCAGCTATCCACTATCCTTGGTGAAAGCCTTGATTATGTAGAAAATTCAAGTATTTGGGGGTGTGGATAGATATCAAACTTGACTACACAGTTCATATTGAAGAACTTTTAAAAAGCTCGCCAGAGACTTGGTCTATTTTTAGAATAAGGCACTTTCTAAACAGAGATTCCAAAATGAGGTTGGTCCAGGCCACATTTCTCTCAGTAATTGACTATGCAGACTTCCTCTATAGTCACTGCCTATCTCCTACCTATGCAAATTGGATACACTATACCACAGAGCTCTGAGGTTCATAACAGATCTACCATTTAACACTCACCATTGCTCTCTCTATGCAGCAGTCGGTTGGACATCTCTACATCTCAGAAGAAACAGAAATGCTGCAGTGTGGACATACAGAATTTTGACTAAGATGCTTCCAAACTATATATTAGACTGCTTCTTGACAGGCCACAGCTGGCACCTCGCCCTAAGAAGCTACAATTTCATTATGCTCAAAGTGCCCTAAAGTCAACACCACATGGGAGATCTGCTATCAGCTATAATCTAGTTATATCATGGAACACGATTCAAAAGTCCTTGAAGCTGATCAACTGGTATCCTTAGCATCCTTCAAGCATCTATACCTAAGTCTCTTCCCTGAAAATGCAATTGCTTCCACAAGTTCTAGTTTATTCGCAGTTCTTTCCTTCCCCTCTCAGGCTGCCATCATATCATGGCAATTCCTTCCCTAGAATTCATCTCCACAGATACCTCCACCCCTGGCTATAATCTTCTCCCATTAACTCCAGGCTCCTACCTTAGCCCTTATCACTGCCTTTCACCTCCCAGTTCTAGCACCAGCCCCTGCTCTAGTCATGCGTACCTTCCTACCATGTCACTTGTCTCAGTCTATGACCACCTCTTTCAGTCATCCAATCACTATTTCTCTTTGTCCACATTGACTTCCTTGGATCTTTGGAATCTTGGGTATATCATGTTGAATGTATACCATGTTTACTGCTAATGTTGATATGTATACTGGTTTACCTAGAGTGCATCTCATATGTTCCTACCATATCCTGTTATGTTTAAACAATTTCTGTTCTTGATTTCTGTATATAAGTGTTTTAATTATTCATGTACATATACCAATTATTGAACCTTGATTACTGTATATAAGTATATACGTGTTTTAAATCTTCCTATACACGTACCAGTTATTGAACCTTGACCTTATCAGGTCCATCTTGCAAATGAGCTGTGCTCAATGATGTTCGCCTGAATAAATAAAGATTTGATTGATTGATTGATTGATTCCGGCATATTTTATCAGTCGCCATAAATTTAAAAACATGCAAAGAGGGGTCATTAGTTTGAATAATGTGGGCCCCTGTAGCATAGGAAAGATCTTTCCTCTGAATGGCCCTAATATATTCCCCCACCCTTATTTTGAAACTCCTAATTGTCTGGCCTATGTAAAAGGCTCTGCAGGTACATGTTGCCAGGTAAATTACACACTCACTTCGAAATTTCTTTCATTATTAGCACTTGAAAAATATTTGTCCTGGACAATATAATCACAATAGACACATTTTTTACATTTAAAATTCCCTTTGATTTTGTTTAGCCACATTTCTGGTTGTGTTACTTTATAACGGCTTTGTGTCAATGAATCTCCCAATGTAAGTGCTTTTTTATAGCACATCCTTACTAGTTCCTTTGTAACATCTCTTAGTCCTGGTTCTGCTCCTAATACATGCCAATGCTTTCTAATTATGCTCTCAATTTCCCTGGTTTGTGCTGAATACTGAGTAACAAAATTAAAACGAATGTCTGATTCTAGAAGAAGTACAGCTCTTTCCATATTTTTAGCTCTAAAATGGGCCTGATAAATATTATCTTTATTATAGCACCTTTGTATTAATCTCTCCGATAATATTTGTGCTTCCTTATCAAAATCTTCTAATTCTATACAATTTCATTTGGTCCTTAAAAATTGCCCAATCGGTATGTTATTTTTCACATGTGATGGATGGCAGCTATTTGCAAGCAAGATGATGTTACCATCTATTTCTTTACGATATAAATTAGCTTTTATGCTGCCGCATTCTTTAATTTTGATTTCCAAATCTAGGAATGTAATCGATTCGCTAGAGCTCGAAGCTGTGAATCTAAGGTAAGGGTTAGTACTGTGCAAATAATTTATAAAAGCAGTTAGATCATTTTCATTTCCCTGCCATAGAATAATAACATCGTCAATATAATGTTTCCATGTTACTAAATTATTATTGAACATGTTAGACTCACTATTAAAAACCAAATCTTCTTCCCACTTCCCAACATACAAATTAGTCAGGGAAGGGACACAGGTGGCCCCCATTGCCATCCCCCCCTTATCTGCAAGAATTTCTCTTGGTTAAACAGAAATCAGTTGCATTTTAAAACACATTCTAACAACTTAATAATAAATTCAGTGGATGGAAAAGAGGCAGAACTAACTTGTACTATATTCAGAAAATATGCTACAGCATCCAACACCCCTTCATGGGGAACGTTGGTATATAGCGATTCAGTGTCCAAAGTTACCAACAATGTGTCCTTAGAAACTGTACGATTTTCAGCAAAATTCAACAGTTCCTTGGTATCTTTTATAAAAGAGGGCAAGCAGAATACGAGAGGTTTCAAAAAGGAGTCGCAGTATTTAGAAAGTGGTTCTGTTAACGACCCAGTGCCACTAACGATCAGATGTCCTGGTGAATTGTTCAAAGATTTATGCACTTTTGGTAGTACTTAAAAAGTGGCTCTGGTGGGATTCAGGACAATCAAAAAATCTCGCATCTGTTTGTCAATTTCCCCTTTATGGAATGTATTATTAACCAATTCATCAATCCCATATTTAAAATCTACTGTGGGGACTTCTTTAAGTTTTATATAGAACTGTGTATTATTCAATTGTCTGTATACCTCTTCAACATACATATTTTTATTCATTAGGACCACTGCGCCTCCTTTATCAGCTGATTTAATGATAAGCTCCGAATCTTGTTGTAGGGTCCTAATACCTTCCCTTTCACAGTAGTTCAGATTGTTAAAATAATTCGCTTAGGAGAAGCAAAATAGACATCCAGTTAATTTTCAATCAGTTCTTTAAATATAGCCACAGCTGCACATGGGGGGGGGGGGCACCATACAGACAGATTTCTGAAGTTTTCAATATTAGCTTGATATTTAGATCATTCAGGGGTCATATCTTTTTTATTGTTAAAGAAAATTCTAATATTCAGTTTCCGACAGTTCAGATTTAAATCTATTAATGTTTGTATGCGGTCCACTGGCTTGGTCGGTGCAAAACCAAGTCCCTTTTTGTAATAGATCTGTTTCTCCCTTTGTTAACTGATGTGAGGATAAATTAATAATCTGACTTATCCGTGATTCAGAGAAAGCAGTTCTTACCTCCTCCGTTGCATTCGCTCTCTGGTGCCCATTGGTCTCCTCTATTGATATCTCCCCTGTAGTGTCCCCGATGCTTTCTGCCTCCATGCCGCCATCCTGTTCCTTCTTCCTCGTCTTGTCCGTCTCCTTCTCTTGAATGTTCTCGCAATCTCTCCTAGAATCTCGGGCTTCTTCACAAAGGAGGAGGGACGTAAGGTGTAATGTGGGATTGATGTTCTGTAGTATGTAGCGGGTCCAGTATTGGTTGTTCCATTTGAATAAAACTTTCTCTACATGCTAAGTCTTCCTCAATGTCACTATTGTCAGTGCTAGTATCTGTGTTATATTTAAATGAGACATTTTTGTTTCAGCTATTTTTTAGAATGCCTTTCGGTTGTTTAGTTTTCCATTTAAAAATAGTACCCCTCTCAAAATCACCCTTGTCTCTCTCAAATTTGTTCATTTTAAAGAGGACAGGAAACGATTCCTAATTGGCAATTGTTTATAAGTGTTTCTATTTATAGAAGTGATATCCATATACCTAAATTATACGTATGTAAATGTACCTGAATAAAAAGTGATGTGAATAACTGTATTTTGCGTTGTTTCCTTTTTATGGGCAGCATTATGTTACAGTTCTCTTCATGGAAGAAGTGATCTAGAGTTTTAACTATATCATGGTTTTTGTACAGAACTCTTATAAGCATGGCTCTGATAGGTCAACAGCTCATGCTTAGCATTCTGTACACAAACTGTGACATAGTAAAAACTCAGACTTACTAATTCCATGAACAGAACTGTGTAGAATGTTATCGATAAAAATAAATAAATTGAAAACACATTTTTCACATCAGCGTTTATTCAGGTACAGTTAAATATGACTCAGTGGGAGGTTAGCCTTTTAATTTCTGTTTCTAGGAACATTACTAACTGCTTCCAGTTAGCACACATTTTCTGTCCCCTTTAATTTTTTGTACTTCTGCATTCAATTTCACAATAGATTCTTTCAACTTCAAAATTAGTCTCTCACAATTCTTGTGTATCCGATATTTTTAAACCTCAGCCTCCTGTTTCTTTATTATTTCTTCTCTTAATTTCTGTTCTTTTTCTTTGCTATATTTGACAATAAGTTGCATCTGTAGCAAAATCACTTAATATGTCTCTCTTCAACAAATTTGACTGCTTCAATGTTGTATAATTCTCGGGTGAGGTCCTTTGTTTTGACATCTTGCACTGCTGCAACTACTGTAATTGTATCAATAGTCTTGGCTGTAATGTGTATGGAATGTTGAACTGTTTTGTTTTGTCACCTGTAATTGCTGTTTCCTCTGTGTGTATTTCTCCCGGGTTGTGCCTAAAAAATAGGCAAAGTTTTTTTCTAATGCACTTACCTGGTAAACAGAAACTAAATAGATGAATTACTGCGTTGCATCCTGGCTGGTGCTGTTGTATATAACTTTACTCTCATTTTGTAATTTCAGTCTGCCTGCTGCAGCGTTGGCAGGGAGCAGGGCTATCTTTGGCTCCCTTCAGGGGGCTTTTCTCAGGCAGCTAGTCAATGAACCCACTAGGAATGGAGCAGTGCTGGACCTGATGCTTAGAAACAGGGACAGCATTGCAGACATCACAGTAGGCAGCCCCCTGGGTACCAGTGACCAACATACAGTGTGGTTTAACATTAAGACAGAAGCAGAGGCAAACCCCATGAGGACAAGGGTGCCGGACTTCAGGAGGGCAGATTTTAAAGAAATAGGGTACTGCTTGAGTAACTGCTTAATGGGGAGGTTGCCAGGGAGAGGGTGGAGGAACAGTAAGGAAAAATAAGGGAGGGCATAATTAAGGCAACCAGCCTCTGCGTGAAAGAAGTGAGTAATAGCATAAGGAAAAATAAACCATGACATTCAGGAGCTATAAGAAAATGCAGAGGGAGGTAGACCGAGAGGTGATTCATATAAAACGGAGAGAAGCAGGTTAGGCAGTGAGGGGAGCAAAAGTACAGACAAAGGAAAGCATAGCCAAAGGAATGGTTCCCTTATGTATTCCCATGGCTCACTGTCTCAATATGCACCTGCCCGGGAACTGTTGCCTGACAGGTGCAGTGTCCTGATAGCGATCATGCCGATGGATACGTACCCGATGGTGTTACGAGAGGGGATAAGGTAGCGGATGTGACGGGTTGCTACCTTACCCCTGAAAACACCATTGGATCTGGAAGCTGGCCCGTGTTGTGGGGGGCTAAAGCACAGGCAGCATGACCAGCATGCGCCGTGGACCTGGATTCTGGTCCGGCCTCCATCCCCGTAACTATTAGTTTTTTACTCTGGGGTCCAGACCCCCTTGGAGATGGTTATTTTAGCTATGGAGGTGTGGGGGCATGGGGAACATATCCTCCGCATTGTAAAAAATGACATATGTTGCCGTGTTGCCCGACATTATGTCGGGCAAGTGGTGCCATCAGGTCTGTGGATTTCGGTTATCTGGACTCGGTATCCTGAGCGTCAGGATACTGAGTTTCTAGATACAGTAGTATATCCAAAGGAACAGCCAATGGGGATCAGGCTTTTTTCATGTACATAAGTGAGAAGAGGCAAGCAAGAGGAGGATACTCGGGATGAGCAGCTCTGAAAGTGGACAAGGCTATGGGACCAGACAGCATACACCCAGGGGCACTAAAGGAACTTGGGGAGGTGCCAGCTGCCCCTTGGGTGGCCTTATTCAACAGCTTACTGGAATCAGGTATGGTTCTGGAAGACTGGAGGAGAGTAGATGTGGTCGCTCTACATAAGAGCAGCAGCAGGGAAGAGGCTAGCAACTATAAGCTGATCAGTCTCACCTCATTGGTAGAGTATCTTAAAGTCAGTGGGCTGCAAGACCAAAGGCAGCATGGATTCTTAGGGGGAAGGGTTATGCCAGAAGAATCTGATTGATTTCTTTGACTGGGTGACCAGGGAAATAAATAGATCAGAGGAGGGCAGTGGATGTGGCTTATGTGGACTTTAGTAAGGCCTCTGACACTGTGCCACACAGGAGCCTGATAAAGAAATTGAGCAGCCTAGGGATGGGATCCAGAGTGATCAACTGGACAAGAATCTGGTTAACGAATAGATGACAGAGGGTGGTGGTTAACGGCAGTCACTCAAATAACATGGAAGTGTCCGGTGGGGTGCCACAGGGCTCAGTACTGGGACTGGTCCTCTTCAGTACATAGAAACATAGAACATAGAATTTAACGGCAGATAAGGACTGCTTGGCCTACCTAGTCTGCCCATTTCCCTACCTAATGGATAAGCTGCAGAACCTAGTTAACCGGCAGCCTACTTCCTCCTACCCCCCACTAGAATTGCCTTATCTCTGTCCCATGCATTCTTGAATTCCCCCACTGTCCTTGACTTCACTACCTCCTCAGAAAGGCTGTTCCATGTATCCACAACCCTCTCCATGAAAAAATACTTCCTCACATTGCCTCTGAGCCATCCCCCCCTCGATCTTCAAATTGTGCCCATTTGTTCTTGTACATCTCTTCTGAAAGATGCTACCCTCTTGGAATTTGTTGATTCCCTTGAGGTACTTGAAAGTTTCTCTCGGGTCGAGAGAGGTACATATATACATTGTTTTTGGACATGCCCAATATTGAAAACATTTTGGGGGGACGTGGTGCCAGAGGTTGCAAAATTGCTTGGGAAGAATTTGGCAATGGACCCCTTGGCGTGTTTATTTGGAGAAGAGGAGGAGGAGGAAGGAGGTGAGTGGGTGCCTCTCCCCAGATGGGTGAGAACATTATTTGTTCTGGCCCGGCATTGTATACAGAACACGTGGGTTTCCCAGCTGAAACCTACAATACAGCAGTTGAACACTCTGACTCTACAGACCTCAGCCTTAGAAAGACTAACACTAGTTGTCAGAGAGAGGGAGGAGAGCGTCCTTCAGAGTCGGGCCTCATTTTTGTCCTCCCTGAGCCCAGTGGAGGAAATGGTGCTAAGAGGAGGCTTCAGTGGATGACAGGATGAAGGGAGTGAAATCTGCACTGTGCCCAGGAGCTTAGAGGGTTGAGACCTTCTATATCTAGAACTTCCTCTCTACCTGATGTATCTTATTAGTGTTGTTTAATCTAGAGATTAATGATATTGTGAAGCCCAGGAAAATGAATTGTACATGAAGTTTTGTTTGTTTTCTATCCTTTTTTTCCTTTTTAATATTGCACCTGCCTGTCTGTTTATGTATGTGTATGTCCTTTGTATGCCGGTTGTTTGTCGTAACAATTAACTTTAAACTTTAATAAAGACATTATACAAAAAAAAGAAAGTTTCTATCATGTCCCCCTCTCATTCCTCTCCTCGAGGGTATACATATTAAGCTCCTTTAATCTCTCTTCGTATGTCTTCTAGAGCAGACCCTGCACCATTTTAGTTGCCCTCCTCTGGACAGCTTCCATTCTGTCTATGTCTTTGCAGAGATGGGGTCTCCAGAACTGCATGCAGTACTCCAGATGGGGTCTCAACAACTGTCTGTACAGAGGGATAACAACTTCCTGTTTTCTACTGGTGATGCCTCTCCCTCTGCATCCCCAGTATGCCGCCAGCCCTCCTTACTGCCTTCTCACATTGCTTGCCCACCTTAAGGTCATCTGATACGACTACCCTCAAGTCCCTTTCCATTTTTGTTGTTGTTAGTATCTCATCCCCCATTGTGTACTCTTCCCCTGGGTTTTTGTTTCCCAGGTGCATTACTTTGCACTTCTTAGCATTGAAACTAAGCTGCCATACATTTGACCATTCCTCCAACTTTGCCAAGTCCCTTTGCATCCTTTCCACCCCACCTTCTGTATCAACCCTGTTGCAGATCTTTGTGTTGTCTGCAAAGAGACATACTTTTCCTTCCAGTCCCGCTGCAATGTCACTTATAAAGACATTAAAGAGGACCAGTCCCAGTACTGAACCCTTCGGTACCCCGTTAGTAACCCCTCTTTCTTCAGAGTGAACTCCGTTTACTATTACCCTCTGTGTCCTGTTGTCCAGACAGTTTTTTAACCAGGCTACCACTTTGGGACCCACTCCAAGGGTAGCTAACTTCTATATTAATCTTTTGTGTGGGACTGTGTCAAATGCCTTGCTGAAGTCTAGGTAGGCCATGTCCACAGCCCCTCCCTGGTCTACTGTGGTCACCCAGTCAAAGAAGTCTATTAGATTCATCTGACACGACCTTCCTGCTGTGAAGCCATGCTGCCTTGGGTCCTGTGCCCCACTGGCCTCTGGGAATTCAACAGTTCTTTTTTTCAGAAGTGATTCCATCATTTTCCCTACCACTGAGGTCAAACTAACAGGTCTGTAGTTTCCTGCCTCTGTCTTGCTCCCACTTTTCTGAAGGGGAATTGCATCCGCCTTCCTCCAGTCCTCAGGTACCACAACGTCCTCCCATAATTTGTTAAAAAGGGTAGTCAGTGGTGTCACTAGTTCTACCCTTAGTTCTTTTAGAATTCTTGGGTGAATCCTGTTAGGTCCCATTGCTTTGTCCACCTTCAGTTTTAAGAGTTCATTCAGAACCCTTTCTTCTGTGAATGGACTGGTATCGACTTCCCTACCCAGAGTGCTTCTATTCTTTGATATAAATACTTCCCCCTCCTCTTCTTTTGTAAATACTGAGCAAAATTATTCGTTCAGTATCCCTGCTTTTCACTGTCCCCTCTGCCCACCCTCCCTTCCCTTTATTAAGCCTCACTATCCCTCCCCTGGTCTTTCTTTGCTCACTAATGTACCTATAAAGCGTTTTATCACCCTTCTTAACTGAGTGGGATATCTTTTCCTCAGTTTGGGCCTTTGCTATTCTGACTGTCTTCTCCACTTCCTTCTGCTTTAACTGGTATAGTTCTCTGTCCTGCTCCTTCTGTGTTTCCTTATACTTCCTGAAAGCTACCCTTTTCTCCTTAACCTTCCCTGCCACCTCTTTTGAGAACCATAGTGTTTTTTTTCCTTCGTTTTGCTTTCTTGCTTTCCTTCACACAAAGGCTTGTTGCCTCTGTTTTGATTTTTCTTCATTGTTCCTCCGCCCCTCCTTCTTGCCCATTTGCTAGTGCTTTTCTGAGGTACTGTCCCATTTTCCCAAAGTCAGCCCTCCTAAAGTCCAGTACTCTTGCTTTTGTATGACTTGACTCTACGGCTGTGTTTATCGTGAACCACACTGTTTGGTGGTCACTTGTTCCCAGATGGCTACCCACTTCTAAATCCGAGATCCTTTCTCATCCCCATTTGACAGTACCAGGTCTAAGATTGCTCCCTCCCGAGTGGGTTCCACCACTAGCTGTCTGAGGCATGCCCCTTGTAGGGCATCGAGAATAACCCTGCACTTGGATGTGGCTGCAGCAAAGGTGCTCCAGTTAACATCTGGCATATTCAGGTCCACCATCAACAATATCTCCCCTTTCTCTGCCATTCTAAGGATGCCTTCTATAATTTCATTGTCCATTGCCTCCCCCTGAGATGGGGGTCAGTATACAACCCCGTGTGGATTGTGGTGTCATATCCTGTCTCCATAGTGACCCACAGTGCCTCCTCTACTCCATGTTTATCCTTTAGTTCCATTGCTTTGTTCCCTTCCCTTACATAGATAACTATTCCTCCTCCTCTTTTACCCTCCCTGTGTCTCCTGTAGCTTGTGTACCCTGGTATGTTGACATCCCATTCATGATTCTCAGTGTACCATGTTTCTGTGACTGCCACAATATCCAGGTGTCCCTCTTCCATCAATGCCACTAGTTTGGAGAGCTTGTTACACAGACTATGGGCATTGGTACTCATCACCCTCCATTTTTTGATGGCCTTACCCCTTTTAGCCCCATCCCTCTCCTTACTACCTTTTTCTGCATTTACCTCTGTCCTGCTTCCTTTTGACTTCTCTACCTTGGTGTTTACCTCTCTAACTACTGTGTTTTGTGGGGGGTGAGGCTGGGTTTTCCCTGCTCCTTTTCAGTGCCTCCCCCTTGGCTAGTTTAAATGCTTGCCAATGAAGCATTTAAACCTATCTCCTAGGATCCTGGTTCCCCTCCCAGACAGATGCAGACCATCACGCCAGTATAGGCCTGTATCCCTCCAGGTGGACCCCCAGTCCCCAGTGAAGCCAAAACCCTGAGCTCTGCACCAGTTTTTCAACCATTCATTGAATCCCATGGTGCGGAGTACCCTAGCATCACACTTTCCATAGATAGGCACCACCTCCGAGAAGGTTACCATACATGCTACTTGTCTAAGGCCCCTCCCCAACTCTTCAAACTCCTCTTGCACTGCTCTGACCCCATTCCCAGCCAGGTCATTTGTCTCTAGGTGGACAATGACATCCAGCTCCCTCCGTCGTGCAGCTACCCCCACGATCCTGAGGATTCGCTTCCTGTCCCTTCTAAGCCATGGTGCCAGGTAGGCACCTCACCTCCCTCGCCCCTTTTTCCTTCAGTTCTACTCCCCTAATGATCGAGTCCCCCACCAGAGGTTTCCTTCCCCTGTGGGGTCCCATGCTACCCTCCTGTGGGTCTCCTTTGTGGAGGTTCCCAGCATCCTCTTTTGTCTCCACTGCAGCTTCCTCAATAGAGGAACCACTCTCCACCAGAACAGCGTATGACTTGTTGAGAGATACAGCTGGAGGAATGCACCTCTGTTCCACCACCCTCTCCCTCCCTGAGCTCACCTTGGTCCAACCGCTTCTCTTTCTTGGCAACCTCTGAGGTAGCGGTGGTGGCCCTCATGGCCCCTGGTGGGGGGAGGTTTCACAAATCTTAGCCAAGTCAGCCTGGAGATGAGCAACCTCCTCCCTCAGACCAGAGAGGTGCCTATAAATAGGGCAGCATTGCAGCCTACAGAATGTCTCCCGGAAGACTGCCGCCCCACAGCCATTGTACTGCACCACTCTCAGCATGTCTTATTTTGTGGCCCCTCTTCTGTTGCTTTGTATGCTTACTCTCTTCTCCCTGTTTTATTTTTTATTTTTTCCTCCTGTTGCCTATGTGCCCTTACAGCTCTCGCCCTTCCTGTTCTGGGACAGGAACTTCTTGTATTCTTCTGTAGTCTCCTTCCTTCTTGCTCAGAGTCAGACCTCCAGCAGCTAGGGGGAAAGGGAGAGTTACTCTTTTCCTTCAAGGATGATGGAACCTATGTGTCTCAGTGATCCTTCCTTTCCTACTGCCAAACAGGAAGTTCCTGTTGTTAGTCATATCTAGTGCCTATAAAAGTAGAACTGGCTAAGCGTGGGAGGGAAGGAGGGCAATTAGTAAAAAAGTTCTAGTTTTGTAGTCAGCTGCTTCTTGCTCTAAAAGCAAGATTTCTGTCTACCAAAGCTAGCACTTAGGGAACTGCAGTTCAAGACACCTGCGTTTGTACTCCTAAGCCACACCCCCAATTAACTTACCCCCTCCTGATTTAACAAACTCCCTTTCCCTAGCACAGAAAAACACAGACTTTCTTTTTTGTTACCCTAAATGAAACCCCCCAGTGCCCCCACTTCTAATGAAGTATCTGTTTTCTTAATACCAACAGACACTGACTCCTGCTGAGATAGAAGTGTTCTATTAGTAAAAAAAAAAAGTTCTAGTGTTGTAGTATGCAGCTCCTTGCTCTAAAAGCAAGATTTCTGTCTGCCAAAGCTAGCACTAGGGAACTGTAATTCGAGACACCTGCTTTTTGTACTCCTAAGATCCTAGCCACATCCCCAATTAACTTCTCTCCTCCTGACTTAACAAACTCCCTTTCCCTAACACAGAAAAACACACTTTCTTTTTTGTTCATCCTAAATGAACCCCCCCACTTCTAATGAAGTATCTGTTTTCTTGATCCCAACAGGCACTGACTCCTGCTGAGACAGAAGTGTTCTTTTAGTAAAAAAAAGTTCTAGTTTTGTAGTGAGCTGCTTCTTGCTCTAAAAGCAAGATTTCTGTCTGCCAAAGCTAGCACTTCAGTGTCTGCATAAGTGGCATTGCAGAAGAACCGTAAGGAAAGGCATGCTTTCTTGCAGACGACACCAAAAGCCGTAACAGGGTGGGAAATCTGGAGGGGGGGGGGTAATGCGTACGAATCTTTGGGAAACTTGAAGAGTGGTCAAGAGCTTGGCAATTGGGGTCAGTGCCAAAAAGTGCAAAATCATGCACCTAGGGCATAGGAACCCTGGAGCTGAGTATAGAATAGGGGGGAGGTACTAACAGTCACTAATCAGGAAAGGCACCTTGGGGTTATCATATCTAGTAACCTTAGAGTAGCAGAGCAGTGTGACAAAGCAGTGGTTAGGCCATTGGGATGCTGGAATGCATAGGAGGAGGAGGGAGGTGGTATTGCCACTGTATCGCTCACTGGTGAGACCCCACCTGGTGATTTTTGTCTAGTTCTGGAGACAGCACCTCAGAAAGTAAATAGTTCCGGGAGACATTCTGGAGGCTGCGATGCTGCCCTATTTGCAGGCACCTCTCTGGTCTGAGAGAGGAGGTTGCCCGTCTCCAGGCTGACCTGGCTAGGATTCGTGAAACCTCATCCCCCATCCAGGGACCACCAGGGCCAATGTCACTACCTCAGAGGTCGCCAAGAAAGAGGAGAGGCTGGAACAGGGTGGGCTCAAGGAGGGAAAGGGTGGTGGAACAGAGTTGCATCCCTTCAGCTGTACCTCTCCACAATTCATTCGCTCTTCTGGTGGATAGTGGTTCCTCTGTGGAGGCACCTGCAGTGGAGACCAAGGAGGATGCTGGGAACCTTCACAAGGAGACCCACTGGAGGGTGGCATGGGACCCCACAGGGGAAGGAAACAATTCCTGGTGGGGGACTCAATCATTAGGGGGGTAGAAATGGAGGAGGAAGGGGAGAGGGAGGTAAGATGCCTTCCTGGCGCCATGGCTTGGAGGGACAGGAAGTGAATCCTTAGGATCGTGGGAGGAGCTGCAAGAGGGAGGTAGCTGGATGTTATTGTCCACCTAGGGACAAATGACCTGACTAGGAATGGGATCAGAGCAGTGCAAGAGGAGTTTGAAGAGTTGGGAAGGGGCCTTAGACAAGTAGCACATACCGTAACCTTCTCGGAGGTGCTGCCTGTCTATGGCAAGGGAGTTGCTAGGGCACTTCTCACCAGGGAATTCAATGAGTGGCTGAAAAACTGGTGTGGAGCTCAGGGTTTGGGCTTCATTGGGGACTGGGGAGCCACCTGGAGGGATGCAGACCTGTACTGGTGCGATGGTCTGCATCTGTCCAGGGGGGAACCAGGACCCTAGGTGAGAGGTTTAAATGCTTCATTGGCAAGCATTTAAACTAGCCAAGGGGAGGCACTGAAAAGGAGCAGGGAAATCCGAGCTTCCCCCTCACAAAACATGGTGATTAGTGAGGTAAACACCAAGGTACAGAAGTTATTAGGAGCAGAACAGATTTAAATGTAAAAAGGCAAAGGCAGTAAGGACAGAAATGGGGCTAAAAGGGGTAAGGCTATCAAAAAGTGGAGGGTGATGAGTACCAATGCCCGTAGTCTGTGTAACAAGCTCCCTGAACTAGTGGCCTTGATGGAAGAGGGTTGCCTGGATATTGTGGCAGTCACAGAAACATGGTACACAGAGAACCATGACTGGGATGTCAACATACCAGGATACACAATCTACAGGAGGGACAGGGAGGGTAAAAGAGGAGGAGTAGCTCTTTATGTAAAGGAAGGGATCAAAGCAACAGAACTAAAGAGTAAACAGGGAGCAGATGAGACACTCTGGGTCACCCTGGAGACAGGAAATGGCACCACAATCCGCATGGGGGTTGTATACAGACCCCCATCTCAGGGAGGGAATGGACAAGGAAATGATAGAAGGCTTTCTAGAATGGTGAAAAGGGAGATATTGTTGATAGGGGACCTGAATATGCCAGATGTTAACTGAGCACCTTTGCTGCAGGCACATCCAAGAGCAGGGCCATTCTTGATGCCTTACAGGGGCATGCCTCAGACAGCTAGTATTGAAACCCACTCGGAGGGAGCAATCTTAGACCTGGTACTCTCAAATGGGGATGGAGAAAGAATCTCAGATTTAGAAGTGGGTAGCCATCTGGGAACAAGCGACCACCAAACAGTGTGGTTCACGATAAACACAGCCATACAATCAAGCCATACAAAGCAAGAGTACTGGACTTTAGGAGGGCTGACTTTGGGAAAATGAGAGAGTGCCTCAGAAAGCACTAGCAAACAGGCAAGAAGGAGGGGTGGAGGAACAATGGGGAGTGATCAAAACAGCCATCACAGAGGCAACAAGCCTTTGTGTAAAGCAAATCAATAAAACACAACGAAGGAAAAAACTATGGTTCTCAAAAGAGGTGGCAGGGAAGGTTAAGGAGAAAAGGACAGCATTCAGGAAATATAAGGAACACAGAAGGAGCAGGACAGAGAACTTTATCAGTTAAAGCAGAAAGAGGCTGGGAAGGCAGCTCAGAATAGCAAAGCCCAACCGAGGAAAGGATAGCCAATTCTGTTAAGAAGGGGATAAGACCTTTATAGGTACATTAGGAGCGAAGAATGACCAAAGGAGGATACTGAAGCTTAATAAAGGGAGGGAATGAGTAGAGGTGACAGTGAAAAGCTGGGATACTGAACGAATATTTCTGCTCAGTATTCACAAAGGAGGGGGAGGTACCTAAACCAAACAAGAGAAACACTCTGAAGACGAGGGTCGATACCAGTCCATTTACAGAAGAAAGGGTTCTGAAAGAAGTAATAAAATTGAAGGTGGACAAAGCAATGGGGCCTGATGGGATTCACCCAAGAATTCTAAAAGAACTAAGGGTAGAACTAGTGACACCGCTGACTACTCTCTTTAACAAATCATGGGAGGATGGGGTGGTACCCGAGGACTGGAGGAGGGCAGATGTGATTCCTCTTCACAAAAGTGGGAGCAGGACAGAGGCAGGAAACTACAGACCAGTTAGTTCGACCTCAGTGGTAGGGAAAATGATGGAATCACTTCTGAAGGAAAGAATTGTTGAGTACCTAGAGGCCAGTGGGGCACAGGACCCAAGGCAGCATGGATTCACGATGGGAAGGTCGTGTCAGACGAATCTAATAGATTTCTTTGACTGGGTGACCAAAGTAGTAGACCAGGGAGGGGCTGTGGACATAGCCTACCTAGATTTTAGCAAGGCATTTGATACAGTCCCACACAAAGATTAATTCACAAGATAGCCAGCCTTGGAGTGGGTCCCGTGGTAGCCTGGATAAAAAATTGGCTAGACAACAGGACACAAAGGGTAGTAGTAAATGGAGTACACAGTGAAGAAAGGAGGGTTACTAGAGGGTACCGCAGGTTCAGTCCTGGGACCGGTCCTTTAATGTCTTTGTAGGTGACATTGCAGAGGAACTGGAAGGAAAAGTATGTCTCTTGCAGATGACACAAGATCTGCAACAGGGTTGATACACCAGATGGATGGAAAGGATGAGAAGGGACTTGGCAAGGTTGGCGGAATGGTCAAATGTATGGCAGCTCAGATTCAATGCAAAGAAGTGCAAGGTAATGCACATGGGAAACAAAAACCCAGGGGAAGCATACACAGTGGGGGATGAGATACTGACAACAGTAAAAATAGAAAGGGACCTGGGGGTAATTATATCAGATGACCTAAAGGTGGGCAAGCAATGTGAGAAGGCAGTAAGGAAGGCTGGGGGGATACTGGGATGCATAGGAAGACGCATCAATAGTAGAAAACAGGAAGTTGTTATCCTCTGTACAGACAGTTGTTGAGACCCCATCTGGAGTACTGTGTGCAGTTCTGGAGACCCCATCTCTGCAAATACATAGACAGAGTGGAGGTGTCCAGAGGAGGGCTAATCAAATGGTGCAGGTTCTGCACCAGAAGACATAATGAAGAAAGACTAAAGGAGCTTAATATGTATACCCCTGAGGAAAGAAGGGAGAGAGGGACATGATAGAAACTTTCAAGTACCTCAAGGGAATCAACAAAGTCCAAGAGGGTAGCATCTTCCAGAAAAAGAGATGTGCAAGAACAAGGGGGCACATTTGAAGATAGAAGGGGACGGCTCAGAGGTAATGTGAGGAAGTATTTTTTCACTGAGAGGGTTGTGGATGCATGGAACAGCCTCCCTGAGGAGGTTGTGGAGTCAAGAACAGTGGGGGACTTCAAGAATGCATGGGACAGGCATAAGGCAGTCCTAGTGGGGGGTAGGAGGAAGTAAGCTGTTGGTTAACTAGGATCTGCAGCTTATCTGTTAGGTAGGAAAATGGGCAGACTAGGTGGGCCAAGCGGTCCTTATCTGCGTCAAATTCTATGTTTCTATGTTTCTATAGACAGGGTGAAGGCAGTCCAGAGGAGGGCAACTAAACTGGTGCAGGGGTTGCACCAAAAACCCAGTGAGGAGAGACTTAGCGATCTCAACATGTACACCCTGGAAGAGAGGAGATTGTCAGAGTGCCTGATAGAGACCTCATGTATCTCACAGGGGTGAACAGAGTACAGGAGGAAAGTCTCTTTCAAAAGAGGAAGAGCTCCAGGACCAGAGGGCATATGATGAAGCTGGAAGCTGGGGGAGTTTAAGAGGGATGTAAGGAAATTCACTGAAAGAGTGGTAGACACCTGGAATAGACTACCAGCAGAAGTAGTGAAGGCAGAATGGTAGGGTACTTAAACTTGCGTGGGATAGACATAGAGGAGTATTAGTAAATAATTGGGGGGGCTGAAGATCATTTAGGTCTGCGGAAAAAGGCTGGGCAGGGGCCATCTGGGTCGACTGGGTGGATCAAGTGGTACTTTTCTGCTGACAGATTGAGTTTCTGTGGGGTGCAATGAGCTAAGGCTGTACTTTTAAGTCAGTTTTCTCACTCCTCTCTCTCTCGGTTGTATTAATAGCCCAGGGCTTCAAGGTTTGGAACCATGATGTGTACATATCTTCCTACAGCATAGACACACACACACACACACACACACACACACACACACACACGTCCCAACACCCCAATAATGCAAAAAAACAACACGTACACCTCACTGTGATGTAGATACACACCTTGCTGTAACACAGATCCTTATTAAATAGGATGCTATGGCCCGGCCTGGTGGTGCTGAGGGTTGAGGCGCTGGATGCCACACCTCGCACCACGACGGTGACCCGTGTTCGGTCACGAGCACGGGTCGGCAGGGGAGGAGAAGGATTGAGCATCCGGAGGACTGCTGTCCTTCTCCAGGGTGGGGGGTCCAGAGTGTCGGTGTTGATTGCCCTGTAGCAGAGGCTGGGGGACAAAGCATGCCGCACCAAGACATGGGGTGTAGCTAGGACAGACGCACGCACCCTTGCGTCATTGCACATCTTAGCTCCAAAGGGGACTCTAGCCAGGAATGGCAGCCCCATTATGAGCCAGGCACAGAGCCTGCCCGACCACTTCATCACTGTCACTTCCTTTGGCGGCCCCTCTCTCGGGGCTTCCGGAGTAAGGGTCGGTGCTGTGGCTGGGAGAACCCATTCATGGGGTTAGGGGGTTCGGTGGCTACAAAAAGAAAAAATATTGCAAAAAAAAAAAAATATGATGCTATGTGGGATAGATAGGGTGGAGTAAACACAGATGTTCACACAGCAAATGTTGGGCACTTATCACCTCTTGTAGAAAGGACACTAGATGATTTGTGACACCACTGTGCTGTGTGATTGTCTTAATAAATGACAATGTAATTCACATGTCATCTGCTGTCCTTTCTACAAGAGGTGATGAGTGCCTGACTTTTGCTGTGTGAAGATTTGACTTTCTTGTCAAGAGCACCACCTACCCAATGCGGGACTCAGTCCAAAAATGTAAGTAAACACAGATGCTTGAGCTTCTGAGAGCTAGTAGAGCTAGACATGCACGCCAACTGAGAGGGGATAGGATAAGGGGAACATTAGAAAGCCTTACTTCACATTGTTACATAGAAACATAGACAATAATGGCAGAAAAAGACTGACTGTCCATGTATTCTGCCCATATTACCCTATCTTACCTCAGGACCTATTGTCTCTGTGGGATCTACACATACCCTATTCCCTCTTTTTGTTCTCTGTGTTCCCCCCCTCCCTCATCCTGCTAAGTAACTGTCCATCTGCCTGGCCCAGTTGGGGGTCTCCACCTGTCTCTCCCTACCATGCTGCCATGTTGCCAGGGCTCTTCATGAGAGGGTGAGTCCTGCTGGGAATTTTTTATCTGCATTGTTTGGTCTCCTCTTAATCCTATGTGAGAGCTGGAAAAGAAGGAGATTTGGTGTTGGACTCATTGGACTTGGTTATTTTCTGTGAGTGAGATAGTTTTTCCCAGTGAGAGATGGAGAGTACTGATTTTACTCATCCTCAAGTTACAAAATCTTGTGCTGTGAACATTTTATCTGCCTACACTATATATTTTTTTCAGCCTTTCTCAGTTGAAGTTTTGGGCTGTTTTTGTCATAATTTTAACTAACATCAGTGCTGTTATTGTTAATTGAGCCTGCTTATTCTTTTTAGTGACTGTTTTCAGCTAAAATTTTGTTTAGGGTGTGTCATTGTTTATAGAGACAGAAACTGAATGCAGATAAGGACCTCTTGGCCCACCTAGTCTGCCCATTTTCTCTACCTAGATGTGCCGGTGAGGGAGACCCAATCCTTTGAGTGTATCTTGGGCGTAGGTGTAGGTGCAAAATTCATCTCATCTACCGTCCACCCAGGGATGGGAAGCAATTTTTGCGGGAAGTTGCAGACTTTGTTGTCGACACAGTGTTGGGAGTCCCCCACAGTGATGGTACTGGGTGACTTCAACGCCTAGATCGACGACGAACTTCCGCGTTTTGGACAGGACGTCCTCCAGTTGATGAATTCACTGGGCTTCACACAGGTAGTTGCTGCTGCAACCCATAATTCGGGTCACTCATTGGACCTGGTCTTCCTACTGGGTATAGAGAGCGCCGACCTGGTGGTGAAACCAGTCGGATGGTCTGACCATTGCACTCTCCGGTTCAATTTCCAGGCATCCCACCATAGGTCTGCCCCTTTGGAGATGGTCCAGTATCGCCCATTAAGGGGTGTGACCCCAGATGACCTGATGGCGGTACTGGACCTATCGGGATTTCCGAGTGGAAACATGGGTCCAGAGAATCTACTGCAGGCTTATGACAGGGCCATGGTGGCAGCTCTGGACTCTATTGTTCCTGTCCGTGTTCGCCACCTCTCCTTTCATCCTTGATCCCCATGGTTTGGTGGGACCTTGAGGGAGATGAGGAGAGTAGGGCAAAGGTTGGAACGTTGCTGGTGGAAAACTGACCTTGATGCCGACAAGCTTAGATTGATGGCGCATCATGCGGAATATCAATCGGTGATCTCCCGTAAGAAGGCAGAATTCCTGTCCAGGGAGATTACCGCTGCATGGAACCATCCGGCTCAGTTCTTCCAAACTGTGGACAGTCTGGGCAATCTAGCCTGTCTACAGTCATGGAGAACCTTGTCACGAGAGAAGTGTGACAAGTTTGCTCGCTTCTTTGCGGATAAGATTGCTGACATCAGGTCAGAGATCTGCTTAGCCTACTCCAGTGGGTATGGCGGTGATCGGCGGTAGGTCGCAGCGCCTCGATCTTGTTGGTCAGCTTTCAACCAGGTGGTGATCTCGGATGTCATGAGGATCCTCCAGAGTATGCAGCCATCCAACTGTATTTCAGACCCAGGCCCAACCCGCCTCCTTGTGGAGTGTGTTGAGGTCATTGGCCAGGTCCTGGCTGAGACTGTCCAGTGTTCGTTAGAGACTGGGAGTTTCTGGACTCTCTGAAGGAGGCTGGGGTTGCACCCCTCCTTAAGAAATCTTCTCTCGACCCAGATTGTCTCACCAACTACAGGCCTATATCTAACCTTCCCTTTGTGTGTAAGATTATTGAGAAGGTGGCTGCGTTGTAGCTGGACGATCATCTTGCCATCCATGACATATATGATCCCTTCCAGTCGGGATTTAGGAAGAAGCATAGTACTGAGACTGCCCTTGTTTGGGTGCTCAATGACCTCCTTATAGCAAGAGATCAGAGGAGCCGTACCACTCTGGTCCTCTTCGATCTCTCCGCAGGATTTGACACCATGGACCATGGTGTGCTGCTTGAAGGCCTGCAGTTGATCTGTGGACTGTCGGGTACAGTCCTCAGATGGTTACACTCTTTCTTCACTGGCAGTTCTCAGAGAGTAGTGTCGGGGATTTATTCCTCTGATGCATTCACCCTGCCATGTGTGGTTCCACAGGGCTTTGTGCTGTCACCCATGTTGTTCGCCATGTATATGTTGCCACTGAGGGACATTGTAAGGCAGTACAGATGGAGTTTTCACTGCTGTGCAGATGATACTCAATTGTACTGTACATGTCCTTTGCTCCTGAACAGGATATAATGGTCTCAGTATTTAACAACTGCTTATCCGAATTCCAGGACTGGATGAGTGCCAACTGGTTGAAGCTGAATCTTGACAAGACTGAGGTTTTGGTTGTGGACCCGGGTCATCAAGTAGAGGAGTCTTCAGCTGGGCAGGCATCCGGACTTGTGCTCGGGGGCCGCCAGCTGAGGACCTCTGAACAGGTGCAGAGTCTATGCATTATCCTTGATGAGGGGCTGACCCAGAAATCTCAGATGTCGTCCGTCGTCAAGACCTCATTTTACCATCTGAGGAATATTGCCCCTATTTAGCATCTGGTTCCGCCTGACAATCTTCCTACTTTGGTCCACACCGTTGTGACCTCCCATCTGGATTACTGTAATACCCTGTACCATGGGCTACCAGGGGTTGATATCCACCATCTGCAGTTGGTGCAGAATGCAGCAGCCAGGTTATTGACTTGGCTTTCTCAATCTAGCCATATTACACCTGTGCTGTGCGAGCTGCACTGGCTGCCAGTTCAATGACGGATCACCTTCAAAGTCGGCTTGCTAACCTATAAAGCCCTATATGGACAGGGACCGTGTCACCTTCAAGAGCTTATTTGCCCCTACTGCCCCTTCTGACCACTCCACTCCGACAAAGCGGGATTGCTAGAGATTCCCAAGGTTCGGTTGCAGACATCTGGGGCACAAGCATTTGCTTTTTTAGTCCCCACCTTGTGGAATTCTCTACCTCGTCGGGTTCATGAGTGCCTGACTATGGAGAACTTTAAAACAGCATTGAAGACCTATTTATTTAATGTTGCATTCTCCATTAGTTGATTTTGACTTGATTCTGTTGTTTGTTACTGAATTTTAACTGTTTATGGTTTTAATACTTTATATGTCTGATTACTGTTAAAGCGCTTTGATATTTATGAATTGTGCTCTATAAATAAAGATTATTATTATTACCTACTGCAGTACCGCAGATCCTACTTGATCTCCGGCTGTGTGAGGTAAACTGCTTGTATGGTTAATTTGACTGATTGATCGGTGTGTTTGACAGGTGGGTTAGGTTAATTTTTAATTATGGATTAGTTATGGTGTATGGGGAGTCTTTTTAGGAGGGGAGGATTTTATTTATAAAACTTAATTAATTTTGGTTAGGATTGCTTGTAATGTGTTGCACAGCATCTAGACCCCTGTTGGCCAACTGCAGGAGTGGTGTCCCTTTGGGGAGCTCCCTTGTACCATCTCGTCTGTAGCAATTGACCATTGTAGGAGGTTGGGGGTCCTCCAGGGACATTGTTCAAAATGTAGATTAGCTCCAAGGGTGGACTGTGAGAAGGAGTGAAGGATCAGGAGTGTGGTGTCTAGGAGGAACCCCAGGACTAGATGTTATCAGGCAAGGGGTCCCAAATACCTGATCCCTATTCACCAGGCTTCTGATATTTCTGGTTAGCAAGTAGCCAGTGGTCCGGCTGAGTCTGCTCCTCCCAGCTGACTCGGTTCCTCCCCATAGAACAGTTCTTTGTAACACCAGATCTGGTAGGAAAAAACTGCCATAATGGAGGCTTTTATCACGGATTCCTCAGCAGCTCTTGTATGTATCATGGACACCTGGCTGGGGGATGACTCTGGCCCTGTGCTTGAAGTGTCTGTTCCACCAGGCTACTTACTCTATGGTGCATTGTCCTAGGCAGGAGAGCAGGGGTGGTGGGGTAGCATCTGTTTTAGATCTGCATTGGGACTGATAGCATACCTCATGGGAGAGACCAGGTCATTTGAATGTGTGCTGGTGAAGGGGAGCTGGGTGCAATTTGCAGATTAGTGCTCATACATCGTTTTTCAGGGTATGGATGCGAATTCTTGCAGGAACTTGAGGGTTTCATGACTGACCTGGTGTTGGAATCGCCCAGACTTCTCGTTTTGATTTCAGTGCCTTGGTCTGCACTGAAAGTTCTCTTTTTGGAAATCAGTTACTCCATTTGATGTCTTTACTGGGCTTTGTACAGACGGTTTCCTTTGGCACTCACCCAACATGGGCATGCCTTGGACCTGGACTTCTAATTGGATCTTGATTTTAGTAATATCAAGGTTGATCTGGCCAGTTGGCCAGATCATCATGCCATGCTGTTTCTTTGCGAGGCTCCTCGATTAACCTCTCCTATGGAGATGGTCAATTACCACTCTTCTAGAAGAGACTCATTGTCTCCTGGCAGCACTGGATGTTTCGGGCATGGAGATGGCTTGTACGATGGTAGATGAGGCAGTGGTGAAGGGTTACAACATGGCTGTTGCTGTGGCTGTCAACTGCCTAGTACCTTTCTGTGTATGCACCTCGATTTCCCACCATAGGTCTCTATGGTTTGATGGTGACCCAAGGAAGCTGAAGACTAAAAGGCGGAGGTCGTTGGACCTTTTCTTTAGCAGAGGTCCTGCTCAGAGGGGTATTAATTGGCACTGAGGGCTCATTAAGATGAGTATCAGTGGGGAATCACTCTGAAAAAGTAAGTGTTCCTGTCATGGGTGATTGCTGCTGGAAAGGACCAACCAGCTCAGCTCTTGAACACTGTGGACAGATTATTAAATCTTGTCTGTCTCCAGTCCTGTAGAGAATTTCCTACAGAAAAGTGTTATGAGTTTAATCAGTTTTTTTCTGGACAAGGTGTCCTTTATCAGGACTGGAATATCCTCAAGCGGCCTGTCATGGTCCCGTCTTCAGAGATGGGCATGTCATCTTTATGGGAGGAGTTTGAGCCAGTCATGACAGGGTTGAATAAGGCCCTGTGCCATTTGTTATGCAGAAAGAGTTAAATGCAAGGATCTGTTCTGTCTTCTCATTTTCTGTCTCTTGTGTCTGGTTGCGGAACCAGATGTTCTCGTGAGATGTAGGAACTGATCACTGACAGTCTTGTGATTCTCCGACTCTCACTGTCTCTCTGCCTTCACTTGCTGTTTCTGTCTCTTCTTCCCCCTTGCAAATCTGCAGTTATAAAATGTATGTGAATCTTTATGTGAAACCGGGATCCCTTGGTTCGAAATGGTTGTACTGTTGAAATGGGAGAGGGGGAGGGAGAGCCAGGGTCACGGGTGTAAGGGTAAAGCAAGAACCCTGTATAGAAACATAGAAACATAAACAGAGAATCAAGCAGACAAGATAGACCATGTGATCTCCTTCTGCTGTCTTCTTTCTTATGTTCTTATGAAATGACTGCAAAAAGCTAGTTGGAATTTAGGGGGTTAACCTGAGATGTAGTCTGAGCTCCTCTCAGACTCATTTGTAAACTTTTTGCAGAGCTGTCAACAGGAGGTCAGTTCTGGGACACCATATTCTATTTTGTTGCACCTCATACACCTGTGCCTTGACAACACCGGTGTTGGTGGACGATGTCCTCCAGGTAGTTTTTGAACTGCGCTCCATCTACCATGCATTGGACCCTGGGCCAACCTGGCTTCTTTTAGAGTGCTGGGGAATGCTTGGTCCAGTTTTTGTGGAGATTTTCAGTGTTCGCTTGAGGTGGGAATTTTTTCCAGTACCTTAAAAAGGGCAGTGGTGAGGCCCCCTTCTCAAGAAACCATCTTTGGACCCTGATGTTCTTTCAAATTACAGGCCTGCATTGAACCTTCTCTTTCTAGGAAATTTGATCAGGAAGGTGGTGGCAGTGCAGTTGGAACAGCACCTGGAGACATATGACATCTATGAGCCTTTCTAGTCCAGAATCTGGCCATGTCATAATGCAGAAACTACTCTGGTCAAGGTGCATGATCTACACCTTGCAAGGGATAATGGACATAGTTTAATCTTGGTTCTGCTTGACCTTTCTTTGGCCTTTGACATGTAGGACCATGGGGTGCTGTTGGCCCACCTTGGACACTATGTAGGGCTCCCAGGGATGGTGTTGCAGTGGTTCGAGTCCTACTTATTTAGCATAGTGCAGTAGCTGGCACTTGGCTGTTTTATTTCGGGCAGTGCTGCACTCTGCTGTGGTGTGCCGTGAGTCAGGCTTGGCTTCCATGCTGTTTGCTGTGTACATGTTGCCATTGGGGGAGATCATTAGACGATATGGCCTGGGTTTTAATTGTTATGCCAGTGATACCCAGCTATATATTTCTTATGCCCCTGATGACAGGGTGGATGTCTTGGAACTGACTGACTGAGTGCCTTAGGGAAATTCAGGACTGGGTGGTGGCCAGCTTGCATAGGCTGAATCCTTTGAAGATGGAGGTGCTACTGGTGGAGCTGGGATGACTTGGTTCATCAGCTTTGAGTTGTGATACCATTTTTGGATGATGTTACCCTCAAGGCTGTACATAGGGTGAGGAATCTGGGGTCATTGTGGACTCCAAGCTGACATTAGATCATCAGGTGTCAGATGTTGTCTGCGGTGGCTATTATCATCTTCGGAACATCTCCTAGATCAAGCCCTTTCTTGAGCCATCTGACCTGGTAACACTGGTGCATGCACTTGTCTCACTAAGACTGGATTACTTTAATGCTGTGTACCTGGGGTAATCCATGAAGTGAAGTTGCTGTGTCACTTGCAGCTAGCCCCGAGTGCAGCAGCGTGGTTGGTTGCTGGCACCTCCCAGTTTGAGCATATCATGCTGGTTCTCTGTGTTCTGTATTGGCTGCTGGTGTGGTAGTGCATCAACGTCAAGGTATGCTTATTAACTTACAAGGTCCTGCATGGTTTGGTTCCTGGCTACCGGAAAGACATCCTCATCCAATATGCTCCCTTCGGTCAGTGGATGCGGGACTTCTTTCTGTTCCAAGATTTCATTTAAAATCCTCAGAGGATAGGGCATTCGGAGAGGCAGCCCTGCTTCTCTGGAATACCCTTCTTCTGGAGGTAAGAGGTGTCTCTCCCAACCATTTATAAATCCAAGCTTAAGATGTACAGTATTTATTTATTATGTGTTTCACGGTGTGACGCCCTTATTTACTCAATATTCTGCTGTGCTTATTTATTTTCTGATTTCATCATTTGTTTTAATTGTACTATTTTTTTATTAATTTGTTTGCGTCTGTGAGGTGCCTAGAGCCGCTGGGATTGGGTGCCATATAAATAAAATTGCTTTGCCTATACCTGTTGCTCTATCCTAGCTGTGTTTGAAAGCGTTTGTGGTTCAGGTACCCACCACCTCCGTTGGCAGACCGTTCCATGGCTGAACCACTCTTTCTGTAAAATAATACTTCCTCACATCCTTTTTAAATCTTACCCCTATTAACCTCCACTTGTGACCCCCTGTCCTAGCTTCTGTTTGCCTGGTAAATAGCTCTTAACAGTTCGTCTCGTTTATCCTTTCAGGAACTTGAAGGTCTGAACCATGCTCCCCCCCAACCCCACCAAAAACCTCTATCTGGTTCCAAATTAATGCATGTTCAGCGCCTTTAGCCAATCCTCATAGGACACACCTTCCCGGTCCTGAATCATCTTGGCCACCCTGCATTGTCCCTTCTCTAGCCTGCCCCTGTCATGCTTTAGGTGGGGATTCCAGAACTGGATGCAGTACTCCAGGTTGTGTGGCTTTACCAGTAACTTATACTGAGGTAACAGTATTTCTCACCCCAGGGGTCCTTTAGCATCAGTAACAGAAAGCAGTTAGCTGCCCAGGTAGTACTGTCCCAGAGGTGTGGTTTATGTTAATTAGCATCAGCCAGTCAGACAAGAGCTTGGGCATGTGCTGAGGAGAGACTGCCTGAGAAGGCACCAGAAATTTTTCTCCACTGACTGAGTAACACTGCCTCTGAGGTGTTCCCACTCAGTTGGCCAAGAAAACGTTTTTCTTGAACTTTTGTGGTAAATCTTCATCATTTTATATTTCTTTACTATGCTGAGTGTTTTTTTGATGTTTCATCGCGGTTCCCAGGAACCGCATTTATCGGTTAGTCCAACGGTTCCCTCCTATATTTTTATTTCTTTATTTTAACCGTGTTTGTGTATTTAGACAGTTCCTTTTAAACTTTTAATCGCGGTTCTCTTTTTTTCTTCAGGAACCACGGTTTTCAATAGTTTTTTACCTCAGAAATAGCAGGTTTTTTCATTTTATTTATTTATTGAAATGTTTCACCAGGAAGGTTACACTGAGCAACAAAAGTTCATCTCACAGTACGTCCTGGGGGAAGGGGAGTGGGAACAATAAGTAATACAACAGGATATATACATCAGGAACTAGCTTAATAGCATATAGACAGACTGTACAGTTTACAACCAAACAATAGCTAATAACAATTCAAGACTAGGATACATTTGAGAGAGACTGACAGGGAGGGTAGTAAAGGTACTCTGGGGTGGAACAGTAGAGGTAATAGAAAGTGCTAAGTTGCAGGAAGTGCTAGGATTGCAAAAGGGGTTTGGGATAGGGGGCATATATTTGGCCCAGCTGGAGGAAGGAGGAGGTATACCGCTAGGGAACCGACCACATTCTACTACTAACTGTAGTGGAACTTTTGAATTTAAAACAGTTTCTGTGAATTGGATGTCAGAAACCCCCAAAAAGAGGACTGGACCCACAGGTTTTAAAAATTGCTTAAATTGTCACAGGATTGTGGCCAAAGCTGATACCCACGATCTGTGCTTGAAGTGTTTGGGTCCAGACCATTACTGTTCACTTTGCTCAAAATTTTGTTCTGACTTTGAGAAACAGAGCAAAGAGGCTTAGAGAAATGGCTGAGGAAGGGTCCTCTTCAGTCCCAAAACAAAGACCCTTGCTTACCGATGAAGGGCCTTCTAAAAATTCATACAAGGTGCTGGTGAAGCATCCACTAGCCCTAAGCCCAGAAGAGGCACTGATGAAGTGCCTTTGAAAGAAGAAAATAATGAATCAGGTGCTGATGAAGTGCCTTCAAAAACAAAAGCTTCCTAATGGACTGATGAATTTTCTTCAAAAATTAGAAATAATAGGCTACCGATGAAGTACCTGGATCGAAAAGGAAGCCAGATTCTGCCACTGATGAGGTGGCACCAAAAAATTGTGTAAAGATAAATTGCCTCCTCTTCCTCCCGGCAGTGGAAAGGGTGATCAAGCAGGAGGTAAAAAGCATAAAGAGAAATCCAAGCACACACAGCCTGACAGTCTCCCAGATTTTCAGAAGGAGCTGCCTTCCGCTGACGATATGGCAAAGGCTTGGCATGTTTTCCAGACCTTACAAGGCATGGGATCCTTTTTTTCCGCCGTGTCAAGCAAACACACCCCTCTGCATCCCCCTCTGATGCGGGAGCCTATGAGAGTGAGGGTGAGGGTGAGGATGAGAATGATTATTATGATGCTCCAGACAATAGTTCAGGCATTAATCCCCTGGAGCCTGACATTTCCCCTGATCCTAATTTTGATGCTTTCCCTTTGGATCAGGAGGAAAATTCTTCTAGGTTAACCTTCCTCCAGCACTTGGTGGATACTCTCGACATACCCTATCGGGAGTCCAACCAGGAGGAAGAGGAGGATGATGACTACAGAGAGATGAAAGGTCTTCCTCCTCCTAAAAACATGGTTCTCCCTATCTACAAAGCTTTCAGAGAAACACCATGAAGCTGTTACAGACTCCATCCTCTTTACCTGGGGTCGATAAACGCATTGACAAGAAATATCAGCTCTCCAAGGTAGATACTGACTTTCTGTCTGACTTTCTATCTGTCCATCCTGGGTATGAGGGAGTAGTGCAGCAAGCTGCCTGTGATAAAACTGAAGTGCCTTTGTCTTCCTTACCCCCAGACAAGGACTCCAGGAAAATAGATTACATTGCAAAGAAAGCTTATACTTCTGCTTCTTTGTTTCTTCGTCTGTCTTCTTACTTAGCCTACACAGCCAAGTATCAGAAGGCTTTGTGGATCTCTGTACTGGCCATTACACAACAAGAATCTGAGTATGTGGTCCGGGACTTAATAGAAACAGCTAAAATTCCCTGGAAACCACTAAATATTAGTTCCATATGACAGACGACAATAGTGATGCTGTATCTAAAGTTATGCCCAGGTCATATCTCTCAGGTTTACCTGGCTGAGAACCACTAATTTGACACAAGATACTCAGTCCAAAGCCATGGACTTTCCCTGTGATAAGACTCTTCTGTTTAACTCTAGGACAGAAGAGTACATGAAAAAGGTGGATGAATACAAGTCCACTTGTAAGAGCAATACTTCCAAGCAAAGGGCTTGCTTCCACTCAGAAGTCTCAGTGCAAGGCAAACGGGGGAAGGGGTTATTTTCCTAGGCCTTATTACCCCTATCTTCCTCCTTAGTATGACTACTCTCAGATGAGAGACTACTACAGGGGAAGGGGTAGGAGAGGCCAGAGAAAGCCAGCCACTACCCAGGCCCCTGCAACTCAGTCTAAACCCTGACTTCAACGCCCTAGTCGCCTCCCCTCCACCAGTAGGGGGCAGGCTCTCCACTACCTCCAAGCCTGGACTTGCATCGCTTCAGACGAGTGGGTCTTAGAGGTAGTGGAAAAGGATCAGCCTTAAGGGGCAGTCTGGTTTCAAAACCCCTAACCCCATCAGAAAGAAAAACTCCTGCTGGAGTTGGAAGTCAAAAGCCTCTTGGCATCAGAAGTGGTGGAAAGAGTACCAGCCTTACAGAGAAAATTTACTCCAGGTACTTTTTCACCCAAAAGAAAAATGGGGAGTGGCAACCTATTCTGAACTTCAGGTACCTCAACAAACACCTTCTGAAACCAAAATTCAAGATGTTGACACTAAATATGGTAATTCAGTCCCTGCAACAGGGAGACTCGCTAGTCACTCTAGATCTCAAGGACGCCTATTTTCACATCCCTGTAAGGCAGTCACACAGAAAATTTCTGAGATTGAGGCTTCCTTCAGGGCATTACCGGTTCGCAGTCATGCCCTTCGGCCTAACATCTGCGCCAAGGGTGTTTACCAAATGCCTAGCTGTCGTAGCAGCACATCTCAGAAAACAGGGGTATCGGTCTACTCTTATCTAGACGACTGATAGTGGGGAAAACTCCAGCTCAGGTCTAGGAATCCCTGTCTATCACAAAAAGCACCCTGCTCTCGTTGGGATTCCTCATAAACCTGAAGAAATCTCACTTAGAGCCAACCCAGCACCTAACATTTATAGGAGCACAGCTGGACACAAAACATAGCAGTGCCTTCTTGCCACCAGAAAGAATTCAAAATTTCCTAGCATTGGCAAACTCTTTCACCCTGGGCCAGCCAATGCCGGCCAGACACGTATGAAAACTCCTGGGACAGATGGCATCTACGACATCTGTAGCCTCAGGAGTCGGGTACAGGATGAGGGACATTCGGTATCACTTACGCTCCCATTGGTCCCAAAAGAGCAATGCTCTATTCAAACTACTTCCAGTAACACATTTTTTTCAAGCCCTGTGCTGGTTGAAGGACACTGCCAACCTGTCGGTGGGTGTCCCCTTCCGGATCCCCTCTCCTATGAAAATTATCACTACAGATGCTTCCTTGCTTGGATGGGGGAGGGGGCGCATCTGGTCAATTCCTCTGTCAGTGGCACCTGGACTCCAAAGGAGTCACGGTCACACATCAACCTCCTGGAACTCAGGGCCATCTATTTGGCACTAAAGTCCTTTCCTCCTTGCATCAAAAGCCACATGGTGCAGGTCAAGACAGACAACACTACTGCCATGTTCTACATAAACAAACAGGGTGGCACGAGGTCAGGAGTCCTTTGTACAGAGGCCATTAAAATCTAGACCCTGGCATATTCTCTCAAGGTCACTCTGTCAGCCATTCACCTTCCAGCCAAAGATAACACCCTGGCAGATGCCCTCAGTCACATCAGTCAGGGACACAGCAAGTGGTGTCTCAGCAATCAAATGATAGCAACAGTGTTCAGGAGATGGGGGACCCCAGAAATAGATCTATTTGTCTCACCTCTCAGTCACCAGCTTCCTCTCTTCTGCTGCAGACCACCAGTCCTGGGAACTCTCCCAGCAGATGTCCTGGTTTTGGATTGGTCAGAGAAGTTCCTATATGCCTTCCCTCCATTTCCTCTCATTTTCGAGGTCCTGCTGAAACTCAGGCTTCAACCAGCACTAATGAGTCTGGTGGCACCCGATTGGCCAAGACAAGTTTGGTACTCTCTGCTGCTAACACTTTCGTGCAGCAGGCCATTCGCCTTCCCCTCAGTCACTCACTCCTGACGCTTCTCCATTCAGGGGTGTCTTATCCAGACCTGCAGTCTCTTCACCTCACAGCTTGGCTCTTGAGGAGTTAGAGTTCACTGCTTCTCAGTATTTCGAATAGGTCCTTAAGATTCTGAGGATGGCTAAAAAGCCTAACACAAAGAAGACTTATGCAGCCAAATGGAAAAGATTCTCCATATGGTGTAAGGGCAGGAAGATTAGCCCCTTCTCAGCCTCTGATGCCATCCTTTTGTATTATCTGATTCATCTCCAGGCCTCAAGCTTGAGGCCTTCTTCACTTAAACTGCATTTGGCTGCAATCTCGGTCTGTCTTCCTGTGGGAAAGTCCAAATCTGTATATTCCCAGCCGGTGTTCAAATAGTTTTTTTAAAGGCCTTTTACATCTTCAGCCTCCTGTCAGGGAGCCTGTCCCTCCTTGGAGCCTGAACCTCTGTATTGCCAAGCTCATGGAGTTTCCTTTTGAGCCCATGGCTATGGCCCATCTCAAGTGTGTTACCTGGAAAACAGTTTTCCTGGTAGCCATTACTTCTGCCAGGAGGATTTCAGAGTTGCAAGCACTCTGTACTGAGCCCAACTATATTATCCCCCACATGGTAAGATTGAGTTTAGGACTAATAGGAAGTTCTTACCCGAGGTGGTTTCTGAGTTCCGCCTTAACCAGTCCATTACCCTTCCAGTGTTCTTTGCTAAAAATTCCAGTCCCGGGGAACACAAACTCCGTAGTCTGGATATCAGAAGGGTCCTGTTCCACTACTTGGAGCATACCAAGTAGGTCAGGGGTTCCTCCACTCAACTTTTCCTTACCTTTGATGAAGTGGGTAGAGGAAGACCAGCCACCAAGAGAACCATTTCTTGTGGGATAGTCTTTTGCATTCATTTCTGTTATGACAAAGCTGGCATACAGCCTCCAGAGGGCCTCAGAGCCCACTCTACTAGGGGCACTGCTGCCTCTGTGGCAGCTGCAAGGAACATTCCTTTATTGGACATCTGTAAAGCAGCTACTTGGAAGACTGTACAAACATTCACAAAGCACTACTGCCTGGATGTACAGCCAAATTTGGAAGGGTGGTGTTGCAGAGCCTCTTTCCTAAGTAGGTTATCTGCCCTCCTCCCAACTACACTGCTACGTAGTCTGCTTTATGTTACTGATGCTAAACGACCCCTGGGGTGAGAAGAAATGATTACTCAACATAGTAATCTTCTTTCTTCCAAAGTGTCCTTTAGCATCAGTAAGCTTCCACCCTTCCTCCCGTGACAAACAACAGAGGTCTCTGCCTTTGTCTTCTCCCCAATTTGCTGTGTTTTTACTTTCAACTTCGTTTTAAGCAGAGTTTTTCTTATTATGAGGCATGTTTTTGCATTCTTTTTAATTTCTGTTGGTTCATAACTCTGGGCATGTGCCCATTTGTCTTCAAAAAAATTCTGGTGCCTTCTCAGGCACTCTCTCCTCAGCACACCCCCAAGCTCTTATCTGAATTTCTGATGTTAATTAATTAATTAGCATAAATCACACCTCTGGGACAGTACTACCTGGTCAGCTGCTTTATGTTACTGATGCTAAAGGACACCTTGCAAGAAAGAAGATTACTATGGTGAGTATTTTTTTTTCCCTGCTTCCTACTGTTGAACCCTCTTCCAGTATACCCTAGCATCCTGTTAACCTTGCTGAAGGTCTTATTACACTGGCTAGTTTGTTTATGGGAGTCACTGATGATGACCGCTAGGTCCCTTTCCTCTGATGTGTCCAGCTGAACCCCTACCATCCAGTGCTCTGTTCTGGGGTTTTTGTTCTCTTGAAACAGAAACAGAATTTGTTGGCAGAAAAGGACTGGTAAATTAGGCCTGGTGGTGCTGAGGGTTGAGGCGCTGGATGCCACACCTCGCGCCACGCTGGTGACCTGAGTTCGGGAACAGACTCGGGTTGCTCGGGGTCGGCAGGGGTTGGGAAGGATCAGGCATCCACAGACAGTTCTCCTTCCCCAGGGGAGGGGGGTTAGCACAGCATGCTGTTGCCTGACACCCAGCAGTGGCTGGGTGTCAGCACAGGCCTGCTGCCAGAATGGGGAGGGCCCACATTCAGGGCATAAGGCTGCCTCTGTGGAGCCGTAGCCCGGCCACTCCTCCCATTGCGTGATCGTGGTCTGGGGGACATAGGAAAAACAGAGCTGGCAGGCTCCATGATTGTGTGGCTGCCTCCACGCTGGGACCGGAGAGAAGAGCCCCTTCGTGGGAGGTGCCAGAGCCACCTGCCAGCTCCACAAAACAAAAAAAAAAGAAAAGGAAAGGACTGGTAGGCCCACCTAGTCTGCCTTGTTTCCCTACCTGTTACTACTCCCTGTACCCTGTATGATCACAAGTATCACTCCCTCCCTTTCCTTTACCTATTATGCCCTATATGTCTATCCCATGCGTGTTTGAAGCTCATAATTGTCTTTGCCGACACCACCTCTTCTGGCAGGCTGTTCCAGGTATCCACCACCCTTTCTGTGAAGAAGTAATTCCTCATATCGCTCTTAAACTTCTCCATCATGCTTCATAGCATTCCCTTGTGTTCTAGTGTTCCTTTTCCTCTGAAAGAGACTCCTCTCCAGCACTTTGTTCACCACTGTGAGGTACTTATAGGTCTCAATTGTGTCCCCTCTCCCTCTCCTCAACTCCAGGGAGTACATGATGAGCTCCTGCAGCCTCTCCTCATATGGTTTTTGTGCAACCCTGCACCATTTTAGTAGACCATACTCCCGGGTCAGTCTCCTTGTGGAGGTGCGACCTCAGGAACCGGACATGGTACTCTAGGTGGGGTCTCACTAGTGAGTGATACATTGGCAACGTTATCTCTTGTCTTCTACTAGAAATCTCCCTCTCTGTACACCCCAACATCTGGTTAACCTTGCCCACTGCCTTGTCACACTGCTATGCTACCTTGAGTGCATCACATTGTACTTCTTGGCACTGAAATTCAGTTGCCAGACTTTGGACAAATTTTCCAGCCTTTTCAGGTCTCTCTGCAATTCCCTCATCTCCTCCACGTTGTCATATCTACCACAGAGTTTAGTGTTATCTGTGAATAAACATAACCTGCCCTGGATTACCTCTCCCATGTTGCTGATGAACATATTGAAGAGAACTGGGCCCAGAACAGATCCTTGTGGTACTTCGCTGGTGACCTCTCTTTCCACTGATCTGATCCTGTTCTCCATCATTCTCCGCTGCCTCCCCTCCAGCCAACTTCCTACCCACTTTACTATTTCTCTATCTGTACCCTGATCCCCCATCGTCTTCAGCAGCCTTCATTGTGACAGTGAGTCGAATGCCTTGCTGAAGTCGAAGTATAGTAAGCCTGCTGCTTGCCCATTGTCAACACCCTGGTTACCCAATCAGAGAATACTACTATATAAGGTTGGTCAAACAAGATCTACACGCCACAAAACCATGCTGCTTACTATCCCGAAGCCCATTGTTCTCCATGTACTAGGTCCTCTTTGACTAATGCCACTATCAGTTTCCTTACCACAGAGGTAAGACTGGCAGGTCTATAGTTTCCTGGCTGCTCCTTGTCCCCTCCCTTGTGTAGTGGAACTACATCCACAATCCTCCAGTCCTTGTGAACCACCCTTTGCTGCAAAGAACTGTTGAATAGCCCCGCCAGAGGTTCAGCTAACACTGATGCCAGTTTGCATACCATCGGGCCCCAGGGCCTTATTTACCTTCAGGGCTTCTAGCTCTTTTCTGACATTTTCGCTAGTATGCTTCTGCAGACTCATTTCAGGGACCCTTCTGTCAGTTGCTATAATGCTGCTGTCTGGCAAGGGCCCGCTGTTCCCCATAGTGAGTACCAAACAGAAGTATTCATTCTGCATGGATTCTTTCTGCTCATCTTCCTCTATTACCCTACTCCCCTCCTTTAGCCTGACAATCCCCCCTCCCATCTTCCTTTATTTTTCCTTGTATATCTAAAAAAAAAAAAATAATTCCCCTCCCTTGACCCCCTCCGCGGTACGTAGTTCTGTGTCTGCCTTTGCAAACTTGACTGCCCTTTTGGCCTGTCTAGTTTTTCCCACAATGATGTCCATTCCTTATTCACCTGTTTTTCTTTGTACTTTATAAAGGCTTTCTTTTTGGAACTCACTGCTTCCCCTGTCCTTTTGATAGAACCAAAGTGGTCTGTTTTACTGTACATGTTTCTCTTGATAACTATTCTTGTGCGTGTTTTAATTGCCACAAGAATGGCACATGTTATGGTCCACCATCTTTCTTCTACTTCCCCAATGCTGTCCACCCCAGCTAACCTGTCCAAGACTAGTTTCCTCATTTCTTTGATATTAGCCCTTCTGAAGTCTACTATCTCAGCCTTAGATGAGTACTTTCTAGTACCCAGGGTAAACTCAAACCATAAAGTATTGATATGTCTGTGATACAGACCTCTAAATTTCCCCTTACTGTTCAAATGTGTTGTGGTATGTCCTTTGTCCTCTACAAGATGTATTCTCAGACACTGCTGCTTGCTGCTAATGTCTCCCCTTACTCATATATTTGTTTGTTTATGCCGACAAGGATCCTTTGTAAAAGAGCTTTTAGCTCAAAGGTTGTAATCCCGATTTATAAATAAATAAAATAAAAAATAGTATTGTGGTCACTGGACCCCAGTGGTTCCCCAGCCTGCACTCCATCTACTTTTTCCAAGCTGGTGAGTGCCGCATCGAGAATGGTTGATTGTCTAGTGGTTTCCCTGACCTGCTGCACCAGCATGCAGTCCTATAAAATATCAAGCAGGGCCTGGCTTCTAACATTCCTGGCTGCTTGGATGGCCCAGTCGATGCCTGGCAGGTCTTCAGGCAGGCTGAGATCTCCTTCTACAACCGCCCTTTTTGCTGCTCCTTTTCTACTTCCGCTCCTAGCTACCTATCTCCCTCCTCTCCCTGCCTTGGTGGCCTATAAACCACCCCAATTGAAGTTTTCTACCTGATGGCTCTGTGAGCTGTACCCACAGTGATTCTACCTTCTCTTTCCCTCCAATGTATGCATCCTGTACTGATTCTAGTCTATCTGTGATGTAAATGGCCACCCCTCCATCTCTACCCTTCCTTCTGTCGTGCCTATATAAGGAGTATCCAGGGATTGCCAGGTCCCAGTTGTTGTTCTCATTTACCCCAGTTTCTGTAACGGCCACTGAGTCCAGCCCAGAGTCTGCCATCAGTGCTTGGAGTTGACAAATTTTATTACCCAGACTCCTGGCATCGAGGCACACTATCCACCATCTTACACTCTCACCCTCTTGGTTCTTGAATGACTTTCCCGTTATAGTTCCTTGATATCCTAGGTGTCTGGTGTTTTTCCTTCTTTTGCCGGTCTATTTGATCTTCAGTCCTCTGAACTCTTTCCACTCTGCTACTACTTCTTGTACATCTTGTCCCCATCCCTGGAGGATTCCTGTCTAGGTTCCCCATTTCCCCTCCCTCAACTGTGGAATCCCTAGCCCCAGCTTGTCCACAATTAGTTTTAACTGGCAATGTAGACATAAAACCTGTGCCCTAATATACTAGTCCCCACCCTTGTAAGGTGAAGGCCATCACCTTTGAAGAGCCTCCTGCCCAAGGAGCCCCCTAGTCCCTCACAAAGTGGTACCCCTGTTCCTGACACCACCCTTATAACTACCCATTGAACTCCTTGATCTCCTCCTTCCTTACTCTATCCTCCCCCTTCTCCCTATGTCAGGCAGGGAGGATCTCAGAAAAGGCCAGGGAAGCTGAGTGCTTCTTCATTCTGTCCCCCAGCCTCTGGAAGTCCTGCTTCACTGTCTCCACAGGACGGTTTGCCACATCACTGGTTCCAAGGTATACCAGCAATCCCTGCTCCCTCCCCCTCTTCCACTATTCTCGCTCAGTCTCAGACGGCTGATGCTCCAGGCAGGCATCTGACCATCCCTATCCCCATTTCTGCACTGTCTATCACCTTCTCTGCGCCTCTAACCATAGAGTCCTCTATCAACAGAATCCACCTTACTGAATTTTGCCTGCTCTTGCTCCTCTCAAGTGTCACCTTGTCTCCTTTCCCCTCACCACCAACTGTCCTGATCCCCCTTTGTTAGTCAGGCACCTGTACCTCTTCCAGGGGTGCAAAGCAATTTACCATTGGTATGTCTTGGGTATGGCTGACTGTTGCTCAGTTACCCCTTCCACCCAGTCTTCTCCCGCTCTCCTTCCCCACCAAACTCCCCTCTCCAAGCCAGTGGTTATTTGGGGTATTTTGGGTAGTGGGGGTGAGGGGTGTGGGCACCAGCTTAGTTGAAGTCACAGCTGGGATAGTTCTTCCCTTGCTGCTGCCAACTGAGCATGTAGCTCCCAGAACGTCCTACATACTAGGCAGTGTCCCCGTCTCCAAAGCACAGCCCTGGTGATAAGTACCCTACAATCCCCACAGGTGACTACATCCCACACACCCTGTGCTCCATTCTAGCCTGCTGAGTGTTTATAAAACTGCCTGAGTTACTCAATGATATTTTGGTGGGTAATATGTGAAGTAAACTACTTGGTCTGGTTGAGGAAACTAGCGCTGTTCAGGCTTTAAAAACAGGATGGGAGAGAGAGAGAGAACAGCACTGATGGTTATTCAGCATGAGGAGGGGTGACATTCTGACTGATAAACTTAGAGGTGTGTCCATATTCAAATTGGGTATAGTTACTGCTATGCAGCAGTCAGGGCGAACAAGATGGACTCTGTGATCCTTTAATCACCACAGTACTATATTACAGTGTGTATACTCCTCACTGCATGCATATACACAAGAACACACAAGAACACACAGGGACAGACACACACCCTTATAACACATATGCACACCTTTCATAGCACAGCTATACATACATGCATACATACATACATGCATACAGCTCACTGCAGCACAAACACACCTCACTATAAGATACACACATACTTTGCCGCTACATGCACACTGACAGCCTCCTCACCAAAAGGCAAACACATGTTGTTGTAACACATACAGATTACACCCCCACCCAAAGTATAAGACAAACAGATCACAGTAACACATAGCATAACAGGAACAATTGCCTATCTCCCAGAAATAGCCTTACAAGGGACTGGGGGGGTGGTAATGATCATGGATTTCTACCCCGTAAACTAGGGTACGGCCAGCTGTAACAGAACTGCACATATAATATCTTTACCTACCATGTTGCTCTGACTTTGGTATAAATGGTGAATCGTGTCATAGCTGAACTGCTTCAGAATCATTCTGGAGAGCAGCACAGCGAGGCCTTGCACAAACTACAAGATGCTGTACTTCCACCCTTTGTCTCAGACCAGTTCATTCTGTCTGTCACAATGAGCTACATTTTGTGGTTAAGCTGTGGACTAATATGGTTTTGTGTTGGCTCTCTTACCCTCAGAAGTAACATACGATGAGTGGTCCTTTCACCTGCTGCCCGTGGATGATGATATAATCAGCATGGAACTGCCAGAGTTCTTTCTAGATTACTTTCTGGTGAGCACATATGTTTTATGCATGTTGTTCTTGCTGAGAATTGTTCTGTGTTTAATTTCTGCTTTTTTTTGTAATTAAAAATTTAATTGAATGAATTCAATTGAATTACAATAAAATTTGCAAGTTTTAAAGAGATTTTGTTGTCTGCAGTGAAAAAAATTAAAGCTGTTATCAGTAGAACTCAGATACACACAAAGTCTCAAAACTCTGAATTTCAGATGGAGAATGATCATTAGATTTTTAAGACATCTGTAATTACCCATCGCTATAAGGGCCCACCTACAAATACATGTTGGTAACAACAGGCAGTATGGAGTGGAGAAGGGGAGAGATCAACATCTGCAGGGACTGTGGGGTGCTAATCTCCCGGGCTGCGTTCTGGAGGGTGGGACACTGCACCATTTGTAAGAGATTCATGGAGTTCCAGACACAGCTAGTTGCAGCATGCAAGGCACTATCTGTGCTGTGTCATCACCTGGGCTAATAGCCACAGACACACCCCAACTCCCCCAGAGGCCCACTGGCCTGGGGGGTAGGGCTGGAGTGTTGTAAGGAGAGGAAGTGTGGCTGGGGTAGTCACAAGAAAGTCGTCCAAACTCATCAGATCCCAAGTGCAAATCATTTTGCACCACTGGAGGTAGAACAGATACCCAATTCCTACAGGGGGTTATTTTTTAAAACCCTGTGTATTGTTTCTCTTATGCACTGTAAGTTGTAATTGCACATGTATTTTTCTCTTTCCTTGTACTGTTTGTGCCATCTTCATGGCCTGGGTCATGCCTGAAACCGATCCCTGGGACCAGTGTACCTACCTGGTTAAATGAATAAATAAATAAAATCTGAGCCAGTTGGGAAAGGTGAGCAGGATGGCTTGGTGGCACCCAGGGGAAGGGAGAGAACAGGATAAAGGCAACAAGGAGTATCCTAGTAGTAGGGGACTCTGTGATTAGAAAGGTGGAGAAGGTGATGAAGAGTAGGGGAAAGGCGAAGGATGTGGTAGGATGCATTCCAGGAGCATCAACCATCCAGAATATGGATAGGATAGGGAGGATAGTAGAGGAGGGGAAGAGGGAGCTTGAAGTGCTGGTACATTTAGGTACCAGTGATCTGGTAAATTAGTTGAATGAAACAGTGAATTGTAACTTTCAAAGGCTGTGGGACAGGCTGAAGGCACACTCTGTTTCACTGGCCTTTTCTGAGGACCTTCCTGTGTGGGGTAGGGGGTATGGGAAGGATAGGGTATGGAAGGAGGAGGCTGAGGAATTTATTGGGTGGTTGATGGGAGGAGGGGAAGTTTGAGGTCTGCGTAGGTGGACATTTAAACTGAGAGGGGGGAGACTGAGTCTGGAGGAACCACAGAGAGCAGAGAGCAAAAGGTGAACATAGCTAGGACTCCCCTAGAAATGGGGTCTAGGAGCAGTGGGGATGAAAGCATCAAAGCAGGGGTCCATAATAAGCTAAGTTAGGCTGCCGGGGGGGGCTCATAAAGCCAGCAGGGAGCAGGAAAACCAGGACATTAAGGAGAGAGGGGGGAGGACAAAGGGAGAAGAGCTTACACAATAGGGGGAATGGTAATTGGCACAAGCTGGAAGGCAGTCTGCTTAAATGCCAGAAGCCTAGAAAACAAAATTAGTGAGCTTGAGACGATGATAGTAGATGCAGGATTAGACCTCGTAGTCATTAGACTGGGACCTGGCAGTACCAGGGAATATCATGCATAGGAGAGACAGGGGTAAGGGACAAGGAGGTGGGGTAGCCCTGTAGGCATGGAGACAGTAGAGAATGGGTCTATCAGAGGAAGAAATACAGAGACAGAATCCCTGTGGGGACAGTTCACGACAGCATCAGGAAAGACGTGCATGGGGTTGGTCTGTAGACTACCGGGATAGGGAACTAGGGAAAGAAATTAAGAAAGGGGGTGGTCTGCAAGACCCAAGGCAGTAAGGATTCACAGAAGGAGGTCACGTCAAACAAATCTTACAGATTTCTTTGACTGGGAGACTACAAGAATTTTGATCAGGGTGTAGAGTGGACGTGGCCTACCTAGATTTCAGTAAGGCTTTCAGCACCATTCCACATATACTAGTAAGAAAGCTGGATAGCTTGGGATTGTGTCCAAAAGTGGTAAACTGGATAAGAAATTGATTAGGGGATAGGCAAAACAGGGTGGTGGTAAACAGAGTTCACTCCGGAGAAGGGCGGGTGACCTGCGGGGTCCCTCAGGGATCAGTGCTGGGGCCGGTCCTCTATGATGTCTTTATAAGTGACATTGCAGAGGAGCTAGAAGGGAAGGTGTGTCTCTTTGTGGATGACACCAAAATCTGCAATGGGGTGGAAAGAATGAACAGACCTGAGAAAACTTGAGGAGTGGTCGAGGGTATGGCAGCTGGGTTTCAATATGAAAAAGTGCAAAATAATGCACTTAGGGTACAGAAACCCAGGGCGAAGTACAGAATGGGTGGCGTGGTATTGACAACTACCAAGTAGGCAGGAGACCTGGGGTAGTCATATCGGATGAGCTAAAGGTGGCCAGGAAGTGTGACAAGGCAGTAGGGAGAGTGAGTGGGATGCTCGGGTGCATAGGGAGGGGTGTCACCAGCAGAGAGAGAAGGAGGTGGTGTTGCCTCTTTATAGATCACTGGTAAGACCCCACCTAGAGTACTGTGTCCAGTACTGAAGATTACATCTCCGGAAGGACATGGAGTAGAGGAGGTCCAGAGGAAGGCAACTAAAATGGGGTAGGAGTGAACAAAAAGTGTTGAGCAATATAATAACCTCCAGAAATAATATTGCCATCTTGGCATCACAACTGGAATTTATTGAGACATCAAAAAATATTAAAAATAACAGGCTATGCCCGCCTGAAGCGTTTTGGATGTTGAAGCATCCTTTATCAAAGGATGATTCAACATCCGAAATATGTCAGGTGGGCATAGCCTGTTATTTTTAATATGTCGATAAACTCAGTTGTGATGCCAAGATAAGCATGGTGCCCTTCTTTTACTGGAGATTTGTGTGTGCTCAACACTTTTTGTTCACCACTGTTACAGATGTTGTGTTATAGAGCACCACTCCCAGTGCGGATTCCATTTAAGGAGCGAGTAAAATAGTGCAGGGTCTGCATCAAAAGCCCTATGAGGAGAGACTAAAGGACCTCAGTATTTACACCCCGAGACAGAGGAGGGAGAAGGGGGATATGATAGAGACCTTTAAATTCTTCACGGGGGTAAATAAGATACAAGAGGGAGGTGTTTCTCAGAGGGAGAGATGCTCAAGAACAGGAGGACTTGCTATGAAGCTGGAAGGGACAGAGTCAAGAGAGATGTGAAGGAGTAATTTTTCACAGAAAGAGTGGTGGATTCTTGGAACAACCTTCCAGTGGAGGTGGTGGGGTTGAAAACAGTGGTGGTTCAAGAATGCATGGGATAAGCACAAGGGAATCATAGTGGACAGAATGGGGGAAGGAGAAAGAGCGGTAGATTGGTCTCGATCTGGGGAAATGGGCAGACTGGATGGGCCAAGCGGTCCTTATCTGCCATCAAAAGTCTTATGTTTCTGTGGTAGTGATTATGGTGGATCTCAATCTACTGGACATAGATTGGGATATTCTGGCAGCTAAGAGCATCAGAAGTCAGGCCACACTGGATATGTTGCATGACTGCCTGTTGGTGCAGCCAGTCAGGAAACCTACAAGTCAGGCTGCCATTCTTGGTGTGGTACTCACCAGCTTGGAAATAGTAGGTTGAATGTGGGCTGGGGAACCACTGAGGTTCAGTGATCATAACACCATATGATTTGAACTGGCCACAGATATCAGTATACCGCTGTTAAAAGCTGTGATTCTAAATTTCAGACACGTAGATTGATCCGATGAGGGAATTAGTCAAGGGCAAGTTAGTTGGAGTGGCAAAATCAGGGGGGTGGAGGAGAGGTGGGGAGAAATTAAAGGGACCAATTTCAAAGCAACTAAACAATACTTGAGAATGGCTACCAAGGGGAATAGGAACAAAAGGACAATATGGGTCTCTATGAAGGTAAGGGAGGCAGTGAGGGCCAAAAAAGGGGCTTCGTTTGCTACAAGGAGAAACGGGTTGGGGCTTGGAGCAGATGCCAGGTAATGATGAAGGAGGCCAAGAAGGCAGTCAGGTACGCAAAAGCAGACACAGAGCTGCATATTGCAAAGGTGGTCACGGGAGGGGAAACAACAGTTCTTCAGGAGTATAAGGCAAAAAGGAAAATGAGAGGGGGAATTGTAGGGCTGACTGAGGGGGACAGGGTAAAGTAAAGGACGACGAGCAGGAAGCAGTCATTCTAATACGTTCTGACGTGGAACCTTTCCACGAGCATCCGCTCACAGGTTTTATCCAAGAACACAATAAATAAATAAATTAAATGACTACTTCTGCTCAGTATTCACAGTGGAGGATAGCAGGCCTCTGCTGGAAAGTGGCATAAAGACTGGTGCAAGGGGATCCCAGAAATGGGACAAGTGGAAATTACAAGAGAAAGGATTAGAAAAAGACTTGCAGCCCTGAAGATAGACAGAACTCCAGGGCCAGATGAAATGCACCCGAGGGTGCTCAGGGAATCGGCATTACAATTGGCTGAACTCTTGGCAGGGCTGTTAACTAGCTCCCTACAGTCAGTGATGGTTCCAAAACATTGGAGGATAGCAGACATGGTGCCACTCCACAAGGGAGAGGACAACATTGTCTGTGTTGCAGAAACTGGTTTGTTTGGTAACAACTACCATATGGTGCTGCAGGACTTTTGAACTCTGCTGTGAAGTCACAATCCTCTGCTTGTGACATCACATCAAGTTGCTAGGCAAATTAATGGGAAGTCACAAACTGAGGAGTATGTGACTTCTGGGAAGGAAAAGGAATTGGAACAGATGAGGTCCCAGGGGCAAAGAGTCTGTTTCCATATAAATGTTCTCTTCTGGATCCCCTTACCTAGGTCACATCTAGAAAAGAGAGTCAGCTCAGTGTGCTTAACCCACCCTCCAAATTTTAAGTAAATTAAATTATAGTAATTTGTGTGTTTTGGGCGGGGGGGGGGTTAGGGACAGATAGACACAGAGTATTTGACTAGCAGCCATATGTATTCTCGGAGCTAAACTACCTGCCCCAGGTACCCACTGGGCATGACAGGAACTCCAGCAGGACTGCAACTACTAAGGCAAGGATTACAGCCATCATGGCTCCCTGAGTACTTCCTGGTGGGCAAGTACATATTCTTACTAAACAATGGGGCTCTCTCCCACCTTCCATTCAGTCTGCTTCTTCCTTTTATTGCTCTGAAATCTCTTCTCTATGATTTCTGTATTCACTCCTGCAGTTGCTTTTGATGTTGGAATGAGCTCCGTTCTGTCACCTGCCATCCACCACACACACTGACACTAGCACCTCCCCTCTTCCCCAGTTCATCATTCAGTACTCCCTGCTCCTCTTTTTTTATTGTTTTATTGCTCACTGTTTACTGGTCTTTTGCCTGTTCCACAGTTTACTGTATGGCAACTTACTGCATGACAATTTTTATTCTTAAGCGTTCTGAACAGTTGTATATTTTGTTACACTTACTTCCATATTATTGTATTCGTTTTTGTACATAGTACTTTGTTTCTTTTCTGTTATCTCTGCCTTCCACCAGGACGCATCTGCAAGTGAGCCGAAAATCAGCTCAGTGTGAGTTTCCTGGTACTGCATTTGAAATAAATAAAAAAAAATAAAGAAATGTATTAATTAATTAAATACTGTACTACACTTCTTCCCCCTTAAACAAAATGTAGTCTCAGGGCTCCTAGCTATACAGAGATTCATGTATTTTACAGGTAACTGGAACCATCTACAGGAAAACTGTTCCCATAGACTTGCATTGGTTATACAAGAAAATACAGCAATTAGGCCTCTATGGGAAACAATGCAGCCTACAGAAAAACCCAGAAAAAATTGCCCTAGAGTTACAGGGAAAAGGCCAGATCGATCTTGGAGCACTGAAATACCCAACATTAGCATTCCTAACTTTCGGGCCTCGACAGACTATTCAGTACCCAGGAACACGTTTGGGCAATTATTCTGCCCACTGGTAGAACTTGGCAACAGCTAACAAGTCCAGTTGCATAGAGACAGGGGTTCAATTCATGACTTAAAGGCCAAGTCTCTGTGGTGCTCTTCACTGTTTCTCGGGATATCTCTGGGCTAGAGCAACTGCTAGTGGTGAAGCATGAATTCCATTATTATTCAGCATAGTCTCTGGTGGGATTTCACGGGCAGGAGCAAAGTCCTCAGTGTCACTGTCCTTTTCTGGAGTGACGTCTTCTGCTGAATTACCTGGAACCCTTAAAGGTAACAGGTGACCACATGTACTTGAACAAGGCAATGTCCCACACGGACACCATAGGTCTAAGGTCCATGTTTTTTAGACACCACCTAAGGAATCCAAGACGCTTGAGGTGTCTGAAATCCCAAGCCATTGTCCTCTCCGCACGATGGAAGGTCCAAACTGGCTTGATCGACTTGTCATGACCCCTCTGCTGGTGCAGTTGATGTTTTGTTGTGGTACTGAACAGGTCCAGCTTGAGCAGTGCCAAACTGGTACTTGGTTGATGTTTGAGGAACAGTTCAGAGGTGTTCGCTCTATGACAGTGTGAAGAGTGTTTCTGTAAGTGAACAAGAAATGAGGCAGCTTTTGGGTTGCAGGTATTGACTGAGAACCTTGTTTGGTCCAAGCTTTTTTGAATGTTGGTACAGCTCATTCGGCTGCACTGTTTGATGCTGGATGGTAAGGTGGAGACAAAATATGTTGAACCCTATTCCACTTCAAGAACAGTTTGAACTCTCGTGACAAAAACTTTGGAATGTTGTCTGATGCCAGCTACTGTGGCAGTCCATTTTATGCAAAAGATTGTCCCTAGAAGACTTTTCTGTAGTTGTCATACATGTGGTAAGCACTTCAGTCCATTTGGAGTGGATGTTGATCACTACTAAGAATGGCTTTTTGTCCTGTTCTGCATAGCTGACATTGATGCATTCCCAAGATGTGGTAACCCAGAACCAGGGATCCAGAGGTGCAGTTACAGGTTGGTTGTGGACCGCCACACAAGGCGCACGTTGGCTGGCAAGATGCAGGATATCCTGATCAAGTCCTAGCCACTACAGATATCTGTGGGCCGATGTCTTCATCCTAGAGATTCCAGGAGGACTCCTATAAGTTTGGAAGTGACCTCTTTTGAAACTTTGGAGGTATCAAGACTTGAGTGCCCCACAGAACACACCCTTGATCCATGGACAAATGGTCCTTCTTGTCATGGAATGGTCAGGGAGTCTGGTCTCTCATGAAGTGGGGCCCAACCATTTAGGGTAAATGACTGGATCCCATCTTGATTCCTGTGCCACATCCTGTGAAGCAATGGGTACGCTCCTCGATGTGTGAAAGTTGGAACACTGCCCCATCATCTTCTCTCTCCGTTGATCTTTGCACAGCAATCTTGACAGTGCATCTGCATGATCCTGAGAACGTCTGTATTTAATGTCATAGTCATAGGCCAACAGAATCATTGTTCATTGTTGCATCCTCAGTGCTGTAGGAGTTGGTATCACTGCCTTTGGCCGCAGAATGGCCAGTAGAGCCCTGTGATCTGTTAGCAGACTGAATTTATGTCTATAGAGGTAATTAATGAAACTTCTTGACCCTAAAGTTGACAGTGCCACACAGGAGGCTAGTTAAGAAACTAAGCAGCTGGGGGGGGGGGGGCTGTGGAGCCAGAACTAGGTGGAAGCAAGTTCAGAATGTCCTGCTAGCTCCCTGGTGTCCTACAGGGCGAGCTTCAAAGCGAGCATTTCACAGCCTGACTTGACAGATTAGTCCTTTTCTGACAAAAGTCAGTTCTGATGGCCTTCTCTGTGCAGACTGCAGACAAACTGATCCTCACAGGTGCTTGCCAGATGCTTCACTGCAGTGATGTAGTTGGCAGGAGTTTCCCCCTCTTCTTGGTTCTGATGATGAAAATGAAAGCATTCTGCAATGAGAATCAGCTTGGGCTTGAAATGCTGTGAAAGTGTCTCAGTGAGTTGATCATACCACATGTCCATCAGCTTGACAGGTAGGGTTGCCAGCAGTTAGGCTTTTTACCTGATGGTCTAGTTTTTGGGGTTCCTATCCATTTTTTCTAGTTATGCTCTGAGATAGTCATGTTTTTGAGCCATTGAAGTGCTCACATACTGTTAAAACAAATTCTGTCGTATAATTGATTGTTTCAGCTTTGTGTCAAAGTTACAACCAAGTTCTGTTGTCAATAGAGCCCATTCTTTGTAAGAGCAGGCAACCTGGGAGGTATAAAGTATGGCCATTAAGGTGTTTAGCAGCTACAAAAAAGGGACACTGTCAGCTGTTAGCTGATTTTATGTCCCATATAAAATGATACCTACAGCCACCCGCTTTAGAAGCATTCCCTATGTACACGTGCAGCTTGCCTAAAAATGACCATTTAGGGAGGTTTTTGGCAATATTTCTCACATTTATGTGACCCAAGTTAATCCCGAGCAAACCGCTGCTTCAGTTGCTGTACACCTCAACATGGTGCAGAAACTCCTGCAAACTCGTGCGTATATGAGTTTTACATTTTTAACATATCAGGTAAAGCCTTTTCCAATATGTGGGATGTGTCCTGAGCACTAGATAGTCCATAAAATGTTAAAACAAGTGCTCTGAGATGTGTATTTCTCAGTTTGAAAAATAAAGCTGTGATTCTGGGCATGTACTCAAGCCCAACACTAGTCACATAGTATGCAAATTGTGCTTGTGGGAATCAAACACAGGTCCACTGGATTACCAAGCTCATTCACAGCTCGTTAGTAAAACCTCTAGGCTATACTGCCAGCCCCAGCCTTCAATTCCATCCTATCCCAGGTAGCCAACATGTCTTGCTTGGAGCCAGTCGGGGAGTTAGAATTCTTTTGTTTTGAGTACTGTTCCCTCAAATAGGATACCAGTTGACCAACTTCAAAAAAGATTGTTGTTTTGCTATCTTCAGTAGCCTTGACTTTTGCTGGAGGCATAAGTGAGAATTGGCACCCAATCTCTAAAACCTCCTGCCTATATATAGGCCAGGAACTTGCATCTTCAACATTGGTTTTGAAAACGAAAATCCAGAAAAATAAAGTATGTATTGCTTTTGTATTCTAATATTCCCCTCAGTTTAGAGAGCTTACAGGTAATCGTGATCAGATTCAAAAGCAAACATTGCAAGGATTGTAGATTTTATTGTTTTGCCTGTGTCCTGGCTCTTTTTTGGGGTCCTGAAAGCATAGGCAAGAAGTGAGGATTATTACTATATTATTTATTTGTCCCCCAGAGCCACTCGTTGCGGGGTAAGAGTGGTTTCATGCACATTCTGCTCAAGAGAGAACAACGGAGTGAAGCTGAACTGTTCTGGCTCAAGCAGAACACAAGTGAAACCACTCTTATCCCACAATGAGTGGCGATGGGGGATATATAAATATATTATAGATCGAGGTTATTTAATAAAAAAACTCTTCCGGAATGTGCCCATTTCCAGGGTATCTACACGTGAGACACTCTCCACAGAATACGAGTGTCTCACGCGCAGGGGGAAATGAGTGCTCCAGTTGCTTGGGAGTGCCCCTTCTATCTATAATAGTTTTTATTGACCAGGTAAGCACACTAGACAAATAAATGCCTGTTTTCAGGTATGACGTGGGAGGTTACAGGGTTTGCTGGCATACAATTTTAACAGTGAAAAGACAACATCATATGGGTAAAGTAACAATAAAGACTGTAGCAGTTATAGCAGTATATACATGACACAAACATATACCAGCTGGTAGATCAGATGTGGATGCCAGAATGTCTTTTAAGAGGTTGCTTGTATCAGGAAATTCATTACAGTATTGTAAGTATCTGGTATGCCCACAAGACAAATATTCTTGTATTTAAGCTTATTTTCATTCTGTTCCAGTTTTTTCGTCATATAGTTTTCTCTTAGGACCCCTTGTAATATTGCTTCCAGAGCAAGTATTTTGTTGTCCTGTTTAGAAATAGAAATATTACATTCTGGAGACCAGTTTCTCTCAGCCTCCCTTTCTTTAAGGCACTTAATCTCAGTTTACATATCGTCAGTCTTCTGGTCAAGCATTTCAAAGCGCATGTCTCTTGGTCCAGGAAACTATTTTGTTATTATGAGTGAGAGGGTGGCTGTTGCTCCATTGGAGAAGACTGCAGCTGGGGAGGTATGTTGAAGTCTGTATTTGCTTCTGTAAAGACACTGCTAGGCTCCGGTGTTTTGAGTTTCTCAGCGGGAGCAGTAAATGCCTTAGCCTGCAGGGTAGTAGGTGCTGTCATGCCACTCACCGCACGTCCACTCCCCGGGCTGTTTTTTACTGGATGAAGCTGCTGATCCAGTGGCAGGGACCTGCAGCAAAGCGGACGATTGCTCGATGGATGACATCTTGCATTAGTCTGTGCTACGAGTTGGTGGGCAAGGAGTCTCCCAAAGGGATAAGAGCTCATTCTACCTGCCATACCGCTGCATTGGTGGCTGCTTCCAGGGATATCGCTATCCAGGAAATCTGTCAGGCTGCTACCTGGAAGACAGCAAACACCTTCATTACCCACTACCACAATGACCTTGAGTCACGCCGGGATGCTGGTTTTGGGGCCTCAGTTCTCCAATCTCTGTTTCCCAAGTAGGGGGTGTGCACTTGCCTCCCTCCTCCCGGAGAACTGCTAGAGTCTGCCAATAAGTGTGGATGAACAACATATCCACAATCCTAGAAAACAGGTTACTCACCTGTAACAGTAGTTATAGGTTGTTCATCCACAGACCCACCCGATCTCCCCGGCTGCGGACGCTGACAAACCTAGCTTCCAGCAGGCTAAGATCTGGCATGTGTGGGCGGAGCCGAGGGTTATACCACCCGGGTGGGTGGCAGGAGCCAGCTTGAAGACTTTCGACTGATTTAAAGGAAAAAGGGAACTCTGCCAATAAGTGTGGATGAACAACATATACCACTGCTAGGACTACTGTTACAGGTGAGTAACTTGTTTTTCTAGGATCGTAAATATGTTGTTCATCCACACTCTTTGGCAGGTACCTTGCTGCTCTAAGAAGTGCTGGAAGTCTTCAAGCTGGCTCCTCCCACCCACCCAGGTGGTATAACCCTCAGCTCCACCCTATGACATCAGATCTTCCTTTCTGCTGGAAGATTCAGGTTGCCTCCCTCGTGCTCACGTATTTTGTAGGCCCTGGCTCTAAACTTTTCGGTTATTCTGAAAATTCGTCTAGTTTGCATTCACGATCGCGACTTTGATTCTTCGACAATGTATGACAAATCTTCCCCCGGATTTCGTCGGTGCCCCTGCGGCCAGAAAATGTGCACCGTTCCCCACACCGCATGCGTTTACTGCCTTGGTGTTGACCATGACACCTCGAAATGCGATATGTGTCTCGCTTTCCATCCTAACATCCTCGATGGCCGTCTCGCATGCTTGAAGTTGGGGAGGCCAGAGAAATGTAACATTCCGGTGAAATCCAAGGAGGCTCAGTGCACGGTTTCCGCGGCTGCGGGATCTGCCGAGCAATTGGAACGCATACAAACATTCGGAAGAGGAAGCAGCTCAGGCTGCAGAAACTACTCGGAGCTTCTTCGTTCCACTCAACCTGGGCTCCACCTTCTAGGGTTCCTTCCGAGAGTTGTGCCAGTCTCTCCCGACCAAGGGAGAGGGTCCTGTGGGCACACACTCCTCTCGATCCCGTAAGCGGGAGAAGACTCCGGGATTGTCTCCGTCCTGACGGAGCCGCTCTTGTGAGTGGAGGAGAGATCTTGGTCCCAGCTGTTTCGACTTCCGTTGAGATTGCTTCTTCAGCCGCTGGCTTTTCAGCTTTGCCGTCTGGTCAGTCAACCGAACTGTCGATCGACTATGTAGAGATCGTCATCAATCCAATCGATCCTTTATCGCTGACTCCGGTCCGATGATTCTCTCGATCGAACTCTGATTCTTACTTTCCCTGACAAGGAGACCGAGCCTACTGGGACTGAAAGACCGAGGAAGAGCCATAAACGCTCTAAAAAGAGGCGACGCCATTGGTCGTGCTCATCCTCCTCAGATGAGGAGAGGCTGCAGCGGTAACTGCGTCAGTGCTACGAGGACCTCATGTGGCAGTGGCTGATTTTGAATGGGGCACAAGCCGACTCCAGCTACCACCCCGACTGTTACTTGGCTTTCGCCTCCTAGGCCAAAGCCGACTCCTTCGTGTGCCGATCAAGTCAGTTCCCCTGCTCACTGAGATGGCGAAATCTCCAGCTCAGCCTAAAATGGTCTCTCCACCAATCTTGGTGGAACCGCCACCCAAGCAGCCTGTGGGAAGGGCTCCTTCCAAGGAAGATAGGCCGGACACCGGGCTCCCCCGGTGTTTGTTAGTCACTGTCACCCTGGACCGCCCTTGGCAGGTCGAAGGTGACCTGGGCAGTCGACCGTTATATCAGGATTCCTTGGATTCGGATATCACCGGCCTGCATTCTCATCCTGGGAATGACGAATCAGCCATTGGATTAGAGACAGAGGAAGGTCCCTTGTCTTTTCAGGGCATTCTTCACCTCATCTCAGAGTCCACAGGGATGCCCCTGGAGCCTATCCAGAAAAAGGTGAAGTACCCTCTCACAGACATCCTCAAGAGAGGGGATACCCCAACGGAGGCCTTTTCTGTGGCTGAGGCCATTGTTGGCCCGGCCTTAAAACTGTGGTAGCACCCTGCCTCTTGTCCAGCTCCATCTGCCCTCATGGCCTGCAAGCATGCGGTTCCCATGGGGTCCCTTGCGGGGTTCACAGAGCACCCTTCGGCCGAGAACCTGGTGGCCACCTCTGTTTTTAGGCTACTGGCAGTTCTGTCAACACTGACTGACCTCCTGATAAAAAGTCCAAGATTTTGGACCATTCAGCCAGGAAGGTCTATGCAGCTTCTTCCTTGAGCCTTGGTCAGGTGAGTTCAGCCGTCGTCATGACACACTTCTCCCACGCCCTTCTAGGGTCTTTAGATGAAGTCCTCCCACATCTCCTCATAGACATGCAGACCATGGGTCAAGCAGGTCCGGGATCAGGGCCGTGCTGTTGCCAAACAGCAGCTTCAGATAGCCCTGGACATTGGGGATTCTTGTGCCCGTTCGATGGCAGCTGCAGTAGCCTCTCGTCGCAGGGCTTGGCTGAGGCTCTCCTCCTTCCCAGTGGATACTCAGGACAAATTAGCTGATGTGCCCTTCCTAGGGGCCGACCTGTTCAGCCCAGGAGTGGCTGGTCACCTTCAGTGCATTGAGCTGTCCAGTGCCACCTTGGATGCTACTTCTGCCAAGGGTATTTCGGGCAAGAACCAGTAGAAGAAAAAGAAGTCTTTTCGGCATTCTTCCCCTGCGGCTCAGCAGTCCTCCTTTCAAGGGGGACAGCAGCATCAGCAGCAGCAGGCTCAAGCTTGGCACCCCTGGCCTGAGCCCGGGCCCTCCCAGGCCCATAAAGGAGGCCGAGGTTCTGGTTCTGGATCCTGTATACCCTAGAGCAAAGGAGGGAGAGAAGTGATATGATTGAAACATTCAAACACCTTAAGGGCATTAACAAGGTGAAAGAGTCTAACATGTTTCAATATAAGAAAAATAGCAGGACAAAAGGACATAGCATGAGATTAGAGGGAGGCCGATTAAGGGGTAATGTGGGGAAGTTCTTTTTCACAGAAAGGGTGGCGGATGCATGGAACGGCTTACCTCAGGAAGTGGTGAATATGAATACAGTGCAGGGCTTCAAACAGGCATGGGACATGCATAAGGGAGCAATACAGATGAGTATGAATAGATAGGCCATTGACAGAGCAAAGGCTGATGGCACATTCATAAGGTAGAAAAAATTGGCAGACTGGATGGGCCTTGCAGTCCTTATCTGCTGTCAACTTCTATGTTTCTATGTTTCTCCTCCTCCAAGCCTGCTCAGTGATGGAGCAGGGGCCGCCAACCCCTCTCCCTCACTCCAGCTCTGGGTCCTCCCGTGGGGGGCCGCACCACCACTTCCTTTCCGCCTGGTCCTCTGTCACTTCGGACGGGTGGGTCCTTGAAGTAGTCAGCCAGGGACTACCTCTGGAATTCGAGCAGTACCCTCCAAGCCGAGCCCGCACCCCTCGGGAGGAAAGAGTATCCACTCAGACTCAGTCGGCTCTCCGAGATGACATTGCTCAGCTCCTCCTTATGGCGGATCCTCCAGCAGACCCAGGCTTTGTCTCCAGGTACCTCCTGGTGCCCAAGCGGACGGGGGGCTGGTGCCCCATTCTAGATTTGCATGACCTGAATCAATATCTCAGGTCACGGACCTTTCGGATTGTCACTCTGTCCCAGATCGTACCATCCTTGGAGCGAAACATGTTGTTCTGTTCACTACATCCGCAGAATGCGTTCTTTCACGTCCCAATCCATCTGTCCCATCAGCGGTTCCTCTGCTTCAGGGTCGAAGAGACCCTGTACGAGTTCCGAGCCATGCAGTTCGGCCTGTCATTGGCCCCACGGGTCTTCAGCAAATGCTTTGCAGTGGTGGCGGCCCATCTCAGGCATCGGAGGGCTCAGGATTTATCCTTATCTCGACAATTGGCTCCTAGCAGGTTCCACCCTACAGGAGGTGGAGAGGTCCAGGGACCTGGCCCTCCAGACCTGCTCCCAACTCAGTCTCCTGATCAATGAGGCCAAGTCAGAACTCATGCCTTGCCAGGTGATAGGCTTCATCGGGGCAGTGCTCGACTCGTCAAGCCAGAGCTCGGCTCCCGGTGGACAGGGCGGAGGTTCTCTCCTTCTTTGCCCAGTCATTTCTGGTTGGGCAATTGCGCTCTGCACGGGACTTTCTGCGCCTTCTGGGTTACATGGCGGCATGCACCTCAGTGGTCCATTGGGCCCGGTTGCACATGCACTCCCTCCAGTGGGAACTGGCCTCCCAATGGACTCAGCGCCATGGTCATTTTGACCAGCTGAACACTGTAACCCAGAAGATGTGGGACACTCTCTGCTGGTGGACCGCCCCCAGACCGGTTGTAGGAAGGGATTCTGTTTGTCTGCCCCGAGCTGATGGTCGTCCTTACGACCGATGCCTCTCTCATGGGCTGGGGAGCCCACATGAGGGAACAAAAGGGCCCACGGGCTCTGCATCCCCGAGGAGTCCCGATGCCACATCAACCTGTTGGAGCTCAGAGCAGTCAGACTGGCACTGTCAGCTTTCGATCTTCAGCTCCGGGGTCAAGTGGTTCAAGTCCAGACGCACAATACCACGACCACGTACTACCTCAACAGACAGGGCGGCACGCACTCCCGTCTGCTGTGCAGGGAGGCGCTTCGCATCTGGACCCCTCGTGAGCCGTCTGGAGGCAGATCTCCTAGCCATCCATGTGGCAGGAGCCTCAAACCATCTGGCGGATGCCCTCAGCTGCCTAGGCGAGACATCCCACAAGTGGTCTCTCCATCCAGAGGTAGCTTACAATGTGTTCTCCCATTGGGGCAAACCACTGTAGGACCTGTTTGCCTCCAGGGAAAACACCAAGCTGAGGCTGTTCCATGCCGCCCCTCTCAGCGGGGCTCGCTGCAGGGGGATGCCTTCTCGAGGCCGTGGAGCACAGGCCTCCTCTACGTCTTTCCTCCATTTCCCTTGATCCACAAGGTGCTCCTCAAGGTGAGGAGGAAGAAGGTGAAGGTGATCCTGGTAGCCCCAGATGGGCCGCCCAAGTTCTTGTATCCAGATCTCCTCAGCCTCAGCTGCAGGCCCCCAGAGTGGCTTTGCACACGCCTGGACCTGATCTCTCTCAATCAGGGGAAGGTATACCATTCGGATCTTCAATCCCTGCACCTCACAGCCTGGTACATGAGTGGCTAGAGTTCCAGGCTTTGGGTCTTTCCAAGGACGTCCTCACCAAGGTGGAGGCATCCAGAAAGGAATCAACCAGGAAATGTTACGCCTTCAAATGGAAAAGATTTTCCATTTGATGTCAGGGCAAGGGCCTGGACCCTCTGTCCTGTCCGGTGGCTAACATTCTCGACTACATTTGGTCTCTCTCCAAAGGGGGTCTTCAGTCATTGACCCTTAGGGTGCACCTCGCAGCCATCTGTGTTTACCGGGCATGGGCTGGTCAGCTGTCGGTGGTGTAGGAGACAGTGGTCAGGCGCTTTTTCAAAGGTCTGAATCACATATCCCCTCCGGTGCGTGAACTTCCACCTCGTGGGATCTTCTGCCGGTACTGGCAAAGCTCATGGGCAAGCCATTCGAACCAATGCACAAGTATGCCTTGTCACACTTGTCGTGGAAAACTGCCTTCCTGGTGGCTATCACATCTGCCAGAAGGACAGGGGAGCTCCAGGTGCATTCAGTGGACTCCCCTTATCTGGTTTTCCACAGGGACAAGGTTATCCTACGCCCCCATATGAAATTCCTTCCGAAGGTGGTGTCAGAGTTTCACCTTAACCAGGTATTAACTCTGATGGTTTACTACCCTGACTACACCTCAGAGGCCGCGTACAGGCTCCATACTTTGGACCTGAGATGTGCTCTCTCCTATTACAAGGAGAGAACGGCGGAAATTCGGGGAGAGGTTCGCCAGCTGTTTGTCACCTACGCTGAAACCGCTTCTGGCAGACCTGCAGCAAAATGGACTATTGCATGGTGGACCACATTGTGCATCAGTCTGTGCTAGGAGTTGGCAGGCAAGGAGCCTCCCGATAAGAGCTCATTCTAACTGCCATACCGCTGCATTGGTGGCTGCTTCCTGGGACATCCGTATCCAGGAAATCTGTCTGGCTGCTACCTGGAAGTCCGCAAACACCTTTATTACCCATTACCAAATCGACCTTGAGTCACACCGCGATGCTGGTTTTGGGGCCTTGGTTCTCCAATCTCTGTTCCCTAAGTAGGGGGTGTGTGCCTAGCCTCCCTCCTCCCGGAGAACTGCTAGGAGTCTGCCAAAGAGTGTGGATGAACAACATATCCACAATCCTAGAAAAACAGGTTACTCACCTGTAACAGTAGATCTTACTTCGAGAGGGCTCTTGCAGTAGGTAAATTATATAGACTGACGCCGCCGCGGCAGGACCCCACGGAAAATTTCTAGCTAGCAGTCCCTGGCGAGGGACCACCCCCACATCAGGTGACCGGCGTCAGATGACGTCGGTATAAAGGGGCGGTCCCGGATGCCCACCTTCCAGTTCTTTCCCGCCGTCAGCTCGTGCAGCGCCTCGCGATGAAGTTCCTATTGCTCAGTCCTGTTACTTCGTCATTTTTTCCGAAAAGTTTCAGTATTTTGGATTTTGTATTTCTATCGTCAGGTGAACGTCGGTATATGTCGTCCCCTTCAAAAAATAAGTGTGACTCGTGCGGCCCCCAACTGCCTCACAAAGACTGTCACTCCCTCTGCCTTTTCTGTTTAGGCCCCAGCCACGCGGTCGACAAGTGTCCGCACTGTCTTCATTTTAACGCGGCCACCCGCAGACGACGCCAGCAGTCTTCAAGCTCATCTCCTCAAGAAGAAGATGTTCACGATGGAGAAGGAGTTGAGGAAACTGCAGGCGCTGACCTCCTGAAGGGCACAAGAAGCAGGACAAGGAAAGGCACCGGAGAAGGTTTTCCTCCACGACTCTGGCCAGAGTCGCGGGCAGTAACAGCCCTCCGGGATCGGCCAGACGGCAACCTCCAAGGCTTTGAGGAGGCATCGCCCGCCTATTGGTCTCATGTTCGAGCTCACCGGGTGCCTCCAGGCAAAGGAGGCTCCAGCCTCAGTACCGCCGCAGGCTTGTGGCCTACTGGTGTGGGCACCTCCCATAAGCCGGACGTCGGCTCCTCCGTCTGCCGGGAGAAGGCCACTAAGACGCCCGACCCTTCAGGGCGGCGCACGGCAGTGTCCCTGTCGGACCGGGCCTCTTCTCATCCTTGGTCTGTCTCCAACAAGAGACCCCCGAAGTCGGACGCCGGCTCCTCTGGTGTCCGCCGGGATTCGGCCCCTAAGTGATCGTCGGCTCCTCCGGCGTCTGCCGAACCTCGGAGTCGGCAGACCCTGCCGCCTGTCGTACCAGGTTCCCGCAGCCTTCGCTGCCGTCAGAGCCCCGGAGTCCCCCTGCCCGACCCCGGGATTTTTTCTCCTCCGTCCCGGACGAGGCTCGGGATCCTGGGCTACCGTCCGATCCTCTTCCTACAGAGCGGATCTGGCGTCAGCTCCCTGGCGCGGCTCCGACGCGGCACCGGCTCCTCCGGCGCTGGCCCGCCGGCGCGCGTTCCGACACCGCCCCTCCGACACCGGTGGGATATTCTCTTCCATCGGGCCCTCCACCCCACGGGCCTCATCATCGTTGATCCGCCTGGGAGTTCCTGGCTGGGCCGTCTGCTCCGGCAGCTCCTCCAGTGCCTGGGTATCCGCCATCCTATCCGACGCCGGTTTTCCCAGGTCCATAGTATCCTGCGCCGCAGTACCCAGCGCCGACTCCACCGACGCCGCAGTACCCTGCTCCGGTATTCCCGCAGCCGGGTTACGGTTACTCTCCTTACAGATTTCATCCATACAACTATCCCCCTCCTCCTCCACTGCCCCCTAGGCCGCTGGTGGATCTCCATGAGACTCTGGCCTCCTGGTGGGCTGAGGCCAAGGCTCAGCTCACCAAGGAAGTCGAGAGCCGTCTTACGGCGACGGTGCTCCCCCAGACGGCACACTCCCTCTCCGCCTCCGGATTCCCGGGCTCTGCTCTTGGGATCCAGAGAGGGGCAGGACACGCGTTCAGGGATCCCCCCTAAGGAACCCGTTCCTCCCCCTAGACGAGTCAGGGAGTCCTACTCTGCTTTGAATTCTTCCTCTTCTTCTCTCTCGGACTCCTCAGAGGCCTCCGATGGGTGTTCCGAGAAAGACGATGAGCCGCGCTCTCCGTCCAAGCCCCGGCCGAGGACTCCTCCGAAGTCTCCTCCGGAGGATCCTTCCTTCACGGAGTTGCTCAGGAAGATCCAGGAAGTCCATCAGTGGCGTTCCTTAGAGCCAGATCCTCAACGGGTTAAACTCGCCGAACATCTGGACTTGCCCCTTACGGCTTCTACTCTAGTGCCACCCTGGATCGAGCCTCACGCCCACCTTGTTTCCACTATTTGGAAACAACCGTCGGCTTTAGCCCCACTTCCTTGGAAGTCCAACAGGCTATACCAGGCTCCGGAGGGTGTAGACTTTCACCCCAGTGCAGACTCGGTTGTGATTAGCGCCACTCACGGCCGGTCAGCACACCCGAAACATTTGAGCTCGTCTCCCCCAGATAAGGAATCCCACCTTCTGGATCAGTATGGAAGGAAGATCTATGCTTCTTCCACACTGGGGATTAGGGCCCTAAATTATGTAGCACATATGGGGGATTACCAGAAGGCGGTCCTTACCCAGGCGGAATCTAAGATTGACTCCTTGCCTGACTCCCAAGTCAAGCAGGAGTTAGCCGACCTGGTCCGTTCTGCTCGTTCAGCCAGTCGTCATATTCTGAGGATGACCTATGATGCAGTGGACACCGCAGGATGGAGCTCTGCATTCGCCGTAAGTCTTCGACGTCATGCATGGCTCCATGTGTCAGGTCTGGTCCGGAGGTGCAGTCAGCAATCCAAGAAGCACCTTTCAGGGGTTCTGTGCTTTTGTGGTGATGTCAAGGACATCATCACTGATTTGCAGGAGAAGGGGATGGCCCTTAAATCTGTTGATTCAATGTACCGTCCCCATCCCCCACAGCGCCGTCCCTTTCGCAGACGCAGCTGGCCTCAAGCGAAACCTCAGGGAAGGCGGGCCACCAACGTCGGGCCCCCACAGCTGCCAGGCCCCCGCCACCCAAAAAAGCAACGGGTGCCCCAGCTGCGGCGCTGCCTCACACCACCTGACTCCTTCTCTCTCCCACCGCCTCCGGACACCCCGGAGGAACCGGTAGGAGGGAGATTCTCCCTCCACCTTCCGGGTTGGGAGAGGATAACATCGGATTCATGGGTGCTTCAGATCATAGCAGAGGGGCACTCCATAGCAGAAACCTCCACGTCACCCCCCTCTGAACTCCTCTTACTCAAGGGACCATCTTCCTTTGGTCAGGGAAGAAATCTCTGCTCTCCTCGTGAAGTAGGCTATAGAGCCCGTCCCCCCTCACCTCCACGGCACGAGTTACTATTCCCATTTCTTCCTTGTACCAAAGAAGACGGGAGATCTCAGACCCATTCTCGATCTCAGCTCCCTGAACCTATATGTGGAATACAAGAGGTTCAGGATGCTCTCCCTTCAAACCCTCTTGCCCCTGCTTCGGCCGGGCCAATGGCTTTGTGCACTGGATATGCAGGATGCGTACCTGCACATCCCCATTCGCCCTTCTCACCGAAAGTACCTCAGGTTTGCGTTTCAGGGGGACCACTACCAATTCCGGGCGCTCCCTTTTGGTCTTTCCTCGGCTCTCTGAGTCTTTACCAAATGCCTGGCGGTGGTAGCGGCCCACCTGCGTACTTTGGGAGTTCAGGTCTTTCCCTACCTGGACTACTGGCTCCTGGCGGCCCCATCCAGGGAGGAACTCCTGCATTTCGTCTCCCTCACCCAGCAGGTTTTCTCTGGCCTGGGTATCACCATCAGCCATTCCAAGTCTCACCTGGATCCTTCTCAGAGACTCCAGTTCATCGGGGCAATCCTCGATACGACAATGTGCAGGGCCTTCCTGCCTCCGGACAGGGGAGCCTCCCTCCAGTCCCAGATTTCCCTTCTATCAGAATACAGGAGGGTTCCCGGCGAGGTCGGTGCTCCGTCTACTGGGGCTCTTGGCGGCAGCCATCCCGACAGTTCCGCGCGCGCCTCCACATGAGAATCTCTCAGTGGACTCTCCGCTCTCAGTGGGATCAACGAGTAGACGGCCTAGATTTTCTGGTTCTGATCTCCTCGCCGATGCTAAGAGACTTGCAATGGTGGATGGTTCGAGAGAACCTATTCCGGGGGGTCCCCTTTTTTCATCCTCACCCCGATCAGACTCTGACCATGGACGCTCCAGGCGAAGGTTGGGGAGCCCATCTGGGTCCTCACCGAACCCAGGGCCTATGGTCAAAATCGGAGTTAGTTCTCCACATCAACGTGCTTGAGCTTCGAGCAGTGCTGTATGCTCTCCAGGCCCTTCACCAATACATCCTTCCTGGCCACCTTGCTGTACAAATGGACAACATGTGCGTGGTGTGGTACATCAACAAGCAGGGAGGGACGTGGTCCTACCTGCTGTGCAGGGAAGCGATGAGGGTTTGGGAATGGGCAACTCTTCACAACCTTCACCTCATGGCGATCCATGTTCCGGGAGTCGACAACGTCCTGGCAGACAGGCTAAGTCACTCGTCGGCTCTACCACACGAGTGGGAACTGGACGAAAAAGTTCTAAAAAGCATCTTCCAGGTTTGGGGGACTCTTCAGATAGATCTGTTCGCCTCCTCCCAAAACGCAAAGCTTCCAATCTTTTGCTCACTCGCTCCAGAGCAAGACGCTTCCTGGAGCGACGCTCTATCTCTAAGTTGGAAGGACAGATTCGTCTATGCTTTTCCCCCCAATTCCTCTGGTCCCTCGTATGCTTCAGAAACTGGCTTTGGAAGGAGCGAGAATGATTCTGATCGCTCCTTTCTGGCCCAGGCAAATCTGGTTCTCTCTTCTACAACAATACTCGGAGGTTCCTCCTCTTTCTCTTCCATTATCTCCAGGATTGCTGACCCAGGATCAGGGGACCCTGGTCCATCCGGGACCCAAGTCCCTCCAACTTCATGCGTGGCTCCTGCAGACCTAGCTCAATCTCGCTTTGGCATTTCTCCTAAGGTGGCCGAGATCCTGGTGGAGGCTAGGAAACCCTCCACTAGGTCCACCTATGCCATGAAATGGAAAAGATTTTCCATCTGGGCTGCGTCCAGGAATGTGGAGCCCTTTTCCTGTCCTGTCAACATTCTCCTTGACTACATGCGTCATCTTTTCCACCTGGGTCTCAGTCACTCCTCTTTGAAAGTCCATATGGTGGCTATTTCAGCCTACCATATCTCTTTCACTGATAAGACATTTGCCCAACTGGAGGTATCCAAAACTTTTCTCAGAGTGGTCCTTCATCTTAGGCCCCCTGTCCGGACTCCAGCTCATAGAAACATAGAATTTGACGGCAGATAAGGACCGCTTGCCCAACCTAGTCTGCCCATTTTCCTACCTAACAGATAAGCTGCAGATCCTAGTTAACCAACAACTTACTTCCTCCTACCCCCCACTAGGACTGCCTTATGCCTGTCCCATGCATTCTTGAAGTCCCCCACTGTTCTTGACTCCACGACCTCCTCAGGGAGGCTGTTCCATGCATCCACAACCCTCTCAGTGAAAAAATACTTCCTCACATTACCTCTGAGCCGTCCCCCTTCTATCTTCAAATCTCTTTTTCTGGAAGATGCTACCCTCTTGGACTTTAATTCCCTTGAGGTACTCGAAAGTTTCTATCATGTCCCCTCTCTCCCTTCTTTCCTCAAGGGTATACATATTAAGCTCCTTTAGTCTTTCTTCGTATGTCTTCTGGTGCAGACCCTGCACCATTTTGTTGCCTCCTCTGGACAGCCTCCACTCTGTCTATGTCTTTGCGGAGATGGGGTCTCCAGAACTGCACAAGTACTCCAGATGGGGTCTCACCAACTGTCTGTACAGAGGGATAACAACTTCCTGTTTTCTACTATTGATGCCTCTTCCTATGCATCCCAGTATCCCCCCAGCCTTCCTTACTGCCTTCTCACATTGCTTGCCCACCTTTAGGTCATCTGATATAATTACCCCCAGGTCCCTTTCTATTTTTGCTGTTGTCAGTATCTCACCCCCCATTGTGTATGCTTCCCCTGGGTTTTTGTTTCCCAGGTGCATTACCTTGCACTTCTTTGCATTGAATCTGAGCTGCCATACATTTGACCATTCCTCCAACCTTGCCAAGTCCCTTCTCATCCTTTCCACTCCATCTTGTGTATCAACCCTGTTGCAGATCTTTGTGTCATCTGCAAAGAGACATACTTTTCCTTCCAGTTCCTCTGCAATGTCACTTATAAAGACATTAAAAGGACCAGTCCCAGTACTGAACCCTGTGGTACCCGCTAGTAACCTCCTTTCTTCACTGTGTACTCCATTTACTACTACCCTTTGCGTCCTGTTGTCTAGCCAATTTTTATCCAGGCTACCACCTGGGGACCCACCCAAGGCTGGCTATCTTGTGAATTAATCTTTGTGTGGGACTGTATCAAATGCCTTGCTAAAATCTAGGTAGCCATGTCCACAGCCCTCCCTGGTCTACTACTTTGGTCACCCAGTCAAAGAAATCTATTAGATTCGTCTGACACAACCTTCCCATCGTGAATCCATGCTGCCTTGGGTCCTGTGCCCCACTGGCCTCTAGACACTCAACAATTCTTTCCTTCAGAAGTGGTTCCATCATTTTCCCTACCACTGAGGTCAAACTAACCGGTCTGTAGTTTCCTGCCTCTGTCCTGCTCCCACTTTTGTGAAGAGGAATCACATCTGCCCTCCTCCAGTCCTCGGGTACCACCCCATCCTCCCATGATTTGTTAAAGAGGGTAGTCAGCGGTGTCACTAGTTCTACCCTTAGTTCTTTTAGAATTCTTGGGTGAATCCATCAGGCCCCATTGCTTTGTCCACTTTCAATTTTATTAGTTCTTTCATAACCCTTTCTTCTGTAAATGGACTGGTATCGATCCCTGTCTTCGAGTGTTTCTCTTGTTTGGTTTAGGTAACCCCCTCCTCTTCCTTTGTGAATACTGAGCAGAAATATTCATTCAGTATCCCAGCTTTTCACTGTCACCCTCTACCCACATTCCCTCCCTTTATTAAGCTTCAGTATCCCTCCTTTGGTCTTTCTTGGCTCCCTAATGTACCTATAAAGGTCTTATCCCCTTCTTAACAGAATTGGCTATCCTTTCCTCAGTTTGGGCCTTTGCTATTCTGACTGCCTTCCCAGCCTCTTTCTGCTTTAACTGATAAAGTTCTCTGTCCTGCTCCTTCTGTGTTTCTTATATTATAAGCTCCCCTTGGGACTTAAACTTTGTCCTCGAGAAACTTACTCTTCCTCCCTTTGAGCCTGCGGCTTCCGCAGACTTGAAGTTTTTATCGTGGAAGATGCTCTTCTTGGTGGCCATTACTTCTGCTCGCAGAATTTCCGAGCTTCAGGCCCTGATGTGCAAAATCCCTTATCTGATTTTTCACAAAGAACGAGTTGCTCTTCGCACGAATCCTAAGTTTCTCCCGAAGGTAGTAGCGGAATCTACCTTAAATCAGTCAATTGAATTACCTGCCTTTTTCACGCAGTACTCCAACCAAGGAGAACACTTGCTCCACACCATGGATGTTCACAGGATTCTGAGATACTACACCGATAGGACAAAGGATCTCAGAAAGACCGATCAGCTGTTCGTCTCTTTTGCTCACAAAAGAGAAGGCAATGCTGTTTCTAAGCAATGCCTATCAAAATGGTTGGCCCATTGCATCACTTTCTGTTATGACAAGTACAACAAGACCCTACCGGGTCAAGTCAGAGGTCACTCCACTCGTGGAGTAGCAGCCTCTGCAGCTTGTTTCAAGAACGTGTCTGCGGCAGACATCTGTGCTGCCGCCACTTGGACTTCCGTCCATACCTTCACTAAACACTACAGTTTGGACATTGCCTCTTGCCGTAGAGCAGGCGTCGGGTTGAGCGGTCTTGCAAGGCCTCCTTTCTTGAGGCTTGCAAGGTCTCTCTTTTCTACTTCTTGGAGTAGTACCTCCTCCCGGTGCCTTTCTTTTGTTCCAGACTGCTTGGGATTCTGTGCTATATGTAATTATCTACTGTAAGAGCCCTCTCGAAGTAAGATAGTACAGTTACATAAGAACTTACCGTAACAGTAGATCTTCGAGAGAGGCTCTTGCAGTAGGTAATACCTTCCCGCCCTCCATCCCCCTAGGCTTTTTCAGCTCCTTTTCCATTGAGGGAAATATCTGCTTCTCTCTCATCCAGGCCTTCCGGGCCTGTGGCGGGAAAGAACTGGAAGGCGGGCGTCCGGGACCGCCCCTTTATACCGACGTCGTCTGACGCCGGTCACCTGACGTGGGGGCGGTCCCTCGCCAGGGACTGCTAGCTAGAAATTTTTCTGTGGGTAACTGTACTTTCTAGGAGTGGTATATGTTGTTCATCCACACAGACCCACCCGACCTCCCCGTCTGCGGACACACAAACCTAGCTTCCAACGGGCTAAGATCTGGTATCATGGACCGGAGCCAAAGGATATACCACCTGGGTGGGTGGGTGGGAGGAGCCAGCTTGATGACTTCCGGCACTTCTTAAAGCGGCAAGGTACCTGCCAAAGAGTGTGGATGAATAACATATACCACTCCTAGAACTACTGTTACAGGTGAGTAACCTGTTTTTCTTTCCCATCTGTATGCTGACTCAAAATTGCACCTAGGCCTACCTCTGATGCATCAGTCTGTAGCAGAAATTGTTTCTCAAAGTCTGGGCTTCTTAAAACAGGGGCTGAACATAATGCGGCCTTAATGGCTCGAAAAGCCTTGTCACACTCTGGGGTCCATTTCACAGTATCCGGGTACCGTTTCTTTGTGAGTTCAGTGAAGGAAGTAGCTAACTTGACAAAACTGGGAACAAATCTCCGATAATAACCAGCCAGCCTTAAAAATGACCTGACGTGCTTCTTTGTTTTAGGGACAGGGCTGTTAGCTATAGCTTCTATCTTGGAAACTTCTAGCTTAACTTCTCCAATTCCCAAAACATAGCCCAAATATCTGGTTTCCTGCATGCCCGGTGCACACTTGGTAGGATTAATTGTCAGACCTGCCTTTTCGATCGATTGAATAACTGCTCGTAGGTGTTCCAGGTGGCTTTTCCAGTCTAGACTGTACACTACGACATCCAGGTACACAGCACAATAACCAGTGTGAGGGGATAAAATTACATCCATGTACTGCTGGAATGTAGTGGGTGTGCCATGTAAACCAAACCGGCATGGTGGTGAACTGATAGAAACCTATAGGAGTGGCAAATGCAGTTTTATCTCTGGATTCTTTAGCTAGGGGGATTTACCGGTAACCCTTGGTGAAATTGAGGGTACTGATAATACTTAGCACTTTCCAGTCTGTCCACCAACTCTTCTATTCTGGGCATAGGATAACTGTCAAATTCTAACACTTGATTAAGATTTCTAAAATCAAGGCAGATTCCTACACCCCCATCGTTTTTGTTTACAGACACCATTGGTGATGACCAAGCACTTCTCGATTCCTCTGTGATACCCAATTTTTTCATTTTTTGTATTTCCTTAACCACATCTGTTCTTAACCGCTCTGGTAATCTGTATTTCTTTTGTCTAATAGGGCAAGCATTCTTTGTCACTACTACATGCTCGACCCTTTTTTGCTCGGCCTGGTACTGTGGTAAAAGTGTTGTTAAATGTCTTTAGCAAGTTACAAATTTCTGTAGTTTGTTCGGAGGTTGAGCTTTACAGCATCAGCAGTTACAGTTTGTTCCAGTCTGTCATAAGCTACATCAGTATCTTCTTTATGAGTTTCTGGTAAAACTAACAAAACCATTTTTGGTGTTTTTTCAACCCATTTCTTGAGAAGGTTGGCATGGTATATCTTAGTAGGATTTTTCCTATCAGGGGTCTCAATCTCATAGTTAACTGTGCCAGTACGTCGAAGAACTTTATAAGGCCCCTGCTACTTTATTAACAGTTTATTTTCTGTAGTGGGTAACAGTAGTGAGACCTTTTCACCTGGCTCAAAATCTTTTTCTTTTACCCCATGGTCATAATAGACCTTCTACTTGTTTTGGGCCTCTTCCTGATTACTATGGAAGATTTCAACATATTTTGCCAGCTTCTTTCTCAGGGCACACATACAAGATGTAACAGATTGTTTCTGATGGGAGTTATCTTCCCATGTTTCTTTTATTACATCTAGTAGCCCTCTAGGCTGTCTACTATTCGGCATTTCAAATGGTGAAAAACCTGTAGATGCCTGTGGCACTTCTCTGTAAGCAAAAAACAGGTAAGGTGACTTCCGGTGGTGCCATGATTAGGTGAGGAGCCGGGTAGAGGAGCTCACCCTCTGCATCTGTTAAAATCGACTGCAAGACTTCAATATTTAAACTATTTTTGCACTGAAGATAAAAATAACTATTCATGCAGCATTATCAGTGATGATTTCGGGTGCAAATGGGTAAACATAGCAGAATCGCTACCAAATACTCACGGAGGTGGAGGACATGAATGATCAGGGCCTTTCCGATATTGAGCCCCACACCAGACTTACAGCATCACAGGAAGACAAGAAATCTAAAGAGAGAAAAACAAATGCAAGATCCCCCCCCCAGACTGATTCCATTCTTTAAGCCATCACTGAATTTAGGATGGAAATGAGGGACTCTATCCGCGACCTACGTTCTGACTTAGGAGCTTTTCAAGATTGAATGGATGAAGCAGACAAACAGCTCACTTTGTATACCAGCTGCCTGACAAACTGGAGACTACAGTAGCGGCTTTGGCAAAGAAGTAGCTGATGATGTCCCTCCGTCAAGAAGACGTGGAAAATTGGGGCTGAAGAAAAAACATATGCATATACCGCCTGCCGGAGAACAAGGAAGGACAAGATGCTGTAGCATTTTCGTGCTATCTGCTGCGTTTGTTGTTAGACTTGGGCCCTGACTTCCAGCTCGATATAGAAATGAGCCCACCAAGCGCTAGGCCCCAAACCAAATTGGCCAGATGCCAGACCAAGGTCGTTTGTGATACGCTTTCAAAGTTACCAAGTGAAAGAAACTCTTCTCAGTAAGGCCTGGCAAAAGAAAAAGATCATTTTTGGGTCACAAAGGCTGCTCTTTGACAACAACTATGCACCAGCGCCCCAGCATTTAAGACGCAAATATATCCCCTTGTTTCCTCAGTTGAGAGCTCACCAACTGAAGTTCAAAACCCTTTACCTGGCAAAGCTAGTGGTTCATTATCCCACTGGCCAGAGACTGTACACCTCGGCAGCTACATAGATACATAGGCAGTGTCGGCAGATAAGGGCCTATGGCCCACCCAGTCTGCCCATTTGAGCTTGTAAGTTCAGTTTATGTTTTCCTAGAAGTCTGTTGCCCCTTACCCTTGACCTCCAGAATTCCTTTATGTCTATCCCATGCATTCTTAAATCCCGTGATTGTTTCAGCCCCCACCACTTCCTCTGGCAGGGTGTTCCACTTGTCCACCACCCGTTCTGTGAAGAAATTCTTCCTCACGTTTTCTCTGAATCGTCCTCCCTCCAACTTCATCCCATGCCCTCTAGTCCTGGAACATCTTTTTCGCTTAAAAATAGTGTATTCCTGCACCCTGTTCCTCCCTGTAAGATACTTGTATGTCTCTATCATATCCCCTCTCTCCCTCCTCTCCTCCAGGGAGTACATGTTCAGTTCCTTCAACCTGTCCTCATAGGACTTGTGATGCAATCCATGCACCATCTTTGTTGCCCTCCTCTGAACCTTCTCTACCCTGTCTATGTCCTTACGTAGGTATGGTCTCCAGAACTGTACTCCGTACTCCAGGTGGGGCCTCACTAATGTCTTGTATAGTGGAATTATGACCTCCCTTTTCCTGCTGGTGATGCCCCTGCCTATGCATCCCAGCATCCTATTTGCTTTACCCGCTGTCTTGTCACGCTGTTTCCCTACCTTGAGGTCATCAGAGATGATAACCCCAAGATCTCTTTCCCGCTTGGTTCATGCTATATCCTTACCCCCCAACTGATATATTGTGCCAGGGTTTTTGTGCCCCATATGCATTATCTTGCACTTCTTTGCATTGAATTTCAACTGCCAAACCCCTGACCATTCTTCAAGTTTCTGCAGGTCCCTTCTCATTCTGTCTACACCCTCTGGTGTCTACTCTGTTACAGAGCTTTGTGTCATCAGCGAACAGTGAAATTCTGCCTTCTAGGTCCTGCGCAATGTCACTGATGAAGATGTTGAATAGGACCGGTCCCAGCACTGATCCCTGTGGTACCCCACTGGTCACTGTTCCCTCTGTGGAGTGACAGCCATTTACCACCACCTTCTATGTCCTGCCACCCAGCCAGTTACCTACCCACCACACTACTGTCCTGCCCACACCCATATTCCCCAGTTTGTGTAATAGTCTTCTATGTGGCACAGTGTCAAAGGCCTTGCTGAAGTCCAGATAGGCCATGTCTACTGCCATCCCTGATCCACCTCCCTAGTCACCCAGTCAAAAATTCAATGAGGTTGGTCTGACATGACCTCACCCTGGTGAAACCATGCTGCCTTGGGTCCTGTAGTCCATTGACAACCAGATGTTCCACCAATCTCTCTCATTCAGTAGTGCTTCCATGATCTTCCCCACTACCGAGGTGAGGCTGACTGGTCTGTAGTTCCCTGCTTCCTCTTTGTTCCCACTTTTGTATAAGGGGACTATATCTGCTGCCCTCCAGTCTTTGGGTACCTCCCCTGTTTCTAGTGATCGGCTAAACAGGATAGCCAGAGGTTCAGCCACCACCTCTCTTAGTTCTTTAAGGACCCTGGGGTGCACCCCATCTGGCCCCATTGCTTTATCAACTCTCATTACTTCCAGTTCCTTCAGGACCCTTTCTCGTGTAAAGGGACTTGTGTCCATTTCTGTACCATTGTCACCCCTTGTACTCCCTTCAGACCCGTTACCCTCCTCTTCCTCAGTAAAGACTGAGCAGAAATACCTGTTCAGTATGTCAGCTTTACTGTTGTCATCCTCCACGCGGTCCCCATCCTCCCCCTTCAGTCTCACTATCCCTCCCTTTGCCTTTCTTTTTTCACTTATGTACCTGTAAAAGGTTTTGTCCCCTCTACCCACTGATTTTGGAATGTGTTCTTCTGTCTGAGCTTTGGCTTCCCTTACTGACCTCCCTGCCTCCCGTTGTTTCTCCTGGTACTTCTCCCTATCCCCTTCTGCCTGTGTCTTTTTGTATTGCCTGAATGCAATCTTTTTGGCTTTCACTTTCTTTGCTACATTTTTGGAAAACCATAATGGTCTCCTCTTCCTTTTCCTCTTGCTAACCTGCTTAATGCATAAATATGTTGTTCTTGTAATCCCCATTTTAAATACTGCCCACTGTTCCTCAACCCCTGATTCCTGTCCCATTCCCCTTAATGCCTTTTTCAAGTATCTCCCCATTTTCCCAAAGTCTGCCCCCCAAAAATACAGGATATGTGTTTTTGTGTGGTTTGGTTCTGCTCTTTCTGTGATTTCAAACCACAATGACTGGTGGTCACTGTTCTCCAGGTGCTCCCCCACTGTTACCCCCATCACACTGTCCCCGTTTGTGAGCACAAGGTCCAGTATTGCCTTCTGCCGAGTTGGTTCCATGACCAGTTGCTTGAGGAAGGCACCCTGAAGGAGTCCAGGCTAAATCTGCTCTAGTTGATGCTGCTGCTGGGATGCTCCAGTCCACGTCTGGAATATTGAAGTCTCCAACCAGTACTACCTCACCCTTGTCTGCCATCCTTTGGATGGCTAGCATCAGCTCCCTGTCTGTTTCTTCCTCCTGGGCTGGTGGTTTATAGACCACACCTGTGCGGATGGCTGTCCCCATTTTCCTTTCCAGCTTAACCCACAGTATCTCTCCCCCATTTTGTTCCTCCTGGATGTCTGTGGCTCTTATGTCATTTTTCACATACAGTGCCACTCCTCTCTTCCTGCCTGCTCTGTCTCTTCTCAATATGTTGTAGCCAGGTATGGCCATCTCCCAGTCGTGGTTGTCATTACATCAGGTTTCAGTGATGGCCACAATGTCCAGGTCTGACTGCACCATGACAGCCTCCAAATCTTCCATCTTGTTGCTAAGGCTCCTGGCATTTGCACACGTGACTTCCATGATTTGACCTCCTAGACTGTTTCGCTGTTCTACTCCAGCCCTTCCTTGGTTGTCCTTATCCCTGGTTCTCCTTGCTGTCTGCCCTTCTGCTGAATTTTGCCCCTTTCTGCCTATCCACCTCTTGGGGGCTAATTTCCATCTTTTGCACACTGCTTTGTAGAGATAGCCAATCCTCTGGTTCACTGGTTCCACTGCTAGTTGTGGGGGCTGAGCAAGTAGGTACCCTCCTTGCTGGCCTGCCACCACCCCCCCTTTGCTAGTTTAAATGCTTGTCAATGTAGCATTTAAACTTATCATTGAGTGCTTGGATTCCCCTCCAGGATGGATGCAGACTGTCAGGCTTGAACAAACCTCCATCCCTCCAGGTGGGTCCCCAGTCACAGCACCAGTTCTTCAACCATGAGTTAAAGTTCCTGGTGCATGCACTCCTATGCTCTCCCTTGCCTCTCGCAGGTAGTACTTCTGAGAAAGTGACAGAAGTAGCTACTTGCTTGAGACCCCTTCCCAATTTCCTAAACTCTTCCTGAACTTCCTTTGGCTCCCCATTTGCCAGGTCATTAGTACCTAGGTGGATAATGACATCCAGCTCACCCTCCCGTCTTGCCTTCCCAGTGATCCCCAGGATCTTCCTTCCATCCCTCCATGCCGTGGCACCTGGTAGGCACCTCACCTCCCTGTCCTCCCCCTCCTGTGTTCCTAGCTGGATCCCTCTTATGATGGAGTCCCCCACCAGGATTCGCTTCCTCTTCCTCTGGGGTCCACTGCTTTCCCCGCTGAGGTCACCTCCTTGGCTAACCTCCACATCCTTTCCTTCCATTTCTCTGGGTACCTTTATTTGGTTGTCCCCATTTGCCAGTGTGGCATATGAGTTCTTGAGTGGAATAGGATCTGGGATGTGCCTCTGCCTGACCGCTCTAACCCTCCCTGAGCCCACTGTCATCCAAGTGCTCCTCGTTCTCGGCATCCTTTGAGGCAGTTGCATTGGACTGGGTGGTCTCTGGATAGGGGTGATGGTACTCCTTACCCAGTTTACTTCCGCTCTGAGTCTGGCTACCTCATCCCGCAGTCCAGAGAGATGCATGCAGATAGGGCAGCACCTCAGTGTCCAGAAGGTCTGCCTGAATATGGCTGCCCCACAGCCACTGCATTGCACCACTCCCCACATTATACTGCAGTTATACTGCTATTCCACTACTTGTCTGCTACAGAAGCTCTCCTAGTTCCCTTTCTATTAATTTACTGTTCTAAAAATCCTGCCACTGATCCTCAGATAATTTTCTTTAAAAAAAAACCAAAAGAAAGAAAAGAAGCCAATAAATAAATAAATGAGTCAAAACACTTGTGCTGAGGGTGGGCTTCTTCCCCCTTATGCCCCTCCTACTTCTCACCCCTTACTATACCCTGTGTTTAGCTCCTGTCAATCAGATTTAACAGGGCATATAATTAAGAGTTGGGGAAGGGGAAGGGGCGAAAATTTGCAGCAATTAAAGACAGCACAGATATACACCACCACTACGTTTTAAATTTTCAACAGCCCAAAAACAATTCTAAGTAAAGACAACAAAGAAAGTACAGTGTCACTAAAAGCCAACAATCTAAGTTTAAAAGGAAAATAGCAATTACCAGTTACTCTAAAGCACTGAATTGAATATGTTTCCTTCCTTCCCCTTCTGGCTTCTTCTGAGAAAATAAAACTCACTTGCTACCTCAACTCTGACTAAGCCCCACCTCCAGTTATCACATAGCTGAGGTCAGAGGCCAGACAATTAACACCCCTCACCCAAACTACAGGGCAGTCAGACAAGCCAAGATAAAATCTGCAGCAATTAAAGACAGCACAGAAATACACCACCACTACATTTTAATTTTTCAACAGCCCAAAAACAATTCTAAGTAAAGACAACAAAGAAAGTACAGTGTCACTAAAAGCCCACAATCTAAGTTTAAAAGAAAAATAGCAATTACCAGTTACTCTAAAGCACTGAATTGAATATGTTTCCTTCCTTCCCCTTCTGGCTTCTTCTGAGCTAAGTTAAGGTAAGATGTTCTCATTTGCGGTATTTACAAAGAATGCAATACAGAACGTGCATCCCAGAGACCAGTAGATGATACAGTTCCTACACGAAGGAGACAGGACCCAGATCTACCTTTTGCTGACATCCTGGAGAAGATAAAGCAAGTCCGAAATCCAACGCTGCAACCCTGAGGTGACATCTGCTCAACTGGCTCACCAGGTTAGAGGGCTGAGGTTCTACTGTAGGGATCGGGGGTGGGATCGAGCTGGGAGCGGCGGAAAGGTAGGCTGATGACCCAGGGGACCCTGCTCTATTTATAAGTAAAAGTATTTGCGAGGTGTAGTTTGTTCTCCCTTGGCGGGGCTTTCCTCTGGCCGCTGGACTGTATAGCTCTCACTGGGTTTCTCCTGCTGCCTGCGTGGCTTTGCTGGCTTTCCTCCCGTGCCCCCCTCACCCACACGGACCCAGTCTTGGCCTGGCAGAGTTTTTCTACCCGTGATATCAGGTCGCAGCCTGTGAGGAAGTAACTCCGGGAGACCTTATGGCTTCAAAAAGTATAAAATGAGATTATTGACATTTTGGAACTGTTGAGGCCTATTCTTAGGCCATCGCAGTAATTAACTTTCCAATCCACTTATTTGTGTGACTGCACCCCCTTTGGTTCCTGCCCAGACGCCCTCTTCTTGGCAGACCAGAACTCAAACATATGTAGTAATACTGAGCTTGAAACCGCAATGAGGGGAGGCTGCAAGAATGATGTGGGGGCTTTTAAGGACCCTGAACTGGTTTGGCCTGATCAGGGATGGTTAGAAGGACATAAGCATCAAGACTTGAATTCTGGACTATATTTGTCAATAATACAGTTTTGGATTTCTTTTCTTAAAGGCTGCCTACAAAATGAATGTGTTGCTGTGGAGGGGTTGGGGAATGAAAGGAGGGAGGGATTCTTTATTTTTTATCTACTAATAGTCCAGGGGTTATATTCTTATTTGGTCCCTTCTACTGGGCCATTAAACTCCTTACTGAAAGCCCCTTTATGGGCACAAGTAAAAGAGGCCCGGGGCTCATAATGCTCGAACCAATCAATCTATTAGAGGTTTCCAGGGAGGGGAAGGGATAGGCAGGGAAGGGTTACAGAATGATATATGGTAAAGAACGCCCTTATATCTGACTGTTAAGATACGAAGGAAGACTGGATTGATTGAGGCCCCTCATACCTAAAATTTCTTCTACTATATGGAAACCAGGTATATTTTTGAGACTCTAAGGGTCTATCTGATTATCATAAAATCAGATTGGGACCTTTTGTTTGCAGAAGGGATGAAAGAACTTAGATCACATTAAGCAAAGGAGCTAAATTGGGAATCATAGAGAAAGGGGGGCTGGGGGAGAGTAATAACAACAATAGAAAGAACCGGTTCCTAACAAAGGTTTATTCCATGTAACTTGGGAATCAAATTTTAAGAAGGGGGGTTAGGGTTCTCGTGATCTATGGTGTTACCAAACCTGGTTGGTTGCTATGAATATATAGCGATTAACCTGTTAAGGGTTCTTGAGCTCCTGATGTGAGTTTACACCTACTTTTGTGGGTGGACACCCCACTTCTCTGGAACAGGGCCTGGCTTTAGGGCCCTGATCACAGAGCTACTGAGGTGGTTTGTTTTTTCCACCTCATATATGGAGGTCAGACTGTAAATAGTTTACTTACTTTGGAGAGTAGGTTGGTTTTCTCTCCTGTTGACAGGGGAGGGGGGAAAGGGGTTTGGTATATATTGTTAGTTTTCTTCTTTCTGTTTTTAAAAAAATCAAAAGAGGCACACACACTGCTTTTCAACATCAAGTTCGAACTTTGTTAATCATAAAATGAGGTTTTGTTGGAGAGGGAGTGGTTGGGAGTCTTCTGGTGGGAGACGCCCTCTCTGGTTCCTGGTCCACTGCTTTGGATTCTACAGAATGGCTGGAATGGAGGGGGGGCTCTTTTCTGGTTGCTTCTTCTTACTCCAGTCTCCTGGGGGGGGGGAGTGGTCTGGCTCAGTGGTCCTGCTTTTTGAAATTATATCAATGACCATCCAACCTGATAAAATAGTTTCGCAGAATATTAATGGATTACATAGCCCCATTAAAAGGTCCCGCTTTATTCAGTATCTCAGAAAACAATCTGCAGATTTATTTTTTGTCCAGGAGATGTACCTCTCTGAGGTAAATAGAAACATAGGATCTGATGGCAGATAAGGACCGCTTGACCCACCTAGTCTGCCCATTTCCCTACCTAATGGATAAGCTGCAGATCCTAGTTAACCAACTGCTTACTTCCTCCTACCCCCACTAGAATTTCCTTATGTCTGTCCCATGCATTCTTGAATTCCCCCACTGTTTTTGACTCTACGACTTCCTCAGGAAGGCTGTTCCATGCATCTACAACCCTCTCTGTGAAGAAATACTTCCTCACATTACCTCTTGAGCCGTCTCCCCTCTGTCTTCAAATTGTGCCGCCTTGTTCTTGCACATCACTTTTTCTGAAAGATGCTACCCTCTTGGTTCCCTTTAGATATTTGAAAGTTTCTGTCATGTTCCCCCTCTCCCTCCTTTCCTCGATGCTATACATCTTAAGCTCCCTTAGTCTTTCTTCATATGTCTTCTGGTGCAGACCCTGCACCATTTTGGTTGCCCTCCTCTGGACAGCCTCCACTCTGTTTATGTCTTTGAGGAGATGAGGTCTCCAGAACTGTACACAGTGCTCCAGATGTGGTCATACCAACTGCCTGTACAGAGGGCCAACAACTTCCTGTTTTCTACTGGTGATACCTCTCCCTATCCATCCCAATATCCCCCCAGCCCTCCTTACTGCCTTCTCACATTGCTGGACCACCTTTAGGTCGTCTGATATGATTACCCCCAGGTCTCTTTCCATTTTTGTTGTTGTCAGTATCTCACCCCCCATTGTGTACTCTTCCCCCTGGGTTTTTGTTTCCCAGGTGCATTACTTTGCATTTCTTTGTGTTGAATCTAGGCTGCCATACATTTGACCATTCCTCCAACCTTGCCAAGTCCCTTTTCATCCTTTCCACCCCACCTTGTTTATCAACCCTGTTGCAGATCTTTGTGTCATCTGCAAAGAGACATACTATTCCTTCTAGTCCCTCTGCAATGTCACTTATAAAGACATTAAAAAGGACCGGCCCCAGTACTGAACCCTGTGGTACTCCACTAGTAACCCCCCTTTCTTCACTGTGGACTCCATTTACTATTACCCTCTGTGTCCTGTTGTCCAGCCAGTGTTTTACCCAGGCTACCACCCTGGGACCCACTCCCAGGCTGGCTAATTTGTTTATTAATCTTTTGTGTGGGACTGTGTCAGATGCCATGCTAAAGTCTAGGTAGGCCATGTCCACAGCCCCTTCCTGGTCTACTACTTTGGTCACCCAGTCAAAGAAATCAATTAGATTTGTCTGACGTGACCTTCCTGCTGTGAATCCATGCTGCCTTGGGTCCTGTGCCCCTCTGACCTCTAGGTACTCGACAGTTCTTTCCTTCAGAAGTGATTCCATCATTTTCCCTACCACTGAGGTCAAACTGACAGGTCTGTAGTTTCCTACCTCTGTCTTGCTCCCACTTTCGTGAAGGGGAATCACATCCACTCTCCTCCAGTCCTCAGGTACCACACCATCCTCCCATGATTTATTAAAAAGGGTAGTCAGTGGTGTTACTAGTTCTTCCCTTAGTTCTTTTAGAATTTGGGGTGAATCATCAGGCCCCATTGCTTTATCTACCTTCAGTTTTAAGAGTTCTTTCAGAACCCTTTCTTCTGTGAAAGGACTAATATCAACCCCCTATCCAGAGTGCTTCTATTGACTGGATTATGTATCTCCCCCTGCTCTTCCATTGTGAATACTAAGCAGAAGTATTCGTTCAGTATCCCTGCTTTTTTACTGTTGCTCTCTACCCAACCACCTACCTCTTTATTCAGCCTCAGTATCCCTGCCTTAGTCTTTCTTTGCTCCCTAATGTACCTATAAAAGGTTTTATCCCCCTTCTTAACCGAGTTGGCTATCTTTTCCTCGGTTTGGGCCTTTGCTATGCTATTCTGACTGCCTTCCCCACTTTCTTCTGCTTTAACTGGTACAGTTCTCTGTCCTGCTCCTTCTGTGTTTCCTTATATTTCCTGAATGCTATCTTTTTCTCCTTAACCATCCCCGACATTTCTTTTGAGAACCATAGTATTTTTTTCTTTTGTTTTAATTTTATTTGCTTCACACTAAGGCTTGTTGCCTCTATGATGGCAGTTTTGATTTTTCTCCGTTGTTGCTCCACCCCACATTCTTGCCCGTTTGCTAGTGCTTTTCTAAGGCACTCTCCCATTTTGACAAAATCAGCCGTCCTGAAGTCCAGTACCTTCACTTTTGCATGGCTTAACTCTAGAGCTAAGTTTATCATGAACCACACTGTTTGGTGGTCGCTTGTTCTCAGATGGCTACCCACTTCAAGATCGGAGATCCTCTCTCCGTCCCCATTTGAGAGTACCAGGTCTAAGATTGCTCCCTCCTGAGTGGGTTCCAAAATTAGTTGTCTGAGGCATGCCCCCTGTAGGGCATCAAGGATGGCCCTGCTCTTGGATGTGGCTGCAGCAAATGTGCTCCAGTTAACATCTAGCAGATTCAGGTACCCCATCAGCAATATCTCCCCTTTCTCTGCCATCCTAAGGATACCTTCTATCATTTCCTTGTCCATTTCCTCCCCCTGAGATGGGGGTCTGTATACAACCCCTGTGCAGATTGTTTTGCCATTTCCAGTCTCCAGGGTGACCCACAGTGCCTCCTCTCCTCCCTGTTTACCCTTTAGTTCTGTTGCTTTGAGCCCTTCCCTTACATAGAGAGCTACTCCTTCTCCTCTTCTTCTTCTTCCCTCCCTGTCTCTCCTGTAGATTGTGTACCCTGGTATGTTGACATCCCACTCATGGTTCTCTGTGTACCATGTTTCTGTGACTACCACGATATCCAGGCATCCCTCTTCCATCAAAGCCACCATTTTGGGGAGCTTTTTACCTATACTATGGGCATTGGTACTCATTACCCTCCATTTTTTATGGCTTTATTTCTTTTTGCCCTATCCCTGTCCTTACTGCCTTTGTCTTTTTCTCCATTTACCACTGCCCTTCTCTCTATCAACTGCTCTGTCTTGGTGTTTAGCTCACTAACTACCCGGATTTTTTTTGGGGGGGGGGGCTAGGATTTCCCTTCTCCTTTTCAGTGCCTCCCCCCTTGGCTAGTTTAAATGCTTGCCAATGAAGCATTTAAACCTATCACCTAGGATCCTGGATAGATGCAGACCAGCGTGCCAGTATAGGCCTGCATCCCTCCAAGTGGAGCCCCAGTCCCCAGTGAAGCCAAATCCCTGAGCACTGCACCAGTTTTTCAACCAGTCATTGAATACCATGGTGCGAAGTACCCTAGCCTCATCCATGCCATAGACAGGTAGCACTTCCGAGAAAATTAGTATGTGTGCTACTCGTCTAAGGCTTCTCCCCAACTCCACAAACACCTGTTGCACTGCTGTGATCCCATTCTCAGTCAGGTCATTTGTCCGTAGGTGGATAATGACATCCAGCTCACTCCCCCTTGCAGCTGCTCCCACAATCCTGAGGATTCGTTTCCTGTCCCTCCAAGCCATGGCGCTGGGCAGGCACCTTACCTCCCTTTCCCCTCCCTCCCCCAGTTCTACCCCCCTAACAACTGAGTCCCCCACCAGGAGTTGTTTCCTTCCCCTGTGGGGTCCTGTGCCACCCTCCTGTGGGTCTCCATTGTGGAGGTTCCCAGCATCCTCCTTGGTCTCCACTGTGGGTGCCTCCCAAGAGGAACCATGCTCCGCCAGAGTGGCGAATGAACTGTGGAAAGGCACAACTGGAGGGATGCGTCTCTGTTCCACCACCCTCACCCTCCCTTGGGTTGGGGACAGAGGTATAAGGTTTATGCTTCCTCCAACCCTAGCGGCGTAGGCAAGGAGCAGCTGTTATGGTTCCCACTACTACCCCCCTAGCAGTGAATGACTCTTACATAGATACCCAGGTTAGGTATTTTATTTTACAAAGCATACTTTTCTCTCAAGAGGTTACCCTGGTAAGTGTCTACATGCCTCCACAAACTAAGGTTCCGATAGTCAAAACTTTCAAAAATAAAGTTACGGGACTATTACAGGGGTGCCTGATAATTGAGGGGGGAGGGGTCGCCAGGTTACACTTTTTATTCTGGACGGCACCATACATATTTAAGATTAGATTATTATTCCACAACTTGTGAACATTTCTCCTTGATTTGGGATGTCTCCTTGGGGCCTAGGATATTATCAGATCATCATCCATTAATATTAAATGTTAACTTAGGGAAAAAGGAAAAGCAAACCCTCTGGTGCCTAAATCTGCTTCTCTTAAAGGGGAAGTATCCCATAGTTCCACACCAATATTTTCCCAACTCCTTATGTGTAACTGTTGTGTGCCTCCTCCAGTTGCCAGCAGTCCTATTGCTGTCCAGATCTAGATTATAAATAAAAATATACAGCCCCCAAAGTTATCAATGTGTTTGGCCACCATTTTACCATCAGTTTTGCTGGAGGATGATGTCATCAGAGCGAAGGATAATGGTGCTGTACTAAATGCAGTTCCACCAGTAGACCAAACCCACAATGTTTGGTTCCCCACTTGAGTAATGGAGGAACCTTTTAAGTGTTGTTCACATCCTGAAGTGCAGGTCTAATAGGGACTAGGACCAGGTGAGTGTGATGCAGCACTGATTTGAGGTATATATAGTATTCATGCAAGGAAGTGCCTGTATGTGTTTTGTTACTGTTTCTGTTAGCAAAAACAGTTTACCCAATAAATGACTCTGGGTACAACAAGAGTTTTAAATGGTATTATGCAGCGGTTGTATTATTGTGTGTGTGTGTTTGTGTGTGTTAACATTCTCTGTTTTGATTGACACCAGCAGTGAGAAACAATCTTGCAAATAAGCCCCTTTCCCTTTGTAACTAGGCAGTCAGTGATTGGATGGCTGCTGTAAGGCAATAAAGAATTCAGCTATGGCAAGGAATAGGTTACCAGGAAAGCACAGACACAAGCACTGGGGGACTCTGGTTCAAATCCTACTAGAGTGCCTTACCCTCTAACCCTTAAGAAGTTCCCCTAACCTCCTTAGGAAACTGTGATGGCCCCACAGGTCCATGGTTATAAAGTGCCCCAATTCCTATTATAAATCATTAGCAGTGATGTGGAAAGCTACAGCACTTCACTTTCAAGGTACTAAGGATAAGCTGTGGCAGCCCCCCCACTTTGCAATGCCAGCATTTGAAGTAGGATGTCCCTCACAAATCAGATGCTACACCTCAGCTGTTGTAGGTAAAGACACTAATCAGTCTCTGTTTGTAGTGCTCTGTATTTGCTTAGCTCACTCCTCCCATGTCATATGCATTCTGTGTCTTGGTATTTCCAGTCAAAAACTCAGATTTAAGGAGCATTTGAAATGTAAAACAATACACTTTATAAAGTAAATGATCTGGCTCTTCACTTTCAGGCTGCTGAAAGGGGATGTGTATAAGTCAGTCTTGTGTGATCCTTTGGTAAACTGCCCAGGCTCATCTTGTAACAAAGCTTCTTAAGGGTGCTCACCTGGTTCATTACAGAGTGACTGATTGACTGTTCGATTGATTGATTGATTGGTTGATTGACTGATTCAGTCTACTGCTTTCCACAACATGTTACAACTGTCTCAGGAAGAGAAATGAGCAGTGCAAAGAAACAGCTTTTGTTTCCTGTGAATGAAATACTATTAGATGTATTATTTGCTCTACACATACAGTATTAAGGCTACAGGTACTATTGCCTTTGTGAACTGCATGACAGAACTGCCTTAAGCCATTGCAAACTTAAACTAAAATCATGCTAGACAGCATTGACACCCTTATGTTTTGTTCTGCACTGTTGCTGCAGTGACATCAAAGAATGGGAGGGGCTGTATTACAAGTACCTAATTTGCATGTGAATGGAGGCTTGCTTGACATTTTACTACCTTGTGTCAGAGCCTCAAACTCTAGATATGTGTTGCAACAGAAGAAATGGCTGATCTCTTATTCACATAATGTACAGTACTTGATGTAATGTATAATAAATACATCAGACATATCCAAATCATACATATACAGGAGTCTTCTCCTTTAAAAGATCCACAATATACAGATCTGATAAAAAGAAGGATTCCCCAGTTCCTGGAAGAGGATGCCTCTTCCTTGGTCTCTGATAGTATTGTGTGAAATTGGAAAATTAATATTTTGCATAATTTGCGCATTTCACAAAATATTTTGCCAGGTGAAATGCAAATTCAAACAACATGAAGTGTTGCTATATTATGACAATTGCAGTTTGTCCCACCATTAGAACTGCTCCGGAGGTGAAAGAGTTAACTTCCATGCCAGGCATGGAACTTAGAGCATGAGCTCGGTTAGAAAAAGCTCTGTCTGGAATATTTCAAACTGAAACTGTCAGATTCTTTACTCCGCCTCACTGAACAGTTGCTCCGGAGATTCCCTACTGCTCGGTTCATTTCTCGGTTTAAGAGTTTTCTCGGTTAAGTTCAAGCTGATGATTATTATTTTAACCAAACCGATCGGTTCAAGCTCTGTCTGTGGTATTGTAAGTAATAGACAGGTTTATTTCTGTGTGGAACTTGTAAATGTTTATCAGTTCGGTTTGAACCGATCAGGTTGTTTTAAAACTTTATTCTGAAGCATTTAAAAGCAGCAGGTGTGGAGTCAAAAATTCCTTCTCCAACTGCTGCAGAGATAGCCAGAGCAATCCAAATTGTCCAGTCACTTTCCCCGGTTCCGTCCGAACTGCCACTATCTGGCAAAAGGTCGGTTCTAGCTGTTCCACCGTTCAAGAATATGATATAGAGGAGTTTTATGAACCAGAGGAGGGGAGGATGATTATGAACAGTGTGAATGTGACTTTGAAAGTCTGGATGTGCCCATTGAACCGGACATCTCCCCAGACAGACCTTTAGGAGAATCTCCCCCTAGGCTTTCTGAGTCCCCTTCTCATTTTTGTTTTATAAAAAAGTTGCTGAAACCCTCCAGCTTGCTTTGGAGGAAGCTGTGGATGAGCAAGAGGAGCCTGACTTTGTAGAGATGATGGATATCCCAGAGTCCAGGAGATTGTCTATTCCTTTACATAAATCCTTTAGGAAACAAACAATAAAAATGTTAAAAGCTCCTAATTCTGTGCCTCCTGTGGATAAAAGATGGACAGGAGGTACACTTTGTCAGGTCCTGATACAGAATTTCTTTCACAGCAATGCAGCCATGTTAGTAGTTCAGGCTGCAGCCTGTGATAAGGCTAATATTCCCTGGCTTCACATCCTCCTGACAAGGACTCCAGGAAGATTGATGCCATGGCTAAAAATACAATACATGGCAGGCTCCTTGGGACTAGAGAAGCAAATTATATGGCTTATGTTGCAAGATACCAGAAATCTAGATGGGATACTGTCATGGCTTTAGCTAAACAGGCCCCTGGCCACTGCCAAGGAGCTGGAGCAGGTGGCTGCTGATGGTATTGAGGTATCTGAGGTGCAATTCCATGCTGCAGTGGATTCTAATGATGTATCCTCTAGAGTCATGGCTACATCTGTGGCTTTTTGAGATTGCTTGGCTCAGGTGTACTACTTTGTCACAGGATACCCAGGCTAAGGCTATGGATTTTCTGTAGGGAAATTCTCTGTTTGGGGAGCAGACAGAGAATTATATTAAGAAAATGGATGAATATAGAACCACGTATAGGAGTGCACAAGCCAAGGAATGGCAAGCCACTCCTCAGAGGCAGTCCCCCAGGGGTAGAGGCAGGCCTTTTCACAGGCCTTTTTACCAAACCCAGGCCTCCTCTTCAGCTTATGTTCAGAGGGGGTTCTTCAGAGGGAGAGGCAGACGGGACAAGCAGGTCTGCTCCACCCTCAGCCTAAAGACCCTGCCAAACAGGCACCCTGATGGGATGCCCAGGGCGGTTCTCCATTACCTGTGAGGCAGGCTGGCTACTTCGTCCAGGACTGGGAGTCTTTAACATCAGACAAGTGGGTCCTGAAGTAGTAAGCCAGGGTCTGGTTCTCAGCTTCAAAAATTTCCAAAGATGAGAATCAGATCTTTTCCACCTGCAAACCTCTAGAGACTCTTGCTTTGGAAACAGAAGTCTCAACCCTCCTGGCTCTCAGAGCTGTATAAAGCGTTTCTCCCCTACACCAGGGCAAGGGTCTGTACTCCAGGTACTTTCTTACCCCAAAAAAGACAGGAGAGTGGCCCCCCATCCTGGACCTAAGATATCTGAACAAGCACCTCTTAAAACCAAAATTCAAAATGGTGACTCTGGGAATGATTTTACCCTCCTAAGGCCAGGGGACTGGCTAGCTTCCCTGGACCTCAAGGATGCCTACTTCCATGTTCTTATCAGAAGCTCCCACCAAAAGTACCTCAGATTCGAACTGCCCTCAGGCCATTATCAGTTCAGAGCAATGCCGTTGCCTTACCTCTGCCCCAAGGGTATTCACAAATGCCTGGCAGTAGCAGTTGCTCATTTAAGAAGGCAAAAGATTGCCATCTTTCCTACTTAGATGACTGGCTCATTGTGGGTCAGTCTCCAGACCAGGTCAAATCTCACCTGCAAGTTACCCAGCAGCTGCTTACCTCTCTGGGCTTTCTTCTCAATCTTCCAAAGTCAGTTCTGGAACCTGTCCAGGTACTCACCTTTATCGGTGCAGAACTGGGCACAAAGCAGGCCAGAGCCTTCCTTCCCCTAGAAAGGGTAAGGACCCTGGTGGCCCTGGCCTCCTCCTTCACTCTGCAGGTCTCTCGACCAGCAAGGCATTTCCTACAGCTCCTAGGACACATGGCTGCTTCCACAGCTGTAGTGCAAGGAGCAAGATTTCAGATGAGGGACATTCAGTTCCATTTGAGAGCCTTTGTCTCAAAGAAGAGATTCCTATCCAGGTTGATCCCAGTGACTCAACCCTGATCCAGGCCCTCAGTGGTGGCAGGATCAGAGCAATCTGAGACAAGGGTTCCCTTCATCCCTCTATCTCACTCCTTGACCCTTACTACAGATGCGTCCCTTTTGGGATGGGGAGCTCACATGGGCGACCTCTCCACCCAGGGATTGTGGTCCCCTCAGGAATCTCTGCTCCACATCAATCTGTTGGAACTCAGAGCTGTTTTTCTAGCACTTCAGGTTTTTTCTGCATCTGTTCAGAACAAAGTGGTACAGGTCAGAACAGACAACACCACTACAATGTGGTACATCAACAAACAAGGGGGCACTCGGTCTTCGGCCTTGTGCACCGAGGCGATGAAGTTGTGGTCTCTGGCTTATTCCCTGAACACTTCCCTCATAGCATTTCACCTCCCAGGCAAGGACAATGTCCTGGCAGATGCTCTCAGCAGGAATTCCCAGGGCCATCACGAATGGTCACTGGATCCCCGAGTACTGGGGATAGTTTTTGCCAGATGGGGCACCCCTCAGATAGATCTTTTTGCAGCCCCAGACAATCATCAACTTCCACTTTTTTGTTGCAGGCCCCCAGTGTTGGGCTCAGTCCCCCTGGATGCCTTTCTCCTCGATTGGGAAGGGAAGTTTCTCTATGCCTTCCCCTTCCCTCTCCTGTTCAAGGTGCTAGTCAAAATCAGATCTCAGCCCTGCAAGATGATTCTGATTGCTCCAGACTGGGCCAGGCAGCCCTGGTACCCACTCCTTCTGTCCTTAGCAGTCCATCTTCCCCTGTGTCTCCCCAGGAAGCACAATCTGTTAACCTGTGCCCAGGGGAGAGTTTGGTATCCGAATCTCAAATCCCTCAACCTCAAGGCCTGGCTCTTGAGGAGTTAGAGTTTGCTGACCTACACCTTTCTCAAGGTGTTCTCGAAATCTTGAAGCTTCTAGAAGCCTTCCACTAGGGCTACTTATAACTCCAAATGGAAAAGGTTTTCCATATGGTGTTCTAAGCTTATATTTCCTCGGAATCTGCTGATTTGCCCACTGTTTTGGACTATATGGTCCATCTCAATTCTTTGGGACTGAGACCAGCTACCTGAAAGTGCATTTGCAGCTGTCTCTGCTTTTATTTCAGCAGGGAAGCCCTCTTCTTTCTGCTCACCCTGTATTTTCCAAGTTTTCAGGGATTGCTTCATACCAATCCACCATTCAGGGACCCTGCCCTGCCTGGGATCTTAATGTTTGCATTGCTCAGCTGATGCAACCCCCCTTTGAACCTCTGTCTTCGGCAGAGCTTAAGTACTTGACTTGGAAAACTGTGTTTCTAGTAGCCATCACTTCTGCCAGGCGCATAAGTGAGTTACAAGCTTTGTCAGTGGAGACTGACTTTATTTCCTTCACAGGGATAAGGTAGTCCTCAGGACTAACAGGAAGTTTTTGCCTAAGGTGGTTTCAGATTTCCACCTTAATCAATCTGTTTCTCTTCCAGTGTTCTTCACTGACCATTCCTCCTCTGGTGAGAGGAGGTTGCACAACAGATGTTAAGAGGGCCTAAGTTGCTCACATAGAGCGTACTAAGGGTCACAGGTTTGACTCCCTCCAACTATTTCTCACTTATGGTGAGGTTGGGAAAGGAAACCTGCCACTAAGAGATCCATTGCCAGGTGGATTGTCTCTGTATCCACCTTGCTATCAAAAATTGGGTAAGGTTCCCCTTCAGGCCTGAGGGCTCACTCTACCAGGAGGTACAGCTGCATGCCTCTAGCTGCTGCCGGAGACATCCCTATCTTAGAGATATGTCAAGCAGCTACTTGGAAAACAGTACACACTTTCACCAAGCATTACTCCCTGGATATCCAGGCCAGGAGGGATGCTCGGTTTGGCACAACCATGCTTCAGAGCCTATTCCCTAAGTAGGTTCTGTCCCTCCTCCATGGAGGTACTGCTGTGTAGTCTGCAATTGTCATAATATAGCAAGACTTCATGTTGTTTGAAGAAAAAATGACTCACCTTAGTAATGTTGTTTGTTCTAATAGAGTCTTGCTATATTACGACCTCCCCCCAGCCTGCCCCTCTCAGAACTTCTACTTTGGGTATGGGTGGGCAGTCCAGTGTTGGCACTTATTGATGCCCATTTTATGTTTTCCACCCCTTCTTTTTTGGGGTGTTTGGGTGTTGTGTTTTATTTTATTTTATCTTATCTTATCTTATCTTATTTTCTGGTCCCCTGACTTGAGTCTTGGTGTTGGGACCAGGAAATATGTTAATATTTAAGTAGTCAGTTGGCTAGTGTGGTTACAGCTTCCACACAGAACCTTAGTGAGTTTTGCTCATAAAGATCTGACAGTTTCAGTTTGAAATATTCCAGACAGAGCTTTTTCTAACCGAGCTCACGCTCTAAGTTCCATGCCTGGCATGGAAGTTAACTCTTTCACCTCCGGAGCAGTTCTAATGGTGGGACAAACTGCAATTGTCATAATATAGCAAGATTCCATTAGAAGAAACAACATTACTAAGGTGAGTAATTTTTTCATTTCTCCCGTGGATGTGAGCGAAACTTCGCCCTCGAGCCATCACCCATGGGCAAAATTTCTCAATGTGGTCAAATTTCCAAATAAATTTTCTCCCTGCTGTCTAGTGGTCCACCCCCCCCCCCGGCCGATCACTGGCCCAAATTAGTAAAGAACCCCCCCCCCGTTAACTCATCATCCCTGGACCCCCGATCCTTAATTAAATGATCACTTGAGGCCAGATTAACACAGGAGTTTTAGGGGTGCAGCCAGGGCCACAGATTTTGAGGGCCACCAAAAATCAGAGTACGTAGCCTTGGGGTGGGGGTTCCTGGGTGCACAGAACCCCCCCCCCACCTTGCCTTTATGGTTGAAAACTCCATTGCCATTGTCACATTAACTGACAGGGCTTAAGCCAGTGGTGTAAGTAATGGGGGACACTAGGTCAGGCAAATGGACGCCGGGTACGTGGGCCCCTAGACTTGATCCGGGAGGACTGGGAAGGCAAGCACGCCACCCAGGGAACTCCCATTGTGGATTACATCCTTAGGTTTAGGGAAAGGCTGAAGGAGCTTATGGGGACAGCCCAGAGTAACCTGACAGCTACCCAACAGAAACAAAAAGTGTGGTACGACTGCAGAGCCAGAGCTTGCTCGTACATTGTGGGTCAGGAAGTCATAGTCCTTATTCTGGTCCGGAAAGACGAGCTTCAAGCTGAGTGGGCAGGACCGTACAAAGTGGTTAGGAAGGTAAATGACATGAACTGCATTGTGGAGTTACCTGACAGAAGACAGACAGAAAGTATGTACCATGTCAACATGATGAAGCCATATGCAAATAGGGCTGACATGGTGTTTGCAGTGTGTAGTCATGGGGAGGGGACGGATGAAGGAGACCCCCCTTCTGAATTTGCTGGAAGAGAGTAAGCGGGAGTCCTCTGTGGAGGCAGTAACATTGTCTCCCAAGCTGACCCCGGACCAGATCCGGAAGGTAAGGGAGGTTTTAGCAGACTTTGCCACCTTGTTTAGCGCCAAGCCTGGACTAACCCCCTTAACAACGCAGGATGTGGAGACAGGGACACTGACGTCCATACGGCGGACAGCATATCTGGTATCAGAGGCTGTCCAAAAGGACATTAGGAGGGAAGTGGAGGAGATGCTGGATTTAGGGGTAATCCAGAGATCCCACAGTCCCTGGGCCTCACCCGTAGTCCTTGTGCCTAAGCCAGATGGCTCTACTCATTTCTGTGTGGACTATCGTGGACTGAATGCAGTCACAAAGTCCGATGCCCACCCGATGCCCCGGATGGATAAACTCCTGGACAAGTTGGGGGGCGACCTACCTTACGACCATTGAGCTGACAAAGGGGTATTGGCAGGTAGAATTGACAGACAGCTAGGGAGAGGTTGGCCTTCATCACTCCAATAGGCTTATTTGAGTTTAAAGTAATGCCTTTCAGAATGAAGAACGCGCCGGCCACTTTCCAAAGGTTGGTGAACCAGATGTTAAATGGTGCTGAGAAGTACGCCGTGGCGTACCTGGATCACACTGCCATCTTTAGTACCAGCTGGGAGGAACACCTATCCCGCCTTAGGGAAGTGAGGGGCAGGATACAGAGGGCTCGGCTCACTGTCAAAGCCGGGAAGAGCCAGGTGGCCATGGGAGAAGTGGCATATATCGGTCATGTGGTAGGCCGGGGACAGCTCCGTCCTAACCAAATAAAAATAGAGGTAATCCAGGCATGGCCCAGACCAGAAACACTGAAGCAGGTCAGGAGTTTTCTAGAGACAGTAGGGTACTACAGACAATTTGTACCCAATTACAGTGCCCTGGCTGCTCCCCTATCTGACATGACAAAGAAAAGGATGCCCAAGAAAATTACCTGGGGCCCAGCCTCTGAGGAAGCCTTTACCAGACTAAACGGGGCACTTTGCAGTGCTGCTGTTTTGACAAGTCCTGACTATAGAAAAACCTTTATAGTTCAGACTGACGCCTCAGATGTGGGTATTGGGGAGTACTGAGACATCCAGCCAAGGGACAGATCACCCAGTAGTGTACCTGAGTAGGAAGTTACTTCACAGGGAGCAGGCATACTCCACGGTGGAAAAAGAATGTCTTGCCATAGTGTGGGCCCTAAAGAAATTAGAGCCATACTTATATGGGCAGCATTTTGTGGTACAGACTGACCACAACCCCCTGGTTTGGCTGACGTAGATGGGAAAGAACAATGGTAGATTGCTAAGATGGAGTCTTGCTTTGGAAGGGTATGATCTAACAATCATACATAGGGCTGGAGCAAAAAAAAAACAGAATTCAGATGGGCTGTCTAGGGTCTATGAGGAGTGAACTGATTTGGGATGCTCATCCCATGCAGGGGCTAAAGCCCCCAAATTCAGTCTAGGTGGGAAGGATTGTGACGTGGACAGCCAGATCTTACTTCAAGAGGGCTCTTGCAGGACTTCCTGTGACATCACCAACAGCATGGCAGCCTAACCGCGGAGCTCTAACCTCTCCTTAGCAGAAGAAAACTCTCCACACAGTCTCTAGCGTGTAGATTTGAGCAAATAATACATAAATCGCACAGTGGAGCTACCTCAGTGAAGAAAACCCGAACGAAAAACTTAAAATTAAAAAATAACCATCCTGTTTTGAGTTCGAAAAGTTCAGCCAGTGAAGGATCGCCGACAAGCATGGCAGAGGGAGATACAGAATCGGAGATGGAAACCCTGTCTCGTTCAAGGTTTGAAACTCTACTCTCAGAACTTAAGCAATTCAGAATTGAAACTAAACAAGAATTCAACAAGTTACATACAGATCTTAATAAGGTAGAGGCAAGGGTATCTACAGCAGAAAATCGTATCTCAACGGCAGAAGATGACTTAGTACACATCTCCAGGGCGATTGAAATCCTGGCCCAACAACAAGAGCTCACGTATGCCAAATGCTTAGATCTGGAGGCCCGTTCACGCCGGGACAATTTAAGAATCTATGGCCTACCTGAAACAAGTGAAACAGGAGATATGGTGGATTTTTTTGGGGATCTCCTGCGCCATACACTCGCTCTACCTCAGGCCTTTTCATATAAAATCGAGAGGGCACACCGTGCTCTTGTGCCTAGGCCTACATCAAACTCTGCTAGGCCCAGATCAATTATGGCCAAATTCTCCAGCTACCACGACGAGGAAATAATATTGCGGATGGTGTGGAGACCGGGGAAAATAGAGTACAACGGTGCAAGATTATTCTTTCATCAGGATTACTCCCCTCCCATTCAACAACAACGCTTAGCATATGCACCTCTCCCCCGTAAGCTGAAAGAATTGGGCATTAATTCCAGACGCCATATCCCTCACGACTGAGAGTTCAGTGGGACACATGCATTGAGATATACCATACATGTGAAGAAGCTCTACAAGCCATGGGGAAAAAAGGGTATGAAGTTGCATTACCAGCCTTCCGAGCAGACCAAACCCCTAAACTCCAGAATACATGGCACTCTGCAGCACTCCAGAATACCAGAAGATCAGGAAAGAAATCGGCGAATACTACTCTGCAGGATATTAAATCTATGTTGCACAAGCTTACCCAACACCAGAGCATGGAGAAGATGGCAGATGAACAGGAGAACGATACCTGAATGAGAACAGGATCATTTTGGACTTTAAACTAGGTCTAATCCTCTCCCTTGACTCGGAGGACTGTTCCTGCGGAAACCCCGATCATCTTTATTATGAACTATCGCTAACACACAAGTTAAAGACTGAATTCTGGGAATATTGTCAACTTTAAACAGTGATAACTACTTTATACCTTTTTAATTTTTGTTTTGAGAGATGAGCAGGGGGGGAAGGGGACGTGGAGAAAAAGGCGCCACTGTCGCCCTCGAGGGTTGATCTTTGCCTGCCCTTAATATTTTTCTGTTTACTGCTGCAGCACAGACTCAAACTTGTTACGATGGTGGACCGTTTGCACTTATATGCAGCAATACTGTGGGGGCTTAGTGAAAGAGTTGTGATATGGACATTTTGACTCTCCTGCTTGTTATTGTTTTTGTTTATCATTTCTAGCTCTGACACCTTGGAGAGCATGGCTGAATACCAGCGTTCTGGGTTAACATCACCCTCTGTATTTGCGAATAAGCATATGCAGGGCTTTACACTGTTGGATCACTAGAGGGTGCAGTTTGAGCAGGATACCACTAATAGGTTCAAGTTTTATGGTTTAATTAGTATACAGCTGCAGGGGGGAATAATTGTTCCATTTTTTCCTCCTTTTTTGGTTTGTTAGGAGACGTAGCTACGAGCAATGCAGCCATGTTTGAAGTTGGCAGGCTTCATAGCAGCGATATTAATACATCTCTCCTTAGTTGTTTACAAAAGGAGCACTTTCAAAATGCAGTATACAGGAGGAGTGCCACCAGTGACGAAAGGCCACTCCATCTGGAGGAACGAACCATTAACTTGGCCCCCTATCCTCCTCCCCGATACTCGTTTGTTCTGGGGAATAGGGAACACGATAGGATGTTCCCCTACCTTGGGTGTCACTTTGCACAGTTTATTACCTGGAACGAGGTATGCCCTATTAGCGCCCACCAAGGGAAAGTTGTTTTTTATATGTGATGTTGTGGTTTTGTTTGGTCATATTTTTTCACTTGCATTATGAAACATACATGGCATGGCATCCTGTGGCAACATTGGGAAGAATATAGTTCTCTGACCTATAATTGGAATATGTGGAACAATAAGGGAAAGAGAAGGGCTGAATACCAAAGAAATTTTGGAAGAGGAGTGGGATTAGGCAGGGTTCAAGTAATACCAGATGAATATACCCCCCCAATAGTTTAGATGGCTGAGAAGATGAATATAAAATTGATTTCCCATAATATTAATGGGCTAAATAATCCAGTAAAGAGACATAAAGTCCTGTCAGCCATTAAGAGGCAAAAGCCATCTTTTGTTCTATTGCAGGAAACCCATCTTGCAAGGGCTGAGCACCAGAAACTAGGGAAATTTGGATTTAGCCAAGTAGTTTCCGCATCCTGTGGGAAGGGGAAGAGAAGGGGAACAGCAATTTTGGTTGCACGAGGGGCAGAGTTCCAATCAGTATCAACATATGCAGATCCTGAGGGCCGATTGGCAGTGCTGGCTGGTAATCTGGAGGGTTCCCCTATCACCTTGACATCGGCACATCTCCCACCATGATCCACAAAAGAGATTGTTTGGTCCCTATTGCAAAAAGTTACTGAACTTAATATAGGGGTGTTAATTCTGGGGAGAGACTGTAACCAAATATGGGAACATTTAGATACTTCCAGAACTGTGACATTTAGGCAAAATCCAGCCAGTAAAGTGATTAGGGAACATTTGAAAAGGGCCTTTTGGGTAGATGCATGGAGAATGCAAAATCCAGGTAAAAGGGAGTATACACACTATTCTTATCCCCATGGCTCCTACGCATGAATTGGTTATTTTTTTTGTATCTGGAGAGCATCAGGGTCATAGGTATCATAGGTAAGTACAGAGCAAAGAAGACTTTCGTCCATTGTGCTCGCTTTTGACTCTAGTTATGGTAGCTCCCTATTTTGTTCGCTATACAATGTTTGTCCAGTTTTCTCTTGAACTCGAGCATGAGCTCAAAAAAAGATTGCATTCAGGCAATAGAAAAAGACACAGGCAGAAGGGGATAGGGAGAAGTACCAGGAGAAGCAAAGGGAGGCAGGGAGGTCAGTAAGGGAAGCCAAAGCTCAGACAGAAGAACACATTGCAAAATCAGTGGGTAGAGAGGACAAAACCTTTTATAGGTACATAAGTGAAAAGAAGGACAAAGGGAGGGATAGTGAGACTGAAGGGGAGGATGGGGCCAATGTGGAGGATGACAACTAGTAAAGCTGACATATTGAACAGTATTTCTGCTCAGTCTTTACTAAGGAAGAGGAGGGTAATGGGTCTGAAGGGAGTACAAGGGGTGAGAATGGTGCAGAATGGACACAAGTCCCTTTACAAGAGAAAGGGTCCTAGAGGAACTGGAAGTACAAGAATTGATAAAGCAATGGGGCCAGATGGGGTGCACCCCAGGGTCCTTAAAGAACTAAGAGAGGTGGTGGCTGAACTTCTCATATCCTGTTTAGCCGATCACTGGAAACAGGGAGGTACCCAAAGACTGGAGGACAACAGATGTGGCCCTTTATACAAAAGTGGAACAAAGAGGCGCAGGAACTACAGACCAGTCAGCCTCACCGGTAGTGGGGAAGATCATGGAAGCACTACTGAAGGAGGATTGGTGGAACATCTGGTTGTCAATAAACTACAGGACCCAAGGCAGCATGGTTTCACCAGGGAGGTCATGTGCAGACCAACCTCGTTGAATTATTTGACTGGGTGACTAGGGAGGTGGATCAGGGGAGGGCAGTGGACATGGCACTATCTGGACTTCAGCAAGGCCTTTGACACTGTGCCCATAGAAGACTATTACACAAACTGGGAATAGTGGGTGGGCAGGACAGTAGTGTGGTGGTAGGTAACTGGCTGGGTGGCAGGACACAGAGGGTGGTGGTAAATGGCTGTCACTCCACAGAGGGAAGAGTGACCAGTGGGGTACCACAGGGATCAGTGTCTGGACCGGGTCCTATTCAACATCTTCATCAGTGACATTGCATAGGACCTAGAGGCAGAATTTCACTGTTCGTTGATGACACAAAGCTCTGTAACAGAGTAGACACACCAGAGGGTGTAGACAGAATGAGATGGACCGCAGAAACTTGAAGAATGGTCAGGGTTTGGCAGTTGAAATTCAATGCAAAGAAGTGCAAGATAATGCTATGGGGCACAAAACCCTGGCACAACATATCAGTTGGGGGGTGAGGATATAGCATGCACCAAGCAGGAAAGGGATTTTGGGGTTATCATCTCTGATGACCCTCAAGGGAAACAGTGTGACAAGGCAGCAGGTAAAGCAAATAGGATGCTGGGATGTATAGGCAGGGGCATCACCAGCAGGAAAAGGGAGGTCATAATTCCGCTATACAAGACACTAGTGAGGCCCCACGTGGAGTACAGTGTACAGTTCTGGAGACCATACCTATGTAAGGACATAGACAGGGTAGAGAAGGTTCAGAGGAGGGCAACAAAGATGGTGCATGGATTGCATCACAAGTCCTATGAAGACAGGTTGAAGGAACTGAACATGTACTCCTGGAGGAGAGGAGGGAGAGAGGGATATGATAAGACATACAAATATCTCACAGGGAAGAATGGCAGGAATACACTATTTTTAAGCTTAAAAGATGTTCCAGGACTGGAGGCATGGGATGAAGTTGGAGGGAGGATGATTCAGAGAAATGTGGAGGAAGAATTTCTTCACAGAACGGTGGTGGATAAGTGAACACCCTGCCAGAGGAAGTGGTGGGGGCTGAAACAATCACGGGATTTAAGAATGCATGAGATAGACATAAAGGAATTCTGGAGGTCAAGGGTAAGTGGCAACAGACTTCTAGGAAAACATAAACTGAACTTACAAGCTCAAATGGGCAGACTGGGTGGGCCATAGGCCCTTATCTGCCGACACTGTCTATGTATCTGTCTTACTAGCAGCCACCTCCTCTGGCAAGTTGTTCCACACTGGAATGACTCTAACACTAAACCAGTGTTTTCTTTTTGTTGTCTTAAAATTTTGCCCCTTTAACTGCCAAGAGTGTGTCCTACTGTCATAACGCTGATCTCTTAGTGTAAGTCACAGTTCTAGGGACATGGATATGTTGTTCATCCACACTGTCTGGCAGGTTCCTTGCCGCTTTAAATCTTGCCAGAAGGTCTTCAAGCTGGCTCCTTTCACCCACCCGGGTGGTAAAACTCTCGGCTCCGCCGCATGACGCCAGATCTTCCTTACCGCTTGAGGCTCAGGTTCCTCCTTAAGCTCTCGTGATAGACTGGATCCTAATTCTTCGGTTCACCCGAAACTCATTTTAAAATTTTCAAGACTTCGGTCAACTTTCTGCCTCGCGGCTGCGATGGACAAATCGACTCCTGGATTTCGGCGGTGCCCTTATGGGCAGAAGATGTCCAGGACGGACCCGCACTCCACGTGCGTCTGCTGCCTCGGCCTAGAACATGACCTGCAGACCTGCGAGTCATGCCGTTCATTTTCGGCCAACGTTCTGGAGGGCTGTGCTGCCCAGTTAAAGCTAGGGCACCCCGAGAAGTGCTACCCACCGGTTAAGTTGAAGGAGGCCCATTGGGCGGTTACCGCGGCGGCAGGCTCGGCTGAGCAGCTCGAGCAGATGATCGCCCTCGAGGAGGAGGCGGCCCAGGCCGCGTCTTCCTCTTCCTCGGTCGCAGCATTTATCCCGCTCTTTCTGGGTACCTCGTATTCAGCTTTGTTCAAGGAGCTTTGCCAATCCCTTTCCACGAAGGGAGAGGGGCCATCGGGACATTCCTCTCAGTCCAAAAAGAAGGACTCCAAGGGTAAGTCCCATCATCGGCGTTCGCGGGAGCAGGAGAGGTCTCCTTCCCCGGACAGCCTACTGTCGACTTGGTCGAGGTTGCAGCTAAGGCGCTGGCTTCACGGCCCCGTCAGGCCAGCTGGCGAGACTCCCGACCGACACGGTCAGATTTTTCTACTCGACCGTCGGACGGGCCTGTCAACTGTGGGTGAAGCCGACAACCCTTCTTCACCGGGTTTCCCTGGTGAAGACTGAGGATCTGCCTGTGCCCCCGTGCAGCAGTCCCCTAATTATGCGTCGAGCCGGTGAAGAGTGATGTCCCCCACTCCTTCCCAGACCCGTCCTTGGAAACACCAAGGATCTCGGTCTCGGTCTAGGCCGATCCCGCCTCGGCACCGAGGTAAGCGGTGCCGCCGTGCTCGTCCTCTCTTCCTCCCTCGGAAGAGGAGAGGCTTTGGTGCAAGTTGCTCGATGCTACGAGGACCTGATGTGGCAGCAGTTACTTCTGTCCGGAGCAAGCTCGACGATGCCCCCCGCCCATTAAGTGGTTGTCACCCGATGGGTCGGAAGAACTTCTCACTGTAGTCGAGATGCCCAAGTCTGGCCGCGGTTATTCAGCCGGAACGCTGCCCCACCGATTGTGTTGGAACCCACCTCCACAACTGAAATCGGGGCACCAACTAAGGATTCCGGTTGGGTCAAGGCTCGCCCCACAGGTTGTCAGTCACCTCTCCCCGACCATCCTCGGCAGGTGGAGGGTGGCTCAGGCCCAGAACGCTCTTCGCGGACTCCTCTGAGTCTGGCGGCGATCCTCCTGATCTCAGGCGGTTGACCTGGAGTTCCTCCCGATGACCATTCGCTGGGCCAGAAGCCCGCCGTCCTTCATGGGTTTGCTTGGCTCATCTCGGAGTCCACGGGATGCAGCTCGAGCCCGTATCAAAGCGGGCCGTATCTCTGGCGGAATACTAGACCGAGGATTCCCCACGGAGGCCTTTCTGGTGGCTGAGGCCATTGTTGGCCCAGCCTTGGAGCTTTGGCAGCGGCCTGCTTCCTGCCCTGTGCCTTCGGCCAGGATGGCCAGGAAGTATGCGGTCCCTATCGGCTCTTTGCCCAGGTTTTCGGAACACCCCTCTAGCGAGGGGTTGGTCACCAACAGTGTTTTCCGGCGTTCCGGGAATGCTAGGGACGTGGACAAGCCCCCCGACAAGGAGTCCAAAAAGCTGGACTACGCTGGGCACAAGGTGTACGCTGCGTCTTCCCTTGGCCTCCGCCAGGCCAGCTCGGCCATGCTGATGGCACACTTCTCCCACGCCCTCATGGGCTCCCTGGATGAGGTGATCCCTCATCTCCCAGCTGACCTGCAGACCACGGTCCGGCAGGTTCGGGACCAGGGTAGAGCAGTGGCAAAGCAGCAGCTCCAAATGGCTCTGGACATAGGAGACTCCTGTGCCAGATCGGTGGCGGCCACGGTGGCCATGCGCCGCAGAGCACGGCTGAGGATATCCACCTTCACAGCAGATACCCAGCCCAAATTGGCGGACGTCCCCTTCTTGGGGACCGACCTCTTTGGCCCTGGAGTGGAAGGTCACCTCCAGCAGATCGAGAAGTCCAATGCCACTCTGGACTCGGTCACCTCCGCCCAGAAGGACAAAGGCCGCCGACAGCAGCAGCACAAGTCCTTTCGCCCTTCTGCACCTGCGGTGTCCGGCCACCAGGGCCAGCAGGCTCAGCTTGATCCCAAACCCATGCCCATGGCGTCACTCCAATTGGAAGCAGGGAGGTAAAGGCCCAGGAGGTCCCTCGGCTGGTCCCTCCTCCAAGCCTGCCCAGTGACAGGCTGAGGGATGTCGCCCCCAGCCTCGTCACTTCCCCCTGGGTTCCCCCCGTGGGGGGGACGGCTCTGTCACTCCTTTCCGCCTGGTCCGATATCACCACGGACCGCTGGGTGTGGAGGTGGTAGGACTGGGTCTGCCTCTGGAGTTCGAGAGCCCCACCCTTCCAAGCCGTCGCCTCCGGAAGGCTCGAGTCCGCCAACCTCTCTGTCGGCCCGCCCGAGCCGATGCCCTGCTCCTCGAAAAAGAGGTGATCAGGAAGGTGGCGGATCCTCCTCCAGACCCGGGGTTTGTGTCCAGGTACTTCCTGGTCCCAAAACGGACAGGGGGCTGTCACCCGTTTCTCGACCTGCACGACCTGAACAGGTTCCTAAGGTCTTGGACCTTCAGGATGGTCACTCTGTCTCAGATAATCCCATCCTTGGAACGAGGCGTGTGGTTCTATTCCCTGGACCTCCAGGATGCGTTCTTTCACATCCCAATCTGTCTGTCTCACCAAAGATTCCTCTGCTTCAGAGCAGAGGGATCCCTTTACAAGTTCCGGGCCATGCCCTTCGGCCTCTCCCTAGCTCCCAGGTTCTTCACCAAATGCATGGCAGTGGTGACAGCATTCCTGCGGCGCTGAAGGGTTCGGGTGTACCCCTACCTGGACAATTGGCTGATTGCAGCCCCCTCCAGAGTGGAGGTGGAGCAGTCCAGAGATCTGGCCCTCCAGGTTTGCTCTCAGGTTGGCCTCCGCATCAGCGAGGCCAAGTTGGAACTCGTGCCAAAGCAGGTGATACAATTCATCGGGGCAGAGCTCAACTCTCTATGAGCCAAAGCACAGCTCCCGGCGGACAAGGCTGAGGTTCCTTCCTCCTTTGCCCAATCATTTCAGGTTGGGCAATCGCGCCCTGCCCGGGACTTCCTGCGCCTCCTGGGCCTCATGGCGGCCTCCACCAGCGTGGTCCGTTGGGCCTGCTGGTACATGCGTCCCCTTCAGTGGGGACTGGCCAGCCAATGGTCACAGCACTCCGATCTGCTGGATCAGCTAGTGACAGTGACCCAGGGGATGTGGAACGCTCTCCAGTGGTGGACCGTTCCAGCACATCTGCAGGAGGGCATCCGTTTGTCGCCCTGAGCGATGGTCTCTCTATCAACCGATGCCTCTCTGATGGGTTGGGGTGCCCATCTGGGAGCACAGGCCACGACCTCTGGTCCCCTCAGGGTCCCGATGCCATAGCAACCTGCTGGAGCTTCGGCGGTTGGTCTAGCCCTCACACTTCCTCCATTTCTCACGGGTCCAAGTGGTTCAGTCCCAGGCAGGACAATACCACGACCAAGTACTACCCTAAACTGCCAGGCGGGACCGCTCCATGCCTCTGTGCAGGAAGCTCTCCGCATTTGGTCACTCGTCGCAGCCTGGGTGGATCTCTCACCATTCATGTGGCAGGCCTCCAACACCTGGGCCGATGCCTAAGCCAGATAGGGGCTCGTCCCATGAGTGGTCTCTCCTGCCGGGGTAGTACAAGATCTCTTCTCCCTCTGGGCACGCCTCAGGTGGACCTGTTTGCCTCCAGGAGAATCTGCAGGCTGAGACTGTTTCATGCCGCCCCCTCAGCAAGGCTCGCTGCAGGGGATGCCTTCTGAGGCCGTGGACCCCGGGCCTCTTCTTCACCTTCCCCATTTCTCTTGATCCACAAGGTGCTTCTCAAGGCGAGGGAGGGACAAAGGCGAGGCTTCTAGTAGCCCCAGACTGGCCCCGCCAGTTCTGGTATCCAGATCTCCTCAGTCTCAGCTCCAGGCTCCCGGGGCTTCCAGCCCGCCGGACCTGATCTCAATCAGTCAGGAAGGTATTCCATCCGGACCTTCAATCCCTGCACCTGGGCCTGGTTCCTAGTGGCTAGGTTCCAGGCCTTGGGTCTCTTCAAGAGGTCCTCAGCGTCGTTGAGGTGTCCCGTAAAGTCGACCAGAAAATGCTACACCTTCAAATGGAAGAGATTCTCCATTTTGTGTCAGGGCAAGGGCCTGGACCCTTCCTCCTGTTCCTTGGCAAGCATTCTGGACTACCTGTGGTCCCTTTCTCAGCTAGGGCTTCAGTTGGCGACCCTTAAGGTGCACTGGCAGCCATCTCTGCTTGCAGGCGCGGGCGGGAAGCATTGAGTGCGCAGGAGAAGGTGTCGGGCGCTTTTCCAAAGGCCTTGATCACATATATCCTCTCATTAAAGAACCTCCGCCTCCATGGGATCTACTGCTGGTATTGGCTAAGCTCATGGGCAAGCCATTCGAACCGATGCTAGAGTGTGACATCTCTCACCTGTCGTGGAAGACCGCCTTCTTGGTGGCTATCACGTCAGCTAGAAGGATGGGAGAGCTCCAGGCGCTTTCCATAGAGTCTCTTATCTGGTCTTCCACAGGGATAAGGTTGCCTCTTCCCCCAAATTCCTTCGAAGGTGATGTCGGAGTTTCACCTTAACCAGGTGTTGACTCTGCCAGTGTTCTACCCCAGTCACACCCTCGGAGGCCGAATATAGATCCATACTTTGGACCCTAAAGAAGCGCTAAACATTATAAGGAGGCGGACGGCTGAGAATTTGGGGAGAGGTTCGCCAGCTGTTTGTCACCTACGTTGAAGCCACACCTGGCAGACCTGCAGCCAAGTGGACGATAGACAGGTGGGTCACCTCCTGCATAGATCTCTGCTATAGGTTGGCGGCATGGAGCCTCCCAGAGGGATAAGAGCTCATTCTACCCATATACCGCTGCATTGGTGGCTGCTTCCAGGGACGTCCCTATCCAGGAAATCTGCAGGGCTGCTACCTAGAAGTCAGCACACACCTTCATCACCCATTACCACATCGACCTTGAGTCACGCCCGGGATGCTGGTTTTGGGGCTTCTGTTCTCCAGTCTTTATTCCCTAAGTAGAGTGTGCCTTGCCTCCCTGCTCCTGGAAACACTAGGAGTCTGCCAGAACAGTGTGGACGAACAAATCCATGTCCCTAGAACAGGTTACTCACCTGTAACAGGAGTTCTAGGAATGGTATATGTTGTTCATCCACATGGCCCACCCAACCTCCCCGGCTTCGACGCACAACCTGGCTTCCAGTGGGCTACATCTGGCATCATGGGGCGGAGCCGAGAGTTTTACCACTCGGGTGGGTGGGAGGTGCCAGCTTGAAGACCTTCCGGCAAGATTTAAAGCGGCAAGGAACCTGCCAGACAGTGTGGATGAACAACATATACCATTCCTAGAACTCCTGTTACAGGTGAGTAACCTGTATTTTATCCTTTAGGTTGATGTCTTTAAGTGAACTGTACACCATACATGTCTCCTCTCAGTCATCTATACTCCAGTGTGAACATCCCCAAGTCCTCTAATCTGTCAGGTAGTGGAATGTCAGCAGTTGCCATCAGCCCTTTCCGATCACTCTCAACTGCTCTTGAAGGTGAATTGGAATATGGCTAGGAGACAAACTCTTTGGAAATTTAATCATTTTTTGTTGAAGCTGGAGGAGTTCAGAACCATGGCCAAAACACGAATAGCACAAATGATTCAAAATGACTCACCAGACATTTCCAGAACCACTTTATGGGTCACCATAAAGACAGTCTTTAGAGGGGATTGCATCAAGTATGCGACCCGCTTTAAACACCAGCAAACTCAGCAGCTGGATAGCCTCCAGAAACAGTTCCAGGATTTACAGAGCCAGCATGCCAGCAGAGATACCTCAGTGCAGGCTGATCTCCAGGCAACCAGACAGCAGATTCAAAAATTGTTGGAGATTGACAGAGCAGGCGTTGCAGCGTCTATGTCAGAGGTATTATGAAAATGGTCCTAGGGCAACTCGTTTGCTAGCATATCGGCTGAGACAAATAACATCTCAGACTACCATTACCCAAATTCGGTACCATAAAACTGGCCGACTGATTAGATCCCCAGAAAAGATTTTAACTAGTTTTCGAGAGTTCTGTCAGACCCTCTACACCCCAGAACACACCCCTAATGCCTCGCAAATAAAGACATACCTGGCGAAACTTAAACTTCCAAAGCTGTCACAGGGCTTAAGGGATTTGATAGATGCCCCCATTGCTTCATCAGAATTAGATACTGCAATTAAAAATTTAAAAACAAACAAGTCTTCAGGTCCGATAGATGGATACACTTTGGAATTTTATAGATTTTTTAAAAAAGAACTTAAACCCTCTTTGTTAGAGGCATGTATAACAGCACAATCGGGAGAAACATTTCCGGATACCTGGAATTATGCGGTAATTTCAAGCATACCTAAACCAGGCAGGGACCTCACATATTGTAAATCCTTTCGTCCTGTATCTGTCCTTAATGTTGATTATAAATTATATGCATCAATATTGGGAAAACAATTAGAGATGGTGCTTCCTGATTTAATCGATTGCGACCAGACAGGTTTTGTCCCAGGCAGGCAAACCCAAGACAATATTAAGAGAACGCTGCATATATTACACCATGCTGCCCGGTCGGGGTCTCCCTTTCTGCTTTTAAGCTTGGACGCGGAGAAGGCCTTCGACCGGGTAGCATGGGAATTTCTAGATTTGACCCTGAATGGGTTTGGCTTCTCGGAATCTTTCACTCAAATTATAAATAATATATATTCCAGACCCAAAGCATATGTGTAAATAAATGGGAGAATATCACCACCAGTATCTCTAGAACGCGGCACCAGGCAGGGATGTCCCCTCTCCCTTCTTCTTTTTGCTTTATATCTTGAGCCTCTGGCTCAGGCAGTAAGACAATCCAAAACAATACAGGGCTGGGAGGGGGGTGGAGAGGTGCATAAACTAGCCTTATATGCGGATGACCTGCTAATTTACCTCAAAAACCCAGAATAGTCTCTAACATCTCTATGGGCTTGTTTAACAGAGTTTGGCTGCATGTCAGGATATCAAATAAATAAAGCTAAGACTGAGGTGTTACAACTTCAGTATGAACCCTCTGAGAGGATCAGACAGACCTTCCCCTTTAGATGGGATTTATCTCATATAAAATACTTAGGGGTTCATTTAAGCTCTCGATGTGACCAACTTTACTCCCTTAATTTTACCCCGATACTAGCTAAAATTAATCTGGAATTGGATAGATGGGCACCGGTTCCTATCCCCTTAACACAGAGAGTGGAAGCGGTTAAGATGATACTTCTTCCAGAGTTTCTATATCCATTACAAACTATCCCCTTATCTCTTCCAGATTTATATTTTAATTTACTCAACAGGGGAACTTCCCGGTTTTTATGGGGCAAGCAGAGACCAAGAGTCCGTCTCTCAGCCCTTCAGATTTCAAAGAAGGAGGGCAGTTTATCCCTACCCAATTTCAAATTATATCATTATGCTGCTCAGCTATGCACAGCCTTCTTTTGGCGAGACTCTTCATATCAGGGTAAATGGAAAATTTTGGAACTAAAAGAGGAAACCCTTACAAATGTAAACAAAACTCTCCTTGGGCAGACGATAAAGCCATCTTCACACGGGGAAGGAAACCCCTGTACAGTATCCACTTTGACCATAAGGTTTAGGATTCTTACGGATAAGGGGGCAAAGGGTTTTAGGCATCTCCTCTGGTCTGTTCCGTATATGGATTCATTCACACCTGCAGGATGGGACTCAGGTTTTAGGAATTGGGAGGGAAAAAACTGCACTTGATATGGCATTTCCTTGAGGGGAATGAAATAAAATCATTTCAAACATTGGTTACCAAATTTGATATACCCTGGCAAGACATATTTAGATACTGTCAAGTTAGAAATCTTATCAAATCTATTCAAGCCCAGTTAAAAGACAGAATTCCTTCTCCCCACTAATTGCTAATCTTTTTAGATTGGCGGTGGAAAGGAAACCTCCTACAACTCATATTATCTCTGTTCTTTGTAAAGCCCTGCAGTCATGGAAGGGAGACTCCACTCTGTCTGTGAGGAGGGCATGGAAAAAATATCTGGATACTCAGATTTCAGATGAGTTATGGACCCTGACTTTGTCCAAGATACATTGGGTTTATCTTCTGTAAACTGGCAGGAATTCTCATGGAAAATCTTCATCAGATTTTTCCGAACTCCAGCTATACAAAGTAAATACCAAAGGGAAGCAACCTCGACCTGTTGGAGGAACTGTGGACATGCCCCAGCAGCACTGGCCCATATAATGTGAGGTTGCCCAATCCTAGCTCCTTTCTTTGGGGAGCTACAACAGGCTGTTATAGATGTTGATCTACTCCTAACACCTTGCCTTTATATTTTTCTGGACTTACCAAAAAAATATAGAGATGCCCTTATGAGCAAGTTTTTGAGGACAGCCTGTCTGGCTGCACAAAAGGCCATAACAAAGAACTGGCTTTCTCAACAGGCCCCTACTCTTTCGATATGGCATGATATGATAAATATTTATAGAATGGAAGCTTTAACAGCCAAGCTTAATAAGAGAACCACTCAATGTGAGTTTCTTTGGAGAAGGTGGGTCTTATTTAGGGATAAAGAGAAGCTAGATTTTATTCCTTGATTGGGCATACAGAGGCTAATGTCATGAACAGCTTTCATAATATTACCCCTTTTTGAACTGAGTAGATCACCATCTAGAATTAAGTACCTGACTGTACCACCGTTTGTTGAAGTGGGGAAAGATATGAGGTAATAGAAACTTCATAATGGAATCCAGAGGTACTCCAAACATGAAATATGCTTGTAAAATGTAATTCTTCTCGGCAGTAGTGTATCTCCTACTGATGATAACTTTACTATTTTTTATAATACTTATAATTTATTTATTGTTTTTTAGCCAGCCAAATGGACATCAACTTGTGAACTAAGTGATACCTGTATTTATGTTCCCTACCTCTATGTATGTATGTCTTGTCTATGTGTAATGCAAAAAAAAAAAAAAGTTTAAAAAAAAAAAAGAGGGCTCTTGCAGCAAGTAATTACATATGGACTGACGCTGGCCGGGGTCAGGACCCAACAGAAAAATTTCTAGCTAGCAGTCTCTGGCGGGGGACCATCACCACGTCAGGTGACCGACGTCATGCAGCGTCAGTATCAAGGGGCGATCCCCCACGCCCGCCTTCCAATTCTTTCTCGCCGTTAGTTCGTGTCAGCGCCTCATGGTAAAGTTCAACGCTCGTCAGCTCTCTCTTCGGTAATTTTTACTGTCTTTTTTTTGATTCTTCGATTAAAATCATCAGGCATTCATCGGTGTATGTCGTCCCCTACACCTTCCGAGCACAAAAATAAGTGCCACTCGTGCGGTGCCTAACTGCCGCATAAGGACGGCCATTCCCAGTGCCTCTTCTGTCTAGGCCCGGATCATCAGGTGGAGAAGTGCCAGCACTGCCTAAAATTCAATGCCGCCACCCGCAGACAGAGGCAGCAGTCCCTGGAGGCCCACATACTAAAGAAGAAAATGTCCTCCATGGAGAAGGAGTTAAAAAAGCTCTGGCAGGAGTCCACTTCCCCCAAAGGCCATGGTAAGAAGAAAGACAAGGAGAAGCACTGGGATAAGGGCTCCTCATCCACCGCGTCTTCTTTGGGAGTCGCCGTGCTACAAATGCGTCCCTCCTAGGGACCCCTCTCGCAGCTACCTTAGGCGTCAAGGTAGTGTTGAGCCCTCCCGTCTGCTCGCGCTCGGGCCCTTGGGTGCCTCCGGCTATTGGAGGCCTCCGCTCCCAGTAAAGCCACCACCGTGTGGCCTACTGGTTCGGCGCTCCGGTAAGCCAGACTTCAGCTCCTCCAACGCCCGCACTAAGACGGTTGATAAGTCGCCCGACCCTTCGGGGCGGCACACGGCCCCTCTTCTGCCCAAAAAGGCCGGTCCTCCTCCTTCGCAACCTGCCTCTGGCGATGGGTCCAATAAGTCGGACGTCGGCTCCTCCGGCATCCGCCCGTATTCCGCTGATAAGTCGGATGTCAGCCTGCCCGACGCCGCATAGCGGCTGAGCTGATGCCGGACCCTCCCACGTCCGCTATTCTTGTCTCCCCACAGCCTTCACTGCCCTCCAGGGACCCTGGATCTCCTCAGCCTGACCCTGGGGACTTTTCAAACAACATAAAGTCTTGCTGTATTCTGACATATGCAGTGATCACCAACCTTTGAACTGCCCCGTAGAACAAAGAGTTAACTTTCCATGCAGGGCATGGAACGCTGAGCTCGAGCTCGGTTGAAGCCCCTGTCTGCTGTTGTTTAAACTCCAACCGTCAGATTCTTTACTCCGCCTCACTGAACAGTCGCTCCGGAGATTTCTCCTTCGCTCGGTTCAGAATAGTCGTTAAAGTGTCATTTTTTCGCTCGGTTTCAACCGAATTTCTGCTTCTGAACCTGTCGGTTTAAGTCTCTGTCTGTGGTACCGTGAGTACTAGATAGGTTTTTCTATATTAGTTTCTGTGTGGAACTTGTAAACATTGGATCGGTTCGGTTTGAACCAATCAGGTTTGTGTAAAAAAACTTCTGTCTTTATTAGAGTGTGGTAACCGGTCCGTATCGGTTCTAAAAAAAACGGATTTAATTTGCGGTTTTTTCCAAGACCCGTAACACGGTCAGGAACTGATAGGGGTGTCTTGCCTGGTGGATTGCCGAAAAAAGGGTAAGTTTTGGTTAGGAATGGCCATGTCTGAGAAACCCAAGAAAACTGGGCCCACTGGGTTTCAGCACTGTAGTGTGTGTGGGGAAGCCTTTGCTAAGGCTGATCACCACACCCCCTGTGTTTATTGTCTGGGGTTTGACCACCTCAGTTCAGACTGCCAAATTTGTAAAAGTTTTCCCAAAGCTACCCTGGATAAGAGAGTAGGTAGACTGAGGGAAAGGGAGGCCGAGAAGTCTGCTGACCCAGATGGCCAGCCCGGTTTGGTTCCGACCGAACCAGAAGGAGTGCCCTCTGACCAGGGCGAAACTCCTTCGGGCCAAAGGAGAACCAATTCTGAGGAGTCAGTTCTGGTTAAAAGAAAAGGGATAAGTCCTCCGGTTCGGATCCACAAGTTCTTTCTCCGACCGCTGATGAGATAGCCAAAGCGATAAGGATAGTTCAATCGCTAACTTCAGTTCCGGCCGAACCGGCACCATCTGTCAGGGGCTCGATTTGGTCGGTTCCCCTGGTTCCGGATTATACTTTAGAAGAATTTTATGAACCGGAGGAGGAGGAGGGAAAGTATGAAGATAATGATGATGATGGTGATTATGAAAGTCTGGATGTGCCTATTGACCTGGACATCTCCCAGACAGACCTTCAGGTGTTTCTCCTCCTAGGCTTTCTGAGTCCCCTTCCCACTTTATGTTTTACAAGAAAGTGGCGAAACCTCCAGCTTCCTATGGAAGAAGCAGTAGAGGATCGGGGAGCCTGATTTGTTGAGATGATGGACATCCCAGAGTCCAGGAGATTGTCTATTCCCCTCCATAAATCTTTTGGGAAACCGACATTTAAAATTCAAAAAACTCATAATTCCATACCTCCTGTGGACAGAAGAATGGACAAGAGGTATACTCTTTCAGGCTCAGACACGGAGTTCCTTTCCCAGCAATGCAGCCATGTTGGGGTAATGCAGGCTGCTGCCTTTGATAAGGCAAATATTTCCTTGGCTTCACACCCCCCAGATAAGGACTTCAGGAGGATTGATGCCATGGCAAAGAAACAGTACATGGCATTATCTTTGGGACTCAGGCAGCCTAACTTTATGGCCTACACAGCTAGATACCAGAAGTCCAGGTGGGACACTGTGCTGGCTCTAGCTAAACAGGCCCCTGACCAGCTTGCCAAGGAGCTGGAGCGGGTGGCTGTGGATGGGATTGAGGCATCCAAGGTGTAATTTCATGCTGCTGTGGACTCCAATGATGTTTCATCTAGAGTCATGGCTACATCTGTGGCCCTTCAGAGGATGGCTTGGCTCAGGTGTACTAGCCTGTCACAGGATACCCAGGCTAAGGCCATGGATTTCCCTGTCATTGGTAATTCTCTGTTTGGGGAGCAGACAGAGAACTACATGAAGAAGATGGACGAGTACAGGACCACCTACAGAGTGCTCAGGCCAAGAAAGGCAAGCCACTCCTCAGAGGCAGCATGGCAGGGGCAGGCCCTTTCAAAGGCCTTTTTACCAAGCCCAGGCCTCCCCTTCTGCTTTTGCTCAGAGGGGGTTCTTTAGAGGGAGAGGCAGACGGGGTATGAGCAAGCCTGCTTCCACCCCTCAGCCTAAAGCCCCTGCCAAGCAGACACCCTGATGGGTCTGCCCGGGCCGATTCTCCAATACCTGTAGGGGGAAGGCTGACTTACTTTGTCAAGGACTGGAAGTCTTTAACATCAGACAAGTGGGTCCTGAAAGTAGTAAGCAAGAGACTGGTTCTCAGCTTCAAAAAATTTCCCAAGATGAGAATCAGATCCTTTCCACCTGCAAATCCATCAGAGGCCCTTGCCCTAGAGGCAGAGGTTTCTTCCCTCTTGGCTCTCAGAGCCATAGAAAGGGTTCCTACCCTACACAGGGGCAAAGGATTGTACTCCAGGTACTTCCTAACCCCCAAAAAGACAGGAGAATGGCGGCCCATCCTGGATCTGAGATATCTAAACAAGCACCCTTTAAAGCCAAAATTCAAAATGGTGACTCTGGGAATAATTCTGCCCTCTCTAAGGCCAGGGGACTGGCTAGCCTCCCTGGACCTCAAAGATGCCTATTTTCACATTCCCATCAGGTGCTTCCACAGAAAGTACCTCAGGTTCGAGTTGCCCTCAGTCCACTATCAATTCAGAGCAATGCCCTTTGGTCTAACATCAGCCCCAAGGGTGTTCACAAAGTGCCTGGCAGTAGTGGTTGCTTTCCTAAGGAGAAAAAAGATCTCCATCTTTCCATACCTGGATGACTTGCTCATAGTGGGTCAGTCTCCAGACCAAGTCAAGTCACATCTTCAGATCACTCAGCAACTGCTCACTTCCTTAGGATTCCTCCTAAACCTTCCAAAGTCAGTTCTGGAGCCAGTACAACTCCTCACCTTTATAGGGAGCGGAGCTGGATACAATAAGAGCAAAGGCCTTCCTTCCCCTGGACAGGGCAAGGACACTAATAGAACTGGCCTCTTCTTTCACCCTTCAGGTGTCTCGACCAGCAAGGCACTTCTTGCAGCTCCTGGGCCACATGGCAGCCTCTACAGCAGTGGTCCAGGGGGCAAGATTTTAGATGAGGGACATTCAGTTCCATTTGAGAGCCTTCTGGTCCCAGAGAAAGGATTCTCTTACTAAACTAGTCCCAGTGACTCGAACCCTGATCCAGGCTTTACAATGGTGGCAGGATCAGGACAATTTAAGGCAGGGAGTTCCTTTTGTCACTCAGTCTCATTCACTAATTCTCACCACAGACGCCTCCCTCTTGGGCTGGGGAGCCCACTTGGGGGATATTATCACGTAAGGGCTGTGGTCACCTCAAGAATCTCTGCTTCACATCAATCTCTTGGAACTCGGAGCAGTGTTTCTGGCACTGCAAGCTTTTTCCAAGTCTGTTCAGAACAAGGTAGTCCAGATCAGAACAGACAATACCTCCACAGTGTGGTACATCAACAAGCAAGGGGGCACTCGGTCTACAGCCTCGTGCACAGAAGCAATGAAGTTGTGGTCTCTGGCCTATTCCCTGCAGACTTCTCTGACAGCAGTTCACCTCCCAGGGAAGGACAATGTCCTAGCAGATGCTCTCAGCTGGGGAGCCCACTTGGGGGAATCTTATCACCCAAGGGCTGTGGTCACCTCAAGAATCTCTGCTTCACATCAATCTCTTGGAACTCAGAGCAGTGTTTTTGGCACTGCAGGCTTTTTCCAAGTCTGTTCAGAACAAGGTAGTCCAGATCAGAACAGACAATACCTCCACAGTGTGGTACATCAACAAGCAAGGGGGCACTCAGTCTACAGCCTTGTGCACAGAAGCAATGAAGTTGTGGTCTCTGGCCTATTCCCTGCAAACTTCTCTGACAGCAGTTCACCTCCCAGGGAAGGACAATGTCCTAGCAGATGCTCTCAGCAGGATATCTCAGGGCCACCATGAATGGTCCCTAGATTCCCTAATTTTGAAAGTGATTTTCTCCAGATGGGGCACTCCACAGATAGATCTTTTTGCAGCCCCATACAATCACCAGCTTCCTCTCTTTTGCAGCAGACCCCCAGTCTTGGGCTCAGTCCCCCTGGATGCTCTGGTTCTCAATTGGGAAGGGAAGTTCCTGTATGCTTCCCCCCCTTCCCTCTCCTGTTCAAGGTGCTAGTCAAGATCAGGTCTCAACCGTGCAAAATGATTCTGATCGTTCCAGACTGGGCCAGACAGCCCTGGTATCCACTGTTGCTGTCCTTAGCAGTCCACCTTCCCCTGTCTCTTCCCAGGAATTACAACCTGTTGACATCCTCTCAGGGAAGGATTTGGTATCCAAATCTCAAATCTCTCAATCTCAAGGCCTGGCTCTTGAAGAGTTAGAGTTTGCTGATCTGCACCTCTCTCAAGGTGTTCTGGATATTCTTAGGGCTTCTCGAAAGCCTTCCACCAGAAAGACTTACAACTCCAAATGGAAAAGGTTCACTATTTGGTGCTCTGGTAAGCATATTTCTCCAGAATCTGCTGGGTTGCCTAGAGTCCCGGATTGTATGGTTCATCTCAATGGCTTGGGACTCAGACCAGCTACACTCAAAGTACATTTGGCAGCTGTTTCTGCTTTTTTGTCAGTAGGCAAGCCCTCTTCTCTATCAGCCCATCCTGTATTTTGCAAATTCTTCAAGGGATTGTTGCACACCAATCCTCCCTTCAGGGACCCTGCTCCTGCTTGGGACCTTAATATCTGCATTGCTCAGCTTATGCAACCCCCCTTTGAGCCTTTGTCCTCTGCAGAGCTTAAGTACTTGACTTGGAAAACTGTGTTTTTGGTAGCCATTACCTCTGCCAGGCACATCAGTGAATTGCAAGCCCTGTCAGTGGAGCCTGATTTCATCTCTTTCCATAGAGATAAAGTGATCCTAAGAACTAACAGGAAGTTTTTGCCTAAGGTGGTTTCAGATTTCCACCTTAATCAGTCTATGTCTCTCCCTGTTTTCTTCACTGACCATTCCTCCTCTGGGGAAAGGAGGTTGCACAGCCTGGATGTAAAAAGAGCCCTTAGCTACTACATAGAGCGCACCAACGGTCACAGGTTTGAGTCCTCCCAGTTGTTCCTCACTTATGGGGAGGTCAGTAAGGGCAAACCTGCCACTAAAAGATCTATTGCCAGGTGGATTGTCTCTTGTATACAATTCTGCTATGAGAAATTGGGTAGAACCCCACCCTCAGGCCTGAGGGCTCACTCTACTAGAGGTACAGCTGCTTCCCTGGCTGCTGCCAGGGATATTCCTATCTTAGAAATCTGTCAAGCAGCCACCTGGAAAACAGTCCACACATTCACCAAGCATTACTCTCTGGATATCCAGGCTAGGAATGATGCTCGGTTTGGCACAGCAGTACTTCAGAGCCTATTCCCAAAGTAGGTTCTGTCCCTCCTGCTTGGAGGCACTGCTTGGTAGTCTGCATATGTCAGAATACAGCAAGATTTCATGTTGTTTGAAGAAAAAATTACTCACCTTAGTACTGTTGTTTCTTCTAACGGAGTCTTGCTGTATTCTGACCTCCCCCCCTCGCCTTCCCTCTCAGAACCTGGTTTTTGGGATGTGGGTGGGCAGGAGCAGTGTTGGCACCTAGAGGTGCCCCTTTTTTCTCACCCTCCTTCATTTTGTGTGTGTGTGTTGTGTTTTGTTTTTTGGGTTTTCTGACTTCAGTCTTGCTTTGAAACCAAAAAACCCTTTTTTAACAAATTTAGTTGCCAGTTGGCTAGTGCGAGTTTACAGTTTCCACACAGAACGCCTAGTGAGTATAGCTCGTAAAGATCTGACGGTTGGAGTTTAAACAACAGCAGACAGGGGCTTCAACCGAGCTCAAGCTCAGCGTCCCATGCCCTGCATGGAAAGTTAACTCTTTGTTCTCTGGGGCAGTTCAAAGGTTGGTGATCACTGCATATGTCAGAATACAGCAAGACTCCATTAGAAGAAACAACATTACTAAGGTGAGTAATTTTTTCTTCTCCTCCATCCCTGGGCGATGCCGAGGTTCCTGCTGCACCCCCATCAGGCCGTCCGCCTGCTGGTCTGACTGACCTGACATCGGTTCCCCGGGCGCCAGCTTCGACGCTGGTCTTGCTGATGCCAGGCGACATCCCGCTCCCAGATGCCACTCCAACGTCGGGCCTTCTGCCCACCAGGCCTCCTGCTCCAGGCCCGCCTGTGGGCCCTCCAGCCGGACCATCTCCAGCAGACCCCCTGGCTCCCGGGTATCCGATGCCATCGTATCTGACGCCATCTTACCCGGCTCCGCAGTATCTGACGCCCCAATACCCGACTCCGGCCTATCCCACACCACAGTACCCGGTGCCTCAATACCTGATGCCGAGTTATGGATACGCGCCTTATGGGTACAGGCAATACCTGTATCCCCTCCTTCTCCTCTTCCATCTCCCCCTCAGCCGCCGATGGACTTGAAGGAGACTCTGGCCTCCTGGTGGGCTGAGGCCAAGGCTCAACTCACCAGAGAGGTGGAAAGTTGTCTCACGACGACAGTGCCGATTCTGGCTCCCGTACGTCTGCGATGACAGACTCCCATCCCACCTCCGGACATCAGGGACGAGCCCTCTGGTTCCAGGGCGGGGCAGGATACGCTTCCCCGAGGCCCTTCCAAGGGGTTCGTTCCTCCCCCTTGCCGGGAGAGGGAGTCTTCCTCTTCATCCTTTTCCTCCTCGGACACCTTGGACCACTCAGACGGTTGCTCCGAGCTGGATGATGAGGCATGCTCTCCGTCTAAGCCCAGGCCTAGGACTCCTCCGAAGTCTCCTCCGGAGGATCTTTCCTTTACGGAGTTGCTACGCAAAATCCAGGAGATTCACAAGTGGCATTCCTTGGAGCCGGATCCACAGCGTAAGAAACTCGCTGAACATCTGGACCTGCCCGAGACAGCTCCTACATTTGTGCTACCCTGGACTGAGCCTCATGCCAACCTTGTTTCCACTATTTGGAAGCAACTGTCGGCTTTAGCCCCACTTCCTCAGTAGTCAAACAGGCTATATCAGGCTCCCAAGGGTATTGGCTTTTTAGATTCTCACCCTCAAGCTGATTCGGTCGTGATTAGCGCTGCTCATGGCTGGACAGTTAACCCGAAACATCTGAGCTCGTCTCCACCTGACAAAGAATCCCATCTACTGGACCAGTACGGGAAGATCATCTATGCTTCTTCCACTCCGGGTATTAGGGCCCTAAATTATGTCGGTCACATGGGGGATAACCAGAAGACGATTCTTAGTGAGTTGGAATCCAAATTGGACTCCCTTCCGGACTCTCAAGTCAAACAGGAAGTGGCTGACCTCGTCCGCTCTGCACGTTCGACCAGTCGGCACATGCTTCGTGCTACTAACGATGCAGTGGACACTGCTGGTAGGAGTTCGCTCCGCCACAAGGCTTATGGCATCATGCCTGGCTCTGTGTGTCAGGGTTGGTCCCAAGTGCAGTCTGCTATTCAGGAAGCCCTTCTGGGATTCGGTGCTGTTTGTGATGATGTCAAGGACATTATCACCGATCTGCAGGAGAGGGACTGCACTGAAGTCTGTGGACTCATGTATCATCCCCATCAAGCATGGCGCCTTCCCTTCGCTAGCGGAATCGCAAAGCGAAACCCCAGGGAAAGCGGGCCACTAAACACCGGGCCCCTCCGGCTGCCAAGCCCCCTTCGCCCAAATAAGCAGCTGGTGCTTCATCCACAATGCTGCCCCACACCACCCAACTCCTTTCCTCTCCCACAGCCTCTGGGCCTTCCGGAGGAACCAGTAGGAGGGAGGTTTTCCCTCCACCTCCCGGGTTGGGAGAGAATAACTTCAGATTCCTGGGTGCTCCAGCTGATCGCAGAAGGACACTCAATAGAGTTTCTTCAGAAACCCCCTCGACACCCTCCCCCAAGGTCGTCGTACTCTCGGGAACATCATCTTCTGGTCCAGGAAGAGATTTCAGCACTTTTGCTGAAGGAGGCGATAGAACCTGTCCCCATTCCTCTTCAGGGAATGGGATACTATTCACACTTCTTCCTGGTCCCGAAGAAAACAGGGGACGTGAGGCTGATTCTCGACCTCAGCTCCCTGAACTTGTTTGTGGTGTACAAGAGGTTCACGATGCGCTCTCTGCAGAGCCTCCTGCCCCTTCTTCGACCGGGACTGTGATTGTGCGCTTTGGATATGCAGGATGCCTACCTGCATATCCCTATCCGCCCTTCCCATCGCAAGTACCTGCGTTTTGCATTCCAGGAGGACCACTACCAGTTCAAGGCCCTCCCATTTGGTCTTTCCTCTGTGCCCCGAGTGTTCACCAAATGCCTTTCGGTGGTAGCAGCCTACCTGCATACCCAGGGTGCAGGTTTTCCCGACCACCTAGACGTTGGCTCCAGGTGGCCACGTCCAGGGAGGAACTCCTGCGCTTCCTTTCCCTTACCCAGCAGGTCTTTGCCTGCCTGGGTATTACCATCAACCAAGCCAAGTCCCATCTGATCCCATCCCAGAGGCTCCAGTTTATTGAGGCGATCCTGGACATGACCTCTGGCAGGGTCTTCCTGCCACCGGACAGGGCGGCCACTCTTCTAGCCCAGGTCAGCCTTTTGTCCAGCCGCAGGCAAGTCAGCGCCAGGTCAGTCCTTCGTCTCCTTGGGCTAATGGCGACTGCAGTTCCGACAGTCCCTCGCAGTTGGCTGCACATGAGAATCTCTCAGTGGACACTTCGGTCTCAATGGGATCAGCTGGTGGACGACCTAGATCAGCTTGTCCTGGTCTCCACTCCCATGGCTCGGAACTTGCAGTGGTGGATGGTTCAGGAGAACCTCTGCCAGGGAGTTCCCTTCAGTCTCCCTCCCCCCTCACAGACGTTGACTACGGACACCTCCGGTGAGGGTTGGGGAGCCCGTCTCGGTCCTCACAGGACCCAGGGCTCCTGGTCCAAGCTCAATAAGTCCCTCCACATCAATGTGCTGGAACTAAGGGCAGTACTGTATGCTCTTCAGGCTCTGCATCTGTATCCATCTCCAGGTCACCTAGCTGTAGAGATGGACAACATGTGTGTGGTCTGGTACATCAACAAACAGGGAAAAACGCATTCCTACCCCCTTTGCCGAGAGGTGATGCGAGTCTGGGATTGGGCAGTATAGCACAACCTTCACCTCCTGGGGATCGAGAACACGCTAGCAGACAGGCTAAGCTGGTCATCTGTTCTAGCTCATGAATGGGAACTAGATCAGGGGGTCGTAGATGACATCTTCCTACACTGGAGAACTCCACAGGTAGACCTGTTTGCTTCCCCCCAAAACACAAAAATTCCCGTCTTCTGCTCACTCGCTCTAGGGCGCGGCATTTTTTTGAGAGATGCTCTGTCTCTAGACTGGAAGGGCAGATTCGTCTATGCCTTCCCCCCGATTCCACTGATTACGAGGGTCTTGCAGAAACTCGGTTCGGAAGGAGCTCGAATGATTCTGATCGCTCCTTTCTGGCCTAGGCAAGTTTGGTTCTCTCTTCTGCAACAGTACTCAGTGGAACCTCCTCTTCCTCTGTCGCTATTTTTGCTGACCCAGGATCAGGCGACCCTGGTCCATCCAGGCCTCAAGTCCCTTCAGTTGCACGCGTGGCTCCTGCAGACGTAGCTCGGCCTGATTCAGGGTTTCTCCCCCGAATAGCTGAGATTCTGGTGGAGGCCAGGAAACCCTCAACCAGATCTACTTATGCCATGAAATGGAAGCAGTTCTGTATTTGGGCTGCCTCCAATGATGTCGAACCCTTCTCGTGCTCTGTCGGCCGACTTCTGGATTACCTGCGACACCTCTTCGATCTGGGTCTCAGCCATTCATCCTTAAAGGTTCAGATGGCAGCCATTTCGGCCTATCATGTCCCCTTTGCAGACAGAATGTTTGCTCAGCTGGAGGTCTCTAAGACCTTTTTGAGAGGGGTCCTTCACTTACGACCCCCTATCTGGGTTCCTGCCCCTCCTTGGGATCTGAATTTCATTTTAGAGAAACTTACTCTGCCTCCTTTCGAGCCGTCAGCCTCAGTGGACCTAAAGTTCCTTTTTTGGAAGACTCTTTTCCTAGTGGCCATTACTTCTGCTCGACAGATTTCCGAGCTTCAGGCCCTGGTGTGTAAAATTCCGTATTTGATTTTTCACAAGGAACGTGTGGCTCTGCGTACCAACCCTAAGTTTCTCCCTAAGGTGGTAGTGGAATCGACGCTGAATCAATCCATAGAGTTGCCTGCCTTTTTTACACAGCACTCCAATGAAGGAGAGTACCTCCTGCATACTTTGGATGTTCACCGAATTCTGAGATACTACACCAACAGGACGAAGGATCTCAGAAAGACTGATCAACTGTTCGTCTCTTTTGCCCATAAAAGAAAAGGCAATGCAGTTTCTAAGCAATGCCTATTGAAATGGTTGGCTCATTGTATCACTTTCTGTTATAAGTACAACAAGATCCTGCCGGGTCAAGTTAGAGGCCACTCCACCAGAGGGGTCGCTGCCTCTGCGGCTTGTTTCAAGAACGTGTCAGCGGCTGACATTTATACAGCCGCCACTTGGACTTCTGTCCATACCTTTACGAAACATTACAGTTTGTACATTGCCTCTCACCATAGAGCAGGTTTCAGGCTGGCTGTTTTGCAAGGCCTCCTTTCCTAAGGCCTTCACAACCAGAGGGTCTACTTCTGAGTAGCTTCCTCCCCGCCGTTTGCTTCTCCTTGTTCCAGACTGCTTGGGACTCAGTCCTATATGTAATTACCTACTGCAAGAGCCCTCTCGAAGTAAGATAGTACAGTTACATAAGAACTTACCGTAACAGTAGATCTTCGAGAGAGGCTCTTGCAGTAGGTAATACCTTCCTGCTCTCCATCCCCCTAAGCTTTTTCAGCTCCTTTTCCAGAAGGGAAATATCCACTTCTCTCACATCTTGCCTTTTGGCCTTTGGCAGGAAAGAACTGAAAGGTGGGCATGGGGGACTGCTCCTTTATACTGACGTCGGTCACCTGACATGGGGCGGTCCCCCGCCAGAGACTGCTAGCTAGAAATTTTTCCACTGGGTCCTCTAACGCCGGCCGGCATCAGTCCTACATGTAATTACCTACTATAAGAGCCTGTCTCGAAGATCTACTGTTACGGTAAGTTCTTACGTACTGTAACTGTACTTTCTGAGTGCTGTATGATCATTTTTTGTAAAATAAAAAATGTGTATGGACTGTCTCCCATGAGAAATGCTAAAACAGCATGTGAGATCACACGATCACACACACACACACACACACACAGGTTTTAGATACAAAATGTTACATGGCAGGCCAGAAGCTAATTGCAGATAATTATAGCTTTAGCTGCTAAAAGGGAAATCAGCATCCCTTTTATGACGTTAGGGGAAGAAACCAGGTTTTGTACACTGGTGCGAAATCATAAATTCTTTGGTATCTGTGTGAGAGGGAAGCTTGATCAATAGATCAAAGAGATGTCATTTGAAAGAAGAACATGAGTTATGCTGAGGTTGCAGAATTTAATGCTTGGAAAAGACATCCTGTTTTTATATAGATATATTTTTTTATATGTTCTGACAGGGAGGAGCTAGGTGACCTCATGCAAATAGGTGGGGAAAACCAGCTTTTAAAACATTATTCTGTTTTCCTTCAGAGACACTTTTATCTAGACTCTTGACAAAGAAGCATCTGTGAGCACTTTAAATAGGTATTTAGAAAGAGAGACAATCTAATTACTGTAGTAGGAATTGCACTGTTTAAAACCTTGTTCTCTTAAAAGATGTGTATGTCTTGTGATATAATAGTTCTGTATTGTATGTTTTACGTATTATTATCCATTTTAGTAAAACTCTTTTTAGAGCTTACTTGGTCTGTCTTTGATTTTCTTTCATTTGCAAGAAAAGTATATATGGTTATAGCAGACACTAGGCATAAGCTTGAATGGTGATACCAAACTGGAAAGAGAAGCGTCTTAACTCTGAGGTCTTTATTAAAGTTTTTAAGGGTTCGTTTCTGGACACCTGGTTAGGTGCCAGAGGAAAATATATCTGCCCCCCGAAGACAGAATTATCTGAGCCTTTGCATTGGGTATGCTAGCAAGAGGTTTGCAGTTTGAATCCCTTCAAGGCTTGAGACCAAAGGTTGATTCGAACCCACAAAACAGACAAGAGGGTTACCTTGTTCTGTTAAACTGTTCACAAGACTGCGCTCGGAGGTTGGCACTTTGAGAGTAGAGGGCTGACCTGCTGAGTGGGTTTGTGACACCCTATTCTACTAAGAAAAAGAAGGAACTGGAAGCTAGATACAATGATTTAACTGAACAGTTACACACCTACTAACTTTTGTATAGGGAAGGGGATACAGTGATACAAACCACAATTAGGCAGGTTAAAGTGGAATTACAGAAGATCATGGACCTAAAGATACAACAAACCATTCTGTATCTAAAGCAGTCAGGCTATGAGGGAGGACCTTGGGGTACCCGGCTGTTAGCACATAGGTTAAGGGTTCGTAAAAAGACCTCTACTATTCTTAAAATTAAAAATCCAGGCACAGGTCAGGTGGTCTGGGGAGATGAAGAGATTATGAATATTTTTTGCTAGCTATTACTGAAATCTGTATCAACGGGGCCCTGTGGACAACCCTGAGGAGAGAGATCTCAGTTTTTGGAGGGGCTTCATCTACAGAGCCTATCAGAGGAACAGATTAACAGGTTGGAGGCACCGATCCAGGGCAGACGAGATTCTGACCCAGATTAAAGCCACAGCCACCCAAAAATGTCCCGGGCCTGATGGATTCCAGTTGGAGTTGTATAAGAAATACTCTAAGGAGCTTCTCCTTAGCATGCTTTTGGTGTACAGATTGGTGATAGAAAGGGAACCTCCTCCACCGTCCTGGGCCTATGCTATATTAGCAGCCCTCCCTAAACCTGATAAGGATATCCTAGATGCGGCAGCTTACCGCCCAATATCCATTCTAAATGTGGAATATAAAATCTTCAAGGTAATATTGGCCACTAGATTGGAAACTATTTTGCCAGCTTCATTCACTCTGACCAGGCAGGTTTTATCAAGCAATGAAATACTACGGATAATATCAGGCGGGTATTAAAATTGATGGAAAACATTCAAACTAGACATATTCCAGCAGCTGTTATGAGCCTTGGATGCTGAGAAAGCCTTTGATAGTCTCCTGGCCCTTTTTGTGGGACACCTTGTTGAAGTTCCATTTTCCAGAGTCTTTTTTTTTTTTTTTTGAATGGATCCAAGAATATATTCAGCTCCAGGCCTCTCTCTCTGTATAAACTGAGGGATTTTGGGTCTCACTGCTCCTACAGAAGGTACTAGGCAGGGGATGTCCTGCTTTCCACCCCTGTTTGCACTTTATATGAAACCCCTGGTGGAGACACTGAGAGGGGTGGGGGGGGTAGAGGGAATCCCCCGGGTCAAAAAGAATTTAAGATTTCTTTATTCACAGATGATGTTCTGCTAATGATTTTGTCCCCAGAAGATTCCATACCATGTGTGTGGGATATTCTGGCTCTTTATGAGAGAGTAGCAGGTTTCAAGATAAATAAAACTGAGGTGGTGTTATTAAATTTGTCCCTTTGGAGGAACTGAAACGCTCTTCCCCTCTGAAATGGCGAACAACTAAAATCAAGTATGTGGGAATACACATCCCTCAGAATCTTAAAGTAATGGACATTGTAAACTATGAACCACTTACACTAACATTACAATCTGACCTTAATTCCTGGGACAAACTTAATCCTTCTGTTTTTCAACGGATAGAAATCATTTGCATGAATGTACTACCATGTGTATTATATCTTTATCAAAATATCCCTTACTTTCCAGCTCGATTTTATTTTAAATCATGGGACAGAATGATCTCAAACTTTGTCTGGGGAGGACAACACCCCAGGATCTGTCTCTCGATTTTAAAGTTAGCCCTAACCCAGGGAGGGGTAAATTTACCAAACTTAGAATGTTATGCGAAGGCAGCCTTCCTGAAATTGCTTTTTCTTTGGTTATCCAACTCCTTTAAGTCTCCATGGAAATTTATAGAATTTACACTCAGTGATTTACATGATGTGGAAAGGTTTTCGTTTGCTTCTGAGGGTAGGTCTCCTCCCTTAAAAGACGTTTACTGAGATTTCCGCTAACATTTTACGGGTATGGTTTTCATTGCAAAGGCACCCACAGTTCAAACAAGGCTTTTTCTATTGTAGAATGCTATCAGAGGATGAATACTTTTGACCAGCTTCAGTAGATCCAATATTTTACAGGTGGAGGAGAGTGGGAGTGACATATATTTCAGTTTCTGGGACAGTCAGGGATTCTCCCATTTTAATCTCTACAGAGGGACTATGGTCTCAGACAAACAGACTTTTATAGATATCTTCAGGTCAGGAACTATATTCTCAGACAGTGCACCATTACCCCCATATTACCTTGCCCCCAACCTCCTTTTCTGATGCTACTCTTGGACTCTCTCAGGGGTAATACATGGGGTCATTTAATTGGGAACATCTATAGAATCTTAAGGGAAGCCCTGGGGGAATAACACATTTTCTATTTTGGAAGGATGGAACAGGGAACTGGATCTAGAGGTCTCTGACATCTCCTGGACAAAAACTTCATTACTGAGGTGGTTAAAATTACATCATCCCATTTATGGTTGGAATTTGCTTGGAAATGTAGAAATAAGTACTTTTGCTCACCCGCAATTTTGGTTAAATACCTCATGGATAACTACGGTCCCTGTTGGAGAGATTGTAAATGAGGAGGCAGTATAGTGTAGTGGTTTAAGGCTCTGAGCTGCAAACTTGGAGACCTGGGCTTGAATCCTACAGCCCCCACTTACATACTGTGTGACCCTGAGCAAGTCACTTAACTTTCTTGTGCTCCCAGGTCGCACTGCTAAACAAGCTTTCAGCTTAGTGTTTCTCTCCTTGTAAAAAAAAAAAAAAAAGGGCTAGCAGATTTTGGACATATTTTTTGGAATTGCCCCTTATTAATGCCATATTGGTGCTCCCTTTAACTAGCTCTGACAGATTGGGAGAGCAAGTAGAACTTAGTGTGGAGCTGATCCTTTACTCCATCTATTCAGACCACTCCCCCCCCCCCCAGCATAAGACCCTCCTACCTATATATTTGGTTGCGGCCAAAAAGGCCATTATTCGCAAATGGATGACTAAGATCATTCCTTCAGTACTAGATTGGAGACAGATAGTCTTAGGAATATATCAGATGGAATGTATTACAGCAGCTATCCCAAGTACCCACCGAACTAAGTGGCAGAGGTGGACCCAATATTTATTAGAAACTGACCAAGAATTTGTACATTAGGGTTTTGGAGGGATCAGATGGGTCATTGTGCGAAAACATACATCTATGAATAAGTTATTATTTTAACTGGTACATCATGGGAATTTGCTTGACCTTTGAAAATAATGTTAACTATCGAGCTGATTGTTCTATATCCATATACAGTTCAATCTTGTCATTACTGTCAATTATGATGTATTAAAGTATGTGTTGCCTTGACATTCCTTAATAAAAATCAAATAAAAAAAAGCAGGTAAGGTAAGTATTGGTCCCAGTCTTTCCCTTCCCTGTTTACGAACCTTTTTAACATGTGTTTTAGGATTTGATTAAAACACTCAACAAGACCGTCTGTCTGAGGGTGATAAAGGGAGGTTCTTATGGCAGTGATACCTAGTAGTCGGTACAGCTCCTTCAGTAATGCAGCAACAAAATTACTACCTTGATCAGTAATAATCTCTTGTGGTATGCCCATCCTGCTGAAAAGTTTGGCAAGCTCTGCTGCCACTTTTGGGGCTGTGACAGTATGCATTGGAGCTGCCTCTGGGTATCGAGTAGCATAGTCACATACTACCAAAATTAATAGATTGCTCTTTTTACTTTTGTCTGAGGGGCCAGCCACATCCATTGCAATTCTCTCAAAAGACACATCTATCAAGGGTAGGGGCACCTTGTCTTTCTTAGTCACTGGGGCTACTTTCTGACACTCGGCACAGGAACTGCAATAGGTAGTAACATCTTCATGAATTCCAGGCAAGTAAAATCTGTACAGCAATCTCGCAAGGGTGCGATCCCTCCCTGAGTGACCAGCCGTAGGACTATCATGTCCTGTCTGTAACAACTCAGATCTATACTTTTGTGTTATAACCAGTTGTTCTGTCTGGTCCTGTGTCTGAGGTTTAACCCAAACTCTGTACAGTAGCCTGTTACATTTTTTAAACATAGGTTCACCTTGTTTGGGTTTCACCCCATCTGCTTAAAATAACCCTGGAGAGAAACATTGTTAGCTTGTTCTGAAAGAAAATTGCAATCAGTGATCAGTTTAGTTTCAGCATTTTCGTGTGTTAACCCCTTATGTCCATCAGTCTTTTGTTGCCACTGTTTCTTAAGGCATTGTCTTTCTTTCCTGGACTTCTGGATCTTGGAGCTTTGCTCAAACCAGTCCGAATCAAAATCAGCAAAAGGAAAAGAGTCCCCACCATCTGAGATTTTCTTTGCCTGAGCTCTTGTCACCACACCTGCTGAAACATCAGGATTTACTTCCTCATTGATTAACTCAGTAAATCCTAGGAAGTCATTTCCAGTAATCACAGGTACAGGTAACTTAGTTACTACCCCCACTTTCATTTGGTGCGACATCACATTAATAGAGTCACTTGGCTGGTGGGATAGTATCGAGTGTCCCTGTGGATGCAGATGACGCCAGTACCTAGTCCTTTTGGACACTGTTGTCCTAGCACTTCAATATGTACTAGGGTCAGTCTGCTCCTGAATCTATAAGTCCCTTCACAGTCTTATCTCCCACCTTCACACCTGTTAAGTACTTGCCCTAATTTGCTAAGGACAAATCTGCTCCAGTGTCACTCTTCTTACTATGGCAATTTCTTGCAACATGACCTGGCTTCTTACATTTATAGCAAATAAAGTCTTTGGGTGCAGATTTGTTACCCCCACCAGAGTTCTTATCAGACTTGGACTTTAAATAGGAAAAAGAATGTCTTACTGGTGCATGGCTGTCACCTCGCTGCTGTGGCGTCTGTCTGGCCTTTTGGTAGTCTTCAGCCAAAGAAACAACCTTTTCGCTACTTTCTGGTCAGTGTTCTTTTGCCCAGAGCTACACATCTGTAGGCAGAATGTTGATGAATTGCTCCATTGCAAATGTGTCTATGAGCTGTGGGACTGTTTTGCCCCCTGGTTGGAGCCATTTTATCAGGAGTTCCCCTGAGTCGAGTGAAGGCTTCTCAAGGATTGTCGACTGAGTTGTACGTCAGAGACCGAAATCTCTGCCTGTAGGTCTCTCCTGAGATGTCATACCTTTTCAGGATTTCACTTTTCACCAGGTCATAGTTTTCTGACTGTGCAGTGTCCATATTGCTGTAGACAAGTTGAGCTTTCCCTGGCAGGTAAGGTACCAGGCTGATTGCCCTCTGCTGCTTTGGCTACTGGCATGCTGCGGCAGCCCTTTCAGACGTTGTCAGGTATGCTTTGATATCATCGGAGGGACACAACTCCGTAAGTTTAACATGTTTCAAGTTGCCGCTGTCCTGTTGCTCGTCTGGATCTGTGCCAGATCCTCTGTCTTTGATAGCCTGCAAAGCATCCTGCCACCGCTGCTCCTGTCGCTGCATCTCTTCTCTCATCTGCTGTTCGAATTGTTTCATTTCCTCTTTTCTCTGTTTCTCCATCTCTTTTTGTTGTATAGCCCACCATTTGAAAAAAGCAGTGAGGCTTTCAGGTTCTGTCACTACCTGTTTTTTTTCTGTGACTGGCGCTAGCTGTACAGTCTCAGCTTGGACTTCTGTCCACTAGTTTGGCTGCCATTCTCCTGGTAACCACTCCTGGGCTTGCTGCTGCAGAATCCATGCCTTTCTTTTATGCTTTCCTGGTACCAGGTCTAGTACCCACACACAAATCTCTGACTTAGAGTATGCACAGCGTTAGTCCCACTTATGCTGACACCATCTGTTGTCGAGTCACTGGTCAGGAAGCATAGGAAAACCAGGAGCAGTTGTAAAATTGGCAAGAGTTTTATTATTAGTAACAGTAAAATAAAAAAAATAGAATTGTTCAGAATAACTACTTACAATGTCAGTAGAAACACAGAAAACAGAGTCCTTCTGAATGTTTCTTCTCAATTTCCATTCTCAGTCTCTGTCTCTCTCTCTCTCTCTCTTGCAAAACATTGCAGTTCTTTTTTTATAGGTCTGTGCAGGAGCTCGTTAAGAAAATAACATGCTTCGCACACAGTGTTCTTATAAGTTCCATGTGTTCTTGTCAGTTTCAGCAGGTGCAGCAAAAAGAACATTGTGACTCAGAATTGACCTCTTGCTTACATCTTCTGCAAAAGGCTTAAAAACTGCATCTTAGGTTAACCCATTGAGTTCCAAATAGCTTTGCAATCATTTTAACTGTATAACTATATACAGTTTTAGCTTTGCAATCATTTCAACAGTGTAATTTTATACATTGCTGAACAAAGGGATCCCAGTATCAGTTACATTTCTACATAATGAGTCACATATATTTTTATACCACAGATATGCAAGGAGGGAGAAAAGACAGAACAGCAAGCAAGGGTAGAGAAACAGCAAGAGGCAGAGAATTGCAAGACTGTCGGGGTGATCAGGTCCTAGGTCTCATGAGGAAATTTGGTTGCACAACCAGACAGAAGAGACAGAAAAGGAGAGAATAGAACAGATCCTTGCATTTAAACTCTTTTTTCATAGCAACTGGGACAGGGCCATATTCAACCCTGTCACACCTACCCCAAATAGTGTGTCTCATTTTCCCTTTTCTAACCCACCTGACCTACCTGTAACTTGCCTGGTGTCTACTACTCTTTTTCCACTTACTTTGAACTTTATTTAGTACTCTACTTGATAGCTTGCCTGAAACTTATTTGTTACTGTACAGTACCCTTGAGAGGATGTTTCTTATTTTCCCATTTCTAAGCCTCCTACCTGTACCTGCCTTATCCTGGGTGTGTACTGCTACTTTCCCACTTGTGGCATGTCTGCAGCCTGCAGCTACCTTCCTTGTTGCTGGTTATATACTGTAAACAGTAATTTGTTATCTCCTTACCTTGATCTCTTGCTGACTGTCTCTTGATGCTGTGCAGGTACTGTTAAGGCAGATGCTCCAGTCCTGTCTGTCCCACTCACATGATGGAACGTGAGTGTGATGGAATGCTGGTTGTAATTCCTTTTATCCCGCCTTCCTGCTTCCTGGTGTCCCCTGATTGCCTGTCCCCACTAAACCTGTGGCAGCTCCACCACCCCAATCATACACCTGATTTACAGGGCTCCGCCACTCCCCAGCCCACATAGAGATGTTTCTGCTATGGCTGAGTGCAGCTGATCAGCCTTGTCTCTGCCTTCCCGAACTGGGGACTGCCTTTCCTGAGACTCAACTGATCTGTCAGGTTTCCCCCACAACTTGCCCCTGTGGTGAAGCCAAAAGAAGGAGGGCCATCCTCCCCTCTCTGTCATCTCTCCAATGCAGAGCAGGGTCCTGAGCAGCAGCATGGATCGGAGCTGGAGGGGGGGGCAGGGCTTCATCAAGCCAAAGTCATTGTTTTCCATTTTGAACCCTTACCCTGCCACAGTGCATGCGTGCATGTGAGCACACACACATCACGCACTTTGGCGAATTCCCCGCGCTTATGTCGCTGTTCGCCCCCTGCCATCGGCTTCTACCTGGTGGCTGTTTAAGGTCGAGCAGACAGGCTCTCCCCAACCGAGATGACAGCAGTCCATCTGATGCTCTATCCTCTCCACCTCGGCTGACCACCGGCAACCCAAACTTGTTCTTGAACACGGGTCGCCAACGTGGGAAGAGGTAAGGCACCCAGCGCTTTAGCCCTCCACACCACTGGGCTGGCCTCACAGGGCTTTCTTACTCTATTATTCCATATTTATTCTCGGCTCCAAACTAACTGCCCCAGGTGCCCACTGTTGCGCATGATAATAACTACAGAAGAACTACAGCTATCAAAGCAAGGACTACCATCATCATGGCTCCTTGAGTACTTCCTGGTGGGTAAGTACATACGAATACTACACACATAAATAAGTGACTTTAGAAATAAAGAATGGAATATTCTGTAGTTCACATTTTTTGTAATGTTATGAGATTTGAGTCCTGCTGATGCCAACAGAAATTATTTTATAGAAATCTGGCTAATCAGTTTAGATATTATTAAAACTGAGGATCTCTGTTCCAAAGCACTGAAGCAGGGCTGACCTTGGAAGGATATTGACTATAAAGCCAAGCTTCAAAGAAACTCCTAATTACACTGAAGTCCTAATGCAAATCATCATGAAGGAATGTTGGCTGGTGCAGCTGTAATCTGGTCTGTATGGTACCATAATGATCATAAACAGTCTGCAAAAACTGAAAACTGCTGGTCATTCATGGACACATGTTTTCTTCTGTTCTTCATACAAGTCATCATTATGCCACAGCTGTGCACCAGCCTCAAAGGAGTGGGAACCAACCTGATGATCTCAGTGGTATGGGTCATGTTGGGTCCAAAATAGAGAAGTAATTTTAAAGACAAGAACCATAGTGCAAAAGCATTGAAGCAGGGGTTACTGTAGAAGGGGGATGTCTAATTTTGTGCATCCAGCACTTTGTAGATTAAGTCATTACCTCCGGTAGCTCCATATGAAGTCCGAACTATCCATTGTTTACCTGACAAAATGGCCGCCCTGGAGGTAATGAGTTAAGTATGTGGAAGTACAGAACTTGTAAGTACACAGACTGTGCAGGAGAGGTTTCAATTGTAGAAAACATCAACCAGTTCTGATATTAAATTTTCTTCTCGCCCCCAGGAGGGAGACCAGCGCTGGATCTCCACTGTCGCTGAGGCACTGCGTTTGTTACACTCACTCTTCGGTCCTTTCACAAAGGCCTATGGAGTTGGCAGGTGCGCCAAGGTAGGGGATGTAGGTTGTTTAAATTACTTATTTTACATACAGTTGACACAACAAGGGAGGTCATTTGCATAATTGCTCTGACTCTAACCCCAGTAATACTCTGGTATTCCTAACTTTCTGCAGTGTCCATTGAAGCCAGAAGTGCCCGGAGAGGATAGAACACTTGCAAATGATGGAACTCTTTGCACGTGACAACTGTTTAAATGCTGCCTTGAACTAACTGCCTTAGTTCTAAACACCTCAGATTTCACTATCTGCCTGTCAATTCTAGTCGCTCAGAGTTCCTCTCCTCGACTTCTACCTGTGACATGAAGAAACTTATAAATACATATAAGTATCTTTTTCTTTCTTTTGCTGCTTTTTACTTATTGTAATTTTTAGCTAAACCTTAGTTTTAGTGTTAATTTTAGGATTTTTATCGGTTCCTCCCGGTTCGGTATAACCGGTGTGGAACAGAGTTATTTTAGCTATTTTCAGGGTTTTCTGACTAAAAAACCCTGTTAGTTTAGTTTTATTTTATTTTAAATCTTTTGGTTTTGTAACCGCTTTATCGGTTACTGAACCGATAACCTTGGTTTACTTTTTTCCTCAGTTCTGGTTCACATCGGTCCCTTATCGGTTCCTTATCTGACCGCAACCGCTAAATATTAGATAACACTTTTAAATTTATTAGCGGTTTACATTTTTATGGGTTCTCGATAAAATGTAAGAAAAATCTAAAAAGAAAACCAGTGAACCTGGTTTTAAAAATTGTTCTGATTGTGGGGAAGTGTTTGCTAAGGCAGACAAGCACAGTTTGTGTGTGTTGCCTGCCTTGGCTATGATCACGTGAAGGAAGATTGTGATATTTGCAAAACCTTCCCAGAGAAAACAGTGGAGAAACACCTGGAACGGCTAAAGAAAAAACTTCCTCCACCTAATGGTCCCCCTGGCTCTGACCAGCTGACACCCTCTTCTGCTGTGGGTGATACCATTGCAGTGACTATTTCAACCCCTGAGACAGGTGATAAAATTATTAAGAGGCTCGCTGAACCAGCTGACTCCCCGGTTCCCGCTAAAAAGACTAAGAAAGTAAAGCACACAGAACTCGCTACTGGAAGAAAGGGGACTTCAGTGGGTGCTCTGGCCCTTCCTTCTCCTCAAGAAATAACACATACTTTTAAAGTGGTGCAAGCCTTGCAAGGCCTTTTCCCCACTGGCCAGCAGCCACTTGTACAAGCCCCAGATGGACAGGCTGGCAGTTCAAGCAAATTCTGATTTGTTGAAGAGAAGGATTATGGTGAGTATGAGGAGGAGGATGAGGGGGAACCCATTGAACCTGAGGTTTCCCCCAAACAAGAGTTTGGTTCTCCTCCTAGAACCACTGAGGATTATTTCTCACATTTCACTTTTGGGAGAAAGATGGCTGATGCCCTAGACATCACCGCAAGTGAGGAAATAGAAGATGAGGTGGAATACCTCGAAATGATGAGGTTAACCCCCACAAAAAAGCTCCTCTTACCTGTGAATAATTCTTAAAAAAAGGTGCTTTGAAAATTTTACAGACCTCTAACTCTGTCTCCCCTCTTGATAAGAGGCTGTACAAGAAATATCAGTTGGACAGGGAGGGTGCAGATTTTCTGTTTTCCCACTCTGACCACCAGGGGTGGTGCAGGCAGCAGCCTGTGAGAAGGCTAAGGTGCCCCTGGCTTCTCACCCACCAGAAAAGGAATCCAGAAAAATTTACAGTATAGCCAAGAAGGGATATTTGTCATCTTCTTTGGCCATCAGGCAGGTTAATTTTCAAGCCAATGTGGCCCAGTATCAGAAGTCATTATGGCAGTCTACTGGCTATGGCAAATAAAGCCTCGTCACCCTTGTCTAATGACCTCACAAAAACTGCCAGGTTTGGCTTAGAGGCAACCAAGTATCAGTTTCAAATGGCTGCTGATACCAGTGATACAGCAGCCAGGTGGATGGCCAATACTGTTGCCCAATGAATGTTCACCTGGCTAAGAGCCACAAATCTTACCCAGGACACTCAAACAGAGGCTCTGGATTTCCCTCTGGAGGGTAATTCCCTTTTTGGAGAGACAACAGTGGCTTATATGAAGAAGGTGGATGAGTACAAAGCCACCTTCAAAAGCAACTCAGCTAAAGAGAAAGCCTCTCCATCCACTAGACCCTATAGAAGGGGAGGCAGGGGCAGGTCCTTTCACAGTAGGCCCTTTTGCCAGGCAATGGCTGTACCCCAATACCAACAGTATCCCCAGCAGAGGTACTTCAGAGGTAGGGGCAGAACGGGTTCCAGGCAGGGATCTCAAACCCAGCCTCAGCCCCAGGCTAAGCAGACACCCTGATGTGCCTTCACAGGCCGTCTCCTCGATACCTGTCGGAGGCAGGCTGTCTCCCTACCTCCAGGCTTGGCAAACAATCACCACAAACAAGTGGGTCCTGGGGGTAGTGAGTCAGGGACTGTCTCTGAGTTTCAAATCCCTTCCTCTACTGAGAACCAGAGTGTTCAGACCATCCTTCCTCGCAGAAAAGAAGCTGCTGGAGGCAGAGGTTCGAAACCTGCTACTGTCAAGGGCAGTGTAACCTGTCCCAGCTCAGCAGAAAGGAAAGGGTTTCTACTCAAGGTATTTCCTTCATATAAAGAAAAATGGGAAGTGGCGGCCTGTCTTGGACCTCAGGGTATTAAACAAGCATTTGACAAAACCAAAGTTCAAAATGGTAACGCTGGCATTGATTCTGCCAACACTCCAAAGAGGAGACTGGTTGGCATCACTGGACCTAAAAGATGCCTATTTCCACAGCCCCATAAGGGAGTCTCACAGAAAATACCTCAGGTTCAGACTCCCATCAGGTCACTACCAGTTTTCAACCCTGCCATTCGGCCTCACTTCAGCTCCAAGGGTGTTCACAAAGTGCGTGGCAGTGGTTGTGGCACACCTTCGAAGGCAAGGTGTCACGGTGTTTCCATATCTGGACGACTGGCTAGTGGTGAGAAAATCACCAGAGCAAGTCAGACAGTATCTGCTGATCACCCAGGGGCTTCTGGAGTCCCTGGGGTTCTTGATAAACCACAAGAAATCCATATTTATACCTGCACAGGTGCTGCAGTTCATAGGAGCAGAGATCGATACCCTGCAAGGCAGGGCCTACCTGCCTTTAGACAGGGTAAGACATATCCAGTTAATTGCAAATTATTTCAGCCTGCACAAGTCAAAAACTGCAAGACAGTTCCTACAGCTCCTGGGCCACATGGCTGCAGCCACAGGCACGGTCCTGGGCACCAGGTTCCAAATGAGAGACATCCAGTTCAACCTAAGGGCATACTGGTGCTAAAGAGATTCCCTTTCAAAGCTGATTCCAGTAACAAAAACCTTGCTGCAAGCACTTCAGTGGTGGAAAAAGGAATCCAGTCTAAAGGAAGGGGTTCCCTTTCAGCAGGAGTTTCCATCAGTTGTTCTCACAACAGATGCATCTCTACTGGGGTGGGGTGCCCATTTGGGGCACCACACAACCCAGGGCACTTGGTCAAGTGTAGAGTCACTCCAGCACATAAATCTGTTGGAACTCAGAGCAGTGTTTCTGGCACTAAAGGCCTTTACATCACTAGTACAGGGAAAGGTGGTACAAGTTAGAACAGACAATACCACCACAATGTACTACATAAACAAGCAGGGAGGTACCAGGTTGGGTCCTCTGAACAGAAGCCATGAACATTTGGAGCCTAGCATACTCCTTGGGAGTTTCCTTACAGGCAATCCATCTGTCAGGGAAAGACAACACCCTTGCAGATGCCCTGAGGTGAATCAACCAGGCCCATCACGAATGGACCCTGAACAGGCAAGTGGTGGAAGTGATCTTCAGGAGGTGGGGCACCCCAGAGATAGACTTGTTCGCATCCCACCAGAACCACCACCTGCCACAATACTGTTGCAGACCATGAGATTGGGGTACACTCCCCCTGGATGCTCTAGCTCTGAATTGGTCAGAAAAGCACCTATATGCTTTTCCTCTCTTCGCTCTGGTGTACAGGGTATTGCTCGAGCTCAGATCCCAGTCAGCATCAATGATCTTGATAGCACCAGACTGGGCCAGGCAGCCATGGTACTCTCTGCTGCTCTCCCATGTCTCTGGCTGAGCCAGTACACCTTCCGCGGAGGCACAATCTGTTAACCTTCAACCAGGGAGACTTCTGTATCCGAACCTCAGGTCTCTCAAGCTCAAAGCTTGGCTCTTGAAGACCTAGAATATGTAGGCTTGCATCTGTCTGAAAATGTTTTAGACATTCTAAGAAGTTACAGGAAACCTTCCACTAAGAAAACCTACGCTTCAAAATGGAAAAGGTTTTCTATTTGGTGTTCGGCTAGAGAAATGGTACCAACACAAGCTGGGGTTTCAGCTGTTCTTGATTACCTCTCTTATTTACATTCATTGGGTTTGCAGTCTAGTACCCTCGAGGTTCACCTGGCTGCAGCATCTGCTTACATATCGGCTGGAAGGAATGTGTCAGTGGCTTCAGACCCTATCTTTAGGAGGTTCTTCAAGGGCTTGGACCATTTGCACCCATCTCATAGGGAACCGGTGCCAGCATGGGACCTGAATGTGTGAATAACTAAGCTCATGGGACCTCCTTTTGAGCCCATGTCCTGTGCTCATTTGAGGTACGTCACTTGGAAAACAGTTTTCCTAGTGACAGTGACTTCTGCAAGAAGAATCCGTGAGCTCCAGGCTCTCTGCATGGAACAGGACTACATTTCATTCCACAGGTATAAGGTGGTCCTGAGAACAAACAGGAAATTTCTCCCTAAGGTGGTCTCTGATTTCCACCTGAACCAAACCATTACCCTGCCTGTCTTTGTCATTGAGCATTCTACCTCTGGTGAAAGGAGACTTCACAGTCTGGATGTTAGGAGAGCTCTCAGCTACTATATGACAACCACTAAGGACCATAGGCAAGAGAGGAAACAGCTGTTCCTGACTCATGGGGCTGTAGAAAGGGTAACCCAGAATCAAAAAGGTTCATGTCTTGATGGATAGTTCAATGTATCCAGTTTTGTTACACTAAAGCTGTAAGGGAACCTCCAACAGGACTGAGGGCCCATTCCATAAGAGGAACAGCTGCTACTTTAGCAGCTGCCAGGGATGTTCCACTAGTGGACATCTGTAAAGCAGCTACCTGGAAAACAGTACACACCTTTACAAAGCACTACGATCTGGATATTCAGTCCAGGGGTGATGCCAGGTTCAGCACAGCAGTTCTGCCAAGTCTGTTTCCAAAATAAGGTTCTGTACCCACCTTCAAAGGTACTGCTTCGTAGTCTGCAGAAAGTTAGGAATACCTGAGTATTACTGGGGTTAGAAGAAAAAATTGCTTACCGTAGTAGTCTTGTTTCTTCCCAGTGATACTCAGGTATTCATAACTTCCCACCCTGCCTCCCCTTTAGCCTCTGCAGTCCTGATTACTGTGCTCTCAGGGGTATAAATGTCACTTTCTGGCACCACTTTTTCAAACACGGTTCATGTTGTTTTCCCCCTTCTTTCAGGTGATTCTGACATTTTTGGGGGTACCTGTTATGTTTTTCCCCTCCAGTTGGAGGGTTTATTTGGGGGGTTTGGGCTTAATTATCATTATTATTATTATTGTTATTCAGGATTCATAGTTCTTGGGGGCCTGCCTTTCCAAGCGTAAAGGAAATCTGAGGGGTTTAAAACTAAGGCAGTTAGTTCAAGGCAGCATTTGAATAGTTGTCACGTGCAAAGAGTTCCATCATTTGCATATGTTCTATCCTCTCCAGGCAGTTCTGGCTTAAAGGGACACTGCAGAAAGTTATGAATACCTGAGTATCACTGGGAAGAAACAAGATTACTGTGGTAAGTAATTTTTTATTTTGACCCATCATAGAAGAGAAAAGGCTCCGGCTTGATCACGTCTCCAGTGCTGCCTGTCCCTTATCTTTCACCAGCACTGAATCCTTCACAATGTTGGGAAGCTTGCACGCTACTTGCCCACACTGTACCATACCCTGTGGATAAACTTCAGTCTCCAGTGCTGTTAGTTCTTCACCTTTCCTCAACAATAAATCCATTGAGACCGGCATAGTCCCTATTCGTATTCAGCCCTGTGTATAAATGGAGGTTTCAGTCTCCAGTGCTGTCAGTGTTTCACCTTTGTCAGTGGTGTGGTTAAATTGAGCCAGGAACCTATAACAACTTGATTCCTCCTCCTTCAGAAAATGTGTTGAAGAGTTCCTTCTCTTTTTCACTTCTGACTGCTCTTTGCATTTAACTCTGCATATCAGTTCTGCCTTCTACAGCTACCAGTTCCTCTTTCAAAGAGTTTCCATCGTGACCCTTGATCCGGCATTAAATTCATAATGGTAGTGAATCCTGCACTATACCCGTCCACACCATACCTTGTTCTGTAAATCAGATTAGGGCTTTATTCTTCATTGGTGATGTAGCCAGTAAGATTTGTAAGCCAGAACCCTCTCTGATGCCCCCAGCAGTTGTATACATAGCTGTATCTGTTGCCTGACTCCCTTGTACAACCTGTGTTACACCTCTGAAATGGCATAGTAAGGGCAAAAATTACAGCAGTGCTTATTATCATGCATTTGGCATTATGCAACCCCAGTAAGGGCAGGGATCAGGCAATAGAAACAACCAAACTCAGTAGCCAGGACCTAGAATCCCCCCCCCCCTCCAGTTAACCTAAATGCCACTGCTTACATGGCATATGTCTTCCTACATACATGGTCTCCACAGCAGTCCGCTCTTCACCTTAAACTAGCATTGAAGGAATTCACATTGAAGAGCTAATCAAAACCCTGCAAAACCATCCCTCACAGACTGGTGAGTCCTCACACAGTGAGTTTCCACCATACGTGACCTTATGTTTCAGCATATTTTGTAGCTTTCACATTTTGATGCTAGAGATGAAGAATTTGATGCTGTTCTGCTTGCTCCAGAAACACTAACTGGTTTGTTTGTCGGCTTATCTGATTGGTTAAAGATGGTCTGTGAGATGTGGAGAGACCTGGTGGATGAGACAGATAGTAACCAGAAGGACAGACAGCCGGAGATTGGGACTGTGTTCCTTATTGACAGAGGTACGTATGAGATGGGACCTCCATGTCTCTCCATTATACTGCGAGGGTTGTTCCTATGAGGAATTGGTGCTTCTTTTGATCTGTACAGTGGACTTTTTTCCTTTATGAGGAGAGATTGGACATAGTGAGATTATTCAACATGGAACAGAGATGGCTGAGAGAGGGGCAGGATCACGATGTGCTAATACTAATGGAGATGGGCAGGGTGGAGTAAATAGAGATGTTTGAACTGGTGAATGTAAGCAGAACTAGAAAACATACTCAAAATGGTGGGGCAGGATATGTAAGGAGTTAAGGTCTGACAGAGGGGGTATTATGCTGTACTAATTGTGTACTGATTGCTGGGTGAATGGGAGTTTAAAACCCAACGGGTGAGGGATGTCAACCACCAGGATGGACATTAACAAGTATAGTCCTCCCTTCATATGGGGGTGGGGGGCTGCCAGGGAGGGGTAGAGGCACAGTGGGGAACAATAAAGGAGAACATAATAAGGCAGTTAGCATCTACCTGAAGAACGTGAGTAAAAGCAGAAGGAGAAAGAGACCATTATGATTCTCTAGGGAAGCGATCAAGGTGGTGATGGAAAAAGGGTGGCATTTAGGAGATATGAGGAAATGCAGAGGGAGGAGGACTGAGAAGTATACCACATAAAATAGAGTGAAGCAAGAAAGGTGATGAGGGGAGCAAAGGCGCAGACAGATGAAAGGATAGCCAAAGGGGTAGCGAAAGAGGATATGACTTTCTTCAGGTACATAAGTAAGAAGAGGAAAACATGGGGAGGGATAGTGAGGATTAGGAGAGTGCCAGGGGGAGACTGCGCAGAAGAGGACCAAGAAAAAGCTGCCATCCTGAACAGGTACTTCTGCTTAGTCTTCACAGTGGAGGGAGGGTGGACCATCAGGGACAGCAGGAACAAGGGGGGTGGACAAGAGCAAAGAGTTCTGAAGGGACTTGTAGCTCTGAAGGTGGACAAGGCTATGGGACCAAATGGGATATACCCAAGAGTACTAAAGGAACTCGGGGAGGTGCTAGTTGCCCCACTGATGACCTTATTCAACAGTTCAGTGGAAATGGGCATTATTGTGGAGGACTGGAGGAGACCAGATGTGGTCCCTCTACTTAAGAGAGGCAGCATGGAGGCAGCCAGCAACTGCAGGCTGGTCAGTCTCACTTCTTTGATGGGGAAAACCCTGCTAAATCAAAGGCTGTATCTTGAATCTGATGGGCTGCAAAACCACAGGCAGCATGGATTCAAGGTGGAGGGGGGCATGCCAGATAAATATGATTGACTTCTTCGACTATGTGACAAGGGAAGTAGATCAGAGGAGGGCAGTGGACTTGGCCTATTTGAAGTTCAGCAAGGCCTTCGATACTGTGCTACACAGGGCACTGATTAAGAAATTGAGCAGCCTATGGGTAGGATCCAAAGTAGTGAATTGGGTTAGAAACTTATTTGTGGATAGGCATTTTATTTATTTCGTTTTTGTTTACCGGGTAAGTGCACTAGATAAGAATGTTGCTTATTTTCAGGCATGACCCAGGAGCGTTACAAACAATGGAACACTGTAGACAGGAAATACAATGGGCATATCACAACAGGAATTAAGCAAAATTTGAACAACAAAGCAGTGTTTACAGTTGGACAAAAACAGTTAAAAATGGCAAGAAGAACAGAAAAATACATCAGTTAAGTGCACTAGACAAGAATGCTAACTATTTTCAGGCAACAACCAGGGAGTGTGGCATGTGGCAGTACTAGCAGGTATACAGTATTCAAGTCACAGACTGATTTATGCAGCAGTGGGTTCACAAGACAGTCTATTCAGTGGGTCAAATAATATTTTGATATAATATTGAGGAGGCAGTACTCAGGCACGTGTTACAAGTGCAGATATGAGAGTAAGTGCCATTTAGTGGAGCAGGTATAGCAACTAGTTGGGAGGCACAATAATGTCAGAGCAGGAGCAAATGTCAGAGTCCCTAAGGAAGGATCGAAGATCCTGTTTAAAAGCTTGGTGGGATTTAGAGAGTTTGACATTTAGTAGGAGTTCCAAGTTTTGGGTGCAGATATCACAAAGGAAAGTTCCCCTCTTTTTTGTGGAACTTCTAGGAATTTCAAGAAGAGATTGTTCAGAAGATCTCAGGGGGTGGTAAACTAGAGTGGGATGGTTTAGCATATTGGAAAGGGACTCGAGAGCTCCAGTTCTGACTATGTTATCAATCAGACAGCCAGCAGTATAAAGCCAATGTGAGGACAGGGAGAGCCAACCTAGATGGGAGTAAAGTTGGCAGCGATGAGTTAGTCTGGGCGCAGAGAGTGCAAATCGGCATACGCTATTGTAGCATGTGCTCCATTTTTGGAAGGCACCTTTACTTGCATCAAGATTGGCCATAGAGCCATATGTTAGACAAGGACAGAGTATACCTTGAACTGTAGCAAGCCTGGCAGTTGAATTGATGGAGGACCTGATTTTATAGGCCAGACCCAGTTTTATGTTAGCTGCCTTGCATGTGGCTGCAATGTGAAGGGTGAAATCAAGAGATAGGTCAAGTGTGACCCTGAGGTACCAAATGAGTTGACCATCTCCAGGGGGTGAGCCTTCTGGACCCTGGACTGAGAGGGCAGAGGTACAGGATTTGATTCTAGAGAAGAAGCCAAAAAGCATGGCCACTGTTTTCTTACAGTTTAGAAGAAGCTTATTTAGTAGCAGCCATGCTTGTAGACAGACAAAATTAGATTGAAGATTGGCATTTATGGAGGGCAGGTCCTTAGCACTCGAGTAAAGTACCATGTCAGCTGCATAGAGGATCCTAGAGGAGGAACAGGGCAGAATGGGCAGATTGTTAATAACAAGAGTAAAAAGGAGGGGGCCAAGAATAAATCCCTTGAGGACTCCGACAAGGGTAGGGGCAAGGTCAGAGATTGCAGTTCCTATTTGAACAAATTGCTTTCTTCTTGAGAGGTAGCTCTCAAACCAAGAGGTGGCATCCTGGGAGAAGCCAAGTGAGGACAACTTGGATAGCAGTAGAGGGTGATCTACAAGATTGAACGCTTTTGTGAGGTAAATAAAAATGGCCCCTGTGAACATGCCCTTATCGATTGCCATTAAGACATCATTAGAGAACTGAATTAGCGTGGTTGTACTGTGCCCTGATCAGAAACCATGCTGAGCAGAGGATAGAAGCTTGTTTATATGGAGATATTCAGTGACCTCGGTGGCCACAACCTTCTCAAGTAGTTTGTTAAGAGTAGACAGAATGGCAGTCGGTCAGTAATGGTCCATGTTTTTTGTGTCCCCTTTCTTATGAACAGGAACCACTCAAGTGATTTTCCATAAAGTCTGCATCATCTGGGTTATAATGAATAAACTGAAAATTCTCGCAATTGGGGCAGCAAAGGCAAGGGCTGCTGATTTGATGAACTTAGGCAGTAAACCATCAGACCCTTCAGATCGTGGGCTGGGATAACTTTAAGAAGTCGCAGCACTTCCGCAGAAGTAACCGTCCTTAGGGTAAAGGGTGTTCGGGTAGGCACATCATTACAGTCAGTGAGTACAGGGGACTGACCTGAATTTTCCAGTTACGCATAGAGGTCCAAGAAGTGGGCATTAAGAGCATTTGCAGTCGTGAGTAACTTGTTTAAAGGATACCTAAACAACATTTCGACAACAAACTATTCAAAAATCTGACTCTGTAGGTGACTAAAGGAAAGGCTGCTGTATTCATTAATGCTAAAACTACATTTACATAATTTACCTAAATGTAGTTCCAGAGCATTTGAAAATTGTAAAATCAGCCTTCCAATTTAAAAAAAAACTGTCTTTTCTGCTTCCTAAAATGGCCTCCAAATGTGTTATGTGATGACATCATTGGAGCCAAAGTCAGAAAGATATATGGCTCTCTGTAGTGCTCACTAGTTCTTTTTTCCCTTTGTATAGAATTTTTTCACCCTAATGGTCAAACCCATATGCATTATTTTGTATAATGCACATGTTAGGCTATGGTTCTGTTCAGTTTGTTTACATTAACATGCTGAAAATGTGTTTTAATCCAACTGACTTTCTCTGTGGCAAGCCACAGTGCAGTACAAATCCTGAATAACCTGGTGGTCTAGTGGTTATGTTGGGGGGATCCAGGATGGTAGAATGGGAGTGCTGAGGTGGTGTGCATGCTTAATATGCACGTTTTAACATTTTTATTAAACCTTTATATTTTCTACTCTTTTTCTTTTCTAGTACGTTTTTGACAGAACCTACAAATGTAATCCATAGTTTTAATGTAAACATTTGTACAATGAATAAATCAGACTTCTTCAACAAAGTGAAATGCAGCAGCAGCAAGCAAGTACATTACTATGTGTGTATGTGTGGGGGGGTGGTTGCAGCCACCCCCTTCACCACCCCCTAGAGCCACCACTTTTTTGTAGCAAAGTTCTTGTACTGTCCAATGTTAGAGTTCATACTTTCTCGAAACTCAAATATATGCTTGTCTTGTCTTCTTTTTCCATGGGAAATAATAATAATAATCAGCATTTATATAGTGATTTTCATACAGATTGTATCCCAAAGTGCTTTACATGCAATACTAGACTGGTAGTGAAGTGACTGAATGTGTAGTGGCAGCCATTTCATACATTAATATCCACACACAGCCTTGGACAACTGCATGAACTGGTTTTATGGGAAGGGGAATATTGGCCAGGACAATAGGGTCAGGTAGTGATCAAGTGCTGTACTCCACAGTGCGAGCTGGCTGGCTACCACCCTTGGGTGGGGTGGGGGAGTGACGTTTGTTAGAACAGTATTGAGGAAGTTGTGTATAGCTCATTCAAGATTTGAAAGGGTGGTAGCCAGCCAACTCGCATTGTGAAGTAGAGCACAGAAAAGTACTGGAGAAAATTTGCTGGGAACTGTCCTGTGGGGTTCTGCAGATTATAGGTAAAGGAGTAGACTGATAACTGGAAGTCAGGTGGATTCTCTCAAGGTACTAGTATGCCTTTCCTGCTAATAATATTGTTATCCATTGTAAGTTCAGCCCTTATGAGGGCATGAACAGCAGTTTTTCTGGTGTGTCATGATGCTTATTGCTTGGCTCTCCAGGAAGACCTAGATGTTGGTTAATGAGGTGGGAATAAAACACAACAGAGTACTACCTTCACTGTGCAGAAGGGAGGTGATCCACTCAATGTTTACTGTGAGAGCAGAAGTCAAACATCGAGAATGTGGACTGGAGAGTGATTTGGGAAACATTTTTTACCAGTGCCACCTGATGATGCATATCAGTATAGGTGTGCACAACTCTGGGGTACAAGATTATAGTCTGAGGTGTGATAATTCTCTTCATGAGACTGCAAGCTCATATGCGGCCCGAGGCAGTACTAAGGAGAAGGTATGGATGGTGGGGTGTTCAACAGAAGGCAGGCTAGGTGCAGGGGGTTCACATGGAAAAATAAAGCCTTGTTTGTGGATTAACAAGAAAGCATGAGCTTTGGAACTGAACAAGACCAGTATGTTGCTGTGTGACCCTGAGCTAATTACTACACTTCCTTGTGCTCCTAGACTACACCTTTAAACAAGCTTTCAGATTAGTGTGTCTCTCCTGGTTAACAAAAAATCAAAATTCAGTGCATCATAGAACCACTAGATCATCAGGTATTTGAAGTGTTGTACTGTAATGCAGTTTGCCAAAGAAAAAGTCAGCTGGATTGCAAAACATCTTCTGCAAGTTAAAGTAAACAAAATGAACAAAATCATAGCCTAACGTGTACTGATCAAAATAATCCATGAGGTAATACATGGTGTTGATCATTCTGGTACAACAATTCGAAATAAAGAGGGAAAGAAGAACTAGTTAGCACTATAGAAATATATGTGGATCTCTGGCTCTGGCTCTGATGATGTCATCATGACTCATCACTTAACACACTTGGTAGACATCTTAGGGAGAAACCAAAGCTGTTTTTTGAAAGTGAAAGGCTGATTTTTACGTTTTCAAAAGCTATGAAACTGCATTTATGTTATTTACATAAATGCAATTTTAGCATAAATGTCAACAGCAACCTTTACTTTACCTCGCAATGAAGCCACATTTTGGAGTTCGCAGTTTGCTTGTTTAGGTACCCTTTAAGTTGACATCATTCTGTATCATTTCAGTTATAGATGGCTTGGGCTCTTGTCCCATAAAATTTTTAATATGGTTCCAAAACCCCCAGGAGTCCCTTGCAGAGGATTACGAACATACGAAGAAGCCGGCAGAAGAAGGCCATTTAGTCTATCAAGTCTGCTTGTAATTTACGATTGTAGAAGTTTATTACAGTATTCGCTTTCAGCCTCCCATATGTCTTTTTTATAGGCATTCCTTTGGGTTCTGTACCTATCCTAGTCTGCTGGCAGTTGAGACTTCTTAGCAGAGTCCCAGGCATTGTACCTTCTCATAGAAGCCAGGAGATCACTATGCAACCACCTTGTTTCAGAGCCCTGTATTCTCCTCCTCTTTAGGGGAATATGTAAGTCCTGGAGACAGAGTAGCTTAGTTATCAGGTAGTCAAGGGCCGTCTCAACATCATCTGTGAGATAGATTCAGACCACCAGTCAATGCTTCTCACGTCAGATTGAAGCCCAGCTAAGTTTAGCTTAGTGAAATCGCGAAACTGTTTCCTTGGGGGAGTCTTGGGACAGTGCCCCTTCCATATACAGAAAGTTGGCAAATGCTCACTAATAGAACCCTGGAATGTACCTGCAGCAATGATCCTATTTGCTCTGTTGGTAACAATCCGCTCTGGTAGAGGTTGATGGTTGCTGTTGGCAGAGATTCTAGTCGGTCCAGTAATCAGTTATGAGAGGTGAAGTTTTGCAAGGGCTTCAGTGTATGTACCAGAGTTGCTTCTAGAGCAGTCCAGGTTGAAGTCACCCAGTAGAATGACTTCAGATCTACCCTTTAGAGTAGAAAGATAGTCCACGATACTGTTAAGCCCAGAGAGAGCACACTTCGGTGGGTTACATGCACATATCAGGTTGAGTATCTTTGCATCACCTAATACCAGTACATTGTGCAAGCTTTCACAGGAGTCTTTTAACCCTGAGTGTCGAACAGTGACATTGAGATGCACTTTATAATAGAAGGCAACCCCACCTCCCCTCCATTTGGAGGGGCAGTCAAATCTAATAAGGTTATTGCCTTACATGACTTGTGATTTTAAACTCTGTTAGGCACCTTGATATTTTTATATTTTGAAAGGCACCATAAAAATAAAGATATTATTATATTATACATAGCGTCACGGATGTCAAGCCTAAGCCAATTCTGCGTTAGCCCCAATATGCCGGAGGAGTGTAGGGCAACCCACACTTCCAGTTCAAGAAAGTTGGCTGGCAAGCTTCTTATATTCATGTGGACAATTTTAACGTCTTTAGTGGAGAACCCGTAAGGGAAGTTGACAGGACTTGCAAAGGTGGAGGGACCAGGATTTAGCTCTATGTCTCGAGATAGTGATAAGCGCAGGAGGGAAACCCATGTCTCTAGCAGGAGCTGAAAAAGGTACCTGAAAACCTTTAGGCACATGGGAAGGGTGAGAGTGGAGGTAGTATCCTAGTTTGGCAGGGTGGATGACATTAAGGGACCAGTTGCATATTGGGGGAAAGTTTTTATTAATCAGGAGATTTGAGTAGACAAAAGAGGATCCGTCATGTGAGCGACACCTTGGGTCGCAAGCCTGGGTCATAAGAGTGAGGGTGGAGAGGGTTGCAAGGGCAAGTAGTAATTCCGCTATCTCCATGATTATCCATGACCAAGTTGAAGAAACTAACATGGTAGGCAGGAGTCTATAGTCGAGTAAGGGACACAAATACATCACTGGATTGATTGATTCAGTTTAGCAGATCTCTGGGTGCAAAGGCAACTTAGAGGGAGATGGTTAACAGCACTCACTCTAATGATGGGAGATTGACCAGCAGGGTGCCACAGGGCTCAGTACAGGAACTGGCCCTCTTCAGTGTTGTCATAAGTGACATTGTAGAAGAACTGGAAGGGAAGGTACATCTATTTGCAGATGATACCAACGGCTGTAATAGAATGGATCATTCAGCGGGGGTGGAGGGAATGCTCAGGAATACTGGGAAACTTAAGGAGTGGTCAAGATCGTGGCAGTTGGTGTTCAGTGCCAAAAAGGTGCGCCTTTTTGCAGATGGTACCAAAATCTGTAAAAGGGTGGACTCTCAGGAGTGTGGTAGAGAGAACGTGCAGGGATCTTGGGAAACAGAAGAGCATGGCAGTTGGAATTCAGTGCCAAAAAGTGCAAAATCATGCATCTATGGCATATGAACCCAGGAGCTGAGAATAGGATGGGGGTAGGTACTGTCAGTCACTAAACAGAAAAGGGACCTTGATCAAAATGGCAGGGCAGTGTGACAAAGCAGTGGGTAGGGTAGCGGGATACTTGGGTGCATAGAGAGGCATATCCTCAGCAGGGGGAGGGAGGTGGTGTTGCCACTGTATCACTCGTTCATGAGACCCCACCTAGAATATGGTATCCAGTTTAGAGGCCGCACCTCAGAAAGGATGTGGCAGTCCAGAGGAAGACAACTACAATGGTGCACCAAAAGCCCTATGAGGAGAGGCTGAGGGATCTCAACATGTACACCATGGAAAAAAGGAGTGTGAGAGGGGGCGTGGTAGAGACCCACAAGCAGGGCCCCTAGTTCTCTGTGGCACTTAGTCCTGATTTCTGCGGCAGGGCTCCTAGGCTTCTGTGGTAGCATTTTTTTTATTTCTGTGGCATGATTTATCCATTTCTGTGGCAGAATGCAAACATGCCATTGGCTAAAATAGGATGTGATGTCATCAAAACATCACATGTGGAACACAGAGCAGAGGCTTCAGGATAAACAAAATGGGAATGGGTCCAGGCAGTGCGGAAAAACTGTATATTTGAATGAAAATTCACCACTAGCAATGAATTCTGCTGCCCTATATTTATTCTGTGGCATGGTACAAATTCTGTGGAAATTCCATTGCTCTGGAAACACAGAATTCCAGGGGCCTTACCTACAAGTACCTCACAGGGGTGAACAGGGTGAAGGAGGGGAGTCTCCCTCAAATGAGAAAGAGCACTGCACCAGGGGACACGCGATGAAACTGGAAGGGGAGTTTAAGAGGGATGTGAGAATGTACTACTTCACTGAAACGGTGGTAGATGCCTGACACAGATTGCCAGTGGACATGGTGGAGGCAAAAACAGTGGGAGCTTCAATCATGCATGGGACTGACATAGAGGAATGTTGGTAAATAGAAAGGGAGTGGTCACCGAGGACCAGTTAATGTCTGCAGAGGACTAGGCAGGGAACATCTGAGCAGACTGGGTGGGCCAAGCGGTCCTTTTTCTGCCGACAATGTCTATGTTGCTTTGATATATTGCCTTATTCAACTTATAAGGTGGAATCTGTTTCTGGTTTTACCTCCCTGCTTGACTTAAAGCTTCTGTTTTTGCTGTAGTGTCTCTTTGGGAACATATAGCGTATTTGAAGTATTTGTATATGAGATTTCTGGGCAGGATCTGTTGTAGCTAGTTTGTTGTGATGTAGAGGCCTGTATTAACGTCACACACACACACATAACATCCCCACTGCCAGAGGAGCAAGCTTCCTGGCCCGGTCGCAGGGGTTGCTGGGGTGGTGGAGCCTGCCACCAGCCCTCCCTAACTGAAACACATAGCTGTCTCAGCCTGACCTAACCCTGGACATGACTCACTGAGCCTGTTTCCAAACCTGGGTTGTCCAAATGGCATCAAATGGCCTTGGTAGTAGTTTTGAATTTGTGGTTGATTGAAGGGGCCATGGGGCAAGGTGTGTCAGTTGCACATTGATGTTGGTTGTTATTTGCATATTGACTTTTGACCCTGCAGTTATGTAATTTGCATATTATCCTCTCTGACCTGTACAGGTTGTGCTTTCAATTGAAGCATCACCATTTTTTTCATTAGAGCAGGGCTATCATGGGTATGTGCAGTGTTAATACAGTATCATGTTGTGGGGTCCTGACCAGTGAGGATCCAGAATTGGCCAGACACCATTTTATATGGGAAAACATTAGAAAGCAATACTTAACACAGTGGATGGTTAACACGTGGTATAGCCTGCCCAGTAACTCTGAGACTGTGGAAACTAGCACTGTTCAGGCTTTGAAAACAGGACTAGACAGATCCCTGAGGAATAATGGTAATGAGGGTTCATGGCATAAACAGTGAGAACAGTCTGACTGATGAGTTTGGATGTGTGTTCATAATTGAACTGGATTTAGCCACTGCTGTGCAGCAGGAGAAAAAACATGATGGACCCCAACCCTCTTCTGTTATCACTGGACTATGTTGCTATAACTTTGGTCCAGTGACTTGATGACATTATTTTATTCTTACTCTATGGAGGCTGGTTGCACCACAGCTGTAACTTGCTTGGGTGACAGACTGAGGGAATGGGACTGGGCTGCCCTCCACTGAATCCCTCTTGCTGGCTGATCAAGAAGTTATGTTGTGTTGGAAAGGGATGTGAAAGGCCGGTTGCAGGATTTTGGGGTAGGAAGTGGTGGTGTAAGAATCCGCACCCATGGAACAAACTCTAAAAGGGAAGCTGTGGAAGTGAAGAGAGTGGAAATCTTTTTAAGCTTAAGTTGGTTCAGGTTCTCTTGGAGACTAACATCGCTGTGTAATAATTAGGCAAGGGAAGGTCAGGAGGAGCATACCCCATAGTACCATGCTTGTGAGGAACTGTCTGATCACTTGGCCTCAGGTTCCCTGAAGTTTCTACCGCAGGCTGTTTTCTGCTACTCAGTGGCAAAGGTCCATAGAATTGGTTGGTTCATTTACCATTATCTGCAGTGTCTCTTACTGTTGTATGCTTCACCTGTTAGTACGGCAGGAGACAAAGAAGATGGACTTCTTGCTCTCCTCATCTAGCATTTGCTTGCTTCCCATATGCTTGTGACAAAGTCCCTTAATTGACTTGGTCGTTCTAGAGTTATCCTAGGGGATAATATCAAGTTGGGGGGCAGCATGGCCTAGTGGCTAGAGCACAGGCTTGAGAGCCAAGGAATTTCAGATCCCATCACAGTCACTTACTCACTTTGTGAACCTGACCAAGTCACTCGGACCACTCAGCTGTAACTGTGGGTAAGAGTACTGAAAATGAGACACTGCATCCCAGCCAGGCAATTCTGGGTAAATAAATGGTAAAATAAATTAATAAACAAACAAAAAGGGTGCACTCAGGGGTGACCATCTCTCAGTGGAAGGCAGAAGATACTGTCATTTAATCATGCCTGTTTTTTAATGAAGATCCAGTGCAGAAAATACTTTTTTTTTTTTTTGCCAGTTACGTGTTTAACTTTTCTTTTTCTTTTGTTAAAAGATGTGGATTACGTGACCCCTCTGTGTTCCCAAGTTGTGTATGAAGGGCTTGTGGATGACATCTTCAAGATTAAATGTGGTATGTAAGCTCTGTGCAGCACTACAGCCTCCCACTACACATTACATCCTGCCCCGCTGACTATTTGAAGTTTAACCCTTGATAAAGTAAGACAGAGATGCAAGCAATCTTGTTTTCCATTGCAACCTGGTTAGCTTATTATGCATAAATTCTGTCTTGTGATTGGCTGTTAAAATGTGTGCTTTATCTTGAAAAGCAGTACTTATCAAGTTTTGATTAAATCTGGTGTATAGTAACCCATTCCTTAGTACCACTTCTTGAGGACAATAGCATCCTGGCCATAGTGATGTACTGTAATTATGTGTATAAAGTGGTTCAAAATGGCTCTCGCAAGTATTATTCTCATAATTATACAAACCTGCCATGCCCATACATGGAAACAGAAACAGAGCAGGGAAAGACCATCCATTCCATATCACCCTAACGTACCCCCCACCAAGGCCTTCAGTCTACACTGTCCACCCATTTGCTTCCTGTCTTACTACTCGTACTACTAGGGGAGGCAGTATAGCATGATGGTTAAGAGCACTGAGCTGCAAACCTGGGGAACTGGGTTTGAATCCCACAGCCACCACTTGTATACTGTGTGACCATGAGCAAGTCACTTAACTTCCCGGTGCTCCCAGGATGCACCTGAAAACAAGCCTTGGCTTAGTGTGTCTTTCCTGGCTAAAAAATTGTAAAATTAAAAATAAATACTACATGCTCCTGGATGAGTGATACTGCATTTTCTAAGCTAAAATCTAGAACGCCAGACCCAGACCATTTTATAAGTGCAGCAACACACATCTTGGTGGTGCTTTCTTCATTGTGACATATATGCACTCTTCTGGTGTGTACTGAGGAACACTCAGCCTGCTGCCTTGTGCCTCTGCACTCATCTGAGGAATGTCTGTATCTCTCAACAAACTCACACCCTGTTGTCTGTTATTGCCCACAAGAATTCTGGTTTCTGATTCGTTGGAGGAGGGAAGTGGTGTTGCCAGTGTGTCGCTTGCTGGTAAGACCCCCACCTGGAAAATGGTCCGGTTTTGGAGCCTGCACTTCAGTAAGGACATAGGGTGAAGGCAGTCCATAGAAGGGCAAGTAAAATTGTGCAGGAGTTGCACGAGAAGCCTTATGAGGAGAGACTGAGGGATGTCAACATGTACACTCTAGAAGAGAGATGGGTGAAAGAGGTTACATGGTAGACACCTATAGGTACCTCACAGGAGTAAACCAGGTGCAGGAGGGGAGTCTCAAATGGGAAAAAAAAGGCACCAGGACTATGGGGCATGTGATGAAACTTGGGGTGGGGGGAGTTTCAGAAATGTGAAGAAATATTTCTTCACTACAAGAAGTGGTAGATGCCTGGAACAGACTGCCAGCAGAAGTGGTGGGGATGAAAACAGTAGGGGGCTTCAAGCATGTGTGGGATAGACATAAGGGTGTATAAGAAAATGGACAAAGAGGAGGAAGGGTCACAGGAGACCATTTAGGGTCTTTGGAGACAGATTAGGCAAGAAACATCTGGGCAGACAAGGTCTGCCAATAAATTCTCTGTTACTGTGTCAAATCTTGAACTCTGTTTTGGCCTTCCTCTTCAAATCAGTCATTCAGTGATCCATCAAACTTGGTGTTGTGACTTGTGGTTCATTGTTGAAGAGCAGCTTATCAGGTTCTGACCAAACTTAGTTTGGAAGTTCCTTGCTACTAGGTCTTGAAGCTGTCTGCACATTGTCCCTGGTCACCAAAATATGTAAGCTTTGTGACTGGCTGGTAAATGTTCAGCTCCATTTTGGGCTATATCTTGAAAGCATCTTTTTTTTTTTTTTTTTATTTAGTTGTTTAACCAGGTATAGCACACTAAGCTGAAAGCTTTTTTACAGGAGCGACCTGGGAGCACAAGGAGGTTAAGTGACTTGCTCAGGGTCACACAGTATGCAAGTGGAAGCTGTGGGATTCAAACCCAGGTCTGGTCTGCTGGATGTCACCAGATTTGCAGCTCAGAGCCTTAGACCACTGCGCTATACTGCCTCCTGCATCTTATTCGAATATAATTAAATTCATTGCAAAAAAACGTGTTAATGCACCAGTTAGGGTTCAGCTTAAAGCAACAAAAGTAGGGAAATATTCTGTTTTTCAGCTCCATTCTGGGCTGCATTTTGAGAGTAACTTTTCTTTTACTTCATTCACCTACTCCACAGACCACCATAGGAGCTGCCTCAGCCCTGTCACCTCACCATCCCAAGGGAATTACTTCCTTTCTCCTGGAATCCATGTATTACCCCCCCATGGCAGGGCTCCCTGAGACATCTCCAGGATACAAAAGGGACATAGATATAAAGTCGGAGAGAAACTGCCCTGGTTTGGCGAGTGTGGGGCCTGCAGGAGCTCCATGTTGTCATCTTGCACAGATGACAAGTTTTAACCATTGATTACATTGCACCCACCTGAGCATACCTCTCAACCTCCTGCCTCATAAATCAGGGACAAGGCTTAAAAAAATCAGGGACAAAGGACCAAAATCAGGGACACATCCTCAAAATTAATGAGATCCACTCAGAAGCTTGTGGAATAAGGGGCCTAGTGTAAAATGCATTTTCTAAGGAAGAACAAGTTTGTAACTTTAATGTTTGACATTATTTTGTGCTTACAACCCCCACTGTTTTGTCACAGAAACACAATTTTTAGGAGGGACAGAGTACAATTGTGAGGTAAAATCAGGGACAGTTGAGAGCTATGCACCTGAGGAAGCTGCCAGCTTGGCAGCCACTCACACAAAGCATACCCCTGCATTGTGATAGCTGGCAGATGTCCTCTCCTCCCATATGTAGGTCATTCTGATTGTACTACCACCTGTGGTCATCCAGGTAGCAGTAGTGCAGTGGAGTATTGTCAATTCCCCCTTTCAGTGACCGGGTGCTCGTTCCTGCACCCGTCACCAGTGTTGCGAGGCGTAGCTCTTCCACTGCGTCGACAGCCCGACCAAAGAATAACTGATTATAATCAAGCATTGTATGGCTATGCTTTGCTACTAATTGTTTAAAGTGTCCCAGTCCTAGTACTGTACCAATAAGGGAAACATATTGTCTGGTGCCACTGGGAGCACAACTCACATAGTTCCTTAGAGGGGCAGAAACTGTCAAATTACATTACAGTACAACTTTTTGATGTTAAGCTAAGTTTCATTTTGGGCACAGTGTTAACAAGGTGCATCCTTTTGGGGACAACATCTGCCTCTGGATGAATGGAAGCAGTTTTCTCTTTTGTAGTTATTACTCTGTTACTGTTTCACAATGTTTTGTGTTATAATTATATCCTTTACAGGAAGTGTGGAGTTTGGCCCCGACGGCACTTCCTCTGACAAGAGTGTGAAGGTGCTGTTGAACTCCCAGGACAGGGTGAGTTGTTGGCTGGTAGAACTGGGATATATTGTTAGAGAGTAATAATTTTTTGATATGTTTGACTGCTGGTAGCCTACTGCAACACTGTCCCATTTTGTTTTTTCATACAGTGAATTCTATATTCCTTTCGGTAATACATATGTACATATATGTGTAATACTCTTTATCATGTTGTAAATTAACTGGGAATGACTTTCCCAGGCCAGTTCTGTAAATATATTGTTTTATAAATACTGCCTCTGTAACTGTTGTAATTGTTCAGCCTTACTAGGTCCATCTTGCAAATGAGCCCTGCTCGATGGTGATTGCCTGGATAAATAAAGATTTTGATTGATTGATGTACACCCCGGCAAAACAAGGTCCTGTTCTCAGACTGACTTAATGTGGTGGGCAGATAATACTTTTTGTAGTATCCTTCCATGCCCCATAATACAAAGCACTTGTCTCAGACTGACATGTGTTAGTGGTGGGGATTAATGATGATGTGATCAAGAGAAATGTCGTGAGCAGATAAAGAGAGAGATTATAATGTTGTCACAGTGTTCCTCCTAAAGCATTCATGTATGGGGTGCCCCCATGCTACTTTCCGAGCCCCCATGCTTTTACAGCATCCATCTTTTCTCCCAACCCCATGCTTTATGCAGAGCACTGATCCCTGGTATGATTACAGCAACATCAGTAGTGGGAACACAGAAAGCAAAAACAACAGAAGAAAGAGTTCTGAAAGAACTCTTAAAACTGAAGGTGGACAAAGCAATGGGTCCTGATGGGATTCATCCCAGAATTCTAAAAGAACTAAGGGTAGAACTAGTGACACCACTGACTACCCTCTTTAGCAAATCATGGGAGGATGCGGTGGTACCCGAGGACTGGAGGAGGGCAGTTGTTATTCCACTTCACAAAAATGGGAGCAGGGCAGAAGCAGGAAACTACAGACCTGTTAGTTTATCCTCAGTGATAGGGAAAATGATGGAATCACTTCTGAAGGAAAGAATGATTGAGTACCTAGAGGCCAGAGGGGCACAGGACCAGAGGCAGCATGGATTCACAGCAGGAAGGTCATGTTAGATGAATCTAATGGCTTTCTTTGACTGAGTGACCAAAGTAGTAGATCAGGGAGGGGCTGTGGACATGGCCTACAAAGTCCCACACAAAAGATTAATATACAAGTTAGCCAGCCTTGGAGTGGGTCCCAAGATGGTAGCCTGGGTAAATAATTGGCTGGAGAACAGGACACAGAGGGTAATAGTAAATGGAGTCCACTCTGAAGAAAGGGGGGGGTATTAGTGGGGTACCGCAGGGTTCAGTACTAGGACCTGTCCTCTTCAATGTCTTTAGAAGTGACTGGAAGGAAACGTATGTCACTTTGCAGATGACACAAAGATCTGCAACAGAGTTGATACACAAGGTGGGGTGGAAAGGATGAGAAGGGTCTTGGCAAGGTTGGAGGCAGTGACAGTGCTAACATGCACCAAAAGGGCAAAAGTTGCATCCTGTCCAGAAATTACCCCTCTTCCCTTTGCCAGTGGGTCCAAACTGCTGCACCTTCTCTATAACAATATCTAAAGGAAGGGAAGATAAACTGTTCAATATCTGCCAATGATTATGTTTTGACCCATTAGGTTCCTCTTTAGACCCACATTTTCTGCACCAGTGGGTCCAATCTGACCCATGTTTTAAACACCCCACCGCTGTCACTGGTTGGAGGAATGGTCAAATGTACGGCAGCTTAGATTCAATGCTAAGAAGTGCAAAGTAATGCACCTGGGAAACAAAAACCCAGGGGAAGAGTACACAGTGTGGGGTGAGATACTGACAACAAAAATGGAAAGGAACCTGGGGGTAGTCATATCAGATGATCTAAAGGTGGGCAAGCAATGTGAGAGGGCAGTAAGGAGGGCTGGGGGGATACTGGGATGCATACGGAGAGGCATCACAGTAGAAAACAGGAAGTTGTTATCCCTCTGTACAGACAGCTGGTGAGACCCCATCTGGAGTACTGTGTGCAGTTCTGGAGACCCAGTCTCCGCAAAGACATAGACAAGGTGGAGGCAGTCCAGAGGAGGGCAATTAAAATGGTGCAGGGTCTGCACCAGAAGACACATGAAGAGAGACTTAAGGGGCTTAATATTTATAGCCTCGAGGAAAGGAGGGAGAGGGGGGACATGATAGAAACTTTCAAGTACCTCAAGGGAATCAACAAAGTCCAAGAGGGTAGCATCTTTCAGAAAAAGAGATGTGCAAGAACAAGGGGGCATAATTTGAAGATAGAGGGGGGATGTCTCAGAGGTAATATGAGGAAGTATTTTTTCATGGAGAGGGTTGTGGATGCATGGAACGGCCTTCCTGAGAAGGTTATGGAGTCAAAAACTGGTGGAATTCAAGAATGCATCAGACAGTCATAAGGCAATTCTAGGGGGTTGGGGTAGGAGGAAGTAGGCTGCTGGTTAACTAGGATCTGCAGCTTACCCATTAGGTAGGGAAATGGGCAGACTGGGTGGGCCAAGCGGTCCTTATCTGCCGTCAAATTCTGTGTTTCTAAAGGAGAGCTTGAGTGAGAAAAAGAAAAGTGCAGAGAGATGGGGAAAAGTATAAGGACTCTAAAGAGAGAGATAGATAAATGGGGAGAAAGCCCAAATAACAGAGGTGGGGACGATAGTTATCATGCCTGTGTCATGTGACAAATGCCTCATCCTCTCAATTTTTTCTAGGGAAACACTGCGCTTGTACTGATCCTTGGTCATTCCCCATCTCAAGTACAGTGTTCTGTTCTGGTTCCCATATCTGAGAAAAGATACTATCCTGTATTCATGACAGTTACATCCAGCGTTAACACCACTGTACTTTGTCTTAAGTTACCCTATACAGCAATCTCCCATGTTCTTGAATTGCAGTTTGCTGAATCAGGTTAGTAACGGCAAAGTAAAGTGGGGGGGTTAACACTGGAAGAAGTGTTCATAAATACAGGCCATTGACGTGATCCAAAAAGTCCAGAGAAGAGCGACAAACACAGTTGAGGGCTTGAAAAACCTAAGCTACAAGGACTGATTTGCAGAACTAGGGCTCTTCTTAGTGGCACAAGAGAAGACTTAGGGGAAGTGTGATCATGGTATTTAACCCTTGCTGTGCCACAGACTGCTACTTCAGTCCAGAATTCCTATATATTCTAGTTCTGTCAGCAGCATAAGGGTTAAATACAATACCTGAAATGGATAGAACAATCTGGTCATATGCAGGGTTTCAGAACATACAAGGATGAGAGAACAAAGGGGCACATGCTGTCACTGGAAGGAGGTACATGCAAGGGAAAGATCGGTTAGAACCATTTCGCTGAACAAGTGGGGAACATGTGTAACAGCAAAGATCTAAGACTTCTTTTGGGGGTAAGACAATCTAAGTAGTCTTGTGACTTTTGAAATACATACTAGGTGTGAAAATATGATTTTCTTAAGATGCTTGGGAAACAGAAAATTCTGTGACTTTTTTTTTTAATACTTACTAGGCATAAAAATATTGACTTTTTTTAAAGATGCTCTACGCCAGCAGTAACAGCAGTATTTTTTTATATTAAACTTTACCCTTTCATGAGCCCAGAGAAACCCGACCAAAGGCATAAAGCTCTGACTCGTCTGCTTCTGTTCAGGAGGATCTATTCAACCTGGGAGTGCCTCTTTTAGTCTTTAAAAAATTATGTTATTGGGGTATATTTTTATACCATTCACGTGCCAAAGCATTGCTTTTAGGGTGAGAGGCCATGTCATTTGGGAAAATGGTAGGGTGCAGCAGGGGTCTTCCTTTGACATCGGCCTGCAGTGGTGTCTGGGCAGAAAGTACAGAGCTGGGAGATTGGGAAGGGAGAGTGAATGGCCATGGGAAGGCTGGGTTAAATCACTACCACCTCCAGGGCAGACCCTGTATACCTCTTAACATTCTGTCACTGGAATGTTGGACGCTGACATTCAAAATGTAGAACAATGAGGGACACTGGCACAGTAATGTAGAGCACGCGATCAAACACATGGAGACACTAGCTCAGGAACATTGGAAACTAATGCTTGTATTTGGCAAAGTTTAATTTTGATTCACCACATCATGGAATTTGGAATTTTTGCTTTAAAGTTCAAGTTTACAATATGAGACAGACTCTTATTTATTTGGGCAGCACTAGTTTCATATGGAGTAGAGCAATTATGAGTAAATGAGAGATGTTCATAATAATGCAAGGGGCATTTCTCAGGCAGCTGGTTACAGGTCCCACTAGGGATGAGGCAGTGCTGGATCTGATACTTTTAAACAGGGACAACAGTGCGGAAATCACATTGGGTAGCCCCCTGAGTTCAAGCAATCATTGTACAGTGTGGTTGACATACTGGTTGGGCAGGAGGAAAACCACACTGGGACAAGGATCCTGGACTTCAGGAGAGCAGATTTTAAAGAGATGGGAGACTGCCTCAGCAAATACCTTGAAAGGGATAATAATGGAGGGGGAGGCGGAGGCTCAATTGTATTTTATAAAAGAGGGAATAACTAGGGCAACAGCAAGCTGTTTAAAGGTAATAAGCAAGGATAAGAGGAGAAAGAGGCCGACGAGGTTCTTGAAGGAGGTGGCTAAGGTGGTAAAAGAGAAAAAAACAGATTTCAGGAAATACAAGGAGACCCAAAGGGAGATAGGGAGGTATACTGTATCTGGTGAAACAAAGGGAGGCAGGAAAGGGGGGGGGGGGGGTAAGGACAGCAAAGGCTCAAACTGAGGAAAGGGCCACCCAGGAGGTCAAAATGGGTATAAGAATTTCTTCAGGTACGTGTCTGAAAAGAGGACGCAAGTAGTGGTATAGTGAAGATCAGGAGACCAGGAGGGGAGAATGTGCACAAGAAGACCATGAAAAAGCTAAACATTTTAAACAAATACTTCTGCTCGTTCTTCATAGTGGAAGGTGGGGGGATGGGTCGTCACATATTAACAGATACTGGGGGTTCTGGACACAAATCCATGAGTCTGCTGGATGTTGGAAGCTCTTAAGGAAACAAGGCGATGGGACCTGACAGGATTCACCCAAGCGTACTTAAGGAACTGAGCACAGTGCTAGCCACTCTGCTGGCAACACTGTTTAGCACCTCATTGGAGATGGGGGTGGTTCCAGAGGAATGGAGGAGGGCTGATGCAGTCCCTCTGTACAAGAGTGGCAGCAGGGAGGAGGCTAGTAATTACAGACCAATCAGTCTCACAACAGTGGTGGGGAAGTTAATGGAGATCCTACTGAAAGAGTGATTGATGGTGTGTCTGGAGACACCTGGGCTGCAGGACCATTGGAAACACAGTTTTGCAGGGGAGCTCATGTCAACCAAATGTCATGGATTTCTTCGTGTAACTAGGGAAGTGGAGCGGGGAGGGCAGTGAATGTGGGTATGAATGGAGATCCTGCTGAAAGAGCAATTGATGGTGTATCTGGAGACACATGGGCTGCAGGACCATTAGCAGCACAGCTTCGCAGGGGGAGGTCATACCAAACATATCTCATAGATTTCTTTGACTGAGTTAACTAGGGAGGTGGAGCAGGGAGGGTAGTGGATGTGACCTATCTGGACTTCCATAAGGCCTTTGACACTGTTCCACACAGGAGGCTGATAAAGAAACTCAGTAGCCTGTAGATGGGGGAGAAGGTGGTGTGCTGGGTATCAAACTGGTTGAAAGATAGGAGGTAGAGGGTGGTGGTGAATGGTAGTCATTCGGAGGATGGGAGAGTCATCAGTGGAGTACCACAGGGATCGGCACTGGGCCCTGCCCTCTTCAACATCTTCATAAGTGTTATTGCTTAGGAACTAGAGGGGAAGATGTATCTCTTTGCAGATGACACAAAAATCTGCAACTGGCTGGACACCCAGGAGGGGGTTGAGAGAATGCAAAGAGAACCGGTGGACACTAGAGTAGTGGTCTAGGGAGTAGCAGCTGGGTTTCAGTGTCAAAAAGTGCAGAGTCGTACACCTCGGGTGGGGAAACCTGGGAGCTGTGTATAAGATGAGGTACTACCTACAATTACCAAGCAATAAGGGGACCTTGTGGTGATCATATCTGATGACCTCTAGGTGGCAGGGCAAGTGCAATGGGGTAGGAGGCAAGGCAAGCAGGATGATGTGTGTATGGAAGGGGATCTCTAGCAGGAGAAGGGAGGTGGTGTTGCCCCTGTATCACTCACTTGTGGGACCCCCCTTGGAGCACTGCATCCAGTTCTGGAGGCCGCATCTCCACAAGGACATCGACAGGGTGGAAGCAGTCCTAAGGAGGGCTACTAAAATGGTGCGGGGGTTGCACAGGAATGAGGAGAGGCTGTGGGAGCTCAACATACTGTATACTCCCTAGAGGAGAGAAAAGTGAGAAAGGGACATGATTGAGACTTATAAGTACCTCATGGGGATGAACAAGGTGCGGGGAGTCCATTTGTTTTAAACTCAACTTTATTGAAAGTTAAACATACATTATATGTTGTAAGAAAAGGAGAAACCTTGAGTCCATCTGTGAGTTAACACATAATATATAAGAAAATCAGTGACATTTCATGAAACACTGTTGTGTCAGAACAATCAAACTCTACTATCTAACATTTTCATGACTACCGTGTTGTCTCTTTAATAGGAGGAGGAGCACCAGAACACAGGGGTGTGCTATGAAGCCTGCGGATGGGAATTTAAGAGAGATGTGAGGAAATACTTCTTCACAGAAAGGGTGGTGGACACCTGAACAGCCTGCTGTGGGGGTGGTAGGGGGGGAGAAGACAGTGGGGAGTTTCAAGCATGCATTGGATAGGCATATGGATATAATAAATAGAGGTAAGGGAGCCGGAAGGGATACCTGTGACCAAAAAGAGTTTGTGGTGTAGTGTTAGGCACGAGGAAAATAAGGTAGACTAGTTGTCCCTGCTGGTTCTTTTCTGCTGACTCATTCTATGTAATTTGGGGAAGCTGAAAGGTACGGAGCCTGTGCCACACTTCTTGCGAGGGATAGTCTGAGACTCATGGGGCTGGCTAAGACCGTGAATAGACAGCGCATAAAAAAAAAATGTGGGTCCAAAATACACAAGTGCACACTAGTGTAAATATACAAAATCTAAATCCCCTACCCCAAACCACCAACACATACCATTCATGCACTGAAGATGTTCCCCTGGGAATTGTTCCCATTCTAACCACAGCCAACAGAAACAAAAAAAAAAAAAGATGAACTAAAAAAGATGAACTGAGAAAAACTAGATCTTACTTCAAGGGGCTCTTGCAGTAGGCAACACTGTTAGGACTAAGCCGCCAGGCGCTAGGACCACACGGAAAACTTCTAGCTAGCAGTACCCAGCAGGGGATCGCCCCCGACGTCGGCATGCTGACGTCCGCCTATGGCATAAAAGGGACGGTCCCACAGCCCCACCGCCAGTTCTTTTCCCACCATCGACCTGCGCTGGGCATAAAAGGGACAGTCCCACAGCCCCACCGCCAGTTCTTTTCCCACCATCGACCTGCGCTTATCGGACCTTATGGAACTTTGCTTCAGTCGACTGCCATTCCTGATCTTTATTTAGTTATTTTGTTAATTTCAACCACTTCCTTTTGATAGTATTTCATTGCTTCCACCATCGGCTGCATGTCTTCGATGACTTCTTCGAGTGGATCCCACAAATCCACGTGGGCCTGTGGCAAGCAGATTCTAGAGAAATATGGCCATACCTCCTGCATTGTCTGCCTGTGCCTGAACCACAACACCAAAGCCTGCCAGGCCTGCCTTAAATTTAATCAGGCCACACGGAGACGACGCCAGAGAGCTCTGGAGACCCATCTCCTTCAACAGAAAGTGGCCACGATGGAAAAAGAGCTGCAGGCCCAGAGTGCATCTTCCTCACCGGGGACCTCATTGGAGGCCTCCTCCTCGTCTAAGAAAAAACACAAGTGGGACAAGCATCGGGACAGGTATTGGTCTGCTTCCAAACTGCAGTCACCTTCAGGGGCTGCGACCAATGTTTGGTCCTCCCGTGGAGTGTCAGCCCCTACAACCAAGCCAGCCCTCCTTCCCTCGGGCTGCCTCTGGCCCTGCTGCCCGCTCTTATCACAGAGTCAGGCGGGGCTTCTGGGGGCTTGGGGGACTCTTCCTCCGTCCCGCTGCCCATGTCGCTCAGGCCCTTCACCCCACAGGCTCCTCAACCAGGTGGCTTGGCCAGTTCTAGACATGTCGGTCTTCCTTCTGACACCCACCTGGCCTCTGCACCTTTGCCGGATCCCTTCTTGGGGTCTGATGACAATCCTTTGGACCAGCACCCGCTATCTCCTGCTGACATCAGGCCGCAGCCCTCGCCTGGGGCATCCCCCCCCCCAAGCGCCTCCTCCTTCTCAGCCACCGCCGGTGAGCCCCAGCCTGGGATTCCCCCATGCAGCACCTGCAGGGCCCCCGCCCTTAGGTCCTTCTCCATCGGACCCAGTTCCAGGCCGCCCAATGCCATAATCTACAGGATCCCATTCCTTTGGATCCGGCACCTCCACTTTGTTCCCAGCCTAACCCTTCTACGGGTCCCCGGGCACCACCTCTTGGACCCCCCTCAGTTCTGCCTGGTCCATCACCCGGTCTGCACCTAATGCCGGTTCCCAGCCACTGGCCATTCTTCGGGTCCCCAGCCTGAACCGATGCCCCCAGCGGACCCACTTCTGGGCCTCCTGTTTACACCCCTCGGGACAGTCATTGGGTCTTTCCCAGGGTTATCCAACGATCAACCTGCCATCTGACCTGGCACCAGGGTGCTCTAATTCTCCAGCGCATCATCACATGCCAGCCAAGTATACTGTAATTCCCTGTTCAAATCATGGTGGGCATCAATCAATCAATCTTTATTTTTCCAGGCGAAACACCATTGAGTAGAACACATTTGCAAGATGGACCTGGGAATGTATACATGACATAACAAGGAAATCATAATAAAATACAGGGAGCAATACAATCAGTAAGTAAATGTGTCAGGTAGCACAAAATACATATAGGACAATTTGCAGTTAAGGAACAATAACTATATACATAGGTTTATTATGTACGCATTAGTACAGGCAGACTTGAGAGAGGAGAGTAATCAGCAGAGGCATAGTAGTGGGGAAGCCCAAGCAATAGAAGGAGAAAGGTCAGCGCTGAAAACAGTTACAGGTCTCGGTGAAGAATCGTATAAGCAGGGATTTAAATGTGGCTAGATCTTACTTCGAGGGGCTCTTGCAGTAGACAACACCATTAGGACTAAGCCACCAGGTGCTAAGACCACACACATACACCCAGTACCTTATATCAGTCCTGATGGCAATACCGTCGGCTTCTGCACTGATGCAGGTCTCTTCTCAGCCTCCTTCTATGACTCCCCCACTGGGCCGATGACTCAACGCTAGGGCGGGTGCGAGCATGGATCCAACTCCGGCCCAGCGTCTGACTTGGGACTCCTGAGTTCTCAGAGGGCAAGGAGTATGACTCTGCGGAATCGTCTGGTTATTCCTCCCACTCCTTTCCTGAGGAGTTTTGGGTTAAAGAGACACTTAGGTCTCCCCCAGATGACCCTTCCTTCCTGGAAGTGATGAGCCTCATCCAGATGTCACAAAACTGGCCAACGGAGGAGCAGGACCCTTAATGACACCGTTTGGCAGAGCACCTGCACCTCCCAGAGGTCACGTCCATGGTGATCTCACTTCTTGTGGCACCCCACAACAACATTACCACCACTGTATGGCAGCAGTCAGCATCTGTTCCTTCCATGCCTCAGAAGGCAGATTGGTTGTACCACGCCCCAGATGGTCTGTCCCAATTTGGCTCACACCCTAAGGCTGACTCCACAGTCCTGCCTGCTGCCGATGTTGGGGCTTAGAAGTCCAAACACCAGGACGACTCCCCTACAGACAAGGAGTCCAGACAATTGGACCACTTCGGGCAGAGAGTGTACACTTTTTCCACCCTAGCTCTGCGTGCTGAAAATTACTTGGCACACATGATGATACATCAGCAGTCTGTCATGGATCAGGCAGAAGACATTGTAGATGCCTTACCAGACTCCTCCTCCAGGGCTTGATTGAAGCAGCTACTCGGCTCTGCCTCCAACGTGGGTGTCCATGTCCTCTGTGCCGCTTATGACACAGTGGATGCCTCAGCGCGAAGCACAGCTACGTCCATTTGCCTCCAGCACCATGCCTGGCTGTGCCTGTCAGGCTTTGCCCCAGACACTCAGGCCTCCATTCTGGATGCCCCTTTCTGGGGCTGTGTTCTTTTCAGCGGGGATGTCCAAATATGTTCACCTCTCTACAAGCGTTGGACAAGGACCTGTGCTCGGTGCGCTTCTTCCACCGCATTCCTCACAGAGGAGAGCAGCGTTCTCCCCTCCATCGCTCGGCACTACGCCACTCCTGCCAGCAGCCCACCAAGTCCCAGGGCAAGCGCCGGGCCTCCTCCGCCCCAGCACCCCAGCTCCCAAAGCCCACAGGGCTGAGGTAGTCATGTCCTCTGCCACCTTCTGACTTTAGGCACGTTCCCACTCCTCCAGCAGGGCAGTTGGAGGAACAGACGGAGGTGTGGCTTTGTCTCCCGTTTCGATGAGTGAGGGACAGTATTCACAGGAGCAAGGTTTTTCCTTTTCCTTTTAGGTACCCTTAGGTACTTTGTAGTTTTCTTTTATGGCCCTCTCATAGGGCCCGCTCTTCACTTGGGGCATACACCCATTTCCCCTCGGGAAGGGTGTCACAGGTCCCTGTCTATGGGGTTGGATGGCCAGTAATGTTACTCCCCTTTTTCCTTTGGGGGCTGTGGGAGTAGGGAATCTCTGACCTTTCCAGGGCCTGCGCCCAAGGAGCCAGTATAGGGGGCGCTAACACCTTCGCGTGCTGGCTCCCCTGGGATCCTACTTTGGGCCTTCTGCAGCCCCGGTCTCGGTGCCCTCTTTTTGTAGGACACCTCTCCCCTTCTTCTTTTAGGTCTGTCTGCAGCCAAGGATCTTTGCCAGATGCCTGGCAGCTGTGGCCATGCCCTGACACGGCAGTTTCTCAGTGTGCTCCCCTGCCTTGATGGCAGGCCTCTTCCAGCTACGGTAATGGGCCATCTGGAGCAGCTTTGGGGCTCTGTCCGGCAGTTGCTCTTCTTTCCCACCAAAACCCATTCACAGTACACTTATCCCTGATCCTACTTTTCTGGGAGCATTGTGGGGCTTTGGTATGGCCCAGCTCCTCCTTCCCCAGGACAGGGCATAGGTCTTCAGGGAGCATTGTCCTGAGTGCTGCCTCCACCTGCTGGATTCTGGCAGTCTCCTCCCCCCAATCTTCGGTCCTCTTGACAGTGGTACCCATGGTCCAGCCCAATATGCGTGCCCCATGGAGGTCCCCGCGGGACCAGGGTGGTCTGGGGTTTAGCTGACTCTGACCTCTAAGTCTCAGATTCTGATCTGGTTATGGAGCCTCTCCTCTAGTGTCTTTGGCCCCGGGCTGGCCTCCCCCTACACACTTAAATGCTAGGGATGAGTGCTGTAGTGCTCACCTTACAGGCCTTCCACCCCAGTCTTTCTAGGGGCGGCCGCCACCCCAGCCGGCTGATAGTTGCCTTGTCTGGCACCCTTCCAAGCGAAGGAGGATCTGCTTGTCCCCTCCCCTTCGTGGGGAGACCGTGCTCAGTGATGCAGGTGCCGGGGATGTGGTCTATTGGAGGTCATTCTCAGCCGCACATGGGCTTGGCTTTAGGGATAAACATGGTGCATTCCAGTCGTCTAAGAATGCTTCGACACCCAGTGATGGCTAGTGTTAGTTTATTCTTTCTGTATCCCACGCTGATCTGCCCTGTTTCTCCAAGCTTGGTGTTTCCTGACAAGACGCACCCTTTCCCTCTCTGGACGAGGAAGGCCTCCACCTCTCCCTTTCTTGTATTGCCAGGTTTTTTTTCCTCCAACTGTAGTTCAGGGAGGCAGAAGGATCCTATTTCGCCATCATGGCCGTGTCCGGTAGGGTTTCCTCGACTTCCCATTAGGCAGGATACCCACCGGTTTCTCCTCCCTTCAGTTCCGACCTGCTCTCAGGGCTGGGTCTCCTGATACATTTGGATCTGAGGTTTCCCCACTGCTCTGCTTGACTCCTTCTTGCATAGCCGTCTCTCTCTCTCTCTCTCTCTCTCTCTCTCTGGGGTTTTCCCCTAAATTGCTGGGGTTCTGGTAAAGGCTGGGATACTGTCTTCCAGATTCCTCTCTGCTGAGCAGTGGCAGCTTTTGCTTCCCTAGGTAACTTCCGAGGGATGGGACCCTTCCTCCAGTTTAGTGTCTTGGGTCCCGGTTTAACTACTTTCCCTGTGGGATTCGAGTCTCGGATTTTCCTAACGGAATGCCTACTTTCTGAGCCACCCTCGCCTACCTCTTCTCGGTTTGGGCAAGGTCTTGGTACAGTGGAGGTCTCCTGCTCTCTTTTTCTGTGGGACTCCCCCAGTTCAACCTTTCTGTCTCTGGGTGCTGGTGCCCCAACTTGAGTGATGCTCAAGCATAGAGTTTTCCGGGCAAGCAGCCTTGTCCTCTTTTTGCAAAGACAGGGTTTCTTTGCGTTCATTACTTAGTTCCTACCATAGGTAGCTGTCTCTTCTCATTCCTCGCTGGACTCTGCACCTTTTAGTGTATTATTCTGAGTTCTTCCGTAGAGGGGAGCACTTCTCCTCACTCTGGAGTCATGCACTATCTAGGAGACCTACAGCCTTCGGGCCAGGTCCATTCTCCTCTCCCTTCCCTCTGCTCTTTTGTTGGATGGCTCGTCGATAGCCAGACAGTGCCTGTCCAAAGGTACTGGTAACCATATCACGCTCAGCTTCCAGCACCTCATCTCACCTTGTTCTCCCCAGAGTTGATCAGGGCCATTCCATCATAAGTGTCGCTGCATCTCCAGTCTGCTTTTACACTCATGTCCATTGTGGACACCAGCATGGCTTCCACCAAGGAGCTCTGTCCCTTCCCTTTGCCCAGCGCTAATATCTAGGCATTGACTCTGGGTTTGGGTTGGCTCTGGATTAGTTGTCCTTTGGGGCCTCTAGACCCCGTTTCCTTGCCTACTGCAGACCTTTGTCCTCCTCCTGGTTGTTGTCTCTGCTTGTTTTTAGTACCACATGGGACTCAGTCTTTACAGTGTTGCCTACTGCAGGAGCCCCCTTGAAGTAAGATAGTAACAGTTACGTAAGAAATTACCAGAACAGTAGATCTTCAAGAGGAGCTCTTGAAGTAGGCATAATTTTTCCCTCCCTCCTTCCCCCTGCTCTCTTTTCCATGTATATGCCTCTCTGTGGCTGCAGGAGCCCCTCCTTCTCCTGTGGTTCCTTTTCACAGGTCTACGGCAGGAGAACTGAGGTTGGGCTGGAGGACCACCCCTTTTATGCCATAGGCAGATGTCGGCGTGCTGACGTCGGGGGCGGTCCTCTGCTGGGTACTGCTAGCTAGAAGTTTTCTGTGTGGTCCTAGCGCCTGGCGGCTTAGTCCTAACGGTGTTTCCTACTGCAAGAGCTCCTCTCAAAGATCTACTGTTAGGTAAGTTCTTACGTAACTGTATTTTTTCAAAGCAACAGGGTCTCTGGGTCCTTACCAATTTCAAAGGAAATTATTCCCATCATTCTTTTCAAACCCTGTCTGGGAAAGTACCACAGGTGCTGTTTCCTTGGTGTTTTGAGCAGTCACCATGTATTTATTTATTGAGTACTAGGATTACAGATACCTTTGAACCATAGGTTAATTTACAAAGGTTCCATGTCAGCAGGAGAGTAAAAACAACCAGTGGGGGGTACAATACAAAAAGTGAGTTTACAAAATTATATAGTAACCTGGAAACATATAGGTAGTGCAGGCAGAGAGAAACAGGTAAGCAAGAGGTAGGTACAAGAGAATTAGACCTACGTGAGTGTGGGGAGATGAGCGTGTGAGGGGGTGGAGAGAGAAGGCAGTCAGAGGGTTGACTTCGTCACAAGTGCATGATGTCATAAAAGTGCTAGGTGGGCTGGAGGGAGGAGAGAGGGAGGAGGGGCCAAGGGGTACGGAGGTGGAGGGAGGAGGGAACAAAGAGGGACAGTAGGTGGGCAGGGGGCCTGATAGGTGATAAGGGAGGAAGGAGGAGAGGGCGGAGGGAGAGGGAGGGGGTGAGGTGGGGGAATATAAATAGAGTAGCAGGAGAGGGACAGGGTAGGAGGGAGATGGTGTAACGCAGGCCTAGGTGGAGCAGTCACAGTTGGTGAAATCAGTGAGGTGCTGTTGAAGTTTACATTTGAATGGGCCAAGCTTGTTCTCAGCAATGATTTTAGGAGGAAGGCTGTTAAATAGCGATGGGGCCCTGGTATAGAAGGCACGTTGAGCTTGATAGATGTACGGCAGAACGGGATGATGTTGGGTTTATTTGAGAGCATTGCTCGTGATGCGTGAATTGGCAGCAGGTAACATTAAGTCAAGTGTAGATGGTGAGGTGAGGTTAAGGTACATCTTTTTTGCCGTGAGGCATGACTGATAAGCCCGTTTACCATGTAGATTGAGTCAATTGGAGCATTTGTAGAGAGTACAGGTATGAGTACGCTTTCCTGCGACAGTGATAAGTCTGCAGCTCTTGTTGAGGCCCGTCCTGATTCGCTTAAGGGTGGTATCTATGATAGCACCATAGAAAATTAGCCCATAGTCAATGATGGAGAAGATAGAGCTGGTTAAGGCAGCACACATGGCTTCACTTGTCAAGCAACGATGATGGCGGTAGAGGACCCCCTATTCTAGAGTTTATTGATTTTGAGACCTGGTGGACATGTGAGTTGAAGGACATCAAACATAGACACATTACTGTTAGAAGATGTACAAAACATGGCAGCTAAAGGGGGGAGGTTCTGATAATGGGAGACTTCAACATGCCAGATTCAGATTGGTCAATATCAGCAGGAACATCTGCCAGAACTAGACACATGTTGGATTCCTTGCGTGGGGAGGGCCTCAAACAACTGGTACAACAACCCACAAGAGACAGGGCTATCCTAGATCTAGTGCTGACAGAGAAAGGATCACAGATCTCCAGGCAGAAGGTCACCTGGGGGGGGGGGCAGTGACCATCAAATGGTATGGTTCAGTTTTTTTTGTTTTTTTTTTGTTAGTTCTTTAACCAGGACTAGCACACTAAGCTGAAAGCTTTATTATAGGTGCGACCTGGGAGCACAGGGGAAGTTAAGTGACTTGCTCAGGGTCACACAGTCTGCAAGTGGAAGCTGTGGGATTCAAACCCAGGTCTGGTCTGCTGGATGTTACCAGATTTGCAGCTCAGAGCCTTAAACCACTGCGCTAAACTGCCTCTACATTTGGCCACTACAACTAAATCATCCCATTCCAAGGCAAAAATATGGGACTTCAGAGGAGCTGACTTTGATAAGATGGCCAACAGAGTTAAGCTAGCCCTAGCAAAAAGAAATACAGGTGAGGGGGTACAGGCAAAGTGGGCAAGCATAAAGGATGCAATACTTGAAGCGTCATCCCATTGTGTTGGAGAGAAAAGGAAGTGCAAAGAAGAAGAAACCACTTTGGTTCTCAAAAACAGTAGCAGAAAAGGTCAGAGACAAAAGGCTGACCTTCAGGAAATATAAGGGAACACAGCGGGATGAAGATAGGAGGCATACCAAACTTCCCAAGAGAAGCAGGGAAGGCAATCAGGCAGGCAAAGGTCCAAACCGAGGAAACACTAGCACGAACAGTAAAAGAAGGTGACAAGACTTTCTATAGATATATTACTGAAAGGAGAAAGTCCAGAAGGGGTATTGCTAAGATCAAAGGAGATAAGGGGGCGTGTGAGAAGGAGGACCATGTAAAAGCATCTATCCTAAATAGATTCTTCTGCTCAGTATTTACTGAAGAGAAGGTAGGGCAGGGCCCACAGCTCAGCACCATGGACACGGGGGAGGGAGGTGAGCACTAGTCCCTTCACAAAAGAAAGGGTCTTACAAGAGCTCGATAAGCTCAGGGTGGACAAGCAATGGGACCTGATGGCATACATCCCAGGGTACTAAAGGAGCTAAGGGTGAAACTAGCAGAGCCATTATCAGAACTACAGGTGTGTGCTAACAGAATACTGCTGTAATCTTCTGATTCAAATTGTCTTTTGCAAGGTATATCTTCTGTTACTGCTTTATTTTTCTCTGGAGCAAAGTTTCTTACAGGGTATATCTTCTCTGAAATTATTACAGGTGGTGCTTTACAGGTTTTACAGTTTTATCTAACATTAGGATAAGCTTTCAGGGTTACTGCATTTGTTGTTGACTGATTGTTTCTGCTCTTACCTCCTTGTTCTTTCGTCCGTGGTTCTTCTTTTTAGACAGGGGAAGGGCCCAGCCACCCACCCCAACCCCAACCACCCCACGCTACACTCCATTTATAGGGTACCACAGTTGTGACATTTCCTGTGGCAGAACAGGAAGGGGCGGATCAGTGGGGCCTCCACAAGGTGATCTCATTTACAGGGCACTAGTAATTTAACTTGTTATAACAAGTTAAACAAAGCACAAAAACCATTACTTGCATTTTTTCTTTTCTAATTACTCTGACTAGGTCACAAACCCAGCAACTTATTTGGAATGGATTTCATTAACTGCAGGTACTGTGGAACAATTTTCAGAAGGACAGTCTTACAAGATTTAGGACACTGTCCTACATGCTGGGCCTTTGGAGATCTTAGGTCACAGCTCCAGGCAGCATGGGCAGAGATTGCACACCTCAAATTTCATATTGAAGAGGAAATACATTATAAGAACCACCCGCCATTTCCCCAGCATCCAACAGAAAAACCTCGACCGCAGAGGGTAGTTGGTCCAGGAGGTTGGCAGGTGGTTAGGAGGAGCAAATCAGGTGCCCCATCACTCTCTGCTCTCCAACACATTACCTCCAAAAACCATATAAACACTACAAACAGGTATCTGCCTCTATCTCTGAAATCAAATAAAGAGGCAGAAGACACTGCAGAGCAGGACACTGAGCACAGGAGCTAACACAACAATACTCACCCAAATCAGGAACCAAAACTAAACAAGCACAAAGGAAATCCAAAAACTTCTGATCATAGGAGACTCCATGATTCGGGAGTTGATGCCACCCATCTCCAGCCAGGTGATGGTCCGATGTCCCAGGTACATCAGCATGGAGAGACACTGACCGCATTACTAAAATTGTTCACAAAGCAGGAGAAAACATTGATGTCCTAGTACACATAGGGACTAATGATCTCGCCAGCCGGTCAGTTGTGGAGACCAAGGAACACCTGACTAGGCTGGGTGACAAACTATCATCTATTTCGTCCGCATCTCCTTCTCTGAGATCCTGCCAGTCTGGGAGAAGGGAGCAGATGGACGGAAGGTCAGAGAAGGGAGATAGGGGAGCTAAACACGTGGCTCAAGGACTGGTGCCAGGAAAAGGACACAGATTTGTAGGGAACTGGCAACAGTTCTGGGAGCGAAAGTTCTTTAAATTTGATGGACTGCATCTGACTAAAGAGAGGTCAGTGCATTGGGGCAGAAGTTTGGCGTCTTTGCAGAATATTTAAACTAGCAAATGGGGGAGGGGTGCAGCACCCCATGCGTCGAATGGGAAGAACACCCCTCCCCCACTAGTGGTCAAACAGGTTCAGCGTGTTTGCCATTCATTTGCATCACCAGGTAAGAAAAAGGTTTGTCTCCCCATACGATGCACAGGGTAATGCCAAACTTCACCCAACAACTAACACACCAAAATCTGGCCAATGGAAAATCATGTACACAATGCTCACAGCCTGGAAATAAGATCCCAGACCTGCAGGCAATAATGTCAGAGGCTAAACTGGACATAGTAGCAATTAGTGAGCGTGGTTTACCAGTAACCACTGCTGGAGACTTCAGTACCTGGCTATGTATTGTTCCAGAAGAGGGCAAGAGGTGCAAAAGGGGAGGGTGGCCCTGTATGTTAATGAAAATATCAAAGCTACAGAAATTCAGAATACACATAAGGAGCCAGAAGAACTGTGGGTCACCCTGGAAACAGAAATGGGACAGCCATAAGAACTGGGGTTGTCTACAGGCCCCAGACCAGAGGGAGGACATAGACACATTACTGTTAGAAGATATACAAACATGACAGCTAAAGGAGGTTCTGATAATGGGAGACTTCAACATGCCAGATACAGATTGGTCAATACCAGCAGGAACATCTGCCAGAACTAGACTCATAGTGGATTCCTGCAGGGGAGGGCCTCAAACAACTGGTACAGCAACCCACAAGAGACAGGGCTGTCCTAGATCTGGTACTGACTAACAAAGAAGGGATCACAGATCTCCAGGTAGAAGGTCACCTGGGAGCCAGTGACCATCACATGGTATGGTTCAATTTGGCTACTACATCTAAATCATCCCATTCCAAGGCAAAAATATGGGACTTCAGAGGAGCTGACTTTGATAAGATGGCCAACAGAGTTAAGCTAGCCCTGGCAAAAGAAACACAGGTGAGGAGGTACAGGCAAAGTGGGCAAGCATTAAGGATACAATACTTGAAGCAACATCCCATTGTGTTAGACAGAAAGGAAGTGCAAAAGAAGAAGGAAACCACTTTGGTTCTCAAATACAGTAGCAGAAAAGGTCAGAGCCAAAAGGCTGGCCTTCAGAAAATATAAGGAACACAGCGGGATGAAGATAGGGAGGTATACCAAACTGCCCTAAGGGAAGCAGGTAAGGCAGTAGGCAGGCAAAGTCCCAAACTGAGGAAACACTAGCACGAACAGTAAAGAAGGTGACAAGACTTTCTATAGATACATTAGTGAAAGGAGAAAGTCCAGAGGGGTATTGCAAGCTTAATGGAGAAAAGGGAGCATGTGAGGAGGAGGACCCTGTAAAGGCATCTATCCTAAATAGATACTTTTGCTCAGTATTTACTGAAGAGAAGGTAGGGCAGGCCCACAGCTCAGCATCATGGACACAGGGGGAGGAGGTGAGCACTACCCCTTCACAAAAGAAAGGGTCTTACAAGAGCTGCTAAGCTCAGGGTGGATAAGGCAATGGGACCTGATGGCATACATCCCAGGGTACTTAAGGAGCTAAAGGAGGAACTAGCAGAGCCATTAGCAGAATTGTTTAGTGAGTCTCTGAGCACAGGAGAGGTCCCAGAAGACTGGAGAAGGGCTCATGTGATCCCACCACAAGAGTGGTGGCAGGAGGAGGCGGGGAACTACAGACCGTCAGTCTTACCTCAGTAGTGGGCAAGATTATGGAGGCACCTTAAGGAAAGGATAGTGCAACACCTGGAACTATAGGGCACAGGATCCAAGACAGCATGGGTTTACAAAGGAAGGTCCTGTCAAACTAATCTCATAGATTTCTTTGACTGGGTAACCAGAGTGGTGGACCAAGGGGAGCAGTTGATGTCGCCTACCTTGACTTCAGCAAAGCTTTTGACACTGTTCCACATAGAAGATTGATAAATAAGCTAGGTAGGCTCGGGGTGGGTCAGAAGTTGGTCAACTGGGTGGCAAACTGGTTGACTGGCAGAAAACAGAGAGTGGTGGTAAATGGTATACAGTCAGAAGAGATGCAAGTCACAAGTGGGTACCTCAGGGATCAGTCCTGGGGCCAGTCCTATTCAACATCTTCATTAGTGACCTCGATGGACTAGAGGGTAAGGCTTGTCTGTTTGCAGATGACACCAAGATCTGCAACAGAGTAGATGATCCAGATGGGGTGGGCAGAATGAGAAGAGATCTGGATAAACTAGCAGAATGGTCAGAAGAGTGGCAACTGGGATTTAATGCAAAGAAGTGCAAAATCATGCACATAGGGAAGAGAAGCCCTGAAGCCACTATATAGGCTGGGAGGGGAGTTGCTAGCAGTCACAAGGAAGAAAGAGACTTGGGCATCATCATCACGATGACCTGAAATCATCCAAGCAGACCTCTAAAGCAGTAGGTAAGGCTAGGTGTGTTAGGAGTGTATTAGTAGGGTATCAAGGTCGTAAGAGGGAGGTAATAATCCTCTGTACAAGACATTGGTTAGGCCCATCTGGAGTACTGGCAGTATTGAGGCCACACCTTCACAAGGACATTAACCAAATTGAGGCAGTCCAGAGAAGGGCCACAAAATGGTGCAGGGATTGCATCAGAAGACATATGAGGACAGATTAACGGAGCTCAATATGTATACCCTTGAGCAAAGGAGGAGAGAGGTGATATGATCGAGACATTTAAACACCTTAAGGGCATAAACAAGGTGAAAGAGTCTAACATGTTTAAATATAAGAAAAATAGCAGGACAAGAGGACACAGCATGAGATTAGAGGGAGGCCATTATGGGGAATATGAGGAAATTTTTTCACAGAAAGGGTGGTGGATGCATGGAATGGCTTACCACAAGAAGTGGTGGCTATGAATACAGTGCAGGGCTTCAAACAGGCATGGGATAGGCATAAGGGAGCAATACAATGACTATGAATAGATAGGTCACTGACAGAGCAAAGGCCAATGGCACATTATAAGGTAGAAAAAGAATGGGCAGACTGGATGGCCTTGCAGTCCTTATCTGTCATCAACTTCTATGTTTCTAAGTTTCAGAGAGGTCCCAGAAGACTGGAGAAGGGTTTGGTGATCCCGCCCACAAGAGTAGTAGCAGGAGGAGGCAGGAACTACAGACCAGTCAGTCTTACCTCAGTAGTGGGCAAGATTATGGAGGCTACCTTAAGGAAAGGATAGTGCAACACCTGGAATCCATAGGAGCACAGGATCCAAGACAGCATGGGTTTACAAAGGAAGGTCCTGTCAAACTAATCTCATAGATTTCTTTGACTGGATAACCAGAGTGGTGGACCAAGGGGAGCAGTTGATGTGCTACCTTGACTTCAGCAAAGCTTTTGATACTGTTCCTATAGAAGATTGATTAATAAGCTGGGTAGGCTCAGGGTGGGTCAGAAGTTGGTCAACTGGGTGGCAAACTGGTTGATGGGCAGAAACAGAGAGTGGTGGTAAACGGTATACAGTCAGAAGAGATGCAAGTCACAAGTGGGTACCTCAGGGATTAGTCTCAGGCCAGTCTCAATATCTTCATTAGTGACATTGCAGATGGACTGGAGGGTAAGGTTTGTCTGTTTGCAGATGACACCAAGATCTGCAACAGAGTAGATGATCCAGATGGGGTGGGCAGAATGAGAAGAGATCTGGATAAACTAGCAAAATGGTCAGAAGAGTGGCAACTGGGGTTTAATGCAAAGAAGTGCAAGATCATGCATATAGGAAGAGAAACCCTGAAGCCACCTATAGGCTGGGAGGGAGTTGCTCAGTCACAAGGAAGAAAGAGACTTGGGCATCATCATCACAGATGACCTGAAATCATCCAAGCAGACCACTAAAGCAGTAGGTAAGGCTAGGGAGATGTTAGGGGATTAGTAGGGGTATCACAAGTAGTAAGAGGAGGTAACAACCCTCTTTACAAAACACTGGTTAGGCCCATCTGAAGTACTGTGTGCAGTACTGAGGCCACACCTTCACAAGGACATTAACCAACGAGGCAGTCCAGAGAAGGGCAACCAAAATGGTGCAGGACTGCATCAGAAACGATGAGGACAGATTAACGGAGCTCAATATGTATACCCTAGAGCAAAGGAGGGAGAGAAGTGATGTGATCGAAACATTCAAACACCTTAAGGGCATTAACAAGGTGAAAGTCTAACATGTTTCAATATAAGAAAAACATCAGGACAAGAAGACACAGCATGAGATTAGAGGGAGGCCGATTAAGGGGTAATGTGAGGAAGTTCTTTTTCACTGAAGGGATGGTGGATGCACGGAACGGCCTACCTTAGGAAGTGGTGGATATGAATACAGTGCAGGGCTTCAAACAGGCATGGGATAGGCATAAGGGAGCAATACAGATGGATATGAATAGATAGGCCATTGACAGAGCAAAGGCCGATGGCACATTTATAAGGTAGAAAAAGAAATGGGCAGACTGGATGGGCCTTGCTGTCCTTATCTGCCGTCAACTTCTATGTTTCTATGTTTTTATACTGTCAACAGTGATACCTAAGTATTTAAATTCATGTACTTGGTCAGTCAGTTGTTGTGTCTCGTTAAGGATGGCGAGGTTAGTAGTTTTAAATTTGCTTTGTGAGCTGCAAAATAGCATAGACTTTGTTTTTATGTAGTTCAACAACAGTTTGTGCTGTTTTAACCAGAACTCAGTTAGGCTAAAGTTCGTCTGCAGGTCTTTGGAAAGCAGGATGGGGTCTGCATGGGAGGAAAAGAGGACAGTGTCATCCACATAGAGTATCATATTATTATTGCATGCTGCAGGAAGATTATTGATAAAGAGGCTAAAAAGTAGTGAGCCAAGGATGGAGGCTTGGGGGACTCCGGAGCAAACAGGGAGGCTATGCTAGAGAGAGAGTCAGCGATTTTGACCCTTTGGTTTCTATCCAAAAGGTAGCTTGCAAACCATTTGGTAGTATCATTTGATAGGCCAAAGGTAGAGAGGGAGTGCAGCAGGAGCCGATGATTAATGGTGTCAGATGTCTTGGTCAGATCAATGTACAGCACACCCAGTAGACCGCCTGCATCTAGGGCTTTGTGTATATGGGTAGTGAATTCAAGCAGGGCAGTGGCAGTACTGTGGGCTTTATTAAAGCCATGCTGCTGAGGACATTGCAGGTTGTATTTGTGGAGGTGTTCTGACAACTGGTCTGTAACAGTTTGTTCAGGTACCTTGGAGAGTGGCGGGAGGATAGAGATGGGGCGGTAATTTGTGTGATGGGATCTATCACCACTTTTATGCACGGGAGTGACGATGGCTGAGTTCCAGAGTTGAGGGAACTGACTGAGGGAGAGTGAAAGATTCAGGAGTTTAGTAAGGGGGAGTAAGATGACATCCAGGGGGAAGGAGAGAAGTTTAAGATCCAGGAATTCGCCACTGAAGCTGGGTTTGCTTAGGACTTTGTGGAGATAGTTTCTAGCTTTAGCACAAGATATCCTCTTGAAATAGAATGGAGGGGTATTTGTGAGAAGGTGGGGTCTATCACTGGGGTGGGGCAGAGCAGGGTTATCATAGAAATTAGGTGGAAGAACATTGCTGAGGTCAGTGAAGGCAATATTGAACGTGTCTGCTATTTTTTTGGGGTCTTGGATAGTGGTGCCGTTGACTTCAAGCATAGTTGGGGAGGTTTTTGGAAGGTTTCTCTGTAAGGTTCTTGATGTTATCCCAGAAGGATTTGCTGTTACCCCAGGAGTTTGTAAGCTTCTGCTTATAGTAGACTTGTTTGGCACTGTGTATTGCTTGGTGCACTGGTTCCTGGTGGTTTTATAGCGCTGCCAGTCAGGCTGATGCCCTGAGTCCATAGCTCGGTGCCAGGGCTTATTTCTGTTTTGCATCATGGTGATTAGCTCGGAGGTAATCTGAGGGTTGATGGAAGATCTTGATTTCCTTTTTTTAGGGGGCCAAAGTTGTTGCAGACTTCATTGAACTGGGAAATGAAGTAATTTAGGGCAAGGTCAGTGCTGTTCGTGGAGTTAAGGAGAGCCCAGTCAATTGTTGACAGGGCGGCAAGGAACTGAGGAAGCTTACCTTTTTTTAGAGAATGCTTGTATGAGAAAGTGGGTTTTGATCTAGATGCCTTGTTTGACCAAAGGCAGATGACAGGAGAGTGATCAATTAGTGCGTCAGGTAATACTTCGTGCGGGGGATTCTGTTAGGATGGGTTATGAGGACCAGATCAAGCAGCGTGCCACTGCCAGTCTTATAGTTGATCTTAGTGGGGGTAGTGACCACTTGTGTTATGTCTAATGCTGCAATGGCATCCTTATACTGGTTAGCATCTGGTGCCAGCATTTCCTGTTGTAGGTGATATCCATTTTATAACTGCATTTCTAGGGACGTGGATATGTTGTTCAATCCACACTGTCTGGCAGGTTCCCTGCCGCTTTAAATCTTTCCGGCAGGTCTTCAAGCTGGCTCCTCCCACCCACCCGGGTGGTAAAACCCTCGGCTCCGCCCCATGACGCCAGATCTACCTTACCACTTGGAAGCTCAGGTTCACTCCTTAGCGCTCTCCGTTTTAGGCCTGGATCCACACTCTTCTGAATTTCCGAAACTTATTTCCCGGCTTCCATCAATGCCCATGTGGGCAGATGTCCCGGACCGATCTGCAATCCATGTGCTTCTACTGCCTGGGGCTTGGCCACGACTTGCAGGCTTGCGAATTGTGCAAGTCCTTTTCGGCTTCGGTCTTGGAGGACTGCGCTGCCAGACTTCTTTTTGGGTAACCTGAAAAATGGTATCCGACGATCTAGTCTAAGTAGGCCCGTTGGGCGGTGTCTGCGGCGGGCTCCGAAGAACAGTTGGAGCAATTGATTGCCCTCGAGGAGGAGGCGGCCCAGGCCGCTTCTTCTTCTTCTTCCTCCTCGGTCGCTGCATTTATCCCGCTCTCTTTGGGCTCCTCCTACACGGCTTCATTTAAGGAGCTTTGCCAGTCCCTCTTCATCAAGGGAGAAGGGCCATCAGGACATTCCAGTCAGTCCAAGAAGAAGGACTCTAAGGGTAAGTCCCACCATTGACGTTCGTGGGAGCGGGAGAGATCCCCTTCACCGGACCGTCGACTCTCGACTTCAGTCGAGGTTGCAGTTGCGGCCGCTGGCTTCATGGTGCCCCCATCAGGTCAGCCGGCCGAGACATCCGTCGACGCGTCGAGATTTTTCTTGATCCGTCGGACGGTTTGTCGACTGGAGAAGCCGACAACCCTACTTCACCGGTTCCCCCGGTGGAACCAAGGACTTGCCTGTGCCCCCTGTGCCAGAGTCCCCGGTTAAGGTCCCTGCACTGAGGGAGGAGCAGATTTCCCCCGTCCCCTCTCTGACCCACCCTCGGAACCCCTGAAGCTCTCGTTCTCGGTCCTCTTCCAGGTCCAGCCGGTCCCACCAAAGTGGGCGGTCTCGGTCTCTGCACCATGGAAAGAAGCGTCGCCGCTCATCCTCATCGTCCTCTTTGGAGGATAGGCTCCGGCGCAATTTGCGTCGGCGCTACGAGGATTTAATGTGGCAGCAGCTCTTATTGTCCAGAAATAAGCCGACTCCGTCGCCTTCTCCAGCCATTAAGTGGCTGTCACCAGAGCGGCTGAAACAACCCCTCGTAGTGGTCGAGGAGCCGACCCCGGCACCGGTTGTTCAGCTGAAGCAGGCTGCTCCACCCATTGTGGTGGAACCTCCACAACCGAAGACTGAGGCCCCGACCAAGGATTCTCGGTCGGGTCAGGGCTTGCCCCACAGGTTGTCGGTCACCCTCACTCATGATCAACCTCGGCAGGTGGAGGGTGGCTCAGGCGCCCGGCAGCTGTTTGCAGACTCCTCGGAGTCTGACGATGACTCCTCCCTGTTCTCCAGGCCACTTGACCTGGAGTCTGCAGGGGGCCAGTCGGTGGATGAGAGCCCATCCTTGTTTTTAGGTTTGCTTCGGCTCATCTCGGAGTCCACTGGGATGGGATGCAGCTCAAACCCATTTCAAAATGGGCCAGGTATCCCCTCACGGAGATACTGGACCGAGGGGATTCTCCTACGGAGGCCTTTCCAGTGGCCGAAGCCATTGTTGGCCCAGCCCTGGAGTTGTGGCAGCGGCCAGCATCATGTCCCACACCTTCGGCCAGGATGGCTCGAAAGTACGCAATCCCCACCGGCTCACTCTCCTGTTTCTCGGAGTGCCCCTCTGCGGAGGGGTTAGTGACCGATAGCGTTTTCCGGCGCTCCGGGAATGCTTGGGAGTGGACAAACTGCCCGATAAGGAATCCAGAAAGCTGGATTACGCGGGGTGGAAGGTTTTTGCTGCTTCCTCTCTAGGTCTTCATCAGGCTAGCTTGGCCATTCTGATGGCACACACGCCCTAATGGGTTCCCTGGATGAGGTGATTCCTCATCTCCCGGCTGACCTTCAGACGACGGTCAAGCAGGTGTGAGATCAGGGAAGGGTGGTGGCAGAACAGCAGCTTCAAACTTCATTAGACATTGGTGATTCTTGTGCCCGATCAGTAGTGGCCGCAGTGCCCATGCGCCACAGAGCTTGGCTGTGGATCTCCACCTTCACGGCGGACACCCAGCACAAGCTGGCAGACATTCCCTTCCTGGGCACCGACTTGTTCGGGCTGGGGGTTGAAGGCCATCTCCAGAGGATCGAGAAGTCTAATGCCACCTTGGACTCGGTCACGTCTGCCCAGAAGGACAAAGGCCGCCAGCAGCAGCATAAGCCCTTTTGCCCTTCCGCCCCTGCGGCACGTCTGGCCCAGCAGCACCAGGGCCAGCAGGCACACACTTGGTGCCCTAAGGCCAAGTTTGCCGCTTCCTCCAGTAGGAAGCCTGGAGGCAAGGGTCCAGGAGGTCCCTCAGCGGGCCCTTCCTCCAAGCCTGTCCAGTGATGGGTTGAGGGGTGTCGCCCTCAACCTCGTCACTCTCCAGGTTCCCCGTGGCTCCACCACTTCTTTCCACCTGGTCCGCTATCACCACGGACTGCTAGGTGCTAGAAGTGGTAGGCAGGGGTCTGCCCCTGGAATTCGAGCAGTTCCCTCCCTATCGAGCTGTCGCCCCATGGGGGGCAATGGGTTCCGCAGCCTCTCTGTCGGCTCGCCGAGCCGACATTACCCTGCTCATCCAGAAGGAGGTGATCAGCGAGGTGGCGGACCCTTCTCCAGACCCAGGTACTTTCTGGTCCCAAAACGGATGGGGGGCTGGTGCCCCATTCTCAACCTGCACAACAAGAAACTGAACATGTACTCCCTGGAGGAGAGGAAGGAGAGAGGGGATATGATAGAGACAAACAAGTATCTTACAGGAACAGGGTGCAGGAATACACTATTTTTAAGCAAAAAAGATGTTCCAGGACTAGAGGGCATGGGATGAAGTTGGTGGGAGGACGATTCAGAGGAAACGTGAGGAAGAATTTCTTCACAGAACGGGTGGTGGACAAGTGGAACACCCTGCCAGAGGAAGTGGTGGGGGCTGAAACAATCACGGGATTTAAGAATGCATGGGATAGACATAAAGGAATTCTGGAGGTCAGGGGTAAGGGGCAACAGACTTCTAGGAAAACATAAACTGAACTTACAAGCTCAAATGGGCAGACTGGGTGGGCCATAGGCCCTTATCTGCCGACACTGTCTATGTATCTATGTAACCTGAACAAGTTCCTAAGGCCGCGCACCTTCAGGATGGTCACTCTGGCTTAGATCATTCCATCCTTGGAACTAGGCACGTGGTTTTGTTCTCTGGACCTTCAGGACGCGTTCTTTCATGTCCCAATCCGTCCGTCTCATCAGCGATTCCTCCGCTTCTGAGCAGAGGGATCTCTTTACGAGTTCCGCGCCATGCCCTTCGGCCTGTCTCCAGCTCCCAGGGTCTTCACCAAATGCATGGCAGTGGTGACAGCATTCCTGCGGTGCCAAGGGGTCCAGGTGTACCCTTACCTGGACGACTGGCTGATTGCAGCCCTCTCCAGGTTGGTGGTGGAGCGATCTAGGGACCTGGCCCTCCAGGTCTACTCCCAGATTGTCCTCCTCATCAACGAGGCCAAGTCGGAACTCATGCCATCGCAGGTGATTCAGTTAATCGGGGCAGAGCTCAACTCTCTTCGAGCCAGAGCTTGGCTCCCGGCGGACAGGGCCGAGGTCCTTTCCTCCTTTGCCCAATCATTTCTGGTTGGGCAATTGCGCCCTGCCCGGGACTTCCTGCGCCTTCTGGGCCTCATGGTGGCCTGCACCAGCGTGGTCCGTTGGGCCTGCTGGCTATGCATCCCCTGCAGTGGGGACTGGCCCGCCAATGGTCACAGTGCTCTTGTCCTCTGGACCAGCCAGTGACTGTGACCCAGGAGATGTGGAAAAGCCTACAGTGGTGGCTCATTCCAGCTCATCTGCAGGTTGGTATCCCATTTATCCGCCCCGTGCCGACAGTCACTCTGATGACCGACACCTCTCTGATGGGTTGGGGTGCCCATCTGGGGGAGTTCAGGGCCCACGGCCTCTGGTCCCCTCAGGAGTCTTGAGCTACATCAACCTGCTGGAGCTCCGAGCGGTGCATCTAGCCCTCACCGCCTTTGCTCCATTTGTACGGGGTCAAGTGGTTCAGGTCCAGACGGACAACACCACGACCATGTACTACCTCATCTGACAGGGTGGGACACACTCCTTGCCTCTGTGCAAGGAGGCTCTCTGCACTTGGTCTCTCGTGATCAGCCTGGAGACGGATCTCCTAGCCATCCATGTGGCAGGAGCCTCCAACAGTCTGGCCGATGCCCTCGGCCGGATGGGCGCTGCATCTCACAAGTGGTCTCTCCTGCTGGAGGTAGTACACAATCTATTCTCCCATTGGGGCACCCCTTAGGTGAACCTGTTCGCCTCCAGGGAGAATGCGAAGCTGAGGCTGTTTCATGCCCACCCCCCTCAGCAGGGCTCGCTGCAGGCGGATGCCTTCTCGAGGCCGTGGACCCCAGGCCTCTTCTACGCCTTCCCTCCATTTCCTTTGATCCACAAGGCGCTTCTCAAGGTGAAGAGGGACAAGGCGCAGGTGATTCTGATAGCTCCAAACTGGCTCTGCCAGTTCTGGTACCCGGATCTCCTCAGCCTTAGCTCCAGGCTCCCGAGGCTGCTTCCAGCCCACCCGGACCTGATCTCAGTCAACAAGGGGAAGGTTCTCCATCTGGACCTTCAATCCCTGCACCTGACGGCCTGGTTCCTGAGTGGCTAGAGTTCCAGGCCTTGGGTCTTTCTGACGAGGTCCTCAATGTTGTTGAGGCGTCCCATAAGGAGTCGACCAGAAAATGCTATGCCTTTAAATGGAAGAGATTCTCCATTTGGTGTCAGGACAAGGGGTTGGACCCTTCTTCCTGTCTGTTGGTTAGCATTTTGGACTACCTGTTGTCCCTTTCTCAGCTAGGGCTTCGGTCGACGACACTTTAGGTGCACCTGTCAGCCATCTCTGCTTACCGGCACAGGCCGGCAAGCAGCCAGTGGCACAGGAGAAGGTGGTTGGGCACTTTTTCAAAGGCCTTGATCTACATATCCTCCGTGCGTAGAAACCTTTCACTCTCCGGTGATCTACTGCTGGTATTGGCTAAGCTCATGAACAAGCCATTCTAACTATGCACTGTGTGATATCTCCCACCTGTCATGGAAGACCACCTTCTTGGTGGCTATAACGTCAGCCAGAAGGATGGGAGAGCTGCAGGCGCTTTCCATCGAGTCTCCTTATCTGGTCTTCCACAGGTACAAGGTTGTCCTGCACCCCACCCGAAATTCCTTCCGAAGGTGGTGTCGGAGTTTCACCTTAACCAGGTGTTGACTCTGCCGGTGTTCTACCACAATCACACCTCAGAGGCCGAATATAGGCTCCATACTCTGGACCCTAGAAGAGCGCTCGCTTATTATAAGGAGCGGACAGCTGAAGTTCGGGGAGAGGTTCGCCAGCTGTTTGTCACCTACGCTGAAGCCACACCTGGCAGACCTGCAGCCAAGCGGACGATAAGCAGGTGGGTCACCTCCTGCATAGATCTCTGCTATATGTTGACGGGCATGGAGCCTCCCAAAGGGATAAGAGCTCATTCTACCCGCCATACCACTGCTTCAGTGGCTGCTTCTAGGGACGTCCCTATCCAGGAAATCTGTAGGGCTGCTACCTGGAAGTCAGCACACACCTTTATTTCCCATTACCACATTGACCTTGAGTCATGCCGGGATGCTGGTTTTGGGACCTCAGTTCTCCAGTCCTTATTCCCTAAGTAGGGGTGCGTGCCTTGCCTCCCTTCTCCTGGAGAACTGCTAGGAGTCTGCCAGACAGTGTGGATTGAACAACATATCCACGTCCCTAAAATACAGGTTACTCACCTGTAACAGGAGTTCTAGGAGTGGTATCACATGACCCACCCGACCCCCCAGCTCGACGCACAACCTGGCTCCAGCGGCTAGATCTGGCATCATGGGGCGGAGCTGAGGGTTTTACCACCCGGGTGGGTAGGAGGAGCCAGCTTGAAGACCTTCCGGCAAGATTTAAAGCGGCAAGGAACCTGCCAGACAGTGTGGATGAACAACATATACCACGGAGTCACTTCTGAAGGAAAGAATTGTTGAGTACCTAGAGGCCAGTGGGGCACAGGACCCAAGGCAGCATGGATTCACAGCGGGAAGGTCATGTCAGACGAATCTAATAGATTTCTTTGACTGGGTGACCAAAGTAGTAGACCAGGGAGGGGATGTGGACATGGCCTACCTAGACTTTAGCAAGGCATTTGACACAGTCCACACAAAGATTAATAGTCAATGAACCATCCTGGGAGTGGTCCCAGGGTGGTAGCTGGGTAAAACATTGGCTGGACAACAGGACACAGAAGGTAATTGTAAATGGAGTCCACTCTGAAGAAAGAGGAGTTACTAGTGGGGTACCGCAGGGTTCAGTACTGGGTCCAGTCCTTTTTAATGTCTTTATAAGTGACACTGCAGAGGGACTGGAAGGAAAAGTATGCCTCTTTGCAGATGACACAAAGATCGCAACAGGGTTGATAAACAAGGAGGCATGGAAAGGATGAGAAGGAACTTGGCAAGGTTGGAGGAATGGTCAGAAGTATGGCAGCTAGGATTCAATGCAAAGAAGTGCAAAATAATGCATCTGGGAAACAAGAACCCAGGGGAAGATTACACAATTGGGGGGGGGGGTAGTAACAACAACAAAAATGGAAAGGGACCTAGGTGTAATCGTATCAGATGACCTTAAGGTTACCAAGCAATGTGAGAAGGCAGTAGGGAGGGCTGGGTGTATACTGGGATGCATAGGGAGAGGCATCACCAGCAGAAAACAGGAAGTTGTTATCCCTCTGTACAGACAGTTGGTGAGACCCCATCTGGAGTACTGCGTCCAGTTCTGGAGACTCCATCTCCGCAAGGACATAGAGAGGATAGAGGCAGTCCAAAGGAGGGCAACTAAAATTGTGCAGGGTCTGAAAGAGACGCCGTACGAGGAGAGACTAAAGGAGCTTAATATGTATACCTTTGAGGAAAGAAGGGAGAGAGGTGACATGACAGAAACTTTTAAGTACCTCAGTGGAATCAACAAAGTCCAAGAGGGTAGCATCTTTCAGAAAAAGAGACGGCAGAACAAGGGACACAATTTAAAGATTGGGGGGCAAAGTTCAGGGGCAATGTGAGGGAAGTATTTTTCACAGAGAGGGTAGTGGATGCATGGAACAGCCTTCCTGAGGAGGTTGTGGGGTCTAAAACTGTGGGAGAATTCAAGAATGCATGGGACTGACATAAGGCAATTCTTGTGGGGGGTAGGAAGAAATAGGCTGTTTGTTAACTAGGTCTGCGGCCTATCCTGTAGGTAGGGAAATGGGCAGACTAGGTGGGCCAAGCGGTCCTTATCTGCCGTCAAAGTCTATGTTTCTATGTTTCTCCTAGAACTCCTGTTACAGGTGAGTAACCTGTATTTTGGCAGCAGCAGTTGTTTTTTTTTTTTTTATTTCTCTTTATTCAAGATTTTTCATATAAAAACAACTGCATTGGCCAGCCCTGTGGCACTGAGGGTTGAGGCGCTGGACGCAACACATCGCGCCATGCTGGTAACCTGAGTTCGGGAGCGAGCTCGTGTGCTGGGGTTCAGCAGGGGAAGGATTGGATTGAGCGCCCGCTGGGCTGCTTTCCTATCCCGTGGGGAAGGTACTGGGGAGTCCAGTGCTCCGGTGGCCCCTGGTGGAGACTGGGGCACTGCAGAGCACTGGGCTGCACGTACACAGCGTGGTCTCACACTGGCAGGGTGACCATGCGCCGAGAAGTCTGTGGACATGCACCACGCATGGGAGGGGGGAGGAGGGCGTAACATGAGGGAAAAAGCCCTCTCCCGCCAAATAGGTGACGACTTCCTCCAGTATCGCTACCATACGCCCAATGCTGTTCTCCCGTCACTGCCCCTTCGATCTCTCAGGGGCTGTAGGGCCCGCATCCCCGGAGAGTTGTAACATCTTTGAAGATGACGGGAGGCACAGCGGGTGGTAGAGTGGACAGGCCAGTGGGTAAGCCGGAGAGAGTTCAGGCTAGGGGACAGATAAAGAGAATATACAAAAAAAAAAAAAAACACAACTGCATTGAACACACACACACACACACACTGCATACATATATACTAGCATAACCATGTTTAAAACTAGGCAAATTAAGTACTTTAATTACTTGTGTTACATGAGGCATTACTGATTATCAGGCAGGAGTATGGTAGGCTCAAAAACATGTTGGGCCATTTCATCAGGCAAGAAAAACCAGAATCATGGTACTCACCCACGTCCTTGTCTGTTGGACAAAATATGCTCTATGTTTCATGAAGTGCAGAACCCATTTTCTCCACAATACATGGATAGACAGATGTTGACGGTAGAAGAAGACTCTTGGCCCATCCAGTCTACCCACCTTACCTAACTATTCTGCCCTGCCCTCATGGTATTCCTCCCCTTTGCTAATGTCCCATCCTTTTCTAACTAAACCCAAAAACCTTCTCTATCCCTGCTTGAAGCTGCTGATTGATTTGGCCTGTACAACTTCCTCTGATAGCTCATTCCACTTGTCCACTACCCATTCTGTGAAGAAATGCTTACGGGCATCCTTTCTCACTCTCCAACCTTTAGTGAATTCCCTCTCACCCTTGTGTTTGAATTTAAGGAGAAGAGTTCCTTGGCTCCCACTCTGTTTATCCGTGGCAGGGACTTGTATGTCTCAGTGATGTCACTCGTTTCCCTCCTCTGCTCAAGAATGTACATGTTTTAAGTCCTGCAGCCTGTCCTCGTATGTCAGATCCCTAAAGCCATGCACCATCTTTATTTATTTATTTATTTATGTATTTATTTATTTATTCAGTACTAGGATTACAAAAACCTTTGAACCAGAGTTTTTTTTTACAAAGATTCGGTGTTCAAAAGGAGATACAACAAATATGGGTACAAGACAAGGTGGTTACAATCACTTGAATAACAAGGTTACAAGCATGAGACAAAAACTGCAGTTTCAGTTACGCAGTCCAACTAAGACCTAGTCAGGAAGGTGCTGATGTGGGGCAGCAAGTGCAGGCAAGTGGGGGTGGAGTGGGGAGAAAGAGTGGGAATGGGGGGAGACAGTAAGGAGGAGTACGAGAGCCAACATTAAGATGAAGTGGAAATACAGGGAGGGAGGGAGGGAGAGGCTGAGGAAGCAGGGAGGGAAGGAAGGTAAAAGGTGTGGGGAGCGGACAGGGAGGAGGAGAGGGGAAGTGGACATGCTGGACCCGGGATGAGCAGTAAGAGGGGATACAAATAGTGGTGGTGGGGTAGAAAGGATAGGAGGAGGTGAAGGGGAAGGGAGGTGGGAATTGGTAAGGAGGCAAAATGCGGGAGGGGTGAGAGAAGAGTAGGAAAGGAGGGGCAGGAGGTCGGCGCAAGGAAGTCGAGAGTAGGCAAAGCAGACGCAGCGACTAAGTGTGAGGAGGTGTTGATGAAGACTGAGTTTGAAAGCACTTAGTTTAGGTTCGGCAATGACATCTGAGGGGAGGCAGTTAAGTAGGGTGGGTGCTCTATAGGCAAAGTTCTCTGAGTTTGGGACGTCCTGTAGAAGGGGACGTGGTAGGATGGCTTAGAGGAACTCTGCGTACGCGAGGTTGTTGGTGCCAAAGAGATTAGGGTTTTGGTGAAGGGGGGGCATGAAGCCTAGACTAATTTTTTTTTGCAAGCAGGCACGTGTGGTAGGAGACGCTAGCCTTGAGAGGAAGCCAGTTGGTTCTTTCGTAGGGTTCACAGGTATGGGTCCTGTTATCAGACCCAGAGACTAACATATATGATTTGTTCAGTGTGAGTGTAATTCTCTTTAGAGAGGTGTCCGAGGCAGCACCATAGATAACTAAACCATAGTCGATAAGTGTAAGGATTGTACTGGTTACCACGAGTCTCAGAACCTCTGTGGTCATATAGTGGCAGTAATGATAAAGGATCCTAGTCCTGGAGTTGATGCCCTGTATTGTACTGCCTTCACCTTGTTGCAGTCTTCCTCAGGCATGGACTCCAGTACCTTGTGCAGTATAGGTCTGTCTCTTTCTAGTCAGAGATGATCTGTCACTCCCCGTGATGGACCCCCTCCATTGCAAAATAATGATCTGTGTCCTAGGCTCTACTGCTGTCTCCATTAATGCTGAGTAAGAGAGGGACTTTCCCCCTGTGACAGGGTTGAATAAGGCCCTGTCCCATTTGTTATGCAGAAAGAGCTAAACACAAGGATCTTATCTTACCTGTGTCGCTCTTTACCATTCGTCACTAGTGGGTTATAGCGCTGGAGCTAGGACCCCGTGGGAGACTTTTTTTTTCTTTCTATGGGTGGAGTCGAATCAGGGCCGGCGCCACCCTCGAGGCCGACGTTCCACGTGGCACTCGCAGGTTGGCCATTAACTGCCGTCGACTCCACCCCAGCACCAGTTCTTTCTCTCCCGCTGTCCAGTGAAGACCTCACATGGAGACTGCTGGATCTGCGTTATGGCCTAAAGTTCGTCGGCCTAGTTGTGTGTTGTGTGCCTTGGTTCTGTTCGCCCTGCTCGATGTCGCTTCTGGCTGGTAAGACCTTTCCTGTTTGTTCAAAGCGGCATCGAGTACTGTTTTGTGTTTTATTTACTGAACGGTCATGTCTATCTAGGGGGCAAAAAAAATCAAAAAAAGCAGAGTGTTCTTCTATCGTCAGTTGCCACTGTGGCCGCCTCTATTCCGTGACGGACTAGCATGACCGCTGCCTTTCCTGCCTCGGCCCAGACCATGATATGGACAACTGCGACATTTGTTTTCTATGGACCACGGGTTGGTAACTTCTCGTGGAAAGTCGGACGTGCGCCGCCGACTGTGAGGACGATGCGCATCGGTGGGCCTATGCAAGGATTCTCAGCCCTTCCTCCGGGTCCCCTCCCGGTCCTGTATGGCCCATGGAGGAGGGAGCCCCCACCTCTCTTTGCCTTGCCATGGCGGGGGCTTATTCCACGGTGCAGGAGACCCAGTCTCGCCCTCTCGGGGGTCAGCTGGAAGGCACCACTTTGGCAGTCACCTCTTTGGAGGCGAAGGCTCTCTCGGTGTCGTGTTCCGGGTCCCCTGGGTCTGGACCGGCACCGTCCACTGCGGCACCGTGGGCTTAGAGAGTGGTGACGCAGTCGTCGCTAGGCCTTCTTTCGGTGCCACCATCGTTTCTGATGTCGTTCTCGGTGTCGAGGCTTTCGGCGGCACCAGGGATGGTGCTTTTGGACTTTCTGGGCCTGGTTCTGGCACTGTGTGCTGCGCCGGAACTAGAGCCAGTGTTGGCCCTGACCTCGGTGCCGGGGATGGGGTTGGTGCTGACCTTGGCTCCGGAGCTGCTCACGGCGCTGGGGTGCTTTGCGGTGCCGCGTTCGGGGCCGTGCCTGACTCCGGTGCCGTTCGCGGCACCAGGGTGGGTGTCGACGTCGGACACAGTGTTGTGCTGAGCTTGGCTGTCTGTGGCGCTGGGCATGGGGCCGTGCTTCGCTCTGGTGCCGTTTGCAGCACCAGGCTGCACAGTGCTCCGGCTCGTGGTCCAGGAACTGGAGGGGATCGAGGAGTAGTCTGGCATCGGACTTCGGAGCCTGCCTGCTCAGAAGCGGACTCTGGGTTTGATCCAGACTAGCTCCCAGGTTTTTCGGAATCTTCGGACCCCTTCGTTTCCAGCAACTCGGCCCCCACTCAGCCTCCCTCTGGGGGTCATTTGTTGCCGGTAGGCCCTAGGGTCAGTGGTTCTGACCAGCCAGCAGTAGTCCCCATGACTACTGCCTTGCAACCTGGGGCCACTGGCACTTCTGCTCCTTCAGTTGGGGCACCCCCTTCCTTTGTATGTTTGGACAGCCCAAGTTTGGGGCAGACTGGGGCGTGCCAGGAAGGGGAGGGTACTGCTCCCTGGGTGGACTCCTCGGAGGCTGCCCGGAGCTGCCAGCTGCCTAGGCTGGTGTCTACGAGGACAAGGTCCCTCTATGATTTTGAAGGGTTGAGGGATAGGGGTGTGGCGTGGCATGACGCATCCTCACTGGAGCCCAGCTGGGTTCTGGGAGGAGCCGCAGCGCAGACCCTTGCCCTTCCCTGGATGAGTCCTCGAGAGGAACTTTAACTTCTGAGGTCAGGGGCCGTCCTTCTGGACTCTCACAGTCCCAGTTACCTCACGGGGGGATTTCTTCCTTTGGGCACAGCTTTGTCCGTTCCGATCCAGTTGAATGGCTGTTAGCTGCTGCGGCCTTCGGATTCCCCTTCCTGCAAAGGGTTTCCTGTTGGCCCCCCTGCCCTGACAGGGACCGCTCTCCTGTTGCTAGGAGCCTTTTCCCCGAGCCTCTGTCTCCATCCCCGGCTATCCCAGGTATTCCCGGTCCTCGGGGACCTCTCACCTGGGAGCAGTTCAGAGATTCCACTGCACATTTCCCCACCTACCTCCATGCCCTGGACCAGCAGGGGTTCCACCATGCTCCCATGCAGCCAGACCCTGAACCTAGGAGCTCGTCCTCATCTTCTTCCCCCTCCACGGAGGGAGAGGAACCATCTGTCCACATCTCCCCAGCGTCTGATCTTTCCTCTTATCAGCACTTCCTTGCGAGGATGTTGGACAAGCTCCACCTTACCCCAGTCCCGGTTAGCAATCCTGAGCATGTGACACACGCCTTTTTAGGCGAGTACAGTGCGGCTCACCTGGTGGCTCCCGCCTGGCTTATTCCTTTTCAGAAAGCGTCACATCGGCTCTGGCTACGTCCCTTCTCCACTGTTCCAGCCCCAAGGGACCTATGACAGTGGTACTGCGCTCCACCCGGGTCTCCAGGTTCTCTGCCTCATCCCTCTTCGGGTTTGACCTCCCTGGATACCTCTTCTGGGCCTCGTGCCCCTTACTGTGACCATCTCCCGGACTCTGACTCTGCAGACTTTGATTTCTGGGGGAGAAGAGAGTTGTACTCAGCATGGATCTCTCTATCTATTGCAGAACATCAGGCCCACTGTGCAGCCTACAATAGGTTCTTGTGGTCCAGGCTAGGACAAATCCTAGCTTCAATGCCTGATTCAGAGGAAACCAGGCAAGCCATTGCCCTCTCTGTGCAGGGCCTGGAGCTAGCAAGGCACCAAGCAAGGGCATCTTATGATGCCAGTGATGTAGCATCCAGAGTAGTAGGCACAGCGGTCTGCCTTAGATGGATGGCATGGCTTCACCTATCCCAGTTATCACCCCTGCTCTGGCGTAGGGTGATTTACTCCGCATACCGGAGAACCCATCTTTTCTCCCGAAGGGCGAGACATCGACTTTCGGGGCACCTTCCCTTCCCCACTGGGGGCTCCCCATCTCACCCAGACCAGTCTCAGGCCTCCCCAGGCCTGTAAGGGTTCTCTCCTCCAGTGTCTCACCCACTGGAGACTAAGGGACCTAGTCCCTTGCCTCGGTACTGACCCACTAGTGATGAATGGTGAAGACTGACACAGATGAAATATGAAAATTACCAGTACGTACGTACCGTAATTGTTGATCTTTCTGTGTATCTTCACCATTCATCACTAAATCCCACCCTCCTTCCCCCAGGGCCTCAGTCTCTGGGTTCCCTCCTCCCCCATGTGTGTCTTCTGTTGCTTTCTTTGCTCTCCTCTCCCTCGTGGTTGGGCAGAAGAGGACTGTAGAGACACACAGGGATGAATTCCCTTGGGGGTATTATTGGGGTATGTGGAGGGGTCTCTCTCTCTCTCTCTTCTTCTCCCTTAATTCTAGGAAGTTGTTGGAGTGAGGGGGGCACCCCACCTTCTATATTTAATTTATGAACTCAAAATTGAGTTCAGGTTTTTCCTTAATAACCGCTTGGTTGTTTTATCTCCCCCCCCCTTTTTTTGGGAGGGAGGGGGGAGAGTTTGAGACACACACCCAGCCTGCACCCCCCCTCTTAGTTGGTCTTCTAGACCCATGCTGCTTAAAAGCCAGGCCTTGCCTCTGGCAGCTCAACATTGATAGCCCAGTGTTGGACTATTGTTTTGCTAAATCCTAATGTGCAGAACCGCTCTTGGGGGTGTGCTTCTCTTCCCCCCTTCCTCTCCTTATCCCTCCCTTACCTATCTTTTCTGTTTCTCCTTCCAGAGATTGGGGCCTTCTCCCTTCCCCAATTTCCTAATTTGGTCTCTCTCTTCTGTCTCCTCTGTCATTTATTTTTCCTTTTAGTTCATTATTCCTTTCCTTTTGTCTATCCCTTAGGCTCCCTTCCTTACACTCTCTGGCGTTTAGATCTGGGGCTGGGGCGGAGTCAACAGCAGTTAACGGCCCAGCCCATAGGCGCCATGTGGAGCCGTCAGCCTCGAGGGCGGCGCCGGCCTTGCGTCGACTTCGCCCATAAAAAAAATTAAAGTTTCCCGTGGGGCCCTAGCTCCGGCGCTATAACCAACTAGTGATGAATGGTGAAGATACACAGAAAGATCAACAATTACACTAGGTGCATAATTATCATTTCTATCCTCTCCTTTTCTGTCTCTTGTCTGTCTGACTGTGCAGTCAAGTTTTCTTGTGAGACCTAGGAACTGATCACTCCAACGGTCTTGCAGTTCTCCCCTTCCCACTATCTCCCTGCCTTCACTTGCTGTTTCTTGCTTTTCTATCTTTTCTTACCCCTTGCATATCTGCAGTTATGAAATATATGTGAATCTTTATGTGAAACTGAAATCCCTTGGTTTGAAAATGTATATAGTTATATTGTTGAAATGATTGCAAAACACTGTTTGGAACTTAGGGGGTTAACTTTGAGATGCAATTTGACCTTCACAAACTCTTTTGCATAGTTGTCAACAGGTGGTTAGTTCTGGGACGCCATGTTCTATTTTGTTGTACCTGCAAGGAAATTGAAAAAGTTCTGATATATTTTGTGTGAAACAGGATGCCTCTTAAAAAGATGTGGTTGCAGAAGTTTATTGACAGGCAAAGACTTATAAAAAGAGCAGCAATCTTTTGTTAGAGGGCGAGACTGTGAGATACCCTCAGATGAAGGACTTTGTTTTCTGTGTTTGTATTGCCTTTGTAAGTAGTTATACTGAACAATTTTATTTTTCAGACTGTTTTTGATAATAATAAAACACTGCTTGCGAATTTTATAACTGCTCCTGTTTTTTCCTACGCTTTGTGACCTGTGCCTCGATACTCCCCCCCCCCTTCCCCAATCACTGCAGAGAGCCTGGCAACAACTTGGAAGCCCTAACAGTGAGGTGATAATGACTCATGTTTAGTTTTTTGTGGCGTTTCCATATTGCACTGCCAGGTGATTGCAGCTCAATCATACCAGGCCATCTGGAACACTTGAGGAAGATTAGCAGGAGGGCACCAGCCAGCTAAAGTAGGGAATTTTTATTATCTTAAAATGTTATTTTTATAGCCAGACCCATGGTCTGCACAGTGGGGGAATCACTGTGGCATGTTGGCAACCCATGTTCATACCTGGAGTCCAAGATGTCAGGAGCAGAGAGCTTTAGGAAGAGTTTAGAGCATCTCTCTCGCACACTCTTCTCCCAGGGTGGATGAACGTGCCGCAGCACACGTGGAGCAACACTAAGTGGAAGTGTGCAGTACTCTTAGTAACATGGATGACCACATGTTGCCAGGTGTCCTCCGGACTTCTGCGTGCATGTGCACCTAACTAAGGGTGGTGAGCAGGACCATCAGTGCAGGGGAAAACGCTCCCTGGTTGGTGACAGCTTGAAGGGGCCGGTCTGACTGCTATCCGTACCCTAAGGGCACATCAGGAAAGGCTGTCCCCTCCCACACTGCCAGTAATTGAACTTGAGGTGATCCTGATTCGTCCCCCAGCTCGCTGTGGCTGGACTTGAGCAGGGGAATGAAACCCTGCCTCGAGGTAAGCTGTGAACTGAACGGGTCAAAGAGATCCACCAAGTTAAATTTAATAAGATTTGCACCTGTTAGATCGGTGCCTTACCCTGTTCAGTTGTTATTGCTGCAGAGATTATGCACAATAATGTCAAAGATAAGAAATGGTAGCCCTCTTAAACTTTGCCCCACTGGGTCCCGAGGACTTCTCGGTTTCTGGAGCTGCCCACGCTCTGCCCCCGCGCTTACTGAAGTTGTGATGTGATGCTAGGGAGAGCATGGGGACGAGTGCCATTACCATTACAGTCTATGGGGGTACCTTCGGATCATTTTTTATATGTAATGGGCAGTTGATGATGAAGACGGCACCAGTCGACCAACAAGCCTTGTTAGTCGACCAGTGCCCACGTTTCATCACCAACTGCCCATTACAATATAAAAAAATTATCCAAAAGGTACCCCCCCACAGACTGTAATGGTGCTCAACCCCGCGCTCTCCCTAGTATCACATCACAACTTTAGTGAGTGCGGGGGTGGAGCGTGGGCAGCTCCAGAAATCGGGAAGTCCTCGAGACCCAGTGGGGCTAAGTTTACGAGGGCTACCATTTCTTACCTTTGGCATTATTGTGCATAATCTTTGCAGCAATCACAACTGAAAGAGGTAAGGCACCAATCTAGCAGGTGCCAGTGCTGAGACTGGTAAGTCTCTTTAACTGAAGCTGGTGATTTCTGAGTCGCAGGAGGTCCCAGCTTAATACCAGAGTATTAGCTGGTACAAACTTCTTTGAGAGACTGGTCATAGGTAGATTTAGATGGGGAGATCACAGGGGTCCTGTCCCCCCTTCCCCCAATGAAATGATCATAGAAACCATCAGCAGACTCTGCAGAAATGCAGTAAAAAAATGTTTTCTGTTTTTTACTTTACGCATTTATTCTCCCAGTTGTGCTTCCCTCTGGTGCCAGGAGTCTCTCCACTGTCTCCCAACCAGGGACATAGACAATATGGGTAGTCTGAATGGATCAGTAGTCGTTATCTTTCTGTATTGTCTGTGTTTCTGTGTCCCTGGGTGGGAGACAATGGAGAAACCCCGGGCTGGCACTGTAGGTGAGAACATCTAGGAGAATAAATAAAGTAAAAAAAAAAAAAAAAATCTTCAGGGATATCTTCTCCATTAGTCCACACTTTTGGAACTATGGCTGCCAGGAACTAGGACCACACAGAAACTTTTGTTAGCCTGAGGCTGCCCATAACAACGTCATGCATCAGCGTCTACATAGTGGGCAGCCCCATCACTCTTCAGTTCTTTTACCCCCATCAATAATCCTTTTCAGACCTGCTGAAGGAATTGTCATCAGCGAACCATTGCCATTTATTGTTTTACTTTAATTACAAAAAGAACAGTTGGTGTCATGGCCCTTCTCATTGTCTGGCCACAGGCATAAACAAAGAGATACAGAGAAATCTACTTCGCTGGACAGACAAGGTAATTTTACTGCATCATCGACCACTCTTGTGGTGTTTACAGCCCCCCGACCATCGATGAGACACCAAGGTTGGGGCCTGGCTTTGGCGTTGCCGTACCTACTATGGATGGTAGGACCCCATCGACAACACAAGTAGTCCCGGCCCCTGTCCAGGGCATCATCAAGTCGCAAGTTGTATTGGTATTATTTTCAGAGATGATACAATGCATTCTGCCTGGTTTACCTATGCAGGCAGCCGTCCTGTCGACAGGGCCTCAGAGCTCTCACATACAATCAACATCTGCCAATAGCACATTAAAGAATTCTCCTCACTGGTGCACACTGCAGCTCCCATTGTCAATAGGGTCATCGTCAATGAAGTGGAATAGAATCCTGACCTCATGATGTTAGAGGAAGATTCAGAAGGAGAGTATGAGGGAGAACATTATGTCACCTCAATCTAGTTCTACCCTCTTATCCTACAGTGAGATCTTGGTGTACCCAAGATCTCCTTCTGAGGATCCTACTTTTCAAGTCATGATGCAGCAAACACAAGCTGCCATGGGCTTTGCTGTGGAAGAAGACTCCACAAAAAGAACCCTCATAGCATTTTTGGAGGCACCTTGCTCTCCCTCCATTATAATTCCACTTATATATCCTGCATTGTTGCATAGTACAGACCAAACAGACTGCCTGCAGTACCCAGAGAGGCTGATAAGCAGTATCCAGCCCCATGTGCTAAGCCTTATTATGCTTACCAGCCAGAGGCTGACTGTAGTTATAATGACTGTTCATGTCAAAGCATCTAGACACACGAGTACTTTGCCTCCTGATAAAGAATCTAGAAGGCTGGATGTGATGGGCAAGTGTACATATGCCTCTGTCTCATTAAGCCTTAGAACTGCAAAGTACCAGACCCATATGATCAAATATCAAAATAGCCTGTGGGAAGCTGCAAATGTTGCAGCCCAGGCTTTGCCTGAGGGCTCTGCTAAGAATGAGTTACATAAAACTTTGACACCGGGGATGAGGTTTGCAGACATTTGCTTCGCTCAGCCTGTGTTGTCTCTGATGCCTCTGCCAGGGCTGCTGCTTCTGGCATTTGTATGAGGAGATATTCTTTTCTCAGGGTTGCTGGTTTTGCAAATGATATCCAATAGGCAGTTTTAAATGCCCCTTTTAGAGGGACAAAACTGTTTGGTTATGATGTGAAAAAAGCCTTACGTGGTCTTCAGACATAAAAAATTACTTTAAGGTCTTTCAAGTCCCTGAATCCCACTCCAGCTAGGGTTCGTGGGAGGGGCATCTGCCTGGCAGTAGTCATTGCCTTTCTAAGAAGGCAAAAGATTTCCATTTTTTCCATATCCGAACGACTGGCTCATAGTGGGCCAGTCTCCAGACCAAGTCAAGTCAGACCTGCAAGTGACCCAGCAAGTGCTCACTTCTCTAGGATTTCTTCTCAACCTTCCCAAGTTGCTTCTTGAGACAGTTCAGCTCCTTACCTTTATAGTGGCAGAGCTGGATACTGTCAAAGCAAGAGCCTTTCTTCCCCTGGAAATGGCAAGAGTTCTAATAGAACTGGCTTCTTCCTTCAGCCTTCAGGTGTCTCGACCAGCAAGGCATTTCCTCCAGCTCTTGGGCCACATGGCAGCTTCTACAGTTGTGGTCCAAGGGGCAAGATTCCAGATGAGGGACATTCAGTTCCATCTGAGGGCCTTTTGGTCCCAGAGGAAGGACTCCCTTACCAAACTGATTCCAGTGACCCGGACCCTGATCCAAGCCCTTCAATGGTGGCAGGATCAGGACAATTTAAGGCAAGGGGTCCCATTTGCCACTCAGTCCCATTCAGTGGTACTTACCATGGATGCTTCCCTTCTGGGCTTCGGAGCCCATCTGGGGGCCCTCACTGCCCAGGGGCTGTGGTTCCCTCAGGAATCCCTTCTCCATATCAATCTCGTAGAACTCAGGGCAGTTTTTCTGGCCCTGCAAGCTTTCTCTCAGTCAGCGCAGAACAAGGTGGTTCAAGTCAGAACAGACAACACCACCACAATGTGGTACATCAACAAGCAGGGAGGCACTTGGTCTATGGCCTTGTACACAGAAGCCATGAAATTGTGGTCCCTGGTTTATTCCCTGCAAACCTCTCTGATAGCAGTCCACCTTCCAGGGAAGGACAATGTGCTAGCAGATGCACTGAGCAGGATCTCACAGGGCCATCACGAATGGTCCCTGGATCCTCTGGTCTTGAAGGTGATTTTTTCAAGGTGGGGCACTCCAGAGATAGATCTCTTTGCAGCCCCAGACAATCACCAGCTCCCTCTCTTTTGTTGCAGACCCCCAGTCTTGGGTTCAGTCCCTCTGGATGCTCTGATTCTGAACTGGGAGGGGAATGTCTGTATGCCTTCTCTCCTTTTCCTCTACTGTTCACAGTTTTAGTCAAGATAAGGGCACAACCTTGCAAAGTGATTCTGATTGCTCCAGACTGGGCCAGACAACCTTGGTAACCCCTGTTGCTGTCCCTAGTAGTCCATCTTCCCCTGTCGCTTCCCAGGAATTACAACCTGTTAACCTCTTCTCAGGGGAGGATTTGGTACCCCAGTCTTCAGTCTCTCAATCTCAAGGCATGGCTCTTGAAGAGTTGGAGTATGCAGATTTGCATCTGTCTCAGGGAGTTCTGGATATTCTCAAAGCCTCTCGAAAGCCTGTCACTAGAAAAACCTATAACTCCAAATGGAAGAGATTCAGCATTTGGTGTTCCAAGAAACATGTTTCCCCAGATACTGCTGATTTGTCCACAGTTCTGGATTATATGGTCCATCTGAATGGCTTAGGCTTCAGGCCAGCTACTCTCAAGGTACACTTGTCAGCTGTTTCTGCTTTTCTGTCAGTGGGAAAGTCTTCCTCACTATCATCTCATCCTGTGTTCTGTAAGTTTTTTAAGGGATTGTTTCATACCAATCCTTCCTTTAGAGACCCTGCCCCTGCCTGGGATTTAAATGTTTGCATTGCTCAACTTATGCAACCCCATTTTGAACCTATGTCCTCAGCAGAGCTTAAGTACTTGACTTGGAAAACTGTGTTTTTAGTAGCCATTACCTCTGCCAGACGTATCAGTGAACTGCAAGCCCTGTCAGTGGAACCTGATTTTATCTCCTTTCATAGGGATAAAGTGGTCCTTAGAACCAATAGAAGGTTCTTGCCCAAAGTGGTTTCAGATTTCCACTTGAATCAGTCTATGTCTCTCCCCGTTTTCTTCACCGATCATTCTTCTTCAGCAGAGAGGAGGCTACACAGTTTAGATGTTAAAAGGGCCCTTAACTACTATATAGAGCGTACCAAGGGTCACAGGTTTGATTCTCTCCAGTTGTTCCTCACTTATGGAGAAGTGGGAAAGGGCAAATCTGCCACCAAGAGAACTATTGCCAGGTGGATTGTATCTTGTATACAATTCTGCTATGAGAAACTAGGAAAAATTCCACCCTCAGGCCTGAGGGCTCACTCCACCAGAGGTACAGCTGCTGCCAGGGATATTCCTTTTTTAGAAATTTTTCAAGCAGCCACCTGGAAAACAGTCCATACCTTTACCAAGCATTACTCTCTGGATATCCAGGCTAGGAGTGATGCTTGGTTTGGCACAGAAGTACTTCAGAGCCTATTCCCAAAGTAGGTTCTGTCCCTCCTCCATGGAGGTACTGCTTCATAGTCTGCAATAGTCAGAATACAGCAAGACTTCATGTTGTTTGGAGAAAAAAATTACTCACCTTAGTAATTGTTTCTTCTTGCTGTATTCTGACCTCCCTCCCTCTCTCCTCTCTTAGAACCAGTTTTTGGGAAGTGGGTGGGCAGGTGCAGTGTTGCACCTCAGGGGTGCTCCTGTTACACCCTCTTCTTTTTGTTTGGGTGTTTGTTTTCTTATTATTACCCTTATTTGGATTGGTTTTTGGTTTTTGGGTTTCCTGACTTGAGTCTTCCTTTGGGAATCCAAAACTTTTTGTTGCCAGTTGGCTAGTAAAAATTTTACAATTTCCACATAGAATAGTTAGTGAGTTTTTGCTTGTAAGAATCTGACGGTTAGATTTCAAAGGGCTCCAGACAGAGACCTCAGCTGAGCTCGAGCTCAGCATTCTATGCTCTGCTTAGAAAAGTTAATCCTTTGTTCTCCGGGGCAGTTTAAAGGCTGGGGCTAACTGCAGTAGTCAGAATACAGCAAGACTCCATTAGAAGAAACATAATTACTAAGGTGAGTAATTTTTTCTTAAGTACCTCAGGGTCAGACTGGATCATCACTTTGATTTTTCTGTTCATGTTGATGCTATCCACAGGAAACACCACCCCAAACTTGGAGCACTGTACAGCAATAAGAGAAGCGATCCGCTTCCTACATATAGATAAATCCTCACTGATGGTCCCCATTTTCAACTGCAGAGATATTGCTTATAGTGCTGCTCCAAAATCCATTTTAGCTAGACTGGACCCTCTCTTTCATTTCTTCTGTCACTTCACCCTTGACAAACCCCTGTGTACACACCATCATACTCTACTCTTCCCTCTGTCTCCCCATTCTTGAAGCCAGGTGCCTTACCCACTGAGTCCTTTATCTCTAAATATTGGTTTGGCTCTCTTCCCTTATATCTTGCTTCTCTCCTGTCTTCCTGCTTCTTCCTCTTATTCCCGTAGCAATGCTTGCTCTCCCTCAAGTGACATCATCTACTGGCCAAGCTGCCTTGTTGTATCGCTTCCCTAAACTACGGGGCTGGCTGTCGCAGTGGCACTGAGGGCTAAGGCGCCGGATGCCACACCTTGCACCACACTGATGACACATGTTTGGGAGCGAACTCAGGCTGCCAGGGTTCGGCAGGGGAGCAGAAGATGGAGCGTCCACAGGCAGCTCACCTTCTCCTGGGATGGGAGGGTTGTAGGGATCAGCAACACTGTGCGTCCCAGCAGTGGCTGGGTGGTACTGAGCCGACAACCCTCTAAGTGTGGGCTGGTGGGTCACGGCGGATGTCAGCTGGGGCGCGCATGGGAGCGTACACGTGCCCACTAGGACATCATTGCATGTCTGCTCCTATCGTGGAGGGTTAGGGCAGCAACCACCAGAACAAGGAAAAAAAAACACTCCGATGGGTAGGCAACAACGTGCCTTGGCTCCCATGCCCACCATTGGACCCCGCCTGGGTCCCGATCCTCCAGCCCACCAGACCGAGCCTGCAAATTGAATTTCAAGGAGTGCTACAGAAGTGGAGGCAGTCCCACCCGGGGGGGGGGGGGGGTAAAAGCTAGAGTGTGTCATCAGGTAGGTCTGTGGGTTTGAAGCTCCGGGAGGGGACCCAGGATAGGGGCATCTCAGGCCAGGTGGGAGATGCCCTGGATGACATCTGAGAATGTCTCTCAGATTGGTGACAAGGAGGGAAAAACAGTGTAAAAAAACCAAAAAAAACTATGGGGCTATCTTCCCCCTTCCATTCACTCTGCTCCTTCCTTTCCCACTCTGAAATCTCTCCTCCATGAGTTCTCTATTCACTCCTGCAGTTGCTTCTGATACCTATTCATCTGCCTTCCACCCAACAATGACACCAGAACTGCCCCACTGCTCTAGTGTCAGTCATTTTCTCTTTGTTCCTTTTTTTGTTGTGTTGCATTCTGTTAATGTTCTTTTGCGTGTTCCACAGTTTACTGTATGGTAGTTTACTGTTTGGAAATGTATTCTTTAAACGTTCTTGAATTGTATTTTAATATACTTATTTCCACATTATTATTTATACATTGTACTTTGTACTGTTCTCTTCTTCTTCTATCTTCCCCATCCCCCCAGGGCGCATCTGGAAATGAGCTGACAGCAGCTCGGTATGACTTTCCTGATAACATGTTTGAAATAAATAATAAATACACTTTATAGGTACTTTAAAGAAAATGTGGTGATAGGATAATCCTACTGAGCTGGTGGAGGAAAGGAGTGTCTGGACCAATGGTCTTATTTCTTAAAATCATATGCGCATGTACTAAAGCTAGGATAGCCCAGGACAGACAGTTTAGCGGAATACAGGACTGCAGAACCAGTGGGTATAACAGGTAAAGAAAAAGGCAAGGCATATTCATTTATGTGACGCCCAATCTTAGAGGCACTGAGCGATTTACATAAATACAAGCAGGGTAGTACAAATTAAAATAAGTGAGAAGCAAATCCATTAAAGTAAGACATACAGGACATAGTACAGCTTTAAAATCAGAAAATGCGATCTTAAAACATTACAGCTCTGATTAGTCCGGGAAGGCCAGCTTGAAAAGATGAGCCTTTAGACCCCTTTTAAAAACCTCCACTGTTGGGGCCTCCCTAATAGAGATGGGAAGCAAGTTCCAAAGGACCAGTCTGGAAACCTTAAAAGCTTGATTGCCAGAAGTTTTTAACCTGGACCTTGGAATGACAAGGAGGCCCTTGGTGAAGCAGTGGTGGGAGTGGACTGAGGTGATGGATGTCAAGATATCAGCCAGGTAATCCGTGACCAGTCCACATAGTACATTGTTGATTGTCTGACTCTCAATATGCCTGGAACCTATGCCCTAAGAAGCTGTTCACTGATTTCTCTGAAAGTGCCCAAAGCCCTAACGCATTTTGGGAGCGCTGCCATAGGATTCGTTCTACTGTCACTCTGGAATGTGCTACAGAAATCACTGAAACTGAGGACTCCTGTTAGTATTACTGTGTTTAAGTCCTTGTACTCAAAAATACATTACAGAAGCCTGCAACTGCTTCCAATGATCCTAGCTTACTTGCTCCCCCCTTCCACATCCTCCCTGCTTTTCCCATCCTCCTTCCTTCTTGTATCAGTGCATAACTTGTCCCTGAGCCACCTACTTATCTACCGCCCTAAATCTCACCCTCCCTTACCCACCTATTTCTTGTATACCCACAGCATCTCATTCCTTCGCTCCTAGTATTATCCCAGTTCTAGACCCCCCACCACCACCACCACTGGCTTCCCACTTCTCCCGACACATGTCTCCCCCTTGATACGCCTGGGTCTTTTTAAACTATGTATGTCTCTTCGCTTGTAGCATCCACTTCAACTAATCTCTTCACTGGACTATAATGCCTTTATCTTATAGGAATACTAAACCATGTATGTTGTTGTATCTGGTATAAATTTTTACTGACTTGCTACCCTATTGTTATGTATACCCTTACTGACTGTCTTTTACCTGAACCCAAATGTATTTTTACTTGTCCTGTCTATTGCAGGCCTTCCTGTACTGTTGTACTCTTGCATCTACTGTATTTTTGTCTGTATATAAATGCATTGTTACTTGACTTGTGTAATGCAGGTCCACCTTGTAAATGAGCTTGCTCAATGGTGTTCGCCTGGATAAATAAAGAATTTGATTGATTGATTGACATAGGTGAGAAAGGCCACCTTGAAGATGATCCTCCACCTGTCAGGTCAGCCAGTGCAGAGCTCGCAGGACCATGGTCACATGACTTGACCTAGACGGGCCCGTTAGTAACCTGGATGCTGCATTCTGTACCAGCTGCAGCCAATGGAAGGTCCCTCCACTAACCCCGAAGTACAGAGCATTTCAGTAATCAAACCTGGATGTAACAAAGGCATGAACTAGTAATGGCAGGTCTTCAGGCGGAACTACGGGTTTAATCCTGGCAACATTCCTTAAGTGGTAAAAACCACTTTGGACCTCAGAAGACATCTGTGCTTCAAGTGTCAATCTGTCATCCAGGACGACGCCAAGATTTCTCACTCTAGGAGAAGCCATCAACGGGGTGACTCCCAGGACCAATCCTGTAACCTTTCCGGAGGCACTCCCATCTTGCCCGCGACCTGGCTCAATAACCACAACCTCTGTTTGGTTGGGATTCAGTCGCAGCCAGTTGGAGGACATCCAGTCATTGATCATTGAAAGGGGTATGCAGTCAGGAGGGATGTAAGGAAACATTATTTCACCAGAGAGTAATAGGTTTGTGGAACTGATTACTGTCCAGAGAAGGTGAGAAAGTGTAGAGACAGTGTTTAGTTTCAGGACTAGGATCAATAGATACTTGAAAGGAAAAGACTTTCCAGTTTATTACTGTTAGGATGACAGGGAGGTGAAGTTATTGCTGTTAGGATGACAGGAGGTGAACATGATGGGCCACAGTCTTATTTTTCGCACTGCAGCTTCGTTTGTTAGATAACACAGGCATAGTTAGAGAAAACAAGACCATGCAGCCCACCAAGTTTACTTCTCTGTTGTCCTAACAGCAATAACTGGACATTCCTTTTCCCGTTAGGTATCTATCAGACCTTGTCTTGACACTGGGAACACAGTCTGCACTTATCTGTTTTTCTGGTAATTTGTTCCACAGCACTATTACTCTCTGGGTGAAATAATGCCTCTTGAAGTTAATCCTGACTGGCACCACCCTTCCCCAGCATGTACTCCTGTATGGTAATAGCTCAGCACTGTCCCACATGGACATCTAGCTGCATTGAGTCCAGCAATCTCAACTTTCCTGCCTGGGTCATAGGACATAACCCTTTTTGAGAGGGTAGAGAAGTGTTGCCTGTTAACATTTGTAAAGTATCACATTATTCTTTTTTCAGAGGGGGGTAACACTCCTTTCCTGTGTAGTTCCTATGTCCCCTTCTCCAGTCATTGGGGCTGTTGCAGTGTCATCTCAGCTTTATACCTCCTGCTGTGATCTGGTTACTCATCTACCCTTAACTGGCCAGAGTGGGGAGAACCAGGGTCTAATGTATAGTGCCTTGTCACTGGGCCAGCAGGCCTTTGTTCTCCATGACTGTGTTTTATTATTATGCAACTGTGAAGTACTCTACAGCTGTTTCAGTGGAAGCTGGGGACATTTATGACCAGACTCACAAAATAGGAAGTTCCAGTACTTGCAAGATTATGCTATTTACTGTACTTTTAAGGCCTAACATGGACACTTTTATTCCACTGTTCCCCCTCAACACATGTTTGTGGTATGTTTCTATATGTTGCGCCCCCTACACCCCTGTAGTTTGTGCATGTGTTAGTCTTCCTTCACTCTAGTGGTATGTGTTTTGTTGCTTATCCTTCTCACTTGTGGTGTGTGAGTTCATTATCCTTCATTGCAGTAATGTTTAAATCTGTATGTTAATTCTGTCCCGTGTGTGTGCAGGCGCATGCGCACACGCCCTCCACTCCCTGTGATGTTGCTTTCCCTGTCTGCAGTATATGCGTACATGTGTATATTGACTTTCTTTCTTTGACCTGCAGGTTTTCAATGAGATCCGCAATGAACATTTCTCAAACGTGTTTGGGTTCCTGAGTCAGAAGGCAAGGAACCTGCAGGCACAATATGATGTGAGTAACTCCTTCTTTAGGTTGCAGCCCTTTCAAATTTTTTATTTTTGTTTGTTATACCCTTTGATTTATGACAGAATTGAGGTTTGTTTGATAATGGATATTTTGTCCAATCACCTTTCTTTTCCCCCCATATAGAAGCGCCAAGGGATGGACATCAAGCAGATGAAGAGTTTTGTCTCTCAGGAGCTGAAGGTGCTAAAACAGGAACATCGCATGCTGAGCCTGCGTGAGTGCAAAGCAGCAGCTGGACAGGAGATATATATACATACATACATATATACAGACAGACATACATACATACATACATACATACATAGACAGTGACAGCAGAAAAAGATCAGTGGTTTATCCAGTCTGCCCGAGTCCCCTGTCTTACTCTGGGACCAGCTGTCCATCCCGGGTCCTAGCCCTCCCCCTCCTCCCCCTTATTCTCCATTACCGATTCTGTCATCCTGAGTGACCACCATACACTTTTAGAGGCTGCTGTTCCCCCTGGGTACTCGGTAGTGCACTGCCCTGGAGTGGAGCATAGGGGGTGAGGGAGTGGTCATCTGTTTTAGATCTGAACTTGGCTTCACTGTACACCCTGTGAGAAAACCAGGATCCTTTGAATGTGTGGCCGTTTGTGGGGGGCAGGGAGCCGGCTGCAGGATTCTCCTGATTTACTGCCCCTCCCCCAGGTGGCAAGAGAATTCCAGCAGGAGGTAGCCGATTTCATCGTTGGTGAAACGTTGGAGTCCCCCAGATGTTTAATTCTGGGGGACATCAATGCTTGGGCCAACAACGGCACTTCTAGAATAAGTTATAACCTCCTCCAGATGATGTAATCTCTGGGCCTCTTACAAGAAGTTTCTTCCGTGAACCTACCAAGGCAGCCACATGCTGGACCTGGTTTTCTCGCTGGATCTTGAGGTTAGCAACCTTAAGACTGATCGGGTCGTCTGGTCCTATCATTGCATGGTTGAGTTTGCATTTGGGGCCCCCCGAGAGCCCTCCCCCTGCAAAGATAGTAAGCTACCGTCCATTGAGGCGTTTGATCCCGGAATGTTTCCTGGCAGTGGCTGATCTGTCTAGTGTGGGTAATGCGTGCATAGGGGGTACGGGCGAAGCTGTTGCCGCCTATAATAAGGTGATGTTGGCAGCACTCGACTCTGTTGCACCAGTCCATGTATGATCCAGATCTTCTCACTTGAGGTCCCCATGGTTTGATGGGGAGCTCAAGGTGATGAAGATTTTGAGTTGGAGGTTAGAGCGCTGCTGGTGGAGGTCCAGGTTGGAGATGGACAGACTGTCCCTGTGCTCCCACTGTGGTGCGTATCAGGGGGCACTCACCCGTTAAGAAGGCAGCGTTCCTGTCCAGGGAGATTGCTGCCGGGAAGAATCGACCAGCTGTGCTGTTTCTGACTGTGGACAGGCTACTAAAGCCAGCCTGTCTACAGCTGAAAAAAGCCTTTTTAAACGCTTTATGCGAAGAGTTTGCTCACTTCTTCTCGGTCATGTTGTTCACCCTCCAGCAGGGTGTACTATCAGTGAGCCATATATGGCTGACAGTGGTCGCCTTGGCGTCCAGAGAGCACTTCGCCTGGTTGGGGGGAGTTTAAACCGGTGGAGGCAGCGGAGGTCACTCAGGTTGCTCGCTAGCTAAAGCATATATATTGTGAACTGGACCCGGTGACGACATGTTTTTTAATGAGCTATGTTGACACCATAGGCCCGGTTTTCACCTTGATTGTCCGGTGCTGTCTCTCAGAGGGGGTCTTCCCAGATGCCTTAAAGGAGGCACTGGTCAGGCCACTTCTGAAGAAATCATCTTTAGACCCTGACATCAAGTCGAATTACCATCCGATCTCCAACCTCTCATTTTTAGGGAAGGTTGTGGCGCTTCAGCTTGAGAAGCAACTCGTGACCTTTGATCTGTACAAACCCCTCTAGTCGTGGATTTCATGTGAGGAATAGCACAGAAACCGCATTAGTTCGGGTGCACAATGGCCGCCTCAGGACTAGAGATTGAGGAGAAGGGACATTTCTCGTGCTCCTCGACCTTTCCTCAGCTTTTGACTTGGTCGGCCATTGTGTGTTGCTCTACCGCCTGAGGGAATATTGTGGACTTACTGGCACTGTCATCTGCTGGTTTGAGTCCTATCTCACGAATAGGAGGCATCGGGTAGCGATGGGGAATTCCTCTTTCACCCGTAACCTCCTGTCGTATGGAGTACCTCAGGATTCGGTCCTGTCACCAATGCTGTTTGCTGTGTACATGCTGCCCCTGGGAGAGCTCATTAGGAAGTACAGCTTGGGTTTTCATTTCTATGCAGATGATACCCAGTTGTATCTTTCCTTTGCCCCTGGGACATCCAATGCAGTGGAAGTGCTAAATGAATGCTTTGCTGAGATCAACGACTGGATGGCCTCCAGCTGGTTGCAACTGAACCCCAATAAGACAAAGGTACTGGTTGTGGAGTCGAACAGAGGGCATGATAGGGTGGCCTCTGGTGCAGAGACAGGTTTGTTCCTAGGGTCTGTGCCGTTGAAGGCCTCCTGTAGGGTGCGCGATCTTGGTGTGACCTTTGACAGCGGATTGACATTTGAGGCTCAGGTGTCATCCATTGTCCAGACCAGCTTCTACCATCTAAGGAATATCACCAGGATCAAGCCCCTGGTTCCACCTCTGGACCTCCCCACCTTGATGCACGTCTTCGTGACGTCAAGGCTCGACTACTGTAATGCGTTCTACCTTGGGGTCTCGGGAGGTACCCTCCACAGACTGCAGCTAGTGCAGAATGCGGCCGCCAGGTTATTGATGGGACAGTCGAAATACTGCCATGTCACCCCAGTGCTGCGTGAACTGCACTGGCTGTCGGTCAGGTGGAAGGTCCTCTTTAAGGTGGGTTTGCTCACCTTTAAGGCCCTACATGAGCTGGGCCATTGATACTTGTCTGACCTTCTGATACCTGCTACCTCAGTCCACTCTCTACGCTCCTCCTGTAGGGGCCTCCTTGCGATTCCCAGGACGAGGCTGAAAACTACCGGTGACAGAATGTTTAGTGTCGCCGGCCCTGTCCTATGGAATTCGCTTCCACCATCTGTACGGGAGACTCCTTCGGTTGAGGTGTATAAAACCCGCCTAAAGACCCACTTGTTTAGTCACGACTTCTCAGACACTCTGTATTAGATCTTATCCTTGGGATGGCCCCTTCTAGCTGCTGTCTTTATTTTAGGTCTTATTTATAGTGGTTTATTTAATTTATTGTTGGAATTTTACTGTGTTATTTCTAGTATTGTTGATTTGTACAGCGCCCAGAGCCTCTGAGTTTGGGCACCTAGAAAAATACAATTTGACTTGCCTTCACTCTGTCCCAGACATGCCTGAAACCATCAGCTGTTTTAGCCCCCACCACTTTGGCTGGTAGACTGTTCCACAGCTCCACCATTCTTTCTGTAAAATAATACTTCCTCATGTTCCTCCTGAACCTCCCTCCTTTCAGTTTCCACTCATGCCCTTGTGACTTTGAGCTGGTATTCAAGTGAAGTAGTTCCTTGCAGTGCACCTTGTTTAATTCTTTTAGGAAAATGAAGGTCTCTGTCATATCTTTCCTCTCCCTTCTGGTCTCCAGTGAGTACATGTTCAGTGTCTTGAGGCACTCCTGTTGGCCCTGAATCATTTTTGTTACTGTACTGCACCATCTCCAGCCTGTCTCTGTCCTCTCTGAGGTGAGGCTTCAGAACTGGATGGAGTACTCCAGGTGTGGCCTCACTAAAGATCTATAAAGGAGTAGTATTACCTCCTGCCTCCTGCTATTAGCACCCCCTCCCTATACACCACAGCATTCTACTTGCTTTATCACTGGCCTTGTTGCACTGGTTTGATTGCTTGATGGTGTTACTGATGATAACTCCTAGGTCCGTCCCTCAGTCTTAGTGCTAAGTCTTACCCCACCCATCCAGTACTCAGTCCTGGAGTTCTTATTCCCTAGGTGCATCACTTTGCGATTTCTGGCATTTAATTTCAACAGCCAAATCTTAGACCACCCCTCTAGTTTTTGTAAGTCACTCTGAATTTCTCCAATTGCCTTGTCACAATCCTCCCTCCCACAGAACTTAAGTGTTATCTGCAGAGACACAACTTGCCCCAGATACCATCTTCATTGTCACTGGTGAACATTTTGAAGAGGACCAGTCCCAGGACAGATCCCCAAGGCACCGTGCTCGTGACCTCTCTCTCTTCTGATTTCACCCCATTGACCACAACTGTCTGCTGCCTACCTGTAGCCAATTTCCTACCCAGTTAACTGTGTCCTAAGCTGCACCCAGATCCTCCATCTTCTTCTGCAGACATCTATGGGGCATCAAGTCAAAAAGCATTGCTGAAGTTGAAATAGAGCATATCCATGACATGGCCCTGTCCAGTTCCCCCATCACCAAATCAAAGAAGACCATCACTTCTAGGGGTGAGGATATGGTGCACTATCCACACTTAGGCAGTCTTCCATCCCCTTTAAATCCTGTCAGAACATCTTGAAGCTAAGCTCCTCCCACCTACCCAGGTGGTATCCTCCTCAGCTCCGCCTTGTAACATCGGATCTTCTTTTCTGTTGGAAGTATCAGGTCTCCTTCGCAGTTTCTGCATGTGGTGTAGGCCCATTTTCTTGTCTGTTTTCAGGCTTTTTTTAGTAGTTTCTACACTTCTTCGGGTCCAGTGGAGCGCAACAACCAACAAAGAAGTTGGATCCTAATTTCAAGCGGTGCACCACTTGTAACCAGAAGATGTCACACACCAACCCTCATGCCTGTCGTCGAGGCACAGGTCAGGAAGCAAAGGAAAACCAGGAGCAGTTGTAGAATTCACCAAAAATATTTATTTACACTAGCAGTAACATTAAAAAAAAAACCTGTTTAGTATAACTGTTTACAAAGGCAAAATAAAACAGATCCATCAGAGTTTTACTTTAATCTCTGTGTCCCTTTTCTCCTCCAAGCAATTGCAGCTCAGCTCTCTTAAAAGTCCTTCCAGCCCCCATACTTAACAAGCATCCTGTTCTTGTATATTTCAAGCAAGTGCAAGGCAGGAACACAGTGTGCCTGAGTGAGGCCCCATCTCCACAGCTCTTCTGCAAAAGGCTCAAAATTGAACTCCAGTAACCTCTTGAGTTTCTAGTAGCTTTTTGCAATAATCTCAAACTATAATTATGTACATTTCAGCAGTAAAGCTATATATTTTCTAAACAAAGGGATCCCAATATTAGTTACATTTTCACATAATGATCTGCATATGTTTTTATATCAGCAGATATGCAAGGGAGAAAAAAGACAGACAGCAAGGGAAGACTGAGAGACAGTGAGAGGCAAAGAGTTGTGAGACTGTCGGGGTGATCAAATTTTAGGTCTCACGGGAAATGTGGTTGTGCAACCAGACAGACAAGAGACAGGAAAGGAATAGAACAGAACAGATCCTTGCATTTAAATACCTTCTCCATAACAACTGGGACAGGGTCCTATTTCACCCTGTCACAACGCCTCATGCGTATATTGTCTAGGGGCTCAGCATGATCCACAGGCTTGTGGCCTGTGCGTGTCCCTGCAGCCCTCGACATTAGAGGACCATTTATTGAGCTGTCTGGACAAACAAGACCTGCCGGTCTGGACCAAGGACACCCCCAGAGCTGTTCCAGCAGGCTTAGCATCACAGCTTGCTGCACTCAAAGAGGCAGCAGCAGGCACGGCTTTGGTTTCTACATTGCTCTTGGTGGGATGGGGACCTTCGTTTACTGGAGTATATTGGGGCTTGTGCTGGTCCCTTCCAACCCTCAAGGAGGATCCTCCCAGGGGGTGAAAATCATCTTAAGTCCTCAAAATCTAAGAGGACCTGTCGTAGGTTGTGGTATGGGGAGCAGGCTAGCTCCTCCCACCCCTTGCGATTCTGCAGCTGGCTTAGTAACTGTCAGGCTTTCAGCTTCAGCTGACCCTCCTGGAGTCCATGTCCAGGCTGCTGGCCCCTGGGTGTCCCCGTTGAGCTTGCCGGCTGAGACATGGGCCGACCAGCCAGCCATGATTTTTCTAACTCCAGTCGACCCATTGTCGGAGGACAGCGAGATGACTCTCTTTCTCAGACTCCAGTCCTCTCGCCTCTCTGTAAAGAGGGGCCTGACAAACCAGCTGATCCGGCTGTCTCTCCTGGGGAGATTAACCCAGTAAAGATTCTGCGAATTCCAGTCCATGCTGAGTACACAGTCCCCTCCTCCACATCTCGTCCTTGCCGATCTTTTTTTGTCGGTCGAGGATTCTGTCCCATTTGAGATCTCGGGAATCTCCGTGTTCCCGCTTTCGGCCATCAACTACGAAGCACCGTCAACACTCCTCTTTATTCTTGTCTTCGGACAAAAACAGGCTCCACGGCAAATTGTGTCAGCATTACGAGGAGTTAATGTGCCAACAGTGTCCTTGACCATGGTCATTGCCACGCCACAGCCTCCAGCGCTCCCCTGGTTGCCACCGCTGTGGCCCACTCCAGTTCCCCTGGCCAGGCCAACACCGGCTTTTCCTCCCATCTGGGTGGAGCCCCGCCTCCACAGCCCTTGCACTGGGCTCCATCCAAGGCTGCCTGACCCACTTCCAGTCTCCTCAAAAGGCTGTCCATCAAGATCACTCATTCAGATGAGCCCCAAGTAGTCGACGGGGAGTCTGGGTCAAGGGCAGTGTTCGAGGAGTCATCAGACTCTGAGGACTATTCCGTGCATTCCATTCAGACTCCTGGCTTCAATCAGAGTCCACTGAGGAGCTCACAACTGAGCATGGGTCAGTCTCCTCTGGAGCCTTGCTCTGACTCAACTCTGAGTCAATGGGGATTCCATTGGAGCCAGTCCAAAAGTGGGCCCAATATCTCCTGATGAAAATCCTTAACAGGGATGACTCCCCAGGGGTTGCTCTCCTGGTGGCAGAAGCAGTTCTTGGTCCCACTCTGGAGCTGTGGCAGCATCCAACCTCTTGCCCAGCGCCTTCAGCCTGAATGGTCCCCCAGTATGCGGTGCCCACCATGTCTCATCCCAGCTTCGGCAACCGTCCTTCAGTCGAAGGATTGGTGGCAGATTCAGTTTTTTGGTGGACAGGTAATGACAGGGATGTCAACAAACCTTCCATCAAGGAGTCAAAGAAGCTGGACCATGTGGCAAAGAAGGTCTTTGCTGCTTCCTCTCTTAGCCTTTGACTGGCAAGCTCCACCATCATGATGGCCAGCTTTACCTATGCCCTCATGGGTGTCCTGGACAAGGTTCTTCCCTGCTATCCTGCGGATCTGCAGTTGGTGGTTAAGGTGATCTAGGAGCAGGGGAGTTCAGTTGCCAAGCACCAGCTCCAGACAGCCTTGGACATCTACTACTCCTGTGCTCAGTGCATGGCCGCTGCAGTCGCCATGTATCCGTCTTTCAGATGAGACGTTAAACTGAAGTCCCATCTGCCTGTTCTGGTGGTATTTCAGGTGGATGTTAAAGAGCCCATGGCACTTCTCGAAAAGAGTATCACCCCATTCACTAAATATACCACCAACAGCTTAATCTGGTTCAAGGTCAGTTGGCATTCATCTGTAGCCCCCTCCTCCGGGTCATGCCTGAAGATAGGCAGAATTTGTTTAGTGCACTTACCCGGTCAACAAAAACTAAATAAAATAAATAATAAATAAAATGGGGCTTGGTTAAGGATCTCTGCTTATACGGCGGATACCAAGCATAAGCTGGTGGATGTCCCCTTCTTGGGTACCGACTTGTTTGGTCCAGGGGTAGATGGCCATCTCACTAGAACTGAGAAATCCAGTGCCACCTTGGATTCTGTTACATCCTCTCAAACGGATCCTAAGGGCCAGAAACAGAAGAAGCAGCCCTTTCAGTTTTGGCCCTACCCAGCACCACAGTCCAAGCTGCCGCAGCCCTACTTGGGGCAGGCCCAGGCCTAGCAACCTAAGCCCAAGCCCACCGTCTCCAACTCCAAGAAGGCCATGGGTGTCAAGGTGGTGGCGCTCCTCTAGCAGCCGGTGCCGGAGCCCTGGCCAAGGCTACTTAGTGACAGGTTGCAGGGGTATCTCCCTTCTGCCCATCCTGCATCACTCTTGGACCCTTGTGGGGGGTTGGCTTCACCATTTCTGGAATGTCTGGTCAGTTATCACATTGTACAAATGGGTGCTTGAAGTGGTCATCGTTGTTCTGCCTCTAGACTTAAAGGCTGTGCTGCCCTATTGAGCTCACGCCCACAGGAGGCCATGGTGTCTCCAGACATGCCGTCGACCCTTCCGGAGGACATCACTCAGCTCCTTCAGAAAGGCACTGTAGCATGTGTCCTGGACACCTTGGCCAGTCAGGGCTTCATATCCCGATACTTTCTGATTCCCAAATGGATGGGGAGGACTGGTGCCCCATCTTGGATCTTCACGATCTCAGTCCATTTCTGAGGAAGCACAAGTTCAGACGATCACTCTGAACCAAATCATTCCGTCCCTGGAGCAGGACATGTGGTTTTGCTCTTTGTACCTCCAGGACGCCTTTTTCTACGTCCCAGTCCATCCATCCCACTGGCAGTTCCTTTAGTTCCATGCAGAAGGGGTGCTTTACAAATTCAGACTGATGCCATTAGGCCTCTCCTCAGGCCCTAGGGTCTTCACCGAGTGCATGTCAATGGTGACAACATTCCTGCGGCTATGTGGGGTTCAGGTGTAACCCAGCCTGGACGATTGACTGGTCGCCGGTTCCTCTCAGGAGGAAGTGGAGTGGTCCAAGGATCTGGCCGTCCAGACTTGCTTGGCCTTGGGCCTTCTAGTCAATCCAGCCAAGTCGGAACTCCACCCCTTGCAGGTTATCCACTTTATCAGGGCAGAGCTCAACTCCCTTTGAGCTATTGCCCAACTCCCAGTGGACCTGGCAATGGATCTTACCTCATTTGCCTTATCATTTCAGGTTGGACACTCGTGCCTTGCCCGGGACATTCTGCTGCTGCTGCTGCTACCTGGGTACAAGGCATCCTGCACCAGCGTGGTCTGGTGGATGTGACCCCTGCAGTGTGGGCTGGCCCATCAGTGGTGTCAGCACCTCAGTCACCTGGACCAGCCAGTCACAGTGACACAACCGGTGTGGGATGCCATCCAGTGGTGGCTCATCCCGAAACACCTGCAAGAAGGGGTCCCGTTTATCTGCCCAGAGCCAATGGTCACTCTGACAACAGATGCACCTCTGGTGGGATGGGGAGCACACCTGGGGGCCCACAGGGCCCACGGGTTCTGGACCCCTAGGGAGTCCTGGTACCACATCAACCTGCTGGAGCTCTGTGCAGTGTATCTTGATCTGACGGCCTTCATTCCATCTGTTCGTGGTCAGGTTGTGCAAGTCCAAATGGACGACACCCCAACCATGTACTACCTCAACAGGCAGAGCAGAATGCATTTCCTCCGGTTGTGTCTGGAAGCCCTCCACACTTGGACCCTCATGCGCTGCTTGGGTACTGATCTCCTGGAGATTCATGTGGCTGGAGCCTCCAACCAGGTGGCGGACGCCCTCAGTCGCGTGGGCAAGGCGTCTCACGAGTGGTCTCTCCGTCAGGAAGTGGTGAATCATCTGTTCTCCCAGTGTGGCACTCCCTTGTTCAACCTATTTGCCTCCTGGGAGAACGTAAAGCTGATTCTGTTCTGTGCCCGCCCCCCCACAGCACAGAACATTGATGGGAGATGCCATCATGAGGCCCTGAACCCCAGGTCTCCAGTATGCCTTCCTTCCCTTTCCCCTGTTCCACAAGGTGTTGGTCAAGGTGTGGAGGGACAAGGCATGGATGATCTTGGTGGCCTTGGACTGACCATGCCAGTTTTGGTACCCTGATCACCTAAGTCTCAGCAGCAGGCCTCTGTGGCACTTGTCTCTGCATCCGGATCGTCTCTCTTGCCATCAGGGGAAGGTTTTGCACCCAGACATTCAGTCCCTGCACCTGACAGCCTGGTTCCTGACCGGCTAGAGCTCCACGCTTTGGATCTCTCCAACAAGCTGCTTCATGTTGTAGCTTGCAAGGAGTCAACTTGCCAGTGCTATGCCTTCAGGTGGAAACTCTTTTCAGTTTTGTGCCAGGGCAGCAAGCTAAACCCCCTGTCTTCTTCCATGGCTAGCATTCTGGAGTACTTGTGGTCCCTCTCTCAGTTGGGCCTAAGTTCTGCAACCCTCAAGGTGCACCTGACAGCCATCTCTGCATACTGGGTGTGGGCTGGTATGCCAATGTTGGTGCGGAAAAAGGTGGTTGGGCACTTCTTTAAAGGCCTTGACCAATTATCCCGCCGATGCGTGAACCACCACCACCTTGGGACTTGTTGCTGGTGTTGGCAAACTTCATGGACAAGCTATTCGAACAGATGCACAGGTGTGGCATCTCTAACCTGGCGTGGAAGACTACCTTCTTGGAGGATGAGCAAGCTCCAGATGCTCTCGATGGAGCCTTCATATTTGGTTTTCCACAGGGACAAAGTTGTCCTCTGCCCCATTCCGAAGTTCCTTCCAGAGGTTGTTTCGGTGTTTTACCTTAACCAGGTGATCAACTTCCTGGTGTACTTCAGAAATCCAGCCTCGGAGGCCATGCACAGGCTCCACATGTTGGGCTTAAAGCAAGCGATTGCTTATTACACAGAGCACACAACTGGTGTTCAGGGAGAGGTTCACCAACTCTTTGTCACCTACACTGAAGCCATACCTGGCAGACCGGCAGAAGACTGGAAGATTGGCAGGTGGATCATTTCCTACATCGACCTCTGCTATAAGTTCATAGATTCATAGGTTGTACAAGTTCGAGGGCAAAGCCCATAATGAACTCGCCACCATTTTTTCCTAATGGCAGAAAATACATTTTCTATCTCCCATATATAGATCAAGTCATGTTTAAATTGTTCAATATTTTTGCTTGTTACAACGTCAACTGGTAGTGTGTTCCATAATGGTGGAACTCTCTGTATAATAAAGTTATTCCTATAAACAGTCTTACCAGTTTCAACCTGTAGTCTCAATTTATGTGATCTGGTGCTGTCTAGGGAAACTTGACTTACCATACAGTTAGACTCAAATAATACTGGGTCCTTAAACGCCTTATAGGCCCAGCATAATTCACCCCTTATAGTTCTGTAGTCTAAAGTGTATAATCCTTAATCTTTGCTATAGGTTGGCTGTTATGGAGGGCTCATTCCACCAGACATACTGCTGCCTTGGTGGCTACTTCCAGGGATGTCCCTATCAAGGAAATCTGCAGGGCTGCTACCTGGAAGTCAGCACACACCTTCATCTCTCATTACCACATTGACTTTGAGTCATGCCGGGATGCTGGTTTTGGGGCCTCAGTTCTCCGCTCCCTGTTTCCAAAGTAGGTGTGTGCGCCTTGCCCCCTCCTCCCAGAAAACTGCTAGGAGTCTGCCTAAGTGTGGATAGTGCACCATATTCATGCCCCTAGAAATGAGGGTTACTCACCTGTAACCATAGTTCTAGGAGTGGAATATGGTGCACATGCACACGACCCACCCAACCTCCCCTTGCAAGTGGCACGTGGATCCGTGATTCCAGTGTGCAAGATCTGACATTACGGGGTGGAGCCGAGGAGGATACTACCTGGCTGGGTGGGAGGAGCTTAGCTTGAAGATATTCTGTCAGGATTTAAAGGGAAAGGATGACATCCCAAATGTGGATGTGCACTATATATCACCCTTGGAGGGATGCAGGACTGTATAAGGGTGATGGCGTGCATCCTTCCAGGAGGGGGACTGATGTCCTCAGTGAATGGTTTAAATGCTTCATAGGCAAGCATTTACACTAGCTGGGGGTGGAGGAAGGAAGCAAGGTAATGCAAACTACCCACCCCCACAGGATAATCTCATTTTATGTATGTATTCTCCCGGGTTGTGCCTGAAAATAGTCAACTTTGGCTAGCGCACCTAACCCAGTTAACAAAAACTAAATAAAATAAATAAATGTAGCTAACATGGAGGACAATAAGGACACCACATTGCCAGTAAATGCTGAAGTAGGTGGGGGAGGCAGGAGAGGTAAGGAGAATAGGGGAGAGGTCAGGAAGAGTGTTTGCAGTAAATGGAGGGCGATGTGCACAAATGTCCATAGGCTGGGGAACAAAATCCCTGATCTGGAGGCCATGATAGCAGAGGCTGACCTGGATATTATAGTTATTACAGAGACATGATACAATGGAAACCACGACTGGGACATAGCTATACCAGGGTATACCTTATTCCGGAGGCACAGGGAGGGAAAAAGAGGAGGGATAGCTCTGTACGTCAAGGAAGGTATAAAGGCGATAGAGGCACTAGGAACGCAAGGTGAGGCAGAGGCATCGTGGATCAACCTGGAGGCAGTCAACAGCATAGCCATTCACACAGGAGTAATATACAGACCTCCAGCACAAAGGGAGTATATGGACAGGAGTTTGCTGGAAGCCATCCATGTGATTGCAACTAAAGGAGAGATGTTACTGATGGGTGACTTCAATCTGCCAGAAGTTGATTGGAGCACCCCAGCGGCTGCAACAGCCAGATACAGAGACTTTCTGGACTCTTTGCAAGGGGCATGCCTCAGGCAGCTGGTGCTCGAGACAACCAGGGAGGGAGTGATTTTGGACCTGTACTGACCAACGGAGACAGAATTACAGATGTTAGGGCCGGTGAACACCTGGGGTCTAGTGACCATCACATGGTGTGGTTCAGTGTGAGAACTACAACAGGGACATGCCACACAAAGGTGAGGGTTCTGGACTTGAGGAGGTCAATCTTCAATAAAGATGGGAGAATGTCTCGGGGAGGCCCTAGCAAGGGGCAAGAAAAGGGGGGAGTCATGGTACAATGGTCCATCTAAAAGGAGCCATACTTGAGACAGCAAATCTTTGTGTTTGGCAAACAGACAAAGGCAAAAGGAAAAGAAAATCACTATGGTTCTCACAGGAAGTGGCAGGGAATGTAAGGGAGAAAAAGGTGGCTTTCAGGAAATATAAGGAGACACAAAAGGAGGAGGACAGGGCAATGTATCTAGAAAAGCAGATGGAGACAGGGAAGGCAGTAAGGGGCACTAAGATGAGGACAGAGGAAACTATAGCAAAAGAAGTTAAAAAAAGGGATACGACTTTCTATAGATACATCAGCAAAAGGAGAAAGACCAGTCAAGGCTAAAGGAGAGGAAGGAGTTGGAGTGGAAGGAGACCAGGATAAAGCATCAGTCCTGAACAAATATTTCTGTTAGTTTTCATGGAGGAAGGGGTTGGGGAGGGACCACAGCTAAGAATCGGTGTGTGAAGGGAGGTGGACAGCAGTCCATTCAAAGAGGAAAGCGTCCTAAAAGAAATTACTAAACTGAAGGTGGATAAGGCAGTGGAACCAAATGGGATTCACCCTAGAATATTAAAGGAGTTGGAGGAGGTACTGGCAGCACCATTGACAGCCCTGTTCAGTGAGTCATTGGAGACAGGAGTGGTTCCAGAGAAGGGCTGATGTAGTCCCTCTCCACAAAAGTGGGAGCAGAGAGGAGGCTGGTAACTATAGACCTGTCAGTGTGAACTCGGCAGTGGGTAAAATTATGGAATCTCTGCTAAAGGAAAGGATAGTGGAGCACCTTGAATCGAGTGGAGCACAAGATCTGAGGCAGCATGGATTCATGACAGGGAAGTCATGCCGAATTAATCTGATAGATTTCTTTGACTGGGTCACTAAGGAAGTGGATCAAGGGAGAGCGATGGATGTGGCCTACCTTGACTTCAGCAACGCATTCAACACATTCCACATTCCACATAGGAGGCTTGTAAACAAGCTGGGGAGTCTGGGATAGGGACACAAGGTGGTGAACTGGGCTGGTAATTGGCTAAGGAATAGAATGCAGAGGGTGATGGTAAATGGGGCTAAATCCGAAATGGGGAGGGTGACCAGCGGGGTGCCTCAGAGATAAGTTCTTGGGCCAGTGCTGTTTAACATCTTCATCAGCGACATTGCTGTGGGGCTGGAGGGGAAAGTATGCCTCTTTGCAGATGACACAAAGATCTGCAATAGGGTAGACAGTCCAGGAGGGGTGGGGAAAATGAGGAGGGACCTAGCTAACCTGGAGGAATGGTCCAGAGTGTGGCAGTTAGGATTCAATGCGAAGAAGTGCAAAATCATGCACTTGGGGCGTAGGAACCCAGGGGAGGATTACATGATGGGTAGGGAGCTACTAACAGCCACAAAACAGGAAAGAGATGTGAGGGAATCATACTGGACGACCTAAAAGTGACCAAACAGTATGCTAAGGTGGTCGGCAGAGCCAGTGGGATGCTGGGGTGCATAGGGAGAGGTATCACCAGCAGAAGAAAAGAGGTCATAATGCCACTGTACAGGTCATTGGTGAGACCTAATTTGGAGTACTGTGTCCAGATCTTATCTGTGTCAGTCTTCACCATTCATCACATTTGGGTTCATAGCCGGAGATCATGACCCCGTGGGGGCTCTCTTTTTTTTTTTTTTTTGGTAGGTGGAGCCGATGCATTGCATGGCACTTGCGGGTTGGCTGTTAGGCGCTGTTGACTCCACCTGCCTGCCAGTTCTTCATCTCCTGCCATCGAGGTCACCTCGTGTGGAAGCTCTGCTGAACTTGAGGCCTACCATCTACGCAGTTTCGTCCTGCCTATTATTCTTCCGTGCCGCAGTCTGTCGGTTCCTTCCCTGCTGGTTCTAGTTGCCTTACTCGACATCGCTTGGTAAGAGCTTTCCATTTATTTTTATTCTTGGCGACGTCGAGTCTGTTTTTGGTGTTTTTTTCCTCGTAGGTCATGTCTCGGTCGGAGGGCAAGAAGACTTCGAAGATGGGCCGGCCCCCCATGCAACGGTGCCCTTTGTGGACGTAAATTTTCCATCACTGACCAGCACGACCGTTGCCTTATGTGTCTTGGCCCGCTTCACAACATGGATTCGTGCGACGCTTGTTTCTCCATGGACCGCCAGGTCATCGAACAACGCTGTGGAAGTGGGGCTGCCCACCGACTTCTGGGGTCGGGTGCGACTGCCGGGCTGGGTTGACATACTGCCTTCCTCCGGGTCCCCTCCCGGTTCTACATGGACCAAGGAGGAGGAGCCCGGCTTCTAGTAGCCTGGCCATTGCTGAGCTCCTTCCGTGGTGCAGGGGCCGTCCTGCTCTCTTTCGGGGCGGCGAGGCACCACCAGGCAATCGCCTTCGGGATGAAGGCTCCCCTGGTGTCAGACCCGCAGTTCACAAGGCCCGGGTCGGCACAATCCTTGACACCATCGGTCGGCGCCGTTGTGGGCCTTAGCCTCGTTCACGGCGCCGTGGGTTCTGACAGAGCCGTCAGCGTCAGTTTGTCACTTGGCGCCATGGCTGTGCCAATGCTGCTAGCGGTGCCATGGGAGTCTCTACAGTGCTGTCTTTGTCTTCTCACCTCAGCGGTGTTCGTGGCACCGAGGTTGAGCCCGGCGCCGTGTCCGCCTTGGGACTCGGCGCCGTGGGGGCGTCAATTCTGATGCTGCCCCTGCCCCTCGGCACCGTTTGCGGTGCCGTGGAACCAGGTGGCGCTGCCACGTGGCACCGATAGCACCGTTGGAGCCATCGTCGGTGCCGATCCCCATCCTCAGCGCTTCGCTTCATGGCGCTAAGTAGAACTTCGAATGCCGCGTGACTGGTTCTGACTCTGGGGCTGCTGTTCGGGCCATTGCTGTGTCTTCCGTGGATACCGCTTATGGTGCTGTGGGGTTTCTAGTAGCCTGGCCATTGATGAGGCTTCTTCCGCGGTGTAGGAGGCCCATCCTGCTCCTTTCGGGGGGGCAGGCAGGAGGCACCACCAAGGCAATCACCCCTTTGGGGGTGACGGCTCCCCTGGTGTCGGACCCGCGGTTCACAAGGCCCGGGTCGGCGCCATCCTCGATGTCGTCGGTCAGCGCTGTTGTGGGCCTCAGCCTCGTTCGCGGCGCCTTGGGCTCTGACGGAGCCGTCATCAGTGCCAGTTTGTCACTTGGCGCCATGGCTGTGCCGTGGGAGTCTCTATGGTGCTGTCTTTGTCTTCTCGCCTCAGCACCGAGGTTGAGCATGGCGCTGTGTCCGCCTCGGGACTCGGCGCCATGGGGGCTTCCGATTCTGATGTCGGCACCGTCGGCGCCGCCCCTGCCCTCGGCGCCGTTCGCAGTGCCGTGGAGCTGGGCGGCGCTGTCCGTGGCACTGATGGCACCATCGGAGCCGTCGTTGGTGCCGTCCCCATCCTCAGCACCGCTCGCGGCGCCGTGGGGCCGGATGGCGCCGTGACTGGTTCTGACTCTGGGGCTACTGTTCGGGCCATTGCTGTGTCTTCTGTGGATACCGCTCATGGTGCTGTGGGGGGCACTGGTTCGGCCGTGGTCTCGGAATCCGGCACCCCATTTGGCAGGAATGGCACCGGGCGCCCTCCTAAAGTCTGGCACAGGGCCTCGCCCTCTACCTCTTCGGAGGCGGAGTCGGGCTCTGAGTCAGACGAGCAGTCTGACTCCTTGGGGTTGACTGTTGGTGTGGGCAGCCCTGTAGTGTCCTCGACAAGCCAGAGTCAGCCCCCTTCTGAGGTGGGGTCAGTGGCTGCCGAGACTGGGGTCAGGGGCGTTGACCAGCAGGCAGTGGTGCAGGCCACCATTGCTCTGCAGCCCGGTCTTGGTGGGTTCACTGATCCCTCAGCAGTGGTACCCCCGCCTGTGGTGTGCCTGGATCGTCCAACTTTGGGCCGATCAGGGCTTCTACGGGAGGGGAGGGTGCTGCACCCTGGATAGCTTCCTCGGGTGCTGGCCAGGGCTGTCAGCTACCTAGGCTGGCCCTCTCGAGGAGGAGGGCTCTTTCGGACTCCGAGGGGTCGAGGGGCATGGGATCTGCGCTGCGACCTTTTTCTGGGGCCCACCCAGGCTCTGGAAGAAGCCGTAGTGCGGCTCTCCACTCTTCCTCCTCAGTCTCTTTGAGAGACCTCCATTGTTTTGAGGGAGGGGACCGTCCTTCTGCACCTATACGGCCCAGGTTGCCTCACGGGGATTCTTCCAGGCGCAGCCAAGGCAGTACCGAAATGGTTGTTCAGCTGTCGGCTGTGGAGTCTTCCGGAGCACTTTCTTCTTCGGGTGCTCTTGGTCTGCTCCTTAGCCCAGGCGGAGGTCAGCCGACATCTCTTCTCGGCTTTGTCCCCATCACTCTGCCACATTCTCCTGCGCTCCCAGGCATCCTTGGTCCTACTGGGCCTCTCTCCTGGGAGCAGTTCAGGGCTGTGGCTGCTCAGTTCCCAGCTTATGTTAGGGCAGAGGACAGACAGGTTTTTCAACCTCTCTCTGAGCAGTCGGTGCCCTCCAACTCTTCTTCCCCCTCTTCTGGGGGAGAGGAGCCTTCTGTCCACATCTCTCCAGCCGCTGATCTCGCTGAGTATCAGCGTTTCCTCGAGAGGATGTTGGAGGACTTGCACCTCACCCCTTCCAGTGTGAGCAATCAGCGCACGCCTTTCTAGGCGATTTCAGCGAGACCACACTTGTGGTGCCCCCCAGCCTGCTCCCTTTCATGAGGCATCATTTCTTTCCTGGAGAGGCCCTTCTCTGGAGTTCCTGCCCCTAGGGATCTCTGCCAGCGGTATTGAGCCTCCCCCCGAGTCTCCAGGTTCCATGCCTCATCTGCAGTCCGGATTGACGCAGTTGGACACTCCTGATGGGCTTCGCGCCTTCACGTGACCGCCCCAGATCAAGATTCCTTGGATTTTGACTTCCGGGGTAGGAGGGCTTTCTGCTTGACATGGTTGTTGCTTTCCATTTCTGCACATTAGGCCCACTATGCAGCCTACGACAGGTTCTTGTGGTCCAGGCTAGGTGAACTCCTAGCCTCGTTGCCTGACACGGAGCAAACCAGACAAGCCATTGCACTCTCTGCACGTGGCCTGGAGCTAGCAAGGCACCAGGCAAGGGCATCCTATGATGCCAGTGAGGTAGCTACCAGGGTCGTAGGGACAGCGATCTGCTCTAGGCGGAATGCATGGCTGCGTTTTTCCCTGTTGTCACCCTTGGCCCGGCATAGGGTGATTAACTCTGCTCACCAGAGAACCTGTCTCTTCTCCCGTAGAGCAATACGGCATTTGTCGGGGCAACTTCCTTCCCCCTCCGGGGGGGTCTCCGTCTCACTCTCCCCACTCTCGTGCCTCCCCAGGCCCTGAAGGTTCTCCCTCTTAGTGTGTCACCCACTGAGAGTAAGGGACTTTGTCCCTTAGGGTGTAAAGAAAATCCCCCTCGGGGGGGCTCGGTGCTCACCCAAATGTGATGAATGGTGAAGATTGACACAGACAAGATATGAAAATTACGTACCTACCATAATTATGATCTTTCTGTGTCTCTTCACCATTCATCACAATCCCGCCCTCCATCCACCCGGGGCCCCAGTCTCTGGGTCCACCTCCCTCTCTGTGCCCAACCCTCCCCCTCCTTTCTTAGGAGTGGGTGAACAGGAGCACATAGGGGGATAAGGTTCCTAGGAGAGTGGTCAGCATGGGGGCACTCCTTCTCCAGTGCGTTAGCTCCACCCCTGTGGGGTGGGAGTTGGCAGTTGCCCTCCATTCTCTCCTCCTCCTTTTTCCCGTCCATCTTATTTTTCCTTGTCCTTTGGACTACCCTTTATTACAAAAAAAATAAAATAAACCCTTTTCCTTTTTCACCAAAAATCTTTCCTTGAGAGGGTGTTAATCCTCTGTGCCCTGTCCTTCTTCCAGAATAGCCGTCTCTGCTCATGTGGAGTTTTTGCCAGCTATTCTGTGCCTTGAATTCTGGCAAGAAGCCTTTGGCTGCTCCTTGCAGTTCTATACAATCTGTAGACAGACCAGGGTCTGGGATATGTTTACCCTTCCCCTCTCTTCCTACCTTCTAAATTCTGTACCCCACCCTACCTCCTTCCTCTATTTCCAGAGATTCGGGCCACTTCCAATCCCTTTAGTTCCCGACTTCTCTCTTTCTGTCTTCTCAGTCGTTATTTCTCCTTTTAGTTTTATATCTTTTCCTTTTTCCTGTCCCTTGGACTTCCTTGTCCCACCCTCCACTCCCTTCCTCTTACCTCTCCGGTGACTCAGAACTGGCAGGCAGGCTGAGTCGATAGTGCCTAATGGCCAACCCACGAGCGCCACGCAATGCATCGACCTCAAGGGTGGCGCCGATGGTGCGTCGGCTCCACCTACCAAAAACAAGATGCATAGAAAGATCATAATTACGGTAGGTACGTAATTTTCATTTCTGGAGGCCGCATCTCCAGAAGGACATAGATAGGGTGGAGGCAGTTCAGAGAAGGGCAACAAAAATGGTGCAGGGCCTGCACCAAAAGTCATACAAGGAGAGATTGGAGGAACTCAATATGTATACCCTATGTCAAGGGAATTAATAAGGTACAGGAGGGTAGCATCTTTCAGAAGAGAAGATGCTCTAACATAACATCAGGGCATGACATGAGACTGAAAGGGGGCAGACTTAAGGGGTAACGTGAGAAAGTACTTCTCCACAGAAAGGGTAGTGGGGGCATGGGACAGCCTCCGAGCAGAGGTGGTAGGGGTAAATACAGTGGGGGAATTCAGAGCTGCATGGGATAGACATAGGGGTACCATGGCGGTTAAAGAGAGAAGGGGAAGCTGGAGATGAACTAGGATCTGAGGCATTCTTAGTGGGTAGGGAGAAGGGGCAGACTGTATGGGCCTGTCGGTCTTCACTATGGTTACAGGTGAGTAACCCTCATGTTTGTCTGACAGGACCTCCGTGCTATGAACCCATCCTTTTTACTGTCGTGGAGACCGTTGCTCTTCGGGTAGTCCATGAGGTCTTTGGTCAGTGACTCCATCAGCTTCCCTACAATGGAGGTCAAACTGACAGGTCTGTAGTTCTCCACTTGTTCCTTCTCCCCCGCTTATGGAGTGGAATGACATCCACCACCCTCGAGTTCCTTCAGAACTACCCCCTTTCATAGTGAATAGTCCTACCAGGGGTTCAGCCAGTTCTGCTGCCAGTTCCCTGAGAGTCCTCAGATACAACCTACAGTATCTGGTCCTAGGGCCTCATCTGTCCTAGGACGACCAGCCTTTTCTTGACCCTGTTGCTTGTAAATATTGGCTGCCACATCTGTGGGACCCACTTATTGGCCACTTTAATGCCTCTCAGGCAGGAGCCCGCCTTCCTTCCTGGTGAAAACTGAGCAAAAATAATCATTAAGGACAGCAGACCATTTCCCGTCCTCTTCTATTACCCTACTGTCCTTCAGTAGCCTAACAATTCCCCTCCTTTCTTTTTTCCCTAATATATGAGAAGAAATATCTTTCTTCGCTCTTGGCCACTTGTGCAGCATGCAACTCTGTGTCTGCTTTTGCCTTCCTGAACACCCTCTTTGCCTCCTTATTTCTCAGTAAATACTCTCCCATTCTTCTGCCCCCTGCTTTTCTTTGTACTTATAAAAGGCCTTTTTCTTAGCCCCACTGCTTCCCTGACTTTTGCCAAGAACCATAATGATCTCTTGAACTAATTGCTTTTTGTTACTGTTCTCATGCATAACTTAGATGCCGCAAGAATGGCTCCTTTCAAACCCCAGGGAATCGTACTGTATTCTGACTTATGCAGTATGGTTTCACCATAGGACTGCCCCGGAGCTGAAATGGTTAATACTGTAGAACTTATGCAAATGATGGAATGCTAGGCTCGAGCTCGGTTTTCAAACCACTGTCCCTAGTAAACAGTTCTAAACCGTCAGATTCTTTACTCCACTTGCCTCAGTAAGACGTCTCCAGAGAGCTCTCCTTCATCGCTTGAAAAAATTTTGTTTTCTCGGGTTTACCTAGTACTATTTTAGTTTATTCGGTATTTAGAGCATTGTCCTTGGTTTTCAGGTAGAATTTGTTTAGATTTTAGTGTTCGTTGGGTAAGTAGCCCGGTTCTCTTTTCAATTCTGTAACCGAGAGGAAGCCGGTATCTCCCTTATTTTTTGTTGTAAAAATAAAAAGTTAATAGCCTGATTTAATTTAAATTGTACCGACTCGAGTGTGGTTGGTTTTTGGCTGAGTTTTCACTGGGGTAACTCCTGGTTCTTTATCGGTTAGTGTAACCGAATTAAAAAAAAAACCAAAAAAAACATTGATATAGTGAAGCTTATAGAGTAGTTTTCTTCTGGGTTATGTCACAGAAAACCAAGAAGAGAACGGGACATACAGGTTTCCAGCACTGTACTGAGTGTGGGGAACCTTTTGCTAAGGCTGATCCACATTTACTTTGTCTTTTCTGTCTGGGGTTTGACCACCTCAAGACGGACTGTTTGATCTGCAAAAACTTTCCACAGTCTACAGCTGAGAGACAGTTAAAGAGAAGGGATGGCTGACAAGGCTGCTGACCCAGCTGTTGAAAAATCTGTTCCTCTTCATAAAGAACCAGAGGAGCTGCCCTCTGAAAGGGGCAATAGCTCTTCCAGCAAAAAAACGAACCGCAGATAACGGCTGCTGAACCGGCCATTGCGGTAAAAAAGAAGAGAAAAGAAAAACATCAGGAACCGCAACCGATAAAAGCTGCAGGCTCCTTCTGCAGAAGAGATCGCTAACACAATCAGAATTATTCGGTCTCTAAAGTCCCCGGTTACAATTAAAAAGCAACCGCTACCGATAACGGCCCAGACTCCCGGTTCAACCCAGGACTCTGGTTTAACAGACCTTGGTAGGGACCGGTTTGATGAGGAGGAGGAAGAGGATTTTGGAGATCCCATTGATCCAGATATTCCTCCTGATCCTCATAGGCCAGATTTCCCTGACAAGGAACTGAAGATTTTGCCTCCTGTTATTCATTTATGAAACAAATAGCCCAGACCCTTGACTTTCCCACTCAGGAATCCACAGAAGATGAAGAGGAAGAGGATTATAGGGAAATGATAGATGTGCCAGCATCTAAGAGGTTACTGCTGCCAATCCACAAGTCCTTTAAAAAGCAGACTTGTAAGCTTTTACAGACACCCACTTCAGTATCCCCTATAGAAAAAAAAGCGGTCAAGAAGTACTGGGTAGCCAAAACTGGTGCTCAATTTCTTTTTGGGCACTCTAGTCATAAGGGGGTTGTGCAGGCTGCAGCTTGTGACAAAGCTGGCATCCCCTGGCCTCTCACCCTACAGACAAAGACACTAGGAGGGTGGATTCATTAGCATAAAAAGTGTGCTTGGGGTCGTCCCTGGCTATTAGACAGACCACATACATGTCATATGTGGCCAGATATCAAAAGCACCTTTGGTCTACTGTTCTGGAGATCTCAAAAGCAGTTCCTTTTCCCATGGTAGCTGACCTGGAAGAAACTGCAAAGAGAGGAATTGAGGCTGCAAAAATGCAGTTTAGAATGGCAGTGGACACCAATGATATTGCATCCAGGCAAATGGCAGCATCAGTGTCCCTTAGGTTTGCCTGGCTCAGAACTACTGATCTGATGAAGGACGCATAAACCAAAGTCATGGACTTCCCTTGTGATCCTATGTCTCTGTTTGGAGAGCACACAGAGGCATACATGAAGAAAATGGATGAATATAAGGCTGCCTATAAAAGTGCTGCAGCAAAAGAGAGAGCATCTACACCCCAGAAGCACCAGGCCAGAGGTGGGAGGGGCAGAGCTCACTGCAGACCTTTTTTCCAGCCTCAAGCTTTCCCCCAGTACCAGCAGCAAAGGTGATACTTTAGAGGCAGAGGCAGAAGGGGCAGTGGCCATACTAGCCCCAGTGTTCAGCCAGCAGCCCAGACAAAGCAGACACCCTGAGGTGTCTGCTCGGATCGCCTTCCAAGGTCCAGTAGGGGGCAGGCTGGCTCACTACCTCCAGTAGTGGAAAAATATTACCACAGACAAGTGGGTCCTGGAGGTAGTGGGCCAGGGTCTTGTCCTCAGCTTCAAGCTCATGTCAAAGCTAAAGTCAAGGGCCTTCAAATCCTCTTCCCCATCAGAAACAACTTTGCTAGAAGAGGAAGTGTGAAGTCTTCTGTTACAAGAAGCAATAGAGCCAGTTCCCTCAGACCAAAGGGGAAAAGGCTTGTATTCAAGGTACTTCCTCACAATAAAGAAAACGGGAGTGGCGACCCATTTTGGATCTCAGACACTTAAACATTTGTCAAAACCAAAATTCGGGATGGTGACTGACTACTCTTCTACCAATCCTAAGGCAGGGGGACTGGCTAGCATCCCTAGACCTAAAGGATGCTTACTTTCACATCCCTATAAGGCGGTCACACAGTAAGTACCTCAGGTTCAGACTGCCATCAGGCCATTATCAATTCAGGGCAATGCCCTTTGGACTAACCTCTGCTCCAAGGGTGTTCACAAAATGCCTAGCTATGGTCGTGGCGCACCTAAGGAGATTCGGGATGACAGTGTTCCCCTACCTGGATGACTGGCTGATAGTAGGTCAGTCATATCAGCAAGGAAAAGAGGCATTGGCACTCACATAGGATACCCTGCATTCACTGGGGTTTCTGGTGAACCTAAAAAAGTCTGTGCTGGAACCAGTTCAGCTACTCAAATTCCTAGGTGCACAGTTGGACACACAAAAAGGAAGAGCTTTCCTCCCTGAAGACAGAGCGGACAACCTGATACAGGTATCCAACTCCTTCAAACTACATGTCCCAAGGCCAGCAAGGCATTTTCTGCAACTGCTAGGCCACATGGCAGCGTCCTCAGCAACTGTGTCAGGAACCAGGTTCCAAATGAGGGACATTCAGTTCCACCTGAGAGTTCACTGACTTTAAAAAAGGGATTCTCTGTCAAAGCTAGTGCCCGTCACAGTAACATTCCTCCAAGCTCTACAGTGGTGGCAAGACGAGGCCAACCTCAGGCAAGGGGTGCCATTCTTGCAGCAAGCCCCCTCACTGGTACTGACCACAAATGCATCTCTCCTGGGTTGGGGGGCACATATGGGGGATCACATGGCACATAGACAAAACAGGAATCACTCCTGCACATCAACTTGTTGGAGCTCAGAGAAGTACTCCTGGGTATCCAATCATTTGCCAATCTAGTAAAGGGTAAGGTGGTTCAGGTCAGAACAGACAGTACAATCACCATGTATTATATAAACAAGGGGGCACAAGGTCAACTCCACTGTGCAGAGGCAATGAAAATCTGGACCTTGGCATACTCCCTTGAGGTTTCTTCTCAGCTGTCCATCTCCCAGGAAAGGACAATGTTCTGGCAGATGCTCTCAGCAGAATCAACCAGACCCACCACTAGTGGTCACTGAACAAGCAGGGTCCTGGAGGCTGTCTTCAGGAGATGGGGCACTCCAGAAGTGGACTTGTTTGCAGCTCCAGGCAATCATCAGCTACTACAGTTCTGCTGCAGACCCCCTATCAAGGGCACAATACCTCTGGATGCACTTCTGCTGGATTGGACAGGGAGGTTTCTGTATGCATTCCCTCCCTTCCCCTTGCTGCTAAGAGTGCTGAACAAATTCAGAGCCCAGCCAGCAACACTGATCCTCATTGCCCCAGACTAGGCCAGACAGCCCCTGGTACTCCATGATTCTATCAATGTAGTAGTAGTAAAAATCTTTATTTTTATACAGGAGATAGATGGTATAGTTACATCATTAGGACAATATCCTATTTTCAAGATGTTCCTGTTGATTTTAATACAAAAGTAAAACACACTACAACATCTTTGTTGGTTATACAAAATCCAGTAAATATACATACAAACAATACTGTATGACATACAGTACATATTGCAAGCTAAAAGAGGGTTGACCACATTTACAAATACCCAAAACCTTGAAATTGACATCCACCAGTCATAACTTAGATGTTAACAGGATTTGCTAACCATAACATTTACATCGCACACTTAGTTTTGCTTTTAAGTCAGTTACAAAGATTTTTATATCTGCTGATACTCTATTTACAGCAGGACCTATAGAGTTCCATGTTGTATTTACAATTGAGGAAAATCTCAGGTTACTAAATTTATTTTTAAATCTCAGAAATACAAACTTTCTTAAATTCGTAGGTCTTAGACTAAAATGATGTGACTTTTTTTCCAATATGGAATCCAAATAAAGAGGTTTGTTTAAATTTACTACTTTATAAATCTGAGTAGCCTAAAGTATCTCTTTTATTTTCCAAAGACAACCATCCAAGTTCCTCATAGAGGTCACAGTGATGGGTATTTTGATCCTTCAATAGGATAAATCTTGCCATGCGTTTATATATTTTATCAGTTTTGGTTAGCATACTCTTAGTAGCAAATCCATACACATGGCTGCCATATTCATGGACTGGGAGAAGGAGTTGGGTTATTATTGTTTTCCTTATATATTTATTCATATAGAACCTAGACCGACTAAATGCCCCCCATCTTTTGTTAATTTTGAGAATTATGTCAGTTATATGGTAATCAAACTTTAGTTTTTCATCTATCCATACTACAAGATATTTGTATTGTGTCACCCGTTCTAAGACTACATTTTTCGTTGTTTTTATTTTCACTACATAATTGCTATTTCCTGACTTTTTCCCACCTTTCTTAAATATCATTAGTTTTGTTTTTTTACCATTTAATATCAAACCAGAGTCAGATAACCATGTGCACATCCCTGCAAAATCAGCTTGTAATTTACCTTCAATTATTTCAGGGGTCTTACCACTCGTAATCAGCAGGGTATCATCCGCATACAATTATTTATTTATTTATTTAGTTAGTTTTTGTTAACCGGGTAAGTGCGCTAGTCAGCAAGTGACTGTTTTCAGGCACGACCAGGAGGTACAATTACAACACACAAAGAGTACAGCCAGATTATTAAGACGAGTACAAAAATGCAGAGAGAAATACATATGGCAATGTAACATACATTAGTAAACAAAAATATACTTTAGCACTTGATCATGGAACATACTCAAAATGTGAATAGTAAAAGGCAGAAAATAAGAGAGGAAGGCATCAGTAGAAAGACACAAGGAAGGAAAACTGGCAAAAGGATGGGAGGAGAGATTAAGTGGAAAGGAGGTGCCGTCGAATACGGCAACATGGGCGGTACCAACCTGCGGCCGGGCCTATGGAGCCGAAAGGCGGCAGGAGAGGGTGGTGGGGGGCAGTAGACGGCAACAGCGGTAGGAGGTAAGAAAATACAGCCGGGCTGGTGGAACCGATAGACAGCAGGGCGAGGTAGAGGATGCTGGTGAGAGGATAGGATAGGGGAGGAGTTTAGTCAATAGCGGCAAAGTGTCAAAGTCAAGCCGAGCCAGTGGAACCAAGAGGGCAGGGCAGGAAGGGGGGTCGATGAAGCGGTGGGAGTAGGCGGTAGTAGGTGGAGAGAGGTGACTAAGCACAGCCAGGAGGGTGGGGACTAAGGAGGGCATGGATGAGGTAGGAACAGGTAAAGGTGAGTTTGTGGGAGTGGCAAAGGGGGGAAGAGGATATAACAGAAGAAGGGGGGAAGAGCAGCAGTGGGGTTAAGTGAGAGAGGCTGTAGTGAAGATAAGAATGTCATGGAGTAGAATAGCGACTTACAATTGTCAACAGCTAACATTAGGCTTATAAAGAAACAGGTTAAGGCAACATTAATTACAAGGCACAAGATAAAACATTAATTACAAGGCACAGTATAGAACACCCATTTGGACAGGCAAAAGTGCTAGCAATGAGGAAACAATACAAATGCAGCGGATCAGGTAGGGTCAAAACAAACACATTTGTCCATAGTAGTGAGGATGAATATCCTACTGAATCAACCAGGTGATTTATATATATTAAGAATAATGTGGGCCCCAGTATGGAGCCCTGAGGAACCCCTCTATGCACCAGAATTTTATCAGATAGCTGTCCAGCTACAGATACCTGTTGAATCCTATTTTGTAGATAGGAAGCAAACCAATTACATGGTTCCCTACCCAAACCTATATCAGCCAGACATCTTCTCAACAACCCGTGGTCCACGGTGTCAAAGGTCTTCGATAAATCCACGAACACCATGCCCACCGACAGGTCATCCTCTAATTTAGAGGCTATAATATCCACCATGTCAGTGAGCTCAATTTCCGTGGAATATCCTTTATGGAACCCAGACTGGAACACCGATAGAACAGAATATTCCTCCAAATAGTCAGTAATCTGGTCCTGAACCAGTCTTTCAAAGACCTTTGACACTGTGGACAGCAAAGCAATTAGTCTAAAGTTTGAGGGGTCAGAAGACCCCCCATAGACTGGGATAACTTTTGCATTTCTCCAACTATGTGGGAAAGTACTTTCCATCAAGCTCCAGTTGAACAATTTGTTAACACTGGAGCAATCACCTGGGCAGAATCTTTAAGGAAACGGTTTTCTATCTGATCCAATCCAAGAGCTTTTTTTTTTTTTCTGTTTTTTTAATTCATCCTTAACCTGTCCATAGGTAACACATTTGAATCTAAATATTGGTCTTCCTATATTTTAATTTCTTGGCTCTGTGTCAGCAACCAAACCAATCAGCCTCCCCAGGAGGCACAACCTACTGTTATCCTCTAAGGGCAGGATCATGTACCCCAACCTGCAATCTCTCAGGCTCAAAGCCTGGCTCTTGAGGACTTAGAATATGTAGATCTGCATTTGTCAGAAGGAGTTATGGAAATACTTAGGGTATCCAGAAAGCCATCCACTAGGAAAACCTATTCTTCCAAATGGAAGGGATTTTCCATCTGGTGCCAAGGCAGGAATGTGGACCACAACCAGGCCAGTTTGCCAATAGTCTTGGATTACCTAACCTATCTCCATTCTACGGGCTTAAGGGCCTCTTCTCTGAGAGTACACCTGGCAGCTGTCTCAGCTTATTTACCTGCAGGTAAGAGGTTTTTCCTAGCTTCAAACCCAGTGTTTAAAAGGTTTTTAAGAAATTGCTGCACTTGCATCCTCCGCATAGGGAACCAACTTCTACGTGGGATCTGAACATTTGCGTTGCCCAGCTCATGCAACCCCCCTTCGAAACCATGTCTTTGGCAGCCCTCAAGTGTGTGACTTGGAAAACAGTATTCCTGGTGGCCGTGACTTCTGCTAGAAGGATTAGTAAACTTCAGGCATTGTCTATAGAGCCTGGGTACATTGCTGTCTGTAGAGACAAAGTCGTCCTGAGGACTACTAGAAAATTCTTGCCCACCTTAACCAGTCCATTACACTACCTGTCTTTTTTACTGATCATTCCACCTCAGGTGAATGCAGGCTGCATAGCCTGAATGTAAAAAGGGCAATCGGCTACTACCTTGACCACACAAAAAGGCATAGGCAGGATCAAGCTCAGCTCTTCCTCACATATAGAGAGGTTGGGAAAGGGAAGCCAGCTAATAAAAGATCCATAGCAAGGTGGATTGTGGCTTGCATTTAGTTCTGCTACAACAAGGTGGGTAGCAGCCACCTACAGGCCTCAGGGCCACTTCAACCAGGAGTACAGCGGCCTCTTTAGCAGCTGCCAGGGATATTCCCCTGGTGGATATCTGTAAGGCAGCTACCTGGAAGACAGTCCACACATTTACCAAGCATTATTGTTTGGATGTCCAGGCCAGGGGGTATGCCAGGTTTGGCACAGCAGTCCTGCAGACCCTGTTTCCTAAGTAGGTTCGATGCCCACCTGCAAAGGTACTGTTTGGGTAGTCTGCATAAGTCAGAATACAGTAAGATTTCCTGGGGTTTGAAGAAAAAATTACTTACCATAGTAATCTTGTTTCTTCCAAGGGAATCTTTCTGTATTCTGAGCTCTCTCCCTTCCTCCTCTACTAAAAACCTGTGGTCACTGCACCCCAGCTGTAATAGGGATGTTGCAAACCTGTGGGTATGTTTTTTCTCTTGGGCATCTGTGACTTGAGTCTTAGTGGTGCTAATCTGAACCATTTGGGGGGGAATGATAATTCATAACAGGGAGGAATAGTTGTTAGTTGTAGTAGTAGCGTAGTTAGATACAGTAGTTCTTTGTGCATGCTTCGTAAGAATCTGATGGTTTAGAACTGTTTACCAGGGACAGTGGTTTGAAAACCGAGCTCGCTCCTAGCATTCCATTATTTGCATAGGTTCTATTAACCATTTCAGCTCTGGGGCAGTCCTATGGTGAGACCATACTGCATAAGTCAGAATACAGTAAGATTCCCTTGAAAGAAACAAGATTACTATGATAAGTAATTTTTTCTTATTACCCCCCCCCCATCTCTCTTCCACCCAATCTAAATTGTCTACCCCTAGTAACTTTTCCCTGATAAGTTCCCTCAGCCTGCCGGCCCGTCAACGCAGTGGTTGGATTTCCACTTGTGACGCCAGCAACCCGGGTTTGGGAACGGATCTGGATCATCGGAGGGCTGGCCGGGGGGACAAGGATTGAGCATCCCCAGGATTGCTGTCCTTCTCCAGGGGGGAGGGGGGGCACTATGATCGGTGCAGGAGTGACACCTGGCGGAGGCCGGGTTGACGCCATGCACCAACACACAGGAAAAAACTTCTGGGGCAGGACAGTCATTGGACGTCATTGCACGTCACTGCCCCAGCTTAAAAGGGGTGAAAAACGCCCCAAACGTCTCCATGACACCCTGCCCCTGGCCTCAATTAGCCACCCAGCCAACTCTCCGGACTAGATACTAGATCGCAGCCGTGCTCCCTACGGTGCTGGATCTCGCCTCTGAGGGCAAGTCAGAGGCAACTGGGAAGAGCGCAGGCAATATGGGGTGGTGGAGGTACAGGGGCGCTGTGACCAAGGCAGAGCCCAGACATTCGGTGGCAGGCAAAAAGTATAAATAAAAAAAAAGTCCCCTCAGCTTGCTGAAGTCTGCCCTCCTAAAATCAAGGCCTTCAGTTCTTGATTGGGGCTTTCCAGTCTGAAGGGTCAGTTTGAACCAAATGCAGTTATGGTCACTGTTCCCTAGTGGTTTCCCTACTCTCACCACTCCTACCAGCTCCGAATTGATAAGCACCAAATCAAGAATGGCAGTCTGCGTGGTAGGTTCCTTTACTAGCTCTACCAGGAGACAATCCTGGAGTGCATCCAGCAAGGCCAGACTTCAGGTGTTCCTGACCACCAGAACATCCCAATCAATGTCCAGCAGGTTCTACTCATCCACTACCACTACTTCCCACTTTGCTACACCCCCTTCAAGTTCTTCCTTGAGCTGTCTGTCCTCTTGCCCTTGCCCCGGAGGTCTGTAGACCCCCCACAAGTGTAGGGGGTGGAGTGGGACACACCTACCACAAAGAGCAGAAAGGAGCAGGTAATGATGGATGCCTTCCAGGAAAACTTTTTAGTGCAGTTGGGCAAGGAACCAACTAGGGAAAGAAACACCCTTGACCCGTACATACGAAAGGGGAGTGGGTGAGGGATGTGAGGGTGGAGGAACCCCTGTGGGGGAGTGACCACCGGACAGTATGGTTCCATTTACAGTTGGCTAAAGAGAGGGGGATATCTGGCACAAGGGTGCTGGATTTCAGGAATGCCAACTTTAAGATGATGAGGGAAGTGGTACAGGGGTTCCTGTGCAAAATTCAACCAGGTATGGCCACAAAACAAAGGTGGGAACTGATAAGACGGGATAGTGGAGGCAACAGAAACTTGCTGTAGAACCCAGACTAAGAAGGCTAGGGGAAAGAAATCCAGCTGGAAAAGCAAAAGGGTGTTAGGGTGAGGAGGAAAAGGGCATCTTGCAGGAGATACAGAAAATCGGAGAGGGAGGAGGATAGGGAGGAATATCTGCAAGAAGCAAAGGAAGTGACCAGGGGGGTAAGGGCAGCCAAGGCAGCAAAAGAACTCAGTATGGCGCAGGGCATAAAAAAAGGGGGAAAATACTTCTTTAGGTACATCAGGGAGAAAAGAAGCTGTAAGGACCAAACTGTAAGAATTAAGGAGGAGGAGGGTTGGGTAGAAGAGGGGGTGAAAAGGCAGAAGTGCTCAGCGACTACTTCTGTTCAGTCTTTATGAAAGAAAGAGAGGGGGCACTACCCATAGTAGGAGGGAGGATAGAAACAGAGGGGGGGTGATGGACGGAGAAGTCACAGTGGGGAGGGTGTTGGAGGGGTTAAGGGCATTGAGGGTGGACAAGGCACCAGGACCAGATAGAGTACATCCAAAAGTGCTGGAGGAGCTGGCAGTGGTCCTGGCAGGACCCTTGGCAGAATTATTTAATTAATTTCTAGACACAGGATGCGTACCCCATGACTGAAGACTGGATCATGTGGTTCCCCTCCAGAAGAGTGGACCCAAGGACGAACTGGGGAACTATAGGCCAGTAAGTCTAACGTCCATAGTGGGGAAACTAATGGAGACCATCCTAAAGGAGAGGCCAGTGGCACTACTGAAGGTGAACATGGTGCAGGACAGGAGACAGCATGGCTTCGTCAAGGGTAGGTCATGCCAGACCAACCTGGTGGAATACTATGACTGGGTGGCTAGGCAAATTGATGGGGCCACGTGGTGGATGTCCTGTACCTTGACTTCGGTAAGGCCTTTGATTCAGTACCACATGGGAGACTTGGAAGCTAGCTACAGGACACAGGGGCAGGAGCAAAACTGGTGAGGTGGGTGGAGAACTGACTAAAAGATAGACAGCAGAGGGGTGGTAGGTAGAGAATACTCATCCACTAAGCCTGTGGCAAGTGGTGTTTCACAGGAGTCAGTGTTGGGCCCAGTGCTGTTTGGCATATTTATTGCAGACATCTCGGAGGACATCAGCAGCAAAAGCAGCCTATTTGCGGATGGTACCAATATGGGAGCGGTGGTGGATACTGGTGCCCGTACCTACAAAAGGGCATTAGGCTGCTGGAGGGGGTGCAGCATAGGGCAACAAAGATGATTCAGGGCCTGGGAGAATTGCCATATGAGGTCAGACTAAGAGAGTTAAACATGTACATGCTGGAGGAGAGGAGGAACAGGGGACACATGATTAAGACCTTCAAATGCATGAAGGGGATAATCACAACAGACACAGAGGGTCTATTCAGGAGGAGGGTTGGGAGAGATACTAGGGGTCATGGCATGAGATTGGAGGGGGGTAGAATTAAGAGGGAGGTGAGGAGGCATTTCTTTATGGAGAGGGTGGTGGCAAAGTGAAACGTACTACTGGCTGAGGTGGTAGCATGTAACACAGTGGAATGCTTTAAGAAGGGGTGGGACAGGGCAAAGGGGACGGTAATGGGAGGGAAGGGGAGTGGGGATGGGGCAGCTGCTGAATAGGGAGCTAGCTGCAATCTCGAGCAGCCTAGATAGATCAGGATGGCCTTTTGCTGCTGGCAACTTTCGTATGTTCATATCTTCTTTGGATTTATCTTAGTCATCGGGTCACACTGTAGGAACTTCACCGTCGGTGAAGCAGGCTTCACACAGAAGATTTTCAACAGTACCACTGGGGCCGCCCACCTCAATGTCACCTGCCAACGTCACCAACCCTATAAAGGGGTGAGCAGCCCCACTGCCTCCTCAGTTCTTTCCTGCCATCGACTCTGTCTGCATGTGTCTCCGCGGAAGCTCAAACACAGTTTCGCACTATTTTCGCTTACAGCTTTTATTTACTTTGTTTTTAGAATCTCTTTTTTATAAGATATTCTTTTACCTTGTTTATGTTGAGAGTTAATCCTTCCACTTCTCTCTTCGTTGCTGTGGAAAGAAGATTGCCTCTTCAGACGACCATATCCTTTGTGTCTGCTGTCTTGTGCCTGATCACGACGTCTTGGACTGTGAGCTCTGCCAGAAATTTAATCAGACCACCCTTAGGTGATGCCAAAACGCTCTCAAAAAATTCCTGAGAGAACAGCAGGTAGCCTGTCCTGGGCAGTTGTCCTCGGGATCCCGCCCTCCCAGTTGCCAGTGGGTTCATGGAGCTCCCAGGCCACAAAGGCCCGAGACAAATCCTTGGGGAAAAGTCACAAGAAAGACCGTGAACGGGATTGCGTCCCCCAGCTGCGTTCCTGATCCCCAATGGCCTCTTCATCTTCCTCCAGGGGTACTCCATCAGTTGCAGCTGGACCGACACCCATTGCTGTCCAGGCCTCTACATCTACCAGGTTCATAACAGCAGTGCTGTCTCCCGCTTCTTAGGGTGGCCAGTTGTCAACCCTTGGGTCATCGGCCCCCAGTTCATCGACGCTTGGGTCATCCAACGATAGCCCCTCTGTCACGGACTAATACCTCCCCATGCCCACAGCCGTTGGGCTGTTCCGGATCCCAGGCCCTGACAAACGAGTTTTCCTGCCCTATGCCAACAGCCCCTTCTCCATCGATGCACCAGCCTCTTGCCGTCGACCTCAAAGACATCCTAGCCAGGTTCAGTACAGTCCTGGTCCACCAATTGGGCACTCACATGCCTCAGTCACCTGCACTGTCAATAGCCCTGTTGTCGATGCCACTTCATCCTCCTCCTCGGGGGATCCCCCATGGGCCGTGGTCAGCCCCTTGTTCATTGGACCTCATGCTGGAGCAGGTCAGCGTCGAGGAAGAGTACCATCCTGACCTCATCCTATCTGAGGAAGAGGAGCAGGAGGAGCCTCTTTCCTCTGACAGGTCGACTGCCTCCTCAGTGAGTGAGGACTCTGCAAAGCACACTTCCAGGTCACCTCCTTTCTTCAGTGTTATGAAGCAGCGGTTCACAGCCATGGGCTTCCATATTGAGGAAGAAGATATCGCCAGAAGGGAGCTGGTGAACGTTCCAGAAATCCCAGAATCTTCTCTTAAAGTCATTCCTCCTATCCTCTCAGCCTTCAGGAATGCCACTACTGCTGCCTGGCACAGGTCTGACATGGTCCTGCTGTGCCCCACAGGGCAGATAAGTTGTATCATGCCCTCCCCCAGGGCCTACCTTACAATGCTGCCCAACCAGAGACTGATTCTGTGTCCATTAAAGCAGCTTATGACATGTTCAAGGTGTCTAAGCACTTCAGCTTCCTTCCCCCTGACATGGAATGTAGTTAGATTGACCTTTGGGGTAAGAGGATATGCCTCCTTCACCTTGGGGCTGCAGATTGCTAATTACCTCTTGCATATGGTTGAATACCAACTGGAAGAAGGGCAAGGCAGCTTCACAGGCCCTCCCAGACTGTTCCCAGAAACAGGAAGTTCTCAGATGCTTTCAGAATAATGAGGATATTCGCAAGCATCTCCTCAGGGCCTTGTGTGATATCTCTGATACTGGTGCCATACCCCCCTCTTCTGGTCCCTGACCAAAAGGTGGTGATCGCAGGTTGGTTCTCTCTCCGTCTCAGTCAGTGGAGAACCATCACTTCAGATGCTTGAATTCTTCAGATTATAGAGAGGGGTCACACACACTCTGGAACTTGTAGAGATGCCTCCAGAGTCTCCTCCAGTACCCTCCGCCTATACCCCGGCCCATCTGACTGTTCTCTGGGAGGAGACACAGTCCCTTCTACGGAAAAAGGCCATTGAGCCAGTGCCCGGGCACCAAAGGAACGGGATTTTACTCCTGGTTCTTCCTGGTCCTCAAAAGAACTGGAGATCTGAGGCCTATTCTAGATCTCAAGGACCTCAGTCTTTATATCCAGTATAAAAAATTCTGCATGGTCACTCTGCCAGGCCTGCTGTCCCTACTCAAGCAGGGTGACTGGCTGTGCTCCTTGGATGTGCAAGATGCTTACCTGCATATCTCGGTGTTTGAGAACCACACAGGAGATTTCTCTGGTTTCTTTTTCAGGGTGAGCACTCCCAATTCAAAATATTGCCCTTTGGCTTATCCTCTGCGTTGCGGGTCTTTACAAAGTGCTTAGCAGCAGTGGCTGCAGCTCTCCGGAGGGAAGGACTGTATGTTTTCCCAGACATGGACAACTGGCTCCTCAGGGCTCCATCGAGAGAATAGCTCCCCCAGACCCTGGAAAGAACCCTTCAGCTGTTTCTCTCCCTGGGCATCACTGTCAATCTGCCCAAGTCTGTCCTGATTCTGTCCCAGAGGTTACAGTATATGGGGCGACCCTGAACTCGATGCAGGGTAAAGCATTCCTGCCTCTCAACAGGGCAGAGTACTCTATTGCCTAGGCTCAGGAGGTCGCCCAGAGCCCCATTACATTCCTGTGAGGGTGTACCTGAGGCTATTGGGTCTTATGGACGCAGCCATTGCCGTGGTTCCCTTGGCCAGACTGCACATGTGACTCCTCCAGTGGACACTCAGAGTGCACTGTAACCAACCCATGGACGAATTAGATCAGATAGTTTTGGTCTTCTCCCCAGTCCACAAGGTGCTCCAGTTGTGGATGCACACACAGAACCTGTTATGTGGGGGGTCCCATTCCAGCTCACCTCTCCCCAGCAGATCCTCACCACATATACTTGTGGTTCAGGCTGGAGGGCACATCTGGGTTCCTTTCAAACTTGGGGAACGTGATCCCAGATCAAAACCTCCCTGCATATCAACATCCTGGAGATGCAGGCGGTCCTGTATGCCATGCAGGCTTTTCAAAACCATCTCCTCCCGGGTCAGCTGTTGATCCAGTCGGACAATTTCAGTGTTGTCTATTATATCAGCAAACAAGGGGGATGCATTCATATCCCCCTTTACAGAGGGTCTGTGAGAGTCTGGTACTGGGCACTAGACCACAGTCTGGTTCTCTTGGCAGTTCACGTCCCGGGCATGCTAAACACCCTGGTGGACAGCCTCAGCAGGACGCAGTCCTGCATATATGAGTAGGAACTTCTCTCATCCATTGCAGATCTGTTCGCCAGATGGGGTCATCCAGAGTTGAACCGTTTTGCGTCCCCACTCAATGCAAAACTGCCCAGTTTCTGCTCGCTAGATCCAGGGCGTGGAATTTTTTGGCAAGATGCGCTGTCCCTCTCCTGGAGTGGGAGGTTCCTTTATGCCTTCCCTCCTTTTCCTCTGATACCAAGGGTACTAATCAGACTGCAGATGGAGGGGGCCAGCATGATCCTTATCACACCCTTCTGGCCACAGCAGATATGATTTCCATTACTGCAACAGTTAGCGGAGGAACCTCCGGTCCCTCTGCCTCTCTGCAGGGATCTGCTGATAGAAACATAGATTTTGACGGCAGATAAGGACCGCTTGGCCCACCTAGTCTGCCCATTTCCCTACCTACAGGATAAGCTGCAGATCCTAGTTAACCAACAGCCTATCTCTTCTTACCCCCCACAAGAATTGCCTTATGTCTGTCCCATGTATTCTTGAATTCTCCCACAGTTTTAAACCCCACAACCTCCTCAGGAAGGCTGTTCCATGCGTCCACCACCCTCTCTGTGAAAAAATACTTCCTCACATTGCCCCTGAACCCCCCCCATCTTTAAATTGTGTCCCCTTGTTCTTGCACATCTCTTTTTCTGAAAGATGCTACCCTCTTGGACTTTGTTGATTCCACTGAGGTACTTAAAAGTTTCTATCATGTTCTCCCCTTCTTCAGGGTATACATATTAACTCCTTTAGTCTCTCCTCAGATGGCTTCTCTTGCAGACCCTGCATCATTTTAGTTGCCCTCCTCTGGACTGCCTCCATCCTATGTCCTTGCGGAGATGGGGTCTCCAAAACTGGACGCAGTACTCCAGGTGGGGTCTCACCAACTGTCTGTACAGAGGGATAACAACTTCCTGTTTTCTGCTGGTGATGCCTCTCCCTTTACATCCCAGTATACCCCCAGCCCTCACTATTGCCTTCTCAAATTGCTTGCTAACCTTAAGGTCATCTGATATGATTACCCCCAGGTCCCTTTCCATTTTTGTTGTTGTTACTACCTCCCCCCCATTGTGTAATCTTCCCCTGGGTTTTTGTTTCCCAGGTGCATTATTTTGCACTTCTTTGCATTGAATCCAAGCTGCCATACTTCTGACCATTCCTCCAACCTTGCCAAGTTCCTTATCCTTTCCACGCCTCCTTGTGTATCAGCCCTGTTGCAGATCTTTGTGTCGTCTGCAAAGAGGCATACTTTTCCTTCCAGTCCCTCTGCAATGTTACTTATAAAGACATTAAAAAGGACTGGACCCAGTACTGAATTCTCCGGTACCCCACTAGTAACCCCTCTTTCTTCAGAGTGGACTCCATTTACAATTATCTTCTGTGTCCTGTTGTCCAGCTAGTGTTTTACTACCTACCACCTGGGACCACTCCCAGGCTGGTTAAATCGACTATTAAGCTTTGTGTGGGACTGTGTCAAATGCCTTGCTAAAGTCTAGGTAGGCTATGTCCACAGCCCCTCCTGGTCTACTACTTTGCTCACCCAGTCAAAGAAATCAATTAGATTTGTCTTGACATGACCTTCCCACTGTGAACCCATGCTGCCTTGGGTCCTTGCCGCCACTGGCCTCTGGGTACTCAACAATTCTTTCCTTGAGAAGTGATTCCATCACTTTCCCTACCACAGAGGTCAAACTGACAGGTCTGTAGTTTCCTGCCTCTGTCTTGGTCCCACTTTTGTGAAGGGGAATTACATCTGCCTTCCTCCAGTCCTCAGGTACCACACCATCCTCCCATGATTTGTTAAAAAGGGTAGTCAGTGGTTTCACTAGTTTTCCCCTTAATTCTAATTCTGGGGTGAATTCCGTCAGACCCCATTGCTTTGTCCACCTTCAGTTTTAGGAGTTCTTTCAGAACCCTTTCTTCTGTGAAAGGACTGGGATCGATCCCCCTATCAAGAGTGCTTCTGTTAATTGATTAGGCACCTCCTCCCTCCTCTTTTATGAATACTGAGCAGAAACATTACGTTCAGTATCCTGCTTTTCACTGTCCTCTTCCCACCCACCGTCCATTCTATTCAGCCTCACTATCCTCCCTTTGTCTTTCTATGGTCCTGATATACCTATAAAGGTTTATCCCCTTCTTAACCAGTTGGCTATCTTTTCCTCAGTTTGGGCCTTTGCTATTCTGACTTCCCTCCTTGCTTCCTTCTGCTTTAACTTGGTACAGCTCTCTGTCCTGCTCCTTCTGTGTTTCCTTATACTTCCTGATCTATCTTTTCTCTGACTTTCCCATACCTCTTTTGAGAACCATAATGGCTTTTCTTTCGTTTTGATTTGTTTGTTGCCTCACACAAGGCTTATTGTCTCTGTGATGGTGGTTTTGATGTTCCCCCATTGTTGCTTCACCCCTCCTTCTAGCCTGTTTACTAGTGCTTTTCTAAGGCACTCTCCCATCTTGCCAAAGTCAGCCCTCCTGAAGTCCAGAACCCTCACTTTTGTATGGCTTGACTCTGTAGCTGAGTTTGTGAACCCACACTGTTTGATGGTCAGTTGTTCCCAGATGGCAACCCACTTCTAGATCTGAGATTCTCTCACTGTCCCCATTTGAGAGTACGAGGTCTGAGATTGCTCCCTCACAAGTGGGTTCCGAAACTAGCTGTCTGAGGCATGCCACCTGTAGGGCATCGAGAATGGCCCTGCTCTTGGATGTGACTGCAGCAAATGTGCTCCAGTTAACATCTGGCGTATTCAGGTCTCCCATCAACAGTATCTCCCCTTTCTCTGCCATCCTAAGAATGCCTTCTATCATATCCTTGTCCATTCCCTCTCCATGACATGGGGGTCTGTATACAACCCCTGTGCGGATTGTGGTGCCATTTCCAGTCTCTAAGGTGACCCACAGTGCCTCCTCTCCTCCCTATTTACTCTTTTGTTCAGTTGCTTTTATCCCTTCCTTTACATAGAGAGCTACTCCTCCCTCTCTTCTCCCCTCCCTGTCTTTCCTGTAGGTTATATACCCTGGTATGTTAACATCCCAGTCATGGTTCTCAGTGTACCATGTTTCTGTGACTGCTATGATATCCAGGCATTCCTCTTCCATCAAGGCCACCAGTTCAGGGAGCTTGTTGCCCAGACTACGGGCATTAATACCCATTACCCTCCATTTCCTGATGGCCTTACTCCTTTTTGCCCCATCCCTGTCCTTATTGCCTTTGTCACTTTCTCCATTTACCCCTGCCCTTCTCCCTATTGACATCTCTATCTTGCTGTTTACCTCACTTACTACCCTGACTTTTTTTGGAGGGGCTAGGATTTTCCTGCTCCTTTCCAGTGCCTCCCCCCCTTGGCTAGTTTAAATGCTTGCCAATGAAGCATTTAAACCTATCACCTAGGATCCTGGTTCCCCTCCTGGACAGATGCAGCCCATCATGCCAGTATAGGCCTGCATCACTCCAGGTGGACCCCCAGTCCCAATGAAGCCAAATCCCTGGCTCTACACCAGTCTTTCCAGCCACTGATTGAATTCTGTGAGTGCGGGCACCTAGCATCACCCTCGCCATAGACAGGCAGCGCCTCCCGAGAAGGTTGCCGTCGTGCTGCTTGTCAAGGCCCCCAACTCCACAAACTCTTCCTGCACTGCTCTGATCCCTTCTTAGCCAGGTGTCATTTGTCCCTGTGGTGGACAGACATCCAGCTCCTCCCTGTGCAGCTGCTCCGGCAATCCTGAGGATTCGCTCCCTGTCCCTCCAAGCCATGGCAGGCACCTTACCTCCCTCTCCCCTTCCTCCCCCAATTCTACCTTCCTAACAATGGAGTTCCCCACCAGGAGTTGTTTTCTTCCACTGTGGAGTCCCATGCAACCCTCCTGTGGGTCTCCCTTGTGGAGGTTCCCAGCATCCTCCTTGGTCTCCACTGTGGGTGCCTCCATAGAGGAACCACACTTTCCCAGAATGGTATAGGAATTGTGGAGAGGTACAACTGGAGGGATGCGCCTCTGTTCCACCACCCTCACCCTCCCTGAGCCCACTGTGGTCCAACCACTCCTCTTTCTTGGCAACCTCTGAGGCAATGGCAGTGGCCCTGGTGGTCAATAGATGGAAGTGGAGGTCCCACAAATTCTGGCCAACTCAGCCTTTAGATGAGCAACCTCCTCCCTCAGCCCAGAGAGGTGCCTGCAGATGGGACAACACCGCATCCTCCAGAACGTCTCCCAGAAGACTGCTGCTCCACAGCCACTGCATTGCACCACTCCCATCATGTCTTATTTTTGGCCCCTTCACTGTTGTCTGGAATCCTTACTCTTTCCTCTGTTTTTTTTTTCCTTTTTCTTCTCTCCCTACTTACTTACTGCCTCTATGCCCTTTAAGCTCCTGATTTTCCTGTTCTGAGACAAGAAGATCCTATATTTCTGAGTAGACCCCTTACTTGCTCAGAGGCAGACCTCCAGTATCTAGGGGTGGCCGGAGAGCTACTCTTGCCCTTTTAGGATGGGGAGTCTTTGGTGGCTCTGTGATCACTCACTTCCTGCTCCCAAACAGGAAGTTCCTGTTGTCAGTCAAATCCTGTGCCTATAAAAGTAGAATTAGCTTTGGGTGGGAGGGGACAGCAATATAGACCCAGTAGAGAAGTCCAGTCACACTGCACTCCTTCCTCCTGGTGTTCTCTGGCAGAATCTATCTAGGGCAAGGTTTAAATCTAGCTTCCTTCTAGCTAAGCCACTCCCGCTACTTAATAGATCTTTCTACATGTAATTAAATTGCACAGATAACAATCCCCTTCAGCCACCTGAGACTGACACCTAGATAACTGCTCAGATAACCATTCACTTCAGCTCAAACACTCTTTTTTTTTGTGTGTTTTTTTTTTTTACCCTAAATTGAAGGTCCCAGTAGAAGAGTTCTACTTCTTTAGTCCCAGTAGAGAAGTCCAGTCACACAGCACTCCTTCCTCCTGGTGTTCTCTGGCAGAATCTATGTAGGGCAGTGTTTAAATTTAGCTTCCTTCTAGCTAAGCCACTCCCCCTACTTAACAGATCTTTCTACATGTAATTAAACTGCACAGATAACAATCCCCTTCAGCCACCTGAGATTGACACCTAGATAACTGCTCAGATAACCATTCACTTCAGCTAACTCAGACAAACACACTAACTTTTTTGTGTGTTTTTTTTTTACCCTAAATTGAAGGTCCCAGTAGAAGAGTTCTACTTCTTTAGTCCCAGTAGAGAAGTCCAGTCACACAGCACTCCTTCCTCCTGGTGTTCTCTGCGCAGACTCAGGGGACCCTTCTCCATCCCAGTCTCAAGTCCCTTCGTCTACATGCCTGGCTCCTGAAGACATAGCCATTGCTCGGTTTGGGGTGTCTGAGAGAGTGGCGGGTGCCCTCATGGCAGCTCAGAAGCCCTTCACTAGAGCCACATATGCCATGAAGTGGAAGAGGTTTGCCATCTGCGCTGCCGAACATCATCTGGACCCTTTCACTTGTCCAGTGGGCCAGATTCTGGACTACCTGATATCTCTGTCAGACTCAGATCTCCAGTACTCCTCCCTCAAGGTGCACCTTTCGGCTATCTCTGCCTTTCATGAGCCCATGGGCGGTCGCACCGTGGCTCAATTGGATGTGTCCTGTACCTTTCTCAGGAGTATCCTGCATCTGAAACCTCTAGTCCGTGCCCCTGTCCTGACTTGGGATTTAAATTTAGTTTTGGAGAAGTTGACTTTGTCTCCGTTTGAGCCAGGTGTGACTTGAGAGCTACGCTTTCTTTCTTGGAAAGCATTATTTTTGGTTGCCATTGCTTCTGCTCGAAGGATTTCTAAGCTTCAGGCATGGTGTGAGGAGCCTTATTTATTTTTTCACAAAGACAGGGTGTCTTTGCATATGAATCCTAAGTTCCTTCCCAAGGTGGTGTCTGATTTTACCCTGAACCAGTCTATGAGTGTGCCAATCCAGTTGAAGCACTGCTCCATGTGTTAGACATGCACAGAATTTTGAAGTGTTATCTACTCCGCATTAAGGACTGCAGAAAGTCAAAGCAACTTTTTGTTTCTTTCGCCCCAAGAAGAGAGGGTGTTCAGATGTCTAAACAGTGTTTGTCCAAATAGTTGGCGAATTGTATTGTGTTCTGCTACAACAAGCATGGCAAAGAGTTGCCAGGGGCGGTGAAAGCCCACTCCACAAGGGGCATGGCTACCTCGGTGGCCTGTTTCAGAGAGATCTCAGTAGCTGACATCTGTGCTGCTGCCACCTGGAGTACCGTCCATACTTTCACTAAACACTACAGTCTGGACATTGCCTCTAGAGCGCAAGCAGGCTTTGGCCGCGCTGTCTTGCAGGGTCTCTTGCCCTAGGCTTTTGTTGGCCTTCCACCCAGACTGTCTTGCTGCACCTGTAACTGCTTGGGACTCACTTGTTCGTTTGATGTGACCTGATGACTTGAGATATCACCACAGAAGACAGAATAGCTACGTAAGAACTTATTATAATGGAGGATCTTCGAGGGGATCTCAGTCATCAGGTCTGCCTTCCCTCCCATCATCCGCCTATTATGGGGCTCTCTTCTCAGAACTGGCAAACTGGTGTATCCAGCCTTTTATTTTGGCCTGGGTACCTCTCTCTCCTCAGTCCCCCATGGCATGGGTTTGCTCCCAAGTCTCCGGGGGAAAGAACTGGGGGGGGCACTCACTCCTTTATAGGGTTGGTAATGTTGGCAGGTAACACTGGCGTGGGTGGCCCCAGTGCTCCTGCTGAAGATCTTATGACTGAGATCCCCTCAAAGATCTACTGTTATGGTAAGTTCTTACGTAACTGTTCTTTTCTTGCCCAAGGCTGCCACATGAGTTGCACCTACAGCGACTCTGACTCCCTGTTATTACCCCTGATACACCCATCCTCCACCACCTCAATACCATCCCTGACAATGAGGGCTGCACCTCCCCCTCTGTCTTTTCTTTTATCAGTCCCTGAACAATGAGCACCCAGAAACCATCAGGTCCCAGTCGTTATGTGCTTTATACCATGTTTCTCTGATGGCCACAAGGTCTACTTCAGTGTCTACCATCAACACCTGTAGCTTGCTGATTTTATTACCCAGGCTGCTGTCATTAAGACATACTCCCTTCCACCTGACCCCACTTTGCTGTTCCTCTTTTGTTTCTCATGTTCTCTTAGCCTCTTATTTTTTCTGGTATTTGCACACTTTGTGTTCCCCTCTCTAATGTCCCATCATCTGGCCCAGATTGTACTTCATCCCTCTTTCTATCCACTGAGCAAATACTAGCTCCCAGATGTTGGGGAGTATTAGCTAGGATCCCCATCTTCTCACCTGTCACCATGACTCCCCTGGCCCCAGTTTCCCCTACAGTCAGTTTAAATGTGCGATGTAGACATCAAACTTCTGCCCCAGCATGCAGGCTGTACTTCTCATGTCAGGTGCAAAGTGGTACCCCTTCTCCTGACCCCATTCTTTAAGCCACCCATTAAACTCCTCCGTCTTATCCCTTATAATTCTGTCCTTCCCCTCCCTGCCCCACACATGGAGGACCTCAGAAAAGGCAAGGGAGTTCGGGTATGATGCCATTCTGTCCCCCAGTCTTCAAACGTTCCGCTTCACCATCTACACAGACTGGCTCACCAGGTCATTGGTACCTAGATGTACCAGAATACCAGCACCCACTGCTCTCTCTGCCACCCCTTATCCTGTCTATATCCTGGATGACTGATGCACCTGGAAGGCACCTGAACATCCCTCTCCCTACCAGTCTTCCTCCCACTACCTTCTCCACACCCCTAAGGAAGAGGGGGAGCAACCTAAAACAAACAGTAGAAACACTCTGGATACAGAAGTTGATACCAGCCCATTTACAGAAGAAAGGATTCTGAAAGAACTCTTAAAACTGAAGGTGGACAAAGCAATGGGGCCCGATGGGATTCATCCCAGAATTCTAAAAGAACTAAGGGTAGAACTAGTGACACCACTGACTACCCTCTTTAACAAATCATGGGAGGATGGGGTGGTACCGAGGACTGGAGGAGGGCAGATGTGATTCCCTTCACAAAAGTGGGAGGAAGGCAGAAGCAGGAAACTACAGACCTGTTAGTTTAACCTCAGTGGTAGGAAAATGATGGAATCACTTCTGAAGGAAAAACTGTCGATTACCTAGAGGCCAGAGGGCACAGGACCCAAGGCAGCATGGATTCACAGCGGGAAGGTCATGCCAGACGAATCTGATAGATTTCTTTGACTGGGTGACCAAAGTAGTAGATCAGGGAGGGGCTGTGGATATAGCCTACCTAGACTTTAGCAAGGCATTTGACACAGTCCACACAAAGATTAATATACAAGTTAGCCAGCCTGGGAGTGGGTCCCAAGATGACAGCCTGGATAAAGAATTGGCTGGAGAATGGGACTGAGTAATAGTAAATGGAGTCCTCTCGAAGAAGGGGGTTACTAGTAGAGGGTACCGCAAGGTTCAGTGGGACCAGTCTTCTTCAATGTCTTATAAGCGACATTGCAGAGGGACTGGAAGGAAAATATATCTTTTGCAGATGACACAAAGATCTGCAACAGAGTTGATGCACAAGGTGGGGTGGAAAGGATGAGAAGGGACTTGAAGGTTAGAGGAATGGTCAAATGTACGGCAGCTTAGATTCAATGCTAAGAAGTGCAAGGTAATGCACCTGGGAAACAAAAACCCAGGGAAGAGTACACAATGGGGGTGAGATACTAACAACAACAAAAATGGAAAGGGACCTGGGGTATAGAAACATAGAAACATAGAAGTTGACGGCAGATAAGGACCACAAAGGCCCATCCAGTCTGCCCATTTCTTTTCTACCTTATAAATGTGCCATCGGCCTTTGCTCTGTCAGTGACCTATCTATTCATAGTCATTTGTATTGCTCCCTTATGCCTATCCATGCCTGTTTGAAGCCCTGCACTGTATTCATAGCCACCACTTCTTGTGGTAAACTATTCATGCATCTACCACCCTTTCTGTGAAAAAGAATTTCCTCACATTTCCCCTTAATCGGCCTCCCTCTAATCTCATGCTGTGTCCTCTTGTCCTGCTATTTTTCTTATATTTAAACATGTTAGACTCTTTCACCTTGTTTATGCCCTTAAGGTGTTTAAATGTTTGATCATATCACCTCTCTCCTCCTTTTGCTCAAGGGTATACATATTGAGCTCCGTTAATCTGTCCTCATATGTCTTCTGATGCAGTCCCTGCACCATTTTGGTTGCCCTTCTCTGGACTGCCTCAATTTGGTTAATTTGGTAGTCATATCAGATGACCTAAAGGTGGGCAAGCAATGCGAGAGGGCAGCAAGGAGGGCTGGGGGGATACTGGGATGCATAGGGAGAAGCATCACCAGTAGAAAACAGGAAGTTATTATCCCTCTGTACAGACAGCTGGTCAGACCCCATCTGGAGTAGTGCGTGCAGTTCTGGAGACCCGATCTCCGCAAAGACACAGACAGGATGGAAGCTGTCTAGAGGAGGGCAACTAAAATGGTGCAGGGTCTGCACCAGAAGACATATGAAGAGAGACTTAAGGAGCTTAATATGTATAGCCTCGAGGAAAGGAGGGAGAGGGGGGACATGATAGAAACTTTCAAGTACCTCAAGGGAATCAACAAAGTCCAAGAGGGTAGCATCTTTCAAAAAAGAGGTGTGCAAGAACAAGGGGGCACAATTTGAAGATAGAGGGGGTCGGCTCAGAGGTAATTTAAGGAAGTATTTTTTCACAGAGAGGGTTGTGGATGCATGGAATGGCCTTCCGGAGGAGGTTGTGGAGTCAAAAACAGTGGTGGAATTCAAGCATGCATGAGACAGTCATAAGGCAATTCTAGGGGGTGGGGGCAGAAAGAAGTAAGCTGCTGGTTAACTAGGATCTGCAGCTTATCCATTAGGTAGGGAAATGGGCAGACTGGGTGGGCCAAGCGGTCCTTATCTGCTGTCAAATTCTATGTTTCTATGTAATCAGCGAGTTCCCCAACCACAAGGAATCTCCAGCTAGACTTGCTTCTGCTCGTCCCGTTGTGTGTTGTCGTGATCACCTGCCCCACACAACTGACTCAGTGTCCCCCCCTAACAGAGACAGGTACCTGAGCCTTCTCTAGGGGTGCAAAACAATTTGTCATCTGGATGGTGTTAGGCTGACCCGGCTAACCCTGCCTCCCTTGCCCACCCTCCTCCCCACCTCTGTCAACTCCCCTGGGCCAGTGGGCCTCTGGGGAAGTGGAGGGGATATCTCCAGTTGAGCTAATAACGTAAGAGAGATATTTCTATCCTTGCTGTCAGCAGCTGAGCATGGAGCTCCGCCATGGCCCTGCAGATGGCGCACTGCCCCCTCTTCCAGAGCATATCCCTAGAAAAGCACACTCCACAGCCACCACAATGGTCACCCCTTTCTACCTCATACTGATACCTTAGACAGTGACTTTAGTATTGAAACAGATGTCTAACTGAACTTGTAGTGCTCACCCAGATAGGATGTAGCAACAGATTCAACTTTAGCACAGACTTCTAAATTAAGCTGTAAGTGTCATTAATAGCAGTAAGTAATACTACAAAACAGACTACTGTGGCAGTAAGCATTAACTTTAGCAGACTACTAAATTAAGCTGGAAGTATCAGAAGTAGCAGTAATGCCACTGCAAAACAGACAACTAATTTAACCCTTGCAGGGCCACGGACTGATATATCAGTCCAGAATTCCTATATGTTCTAATTCTGCTGGCAGCCTAAGGGTTAACTATTAGTGTTTATCCAGCTAAGGAGAAGCCATTAAGCATCAACTTTAGCACAGATTTTTATACTAAAGTGGCAGTAGTAGTAGCAATAAGCAGCACTTCAGCACAAGCAAGCTGCTTTACTGATTTGTATTGCTCACACAGATAGGGTGTTGCTAGGACCTTGCTTAAAAATATGAATGAACAAACAAGGTAATTATCTTTTTATACACAGTTTTACCAGTGTTGATACGTTCATGGTTCCTGACTGCTGGCCTTTTCTCCTGGCTGACTCCCTAGCAGACTCCTAGTAATATCCTTTGTGCTCAGTCCTTGGTGCAGAGGACCACTAGCAGAAAGAGACTTAAAGTGGAATACGTACTTGCATACATACATGCATGCATACGAAGTCTGTTGAGTTCTGAATACCCTGTCACCCTTTTTTCCCCCAAAGTACTTGATGAAGTCTCCATTTTAAAGTTGTTGCAGTAGTATCAGCTAATACCTTCTGCTCTTGATTTCTGTTCCAGAAATCAACCACTTATTTGTGAGGTAGTTTTTTCTTACGCTTCCCTTGAATCTTTCAACTTTCAGTAGCACAGCATGTCCCCTTGTCCTTCTCATCCTTGTGCATCATTCAGATCTGCACTTGGCCTGCTTTTTGTAAGCAATAAGACATGACGAGGTGTTCATGGAACAGATTTTACCGCACAACCAGGGGCGTAGTGAGGCACAAGGCCACAAGCTGATTGCCTTCAGCCCCTGGAAGGGCAGTAAAATCTGTTCCATGCACACCCCCCGGAGTCTTATTGCGCTTATAAAATGAGCTCCTTTTAACTTTTTACAGTTGGGAAAAGCATGTCTATATGTAGAAACAATAGATTTACTTGTGTGCATTTATGATAAAGTAGTCCTAACGCCCACTGCAAATGTCATTGTATTACTACTGGACAAAATCTGTCCTTTGTTGGCATAAGAGTCAACATATGGAATGTTTACCATGGAATAGATGGATTAAAAATTCTGCTCAGTTCCACTGGCAGAATGTTCCTCTCCTAACGTACCGTAGACACACACGCCTCCTCTACAGCCAGAAACTCACCGTCAGTGCAAGCAGAAGAGAGTTCCCTGAGGAGCAGGTAAAGATAGAAGGGGAATGAAAACTATAATGTTTCTCATTTGTTTATGTGTAAGGAAAGTGTGATGATCAGGGAAAACAACATTTAGTTAATTTGTTTTGTTTTTTATTTAAGGTAGTTTTATTTTTAGGGCCTGATATGGGACCGTATGGGATACACCTCAGGTAACTGAAAGAGTTCAAAGAGATGCTAGCTGCTCTGCTGACAGCCTTGTTCAGCAGCTTACTGGAAACAGGTGTAGTTCTGGATGTGGCCCCTCTACGTAAGAGCAACAGCAGGGAGGAGACTAGCAACTATAGGCTGGTCAGTTTAACTTCAGTGGTGGGGAAATTAGTGGAAACTCTCCAGAAAAAAAGACTGGCCCTGGCCGGCCTGGTGGCGCTGAGGGTTGAGGCACTGGACGCCACATCTCGTGCCACGCCGGTAACCCGGGTTCGGGAACGAGCCTGGGCCCCCGGGTGTCAGCCGGGGAGAGGGAGGATCGAGCATCCGGAGGACAGCTCTCCTCCCTCGGTGGGTTCCAGGGATCATGCCCGGCACAGTGGAGACTGGAGGTACTGCGACACTCAGGGCTTGTGTAGAGGGTTGCGGAGCCATGACAGGACGTTCCCTGGCATCACTGCACATCGGGGCTCCTCCGTGGGGGTGGGGGTGAGGGCGGAACACAAAAAGCAGAAAAATCCCCACTCCTGGGGATAGGCGAAGGCTCCTCAGCCTCGGACGTCCACACTCCAGACACCAGACCCACTCCTCCTCTCCACGGCCGTCTCGTGTGCCCGGCACTCTATACTTAGATAGAGCACCCTGGGTGGGTAGGGCAGCCCTTCCTCCGGGGGGTGCAGATCTGGGGGTTGTGTCGGGCACACAAGGGAGAGGAGAGCTAGCAGTCACGGTTGGAGGTAGAGACCCGGAGACCTGAGAAAGCTGGAGAGAGTTCCCCAGGGCCCAGTGGAGCAGAAAAAAAAAAAGACTGGTCCAGTGGGCTGCAGGGCCACAGGCAGCATGAATTCTTGGGGGAAGGCCATGTTGAACTAATACAATAGTTTTCTCCGACTGAATGACCAGGAAAATCAGTCGGGGGGTGGGCAATGGACGTGGCCTATCTTGACTTCAGCAAAACGTTCAACTGTGCTGCACAGGAGCTGATTAGGATGTTGACCAGCTTAGGAGTGGGGTCATAACTGGGTTAGAAAGTGACAAGAATACAAAAACTGGAGCATCGTACTTACAAGCTCTATGGTGATCCATCCAAGGTAAACCGTGGCTAGGTCAAGAACACCAAAGGTGTGCCACTCAAAAAGAGAGGGAGAGTGGGTGGATGGGTGGACTACTCAGTACACCAGAGACCATTATTTTAGCTCCAAACACATTTCAGTTTATTGAACAATTCAGTCTTGTAAAAAAGAGATAAAATCTTAATGAAAAGTGCAACCCTTGCCAATGCCTTGTGAGCAGTCTGAAAAAAAGCAAGGGTGAGAGGGGTGGAACTAGTGGTGGAGCGAGGACATGTTCTGCAGGAGCTCCGTGTTTCAGTACATTTAAAATGTCAAAATCTGACTATCTGTAGTTTGTAACAGGGAAAATTCATGTCTTCTAGTGCAGGAGAAAATTTCAGGACAGGCTTACAAATATTAAATGTGATGGGTCACTCAAGAGGAGCGAGGAAGCATGAGCAAGCAGGAACGGGGCCCTCCAAAGAGTTGGGAGGGCTGCAGCCAGCAGAAAACGTGGGAGACCAGGCAACTTTTCAAAACCCTACAAAGAGCAATAACTCTACTTACCAAGACAGTCCAGAGACTTGATAAAAAACTAGACCAACACACTGAAAGACTGGTTCTGGTGTAGCAAACAAATAGGACATTATGACTGGTACAGTGGAAAAGGCGAATAGAATGGTGGGTTGAGCACTGGCCACTGCCGCTACAATGGTAAAAGACCAGGCATCAGTCTAGATTTGTCTGGAGCAGCTAGGAAATGCCTTGAGGGCATCCAGTATCAGGCTGCTTGGCATTCCCAAGGACACGGAAGAAGTAGACTTGCGAACATTCCTTAAAAGATGGCTCCAGGAGGTGATAGGGATGGAATTTGCAGTTCCAATCCAGAAAGCATATTGAATCACTTTTTGCTATGCGGCTGGGGCAGGAGAAGGGCCGCATACAATCTCTTCCACAACCTTATCTCACATCAGGGATCAGATACTTCGGGATGCCAAAGATAATGGTCCAGTAATGCTGGGTGAGTCCAGAGTGTCTTTTTTCCCCCCCAGACTACTCATAGGCCACTAGACTATGCAGAAAAGCTTTTGGAGGGGTGGCCACCAAACTTAAAAAAGCTGGAACAGTTTATCGCATTGCCTTTCCTGTCAGACTGCAGTTCTCTTTTCAAGATGAACATTACAGTTTTACTGACTCTGCAGACCACAGGTGACTTTGCAGCCAAACTTCTGGATCAGAATTCAACTTCAGCTGCCAACGAGACTGGAGCAGGATCGCCTAATGACTCCTAACACATTTGAACACAGACTATTTTTTATTAACTGTGGTACTTCCTGTTGCCGCCAGGAACCCCCAAAATGAAACCCTGAACTTCTGAACTGGTATTAAATGGACAGAGATACGAACATACGAAATTGCCAGCAGATACAGGCCATTTGGTATATCTAGTCTGCTCAAATGTGCAGCATTTCAGTTCATTAGACTGCAGCTGCCCCCCCCCCCAATATGCCCTCCCCTCCCTCCCCTCCCGGTTTGTACTTCTTGTGTTTTCCGGTCTCTTTTTCTTGTGTAGCAGTATGAGATTTTTGTCAATGAGGTAAAATGATAGGGAGAGGACTCAGTGATTAACAGGAATTTATTGGATAATCCAGAGGTCCTATGGCCTCAGTAAGCAGTGTTTCAGCTTGCTCTGTGGCTTTCATACGTTAGGGATGGTTTCTTTTTTGTTTGTTTTTATACACCCTAACAAGTGCTTGTAAAATGGTGCTCACCACATGGTACGTTCACACCATTGGCACAGGCTGGATCTAGAGCTTGCTTTCATCTGCACAGGTTCGGGGTGCTTAGCTAACCAATGTAGCACAAATCATGTTTAAGCAGGGTATATTCCTTTTTCTGTAGCCATGGTACATGCGGCTGGGAGGCTCTGTTAGTAAGAACCAGTCCTAGGCTACATCTGATATTGGCTAGTAAAGGTTGCTCAGCATAGTCTGAAGGAATGTGAGTGCCCTAACTAACAAGACTGTGAGTATCCTGACCTATTTGTACTGTTCAAAGGAAAGTTTCATTCTCAAGTTGGAAACCATTAAAAAATCGTTTTTCAAGGTTAACTTGGCATTGTGATATGCTGGGGACACAATCACATGTAGAATTCACAGCTTATTATGTATGTTTTTTCATAATCTATTAGGTAAATTGGAGCCCTAAAAGGCTGCTTATACGGCAACATTTTTTGTCTCCTTTAAAGTGTTTTTAATGTGAATCCTAGTCTCTTATGGTGCTGACTGCAGTGTGGTTCTAAATGTGTATTAACTGTTATTTTCACTTACCAAATTATGGTCCGTCCGTCCCCGGGGGGGCTTGGTTACAAACAGACTTCAAACACTCTAATGTCACTGTATTGACTTTTATTGAGTTATATTGATTACTAATTGTATTGCTGTATCTGGCATGCACATATGCTTATATGTGCCTATGTTATATTCTTTAAAATAAAATAAACAGAAATTAAAAAAAAAAATTTAAATTTAAAAGCAAAAGTGAGAAAGGTAGCATGTCAGGGAACAGAGTGCAGGCTGGTGTCAAAGGCTTCTCAGTGTAGATCTCAAAAAGCACAAAACAATTGGTCTGAGGAAGCCTTTGGCAAAATGTTAGCATGTGCATGTGACATGATCGGGAGCCAAGAGCTAGCGCCGCAGCAGTTTGTTTTGAAAGACTGTTGTGAGTTTCAGTCTAAAGGAAATGGAAGAACTGCATCTGACAAGCTGTAACAGTAATGCTGCCCCAGAGTAGTAACCACATTTGGTGCAGTCAGAATCCATTTGGAGGATCTACACTGAAAGGTCATTTGACACCAGGATGAGCTCTGTTCCCCGACACACTGCCGCTCTCACCTTTGGTTTTTAACAGATCGTGCTCACATGGTCTTGAGAATGAGAAGGGTTGCATTTTTCATTAAGATTTGATCTCTTTTGTATGAGACTGAATTATTCAACAGAGAGACGATGACACCAACATCTGCAAATAGGGTGGACACTCAAAAGGGGGAGGAGAAAATGCATAGGAATTTAGGGAAACTTGAGAAGTGGTCAAAGACATGGCAGTTGGGATTCAGTACCAAAAAGTGCAAAATCATGTAGCTAGGGCATAGGAACCCCAATGCAGAGTAAAGGATTGGAGGGGGCTATCGACAGTCACTAGACAGGAAAGGGACATTGGGGTTATTTTCAGAGGGCCACAAGGTGGCAGCACAGTGTGGCAAGGCCATGGGCAGGGCTAGTGGGATGCTGGGATGCATTAGGAGGGGTAGCTCCTGCAGGAGGAGGCAGGTGATGCTGCCGCTGTATTGCTCCCTGGTATGCCCCCAGCCTGGGGTACTCTGTTCAGTTTTGAACACCACACCTCAGAAAGGACATAGGGTGAAGGCTATCGAGAGGAGGGCAACTAAGATGGTGCAGGGTTTGCAAAGAAAGGTCTATGAGGAGAAACTGGGGGATCTCAAAATGCACACCCGGGAAGAGAGCAGAGTGAGGGGTGATGATCAAGACCTACAGGTAATTCAGAGGGGTGAACAGGGTGCAGGTGGAGATCGTCTTTCAAATGAGGACCTGCCCCAGAACCAAAGGTCATGCGATGAAGCTGGGGGCTCAAGACAGATGTGGGGAAATATTTCTTCCCTGAAAGGGTGACACAGGCCTGGTAAAAACTGTCAGCTGAAGTGGGGGAGGGTAGAACGGAGGGGGCCTCAAGCATGCATGGGATAAACATAGGGGTATATTAGAACAGAGGCAGGGAGGATTTTGCACTATGGGCACCTTGTCTCTAAGTCTGTTGCAGCACTTGAGGTGGTTCAAATGATGACTTTGCCAAGGACACTGTACTTGTTTCAAAATGTCCCACTGCATTTTCTACAAGGAGTTTGGCAACAATGGAACTGGGAAATCTCAAGTTTCATATGGGCAGGACAGGGGCCTAGGGTGAAGCTACAGACCTTTTTCTTATTTTGAGGACGGAGGGATTAGTACTCCCAAATCCTAAGTTCTACTCATGGGCAGCCCAATTTAGGTATATCTTAATCAGGCATGTGGTGGGTACTCCCCCACAGTAATGTCTCATTGAGAGAAGCTTATTGCATACAAGAGATTTTATCATCACTTATTTAATGGAGATACAACAGATGTGCAGCACAGGGGTCTTAATTTCTGGTTACAGCAACTCAAGTCATGGGGCATGATCCATAGAGTTCTCCAGTTGACACCATTTCTCTATCTTCTTTGCCCCATAGCCCTTTTGGAAAACTTCCCCGTGACAGACACAGGAGAAGGGAGACAGAGAGATTTACCTAGAAAAGTAAAGGGAGACAGGGCAGGCAGTTAGGCGCACAAAGGCACAAATGGAGGAAAACATTGCGAATGCAATAAAAAAGGGGATAAAACTTTTTTAGGTACATACGGTAAGTGAAGAAAGGAAGGTAAGGGGAGGAATAGTTAGGCGAAAGTGAAGGAGGGGTTTGTGTGGAGGACGACCACCAAAAGGCAGACATATTGAACAATTACTTTTGTTCAGTATTCACAGAGGAGGTGGCAGCAGGTAACAGGTCAGCAATAAAGGACAAAGGCATAAAGGGGCAGGATGGACACAAGTCCTTTTTCTAAGGGTCCTTGGGGAACTAACAGCAATAAAAGTTTATAAGGCAATGGGACCAGATAGAGTGCACCCCAGGATAGTGAAGGAACTAAAGGGGGTGTTGGCTGCACCACTGACAGCCATGTTTATCCTGTCTTTGGAAACAGGGGAGGTACCAGAGGACTGGAGGAGGGCTGATGTGGTCCCGCTATACAAAACTGGAAACAAGGAGGAGGCGGGTAACTACAGGCCAGTCAGCCTGACCTCGGTGGTATGCTAGATAATGGAAACACTATTGAAGGAAAGGATAGTGGAATACCTGGAAACCAGTGGTGTGCAAGACTCAAGACAGCATGATTTAATTGGGGGGGGGGTTCATGCCAGACAAACCTTGTAGAGTTCAGGTTAACCAGGGAAGTGGATCAAGGGGAGCAGTGGATGTGGCATACCTAGATTTTAATGAAGCCTTTGACACCGTTCCACACAGAAGGCCGATAAACAAGCTGGGGAACCTAGGAGTAGGTTCTAAAGTAGTGAGATGGGTGGAGAGTTGGCTAGAAAATCAGACCCAGAGGGCAGTGGCAAATGGCACACACTCAGGAGTAGGCAGAGTGACCAGTGGGGTGCCCCAGGGATCAGAGCTAGGCCCAGTCCACTTCGGTGTCTTTATCAGTGACATTGCAGAGGTTGGAACAGAGAGTATGCCTGTTCGCAGATGACACAAAGCTCTGCAACAAAGTGGACACTCCGGGGGGGGGTGGGGGCATAGAATAAGAGACCTAAAAAGGCTGTTGGACTGGTCGAGCGATAGGCAGCTGGTTTTCACTGCTGAAAAGTGTAAAATAATTCACATGGCGCACAGAACTAACCTAGTTACTGGTACCTCTCCCTTACTGGATCTTGTGCTTACCAACAAACCCCACAAGATCTCCAACCTTGCTGTGCTCCCTAATGTGCTCAGTCCCCTATCACTTTTTCCTGGTCGTGCACGAGGCCTAAGCAGCCTCCCAATCTAGCCACTCATCTCTTACGCCCTGATAAACTTGCCCAACTAAAAGAGTACCTTGCTGGTCATGACTGGTCCACCATTGATTGTGCCCCTGACATTGACTCTGCTCTTCTCTATTTTATCCAAGTTTTCAGCAAGGCCTGCGACACCTTTGCTCCCATTTCCAAAGTGGTCTCCAAGGATCATGCTTCTCCCTGGATCACTCCATTTCTGCTCGGTCTCATGCGCCACAGAGATAACCTCTGGCACAGGGCTGTTGAATCCAGTAGGACTGCAGACAGGCAAGCCTACCATACCGCTAGAAATAAATGTAACTAGGCTATCTGAAAAGCCAAGGCTGAACACTACAGGTCCACACTTGCCTCCTCCTGGGGCTCATCCCATAACTTCTGGAACAATATCAAGGAACTTAATGGCAAGGCTGTGGCCCCCCTCCTGCCCATCTCCTTGTTAACAGTGCCTTGTCTACTGATCCTGTGGCTATTGCTGACTGCCTAAATAGTTCCTTCTCTGACCTCTCGGCTGTCCTCCCTCAAAACTTTTTTGACCCAGTCCCACCTCCCTCCTCCAATCCAGTTGCTCGTCCCCTGTTCTACTTCAAGGCCCTCTCCCCACATGAAGCAAGGCCCTACCCGCTCAGATCACTTAAGGGCATGGGGCATAGCAGTGACTCCCTCGACACCATGCTGCTTAAAAGGATCCTAGATGCTGTCCTCAGCCCCCTTACCAAACTGCTGAACCGCTCCTTCTCCCTTAGTCAATTCCCCCTTGCCCGGATAACAGCAGTGATCACCTCTCTTCATAAGTCTGGTGACCAGACCTCCCCCAGCAACTGTTGTCCGATCTCTGTCCTCCACCCTCTCTCCAAGGCTCTGGAAAAAATCGTGGCTGATCAGATCTCTGACTACCTCTCTACCTATAACCTCCTCTGCCGTGAATAACACGGTTTTCATCATGCGCACAGCACCACTACTGCCCTTACTGAATGCTCCAATTTCCTTCACTCTGCCCTTAACAAAGGTCATGTTGCCAGTTCTGTCTTCATTGACCTGTCGAAAGCTTTCAACACTGTCCACCATTCCCTTCTCCCCTCTTCTCTCCAACTCCTTGGCCTCTCGCAAGGTGTGTTGGACTGGTTATCCAGCTATCTTTCCTCCTGAACCCAGTGTGTCAAAATCGGGTCTACCATCTCCTGCTCCCAACAGGTCCATTCCGGTGTTCCCTAGGGCTCCATCCTGGGGCCCCTGCTTTTTAGCCTTTATCTGAATTCTCTCCCCTTCACTTGTAATGGTAACCTTCTACTTTATGCTGACGACACTGTCCTGTTCGACTCGCACTCAGTCCATCTGCTCCTACAAAACTCCCTTCAGGACTCCTTCACCCAGGCTGAGCGCTGATTCTCTGACCACAGTCTTGTTATGAATCTAAAGAAAACCAAAATCATGCTTTTTGCGCATAACCAGAATAAATGAAAAGATTATCCACTCCGGGTTTTATCTAGTACCCACTTCCCCCTTGAACAAACCTCCTCCTCCTTCAAATATCTCGGCATTCTCTTTGATCCCTTCCTATCTTTTTATGACCACATCTGCTGCCTTTGGTCCACTGTCAGTTCTATGATTGGCCCACTTTATCACCGTCACGATTGTCTCCCCACTGACGTGCTAAGGCTGGCCATCTCTTCCTCGGTACTGTCCGTAGTTGGACTATGATCTGCTTATCTATGGTGCCGCTGACAACACTGCTCTGCACAAAGTTAAGCTATCCCTCAATAAGGCCTGCCTGCTGCTTACAGGCTCCCCTGCCATACCTGTACTTGCACTCTATATTCCCTCTCTAACGTCCTTAATCTGGAAGAAAGGCTGATCTATCAGTCCTACCTCATGGCCAAAAAAGTCCCTTTTGATTTGTCTCCCCCTGGCCTGTCTTCAATCATCAGTCTATCTACCCCTTTCCTCGCTACCCACAGTGCTGTCCCCCCCCGCAAGTCCCAAGAGTTAGGACCTCCCTAGTGCAGAGGTCTTTCTGTTACCATGCCCCATCCTGGTTCAGTTCCCTGCCGGTCATCACTGCCTCCCTTCCAAGACTGGGACCTTTTAAAACTGCTCTCAAGAGCCACCTCCTCTCCTCCCGCCGCTGTGACTGCCCTGGCTGTACTCCTCTCAGCCTGCCTAACTTTGACTCTGCTCTTCACTTGGCTCATTACTGTACTATTTATAACCCACATTTTTTGGATTATGTATGTTTATTATTACTGAATACCTTGACGTGGGGCCTTTGTAACCAGCCCTTAATTTTGACTGTTTGCTTTTATCTCATGTATTTTGTTTTTTGTTGCTTTTTCTTAATGTAGTTGTCTTCCTGACGTGGAACCTTTGTAAATGAGTCCCTGATTTAAAGGGTTGTGATTCTGATTGTTTCTTAAAATAAAATAAATAACATAAAATAAGAAACCCGGGGACAATTTACCACCTGGAATGGGTGGCAATAGAAAGCTCAAAACGGGAAAGGGACCTGGGGGTAGTAATCTCTGCTGACCTGAAGATGTCAAAACAATGTGACAAGGCAGCGGGAAGGCTAGCAGGATGCTGGGCTGCATAGCCAGGGGAATCACCGGCAGAAGGAAGGAGGCTGAGTTACTACTTCATAAAAATACACCTGGCCGCTCTTTCTACCTACCATACCCCTGTCTAGGGCAGAACAGTGGCTCAATTGGAGGTTACCCGTGCCTTCCTCAGAGGCATCCTTCACATAAAGCCCCCTGTTAGGGACCCTGTTTCCCCTTTGGACCTTCCGTTTATCCTGGAGAAGCTCACCCTCCCGCCTTTCAAACCCACCGCGGATTGCAAGCTACATTTTCTTTCTTGGAAAACGTTATTTTTAGTTGCTGTTACTTCTGCTCGAAGGATTTCTGAGCTGCAGGCCCTGATGTGCAAGGAGCCTTATTTGATTTTTCACAAAGACAGTGTAGCTTTGCGTACCAATCCTAAGTTTCTCCCCAAAGTTGTGTCGGAAATGACACTGAACCAGGATGTTCAGCTACCAGTCTACTACCCTGAACACTCCAGTTGGGGGGAGGCGCTTCTCCACACTTTGGACGTTCATCGCACGTTGCGATTTTACTTGGCTAGAACCAAGGGGACCAGATTGTCGGATCAGTTGTTTGTTTCCTTCGTCCCACGTTCTTTGGGTAGTCCAGTTTCCAAACAGACCCTCTCTAGGTGGCTGGTACACTGCATCACATTCTGCTACCAAAAGCACAACAAACCCATGTCGGGCCCGATCAGGGGTCATTCTGCCAGGGCAGTGGCAGCTTCCTTCACAGCCCTTAAGAGGGTCTCAACTTCGGACATATGTGTGGCAGCCACATGGCACTCAGTCCACACTTTCATCAAGCATTACATCCTTGACATCGCCTCCAGACGCAGAGCAAGCTTTGACCTGGCAGTTCTGCAGGATCTGATCTCCTCAGGACTTACCTCTCTTCTTTTCTATGTTCCTGTCCTACCTTCCCTTGCAGTTGTCTTCAGTTTATATTGCTTAGGACTCAGTCCTATATGTGTTACCTGCTGCAAGAGCTTCCTCTTGAAGTAAGATAGTACAGTTACGTAAGAACTTACTGTAACAGTAGATCTTCGAGAGAAGCTCTTACAACAGGTATACTTCCCTCCCTCCTTCCCCCAGAGGATCTCACTCTGCATCAACTGAGCATATTTTTAGCTTGCTGCTGGACTAGTTTCTGCCCTTTTTTTGGTGTTTGTTCCCGTTCATATTGCTGGTATTCCTTCTGCTGGTGATTCCAGCGGTACAAGAACTGGAGCACGCTGGGACTGCCGCCCCTTATATATCACGTGGGACGTTGGGGGCCGGGCCAGCATCGGGGTGGGAGATTCCCGCTGGCCACTGCTGGAAAATGTTTGCCATGTGGTCCTGTTGCTGGCCGGCGCCAGTCCTATATGTGTTACCTGCTGCTAAGAGCTTCTCTCGAAGATCTACTGTTACGGCAAGTTCTTATGTAACTGTACTTTTCTTTTCCTCTTGCTTTTACACACTTGTTTGATGCAGAGGTTTGTTGCTTTGACTATGCTGCCTTTTAACTTTGCCCACTGTTCCTCCCCCCCCCCGCCAGATAATCCCTAAGGCATTCACCCATCGTTATAAAATCTGCCCTCCTGAAGTCCAGGAGCCCACATTCCGTAGCCATCCTTGTATTGAACCACACCATATGGTGATCACTTGTCCCCAGGTGGCCTTCCACCTTGACGTCCGCATTACTCTCCCATTTAGTGAGACCAGGTTCAGTATTGCCACCTCACAAGTGGGTTCACTGACTATTTGCTTGAGGAACGCCCCCTGCAGAGAGTCCTGGATGTCCCTGCTTCTAGCTGAAGCAGCTGCTGGGAGGCTACAATCTACATTCAGCAGATTGAAGTCCCCCACCAGCAGCACCTCACCCTTTTTCTGCCATCTTGCCAGTGGCTTCCACCATTACCTTATCTAATTCCTCCCGCTGTTCTGGAGGTCTCTAGATCATGCAACTGTGAATAGTGGCTCCACTTTCCATTTCTAGGGACACCCACAGTACCTCTGTCTCTCCCTGTATCTTTGTTGCTTTTATGCTTTCCCTTACATAAAGCACCACACCCCCTCCTTTCCTTCCCATCTGGTCCTCCCTGAACAGAGTATAGCTTGGTATGGCCATGTCCCAGTCATGGTTTTCAGCGCACCATGACTCGATAATGGCCACAATACCCAGATTTGCCTCTGCCATGATGACCTCTAGATTTGGAATTTTATTTCCTAGACTTCTAGTATCCATACACATGGCCTTCCAGATTTTATGTCCACTCTGCTTGTTTCCCCCCCTTTTTTCATTTTTGGCCTTCCCCTCTCTTTTTAATGCTCCCATTCCCTAACCCCTCTACTGCTACCACCCTGCTTCCTTTATTAATTTGTACCCTGGCAGATTCCACGCCCATCAGGTTCTCCTTACTCTCTACTTCAGTTTGGGGGGGCTCCCTGATTTCTTTCACCCCCCCCAGCTTATTTAAATGTTCATTGAAGTAACATTTAAACTGTCCACTGAGGACTACAGTTCCCCTTCCGGATAGATGTAGGCCATCACCCCCCTATAAGCCTTTATCCTCCCAGGTGGGTCTCCACTCCCCAGTGTAGCCAAACCCCTCTTCTTTGCACCATTCTTTCAGCCATGAGTTGAAGCTCCAGGTGCGGAGATCCCTTTCCTCACCCGTCATAGACAGGCAGCACCTCAGTAAAAGCCACTGAGCGAGTTACCCAAGACCCCTTCCCATCTCCCTAAATTCCCCTGCACTATCCCAGCCCTGTCCCTAGCCAGATTATTAGTTCCCAGGTGGACAATGACATCCAGCTCTCCATCCTCTCCTGTTGCCCTAGCAATCCTCAGGCTCCGTTTCCCATCCCTCTGGGCCGTCATACCTGGTAGGCACCTAACCTGCCTCTCCCCACCTTTCCTATTTCCAAATCTGTCCCCCTCACAATTGAGTCCCTCACCAGAAGTTGCATCCTCCTCCTCTGGGGTCCTCTACCACTCTGCTTCGCATCTCCACTATGGAGGGCCCCCACCTCATCCCTGGTCACTAGTGTGGGTGCCTACTTATTTCTGTCCTGCACCGCCAGAGCTGTGTAGCAATTAGATAGTGGTACCAGTTGAGGAATGTGCCTCTGTTCCACTACCCCTACCCTTCCAGAGCCCACCACAGTCTAGCCGTTCCTCCTCCCTGGCATCCTCTGAAGTAACAGTGGCAGACTTGATGGACCCTGGGTGGGGGAGGACGTCCCCTGAATCCTAGCCAGCTTGGCCTGGAGCCTAGCAACCTCCTCCCTCAACCCAGAGAGATGGGTGCAGATGGGGCAGCAATGCAGTCTCCAGTAGGTCTCTCTGAAAATGGCTGCCCCATAGCCACTGTGCTGCACCACTCCCAACATTCCCAACTTCTGTCCTTCCAGTGCTACCTGAAAATACTTTTGCACCCTTACCCATGACAGAGTGTTTCTAGTTTTCCTCTTTGTTTATTTCTGTTTGTGTTTCCCTGCTCCTTGTTTAAATCTCTTTATACTGCTATCCTAGATAGGGTGTTGCATCTATTCCCAGTTATGGCCTACACTTGATCTTGAACCCTTCCCACCGTGACTGTACACATTAGTGAATAGGTTCCATACCTTAGTCGACTGGCAGAGTCCTCCGCTTCTCCACTTCCTTCTGCTGATACCTGCTGATGCCTACGACACCAATCACATGCTCCACTCCTTTGCTGTTCCACTCTCTTATTGGGACACGAACATGCTGATTGAGGATGTGCTTCTTCCAGCAGCACTTCTTGATCTTGCCCACTCACTTACTAGCATCCCAGGATCGTTTCCCAACTTGGGTAGCTACAGTACTGCCATTGGGTGGCCAGCCTTCAACCACTTTGGTCACTTTCCTCTGCGTCTTCTTAACTCTGTCGGTATCTTTTCTCAGATGTCTGGACCACAGCTGCTCTGTGTGTTCGAGGTTGAAGCCAGCTGTCTGTATACAGGCATTATGATGTCTCTCGACCTGCTCATGAACCATCTCTTGTGTCATGCTACGATTTTGTTTGGCTTGGTAGCTGTCACCTCGCCATGCTGTTCCCATGTTGTTACTTACTGTATTCCATGCTAGGTGAAGGAGCTGGAATGTATGATGTGCTGCGTACCAGAATACAGTTGAAAACAAGGAAGGCACAGCCAGTAGTAGCACCACGGGCCATGCCCCCCACCCCAACACCAGTGCGTGGGCTTCCATTGTAGGATAGAGATATGTGCAGGGTGGGGAGATGGGGCTATGTATACATTTCCTTGTGTTTTTTATTTACGTTTATTATACAACTTGGGTACAAGGTAAATCACAGTTTAATATATCACGTACAGACATTCAGATATTTCCTTATACAGAATGAGTCACATGTTACAGAGGACAGCAGTTACTTTTACTTTTGACATTTCCTTGTGTTGATTCTCTGTGTAATGTACCTGGTTAGTGTAGGGATACTGGGAGGGAGTGGAGGGGTGGTGGACTGGGTGTAAATCTTGTGCCATTTGTTACATACCTGGTTAGGATAGGGATACCAGCAGGAGTGAAGTCGACCGTGTATAAATCTGCTTGTGTTGATGTACCTGGTTATGACAGGGATACCAAGGGGAGTCACCTGTTTATTAACCGTGATGTGCTGATTCTGTTTGTTGTGTGCACGGTTAGAATAGTGATACCAGGGGAGTCGCACAACAAAACAAACAAGCACTCCACTTTTATCAGGAAAAACTTTGCTTTTTAATGTGTAAAATATGCTTAATAAATAAGTGCAGACAAAAAAATACTATGGGCGTAGAACCACAACACCTGGGGAGTTGGCTGTGTATCGTCTCGTTGTGCCTATTCTGTTTTCTTCTGTACCTGTTTAGGATTGGGATCCCTGGAGCAGTTGCCGTGTGTACATTTCTCTGAGCTAGTCTTGTTTATGGATCTGGTTAAGATGAAGAGAACTGTGGGGCAACAAATGGCAACTCTTTAAATGTTAAAGCACTCTGTTGATAGAGGTTTGCTACACGGAGAGTAAATGCACTGCAGGCACCCCTTCACTAAACATGTCTGCCCATGAAAGGAAGAGGGAAATGGGTGCTATAATAGAAACGTACACGTGCCTGCATGGGATAAATTGAGGAACATCAAGGAACTCTTCTTCTTGAGTTCAAATACAGGAACGAGAGGGAATTCATTTGCAGGGAGAGATTCACAAAGGATATCTGTAAACATGTCTTCGTGGAAAGGGTGGTGGACAAGTGGAATAAGCTGCAACTGTCCAAATCAGTCAGCAGCTTCAAGCAGGGATGGGACAGGCATGTGGGATTAGCTAGAAAAAGAGGGGCAGAGAGGAGGAGTAACAGTTGGGCTGGATGGGCCAAGAGCTTTTTACTGCCTCCAGGGACTATGTATCTGTGTCTACTGCTCCGCTAATCCACTCATTTGGCAATTACAGCAGGAATACTGGACTATGATAGTGCAGGCCAAGGCTGATGTGGAAGACAGGACTGCAGGGGATCAAAGGAATAAAAACTGATTTTTCAATACAAAGGGAGCAAAATGAGAGTCAGCGGTAAAGTAGTGGGGCCACTGATCATTGGGAAGTGGTAGAAACCACTGAGTAAGGCAGGGGGAACAACAGAGGCCCTGGATTATTTTTTTTATCTATTGCATTTTATTTTACTGTTACTGTTCTCCCCTTCCCAACCCCAAGCACATTTGAAAACAAGCTTGATATGTCTTTTGTAGCAAAACGTTTTAGAGCGAGAGATTGAGAGATTCAGTCAGTATTCAACCAGCATGTCAGAGGGCCATGGCCAACTGAGGGTGGAAGTTATGAGAGAGGTGCAGTCTGAATAAGGGCAGTGCTGATCATGCTAGAATTTATACACATGTCTCTAGAATGTTTCAGGGTTCATGCTTAACATTTTTTTGCACTGGTCCAGACGGTAAAGTGGTACCCAATTTGTACTGGCCCCTGGAGATTTACATTAGCTCGAGGCTGAAATGGAGATTATTGTAACATAAACCCAACACACAGATTCTGTAGCAAAAAAAAAAGATTTACTGGTCTCTGGTTGGTCACAGGGTGGGGACTACACATGTCCTTCTCTGTCTTTCTCTACCTGACTCTGGTCCTCTGTGAGTAGGGGTGAGTGTGTGATGAGGTGCCTGATGATGTTGGCTACTGTGGCGCAGGGCTAGGGTTGGTTGATTGAAAATCCTATGCTGTGGGATCATCTGGTTCAGTGCGCAGAAAGAGAAGACCATGGTGAAAACGATGGGGGGGGGGGGTTGCAGACTGTGTATGACTGCGTGGCATGTCGTCGTTGTTGCTGGGGCAGAAAGCAATGTGCATTAATCAGAATATTTCTTGGTTTGTATGTTTTCCTGTATAAATTAGTAAATATTTTCCATTATAATTGTGGGCTAGTGCAACCATCTGCTGGCTAGTGCAATTGTGAATCAACCTGTCCTGCTGTTAGTGCAAAAAGGTTAAGGCCGACCACTGCTTGCACATATTGGGGGCTTAGACTGCATGTGGGGAAGAACAAGGTACTGTGCTTTTCCATGGGAAGAGGAATCTGGATTTTACATGTACCATGTGTGGTGCAGTGGTGGGCAGCACAACATTGAAGAGATCAAGAGGGATTAGCACAGGTCCATGAAGCTGATAAGTGGTTTAGGAGGTAAGAGTTCCAATGAAAGGGGTCAGACGGCTAGTGCAGTGGTAGAGTTACCGCTTGCCATCCAGATAACCCAGGTTTGCAGCCCAAACCTGGGACATCTGGTGCTGACTGACGAGGCAGGGTCAAGCATCCTTTGGATGCCTCATGCCTCAGGAAGGGAGGGTGGGCACCTCCTTCCATTGCACGACAACCCCCTGGTGACCCAGGGGGAAGGGATTGTCATGCAGGAAGGAATAAGTGGCCCCTCTGGGGTGACCTTATGTCAGCATGCACCCACTTGCCTGGCAAGCACCATGGAGGCGTTACCTGCCCAGGGTGGGGGCCGGCAGGGGAGTTCTGAAGGTAGGGAGGGGCTTATCCATCCTTCCGACTGCCCTAATAGATATGTGCTGTGTCACCTCTCAGAACCACGCCCTGGGGTGGGATAAGGGGAGGGCTTAGCAGGAGATAAAATACCCCTAGTAGCACCGGGCAGATGAAGCCATCGGCCCTCCTTCCCCACGCCACAGCGGGTCACTTTGACTCCTCCCATGCCTCTCCGGTTCCTCCTAGCAGGCCATGACCAACAAGTGAAGTATCTCCTCCTGACTTGGGGGGGGGGGGCCAGGGGGTCCCGCCTGTGATGGATAAGCCAATGGGTTACGGTCTGGTATCCAGGGAAGGTTGTCAGGCAAAGGCTTTGTGGTGGTTAGGACCACCGAAGGACTCCTGAAGCGGGTATAAGTGCTTGGGTAGGTGGTAGGAGGTCCTGGCAGCTGATGGTGAATATTGGGGACAAAAATAGAAAGTAAAAAAAAAAAAAAAAGTTCCAATGAGAGATTGGACGTACTCAAATTATTTTGTCTACAGAAGAGAAGGCAGCAAGGGGATATGATCGTAGTGTTCTGACCACCAAAAGGGATCGACAGGGTGGAGTATACGCAGATGTTTGTACTGATGGGTGTAAGCAGCACTAGAGAACATGCACTCAACCTGGTTGGGGGGGGGCAGAATAAAGGGAAACATTACAAAGCATTACTTTATATGGAGGGTGGTTAACATCTGGAATTGCCTACCTGGAGAGGTTGTGAAAATTGGGACAATTCAGGCTTTCATAGCTGGACTAGTCAGATTCCTGAGAAAGAATAACACTGAGAGCCACACAGCACATTTTGGCTGATGAACTTTGATGTATGTCCATACTCGTATTGAGTATCGTCATAAGAGGGGTAGTCAGCATGGACAGGAGTCCCTTCCATCATCTCAGTTCTGTGTTACTATAACTGGCTAGGACTGTGCAGTACTCTGTTTTCAACTGTATCCTCTGTTCTCTGCTATACTCTGTCTCTAAAGTGGTATCAGCTGAAACTAGCCAAGTCTTAAAGTTAAGGCTAGATAAATAGGGGAGACAACATAGGTTGGCTGCAGATAAATTTTCTATTTTCATGAGTTATTAATCTCACATCATGAGTGGTAGAACAAAGTGGAGCCAAGAATGTAGCCAGGGATGTCCATTGATAACGAGTGATGATAGAAAACTAGATCTACAGCAAAAATCTGCGTCATATTCCATTCATACAATGTGAGTTTATCATTACTCCTCGTAAAGTACAGATTACTTATCTACAGGGAGATTCCAGATGTAGAGATGTCATTTTCCTAATGAGGATAAATTATTTATCTTCATTTAGAACACTTCTGCAAGCAAAATAACATTTATGTTAAACATGTTACAAACGTAACCCCTTTGTATAAGTATCCTACTCCTTTTTCTTTTCTGTCTCCCTCTTTGATAAATTCTCTTTGGGTGAGAAGGTAATTCAGTCTCCAGACTATAGTGCATAGATGGTGTTTCAGATGCTGAACAGAAAGTGTCAGACGCAGGGTGGAAGTTGTGTCGGAAACAGAGCAGAAGATGTCAGATGCAGAGTGTAAGTTGCTTCAGAGACAGAGCCTTGGTTGTGTCAGATGCAGAGCAGAGGCTGTGCCAGACCCAGCACTGAGTGCATACTAGACACAGTGTAGAGGACGTGTCAGATGCAGTGCAAATGAGGTGCCAGACAGTGTGGAGGGGGTGCCAGCTGCAGAGCAGAGGGTGTACCAGCTGCAGAGCAGAGGGCCTGCCAACTGCAGAGCGGAGGGTATGCCAGCTGCAGTGCAGAGCGTGTGCCAGGTGCAGAGCAGAGGGCCTGCCAACTGCAGAGCGGAGGGTATGCCAGCTGCAGTGCAGAGGGTGTGCCAGGCGCAGAGCAGAGGGTGTACCAGCCACAGAGCAGAGGGCCTGCCAACTGCAGAGCAGAGGGTATGCCAGCTGCAGTGCAGAGGGTGTGCCAGGCACAGAGCAGAGGGTGTACCAGCCACAGAGCAGAGGGCCTGCCAACTGCAGAGCGGAGGGTATGCCAGCTGCAGTGCAGAGCGTGTGCCAGGCGCAGAGCAGAGGGCCTGCCAACTGCAGAGCGGAGGGTATGCCAGCTGCAGTGCAGAGGGTGTGCCAGGCACAGAGCAGAGGGTGTACCAGCCACAGAGCAGAGGGCCTGCCAACTGCAGAGCGGAGGGTATGTCAGCTGCAGTGCAGAGGGTGTGCCAAGCGCAGAGCAGAGGGTGTACCAGCCACAGAGCAGAGGGCCTGCCAACTGCAGAGTGGAGGGTATGCCAGCTGCAGTGCAGAGGGTGTGCCAGGCACAGAGCAGAGGGTGTACCAGCCACAGAGCAGAGGGCCTGCCAACTGCAGAGCGGAGGGTGTGCCAGCTGCAGTGCAGAGGGTGTGCCAGGCGCAGAGCAGAGGGCCTGCCAACTGCAGAGCGGAGGGTGTGCCAGGCACAGAGCAGAGGGTGTGCCACGCACAGAGCAGAGGGTGTACCAGCCACAGAGCAGAGGGCCTGCCAACTGCAGAGCGGAGGGTATGCCAGCTGCAGTGCAGAGGGTGTGCCAGGCGCAGAGCAGAGGGTGTACCAGCCACAGAGCAGAGGGCCTGCCAACTGCAGAGCGGATGGTATGCCAGCTGCAGTGCAGAGGGTGTGCCAGGCACAGAGCAGAGGGTGTACCAGCCACAGAGCAGAGGGCCTGCCAACTGCAGAGCGGAGGGTATGCCAGCTGCAGTGCAGAGGGTGTGCCAGGCGCAGAGCAGAGGGCCTGCCAACTGCAGAGCAGAGGGTATGCCAGCTGCAGTGCAGAGGGTGTGCCAGGCACAGAGCAGAGGGTGTACCAGCCACAGAGCAGAGGGCCTGCCAACTGCAGAGCGGAGGGTATGCCAGCTGCAGTGCAGAGGGTGTGCCAGGCACAGAGCAGAGGGTGTACCAGCCACAGAGCAGAGGGCCTGCCAACTGCAGAGCGGAGGGTGTACCAGCCACAGAGCAGAGGGTTTGCCAGCTGCAGTGCAGAGCGTGTGCCAGGCACAGAGCAGAGGGTGTACCAGCCACAGAGCAGAGGGCCTGCCAACTGCAGAGCGGAGGGTATGCCAGCTGCAGTGCAGAGGGTGTGCCAGGTGCAGAGCAGAGGGCCTGCCAACTGCAGAGCGGAGGGTATGCCAGCTGCAGTGCAGAAAGTGTACCAGGCGCAGAGCAGAGGGTGTACCAGCCACAGAGCAGAGGGCCTGCCAACTGCAGAGCGGAGGGTATGCCAGCTGCAGTGCAGAGGGTGTGCCAGGCACAGAGCAGATTTCATGCCAGACACAGAGTGGAGGGTGTTCCAGATACAGAGCAGATAATGTGCCTTTGTAAAATTCTTATTCACTTACAGATGTCTCTCCTTTGCAGATATTGGGGCCTGTGAAGCCATGATGAAGAAGAAAACAAAACAGGACTTCCAGGACCTTCTGAATACAGAACACTGTAGGTAGCTCAGCATAGCTCTGATAACAGATGTTTGTTTATTTTATTTTAAGTCTTTGGTAACCGGGTAAAGTCCACTAGGCACAAGTGCCTGTTTTCAGGGGCAACCTGGGAGCACTGGGGGGTTAAGTGACTTGCTCAGAGTCACACAGTATGCAATTGGAGGGTGTGGGAATCCAACCCAGGTCTGCTGGATGTACCAAGCTCATTCACGGCTTGTTACTCTAACCTCTAGGCTATACTGCCAGCCCCACAGTAAAAGTATACAGTATGTTCCATAGTATAAGGCTCTTGAATCTTGCTTTGAAACTGTTTCAACCTGAACTTCCATTATATCTTACCCTTTGTATCTGTATTAAGATGTTGAAGGAATTTCTATGATTATGACTTCAGGTTTTTTTTATGTTTTTTTTGCTGTTGTCTTTTTGTCCACTGACACTGGACATGCCCCTCTCTGATCCGGACAGACAAGAAGGCAGGTGTACTCCATCTGGTTGGTTTGAAAATAGTCCAAAGCAGACAACTTTCAAATGCGAACATGCCAATCAAGGTGGCGCCCAGCTTTTGTAGAAGAAGCAGATGGAGTAGGGGTTAACAGGTATTGGGGGGAGGGGTTTCCAATACACCCAAGGTGAAAGAAGTGCAACAATGTGAATCTTATAAACAACTACTACATTCAAAGACATGTCGTAAATGGAGTATTCAAAATAACGTTTCTATAAATAGAGAACAAGGCAGGGAGAAGGAAAACCAGACTAGAAGCTTTCCTCAGGAGGAATTTCGACCCTCCATGTATTGAACAGTATAGTATACCTGCGCTCTCACCTGCTCCAGTATGTCTCCAAAGTGAAAGATAGCAATATGTCTGGCCTGTGAGGATAAACAAAGAAATAAGCTATTGTAGCATGTAACAAAACCATTTTTATATACAAGTTAATATGTGAAATGACACAATCCCAAAACAGTTTCAATCTTAAATGAGCAGCTGGGGATAGTATTGCCACAAGTAATGACATGTTTCCCAAGAAGATTAATGTATCACTGTGGCATGAGTTTGGAGGGGGGAGTGGCGGATGAAATCAGTAATGCAACTTATTGTAAATTCATACGGATAATAGGTTGTTATTCTACCAAAAAGGGTTTACAGTCCCAATCTGAGTTAAGACTGTGAAGAGACAGGCTACCCAGGGAAAAAATACAAAAGCTCTCTCTGTGGAGCAACTCGGTATCCCTGTCTCCCTATCTTTCCACACATAAAAAATCTCCAGACCCATAAATGTCATTCTATTTGGGTCATGATTGTGGTGGTTAGTGAAATATTCCCTAATAGTAGTCTCCAAGTTAAGAGTTCTAATACCAAGTACAGACAGTTCTGCCAATGTATAGTTTTGGGCTGTCGCACCACATGGTGTAAACCACACAGTTTGTGCCACAAGAGATTACTTCTCTAATTTCCACCTGCATTTGATAGCCCTCAGTCTGTAAATGGTCTGACTGGTGACAAAACTGACAGGTATTACAGTGCCCATACTTGAACATACCATGGGGGCGTCTGGGTAACCAGGTAGGTGTGAGCTCAGAATGCTCTGCCTTGAGCTGGCTGTGCACAGTTATGTCCTTCAGGTTTTTGGGCTCTACTAAAAGTCGCTCTTGGTTTTTCTCCAAGTTCAGCTGCTAGAATAGAGTCACCCATAAGGATAGGCCAGAATTTACACACAACATTACCAGTCTTTCCTGAAACAGTGGTATAATCAGTGATAAAGCTGACACTCTTTAATCATTAACCTCTATTCTCCCCACCTTCCCTACTTCATCCTCTCTTCCATACTTGTTTTCTAAGTAGTGACTATTATGCCTGTTACGTACTTGACTTATATGCAATCTGTGTTATATTGCTGTCACCTTACGTTGTCAACCCTATACCAAAAGCCTGTATTTCGAATAAGTCTCTAACATTGTACTTACCTTGTATTATTATTCATTGCTGCTCTTCTGAAAACCTGCGTATATTGAGAATTTAATGATTTGTCAATGTCTGAGGGGACTGACTGTTGGACTGTAAATAGTGTTTATACTGTAAATATTCATTTCTCTGTACACTGTTCTGTTTATTGCTTGTACAAGGGACATCCTTGCAAATGAGCTTGCTCAATGGATCTTATCCCGACACAATAAACTTGAACTTGATTTGTTAGGGATTTAGGATGCAACAGTGAGTTCCTGTCCAGTGCCCTGGCTCTGCTTTAAGCATTTTCTACCCCAAGCTGTGCTATATACCCCAGGTCCAAAAACATCTGTCTGTTTAAGGGTCTCATCCTCAAATGTCCCCTTCCCTCAAGTAATTTATTTTTTTTTAATTCTGATAAATTTCCCGTAGGGAATGGAGTCCTGCAGTAATTTGGGATGGGCAGTGTCAGTTCTGAGTAGGCTTCATAATCCCCTCGAAAACATGATTGTCAGCCGGCCTCGTGACGCTGAGGGTTGAGGTGCTGGACACCACACTTCCACCCACACAGCGACCGGGTTTGGGAATGAGCTCGGGCGGGGGCGGGAGCTGGATTGAGCTGCCGCCGAGGCAGCTCTTCTCTCAAGGGAGGATGTGGGGTTCCCGGCTCTTGGCTGCCTCCCAGTGGAGGATGGGTGGTAGTGCCAAGCCATACGGGAGCCCAGCAATTGCCTGGGGTGGGGTGAAAGGGGCTGGTACCGGCACCACGGGGTGCATTTGCGCCTCCACACTCGTGTATCACTGTGTGCTGGGGTCCCAGGATCAGGGAGTAAAGTACAAAAAACTGATAAAAAGAATATAGAAACAAAACAATAAAAACATGATTGTCCTCCCCCACTTCCAATGTTACATCCATGAAATTCAGCTTCTTCTCATTCATCATACTAATGAACCTCAGGTTGAATACATTTGTGTTCAACCACTTTACAAACTCTGTGGCTTGTTTTGTGCCTTGCCACACGCAGACCACATCGTCAATATAGTGGTGCCATGTGACAGTGTAGCATGCGTGTTGGCTGACAGATTTATTAAGGGCCCAGATCAATTCAGTATACCCCAGCAACAAATTGGCAAAGGAGAGGGGCTATAGTGGCCCCCATTACAGTGTCACAGAGCTGTTAGAAGAAATTTAGAACATGTCTTTGAATGTAGTAGGTAGTCTAGCCTGTTCTTTTTGGTTTTTGATTTTTTCCATTATGACTGCAGCTGTTTTTCTGCTACTCTTTTTCTACAGCATACCCGTGGCTGTTCTTAAAGTTGTTTCAATGTTACTACTAATTTTACTTCGAGAAACAGCTCTTGCAGCAGGTTACACCATTAGAACTGAAGCCGGCAGGCGCCAGGAACCCTCGGAAATTTTCTAGCTAGCAGTATTCAGCGGGGGACCGCCTCCGACGTCGGTCCTGCCCCCGACGTCGGGTATAGTGCATAAGGAGGCAGTCCCCCAGAATCCCCAGTTCTTTTCCCGCTGTCGACCCACTAGCATCGGCCTCTCGGTCTCTACCTAGCGCACAGGGACTTAGAACTTCTAGAGTTTCTTCAAAGTGATGTCCTGTCCAACTCCTTCACTTGAGGGACACCTTTCCAAGTGTGCCTGTGGAAAACAGATCCCTTTTAAGGATCCTCATTCCTCCTGCGTGCAGTGCTTATTCCCAGACCATGATACCAAGGCCTGCACCTTTTGACAAGGGTTCAACAGCCGCACTAGGATTCACCGTCAGAAGGCACTTCAGGCTTATCTGCTGGAAGAAAAACTGAAAAGGATGGACCAAGAACCTTCCACCAGGGGCGATTCTTCTTCCAAGGCCCATAAACACCGGGACAAACACCAGGAGAAAGTAAGGTCCAGATCCCCGAACCGGGCCTCGGACTCCCGTAGCTCAAGCTGCACTAGATCGGACCGCTTTCCCTCCAGAGTTCAGTCTCAGCCCTCTCCGGTCAAAGTCTGGGCTTCAGGCGGTTCTTCGACTCTCCAGCCCATCAAGAATTCAAGACCCTCAGCTTTCTCCACTCCCTCTCGGTTCTCTTCCAAGTCTTCCGAATGCCATAAGTCTTCCTCATCGACCCGATGTCGCGACCCCAACTCCAGATCGGTCTCCCAGCCTCCCAGAGGTCCAGATCCACCACTGAGGAAGACCAAACACCTGACGTCCCTGAAGCAGACGTTGGACCCAACGTCGGCCAAGCACCCGACGTCGGCCAGGCATACGAAGCCGACCAGGCATTCGCCGGAACCGAGGACACCAGCCAGGCAGCAGACGCCCGGCGGGTGTTCGCTGGACTGAAGGCCGGCTAAGCGACCGACGCTGGCCTCAGATTCACCGGGAGTCAAAACCGCCCCCCCAGTCACCGGTGGACACCGGTCACAGGGATTCTACGGAGGAGGACGCTACACTGCCGAAGACCAGGTGGGCGACACTGAGGATGCCGGGCTCCCGAGGGAACCTTCGCCCACCCTGGAGACACCCGCAGACCCGACGCCCGACCCCGGCGACAGACCATCGGCGCCAGGCCCATCTTCGGGCATGAATCTACAAGAAGTGAAGGATCTCTTTACTTTCTGGTGGGTCACCATCCGAAAGGATGTGGTCCCTGTAAAACCTCCTCCTCCTCCTCCTACACCCCCTCTTCCACCAAAGGGGCCAGCAGGACGACCACCAACCCCTAAGGAGCAGACTCCACCTCCTGGGGTAGATCCAAGGACAGGAGAAGGCCTCCCTCAAGATCTCCATCAGGGCCCCCCAGCCCCAAGCGACCCAGACGGTACACTCCGTCAGGGGAGGACTCCAGATCGGATACCTCGGATTATTCCAGATATCCTTCTCCACTCAGCATTCCCTCACCTGACCCACATGACCTTCCCAGGTCTCCTCCGGATGATCCCTCTTTCACTGAGATCATGAGGCACATCCAGGACAACATGGCGTGGGATGCTGAAGACCTCGACCCCGAACAACAGCGCCTTGCCCGTTATCTTCGGCAGAAAGACCCAAAGCCTGTGGTAGTGCCACCCTTGGTGGACACCTTCGTGGACGTCACCCAAGGTTGTGTGGAAGCGTCCGCACTCCACTCCCGCTGTGTCGAAGAAGGCTGACTGCCTGTACAAGGCCCCGAGAGAGGACCAGTACTTGGTTCAACAACCTCTGGCAGACTCCCTGGTCATTACGGCCTCGCATGACCGGTCCCAAAGACCGCAACATATGAGCACACAGCCACCAGACCAGGAATCCAAACAGGTGGATGCCCTGGGGAGGTGCACATATGCAGCTGCTACATGCGTCATCAGGTCCCTGAACTACCTATCCCATATGGTACAGTTTCAGAACGCCCTGTGGGAACAGGGCCAGAACCTTGTCGATAAACTTCCAGATGGCGATCAGAAGGCGGAGCTGCTCAACCTTCTCCGCACAGGGTCTGATGTGGGTACCCAAGTACTACGAACCGCATACGATTCTGCGGACTTGTCTGCCAGAGCTGCAGCTTCAGGCGTTTGTCTCCGGAGGCACTCTTGGCTCCGTGTCTCCGGCTTCACCCCAGACGTACAGAAGAACATTCTTGACGTCCCTTACAACAACGAAGTACTGTTTGGTGAACCATCAGAGAAGGTTATCACCAAACTCCAGGACGCTAGGAAGGCAGTCACGTCTGTACAGGCCATGTACAGATCCAGGCCTGGTTCCTTTCGTAGGAACCAGAGCCGTTTTCGCAGCCGGCAACAAATGCAGCAGCCACGTTCCGGCCAGCTACAAAGGGGCACCTTTCAGCATAAAGCCCAGGCTAAGTCATCCCTGGGCAGAGGCCAACGCTACACTAAACCGGCCCAGCCTGCAGGGACCAGTGCTGCCACAGCATGACTCCTTCCTTGCCCCCGCCCCTCCTCTGGATCAACGGCCACAAAAGGTCGGGGGTCGCATCGCTCACCACTTTTCAGAGTGGCAGTCGATCACCGACGACCGGTGGGTTCTCCAACTGGTCAAGAAAGGCCATTTCATAGAATTTCTCAACCACCCACCGGCAAGACCTCCCCTGCTTTCCCATTACTCGGGTCAGCACACCCTGCTCATACAGCAGGAGGTGCTCACGCTTCTCGGAAAAGAAGCTATAGAGCAAATTCTGAGGAACCAGAGGGGTGCAGGATATTATTCTCACTTCTTCCTGGTTCCAAAGAAAACAGGGGACCTCTGTCCAATACTGGACCTCAGCGATCTCAACGAGTCGGTCCTGTACAAATGCTTCTGCATGGTGACCCTCCCAGGTCTGATTCCCATACTCAAGCAGGACGCCTTTCTAGCGTTCTTGGACATGCAGGACGCTTACCTGCATATACCCATTGCTCAAGCACACAGGAAGTTTCTGCGCTTCGAGTTTCAGGGCCACCACTATCAGTTCCGAGCCCTCCCCTTCGGACTGTCATCGGCACCTCGAGTATTCACAAAGTGCATGGCGGTCGTAGCGGCGACTCTGAGGAGACAAGGCCACTACGTGTTCCCCTACCTGGATGACTGGCTTCTCATGGCGCCTTCTCAGGAGGCCCTGATGTCCACCATTCATTATACTCAGTCTCTGTTCGAGTCGTTGGGCATCATCATCATCAATCAAGAGAAGTCACGCCTGGTTCCGTCACAGACTCTGCAGTTCATAGGCGCAGTTCTGGACACCGACCAGGGGAAAGCTTTCCTCCCCCAGGACAGAGCGGAACACATCAGATCCCTCATCAGGGACATTTTGGCAAAGAAGACCGTTTCTGCCAGATTGGTCCTTTGCCTGCTCGGACACATGGCTGCAGCTATTGCAACAGTCCCCCTAGCCCGTCTCCACATGTGGGTGACCCAGTGGATGTTACGGGTTCAGTGGGATCAAAAGCAAAACCATTTGCAGCTCCCAATCTGGATTACGAAGGCCATAATCCGGGATTGGCAATGGTGGCTAGATCCGAAAAATTTATCAGCCAGAGTCCCCTTCATTGCACCATTTTCGATTGCGACGCTCTCCACGGATGCCTCAGGGCGTGGATGGGGAGCACACCTCGACGGTGTCCGGTCTCAGGGCCTGTGGACAGCCCAAGAGACTCATCTCCACATAAATATCCTGGAAATGAGAGCCGTTCTTTACGCCCTGCAGGCCTTCCAGTCGGAGATTCCACCGGGTACCCTTCTGTTACAAACAGACAATTCCGCGGTGATGTATTACCTCAACAAACAAGGAGGCACCCATTCCAACCCGCTTTACAGGGAGGCCATGAGGGTGTGGGATTGGGTTTTGCAACACGGCGCAAACCTCATTGCCGTTCATATCCCAGGAGTGGACAACGTCATCGCAGACGGCCTGAGCCTCTCTCAGGCCAGAGTCCACGAGTGGGAACTATTTCAGGGGGTAGCAGAAGATCTGTTTCGCAGATGGGGTACACCAGAGTTAAACCTTTTTGTGTCCCCATCCAACGCAAAACTGCCCAATTTTTGCTCGCTAGATCCAAGGCCTGGTGTTTTCTGGCGAGATGCGTTGTCCCTCGCCTGGGCGGGCAGATTCCTCTATGCTTTTCCCCCCTTTCTGTTGATCCAGAGGGTTCTTCTGAAACTTTGCAAGGAGCAAGCGACGCTGGTACTTATCGCACCATTTTGGCCCAGGCAGATCTGGTTCCCTGTACTGCATCTGCTGTCCCGGGAACCTCCAGTGCCTCTGCCAATCATCTCCCACTTGCTGTCTCAGGAGGCGGGTTCCTTGGTTCATCCGGACCTTCGTTCACTGAACCTGCATGCTTGGCTCCTAGAGACATAGCCATGATGCGATACGGGGTCTTGCAAGAGGTAGCAGACGTTCTTGCTGCTGCTAGGAAACCAGCTACCCATGCTACTTACGCCATGAAGTGGCGTAGATTTTGTTTATGGGTACAAGCACACGGCTTTTCGCCTATGGATTGTCCAGAAAGGTTGGTCTTGGACTACCTCCTGTCCTTCTTTCAGACAGGCTTGGCCTACTCCTCGATTAAGGTACACCTCTGTGCCATCTCAGCCTATCACATTCCTATAGGCCAACGCACCGTATCTCAGTTGGACACGGCATGAGCCTTCCTGAGAGGTATTCTCCACCTTAGGCCTCCGATTAAGGATCCAATTCCACCGTGGGATCTACCCTTTGTCCTGGAGCAGCTTACGCTGCCACCCTTTGAACCAGCTGCGGATTGCGAGCTACGCCTTCTTACTTGGAAGACATTGTTTTCAGTTGCCGTCACCTCAGCCTGAAGAATTTCTGAACTTCATGCGCTTATGTGCAAAGAACCTTATTTGGTTTTTCACCAAGACAGGGTATCCCTAAGGACTAATCCTAAGTTTCTGCCTAAGGTGGTCTCAGCTCTCACCCTTAATCAGGACATCGATCTACCAGTGTATTTCCCCAAGTACTCTAATCGAGGAGAGGCCCTGTTGCACACTTTAGATGTGCATAGGTGTCTCCAATACTACCTGACCAGAACCAAACAACACCAAAAATCGGACCAGCTTTTTGTCTCCTTTGCCCACAGGATGATGGAAACTCCTGTTTCCAAACAGTCGCTGTCTAGGTGTCTCATTCAGTGTATCACATTCTGTTATCAGAAGCGTAACAAACCCTTACCGGGCGCGGTTAAGGGTCATTCCACAAAGGGAGTGGCTACCTCCTTTGCGGCCCTAAAGAATGTGTTCACTTCGGCCATTTGTGCTGCAGCTACTTGGAGCTCCCTGCACACTTTCGTCAGGCATTACAGCCTGGATATCACATCGAAGCGAAGAGCAGGTTTTGGTCTAGCAATCCTTCAAGGACTTCTGTCCTAGGTTCACATTCTGTTAAGGATCTCTAGCTTCCCTCCTCCCAATGGTGTGGGATTTCCATTATTGCTTAGGAATCAGTCTTAATGGTGTAACCTGCTGCAAGAGCTGTTTCTCGAAGTAAGATAGTACAGTTACGTAAGAACTTACCGTAACAATAGATCTTCTATAACAGCTCTTGCAGCAGGTACTTTCCCTCCCACCATCCCCACTGGAGGTAGATTCTAATTCCAATATCCTTCTCCTAGAATCAGGTGTTCTCAGCATCTCTGATTGCCATTTGATGGCGGATCCTCAGTCTCCTCTTCTGATGTCATCCAGCGGCCGGGAGTCTTCGGCGAGAGAACTGGGGAATCTGGGGGACCACCTCCTTATGTACTATGCCTGACGTCAGGGGTGGGACCGACGTCGGAGGCGGTCCCCCGCTGAATACTGTTAGCTAGAAAATTTCCGTGGGGTCCTGGCGCCTGCCGGCTTCAGTCCTAATGGTGTAACCTGCTGCAAGAGCTGTCCTCGAAGATCTACTGTTACAGTAAGTTCTTATGTAACTGTACTTTAGACATCAAAGCTAATATGATCTGTTGCTGGTTTTGCTACGTATTTAATGCACTTCATCAAATAATCAATATTATTTGTAATACAGTTTATAAAATCCACATTGTTGCACTTCTTTCACCTTGGATGTGTTGGACCCCCTCCCCCCAATACCTGTTAACCCACACTCCATTTTCTTCTGCAAAAGCATAGCCTCACCTTGACTGCCAGGCTTCTGGAGTGTCCAGATATAAAAGGGGCGTGTTTCCAGCAGGTATCTGCCCGATGACGAATCTTCACTGAGTGAAGTGGTGGGGCACCTGGTCCATTGACAGTAGGATTGAGGATCACACAGTGTTGGTATTTGAGTCTATTTTGGCAATAAACCACATTTGCATTTGAAAGTTGTTTGCTTTGGGCTCGTTTTCAAACTGACGCTGCATATTGGATGGAGTGCAGCAAGCTGCTTCCTTGTCTGTCTGGATGTTTTTTGGGGATTAGCAGCTCCCAGAGGCAGCACCCACCACCATTTCCTGGAAAGCGCATGCAAATCCTGGAGTGGTTTACTCATTCTGATCTGGCCTTCCCAGCCCCATCACATAACTTCTTGCAGTCTTACTTTGACTCCAAATCTTCATGCCCCCCCGCCCTGTTTCGGGTGGTAGGACTCCCAACTCAACTCTCACTGCATAGAAACATAGAAATCGCCACCAAAAAGGACTGCTTGGCCCACATAGTCTGCCCAGATGGGTCCTGCAAAATCTATCTCCGCAGTCTCTAACTGTTCTCCGGCAACCCTCCTTCCTCCCTGCCCATTTCTTAATTTGCCCCTCTGTCTGTCCCATGCATACGTGAAGCCCTCTACTGTTTTCGCCTCCACCACTTCCGCTGGCGGTCTGTTCCAGGAATCCACCACTCTTTCAGTGAAGTAGTACTTCCTCACATCCCTCCTAAACTCCCCCCCAGCTTCATTGCATGCCCTCTGGTTCTGGAGCTGTCCTGCACCCTGTTCATCCCCATGAGGTACTTATAGGTGTCTATCATGCCTCCTCTCACTCTCCTGATTTTGAGGATCCAATTTGGAGGATGGCTACATCACCGGTGCAGGGACTGTGGGAGGTTGGATCCTCGTCCTGCGGATGGCCTGGGATTTAACAATATTTTCCAATCCCCTGAAATGCTGGCAAACTAATGTGTGCAAGCTAACGTGTGTGAGCACGTGTTGCACATCACCAGCCAGTACTCCCACCCTGTAAGCTGCTCTGTATGCACTGCCACCTGTGGTCACCCGGGTGGCAATAATGCATCAGAGCCAGCTGCCCTCCCACCCTCTTAGGAGGCGAGCATCCTCTGAGATGATCAGTCATCCTCCCCCTAGCTACCCCCAAAGACCCCAACTGGTTCCCGAACCAGGGTCACTGGCATCATGACCGATAGCCCTACCACTGCATCGATGGGTTGGCCTTGACTTCAGGCTTTTAATTACTTTACTTCCTCCCAAGTCTCTGAAAGTTGTTAACATCACGCCTCCTCTAGTGCTGTGAAGTGTATTTGTTTTCAATAAGGCAGGACTGCCTTCTTGTAAGCCAGTGTCTGTTCGTGTCCTAAGAAGTTGCTGTGCCACTATAGCTACCTGCAGGACCTCAGGATGTCGTGCCGCAACCTAGAACCATTTTACCCCTGCCCCCCACCCCAGTTTTCCCCAGGGCGGTGAGGGGCAGAAGCGACTGGGGCCATCCCCAGGTGTTGGAGTCAGCTAGTCCTCAAGGGACTTGCTTGGGAGTGGGCCCGGCTTTATCTTTCTGCCCAGCAACCTCCCTTTTCCCATTTTCTGTGATACAGTGGTTTCCCTGGTGTCAACATGCCTGAGTTACTGAAGTTTGCATCTTTGCCTCCTACACATGCTGTCCCAGCTGAACTTCACCTGTAGTCTTCCATATGGCCGTATATCAGTGGGAGATACAGTCCTTGAGCCCCAGGATGTGGAGAACAAACTCTGGGATACTCAGTCCTCTTCCTGGTAGCCCGCAATAATATCCATAGCTCTGAATGCGAAGTGTGCCTCCCTAAGCACCCCCCTTCCCCAAATATTTACAGTGAATTTGTCTTTTGCACTCATAACAAGGTTACTACTGGTGTGTGTAAGTCACCATTGTAGTGGGATCTGCTCACGCTCACAGCATGACATCGCAGCAGTGCAGATGTTTTTACTGACAGTGCCTCTTTGTTGTCCTCTCCACAGCCCTCCTGGAGGGAATCGCCATTCGAGAGAGCATCAGCTTCATAGAAGAGTACATCGACAGGCAGGTGGGTTAGAAACCAGATCCAGCAGAGCCACCACTGGCTGAACCATGGCTGGTGTAGAGGGTTGATTACAGACCATCACACAAGATTCGGGGTCAGGAGCAGTTAATATTAAGGGCGGGAGTGGGGGCGTGAGCCCATCTGGATCCTTTATAATTTAATACCAGGCAAATGCAAACCATGTTTACTCCAAGCCAGATGCTAGCCAATGGGTGTCATGCTTTTTATTTTGGTTGTTGATTTATACAGTATGTTGAATTAATGTCCTGCATCCTCTTCGCAGATCAAGGGTTGAAACTGGTGCCTGCGAACTGGCCAAATTCTGGTAGATATTGTGCAATGTTCCCTTGACTAACCCTGCTGACTTGTACTGGAGCAGGTCATATTTCATTAAGCACACCAGATGTATCACTGGATTTTCAGTCACTATCCTCTAATGGGTACTGTAAAACTTGGTCTATAATGCTCCTCTCCCCTAAACATGGATTATTTTGGAAATCCCACCCTCATAAGAGTGTATAAAGCACCTTCCTCTGCCTGTCAGAGGCTCAGGTTCAAATCTTGGCTCCATTTTGGGGAGGACAGGTGTTGTCCACATCACAAAACCCTCCTTGCAAGATTTGCTAGGGGTGTGGCACACAGAGCATGACCCTGGCACAAAAAAAAATTCCCAGAGTATACTACTGCAGAGACCTGTCTAAGTTCATGTAGAGGTGTCTTGTCAAGGGCAGTGTGGGGTGAAGGGCTTGTATTGTGCCTGTCTGAGCTGTGTGTGTCTTGTGGATAAATATGGGGCTTCAGTTATTTCTTTGTCTTCTTTTTCTCGGGGGATGGGGATGTAGACAGCCCAAAACATGCCTTGGCATTGCCTGGCTAGTTTTTCCCCCAAAACATGCATTTATTTTTACATTTTGAGTTCTGTTACAGTATTGCTCTTCCATCCGGTGAAGTGGCTGTATGAGGTACTTCTTTTTCCTGACCAAGTTGGCAGTCATAGGCCTGACAGAGGGGATTTACCCCTTAGTTGCAACCCCCTGTTGCTAGTGCTTTCCCCACTGGGACGTCAGCACCAGGACAGCTGTCCCAGCGGAAGCATGTGCTTAGTCACTTGCTTCGCAGTGTCCTCCACATCCTTGCCCCATGTGCTGCACTACTGCCAGTATTCCCGCATGCCACAATGAAGTTGAGGTGAGGTAAAGCAGCCCTCCCTGTAGGAGGAGCACATCCACTGGCCCCCACTTCTCTTGCCTGACCCTCTACATCCCAAGCTGCTGCTGCATGGAAAGGCTGCCTTCCCCTAAAACATTTATGCACAAGGTTGCCCCTGCATGATTTTGTATTGAGCCTCTACATACAGTATTTGCAGTGTCCACATGCTTCCCCCATGTTTAAAGCAGAGCTCTGGATGCAATGTTTTACTTTTTGTACCAAATATTTGGGACCACAGAGAGGAAAAGTAATACAGGAATGAAGACTGGGAAAGCAAAAGTACAAAGAGAAAACAAAAAATTACAAACAACTGAGATGAATATCCTGCCAAGATATTTATACCTTTTCCGAAGCGTCCCAGCGAGACTGACATGGGCCTGGTTCAAAACGGCACATCAACATTTTTTAAATGTACCTGGGCTAATGCTAGACCATGAGTCCACAGTGGCCTGATTCTAGTGAGGAAGGAGTTGGGGAGTGGTTGGGCAGTTCCAAACTTAGAGGAATACTATCTGGCAACTGGGGTGTAGCCAGGAATTTTAAATTTGTACTCGAGAGATGACAGAACTGTTACCCCCCCCCAAAAAAAAACCAAAACATGAGTTGCCCCACCCCACAAACATTGCTCCACCCCCATTTCATTCAACAATATGTAGTAAACCAATTTTATTTTTATTTATTTATTTGGTTCTAGGATTACAAATACCTTTGAGCCAAGGCTCTTTTACAAAGGTTCCACGTCAGTTGAAGTACAATACAGGGGATACAATAGAAATAACAACATTGCAGGTAAACAGTACATTATACAGTTATTAATTAAGGGAGGAGGCAACACATTAGAGAGCACAGTACATAGAATGGCCCGGAGCAGCTTCAACTAGGAGAAGGGTAAAGAACAATGGAGGAGGAACGGGATGGCAAGATTGGAGTAGTAGCAGCCGTAGACATTGTCAGACGTCACCAGGAGAAGTGCTGGAGAGAGGGGGGTGGGTGGGAGGTGGGAAGGGAGGGTCGTGGGAACAGAGGTAAAATAGGAGATAAGTGCTATGAAATAGGAGATAAGTGCTATGAGGGGGGTGGCAAGGCTGTTGGTGGTGGTAGCAAGTACTTCTGATTAGGTGAGGCAATCACAGGAGCTGGAGGCTGTAAGATGTAGTCGGAGCCTGGTTTTAAACATGCCAGGTTTGGGAGCAGCGGAGATGGTGGCGCTGAGACCATTCAGCCACGAGGGAGCCCTATGGGCGAAAGATCGTTGACCCTGGGTAGTGCGACAGTGGGGAACTTGCAAGAGATGATAAAGTTGAGAACATCATTGAGGCCATTTCCTTGGTCTTTTGGAGGGATATAAACTGCGACGATTGTGAGGGCTTTATTATTGGCACCTAAGGGAATTTTGATAGGTAGAATCTGAGCCGTAGAGTCAGGTGTAAGAGTTGCAATGGGGTGACCCATGAGAGTGTCTTTAATATAGATGACACAACCCCCCGCCTCTTTTAGAGATTCGATCCAGCCTGAATACGTTGTAACCTTGTAGGGTGATTGCCAGATCTGGGACTTCGAGCGTCAGCCAGGTTTCAACAACAACAAGGACATCAGGGTTATGTTGGCTTTCAAAGGTTTGGAGAGCATCAAGCTTAGGTAGTAAACTGCAGATGTTGAGGGTTGCAAGGATGAGAGCCCCGGAAGGTTTCACATAACTGGAGCAAATTGGTACCAGGCTTTGGATGGACGATACCCGACATCAGCAGGAGGAGGAGCAGGAGCTTCATGGAGCATAGGCATAGTTCCTTGAGTGAGAATTTGTGTCGCCGTTGTTTGTATGTATGAGCCAATAGAAGGTTCCTGTCAAAGGTCCCAATGCGATAATTTGTGTGAGAGTGGAGATAGGCTGGCCCATAGGCCAAGCAGGGATATTTAGGAGCATCCAGGTAGTAGCAAATGAAGGTCCAAGGGGAGGACAGGGCACATAGAGCGTGCTCTGGTAGTAGGTAGTGACTGGGGGGTAGCATGGACCAGAGAGGTAGAAGAGGGAGGCAGAAAAGAGAGGGCAAGTAGAAGTGGGAACAGGGTATAGAGGGTGCGCATGGCGAAGAGTAGGTAGAGTGTGTGCGCAGGAGGAAAGATCAACAAAGGGGGTGGGGAGGCAGAAAGTTTTAAGCTTAGAGCAGTAGTACTGGGAGCCAATTGGGCAGGATGGGGTAGTGAGGGAGGAGTTTAAGTGTATTTAACGGTAGCATGGGAGGGGGAGAGGGGGTAGGCAAACCATTTGGCAGCCGGAGCAGCAGTCAGCGAGGCTGGAGCTGTGTATAGGCCGTACCTGAATGCTTGATTCCAGGGGGCTGGTGGCAGCAGGCTCCTTGGTGCTGAGAGAGGCACAGAGTGGTGTCTAGGTGTGCAGGAGTCGAACCGTGGGTGCGGTAGGTAGCCGAGTGGGCTACAAGGACGCCTGTTGGAAAAGGGACAGAACAGGGATTTATAGCCCAGCAAAGGGGTGGGAATGAAACTAAGATTAGCACAGAGACAAAAGAGCTGCAATTTACTAAAAGAGGGACAAATAGTGGGTCAAGAAGCAGACAGATAGGCACCAGCTCTGTAAATGAGATTTGTAAAACAATTATCCTAATAGAGTCGCATTTTATTTCATCCAACACACACACTACCTGTCAGATAGAAGTTGGCTAACTTTTCGTTACAGTGGTTAGGATACATTGTGATCAGCCTCTGTACCACATCAAGGTAGACAGCCTTATAGAAGTCCATTCACACCAGCACTCATGCGTACCTACTTGATTGGGTCGCTCATACAAGCATGGCCTCTAACTTCAGCACTCACACATCTTTCAAAGATCATTGACAGGCACACTGAAGCATTTAAGAAGGGGAAAACAGTTCTTCGGGTACATCAGGCTCTGTTATGTTTGTTGCCCTGGCCTAAGGCTCATGTTGCCCCTGGATTTTCCAGATTTTACTGTACTCGGCAGAGTACACTGAGTATGCCTGCCGACACCCATGCTAGCAACACTGGGGAAAATGGCCATGTTATGGGGAATCCAGAATATCAAACACATTGGAAGGAGGTAGAGCTCCTAACAAAAGAAAGGATCCCCCTTCCAGCACTCCTCCATGAAAACATAAGTACAGGGTCCCAGTTACATACCTGTTATGAGGCTCTTAAGCTCACTTGGGAAGCCTAGGAAAAGTATCAACAAAATCCAAGGGTTTGTATGCACCGATGCCACCTCAGATGGATGGCCTGGGATGCACCCCTTCCCCCAGGTAGTATGGACCCTTGCTACCGGAAGCAGACTATTAATGGCTTTTGCTGCCTGGACCAGTGCCTACAGGGCAATCTAGTGAAACAGTTTGAGCAGTTAAAAGCTGAATTTGGGTGGCAGACAACAGATTAGTACTTTCAAATCAGGGTCTATATCACATAACTACTGTGAAAAGAATGTACACAAGCAGAGGACCAGGAAAGTGGTAGGATGGCCTTTATTGAACTAACAGATATGCTGCAGCAGAAAGGAGCCATTTCCTTGATTTATCAGTTCCTGCACAAGATAGGGCCTCGGTGGCAACCTTCCTGGCACTCAAATGGCAGATTGAGCCACAATTTGAATTTGCATGGAAAGAATGGGAGCAGGTGTGGAGACGTTCATTTCACAAACATCTCATCCGCCAGATAGCAGAAATCCACCTAGAAGGTAAAAACAAATTACATTATATCCCCAGTTTGTAAGGGTAAGTGGGACCCTGCCACTGCGGCAACTTGCGGGAGACAATGTGGGGAGCCTTGGGGTACCCATACCTACATTTTTTGAACTTGTCAGATCTTCAGACCATACTGGGCAGAATGTCCAGGATAATTCATGAGATTTTATTTATTTATTATTTTTTTTTAGTACTTTTTACCTTGTGTGGCCTTGGTCTGCATATTCACGTCCCGGCATCCATCCGTCTCCGGCCGCCGTCTGGTCCTGCCCCGGCCCCATTGAAGCCTCCGCTGCCATCTACCCCCACGGCTTGCCCCCCCCACAGCGGGGTGGCAGAGAGTCCCCCTCACTCCCCACCGACTCAGGATCCAGTATTTGGGCGGTGGTGTCCCCAAGGCCACGCAGTCCCTCAGACGGCCATCAAGCCGCCACGACCAAGCACCATACTTTTTATTTTCGACTTTTTTGACATAGGCTGGGGCAGCGGTAATGACGCCAAGTGGAGGGAGCGCAGACAGTCTCGCATGCGCCCCTCCCCCGCATCGTGCCTCAAGCTCACCCCTCACTCCTGCAGTGCCAGCACACTGCCTCCAATCTCCGCCAGAGATCGCTAGTGCACCGACAAGTGTAAACCCCCCTTCCCATAGAGGGAGAGCAGTCCACGGACGTTCAATCCCTCTCCGCCCCTACAGACCCCTGGAGACCCGAGTCCGTTCCCGAACCCAGGTGTCCAGAGTGGAGCGAGGTGTGGTGTCCAGCGCCTCAACCCTCAGCGCCACCAGGCCTGCTAATTCATGAGATTTTAGTTTAAGTTCACTAAGTTGTGGAAGGAGCAAAAAAGGCCAAAGGCCCATAGATAGCTCCCTATTAAGACAGTATGTAATAATCAAGATTTCCACCTGTAGAAATATATTTGTCTAAGTTTTTTTTTTTTTTGAAACTTCCTCCACTTGGACTGGATATTAAATCCAAAGGTAATCTGTTCCTCAGGTTAGCTACTCTTACAGTATAAAAGTATTTTTGTTTTTTTGTATAAAATCTATCAACCTTAGTTTGTAATGGATGACCCCTAGTTTCATAGTTATCATCTTTGTATTCGATATTCAAATCAATCATCAAGCTCTGATCATTTAAGATGTCATAATATAATAATAGATCACCCCTGTGCATCCTCCGCTCTAGACTGTGCCAGCCCAGGTTGGTCAATCTATTACCATAATCCAGCTCCTTTATGGAAGTTATTAATTTGGTATACTATCTTTAGGTCCTTTCTAATTTATTTATCCACGTAGTGGTATAAGGATTCCATAAACTGGCTACCATAATCTATAATGGGTCTTACATATAGTCTAACAATATGGTCTAACAATAGTCGCTTTATGTTTGTTTGTTCATAAAATGTTCGCCGCCTCTCATGAACTGTAAATAACTGTATGTTGATGGATGTTATGTAAATGATATATCCTGTTGTACTATGTGTAATTAATCCCGGGTTGCCCCTGAAAAAGGGACTAATACTGGTCTCAGTGGGCCTACCTGGTTACCAAAATTACATAAATAAATAAATATGATAGATAAAGTGGTAATAGCACTTCAGCATTTCTACTTTTAATGTTCCATTTTATTGCATACATAGTTATGTTTGCTCTGGAGATAACCTGACTGCATTGCTCCTTGAAGTTCGGACTGTTAGCAATAATTATCCCCAGATCTTTTTCAGAGATTTTGTTAGCAATAATTATCCCCAGATCTTTTTCAGAGATTTTATGTGGAAGGGGCATGTTATTTAATGTGTAGGTATGCATAGCATTATGTTTCCCCATATTTATGACACAACACTTTTCTGTGTTGAGTCACATTCACAATTTTTCTGTCCAGGTAGCTACTACATGTATGTCTTTTTGTATTGATTTTATGTGCTCTAAAGTTTCACAGGGGCCGCATAGTTTTGTATCATTTGCATATTTAATAACTATGTTGCTAATATTATCTTCCAAATCTAGAAGTTGACGGCAGATAAGGACCGCAAGGCCCATCCAGTCTGCCCATTTATTTTTCTACCTTATGAATGTGCTATAGGCCTTTGCTCTGTCAGTGGCCTATCTATTCATTCTCATCTGTATTGCTCCCTTATGCTTATCCCATGCCTGTTTGAAGCCCTGCACTTTATTCATATCCACCACTTCCTGAAGTAGGCCGTTCCATGCATCCACCACCCTTTCTGTGAAAAAGAACTTCCTCACATTACCCCTTAATCGGCCTCCCTCTAATCTCATGCTGTGTCCTCTTGTCCTGCTGTTTTTCTTATATTGAAACATGTTAGACTCTTTCACCTTGTTAATGCCCTTAAGGTGTTTGAATGTTTCAATCATATCACCTCTCTCCCTCCTTTGCTGTAGGGTATACATACTGAGTTCAGTTATTCTGTCCTCATATGTTTTCTGATGCAGTCCCTGCAACATTTTGGTTGCCCTTTTCTGGACTGCCTCAGTTTGGTTAATGTCCTTGCGAAGGTGTGGCCTCCAGTACTACACGCAGTACTCCAGATGGGGCCTAACCAGTGTTTTGTATAGAGGGATTATTACCTCCCTCTTCCGACTTGTGATACCCCTACTAATACACCCCAACATCCCTCTAGCCTTACCTACTGCTTTAGAGGTCTGCTTGAATGATTTAAGGTCATCGGTGATGATGACGACCAAGTCTTTTTCTTCCCTTGTGACTGCCAGCAACTCCCCTCCCAGCCTATAGGTGGCTTCAGGGTTTCTCTTCCCTATGTGCATGATCTTGCACTTCTTTGTGTTAAACCCCAGTTCCCACTCTTCTGACCACTTTGCTAGTTTATCCAGATCTCTTCTCATTCTGCCCACACCATCTGGATCATCTACTCTGCTGCAGGTCTTGGTGTCATCTGCAAACAGACAAACCTTACCCCCCAGTCCATCTGCAATGTCACTGATGAAGATATTGAAGAGGACTGGCTGAACAGTCCCTGGGGTACCCCACTTGTGACTTGCATCTCTTCTGACTGTATACCGTTTACCACCACTCTGTTTTCTGCCGTCAACCAGTTTGCCACCCAGTTGACCAATGTCTGTGCACGAGCCTACCCAGCTTATTAATCAATCTTCTATGTGGAACAGTATCGAAAGCTTTGCTGAAGTCAAGGTAGGCAACATCAACTGCTCCCCCTTGGTCCACCACTCTGGTTACCCAGTCAAAGAAATCTATGAGATTCGTTTGACAGGACCTTCCTTTTGTAAACCCATGCTGTCTTGGATCCTGTGCTCCTATGGATTCCAGGTGTTGCACTATCCTTTCCTTAAGGAGTGTCTCCATAATCTTGCCCACTACTGAGGTAAGACTGACTGGTCTGTAGTTCCCTGCCTCCTCCCTGCTACCACTCTTGTGGAGCAGGATCACATGAGCCCTTCTCCAGTCTTCTGGGACCTCTCCTGTGCTCAGAGACTCACTAAACAGTTCTGATAATGCCTCTGCTAGTTCCACCCTTAGCTCCATTAGTACCCTGGGAAGTATGCCATCAGGACCCATTGCCTTGTCCACCCGAGCTTATCAAGCTCTTGTAGGACCCTTTCTTTTGTGAAGGGACTAGTGCACACCTCACTCCCCCATGTCCATGGTGCAGAGCTGTGGGCCCTGCCCTACCTTCTCTTCAGTAAATACTGAGCAGAAGTATCTATTTAGGATAGATGCTTTTACATGATTCTCCTCCTCACACGCCCCCTTATCCCCTTTGGTCTTTGCAATCCCCCCTCTGGACTTTCTCCTTTCACTAATGTATCTATAGAAAGTCTTGTCACCTACTTTTACTGTTCGTGCTAGTGTTTCCTCAGTTTGGGACTTTGCCTGCCTTACTGCCTTCCCTGCTTCCCTTAGGGGGAAGGTGGGATATGTCATAAGTTGAAGCTGATGGTTTAGAGAACCAGGGGGACCCCACTCATGGAATCTGCAATAAAAATTTGAAAGATGATGGGACCAATAACTGATCCCTGGGGGACACCACTAGTGACATTTCCCTCTAATGATAAATGACCATGTATTGATACACATTGGGTTCTATTACTTAACCAATTATTGATCCAGTTAACTATGTATTCGGTCTTAAACCACAACACAGAAAGGAAAAGGAGGCCATATACCTGTGGCATTTATATGTGGCAGCAGCTGTGAAAGCCATCACACGCACATACATGGTTGCAAACTGAGCCCGCGACTGTGAAGGACTGGAAAACAGTGATGGGTGAGATAGTTGAAAGGGAGAGTATGATATTCAGGGTCCAGCAGAGGGAGGAACAATTTATCCACCGCTGGATCAAGTGGGATATGTCACAAGTTGAAGCTGATGGTTTAGAGAACCAGGGGGACCCCACTCATGGAAATGGATACAGCAGGGGGTAATACAGAGGCACCTGTAGGTATGGCATAAAATATCTACTGAGATGACTCCATACCAAGGCACACACTACCTTAGCGGTGGGGACAGACAAATGGGAGGACACTTATCCCCCTCCTTTCCTACTTCTAAAGAAGAGACATGTTTGGCACAAATATTGATGCTCTACCCCTTTTGTTTTGAGACTCATCACTTGGATTGTTCCGTATCAGATACACTAAAAATTTCATACCTTCTAGTTCATATATTGCTAGAGAGGTTTTTTTTTTGTTTGTTTTTTCAAACAACATGAAGTCTTGCTGTATTCTGACTGTTGCAGTTAGTTCCAGCTGTTAAACTGCCCCGGAGAGCAAAGGGTTAACTTTTCTATGCATGGCCATAGAATGCTGAGCTCGAGCTCGGTTGAGGTCTCTGTCTGTTTCCCTTTGAATCTAAACTGTCAGATTCTTTACTCCGCCTCACTGAACATTCGCTCCGGAGATTTCTCCTGCAGCTCGGTTCGATAGTCGGTTAAAGGAGTACTAGATAGGTTTTGTTCTGTTTTTACATAGATACATACATAGATACATAGACAGTGTCGGCAGATAAGGGCCTATGGCCCACCCAGTCTGCCCATTTAAGTTTGTAAGTTCAGTTTATGTTTTCCAGGAAGTCTGTTGCCCTTAACCCTGACCTCCAGAATTCCTTTATGTCTATCCCATGCATTCTTAAATCCTGTGATTGTTTCAGCCCCCACCACTTCCTCTGGCAGGGTGTTCCACTTGTCCACCACCCGCTCTGTGAAGAAATTCTTCCTCACGCTTCCTCTGAATCATCCTCCTCCAACTTCATCCCATGCCCTCTAGTCCTGGAATATCTTTTCGCTTAAAAATAGTGCATTCCTGCACCCTGTTCCTCCCTGTAAGATACTTGTATGTCTCTATCATATCCTCTCTCCTCCTCTCCTCCAAGGAGTACATGTTCAGTGCCTTCAACCTGTCCTCATAGGACTTGTGATGCAATCCATGCACCATCTTTGTTGCCCTCCTCTGAACCTTCTCTACCCTGTCTATGTCCTTACGAGGTAAGGTCTCCAGAACTGCACAGTGTACTCCAGGTGCGGCCTCACTAGTGTCTTGTATAGTGGAATTATGACCTCCCTTTTCCTGTTGGTGATGCCCCTGCCTATGCATCCCAGCATCCTATTTCTTTACCTGCTGCCTTGTCACACTGTTTCCCTGCCTTGAGGTCATCAGAGATGATAACTCCAAGATCCCTTTCCTGCTTGGTGCATGCTATATCCTCACCCCCCAACTGATATATTGTGCCAGGGTTTTTGTGCCCCATATGCATTATCTTGCACTTCCTTGCATTGAATTTCAACTGCCAAACCCCTGACCATTCTTCAAGTTTCTGCAGGTCCCTTCTCATTCTGTCTACACCCTCTGGTGTGTCTACTCTGTTACAGAGCTTTGTGTCATCAGCAAACAGTGAAATTCTGCCTTCTTTTCTGTGTGGAAATTGTAAAAGTGTTAGATCGGTTCAGCTGAACCGATCATCTGTAGTGAATCGTTGTGTTTTACTTTAGTGTGTGGTTACCGATCCTTATCGGTTCTAAAAAAAAATGTGTTTTGAACGTTTTTTTCCAGTACCCGTGACACGGTTAGGAACCGGTAAGGGAGTCTTGCCTAGCGGTTGCCATAAAAACAGTGAGTTGGTTAGGTTGGCCATGTCTGAGAAACCCAAGAAAAAAACCGGGCCCACTGGGTTTCAACACTGCAGTGAGTGTGGGGAGGTCTTTGCTAAGTCCGATCCCCACACCACCTGTGTTTATTGTCAGGAGTTGGAACACCTCGGTACAGACTGCCAAACATGTAAAAATTTTCCTAAATCTACCCTTGAAAAGAGATTAGGTAGACTGAGGGAAAAGGAGGCAGAGAAGTCCACTGACCCAGATGGCCAGCCCGGTTCGGTTCCGACCGAACCAGAAGGATTGCTCTCTGACCAGGCGACACTTCTTCAGGCAAGAGGAGCGCCGATCCTGAGGGATCGGTTCCTACAAAAAGAAAATGCAAAGAGAAATCGACCGGTTCGGATCCAGAGGTTCATGTTCCGACCACCGAGGAACTAGCCAGAGCCATTCGGATTGTGGAATTGCTTTGCCCGGTTGCGACCGATGCGGCACCTTTTGGCAGGGGTTTGGTTATGTCGGTTCCCCCGGTTCAAGAGTATACCCCTGAAGACTTTTATGAACCGCAGTTTGAGGAGGAGGGGGAGTTTGAAGATGATGATGGTGATGGTGAAAGTCTGGATGTGCCTGTGGAACTGGACATCTCCCCAGACAGAGCTTCGGGTGTATCCTCTCCTAGGCTTTCTGAGTCCTCTTCCCACTTTCTGTTTTACAGAAAGGTGGCTGAAACCCTCCAGCTTCCTATGGAGGAGACAATGGAAGATCAAGAGGAGCCTGATTATGTGGAAATGATGGACATCCCAGAGTCCAGGAGACTGTCTATTCCCCTTCACAATTTTTTAAGGAAGCAGACACAAAAAATCCTAAAGTCTCCCAATTCTATACCTCCTGTTGACAGAAGGATGGATAAGAGGTATACACTATCGGGCTCAGATACAGAGTTTTTATATCAGCAATGCAGCCATGTTGGGGTAGTGCAGGCTGCTGCCTGTGACAAAGCAAACATTCCCTTGGCTTCACACCCCCCAGACAAAGAGTCCAGGAAGATTGATGCCATGGCAAAAATACAGTACATGGCATCTTCCTTGGGACTCAGGCAGGCGAATTATATGGCTTATACAGCCAGGTACCAGAAGTCCAGGTGGGACACTGTACTGGCACTGGCTAAACAGGCTTCCCCCCCAGCTGGCCAAGGAGCTGGAGGAGGTGGCTGCTGATGGGATTGAGGCATCAAATGTACAATTTCATGCTGCTGTGGACTCCAATGATGTGTCATCAAGAGTCATGGCTACATCTGTGGCTTTTCGGAGGATGGCTTGGCTCAGATGTACTAGCCTCTCACAGGACACCCAGGCTAAGGCCATGGATTTTCCCGTGGTGGGTAATTCTCTGTTTGGGGAGCAGACAGAGAATTACATGAAAAGATGGGGTGAGTACAGGACCACTTATAGGAGTGCTCAGGCCAAGGAAAGGCAAGCAATTCCTCAGAGGCAGCAATCTAGGGGCAGGGGTAGGCCTTTTCATATGCCTTTTTACCAAGCACAGGCCTCTTCTCCCTTTTCACGGAGGGGGTTCTTTAGAGGGAGAGGCAGAAGGGGGATGAGCAGGGCTGCATCCACCCCTCTGCCTACGGCTTCTGCCAAGCAGACACCCTGATGGGTCTGCCCGGGTTGACTCTCCTAGTCCTGTAGGGGGAAGGCTGGCTTACTGTGTCCAGGACTGGATGTCTATTACATCAGACAAGTGGGTTCTGGAAGTAGTAAGCCAGGGACTGGTTCTCAACTTCAAAAAAATTTCCAAAGATGAGAGCCAGATCTTTTCCACCTGCAGGTCTCTCTGAGACCCTTGCCCTGGAGGCAGAGGTTTCATCTCTTCTGGTTCTAAAAGCCATAGAGAGCGTGCCTACCCTACACTGGGGAAAAGGTCTGTACTCCAGATACTTTCTTACCCCAAAAAAGACAGGGGAGTGGCGACCCATCCTAGATATAAGATACCTGAACAAACATCTTCTAAAACCAAAGTTCAAGATGGTAACTTCCCTCTCTAAGGCCAGGGGACTGGCTAGTCTCCCTAGACCTCAAAGATGCCTACTTTCATATTCCCATCAGGTGCTCCCACAGAAAGTACCTCAGGTTCAAGTTGCCCTCAGGCCACTGTCAGTTTAAAGCAATGCCTTTTGGCCTAACATCAGCTCCAAGGATCTTCACAAAGTGCCTGGCAGTAGTTGTTGCCTTTCTAAGAAGGCAAAAAATTTCCATTTTTCCATATCTGGACGATTGGCTCATAGTAGGTCAGTCTCCAGACCAAGTCAAGTCAGACCTGCAAGTGACTCAGCAAGTGCTCACTTCTCTGGGTTTCCTTCTCAACCTCCCCAAATCAGTTCTCGAACCAGTTCAGCTCCTTACCTTTATAGGGACAGAGCCAGATACTGTCAAAGCAAGAGCCTTTCTTCCCCTGGAAAGGGCAAGTGTTCTTATAGAACTGGCTTTGTCCTTCAGCCTTCAGGTGTCCCAACCAACAAGGCACTTCCTCCAGCTCTTGGGCCACATGGCAGCTTCCACAGCAGTGGTCCAAGGGGCAAGATTTCAGATGAGGGACATTCAGTTCCATCTGAGGGCCTTTTGGTCCCAGAGGAAGGACCTTCTTACCAAACTGATTCCAGTTACTCGGACACTGATCCAAGCTCTTCAGTGGTGGCAGGATCAGGACAATTTAAGGCAAGGGGGTCCTTTTGTCACTTAGTCTCATTCGATGGTCCTTACCACGGATGCTTCCCTTTTGGGGTGGAGAGCTCTTCTGGGGGATCTCACAGCCCAAAGACTGTGGTCTTCCCAGGAGTCCCTCCTTCATATCAATCTCCTGGAACTCAGGGCAGTGTTTCTTGCCCTGCAAGCTTTTTTCCAGTTGGTGCAGAACAAAGTGGTTCAGGTCAGGACAGACAACACCACCACCATGTGGTACATCAAAAAACAGGGAGGCACTCTGTCTACGGCCTTGTGCACAGAAGCCATGAAATTGTGGTCCCTGGCTTATTCCCTGCAGACCTCTCTGATAGCAGTCCACCTTCCAGGAAAGGACAATGTGCTGGCAGATGCACTGAGCAGGATCTCCCAGGGCCATCACGAATTGTCCCTGGACCCCCGGTTTTGAAAGTGGTCTTTTCAAGGTGGGGCACTCCAGAGATGGATCTCTTTGCAGCCCCAGACAATCACCAACTTCCTCTGTTTTGTTGCAGACCCCCAGTCTTGGGTTCAGTCCCTCTGGATGCTCTGATTCTAGACTGTGAGAGGAAATTTCTGTATGCCTTCCCTCCCTTTCCTCTCCTGTTCAAAGTCCTAGTCAAGATAAGGTCACAACCTTGCAGAGTGATTCTGATTGCTCCGGATTGGGCCAGACAGCCTTGGTACCCCCTGCTGCTGTCTCTAACAGTCCCTCTTCCCCTGTCTCTTCCCAGGAATTACAACCTGTTAACCTCCTCTCAGGGGAGGATTTGGTACCCCAATCTTCGGTCCCTCAATCTCAAGGCATGGCTCTTGAAGAGCTAGAGTATGCAGATTTGCATCTGTCCCGAGGGGTTCTGGATATCCTCAAAGCCTCTCGAAAGCCTGCCACCAGAAAGACTTATGTCTCCAAATGGAAAAGATTCAGCATTTGGTGTTCCAAGAAACATATATCCCCAGACACTGCTGAATTGCCTACAGTTCTGGATTATTTGGTCCATCTTAATGGTCTAGGCCTCAGACCAGCTACTCTCAAGGTACACTTGTCAGCTGTTTCTGCTTTTCTGTTAGTGGGAAAGCATTCCTCACTGTCATCTCACCCTGTATTCTGCAAATTTTTTAAAGGATTGCTTCATACCAATCCTCCCTTTAGGGATCCTGCCCCTGCCTGGGACTTAAATATTTGCATTGCCCAATTTATGCAACCTCCTTTTGAGCCTATGTCCTCAGCAGAGCTTAAGTACTTGACTTGGGAAACTGTGTTTTTGGTGGCCATCACCTCTGCCAGACGCATCAGTGAATTGCAAACCCTGTCAGTGGAACCTGATTTTATCTCTTTTCATAGAGATAAAGTGGTCCTTAGAACCAGTAGGAGGTTCTTGCCCAAAGTGGTTTCAAACTTCCACTTAAATCAGTCCATGTCACTCTCTGTCTTCTTCACTGATCATTCTTCCTCAGGGGAGAGAAGGCTACACAGTTGGATGTTAAAAGAGCCCTTAGCTACTACATAGAGCGTACCAAGGGCCACAAGTTTGAATCCCTCCAGTTATTCCTCACTTATGGGGAAGTGGGAAAAGGCAAACCTGCCACCAAGAGAACTATTGCCAGGTGGTTGCGTCTTGTATACAATTCTGCTATGAAAAACTAGGAAAGATCCCACCCTCAGGCCTGAGGGCTCACTCTACAAGAGGTACAGCTTCTGCCAGGGATATCCCTCTCTTAGAAATTTGTCAAGCAGCCACCTGGAAAACAGTCCATACCTTTACCAAGCATTACTCTCTGGATATCCAGGCTAGGAGTGATGCTCGGTTTGGCACAGCAGTACTTCAGAGCCTAATCCCAAAGTAGGTTCTGTCCCTCCTCCATGGAGGTACTGCTTGGTAGTCTGCAATAGTCAGAATACAGCAAGACTTCATGAAGAAAAAATTGCTCAACTCGGTAATTATGTTTCTTCTAATGGAGTCTTGCTGTATTCTGACCTCCCTCCCTGCCTCCCCTCTCACAACCTGTCTTTGGGAAGTGGGTGGGCAGGTGCAGTGTTGCATCCTAGAGGTGCCTATTACACACCCTCCCTTCATTTGTTTGGGTGCTTTTTGTTATTGTTGTTACCCTTTAATGGGGTTGGTTTTTGGTTTTGGGTTTTCCTGACTTGAGTCTTTTTTGGGAATCCAAAACTCCTTGTTGCCAGTTGGCTAGTAAAAATTTTTTTACAATTTCCATATAGGAGGGTTAGTGAGTTATTGCTCGTAAGAATCTGACAGTTTAGATTCAAAGGGAAACAGACAGAGACCTCAACTGAGCTCGAGCTCAGCATTCTATGCCATACATAGAAAAGTTAACCCTTTGTTCTTTGGGACAGTTTAAAGGCTGGAGCTAACTGCAGTAGTCAGAATACAGCAAGACTCCATTAGAAGAAACATAATTCTAGGGACATGGATATGTTGTTCATCCACACTATCTGGCAGGTTCCTTGCCGCTTTAAATCTTGCCGGAAGGTCTTCAAGCTGGCTCCTCCCACCCAACCGGGTGGTAAAACTCTGGGCTCCGCCCCATGACGCCAGATCTTCCTTACTGCTTGGAAGCTCAGGTTCCCTCCTTAATGCTCTGCATGATAGACTGGATCCTAACTCTTTAGTTCATCCGAAACTCATTTTAAAATTTTCAAGACTTCGGTATTCCTTTTCCCTCGGGGCTGTGATGGACAAATCGACTCCCGGTTTTCGACGGTGCCCTTGTGGGCAGAAGATGTCCAGGACGGATCCGCACTCCATGTGCGTCTACTGCCTCGGCCTAGAACACGACCCGCAGGCCTGCGAGTCATGCTGTTCGTTCTCAGCCAACGTCTTGGAGGACTGCGCTGCCCGGTTGAAGCTTGGGCAAACAAGCGCTATCCGCCAGTAAAGTCGAAAGAGGCCCGTTGGGCGGTTACCACGATGGCTGGCTCGGCTGAGCAGCTCGAGCAGATGATCGCCGAGGAGGAGGGCCCAGACGCCTCCTCCTCCTCCTGGTGCAACATTTATCCTGCTCTCTTTGGGTACCTCGTATTCTGCTTCGTTCAAGGAGCTTTGCCAATCCCTTTCCACGAAGGGAGAGGGGCCATCGGGACTTTCCTCTCGGTCCAAAAAGAAGGATTCCAAGAGTAAGTCCCATCGTCGGCGATCGTGGGAGCGGGAGAGGTCCCTTTCCCCCAGACAGCGGACCGTCAACTCCGGTCGAGGTTGCGGCTAAGGCCGCTGGCTTCACGGCGCCCCCGTCAGGTCAGCCAGCCAAGACACCCGTCGACACGGTCGAGATTTTTCTCGACCCATCGGACGGGTTATCGACTGGTGAAGCCGACAACCCTTCTTCGCCGGTTCCCCTGGTGGAGACCGAGGATCTTCCTGCACCCTCAGTGCAGCAGTCCCCGGTTAAGGCGTCCAAGCCGAGGGAAGAGCGAGTGTCCCCCGCTCCTTCCCAGGCCCGTCCTCGGACACACCGAGGATCTCGGTCTCGGTCTCGGACTTCTTCTTGGTCCAGCCGATCCCACCAACATCGGTGGTCTCGGTCTCGGCACCGTGGTAAGCGGCGACACCGCTCGTCCTCGTCTTCCTCCTCGGAAGAGGAGAAGCTTAGGCACAAATTGCGTCAACATTACGAGGAACTGATGTGGCAGCAGTTACTTTTGTCCGGGAGCAAGTCGACACCGACGCCTTCCCCGGCCATCAAGTGGCTGTCACCCGAACGGCCGAAACAACCTCTCGCTGCAGTCGAGATGCCCAAGCCTGGGTCAGTTGTTCGGCTGAAACCTGCTGCCCCACCGATTGTGGTGGAACCTCCACCTCCACAACCGAAATCAGGGGCGCCGACCAAGGACTCTTGGTCGGGTCAAGGCCTGCCCCACAGGTTGTCAGTCACCCTCACTCCCGACCATCCTCGGCAGGTGGAGGGTGGCTCAGGCCCTAGGCAGCTCTTCACGGACTCCTCGGAGTCCGACAACGACTCCCTGTTCTCCAGGCGGTTGACCTGGAGTCCTCCGAGGGCCAGTCACTGTGACAGCCCATCATCCTTTATGGGTCTGCTTGGCTCATCTCGGAGTCCACCGGGATGCAGCTCGAGCCCGTATCCAAATGGGCCAAGTATCCCCTGACGGAGATACTGGACCGAAGGGATTCACCCACGGAGGCCTTTCCAGTGGCTGAGGCCATTGTCGGCCCAGCCTTGGAGCTTTGGCAGTGGCCTGCTTCCTGTCCTGCGCCCTCGGCCAGGATGGCCAGGAAGAATGCAGTCCCTACCGGCTCTTTGCCTGGGTTTTTGGAGCACCCCTCTGCTGAGGGGTTGGTCACCGTCAGCGTTTTCTGGCGTTCCGGGAATGCTAGGGATGTGGACAAGCCCCCCGACAAGGAGTCCAAAAAGCTGGACTTTGCCGGGCGCAAGGTGTACGCTGCGTCCTCCCTTGGCCTTCGCCAGGCCAGCTCGGCCGTGCTGATGGCACACTTCTCCCACGTCCTCATGGGCTCCCTGAATGAGGTGATACCTCGTCTCCTGGCTGACCTGCAGACCACGGTCCGGCAGGTTTGGGACCAGGGAAGAGCGGTGGTGAAGCAGCAGCTCCAAACAGCTCTGGACATAGGGGACTCCTGTGCCAGATCGGTTGCGGCCGCGGTGGCCATGCGCCGCAGAGTATGGCTGAGGATATCCACCTTCACGGTGGATACCCAGCACAAGTTGGCGGACATTCCCTTCTTGGGGACCGACCTCTTCGGCCCTGGAGTGGAAGGTCACCTCCTGCGGATCGAAAAGTCCAGTGCCACTCTGGACTCGGTCACCTCCGCCCAGAAGGACAAAGGCCGCCGACAGCAGCAGCACAAGCCCTTTTGTCCTTCTGCGCCTGCGGCACGTCCGGCCCAACAGCACCAGGGCCAGCAGGCTCGCGCTTGGCATCCCAAACCGAAGCCCGCAGCTTCCTCTAGTAGGAAGCAGGGAGGTAAAGGCCCAGGAGGTCCCTCAGCCGGTCCCTCCTCCAAGCCTGCCCAGTGACGGGTTGAGGGGTGTTGTCCCCAGCCTTGTCACTCCCCCCTGGGTTCCCCCCGTGGGGGGACGGCTCCGCCACTTCCTTTCCGCCTGGTCCCCTATCACCACGGACCGCTGGGTGTTGGAGGTGGTAGGAAAGGGCCTGCCTCTGGAGTTCGAGCAGGCTCCACCCTTTTGAAGCGTCGCCCCTCGGGGGGCCACAGGGTCCGCAGCCTCACTGTCGGCCCGCCGAGCCGATATTGCCCTGCTCCTCGAAAAAGAGGTGGTGAGGAAGGTGGCGGATCCTCCTCCAAACCCGGGGTTTGTGTCCAGGTATTTCCTGGTCCCAAAACAGACGGGGGGGCTGGCGCCCCATTCTCAACCTGCACGACCTGAACAGGTTTCTAAGGTCTCGGACCTTCAGGATGGTCACTCTGGCTCAGATAATCCCATCCTTGGAACGAGGCGTGTGGTTCTGTTCCCTGGTCCTCCAGGACACGTTCTTTCATGTCCCAATCCGTCCGTCTCATCAGAGATTCCTCTGCTTCAGAGCGGAGGGATCCCTTTACGAGTTCCGGGCCATGCCCTTCGGCCTCTCCCTAGCTCCCAGGGTCTTCACCAAATGCATGGCAGTGGTGACAGCATTCCTGCGGCGCCGAAGGGTCCAGGTGTACCCCTACCTGGATGACTGGCTGATTGCAGCCCCCTCCAGAGCGGAGGTGGAGCGGTCCAGAGATCTTGCCCTCCAGGTTTGCTCTCAGATTGGCCTCCTCATCAACGAGGCCAAGTTGGAACTCGTGCCAAAGCAGGTGATACATTTCATCGGGGCAGAGCTTGGCTCTCTTGAGCCAAACCCGGCTCGCGGACAGGACCGAGGTTCTTTCCTCCTTTGCCCAATCATTTCAGGTTGGGCAATGGGTACTCCCTGCCGGGACTTCCTGAGCCTCATGGCGGCCTGCACCAGCGTGGTCCGTTGGGCCCGCTGGTACATGCGTCCCCTTCAATGGGGACTGGCCAGCCAGTGGTCACAGCGCTTCGATCCGTTGGATCAGCCAGTGACAGTGACCCAAGAGATGTGGAACGCTCTCCAGTGGTGGACCGTTCCGGCACATCTGCAGGAGGGCATCCCATTTGTCCTCCCCGAGCCGACGGTCTCTCTATCGACGGATGCCTCTCTGATGGGTTGGAGTGCCCATCTGGGGGAGCACAGAGCGCACGGCCTCTGGTCCCCTCGGGAGTCCCGATGCCACATCAACCTACTGGAGCTTCGAGCGGTTCGTCTACCCCTCACCGCCTTCGCTCCATTTCTGCGGGATCAAGTGGTTCAGGTCCAGACAGACAATACCACAACCATGTACTCCCTAAACCGCCAGGGCGGGACGCGCTCCATGCCTCTGTGCAGGGAAGCTCTCCGCATTTGGTCTCTCGTGCACAGCCTGGAGGCGGATCTCCTCGCCATTCACGTGGCAGGAGCCTCCAACACCCTGGCCGATGCCCTAAGCCAGATAGGGGCTGTGTCTCACGAGTGGTCTCTCCTGCCGGAGGTAGTACAAGATCTCTTCTCCCACTGGGGCACGCCTCTGGCAGACCTGTTTGCCTCCAGGGAGAATGCGAAGCTGAGACTGTTTCATGCCCGCCCCCCTCAGCAGGGCTCGCTGCAGGGGGATGACTTATCGAGTCCGTGGACCCCGGGCCTCTTCTACGCCTTTCCCCCATTTCCCTTGATCCACAAGGTGCTTCTCAAGGCGAGGAGGGACAAGGTGCAGGTGATTCTGGTAGCCCCAGACTGGCCCCACCAGTTCTGGTATCCAGATCTCCTCAGTCTCAGCTCCAGGCTCCCAAGGTGACTTCCAGCCGGCCCGGACCAGATCTCAGTCAATCAAGGGAAGGTATTCCATCCGGACCTTCAATCCCTGCACCTGACGGCCTGGTTCCTGAGCGGCTAGATTTCCTGGCCTTGGGTCTTTCAGACGAGGTCCTCAACATCGTTGAGGCGTCCCGTAAGGAGTCGACCAGAAAATGCTACGCCTTCAAATGGAAGAGAATCTCCATTTGGTGTCAGGGCAAGGGCCTGGACCCTTCCTCCTGTTCCTTGGCAAGCATTCTGGACTACCTGTGGTCCCTTTCTCAGCTAGGGCTTTGGTCGACGACCCTTAAGGTGCACCTGGCAGCCATCTCTGCTTACCGAGCGCGAGCCGGGAAGCAGTCGGTGGCGCAGGAGAAGGTGGTCGGGCACTTTTTGAAAGGCCTTGATCACATATCCCTTCCGGTGCGAGAACCTCCACCTCCGTGGGATCTATTGCTGGTATTGGCTAAGCTCATGGGCAAGCCATTCGAACCAATGCACAGGTGTGATATCTCTCACCTGTCGTGGAAGACCACCTTCTTGGTAGCGATCACGTCAGCCAGAAGGATGGGAGAGCTCCAGGCGCTTTCCATCGAGTCTCCTTATCTAGTCTTCCACAGGAACAAGGTTGTCCTGCGCCCCCAACCGAAATTCCTTCCGAAGGTGGTGTCGGAGTTTTACCTTAACCAGGTGTTGACTCTGCCAGTGTTCTACCCCAGTCACACCTCGGAGGCCGAATATAGGCTCCATACTTTGGACCCTAGAAGAGCACTCGTTTATTATAAGGAGCGTGACGGCTGAAGTTCGGGGAGAGGTTCGCCAGCTGTTTGTCACCTACGCTGAAGCTGCACCTGGCAGACCTGCAGCCAAGCGGACGATAGGCAGGTGGGTCACCTCCTGCATAGATCTCTGCTATAGGTTGGCGGGCATGGAGCCTCCCAGAGGGATAAGAGCTCATTCTACTCGCCATACCGCTGCATCGGTAGCTGCTTCCAGGGACGTCCCTATCCAGGAAATCTGCAGGGCTGCTACCTGGAAGTCAGCACATACCTTCATCACCCATTACCACATCGACCTTGAGTCACGCCGGGATGCTGGTTTTGGGGCCTCGGTTCTCAATCTTTATTCCGTAAGTAGGGGTGTGCGCCTTGCCTCCTCCTCCCGGAGAACTGCTAGAGTCTGCCAGATAGTGTGGATGAACAACATATCCATGTCCCTAAAATACAGTTCTTACCTGTAACAGGAGTTCTAGGAATGGTATATGTTGTTCATCCACACCTACCCACCGACCTGCCTGGCTTCGACGCACTAACCCGGCTTCAGTGGGCTAGATCTGGTGTCATGGGGCGGAGCCGAGAGTTTTACCACCTGGTTGGGTGGGAGGAGCCAGCTTGAAGACCTTCCGGCAAGATTTAAAGCGGCAAGGAACCTGCCAGATAGTGTGGATGAACAACATATACCATTCCTAGAACTCCTGTTAAGGTGAGTAACCTGTATTTACTGAGGTGAATAATTTTTTCTTGCCTTTTTTTGTTTATTCACTTTGTATAGTGTTAAAAATACCATACACTTGTCACATGTCTAATATATCCCTCAGTACCCTTGGGTGAATCCCATGTGGTGGGTGTTGAACTGTTTTGCCTGGAAAGTTGCTGGTAGCAGGCTCAGGGCTATACGGATGATGAAAGACGTAGAAAAGAACAGAGAAAGAGACAGAATGTATCATGTCTGTGCTGCTTGGCAAGTACCCTCCATCCTTTCGGTTTTTTTCTGGGTGGAATACTGATGTTCTAGTATCATGGATATGTTGTTCTATCCACACTGTTTGGCATGTCCTTTCCCTTTAAGAATCTTGCTGGAAGGTCTTGAAGCTGGCTCCTCCGACCCAACCGGATGGTATAACCCTTGTCTCCACCCCATGTCACCAGATTTTCCTTTCCGCTGGAAGATACAGGTTCTCTCCTTACCGCTGTTGCGTTCAGTACACCCTGGCTTCAAAATCCTCGGATTTGCTTAAACTTAAACTTGTCAAAGTTAATATAAATCACTTTGAGATCTCGACTGTTATGGAAGATGAATCTTCTCCCGGTTTCCGCCGCTGCCCATGCGGGCAAAAGATGTCTCGTACAGCCCCGCATGCCACATGCGTGTATTGCCTGGGTGTTGGCCATGACACCCAGGCCTGCGAGATGTTGCGCATTTCACCCGAACATCTTGGACGATCGTCTGGCATGGCTAACATTGGGCAGATTGGAGAAACGGAATCCTCTGGTCAAATCTGAGGAAGCCCGATGGGCGATCTCTCTGGCTGCAGGGTCCACCGAGCAGCTCTAACAAATGAAGGCCTTCGAGGAAGAGGCGGCTCAGGCCGTGGATTGTCCTCAAAGTCCTTTTTTGTACCACTTTCTCCGGATCCTTTAGGGAGATGTGCCAGTCTCTTCCCACCAAGGGCGAGGGGCCTTCAGGCACGCATGTCTCTCAGTCCTGTAAAACGACAAGGAACCGAGAGAATCTTCGTCTCACCGACGACGTTCCTGGGATTGTGAGCGATCTCGGTCCCAGGAATCACCTGTCTCGACTTTGGTCGAGGTTGCGGCCTCGGCCACTGGTTTCATGGTTCCACTGTCAGGCCAGCCGGCCCAGACACTGGCCGACGATCCGGTTAAGATCATTCTTGACCCAGTCAACCCATTGTTGCCCAACGAGGCCAACAGCTCCTTTTTCAGGACCCCAGTACTGCCTCCCCCCCCCCGATGAAGAGACCCAGCCCGCTGGGAACCCCATCGGAGAACCAGTCCTCGACCAAGGAGAACCACCAGTCTCCCTGGTGCCTTCTGATCGACCCCGTCAGTCACCCGGCGATCGAGGGTCTCGGACCCCTTTGACCCGACAGGTCAAGAGGTGCCTAAGTGCTCTACGAGAGGTGCCATTAACATTCCTCTTCGTCCTGTCGATAAGGGAGAGGAGGCTTTTCGGAAACTCGGTCGATGCTACAAAGATCTAATATGGCAACAGCTGATCTTGTCTGGTCAAAAGTCTGTTCCCGGCTTCCACCCAGGCCATTACTTGGCTGTTGCCTCCCAGGCCGAAGCCGACTCCTCTGGAGCCAGCCAGCACCGTTCCTTCTCCCACAGAACTGGTCAAAACCATTCCAGTTTGGCCAAATTCGACCTTTCCACTGATCTTGGTGGAGTAGCCACCTAAACAGCCCCCAGTGGGGGTTCCTGCCAAAGAGTCTCGGCCTGTTTCAGGCCTCCCCTTTAGGCTGTCTGTAACCCTCACTCCTGACCATCCTAGGCGGGTGGAGGGAGACTCAGGTGGCCGGCTGATATATCCGCACTCCTTGGAGTCCGAGGACTCGGACCTTCACTCCCGTCCCTTGGACAAGGAATCGATATGTAGTCTCTCGATTGAGGAAGGCCCCTCTTCCTTTATGGGCATCCTCTGTCTTATTTCTGAATCCATGAAGATGTCTCTCGAACCCATCCAGAAATAGGCCAAATATCCCCTCACGGATATCCTCAAATGGGATTCACCGCCTGAAGTCTTTCCAGTGGCTGAGGCCATTGTTCGTCCAGCTTTGGAGCTATGGCAGCATCCTGCCTCCTGCCCTGCACCTTCTGCCCGTATGGCCCGCAAATACATGGTGCCCATTGGGTCCCTTTCAGGGTTCACAGGGCACCCCTCTGCGGGGAGGGTCTGGTGACCAAATCTGTGTTCAGACGCTTGGTAGTTCGGCAGATACAGACCTCCGGACAAGGAGTCCAAAAAACTGGACCATTGTGCCTGTAAAGTCTATGCCGCCTTTACGCTGGGCCTCCATCAGGCAAGCTTGGCCTTCATCATGACGCATTTCTCTCACGCCCTTCTGGGCTCCCTTGATGAGGTCCTTCCTCACCTCTCCATAGACCTCCAGACCACGGTCAAACAGGTCCAGGACCAGGGTCGGGCTGTTGCGAAGCAGCAACTCCAGATGGCTCTGGACCTCGGGGATTCATGCACCATTCAGTGGCAGCCGCGGTTGCCATGCGCCACAGGGCTTGGTTAAGGGTCTCCACCATCACGGCGGACACCCAACACAAGCTAACAGATGTCCCTTTCCTGGGTACCGACCTCTTCAGCCCAGGTGTGGACGGTCACCTCCAACGCATTGAGAAGTGCAGTGACACCTTGGACTCCGTAACTTCTGCACAGAAGGAATTCCAGGGTTCCAAAAAGCAGAAGAAAAAGCCAGTTTGGAACTCTGCCCCTGCGGCCAAGCAGCCTCACTTCCAAGCAGGGCAGCAACAGCAGGCACAATCTTGGCGCCCTCGGCCCAAGTCCAGACCTCCGGTGGCCCGTAAGCCTGGAGATCGAGGCTCCGGTGGTCCCCAGTCTGGACCCTCTTCCTCCAAGCCTGCCCAGTGACGGGAAGGAGGTGGCCACCCCCATAGCTGTCCCACAAGCTCTGGGTCCTCCCGTGGGGGGGCAGCTCCACCACTTCCTTTCCACCTGGTCCACTGCTACCATGGACAGGTGGGTTCTAGAAGTGGTGGGTCAGGGACTGCCTCTGGAATTCGAGCAGTACCCTCCAAGCCGAACCCGTGCCCCACGGGAGGATATGGTATCCGTACACACTCGGTCGGCTCTTTGAGACGACATTGCCCAACTCCTCCATAAGCAGGTGGTGGCCAGAGTCACGGACCCCCCGGTCAACCCAGGGTTCATATCCAGGTACTTCCTTGTTCCGGAGCGGATGGGGGGCGGGCACCCCATTCTAGATCTGCATGACGCGAACCAGTTCCTCAGGTCATGCACCTTCAGGATGGTAACTCTGTCCCAGATCGTACCATCCTTCAAGTAGAACATGTGGTTTTACTCTCTGGATCTCCAGGACGCATTCTTTCATGTCCCGATCCGTCTGTCTCACCAGTGGTTCCTTTGCTTCCAAGCAGGAGGAGCCCTATTCAAGTTCTGAGCCATGCCATTTGGCCTGTCATCAGCCCCACTGATCTTCACCAAATGCATTGCAGTGGTGGCAGCCCATCTTCAGTGTTGAGGGGTCAGAGTTTACCCATATGTCGATGATTGTCTCTTGGCGGGTCCCACTAAGCAAGAGGTGGAGAGGTCCAAGGACCTGGCCCTCCATACCTGCACTGACCTTGGTCTCCTGATCAACAATGCCAAGTCGGAACTCATACCTTCACAGGTGATATGTTACATCAGGGCAGAGCTCGACTCCTGCTGAGCCAGAGCCCGGCTCCCGACGGACAGGGTGGAGGTTCTCTCCTCTTTGCGCAGTCATTTTTGGTTGGGCACTTGCGCCCTGCCCGGGACTTTCTGCACCATCTGGTATACATGGCGGCCTGCACCACCGTGGTCTGACGGGTCCGTGGCATATGCGCCCCCTTCAGTGGGAGCTGGCCAGCCAGTGGACCCAGCATCTAGGTCACTTCAACCAGCTGGTCACTGCGACCCAGAAGATGTGGGACGCTCTCCAGTGGTGGACCGTCCTGGATCACTTGCAGGAAGGGATCCCATATGTCTGTTCCAAGCTGGCAGCCGTTCTCACGACTGATGCCTCTCTCACAGGCTGGGGAGCCCACATGGGGAACCACAGAGCCCACAGGTTCTGGACCTCCGAGGAATCCCGATATCATATCAGCCTGCTGGAGCTCAGAGCAGTCAGACTGGCACTGTCAGCATTCACTCCGCTCCTTCAGGGTCAAGTGGTGCAGGTCCAGACGGACAATACCAAGACCATGTACTACCTCAACAAACAGGGCGGCACTCACTCCAGGCTGCTGTGCAGGGAAGCACTCCACATCTGGACCCTCATGAGCTGACTGCAGGCAGATCTCCTTGCCATCCATGTTGCAGGAGCCTCAAGTCAACTGGTGGACGCTCTCAGCCGTGTGGGCAAGACGTCCCATGAGTGGTCTCTCCATCCAGAGGTAGTACACAGCCTGTTCTCCCACTGGGGCAAACCGATGGTGGATCTGTTCACCTCCAGGGAGAACATCAAACTGAGGCTGTTTCATGCCCGCCCATCTCAGCAGGGCTCGCTGCAGGGGGATGCCTTCTCGAGGCCGTAGACCCCAGGCCTCTTCTTTGCCTTCCCTCCACTCCCCTTGGTTCACAAGGTGATCCTCAAGGTGAGGAGGGACAAGGCACAGGTGATCCTGGTAGCCCCAGACTGGCCTCGCCAGTTCTGGTATCCAGATCTCCTCAGCTCCAAGCCTCTGTGGCATCTTCCAGTACGCCCTGACCTGTTATCTGTCAGTCAGGGGAAGGTATTCCATCCGAACCTTCAATCCCTGCACCTGACAGCCTGGTTCCTGAGCAACTAGAGTTCCAGGCTGTGGGTCTCTCTGAGGATATACTCACAGTAGTGGAAGCATCCAGAAGGGAGTCGACCAGGAGGTGCTATGCCTTCAAATGGAAAAGGTTTTCCATTTGGTGTCAGGGTAAGGGCCTGGACCCTTTGTCCTGTCCAGTGGCTAGCATCCTAGACTACCTTTGGTCTCTGTCCAAAGGGGGTCTTCGGTCTACGACCCATAAGGTGCACCTGAGAGCCATCTCTGCTTACCGGGTGTGGGCCGGTCAGCAGACGGTGGCACAGGAGAAGGTGGTCTGGCGTTTCTTTGAAGGCCTCAACCACATATCCCCTTCAGTGCATGAACCTCCACCTCAATGGGATCTACTGCTGGTACTGGCAAAGCTCATGGGCAAGCCATTTGAACCAATGCACAAGTCTGAGATGTCACATTTGTCATAGAAGACTGCCTTCCTGGTGGCTGTTAAATCAGCCAGAAGGACTGGGGAGCTTCAGGCAATCTTGTTGGAGTCTCCTTACCTGGTCTTCCACAGGGACAAGGTTGTCCTGTGCCCGCACCTGAAATTCTTTCCGAAGTTGATGTCGGAGTTTCACATTAACCAGGTGTTGACTCTGCCGGTGTACTACCCCAATTACACCTCAGAGGCTGAGTACAGGCTCCATACCTAGGACCGGAGATGAGCGCTCTCTTACTGTAAGAAGTGGATGGCTGAAGTTCGGGGAGAGGTTCGCCAGTTGCTTCTCATGTACGCAGAAGCCACACCTGGCAGACCTGCAGCAAAATGGACAATTGGCAGATGGATTACATCCTGCATTGATCTCTGCTATAGGTTGGCGGGCAAGGAGCATCCCAGAGAGATAAGAGCTCATTCCACCCACAATACTGCTGCATCGGTGGCTGCTTCCAGGGACATCCCTATCCAGGAAATCTGCAGGGCTGCTACCTGGAAGTCAGCAAACACCTTCATCACCCACTACCACATCGACGTAGAGTCATGCCGTGATGCTGGTTTTGTGGCCTCAGTTTTCCAGTCTCTGTTCCATAAGTAAGTATATCAGAGGGGGGTTGCGCCTTGCCTCCCTCCTCCCAGAGAACTGCTTGGCGTCTGCCAAACAGTGTGGATAGAACAACATATCCACGATCCTAGAAAAACAAGTTACTCACCTGTAACAGTAGTTCTAGGAGTGGTATATGTTGTTCATCCACACAAACCCACCCCGACCTCCCCGGCTACAACTCACAACCTGAGCTTCCAGCGGGCAAAGAAAGATCTGCTATCATGGGGCGAAGCCGAGGGTTATACCACCTGTGTGGGTGGGAGGAGCCAGCTTTAAGACATTTCGGTAAGATTCGGAAAGAACATGCCAAACAGTGTGGATGAACAACATATACCACTCCTGGAACTACTGTTACAGGTGAGTAACCTGTTTTTCCCTGCCCTGGTCATCCTTCAGCTTCAGAATCCTTAATGCCCATTCAAATCCCCTGCCCCGTGCCTCCCCTCCCCTTCCGCAAGCAGTAGGGGGCTTACAACCTTCCTGAGGGATCAAACATGGGGCGGCACCAAGGACTCACAGAGTGGGTGTACCATTTTGACCCTGTATTATCCCCTCCCACCTCCATTGCATCAAATCAACTTTATTTCTAAAAAGGCGCTATTCCAGAGATCATAGCGCCCTTGCAATAAATACATAAAAACACATATAAAAACATCAGTCATCACATTATAGTCAGTTCATAACATTATCACCAAAGGCAAGCCCAAATAGATACGTTTTTAAAGTGGTTTTAAAGCTCTCCACTGTCAGGCACTCTCTTACCCGATGAGATAGAGACACACCACCCCCCCTCCCCGTCTATATCTGGTCTTCTCAGGGGGGTGGGAGTTAGGCAAGGTTGTTCGGTCACGCCAGACCTCAGTGTTGCTCCCAGTTCCCATTGTAGAGGTGCTCAGCCAGCAGTATGAGTGTTTCCCATGTCCCATAGTCATAGTAGGCTGTCTTTTAAATTTTTTTCATTACTCCCCCCCCACACACACACACACACACACACACACCGTCTGACCCTTACTGTGCCAACTGCATCTCCCCCAACCCCTATTCCCTCTGTCTCTGGGACTTACCTCTGGCCTTGACTCATATCCACACAGCTTCCCCCAGTGGTGGGGCCGAAGGAGGTTCCCCATTTCTCCCTCCAAAAGCCTTGCTAGGTTGAGCCTGCTCTGAGCCCAGTAGGCAGTGTTGGGTCTGTGACAGGTCATCTGTTTCATCCTGCCAGCTGGTGGGAGTTCCTCTCTCCCGCACCCCCCAAAGGATGCTCAGTGGAGCAGGCAGCATGATGCTGCATGCAGAGTGTGCTGACATCTTCCGCAGGAAGCAGACTAACCCCCTTAGTCACTCTGCGCACATCACCACCTGTGGTCACCTAAGTGGCAATGTTGCGGCGGAGCTTGTTGCCCATCCATCCCAGAGGAGGAGAGTGTCCTCTGGGATGCTTGATCCTTCTCTCTCCCCCCCTCCCCCGCAGCCAGCCACTGATGACTCAAGCTTGCCACTGAAGCTAAGTTACCGGCATCACAAGCAGTAGTACTACCACTGCACCGATGGGCTGGCTTAGTGGGCTGCCTTTGCAGTGCATGCCAGACTCCATGGGCCAGGTGTGCGAACTGGGCTCAGGACATGAACCTGGGTCTCCCACGTGACAGCACAACATGATGCACTCAACACCCCAAAATCAAGCTAGATCTTCAAGCATATCTCTTTCATCAGGCCACACCTTTGGAACATGTGGCTGTCAGGCAGTAGGACCACATGGAAACTTTTGCAAGCAGTGTTGCCAGGGGCCACCCACGATGACCTCAGGTGTCAGCGTGCATATAAGAGTGGGAGGCCCCTCCTCTCCTCAGTTCTTTTCCCACCATCGCTCCTACTCGTCAGACACCATACGAACACTACGTCGGTTACCACACCAGTTTCTTTTCTTATCTTTCAGAGAAGTACAAACCAGTTGTAAAAAGGAATATGAGATTGCTGTGTGGCATTGGGCTTTCTGGCATGCTGGTAATCCAGATTTGTGCCCTTAGCTTTTGATGGCAGGAGAGGTGGATGTCTGGGAGCCACCATGAAGTGGGCAGATTTGGTGAATCACTCCTGTAGCAACACCTAAGGAAGATTGGAAGGGGGCCTTGCTGGTGGCAAGTGTGAGCGCACTCCATTTGCAACCTCTGCAGAGTATATCGTGAGTAGGACAAATTAGACAATGGGAGGTGAGCAGGAGTAACTCGGGACAAAAACATCCCACTAGACGCTGGGTGACCGTGTCTGCCACCCACGCCAGATGGGCCAGCTAAATGCACAGTGTCTCCCTCAACTCCATGTGCAGTGATCCATTCCGTTCAAAGTATGTCCTGTCTAGGCAGAAAAAGGCCCCACCATGGGGGGGGGGGGGCAAGCAGAGGTGCAGCATGGAAGTAGGTGACTGATCTGGAGGGATTCTGTGGATAAGACTATGTGGTGTGGCAGGCAGTGACTGGTCTGGAGGGATTCTCAGAGCAGACAGGATCCAGAAGGTATGCCAAAATGGGTACAAATAGAATAACAACAAAAAAGCAATGCGAGTGAATGAATGTTGATAACCCTTGTTGACATTCTGCATTTTATATTTTATAACTTTTTCTGTCAGAGCCCTGCAACAGAGAGCCTGCGTCTGCTGTGCCTGCTTTCCTTGACTGAGAATGGTGAGTACTAATTGAGCAGACACTCTCAATCTCACCCCATCTTTTTTATTCGGGGGGGGGGGGTACCAGTGCAGAACCCCTAAGACAAAACAACCTCTTTCTTGTCTTCATAGTCCTCAAAAGCAGTTTACATAGAAACATAGAATTTGACGGCAGATAAGGACCGCTTGGCCCACCCAGTCTGCCCATTTCCCTACCTAATGGATAAGCTGCAGATCCTAGTTAACCAGCAGCCTACTTCTTCCTACCCCCACCCCCTAGAATTGCCTTATGACTGTCCCATGCATGCTTGAATTCCACCACTGTTTTTGACTCCACAACCTCCTCCGGAAGGCCGTTCCATGCATCCACAACCCTCTCTGTGAAAAAAAATACTTCTTAAATTACCTCTGAGCACCTCATCTTCAAATTGTGCCCACTTGTTCTTGCACACTCTTTTTAAAAGATGCTACCCTCTTGGACTTTGTTGATTCCTTGAGGTACTTGAAAGTTTCTGTCATGTCCCCTCTCCCTCCTTTCCTCGAGGCTATACATATTAAGCTCCTTAAGTCTCTCTTCATGTGTCTTCTGGTGCAGACCCTGCACCATTTTAGTGCCCTCCTCTGGACAGCTTCCATCCTGTCTATGTCTTTACGGAGATTGGGTCTCCAGAACTGCCCAGTACTCAGATGGGGTCTCACCAGCTGTCTGTACAGAGGATAATAACTTCCTGTTTTACTGGTGATGCCTCTCCTATGCATCCCAGTATCCCCCAACCCTCCTTGCTGCCTCTCACATTGCTTACCCACCTTTAGGTCATCTGATATGACTACCCCCAGGTCCCTTTCCATTTTTGTTGTTGTTAGTATCTCACCCCCCATTGTGTACTCTTCCCCTGGGTTTTTGTTTCCCAGGTGCATTACCTTGCACTTCTTAGCATTGAATCTAAGCTGCCATACATTTGACCATTCCTCTAACCTTGCCAAATCCCTTCTCATCCTTTCCACCCCACCTTGTGCATCAACTCTGTTGTAGATCTTTGTGACATACTTTTCCTTCCAGTCCCTCTGCAATGTTGCTTATAAAGACATTGAAGAGGACCGGTCCTAATACTGAACCCTGCGGTACCCCACTAGTAATCCCGCTTTCTTCAGAGTGGACTCCATTTACTATTACTCTCTGTGTTCTATTCTCCAGCCAATTCTTTACCCAGGCTGTCATCTTGGGACCCACTCCCAGGCTGGCTAACTTGTATATAATCTTTTGTGTGGGACTGTGTCAAATGCCTTGCTAAAGTCTAGGTAGGCCATGTCCACAGCCCTCCCTCATCTACTACTTTGGTCACCTAGTCAAGAAATCTATCAGATTCGTCTGGCATGACCTTCCGCTGTGAATCCATGCTGCCTTGGGCCTGTGTGCCCTCTGGCCTCTAGATACCGACAATTCTTTCCTTCAGAAGTGATTCCATCATTTCCCTATCACTGAGGTTAAACTAACAGGTCTGTAGTTTCCTGTTTCTGCCTTGCTCCCACTTTTGTGAAGGGGAATCACATCTGCCCTCCTCCAGTCCTCGGGTACCACCCCATCCTCCCATGATTTGTTAAAGAAGGTAGTCAGTGGTGTCACTAGTTCTACCCTTCATTCTTTTAAAATTCTGGGATGAATCCCATCAGGCCCCATTGCTTTGTCCACCTTCAGTTTTAAGAGTTCTTTCAGAACCCTTTCTTCTGTAAATGGGCTGGTATCAACTTCTGTATCCAGAGTGTTTCTATTGTTTGTTTTAGGTACCTCCCCCTCTTCATTTGTAAATACTGAGCAAAAATATTTCTTTAGTATCTCTGCCTTTTCACAGTCACCTCTGCCCAACCCCTTATTAAGCCTCACTATCCCTCTCTTGGTCTTCCTTGCTCCCTGATGTACCTATAAAGGTTTATCCCCTTCTTAACTGAGTTGGATATCTTTTCTTGGTTTGGGCCTTTGCTGTTCTGACTGCCTTCCCAGCTTCCTTTTGCTTCAACTGATACAGTTCTCTGTCCTGCCCTTCTGTGATTCCTTGTACTTCCTGAATGCTTTCTTTTCTCTTGAACCTTCACTGCCACTTCCTTTGAGAACCATAGTGGTTTCTTACATCATTTTGTTTTGTTTATTTGCTTCACACAAAGGCTTGTTACCTCTGTGATAGCAGTTTTATTATTCCCATTGTTCTTCCACCCTCCTTCCTGCCCATTTGCTAGTGCATTCATAGGCACTCACCCATTTGTAAAAGTCAGCCCTCCTAAAGTCCAGTACTTTTGCCTTTGTATGGCTTGACTCTATTGCTGTGTTTATTGTGAACCATACTGTTCGATGGTCGCTAGTTCCCAGATGGCTACCCACTTCTACATCTGTGATCCTCTCCATCTCCATTTGAGAGAACCAGGTCTAAGATTGCTTCCTCTCGAGTGGGTTCCAGTACTAGTTGTCTAAGGCATGCCCCCTGTAGGGCATCTAGAATAACCCCACTCTTTGAAGTGGCTGCTGCAACTGCACTCCAGTTAACATCTGGCATATTCAGATCACCCATCAGCAATATCTCCCGTTTTCTGCCATTCTAAGTATACTTTCTATCATTTCGTTGTCCATTTCCTCCCCCTGAGAGCGGGGTCTGTATACAACCCCTGTACGGATTGTGGTGCCATTGCCTGTCTCCAAATTGACCCACAGTGCTTCTTCTCCTCCCTGTTTACCCTTTTGTTCTGTTGCTTTGATTCCTTCCCTTATGTAAAGAGCTACTCCTCCTCCTCTTTTACCCTCCCTGTCCCTCCTGTAGATAGTGTATCCTGGTATGTTTACGTCCCAGTCATGGTTTTGTGTGTACCATGTTTACTGAGTAAAAACAGCTCTCATTGTACATTCCTTGTTACTGCAAGAAAATGGATTGCAGGGTGTCTCCCCATCCCCTTAGAGAAGTCTCTGCTGTAGTGTGCAAGGTACAGTGGAAGCAGATGGCCCCACCATTCTAAACTCCCCCTCTCTGCACACAACCACATCTGTATCAAGGAGTGTCCATGGCTTTTCATTATACTGAAGTAATGATATCAGTGTGACTTCTGATTCACTTTTGAGATAATGACGTGATTAAACAACAAGTCCTGTGCCTTACTCAGCAGACATTTTAACCTGATGATCTTCCTAGGCCAGGGGATAAACTGGACCATCTGGTTAAAATGTACATGTCTGGGTGGGCCAAGCAGTCCTTTTGTGCTAACAAGTGATGTTTCTATGTATTTTATGTCTCCTACGTTTATTCCTGTTTTATTTATATGGAAATGAGTTGGTTTAATAGTGTGGGCAGACTGTCAGGTTATCCATCAAAACTACAAAACAGCGCTATTTTGGGTGTCGTAGTAACAATGATGTAGCAGACAGCGAGTATGTATTAGCAGTGGTACCTTGCATAAATAGAGTATTTGTGTTTTTGTGTTTCTTAGAAGCTTGACTTGATTGCCAGTGAACTTTGTTGTGTAACCTTTGCTTTTTGTAGTGCTGTAGTATGAAGGTTCATGTATTTTAAATTACTTTCTTGCTTGGAACCAGTCATGACTCAAAAAAGGTCAACATTGACTGATTGACCTATTGTCCTGAGCTGAGACAATGTCTGCATCACACTGCAGAAGGATGAATCACCTCTCAGGGGTTTATTTTAGCCATTGCAGATTGGTTATGAAGTCAGTTTGGGAACCTTACAGTCCTGCTTAAAGCCTAGCAAACCATAGCTCCTTCATAGGGATTAGCATGTAAGTGCTTTGCACTGGACTGTAACTGTAATTTTGTGTGTGTGTGTGTGTTTTGTTACTTTCTTTTTGTGCCCCCATTTCTCCTCAGCAGCTGCCAGGTCCTCCTTCCACCTGCCCAGACCCTTCTACCCACCGTTGGAGTCCTCCTGTATTCCAGCTCGCCACCAGCCTCTGCTTGACGGCCTCTCCAGATACCCCAGCTGTAACCACAGCTTGTCCCCTGTGGGCAGGATCCCCCAGTTCCACAAGCTGGGAGGAGGATACTTCACTCGATGGTCGAGGACCGGGAGGAGGATCTATGGCCTAGGAGGAGTCAGAGGACCCTACTGTGGTGGGGGGGCAGGGAAGCTTCATCTGCCTGGTGCTGCTGGGGTATTTTCTTTCCCCTAAGCCCTCCCTTATCCTTCCTCAGAGTGTTGTCTTGAGAAGTGAACTGGCAGACCGCCTGTCAGGGCTGTGGGAAGGTCGGGTGAGCCCTGCCCTACCTCTAGAACTCCCCTGCCAGCCCGACTCAGTGTGTGACACCTCCATGTCACTCGACAGGTGAGCAGGTGATTGTTGACATAAGACCACTCCAGAGGGACCACTTGTTCCATCCTGCATGACACACCCTTCCCCTGGGCCACCAGGAAAAGTCATGCAGCATAATGAGGTGCCTTCCCTTCCTGAGACAGGAGACATCCAGACAGGTGCCAGCACCCCACCTCACTGGTCGGCACCAGACCTCCCAGACTTGGGGCACGATCCTGGGTCATCTGGCTAGTAAGCAGCAGCTGTACCATTGCACTAGTCATCTGGCCTAATTATGTGTTTCTTTTTTTTGCATTGAGGTTCTTGTCTTTTAAAGTAGCAGGTATGCAAACTTTAAAATCCTTCTCAGTTCCTTCAACTGGAACAGTACTTGTTAAATGGTTAAAATAGTATTTTCTTAGGTCACACAATGGCCCAGTAGATGGCATGTTGCGCTTCCACGCTGGAGACCCAGGTTCAGGAGCAGACTTGAGAGCCAGATGGGGGTGGCAGCCCTTCTAGCCAGGGATGGTCGGTACCAGGTTCCACTGCTGCAGCAACCCCTGGGCTGGGCTAGGGAGTTTGTCTTCTCCGTAAAGGATGCTATGTGCATGCAAGGCCTTCTGGAGCACAGCATCACATGGCTGGTGGGTGGGACAACAATGATGTGGTAAAAACCCTATGTACCTTGAACTGTCTAAATAATGGTCTGTGGCACTCTCAGGCCCTGCCTCACATAGATCCTCGCTTTTCCAGACAGCAAGGGGAGCAACAGATGGGGCTGGGGGAGTCGGTCAGTGCATGATCAAAATGGAAGGAGCAGGTCAACAGTTTAGGGGCAAAAAGCTGGATGAAAACAAACCCTTTGTCTTCTTTTCCTTAGGCTTGCTTTCCAAGGACTATCGATCTCTGAAGAACCAGTACCTTCAGGTTAGTCTGCTGCTTAACATCTGACTCTGAGTAGCTCAATAGTAGTGGTGGATCAGTGGTTGGAACACATTATACAATGGAGGGAGGAGATTGCAACTCCTGGGTAGTTTATAACCCATCATGAAGGTTACATGTTGATTGGAAACTATCTGTCCATCAAAAAACTGAATTAAATGTGCTTTAGTGTTGCGCTGTAAAACCGAAATACTTCCCACAAAAAAAAAGTTATGTTACTTTAGTAATAGCAATAAGGCACCCTAGGTGTTAGCTTCCCAAAGTTGATCTTTCTAGGGATGTGGATATGGTGCATTTATCCACACTGTGGTAGTCTTCCTTTCCCTTTAAATCCTGCTGGAATGTCTTCAAGCTAAGCTCCTCCCACATGGCCAGGTGTTATATGCCTCGGCTCTGCCCCGTGACGTCAGATCTTCCTTTTCACTGGAAGAGTCAGGTCTCCTCCTTCGCAGCTCCGTGCACGTAGTGCTGGCCAGTTTTCTACTGTCATTTTCAAGTGGGTTCTCAGCATTGTTTACATGCCTTTTCTCAAGAATGGAATGCAACGAACCTCGGTCCAGGCATGGATTTAAGGGATGCATGAAAACATTCATCATACAGACCTGTACGCCTCGTGCGTCTACTGCCTCAGGGCAGAGCCAGACCCTCAGGCCTGCAAACTTTAAAAATCCTTGTTACCTTCCTCTCATGAAGATCTGTATGCCTGTCTGCTCCTCGTTCACATGGACAAATGGGATCCCCCAGTCTGCTCTAAGGATGCCCGCAAAGTGGCTTCAGTGGCTGCAGGTTCAGTCTCCCAGCTTGCGGACCTTTGAAGAGGTGGTGGCCCAGGCCACGGCAGTTTCATCCTCAGTGCCCGCACTGCTCCTGGTTGGCACCAGCGTTGGGACTTCCTTCACTGGCACTTTTAGAGAAATGTGCCAGTCCTTACAGACTCTTGGGGAGGGCCCTTCTCAGGGTGGTAAGTCAAATAAATCTAAATGAACCCGCCATCGGTCATGGGACCAGGAACAAGCATGCTCTTCCCACTCCTGCAATTCCCTTGACCATTTGATGGCTGTCGAGCTCTCTGCCTCAGCTGAACCTGTACTCTGGTCAGGGGACAGGCGGCTAGCTCCCCGATAACCTCATCGGGCTTGTTGTCAGAGATGCGGGCCAACCAGCCAGTTGAGATTTTTCTTAACCCGGTCGACCCATTGTTAGAAGAAATCAAGGATAACTAGATCTCTAGGACTCCGGTCCTTTTGTCCCTCTCTCTGGAGGGGCAGGAGAAGCCAGCCAACCAGACTGCCTTCTCCCAAGAGATATCCCCTTCAGGGGTTCAGTGGCAGGACCCAGTCCGTGTCAAGTACACGGCCCCTCCTCCTGCATCCCCTCGACGTCGACATTCCCATCACCAGTAGAGGTGTAGGTTGAGATCCCGGTCTTGATTAAGATTGTGATCGTGGTAATCTGTGCATTCCCACACTTGGCCTTCAACCAGGAAGTGCTGTCAATGCTCCTTTTCCTCATTATCCTTGGATGATTAGAGTCTCTGTCACAAGTTGCACTGGCGCTGTGAGGAGCTGATATGGCAGCACTGGGTTCTGAGCCAGGGTAGGCCCCTTCTGCAGGCCCAATGCTCCCTTGATCTCCCCAGTGCGGCCTGCCCTGTTCCTGCCCTGTACAGTGGAGCCTACGCCAACTTCACTGATTGTGGTGGAGCCACTTCCAAAGCAGCCCTTACACAGGGCTCCGTCTAAGGCAGCTACTGATCTTCCCAGACAATTATCCATCCAGATCACCTACTTGGATGAGTCTAGGGTGGTATATGGAGAGAAATGGCTGAGGGCAGTATTTGAGGAGTCTTCGGACTCTGATGGGTCCTCCATGCAGTCTGGGCTTTGACCGCAAGTCGACTGCAAAACTCACTACAGTGCATGGTCCAGTCTCCTTCGGGTGCTGTGCTCTGTCTCATCTCTGAATCAATGGAGAATCCCCTTGGAGCCAATTCAGAACCAGGCCAAGTACCCCCTTATGGAAATCTTCGACCGGGATGACTCCTTGGGGTTGTCTTCCAGGTGGCAGAGGCTATTTTAGGTCCTGTATTGGAGTTTTGACAGCATCCAGCTTTGTGTCAAGCACCATTGGCCCAAATGGTCTGCAAGCATGCGGTTCCGTTAGATTCTTTTCCTAGTTCTTCAGACCACCCCTCATCCATGGGATTGGTGGCAGATGCCATCTTTCACAAGATGGGAAATGTTGGGGATGTGGACAAGCCCTCCAACAAGGAGTCCTAGAAGCTGGACCATGCAATGAAAAAGATCTACACTGCATCCTTCTTGGGTCTCCATCAAGTGAGCTCTGCTGTGATGGCCAACTTTGGACATGCCCTTATGGTGTCCTGGACAATGCCCTTCCCCACTTTTCTGTGGCCTTGCAGTTGGCAGTCAGGGTGGTCAGAGACCAAGGTCACTCTGTTGCCAAGCACTACCTTCAGATGGCTCTGGACATAGGTGACTCCTGCACCTGGTCCATAGTAGCAGCAGTTGCTATGCCCCGTAGAGCATGGCTGCGGATTTCCACCTTTACAGCAAACACCCAGCACAAACTGGCAGATGTCCCCTTCTTAGGTACCAACCTGTTTGGGCTGGGGGTGTATGGATACCTCACCAGGATAGAGAAGTCCAGTGCCACACTGGATTCTGTCACATCCTTGCAAAAGGTCCCCAAGGGAGAGAAGCCAAAGAAAAAGTCCTTTCTATTTTGGCCCTTTCCGTCGCAGCAGCAGCAGCATTCGGGGCAGTCTCAGGTCTGGCGACCTAAGTCCAAATTCGCCAGTCAGGGCTCAAAGAAACATGGAGGCTGGGCAGCGGTGCCCCTCCTGCGGCCAGCACTGGGGCTTCCTCCAAGGCTGCTCAGTGATGGGTCAGGGGTGTTTGCCTCCTGCCTGTTGAGCCCCTGCCTCAGCTTTCTATGGAGGTTTGCTTCGCCGTGTCTGGCATGCCTGGTCTTCATTTACTATGGACCGCTGAGTGTTAGACATGGTGGGTCGAGGGTTGCCTCTCCACCTTGAGGCTGTCCTACCATACCGAGCCCATGCACCACAGGAGTCCATAGTGCCTCAGAACATGCTGTCCACCCTCAGGCAGGACATTGCTCAGTTCCTGGAGAGAGGAGTTGTAGCCCATGTACCAGACGCCATGGCCAGCCAGGCCATGGTGTCCAGGTATTTTCTGGTCCCTAAACAGATGGGGGGTTGGCGCCTCATACTGGATCTTCACAGTCTGAACCAATTCCTTAGGAGGTGCAAGTTCAGGATGGTCACTCTGAATCATATAATTCCATCTCTGAAACAGGGCATGTGGTTCTGCTCCGTTGACCTCCAGGATGCCTTCTTTCACATCCCAGTCCATCTGTCCCACTGGTGGTACCTTCAGTTCTGCATAGAAAGGGTGCTGTATGAGTTCTGGGTCATGCCTTTTGGCCTCTCCTCTGCTCCCAGGGCCTTCACCATGTGCATCGCAGTGACAGCAGCATTTCTGTAGTATCAAGGATTTTAGGTATATCCTTACCTGGATGACTGGCTGATTGCCTGTTCATCTCAGGAGGCAGTGGAGCGGTCCAGGGACCTACCCACCAGACTTACTCAGCCCTGGGTCTCCTCATCAACCCAGCCAAGTCAGAACTCAACCCCTCGCAGGTCATCCACATCATCGGGGCAGAGCTTGACTCCCTCTGGGCTAGTGCATGATTCCCACCAGACCAAGCAGAAGTTATTTCCTGCTTTGCCCGATCATTCCAGGTTGAGTGGTCGTGCCCTGCTCAGGACTTCCTGTGGCTGCTGGGGTACATGGCATCCTGCACCAGCGTGGTTCAGTGGGCTCGCTAGGAGGTTCACCCCCTGCATTGGGAGCTTGCCTGCCAGTGGTCTCAGCGACCAGGTCTCCTGGACCAGCAAGTCATGGTGATGCAGCCAGTGTGGGATGTAATCCAGTGGTTGCTCATCACAGAATATCTCAAGGAAGGAGTCTCGCTCATCTGCCCAGTGCTGACTGTCACTCTGATGACTGACGTGTCTCTGGCAGGATGGGGAGCACACCTGGGTGACCACAGGGCCCAAGGCCTCTGGACCCCCAGGGAGTCCTGTTACCACATCAGCCTGCTGGAGCTTCATGCAGTGCACCTTGCTCTGACGGTATTTGTTTCATTGATCTGGGGTCAGGCTGTGCAGGTCCAGACAGACAATACCATGACCATGTATTACCTCAACAGGCAAGGCAGAACGCATTCCCTCTAGTTGTGTTGGGAGATTGTTTGCACATGGACCCTCATGCGCAGCATGGGTGCAGATCTCCTGGCGATTCATGTAGCTGGAGCCTCCAACCAGCTTGCGGATGCCCTCAGATGAATGGGCAAGGCATCTCACAAGTGGTCTCTGCATCAGGAGGTGGTGGAGCACCTGTTCTCCCTGTGAGGCACTCCCCTGGTCGATCCGTTTGCCTCCTGGGAGAACGCAAAGCTGAGGTTGTTCTGTGCCCACCCTCCACAGTGCGGGACACTGTTGGGGGGTTGCCTTTGTGAGACACTGGACCCCAGGCCTCCTTTATGCCTTTGCTCCCTTTCCCCTGATCAACAGAGTGCTGGTCAGGGCGTGGAAGAACAAGGCATGGATGATCCTGGTGGCCCTAGACCGGCCATGCCAGTTCTGGTACCCAGATCTCCTCAGCCACAGTGACAGGCCTCAGTGACGCTTGCCTCTATGCCCAGATCTGCTCTCCTGTCACAAGGGGAAGGTCTTGCACCGGGACCATCAGTCCCTGCACCTGACAGCCTGGTTCCTGAGCAGCTAGAGTTCCAGGCTTTGGGTCTGTCTGAAGAGATTCTTCAGGTTGTGGAAGCCTCCTGGAGAGAGTTGACCTGCCAGTGTTGTGCAAGTAAATGGAAGCACATTTCCATTTGGTGCCAGGGTAGGGAGCTAGACCCTGGCCTTCCCCTTGGCTAGCATTCTGGACAACCTGTGGTCCCTGTCTCAGTTGGGCTTGAGGTTGACTACCGCAAGATGCACCTGGCAGCCATCTCTACATACTGGGCGCAGGCTAATATGCTGATGATGGCACAGGAGAGAAGGTGGTTGAGGCCTTCTTTAAAGGCCTTGACCACCTGTCCCCACCAGTGTGAGCCACCACCACCTTGGGACTTGTTGCTGATACTGGCAGTGCTCATGGGCAAGCCATTCAAACCGGTGCTCAGGTGTGATATCTCTCACCTCTTGTGGAAGACCGCCTTTTTGGTGGCTATCACCTCCACCAGAAGGATTAGTGAGACCCAGGCACTCTCGGTAGAGTCTTCATATTTGGTGTTCCACAAGGACAGGGTTGTCCTCTGCCTCATCCTGAAGTTCCTCCCAAAGGTTTCAGAGTTCCTACTTAACCAGGTGATTAACCTCCCAGTGTATTTCACCACTCCAGCCTCGAAAGGGTGAGCACAGGCTCCATACATTGGACCTGAGGCGAGTGCTCACTTATTATTCAGGGTGCGCAGCTGGAGTTTGAGGAGAGGTTCTCCAACTGTTTGTTACCTATGCTGAAGCCGCACCTGCAGACCGGCTAAGCAGAGGATTGGCAGGGGGGGTTGTATCCTGCATCGACTTCTGCTATAGGTTGGCTGCTAGGGAGCCTCCCGTAGGGCTTAGGGCTCATTCCACCAGACATACCACTGCCTCAGTGGCTGCTTCCAGGGACGTCACTCTGCAGAAAATATGCAGGGCTGATACCTGAAAGTCAGCACACACCTTCATTTTCCATTACCACATTGACCTTGAGTCATGCCGGGATGCTGGTTTGGGGCCTTAGTTCTCCAATCCCTGTTTCCAAAGTAGGGGTGTGTGCCTTGACCCTCCTCCCAGAGAACTGTTGGGAGTCTGCCACAGTGTGGATAATGAGGTGCTTCCCCAGCTCCTGGCTTACAGATTATGGTCAAACAGGTCTGGGATCAAGGCTGAGCAGTGGCTAAGCAGCAGCTCCAGATGGCCATGGACATCGGCGACTCCTGCGCCCAGTCGGTGGCCACTGCGGTGGCCGTGCATCACAGGGCTTGGCTGAGGATCTCAACCTTTACAGCGGATACCCAGCACAAGTTGGCAGGTATCCCCTTCTTGGGCAACGATCTGTTCGGGCCGGGAGTCAAAGGGCACCTTACTCGCAATGAGAAGTCCAGTGGTACCCTGGACTTGGTGACCTCAGCCCTGAGGGGGATCCCAAGGGCTCTGAGGCGCAGGGGAAGAAGCCGTTATCACCCCAGGAGTCCTTTAGCATCAGTAACTATAGCAGTTAGCTGACTAGGTGCAACTGCCTCAGAGATATGGCTTTAAGATAATGAGTTAGGGAATTAGACAATCAGAAAAAAGTAGAGGAGTGTGCTGAGGGAGAGCAGCCTGAAGGGCTTCAGAATTTTTCTCCGCTGACTGAGCAATACTGCCCATGAGGTGTCTCTCAGCTTTCCTTGTTTAGAGCCTATTCTCCTTTTTCCTAGTAAAGTTTTCTTCAAAAACCTATTTTTCTAGGGACGTGGATATGTTGTTCAATCCACACTTATTGGCAGGTTCCTTGCCGCTTTAAATTTTCCCGGAAGGTCTTCAAGCTGGCTCCTCCCACCCACCTGGGTGGTAAAACCCTCGGCTCTGCCCCATGACGCTAGATCTTCCTTACCACTTGGAAGCTCAGGTTCCCTCCTTAGCGCTCTGCGTTTTGGGCCTGGATTCAAACTCTTCGGTTAACCCGAAACTAATTTTAAAGTTTACAAGACTTTGTCTGCGGCTGCGATGGACAAATCGACTCCTGGCTTTCGCCGGTGCCCTTGTGGGCAGAAGATGTCCCAGACCGATCCGCACTCCACGTGCATCTACTGCCTGGGGCTTGGTCACGATTCGCAGGCTAGCGAAGTGTGCAGCTCCTTGTCGGCTTCAGTCTTGCAGGACCACGCTGCTTGACTTCTTCTTGGGTGCCCTGAAAAACAGTATCCGGCGGTCAAATTGAAGGAGGCCCATTGGGCGGTGTCCGGCGGCGAGCTCCGCGGAACAGTTGGAGCAGATGATCACCCTCGAGGAGGAGGCGGCCCAGGCCGCTTCTTCTTCCTCCTCGGCTGCGGCATTTATCCTGCTCTCTTTGGGCTCCTCCTCCTACATGGCTTCATTTAAGGAGCTTTGCCAGTCCCTCTCCACCAGGGGAGAAGGGTCATCGGGACATTCCAGTTGGTCCAAGAAGAAGGACTCAAAAGGTAAGTCCCACCGTCGACGTTCGTGGGAGCGGGAGAGATCCCCTTCTCCAGACCGTCGACTTTCGACTTCGGTTGAGGTTGCATCTAAGGCCGCTGGCTTCACGGTGTCCCCGTCAAGTCAGCAGGCCGAGACAACCATCGACGCGGTCGAGATTTTTCTCGACCCATCAGACGGTTCGTCAACTGGTGATGCCGACAACCCTACTTCACCGGTTCCCCCTGTAATTACCGAGGACTTGCCTGTGCCTCTTGTGCCGGAGTCCCCGGTTAAGGTCCCTGAACCGAAGGAAGGGCTGGTTTCCCCCGTTCCCTCTCTGACCCACCCTCGGAAACCCTGAAGGTCTCGGTCCTCTTCCAGGTCCCGTCGACATCGGCGGTCTTGGCACCGTGGAAAGTGGCATCGCCGCTCATCCTCGTCATCCTCTTCGGAGGATAGGCTCCGGCGCAAATTGCATCGGTGCTACGAAGATTTAATGTGGCAGCAGCTCTTATTGTCCGGGAATAAGCCGACTCCGTCGCCTTCTCCAGCCATTAAGTGGCTGTCACCGGAGCAGCCGAAACAACGCCTCGTAGTGGTCGAAGAGCCGACTCCGGCACCAGTTGTTCAGCCAAAACTGGCTGCTCCACCCATTGTGGTGGAACTCCTGCCTTCACAACCGAAAACTGGGGGCCCTGACCAAGGATTCTCGGTCGGGTCAGGGCTTGCCCCACAGGTTGTCGGTCACCCTCACTCACGATCGACCTCGGCAGGTGGAGGGTGGCTCAGGCGCCCGGCAGCTGTTTGCAAACTCCTCGGAGTCTGATGACGACTCCTCCCTGTTCTCCAGGCCACTTGACCTGGAGTCTGTGGGGGGTCAGTCGGTGGATGAGAGCCCATCCTCGTTTTTAGGTTTGCTTCGGCTCATCTCGGAGTCCACCAGGATGCAGCTCAAAACCATTTCAAAACGGGCCAAGTATCCCCTCACGGAGATACTGGACCGAGGGGATTCCCCTTCGGAGGCCTTTCCTGTGGCCGAAGCCATTGTTGGCCCGGCCCTGGAGTTGTGGCAGTGGCCAGCATCTTGTCCTGTGCCTTCGGCCAGGATGGCCTGAAAGTATGCAGTCCCTACCGGCTCACTCTCCGGTTTCTCGCAGCACCCCTCTGTGGAGGGGTTAGTGACCGACAGTGTTTTCCGGTGTTCTGGGAACGCTCAGGACGTGGACAAACCGCCCGATAAGGAATCCAAGAAGCTGGATTATGTGGGGCGGAAGGTGTACGCTGCTTCCTCCCTAGGCCTTCATCAGGCTAGCTCGGCACTTCTGATGGCACATTCTCACACGCCCTCATGGGCTCCCTGGATGAGGTGATCCCTCATCTCCCGGCTGACCTTCAGACGACAGTCAAGCAGGAGCGGGATCAGGGAAGGGCGGTGGCAAAACAGCTCCAAACTTCATTGGACATTGGTGATTCTTGTGCCCGATCAGTAGCGGCCACAGTGGCCATGCGCCGCAGAGCTTGGCTGCGGATCTCCACCTTCACGATGGACACCCAGCACAAGCTGGCAGACGTTCCCTTCCTGGGCACCGACTTGTTCGGGCTGGGGGTGGAAGGCCATCTCCAGAGGATCGAGAAGTCCAGTGCCACCTTGGACTCGGTCACATCTGCCCAGAAGGACAAAGGCCACCAGCAGCAGCGTAAGCCCTTTCGCCTTTCCACCCCTGCGGCACGTCCGGCCCAGCAGCACCAGCACCAGGGCCAGCAGGTACACACTTGGTGCCCTAAGGCCAAGTCTACCGCTTCCTCTAGTAGGAAACCTGGAGGCAAGGGTCCAGGAGGTCCCTCAGCGGGCCCTTCCTCCATGCCTGCCCACTGATGGGTTGAGGGGCGTCGCCCTCAACCTCGTCACTCCTCCCTGGGTTTCCCCTGTGGGGAGGTGGCTCCGCCACTTCCTTTCCACCTAGTCCGCTATCACCACGGACTGCTGAGTGCTAAAAGTGGTAGGCAGGGGTCTGCCTCTGGAATTCGAGCAATTCCCTCCCTATTGAGCCATCGCCCCACGGGGGGCAACGGGGTCCGCAGCCTCTCTGTCGGCTCATTGAGCTGACATTGCCTTGCTCCTCCAGAAGGAGGTGATCAGTGAGGTGGCGGATCCTCCTCCAGACCCAGGGTTTGTGTCCAGGTACTTCCTGGTCCCAAAATGGACGGGGGGCTGGTGCCCCATTCTCGACCTACACAACCTGAACAAGTTCCTAAGGCAGTGCACCTTCAGGATGGTCACTCTGGCTCAGATCATTCCATCCTTGGAACTAGGCATGTGGTTTTGTTCTCTGGACCTTCAGGATGCGTTCTTTCACGTCCCAATCCATCCGTCTCATCAGCAGTTCCTCTGCTTTTGAGCAGAGGGATCTCTTCACGAGTTCTGGGCCATGTCCTTCGGCCTCTCTCCAGCTCCCAGGGTCTTCACCAAATGCATGGCAGTGGTGACAGCATTCCTGCGGCACCGAGGGGTCTGGATGTACCCTTACCTGGATGACTGGCTGATTGCAGCCCCCTCCAGGTTGAAGGTGGAGCGGTCCAGGGATCTGGCCATCCAGGTCTGCACTCAGATTGGCCTCCTCATCAACGAGGCCAAGTCGGAACTCGAGCTATCGCAGGTGATTCAGTTCATCGGGGCAGAGCATGACTCTCTTCGAGCCAGAGCCTGGCTCCCGGCGGACAGGGCCGAGGTCCTTTCCTCCTTTGCCCAATCATTTCTGGTTGGGCAATTGCGCCCTGCCCGGGACTTTCTGTGCCTCCTGGGCCTCATGGTGGCCTGCATCAGCATGGTCCGTTGGGCCCGCTGGCATATGCGTCCCCTACAGTGGGGAGCTGGCCCGCCAGTGGTTACAGTGCTCCAGTCCTCTGGACCAGCCAGTGGCGGTGACCCAGGAGATGTGGGACGGCCTGCAGTGGTGGCTCGTTCCAGCTCATCTGCAGGAGGGTTATTCCATTTGTTTGCTCTGAGCCGACGGTCACTCTGATGACTGATGCCTCTCTGATGGGTTGCGGTGCCCATCTGGGGAAGCTCAGAGCCCACGACTTCTGGTCCCCTCAGGAGTCTCGATGCCACATCAACCTGCTGGAGCTTCGAGCGGTCCGACTAGCCCTCACCGCCTTCGCTCCGTTTGTATGGGGTCAAGTGGTCCAGGTCCAGACGGACAACACCACGACCATGTACTACCTCAGCCGACAGGGCGGGACGCACTCTTGCCCCTGTGCAAGGAAGCTCTCCGCACTTGGTCTCTCGTGATCAGCCTGGAGGCGGATCTCCTAGCCATTCATGTGGCAGGAGCCTCCAACAGTCTGGCCGATGCCCTCAGCCAGATAGGCGCTGCATCTCACGATTGGTCTCTCCTGCCAGAGGTAGTACAAGATATGTTCTCCCACTGGGGCACCCCTCAGGTGGACCTGTTCACCTCCAGGGAGAATGCAAAGCTGAGGCTGTTTACACCCGCCTCAGCAGGGCCTCGCTTCAGGGGGGTGCCTTCTCAGGCCGTGGACCCCGGGCCTCTTCTGCACCTTCCCTCCATTTCCCTTGATCCACAGGGTGCTTCTCAAGGTGAAACAGGGCAAGGTGCAGGTGATTCTGGTAGCCCTAGACTGGCCCCGCTAGTTCTGGTATCCAGATCTCCTCAGCCTCAGCTCCAGGCTCCCGAGATGGCTTCCAGCATGCCCAGACCTGATCTCAGTCAACAAGAGGAAGGTACTCCATCCAGACCTTCAGTCCCTGCACCTGACAGCCTGGTTCCTGAGCGGCTAGAGTTCCAGGCCTTGGGTCTTTCCGACGAGGTCCTCAACGTTGTTGAGGCATCCCGTAAGGAGTCAACCAGAAAATGCTATGCCTTGAAATGAAAGAGATTCTTCATTTGGTGTCAGAACAAGGGGTTGGACCCTTCTTCCTGTTCTTTGGCTAGCATTCTGGACTACCTGTGGTCCCTTTCTCAGCTAGGGCTTTGGTTGATGACCCTTAAGATGCACCTGGCAGCCATCTCTGCTTACTGGGTGTGGGCCGGCAAGCAGTCGGTGGTGCAGGAGTAGGTGGTCGGGCGCTTTTTCAAAGGCCTTGATCACATATCTTCTCCGGTGCGAGAACCTCCACTTCCGTGGGATCTACTGCTGGTATTGGCTAAGCTCATGTGCAAACCATTCGAACTGATGCACAGATGTGACATCTCTCACCTGTCATGGAAGACTGCCTTCTTGGTGGCTATTACATCAGCCAGAAGGATGGGAGAGCTCCAGGCGCGTCCCATCAAGTCTTCTTATCTGGTCTTCCATAGGGACAAGGTTGTCCTGCGCCCCCACCCGGAATTCCTTCCGAAGGTGGTGTCGGAGTTTCACCTTAACCAGGTGTTGACTCTGCCAGTGTTCTACCCCAATCACACCTCCGAGGCCAAATATAGGCTCCATACTTTGGACCCTAGAAGAGCTCTCTCTTATTATAAGGAGCAGATGGCTGAAGTTCGCCAGCTGTTTGTCACCTACGCTGAAGCCGCACCTGGCAGACCTGCAGCCAAGCAGAAGATAGGCAGGTGGGTCACCTTCCTGCATAGATCTCTGCTATAGGTTGGCGGGCATGGAGCCTCCCAAAGGGATAAGAGATCATTCTACCTGCCATACCGCTGCTTCTAGGGATGTCCCTATCCAGGAAATCTGCAGGGCTGCTACCTGGAAGTCAGCACACACCTTTATTTCCCATTACTACATCGACCTAGAGTCACGCTGGGATGCTGGTTTTGGGACCTCCGGTTCTCTAGTCATTATTCCTAAGTAGGAGCTGCGCCTTGCCTCCCTCCTCCCGGAGAACTGCTAGAGTCTGCCAATAAGTGTGGATTGAACAACATATCCACATCCTAGAAATGGGTTACTCACCTGTAACAGGAGTTCTAGGGTGGTATATTGTTCATCCACACGACTACCTGACTTCCCAGCCTTCGATGCGCGACCTGGCTTCCAGTGGGCTAGATCTGGCGTCATGGGGCGGAGCCGAGGGTTTTACCACCCGGGTGAGTGGGAGGAGCCAGCTTGAAGACCTTCCGGCAACATTTAAAGCGGCAAGGAACCTGCCAATAAGTGTGGATGAACAACATATACCACTCCTAGAACTCCTGTTACAGGTGAGTAACCTGTATTTATAGTGTGCTGAGTTTATCTGTTTAGGATTTTAGCGGTTCCTCTCAGTTCCCGGGAACTGCTATTTCTAGGAGCGTGGATATGTTGTTCATCCACACTCTTTGGCATGTCCCTTTCCCTTTTAAATCTTGCCAGAAGTCTTCAAGCTGCCTCCTCCCACCCACCCAGGTGGTATATACCTTGGCTCCGCCCCATGACGCCAGATCTTTCTTTCTGCTGGAAGATTCAGGTTCCCTCGTGCTACTTCTACAAGTACCGTAGGCCCTGGATTCTAGTCAACTGTTTTCACCGCATTTGCTTTCTTTGAAACTCGTAAGAGTTTACGATTCCGATCTGAGCGCATCGGACATGGAGAACAAGTCATCCCCCAGATTTCCCCGGTGTTCTTGCGGACAGAAAATGTCTCGCACCAATTCCCACCTCGTATGCGGATTGCTTTGGGTGTCTTGCATGACACCACCGCTGTACCATCTGTCTGGCCTTCCATTCCAACGCCCTGACTACACGCAAGCTCGCGCCATAGCTAGGGAGACTGGAGCCGCAATCCAACAGTGAAATCGGAGGAGGCCAGGTGGGCGTGTTTCCGCGGGTCAGGATCTCACTGCAGCTCCCATCGAGATATGCGGCTTTCAAGAGGAAGTTGTTCAAGCTTCCGGCCAGCCGGGTTTTTTCATGCCACTTAACCTGGGCTCCACCTTCACTGGGTCCTTTCGGGAGCTGTGCCAGTCTCTCCCTACCAAGGGTGAGGCACCCTCGGGCTTGCACTCCTCCTGCCCTAAGAAAAGGGACAAGGACCCTAAATCTTCTTCTGTCCGAAGAAGACGTTCCTGGGGCCGAGAGCAGTCTGATTCTCAGGACCTGGCAGTCTCGACCTCGGTCAAGATTGCTTCCTCGGCCGCCGGCTTCTCGGACCTTCTGTCAGGCCAAGGCACCGAGGCCGAGGATACGGTAGGACCAGCTGAGATTTCTCTAGACCCGATCGAGCCATTGTCGCCAACCCCGCTCGACGACTCATTGAAGAGGACACTCATCCTTTCTTTCCCCAACGAGGCGACCCATCCTTTGGGTATCCCGATCGAGGGACAGGAGCTGGAACCTGGGTTTTCACCGAATCCGGTCTCCCCTGATCGACAGAGCTGACACCGTCGGTCTCGATCGAGTACTAGGACCCCGTCGGTCGACAAACCGAAAAAAGGTCACAAACACTCCCGGAATAGGCACCACCACTGATCCTCATCCTCCTCAGACGAGGAGAGACCTCGACGGAAGTTCCGTCGACATTATGAGGACCTCATGTGGCAATAGCTAATTCTGACCGGTCAAAAGCCGGCTACTCCGGCTACACCAGCCATTACTTGGCCCCAGCCTCTTAGGCCGACACCGACTCCTCTGGTACCAAGGACTCCGATTCTCCCTCCGGTAGGACCAGCACGCATTCCTGTTTGGCCTGTTCCGGTCTTCCCACCAATTTTGGTGGAGCCACCGCCTAAGCAGCCTCAGGGAGGGGCCCCCTCGAAGGAGGATCGGACAGATGCGGGCTTGCCCTGTCGTCTGTCCATCACTGTTGTTCCCGATCGCCCTAGGCGTATTGAAGGGGACATAGGCAGGAGACCCGGTATCCCGACTCGTCGGACTCGGATACCGCTGGTCTTCACTCACACCCTGATGATGAATTGTCAGCGACAGGCCTGAAGGAAGGTCCTTCCTCTTTCCAGGGCATCCTTCGACTTATTTCTGAGTCCACCGGTATGCCCTTGCAGCCTATCCAAAAGAAGGCGGAATATCCTCTCACAGATATCCTTAAGGGGGGGGGGGATACCCCGACGGAGGCCTTCCCAGTGGCCGAAGCCATTGTTGGCCCTGCCCTTGAGCTATGGCAGCACCCTGCCTCTTGCCCGGCTCCATCTGCCCGCATAGCTCGCAAGTACACTGTACCCATGGGGTCCTTGGTGGGCTTCACTGAGCATCCTCGGCCGAGAGCCTGGACTGCCCAGTGTTTAGGACGACAGGTAGCTCAGTGGATACTGACTGCCCTCCGACAAGGAGTCCAAAATACGGACCATTCTGCCCGGAAGGTATATGCGGCCTCATCCTTGGGCCTTCGTCAGGCCAGTTCGGCAGTGATCATGGCACACTTCTCTCATGCCCTCTTGGGGTCGCTAGATGAAGTCCTCCCTCATCTCTCAGTGGACATGCAGACCACGGTTAAGCAAGTCTGTGACCAGGGCCATGCTGTTGCAAAACAGCAGCTCCAGATGGCTTTGGACAGTGGAGATTCCTTCACTAGCAGCTGCAGTGGCCACTCGCCTCAGGGCCTGGCTGACATTATCCTCTTTTCCAGTGGATACTCAGCACAAGCTAGCTGACGTGCTCTTCCTTGGCACCGACCTCTTCAGTCCGGGAGTGTCAGGTCACTTCCAGCGCATAGAGCAGTCCAATGCCACCTTGGATGCCACTTCTGCAAAGGGTTGTTCGGACAAGAACCAGCAGAAGTGCAAGAAGAAGACTTTTCGCACTCTTCTCCTGCGGTTAGACAGCCCCCCTTCCAGGGAGGTCAGCAGCAACAGCAGGCTCAAGCTTGGCGCTCTAGGCCCAAGCAGGGTCCCCAACAGCCCCACAAAGGAGGCCGAGGTGCCAATCCAGGAGCTTCCTCCTCCTGTAAGCCTACGCAGTGACGGGTCAGGGGTGGCCACCCCTACTCCCGTCACGCCAGTTTTGGGTCCTCCCATGGGGGGCCAGCTCTGCCACTTTCTTTCCACCTGGTCCAGTATCACTTAGGACAGGTGGGTCCTGGAAGTGGTCGGTCGGGGACTGCCTCTAGAGTTCAAGCAGTACCCTCCTTGTCGAGCCCATGCCCCATGGGAGGAAAGGATCTCAGTTGGCGCTCAGTCGTCCCTTCGGGATGACATTGCTCAGCTCCTCCGTAAGGAGGTGGTAGCTCTAGTGCTGGATCCACCTACAGATCCAGGCCTCGTGTCCAGGTACTTCCTGGTGCCCAAGCAGACAGTGGGGTGGCGCCTCATCCTAGATCTCCATGACCTGAATCAATATCTCAGGTCTCGCACCTTCCGGATGGTAACTCTGAACCAGATCATACCATCTCTGGAGCGAAACATGTGGTTCTGTTCACTGGATCTACAGGATGCGTTCTTTTACATCCCAATCCGTCCGTCCCACCAGCGGTTCCTCCGCTTCAGGGTCGAAGGGACCCTGTACGAGTTCAGAGCCATGCCGTTCGGCCTGTCGTTGGCCCCTCGGGTCTTCACCAAATGCATTGCAGTGGTGGCAGCCCATTTGCGGGGTCAAGGGGTTCGGATATACCCCTACCTCGTGATTGGCTCCTGGCGGTTCCTCCCTGCAGGAGGTGGAGAGGTCCAGGGACCTGGCCCTTCGAAACTGTTCCCAATTAGGCCTCCTGATCAACAAGGCCAAGTCGGAACTCGTGCCCTCTCAGGTGATGGGTTTTATCAGGGCAGAGCTCGACTCTCGGCAAGCCAGAGCTTGTCTTCCGGCGGACAGGGCAGAGGTTATTTCCTTCTTTGCCCAATCATTTCTGGTTTCTGCCCGGGACTTCCTGCGCCTTCTGGGTTACATGACGGCGTGCACCTCAGTGGTCCATTGCACCAGGTCGCACATGCACCCCCTCCAGTGGGAGCTGGCCGCTCAGTGGACTCAGCGTCAGGGTCTTTTCGACCAGCTGGTCACTGTCACCCAGAAGATGTGGGACGCTCTCCAATGGTCTACCGTCCCAAGTTGTCTGCAGTTTGTCCGCCCCGTGCCGACGGTCGTCCTTATGACCAATGCCTCTCTCATGGGCTGGGGAGCCCACATGGGGGACCACAGAGCCCACAGGTTCTGGACCCCTGAGGAGTCCCGTTGCCACATCAACCTGTAGGAGCTCGGAGCAGTCAGACTGGCACTGTCAGCTTTTGCTCCTCAGCCCCAGGGTCAAGTGGTTCAAATCCAGATGGACAATACCACGACCATGTACTACCTCAACAAACAGGGCAGCACGCACTTCCGTCTGCTATGCAAGGAGGCGCTCCGGATCTGGACCTTTGTCAGCCGGTTGGAGGTGGATCTCCTTGCCATCCATGTGGCAGGAGTCTCGAACCAACTGGCGGATGCTCTCAGCTGCATAGGCCAGACATCCCACGAGTGGTCTCTCCATCCAGAGGTAGCTTACAATCTGTTCTCCTGTTGGGGCAAACCGTTGGTGGACCTGTTTGCCTCCAGGGAGAACACCAAGCTGAGGTTGTACCATGCCTGCCCCCCTTAGCAGGGCTCACTGCGGGGAGATGCCTTTTCGAGGCCATGGACCCCAGGCTTCCTCTACGCCTTCCCTCCATTTCCCTTGATCCACAAGGTGTTACTCAAGGTGAGGAGGGTCAAGGCGAAGGTGATCCTGGTAGCCCCAGATTTGGCCCCGCCAGTTCTGGTATCCAGATCTTCTCAGCCTCAGCTGCAGGGCCCCAGAGCGGCTTTGTACACGCCCGGACCTGATATCATTGAACCAGGGGAAGGTATTCCACCCAGACCTTCAATCCCTGCACCTCACAGCCTGGTACCCGAGTGGCTAGAGTTCCAGGCTCTGGGTCTTTCCGAGGATGTTTACACCATGGTGGAGGCATCTCGTAAGGAATCGACCAGGAGATGTTATGCCTTCAAATGGAAAAAGTTTTCCATTTGGTGTCAGGGTTAGAGTCTGGACCCCTTATCCTGCTCTGTGGCTAACATTTTAGACTACCTTTGGTCTCTCTCCAAAGGGGGTCTTCGGTCATCAACCCTTAGGGTGCACCTGGCAGCCATCTCTGCTTACCGGGCGTGGGCCAGTCAGTTGACATTGGCACAGGAGACAGTGATCGGGCGCTTTTTCAAAGGCCTGGATCACATATCCCCTCTGGTGCGTGAACCTCCACCTCCATGGGATCTTCTGTTGGTTTTGGCAAAGCTCATGGGCAAGCCATTCGAACCAGTGCACAAGTGTGCCTTGTCACACTTGTCGTGGAAAACGGCCTTCCTGGTGGCTATCACATCTGCCAGAAGGACAGGGGAGCTCCAGGCGCTCTCGGTGGACTCCCCTTATCTGGTCTTTCACAGGGACAAAGTTGTCCTGTGCCCCCACCCGAAATTCCTTCCAAAGGTGGTGTCAGAGTTTTACCTTAACCAGGTATTGACTCTTCCGGTATACTACCCTAACTACACCTCGGATGCCGAGTACAGGCTCCATACCCTGGACCTTAGACGTACTTTCTCCTACTACAAGGAGAGGATGGCGGAAATTCGGGGAGAGGTTTTCTAGCTGTTTGTCACCTACACTGAAGCCGCTTCTGGCAGACCTGCAGCCAAACGGCCTATTGCGAGATGGATTACATCATGCATAGCTCTGTGCTATGAGCTGGCGGGCAGGGAGCCTCCCAGAGGGATAAGAGCTCATTCTACCCGCCATACTGCTGCATCGGTGGCTGCTTCCAGGGACATCCCTATCCAGGAAATCTGTTGGACTGCTACCTGGAAGTCAGCAAACACCTTCATTACCCACTACCACATCGACCTTGAGTCACGTTGGGATGCTGGTTTTGGGGCCTCGGTTCTCCAATCTCTGTTTCCTAAGTAGGGGGTGTGGGCTTTGCCTCCCTCCTCCCGGAGAACTGCTAGGAGTCTGCCAAAGAGTGTGGATGAACAACATATCCACGCTCCTAGAAAAACAGGTTACTCACCTGTAACAGTAGTTCTAGGAGTGGTATATGGTGTTCATCCACACGCACCCACCCGACCTCCCCGGCTTTAGGTGCATCACCTTGCTTCCAGCAGGCTAAGAGCTGGCATCATGGGGCGGAGCCGAGGTATATACCACCCGGGTGGGTGGGAGGAGCCAGCCTGAAGACTTCCGACAAGATTTAAACGGGAAAGGGACATGCCAAAGAGTGTGGATGAACAACATACACCACTCCTAGAACTACTGTTACAGGTGGGTAACCTGTTTCTTCCCCCTGCAGTTCCCTCCACTTTATTTTAATCGCATCTAAGTATATTTGACGGTTCCTTTTGTATTTTAATTGTGGTTCCTCTTTTCTTGCAGGAACCAATGATTTTGGACATTTTTCACTACTTTTTAACTCAGTAATCGCGGTTCCTTACCGTGAGGGGAACCAGCTGTTTTTCTTCAATTCTGTTATATTTCAGGATTCTCTGTAGATCGGCATGTCAGAGATCCCAAAAACCAAAAAGAAAACTGGACCTACAGGTTTTAAAAATGGTGTCAACTGTCACAGAAATTTTGCTATAGCAGATTCTCATAACCTGTGCCTTAAGTGTTCAGGTCTAGATCATACTTACTCTCTTTGCACCAAATTTTGTAAGAAGATGTTGAGAAACAGAGCAAAGAGAATTGGAAAAATTATGGCTGAGGAAAAATCAAAGGCTACTGATGAGGAGCCATCAAAAAATAATAAAAATTCAAACGGGTGCCGATGAAGCCTCCAAATCCCAACCAAGAAAAGGAGGTGCCTGAAAATAAAGCTTCCAAAGAAGCTGATGAGGTTCCTTCAAAACCAAAAAGTAATAAAGGCACTGGTGAAGTGTCTGGATTAAAATGGAAGTATGATCAAGCCGCTGATGAGGTGGCCGAAAAGAAAGTTTGCAAAGACAAAAACGCTCCTGTTCCTCCTGGGAAAGCCAGTAGTGAGACAACAGGCAGCAAAAAGCACAAAGAAAAAAACTAAACATACACAGCCACAGTCTGGCAGCCAACCTGATTTTTCTCAGACGCTCCCATCTGTGGAAGATATGCCAAAAGCATGGCAAGTCTTCCAGACACTACAGTGTATGGGATCTATGTTTTCTGGTGCTTCTCCTTCTGGTTAACACTCTTCCACAGTCCTCACTACAGGAGACTCTGAGGTTGAGGTAGAAGAGGAAGAACATTATTATGATGCACCAGACATACATTCAGAGGGCCTAGAACCTGATGTGTCCCCTGACCCTAATTTTGGGGGCTTCCCCTGCTGACCAGGAGGATTTCTCTTCTCTGCTTACATTTATTCAAAATATGCTGGACACCCTGAACTTCCCTACCCAGGAGACCTACCAGGATGATGACGAGGACCAAGATTATAGGGAAATGAAAGGTCTTCCACCCACTAAGAGACTGGTCTTATCTATTTATAATCCTTTCAGAAAAAAATACCATAAAATTGCTTAAAACCCCCACTTCTCTAGCAGGGGTTGACAAGCACTGTGACAAAAAATACCAATTGTCTAAAAATGACACAGTTCCTGTCTGTACACCCCAGCCATGAGAGTATTGTACGGCAGGCAGCACGTGAGAAAGCTAGAGTCTGTTTGTCTTCCTTGCCTCCTGACAAGGACTCCAGAAAAATGGATTTTATTGCAAAGAAGATGTACACTACAGCTTCTCTGCTTATCCGCCTTTCCTTCTATGTGGCTTTCACAGCCAACCATCAAAAAAGCACTATGGAATTCAGTCCTGGCTATCGCCCAGAATGAGTTGGATACAATGGTGCAGGACCTGATTGACACTGCAGAATCTGCCCTGGAAGCTACGAAATACCAGTTCCACATGGCAGACGACAACGACGATGCTGCATCTAGAGCCATGGCCCATGCCATCTCTTTGAGGTATTTTGCCTGGCTTAGAACTACCAGTCTTAACACCAGACACCAAATCTAAAGCCATGGGTTTTCCCTGTGATCAAATCATGTTGTTTGATTCCAGGACAACAGACTATATGAAAAAGGTTGATAAGTACAAGGCTTCTTGGCAAAGTCATTCCTCTAAGCCTAAACCTGCTGCCTCGCAAAAGTCCCACTCTAGGGGAAACAGAGGCAGAGGTTATTATCCCAGACCTCATGTCCCCTATCCTCAGCCTGACTACTCTCAGTACAGAGGATTTTACAAAGGGAGGGACAGAAGGGGCCAAAGAAGAGCCACCTCTGTCAAGCCAGCAGCCTCCTAGCCTAAGCCCTGATGTGAGTGTCCAGGTCGCCTCCCCCCCCTGCCAGTAGGGGGCAGACTCTCCCACTATCTTCAGTCCTGGTCCCTCATTACCTTGGACAAGTGGGTCCTGGAGATAGTGGAAAAGGGTCTGCCACTACAATTCAAGCAGATGCTAGACCTCAGGCATACCCAGGTGTCAAAGCCCCTAACCCCAACACAGGTACTTCTGTTGGAGTTAGAGGTAAAAAACCTTCCAGCTTTATGAGCAATAGAGAGGGTCACTGCCCACAAAAAGGGCAAAGGCCTCTACCCCAGATACTTCCTGACACAAAAGAAAACGGGAGTGGTGACCTATTTTGGATCTCAGATATCTGAACAAACATCTGCTAAAACAAAAATTCAGAATCGTCACTCTGTCACTGGTCATTCAGTCCTTACAGCAGGGAGACTGGCTAACCTCCCTGGACCCAAAGGATGCTTACTTCCACATACCCATAAGGAAGTCTCACAGGAAGTTTCTCAGATTCAGACTTCCTTCGGATCTCTATCAGTTTGCTGCGATGCCTTTCAGCCTGTCCTGTGCTCTAAGAGTTTTTACCAAGTGCCTAGCAGTGGTAGCAGCAAAACCTCAGAAAGCTGGGTGTTTTAGTCTACTCCTATTTGGACGATTGGCTTGTAGTGGCAAGGTCTCCTCACCAGGTCAAGGAGTCCCTTTCCCTCACAGAGCACACTCTGAAATCCCTGGGCTTCCTGGTAAATCTAAAGAAATCTCACCTGGAGCCCACTCAGTTACTCACTTTCATAGGAACTCCGCTGGACACCCTGAAAGGATCTGCCTTCCTCTCTCCGGAGAGAATTCAGTTTCCTGTCAGTGGCAGATTCTTTTGTCCAGGGACAGCCAAGACTAGCCAGACATTTTCTCAGGCTTTTGGGAGACATGGCATCAATGACTGCAGTGGTCCCAGGGGTCAGATACAGGATGCGAGACCTGTAATTCTACCTCAGAGCTTGCTGGTCTCAAAGGAGCAATGCCTTATCAAAACTGATACCTGTGACAGAACAGTTTCTTCACGCTCTGCTTTGGTGGAAGGACCCTGCAAATTTGGCAGTAGGGATCCCCTTTCAGGCTCCTTCTCCCACAAAGGTGATTACCACAGATGCCTCCCTTCTAGGATGGGGGGCTCATCTGGACAGTGCCTCAGTAAGTGGTACCTGGATTTTTCAAGAGTCACAGTTGTACATAAACCTTCTGGAGCTCCGAGCCATTTTCCTGGCACTCAAGGCCTTTGCTCCTGTCATAAAAGGGCAGACTGTACAGATAAGAACAGACAACACCACTGCAATGTTTTATGTAAACCAGCAGGGTGGTACCAGATCAGGGACGCTTTGTTCAGAGGCTCTAAAGATTTGGTCTCTCACCTACTCCCTGGGAGTCAGCCTTTCTGCTGTCCACCTACCAGGCAAGCACAACACCTTGGCAGATGTTCTCAGCCGCATCAGTCAGAGCCAAAGCGAGTGGACTTTGAGCAAGCAGGTGCCAGCCAGTCTTCAGAAGGTGTGGTACACCAGAAGTGGATCTGTTTGCTTCCCCCCTCAACTTTCAGTGTCCTCAGTACTGTTGCAGGCTTCCCATTCCGGGAACGCTTCCACTGGATGCACTGATTCTGGACTGGTCAGGGAGGTACCTGTACGCATTTCCTGTCTTTCCCCTGATACTCAAGGTGTTGCTGAAACTCAGACAACAGCCTGCATCTTTGATTCTTGTGGCACCGGATTGGCCCAGGCAGTCCTGGTACCCTCTCCTTTTCTCGCTGTCCTGCAGCAGGCCCATTTGCCTGCCACCAACTCACTCTCTGCTGACCCTTCCCCAGACAGGAGTGAATTATCCAGATGTACACTCTCTTCACCTCAAAGCCTGGCTCTTGAGGAGCTAGAGTTCCCAGCTTCTTAGTACTCTGAACAGGTCCTTAAGAACCTGAGAATGGATAAAAAGCTTAATACAAAAAAAACTTATGCAGCCAAGTGGAAAAGGTTTTCCCTCTGGTCCAAGGGCAAAAAGATCCATCCTCTTACAGTTTCAGACTCTCAGCTGCTGGATTACCTGGTGCATCTGCAGGCTTCAGACTTGAAACTGTCCTCTTTCAAGTTACACCTGGCTGCAATTCTAGCCTACCTTTCGGTGAGAAAGAAAAAGTCTGTTTTTTCCCCACTCTATTTTTTTCCCCCTCCACCATCTCCCCTTCGGCCTCTCCTTCGGGCCGCCAGTGGTCCCATGGCTCACTCCCACCTCTGCTTCCAGCCACCTCCACCACCACCACCACACATTGCAGCCACCCCTGGGGGTAACCTGGTGTAACCCTTCACCGATTGGGTCCCCCCTCCTCCGAGGGGAAAGGTGCCAGTGGGGGCCGGCCAGTGCCCCCCCCCCCCGGATGCTGCTGCGGTGGGCTTCTGTGGCAGCGGGAGACCAAGCGGCTGTCATCCAGTCAGGCAAGGAGCGTTTTCTCTTTTTTTCTCCCCCAAGGGCGTGGCTTACCCCAATGTCAAGGCATACGCCGTTGTCCACCATACCCTCCAGTCAGTGGGGCCCAGCACATGCTGCTGTACTCCCAGCCTCCACCCAGAATCAGCAGGCATCCCCTTCCTCCCCCTGGGAGAAGGCGAGCCATCATCGGACGCTCGAGTCTTCTCCCCCTAGCCGGCCCTCTGGTGTCCTGGGTCCGTTCCCGAACCCAGATTGCCAGCGTCGCAAGCGGAAATCCAACCTTTGCACCGACGGGCCGGTGTCACTCTGTGTTTAAACAGTTTTTCAAATGTCTTTTGGCACCTTCAGCCTCCAGTTAGGGAGCTGGTTCCTCCTTGGAGCCTGAATCTTTGCATTGCCAGGCTCATGGAACCACCCTTTGAGCCTATGGCCACTGCCCATCTCAAGTTGCTGATGCTGTAATTGCCATTAGTCAAAGCCGTACTCAATACTTATGACAAAGCTTACTACTAAGCTGCTAAGGACAACATAACTCTGGTATTGTTTGCATCAATCCTACCTGTACCAGCTTGTTTGTATCTATGTCTTAAGTTACTGTTATACTTATGTGTTGTACTGCTATACTGTGTATTTTCGTTTGTCTTACTGTGACAAGGTACCTTTGTAAATGAGCCTATGGCTCAAAGGTTTTCCAAACTGCTGTTTAAATAAAATAAATAAATAAAAAGTTTATAACTTGGAAATCTGTTTTCCTAATGGCCATTACCTTTGCCAGGAGGATCTCAGAGTTACAGGCCCTATGCACTGAGCCCAATTACATAATTCCTCACAGAGACAAAACTGAGCTCAGGACAAATAGGAAGTTCCTGCCTAAGGTGGTTTCTGAGTTTCATCTTAATCAGTCTATTACTCTACCTGTTTTCTTTACTGAAAAATCCACTCTTGGCGAGCAAAAGCTCCACATTCTGGATGTTAAAAGAGCTCTCTTTTACTACCTAGAGCATACTAGGCAGTTCAGAGGCTCTTCCACTCAGTTGTTCCTCACCTATGGGGAAGTAGGCAGAGGAAAACCAGCTACCAAGAGAACTGTTTCCCGCTGGTTAGTCTCTTGCAATAAATTCTGCTACGAAAAAGCTGGTCAGCAACCTCCTGAAGGGCTCAGAGCCCATTCTACCAGGGCACTGCAGCCTCACTTACAGCAGCAAGAGACATACCCCTTCTGGACGTCTGCAAGGCAGCTACCTGGAAATCTGTACACACTTTCATCAAACATTACAATTTGGATGTGCAGTCCAGATCTGATGCCAAATTTGGCAGGGCGGCTCTGCAGAGCTTCTTTCCTAAGTAGGTTCTCTGCCCACCTCCCATTTTTGTACTGCTCTGTAATCTGTTTTTGTTACTGGTGCTAAAGAACTCCTGGGGTGAGAAGAAAAAATTACCATAGTAATCTTCTTTCTTCCAAGAGGTCCTTTAGCATCAGTAAGCTCCCACCCTTCCTCCCCGGTTCACCATTTAGGAGAAGGGCTCTGTTCTCAGTTTTATTACCAAATTTGTCTCTGCATTTAAAATGTTTTTTGCTCAGGTTCTTGATGTCTGTTTTTGTAGTTTTGGACATTTGCAAGTTTTTTAATCCTGTTGGTTCACTTTTGGGCCATGTGCTCATTTATCTTCGGAAAAATTCTGAAGCCCTTCAGGCTGCTCTCCCTCAACACACTCCTCAATTCTTTTCTGATTGGCTAATTCCCTAGCTCATTATCTTAAAGTCATACCTCCAGGGCAGTTGCACCTAGCCAGCTAACTGCTTTTGTTACTGATGCTAAAAGACCCCTTGGAATAAAAAGAAGATTACTACAGTGAGTAATTTTTTCTTTCAGCCCGTCTCTGCTCCTGTTGCCAAGCTGTCCCAGCCCTCAGCTGGGTATCAGGCCCAGGCTTGACGTCCCTGGCCGAAGTCATTTGCCTCAGTCGTCCGGAAATAAGGAGGTCGAGGTCCCACTGGTTCCTCAGCCAGCCACTCCTCTGCCTCCAAGCCTGCCCAGTGATGGGATGGGGGAGTGCCTCCTCCATGCCCTTCGTGACTCCCCTGGATCCTCCTGTGGGGGTGGGCTCCACCACTTCTGTTCCGCTTAGTCCACTGTTAACACAGACGGGTGGCCCTCGAGGTGGTCGGTCAGGGTCTGCCTCTGGAATTCAGGGCTTACTCATCCTGCTGAGCCCGTGCCCCATGGCAGCACATGGTGTCCGCCAACATTGTCAGCTTTTTGGGAAGACATTGCCCAGCTCTTCCAGAAGGAGGTTGTGGCTCCTGTCTTGGACCCTCCAGTACACTCAGGGTCTGTCTCCAGGTACTTCCTAGTGCAAAAATGGACAGGAAGCTAGCACCACATCTTAGATCTGCACAACCTGAGCAAATTGCTTCAGCCACGCACTTTCAGGGTGGTCACTCTGTCTCAGATCATACCATCTCTGGAGCAGAACATGTGGTTTTGCTCTCTGGATCTTCAGGACGTGTTCTTTCACGTCCCAATCTATCCGTCCCACCACCGGTTCCTCCGGTTCCACGCAGAAGGGATTCTCTACAAGTTCCAGGCCATGTAGTTCAGCCTCCTTGGCTCCCAGGGTCTCTATCAAATGCATTGCAGTGATGGCAGCCTACCTGAGGCGCCGAGTGGTCTGGGGTATACCCTTACCTGGATGACTGGCTCATAGCGGGTCCCTCCAGGGAGTTGGTGGAGTGGTCCAGGGATCTGGCTGTCCAGACCCGCATGTTCCCTCGCATCCTGGTCAATGAGGCCAAGTTGGAACTCGTGCCTTTACAGGAGATGCACTTCATCGGGGCAGAGCTCGACTCTTGCAGAGTCAGGGCGTGGCTTCCGGTGGACCGGGTGTTGGCTCTCTCCTCCTTTGCCCCATCATTTTGGGTTGGGCAGTTGTGCCCTGCTCGGGATGCGCTGCACTTCCTGGGATACACCAGCATGATCCATTGAGCCCGTTGGAGAATGCGCTCTTTGCAGTGGGAGCTTGCCCACCAATTGTCTCAAAGCCAGGGCCACTTTGACTAGCCGGTCAGTGTGACCTAGCTGATGTGGGACACCCTCCAGTTGTTGTTAGTCCTGGAACATCTGCAGGATGGGATCCCCTTTGTCTGCCCAGAACTGATGATCATCCTGATGACTGATGCCTCCCTGATGGGTTGAGGTGCCCACCTGGGGGACCACAGAGTCCACGGACTCTGGACACCAGCAGAGTCCCAGTGCCATATCAACCTGCTGGAATTTCAGGCAGTTTGATGGGCACTGGCAGCCTTTGCTCGGCACATCCGCGGTCAGGATGTCCAGGTCCAGATGGACGACACCATGACCATGTACTACCTCAACAAACAGGACGAGATGCACTTCTTTCCTCTGTACAGGGAAGCTCTCCGCATCTGGACCTTCGTGCGCAGCCTAGATGCCGATTTCCTTGCCATCCATGTGTCTGGCATTTCCAACCAGCTGGCGGATGCCTTCAGCCATGTGGGCATGTCGTCTCACGAGTGGTCCCTCCATCCAGAGGTAGTACACAACCTGTTCTCCTAATTGGGCACCCTTCTAGTGGACCTGTTCAGTTCACCGCCAGGGAGAAAGCAAAGCTGAATCTGTACTGTGCCCACCCCCTTCAGCAGGGAACACTGCAGAGGGGTGCCTTCCTGAGGCCCTGGACCTGCTCTATGCTTTTTCTCCATTTCCCTTGATCTACAAGGTGTTGCTCAAGGCCAGGAGGGACAATGCATGGATGATCCTGGGTGGCTTCAGACTGGCGTCGTCAAGTTTTGGTACCCCAGTCTCCTCAGGCTCAGCAGCAGGCTCCCAAGGTGTCTCCCTCTATGCTTGGACCTGCTCTCCTGCAGTCAGGGGATGGTACTCCATCCAGATCTTTAGTCCCTGCACCTGACAGCCTGGTTCCTGAGCAGCTAGAGTTCCAGGCTTTGGGTTTTTCCCATGATGTCCTCACTGTGGTCGAGGCTTCTCAGAAGGAGTTGATCCGAAAATACCATGCCTTCAAATGGAAGATGTTTTCCATTTGGTGCCAGGACAAGGGCCCTGACCCTTTATCTTATTCAGTGGCTAGCATTCTCGACTAGCTCTGGTCCCTCTCTGTCAGGTCTCTGGTCAACAACCCACAAGGTGCACCTGGCTGCCATCTCTGCTTACTGGGCGCGGACTGTTATGCAGTCAGTGGCACAGGAGAAGGTGATCTGGCACTTTTTTAAAGGCCTTGACCACATTTCCCCTTTGGTGCATGAACCACCACCAAGGGACTTGTTGCTAGTATTGGCAAAGCTTATGAGCAAGCCATTCTAACCAGTGCACAGGTGTGAGATGTCTTACCTGTCATGAAAGACCGCCTTCCTGGTGGCTATCACATCAGCCAGAAGGATCAGTGAACTCCAGGTGCTCTTGGTGGAGTCTCCTTACCTGGTCTTCCACAGGGACAAAGTTGTCCCTCGTCTCAACCCAGAGATCCTCCCAATGGTTGTGTCCAATTTCCACCTTAACCAGGTGATTAATCTCCCGGTGTACTACACCAACCACACCTTGAGGCCGAGCACAGGCTCCATACATTGGACTTGCAGTATGTGCTAGCCTACTACAAGGAGTGCACAGCTGGAGGTCGTGGAGAGGTTTGCTAGTTATTTGTCACCTACACGAAGCTGCAGCTGGCAGACTGGCAGCTAAGCGGATGAATGGCAGGTGGATTGTGTCCTGCATCGACCTCTGCTAAAGGTTTCTGGGTAGGGAGCCTCCTGTGGGGCTAAGGGCTCATTCCACCTGTCATACCACTGCCTCGGTGGCTGCTTCCAGGGACGTCCCTATCCAGGAAATGTGCAAGGCTGCGACCTGGAAGTCAGCACACAAATTCATTTCCCACTATCACATCGACTTTGAGTCACACCAAGATACTGGATTTGGGGCCTCAGTTCTCCAATCTCTGTTTCCTAAATGGGTGTACGCCATGCCACCTTCTCCAGGAGAACTGCTAGGAGTCTGCCAGAACTGTGGAAAAGTACACCATTTCCACATCTATAGAAAAACAGGTTACTTACCTGTAACAGTAGATCTTCCACAGAGTGGTCTCTTGCAGTAGGTAATATACTTGGGTCATCGCCAGAGGTCGCTGTTGTACACGGCAGCTCATCTAGCAGTTTTTTTCACCAGGGACCGCCCACACATGACATCAGCTTCCTGTTTCCTATATAAGTGTGGGTGGTCCTTGGTATCCGTAGTTCATTTTATTTATTTTTTTTTTTGGGCCCCTGCCAGCCATCGGGCTCCTCTTTGGTCACAGACCCCCTTGCCTCCACCTCCGGACATGCCAGCACTCACACTGTCATCCCTGGCTTGGCCCCCAGAGAGCAGGGTCATGGCACCGACCCCCATATCGGGCCGCACTACAAATATCTGGTCAGGGAACCGGCTCCTGGAGGCTGATCGAGGCGTCAGGGGCTGAGCTTCAGTAAGGCAGGCAGGCACAGAATGTTTTTTCTTCCTTTGTGAACAGGGGCGGGGACGTGCAGTGTCGACCTGCATCCGCCCCGCCGCTAAATTCAGTTTGGCATCGGTGCTTGTGATGCACCCCGCCTCTGTTAGGTGTCACTGTGGCACCGAGTACTCAACCCTCCTCCCCCAAGAGAAGGAGAGCAGTCCTATGGACGCGCAATCCTTCTCCCTCGGCCGGCCCTCCGGCAACCCAGGTCCATTCCCGAACCCAGGTTACCGGCGCTGCAAGTGGAAATCCAACCGCTGCGCCGTCGGGCCGATCCGTAGTTCATTTTCCCGCCGTTTTCAGCTTGCACACAGCAGCTAGAGCAACATCTGTGCAGCAGTCATCAACAAGAATTTGGATTACTAAACGAATGTCTTAAGACTCTTCACGCAAACAAGCACTATTTCGTTCCTGTCATTGCGGCAGGAAGATGTACCGTTTTGACAATCAGACCTCTTGTGTGAGGTGTCTGGGACCCACACACAACACCAATTCCTGCAGTTTTTGTCCGGAATTCAATCAAGCAACTCGTCAACAATGGTTGCTTGAAATTCAGCACCTGTTAATGGAGCAGAAAATGTTTCTCTTAGAGAATCAGGGGGTTCATACCAAGGGCTCACCCACCACTGATTCTCATTCTGGGCAGAAAAAGGAGAAACCCTCCTCACATTCCCTGCCTTGGCGCACGTCGTTGGCCACCATTTCAGGTATCCTCCTGTTGACAGCGCGCTTTCACACCACTTCTTCGTCGACGGGGGTTCATATCCTCTCATCGATGGCACTTTCCAGCGCTTTAAATGCAGTCCAACATACGGCTGCCCCATTGACTGAGATTTATACCCTCTCGTCAACGGCACTTTCAGCACTTTAAATGCAGTCAAATACACGGCTGCTCCATCGATGGGGACTCCTCTCCCGTCGACGGTGTCTGACAACTTAAGTGAAACTACTACTTTTTCCCCTGCAGGCCCGTCGAAGAGACCCCGCATTTCTCCGGGGAAACCTATGGCTTATGCCCCGCTTACTGCCCCTCCACCTTCCCAGGTGGCCACCTACGGGGGTCAGGTGGACAGAGATTGGGACCCTGGTCTTTACCACCCAGGGGCAAGACCTGCTCAGACTTCGCATCCTATCCCCTCTATCACCCCACTTATATCTCAACATGCCCCCCTTCCTACCCCCCCCCAGTAATTGGGCATCTCCAACGTAGTCTGACACATCTTGCATGCCATGCGGCACTCGCAGCCCTCTGACCCAGGAAAGCAGGGTGATCCTCTCCGATCTCCTACTCCTCCGCCTAAACATTTCCATAATGACAGGGATCATATACCACCATGATCCCCTCCTCCTCACATGGAGGAATATTTCTCAGATTAAGAAGAATTATCGGCTGACTTCCCTGGTGATCTTGACGAAGAAAAGTTTCAGGAACTGGATTTTCCAAACCCTGACTCTTCCTATTCGGAAATCTCTTCTCTGGATGAGGACCTGCCTAGAGCGTTCCACGGCCTCTCCCCTAGATGACCCAACCTTTAACAAAATGATGGTTCAAATACAAAAGGTCATGGGATTCTGTACAACAGAACATGATAAACAACGTACAGATATGGCAGACAGAGTATCTTGAATTACCAGAGGAGCCTGTTTTAGTTGTTCCCCCACTAATCCCAACCTACTAGAATGCCATGCTGGCTGCCTGGCATCAACCTTCAGCTATTACAGCTGTTCCCCGCAAGGCAGATCGTCTATATCAAGCTCCTGTGGACCATCCCGTTCTATCCACCATCCCAGAGGCGGATTCTGTGGTCATTACTGCTGCTCATGTTTGTACTAAAAGACCTAAACACATGAGCTCCTTACCTCCCGATAAGGAATCCCGAAGAATTAGCTATCTGGGTAAACAGGTTTTTTCCTCAGGTACCATGAATATCAGAATCTTAAATTATATGGGTCATATGATTAAATACCAGCGTACCTTGGGGTCCTCTGCCATTGAGCTGATCAATAAACTCCCTCCCTCACAAGAAAGGGAAAAATTATTGGCTACAGTGTCAGCTATCAACTCTATCTCCCGTCCCCTACTCGGGTTGGGATATGATGCCATAGATACCTCAGCCCGACTGTCAGCTACTGGTATTTCCTTGCGTCGCCATGCTTGGCTTCGCATTTCAGGTTTTGCACCTGATATACAACATAAGGTAGCTAATGCCCACTTTAATGGGTCCAAGTTGTTCAGGCCAGGTACTCAAACTTTACTAGATGACCTACAGGCATCAGGCAGAACCATACGTACGGTTCATGGCATGTACCATACTCCACATACAACCTACCGTACTCTATACTCCTCTTATTCCAACAGAGGGGGAAAATACAGAACAAAAAATACTAAAAGCGGCTTCAGAGGGTGTACTCAACCCACCAGAGGAGGTTGCCCCTGCCCCTCTGGAGGGGCAGGGCAGCCCAGCTCCCAGTGACTCACTAGGGCTTTTCCCACTCCTCCTCAGCCAGGCCTCAGAGGCTGTGGGGGGTCATTTTGCCCTCCATTTGGAGGCCTGGCAAATGGTCACTTCAGACAAATGGGTACTCCAGATTATACAGACTGGCCACGCTCTGGAATTTATCTCCAATCCACCTCCCCGTCGTCCTCAAAAAATACATTATCCATCAGATCATATACCCTGTGATGGATGGCATATTATATCAGACCTTTATTTTTTTTTTTAAGTCTGTTGCAACAGCCTTTATCTTTCTTTCTTATACTCCCTCGTTCCCTCCTGTGAATCTCAACATATATAGGTAGGCCACCTATATAATGTTCTTACTATCCCTATATTATTCTTTGTCTGGTATATAATCCTATTCTTGCATTCATTTGTTTAGCCAGTCATATTTATGTCCCCTCCCCCCCGTTGTTCTCCATAAAAGAAAGCATATTTCGTTTCAGTCATTAAAAGTCTTTTGTGAGAGAGGGGTGGTTTTTAGATGTCTTCCGTGCTGTTGCTCATATGTTTGAATAATCATACAAGCACTTGTTTTGCGCTAGTACGTTGTTGTAAAATGTTAGCGTATTGTTCTTATGGGCTGAGTGTTGGAAACGCATGGCAAGCAGCTTCCCTATCCCCCGATAGTACCAGCCATTTGTACGGCTCAGATTTTTGCTAATGCCTCGGTAATGTGAGCCGACTGCTCAGCTAAAACTTTAAAACAAGCTCCTCGATTGTGCGAGCCGATTGTGCGGCTGAAGGTCTGCAAAATGACCGAATACTTCCCGGTTTGTGTTTTTCAGCCGACATGGACTTCAAATTTAAAGATTTTTAGTCTCCTTGAAACGCTTTTTACCCCCTGTACCTAGAAATAGGGAAGAAAAATAAATAAATGTATAAAAGCACTTGTGAGCAGCACATTCGTAGCACTAATAAGCATAGGTCCCCTCTCTCATTTCCCCAAGTCTCAAAGGCATATTCTGAGCAATTAACAAAGCAAGCAAATAGTGTTCTAAATTTCAAAACAACCACACCTTTGTATAGCGCTCGCTTGGCTAAACAACATATACGTTGTTACTTGCTCTGCTTTAGCGTCTTTGTAACACAAGCTATGTAATATGGCTTAAAATACATGAAACGCTAAGTTAAGCATGGTAACAGGGCAAAACCCTGAATATTCAGTAAGCCACACCTTTGTTACTACTTTTGGCTTTCTGTCCTTAAATAAAATAGACTAAATATTTAAAATTATTGGAGAGAATATCAAAGGACCTATCAAGGTGACCATACCTGTTTGTATTATTTTATCTAAACTGTAGCTTGGCTCCTGTTGCTCTGTGCTGTTACTATAGTGCTGGCCGTCCGTTTCTCTTCTATATTTAAAGGAACAGCCCAGAGGGGGCGGAGCCAATTCTGTAGTTCTTACAAATGTTTGGTTTTCCTGCATTATTATTTCCTAATATAAGTGTATAATGTATTAGAATGGTGTGCAAAAGGATTTCTGAATATACTGTATAAAGAATAATCTAATTTCTATCAAAAGAATGAGAATTAAAGTAAAAGGGGAGGAGTTATGCTTGTCACATGATACTGCAGGTATATAAGGCATGCTCCTTTTCATTTAGACAGATAGCTTGGTGAGGTGCAGACGTACTCTGTCCTCAGTGGTACACTAGTTTCTCCTAGTGTTCTTTTGCTGCTGTTATTTTCTTTTGTTTTTGGTTAAGTTATATTAGTCTGCGGAGAAGTTACTCTGCTACAATAAACTTTTATTTATTTATTTTGACTTCAACGTCTGGTCAGAGTCCTCCTTTTAATCCCACACTTCACATACCCATCCTTCTGGAGGAATTGAGGGCTCTTCTGGTCAAACAGCTGTTTCTCCAGTACCTCCCTCAGAACATCAGATGGGATTTTAACCCCAATTCTTTCTGGCACCCAAATGAACTAGAGACCTCAGACTGATAATGGACCTCAGAAAACCGAATCTTTTCATCCAATACAAACGTTTTCACGTGATAACTCTAACTTCCATCATGTCAGTACTGAAACAGGGAGATTGGCTTTGTGCCCTAGATATAAAGGATGCCTACATACATATCCCCATTCACCCTGCCCACCACAAATTTCTGCACTTCCGCCTACTGGGTCAGAAATACTAGTTTCGAGCACTTCCATTCGGCCTCTCTTTGGCCCCAAGGGTGTTCACCAAATGCCTGGTGGTAGTCGCAGCAGCTTTAAGAAGAAAAGGGCATTTTATCTTCCCATATCTAGATGACTGGCTAATCAAAGCAGACTCCAGAACAGCTCTGCCTTTCTCCCTAGAAGCTACCCTGAAAATGTTTCACACTCTAGGGATCACAGTAAATTGGCCAGTCCAACCCGACCCCAGCTCAGTCCCTCCAATACATTGGAGCAGTCCTAGATACAACCTCAGTTAGAGCTTACCTTCCGATCACTCGGCAGGACACACTTATGTCTCTGGCAACATGCATACAGACTCAGAAAATAGTCACAGCCAGTCAAATACTGTGCCTTCTGGGTCACATGGCCACTACTATCCCTACGGTAGTGTTTGCCTGCCTTCACATGAGACCTATTCAGTGGACCCTCCAGAATCAGTGGTCTCAAAAAAAAGAACAGTTTGAAGACAAGATCAGAGTCACTCCCTTCCTGAAGTCAGTCCTGACTTGGTGGACAGTCAGAACCAACTTATGTCAAGGAATGCCCTTCCAGTCCCTTCCTCCCACGCAAACGTTAACCACAGATGCTTCCCTGAATGGATGGTGCACACACTTGGGTCCATACTGGACACAAGGTACGTGGACCACTTCTCACCCTCCATCTCGCATCAGTCTTCTAGAGATGAAAACGGTTCGCTTAGCCCTTCAGGCATTCCAACCCCACTTGACTCCAGAACCTTTGCTGATCCAATCAGACAACACTGCAGTGGTGTTCTACCTCAACAAGCAAGGAGGTATGAAATCCCGTACTCTATGCAGGGAGACCCTTGCAGTCTGGCAAGAAGTCATCCAGCAACACCTAACACTTACAGCTGACTGGCTAAGTCGCCGACCCTCCATGCACGAGTGGACACTTCACGAAGAAGAACTCCAGAAAATCTTCAACTTCTGGGGAACTCCACAAATAGATCTGTTTGCCTCCCCAGCCAATTACTGTCTCCCAACTATTTTTCCATTATCCCGGTCTTTAAATGCCCTGTCCCAACCCTGGACAGGACTCTTCTTATATGCTCCCCACCCCGTCCCTCTCCTGCAATGGTCTATGCTGAAACTACAACTAGAACCCACCACAATGATCCTCATAGCTCCCCTGTGGCCTTGGCAGATGTGGTTTTCCCTCCTTCAACAACTATCAGTCCAGGAACCCGTTCCATTGCCAATAAGACTGGACCTCTTGACGCAGTGGCAAGGGTCCCTCCTGCACCCCAGCCTGAAGGCTCTACACCGTCACGCTTAGCCCCTGAGGATGCTTTCATAGCTAAATTGCAAGTGTCTTCCTGTGTTGCCAACATTCTCTTGGCCTCATGTAAACCAGCAACCAGAAAAACATATCATTCCAAATGGAAACGCTTCTCCATATAGTCTGCTTCTTGATCATTGGATCCCTATTCCTGCCCACTGTCAAAAGTTCTAGGCTACCTAGCATCATTATCCGAGTCAGGTTTGAGCTGTCCCTCCATTAAAGTCCATCTGGCCACTATTTTGGCCTTCCATGAACCGCTAGATGGCAGATTACTATACCAACACCATCTAGCCAAAATGTTTTTAAAAGGAATGTTACATACTAAACTACCTATTCGACAACCCACTCCTCCGTGGGATCTCAGTTTTCTAATAAAGAAATTAACTCTTGAACCATTTGAACCAGTGGCCACTTGTGACCTTCGTTTCCTTTCATGGAAAACCGTTCTAGTGGCTGTTACTTCAGCTCGCCGTATTTCCGAGCTTTGGGCCCTCATGTGTAGAGAACCCTACTTGATTTTTCACAAAGACAGGGTGGCACTCTGTACCAACCCTTCCTTTCTTCCTAAGGTAGTGTCTGAACACACTCTAAACCAAGCCTTGGAGTTACCAGTATACCAGCCTGAATACTCTAGCCAAGGTGAACATCTACTACATACCTTAGCTGTCCATCGTATATTACGTTACTACACTAATATAACAAAATCGATCAAGAAGACTTCTCAACTGTTTGTCACCTTTGCCTCGGGCCGAGAAGGGCTCCCAGTTATTAAAAGAACCCTTTCTAACTGGTTGGCACATTTTATTACATTTTGTTATACAAAATACAACAAACCCTTACCAGGACCTGTCCAAGCCCATTCCACTAGAGCGATGGCCAGGCTTGCTTTAATGGAGCCTCCATTTCAAATATCTGCAGCTACCTGGTCCACAATCCATACATTCACGAAGCACTACAATCTAGATATTGCTTCACAGCATAGGATGGCTTTTGGCTGAGCAATCCTACAAGGCCTTCTGTCATAAGGTCCACCCATCTTTGGTATATTGCTTGGCACTCATCCCAAGTAGATCACCTACTGCAAGAGACCACTCTGTGGAAGATAGCACAGTTACGTAAGAACTTACCGTAACAGTAGATCTTTGAGGAGTGTCACTTGCAGTAGATTCATTCCCACCCTCTGTCCCCCTCCTTCTCTAGGAGAACAAATTCTGGTCCAACAACTTTGGGTTGGGATACCTTTGGTACCTCGGGTTCCCCTCGGTCCTCGCTTTTGCGAGCTGAATCTGGTGGGGGAACTGAGGATACCAAGGACCACCCACACTTATATAGGAAACAGGAAGCTGATGTCATATGTGGGGAGTCCCTGGTGAAAAAGACTGCTAGATGAGCTGCAGTGCACCACAGCGTCCTCTGGCGATGACCCAGGTATATTACCTACTGCAAGAGACACTCCTCAAAGATCTACTGTTACAGTAAGTTCTTATGTAACTGTACTTTCTAGGGGTGGTATATGGTGTAAATGCAAACTGACCCACCCAACCTCCCCTGGCAAGTGGCACACTGGTCTTGCTTCCAGCGGGTAAAATCTGACATCATGGGGTGGTGCCGAGGGACTTACCCCCCCACCCCGGTGGGTGGGAGGAGCCAACTTGAAGACTTTCCAGCAAGCCTTAAAGAGGAAAGAACACTGTCAGCAGTGTGGATGTACAACACATACCACTCCTAAGAACTACTGTTACAGGTAAGTAACCTGTTATACTGTACTTGGGGTACTGAGAGAGCTGGCAGAAATCCTGGCAGGGCCCTTGGCAGACCTGTTCAATGCCTCCCTGGTCTCATGAAGTGTACCTCAGGACTGAAGGATGGCTCACGTGGTACCCCTCCATAAGAGCGATCCCAAAGACGAACCGGGAAACTACAGGCCGATAAGCCTCACATCCATTGTGGGAAAACTGATGGAGACAATCCTGAAGGTGAGGCTGGTATCTCTTCTGGAGACCAGTGAGCTGCAGGACGTTAGGCAGCATGGGTTTGTCACGGGCAGATCCTGTCAGACCAACCTGGTGGATTACTATGACTGGGTAACTAGACAGTTGGACAAGGGCCATGCAGTGGATATCCTGTTTCTGGACTTCAGTAAGGCATTGAACTTGGTGCCGCATGGGAGGCTGGGTAGTAAGCTGGCAGGTACAGGTGCAGAGGAGAAAATAGTGGGATGGGTAGTAAACTGGTTACAGGGAAGGCAGCAGAGGGTATTGGTGGGTTGGGAGCTCTCATCTCCAAGGGCAGTGACAAGAGGAGTACCACAGGGCTCAGTGCTGGGACTGGTATGGTTTGGGTTGTTCATATCAGACATCTCATTGGGCATCAAGAGCAAGATCAGTTTGTTTGCAGATGACACCAAGATGGGAGCAGTAGTGGATGACCTAGGAGGGTGGCATGGGTTGCAGGATGATCTGTCAAGGTGGAGACCTGGTCGGACACCTGGCAGTTGGGGTTCAGTGCTAAACAGTGCAAGGTGCTACATTTTGAGGCAAAAAAAAGAAGGAGCTACCAGCTTGGGGGGGTCAGCTAGCCCACGACAGAGGAGGAGGAGAAGGACCTGGGGGTGATTATAGTGGGCTTAATGAACAACTCAGCACAATGCAGGAAGGCAGTTGCAAGGTCAACAAAATGCTGGGTTGTATTGCCTGGGATATATCTTCAAGGAGAAAGGAGATGATCCTGCAGTTGTGCAGGTCACTGGTTAGGCCACACCTGGAGTACTCGTGCAGTACTGGCACGCAAACCTGAAGAGGGACATTAAGTTTCTGGAGGGGTGCAGCGCGGGGGCAACAGAGATGATCCAGGGACTAGGGGACATACCCTACGTGAGCAGACTGAGGGAGTTGAACATGTACTCACTGAGGAGAGGAGAGGAGAGACAGGGGATGTGATTGGAACCTTCAAGTACATGAAGGGAATAAACAAGACAGGCACAGAGGGACTGTTCGAGTTAAGGGGGGGGATAGGGACACTCGAGGTCACAATCTCAGATTGGAGGGGGAAGGTTCAGGAGGGAAATGAAAGACTTTTTTACGGAGAGAGTGGTGTCTGGGTTAACCGCATTGCCTGCGGAAGTGGTGTCCTGTAGAATAGTGGACTGCTTCAAAAGGGGATGGGATAGGGCAAGAGGGAGGGTCAGGGAGGGAGGAGGGGCATCTGCAGTATAAGGGTTGCTAGCTGTACACTCGAACAGGCTCTATGGACCATAAGGCCTTTATCTGCTGGCCAATTTGTTATGTTCATATCTTTATCTGGGGTAGCAGCAGCACGTAGCTTTGCCTCATGATGTTCATCACCACAGGTCTGGTCTTAACTTATTGCTAAAAGCAGTAGTGTTTGTAGTTGCCCCAATATGTTTTCATAAACTTTTAGCAAGTGCTTAGTAAGGATGCATATCTTAAAGAATGAAGGTTTGGGGCCATTAGATGCCTCTGTAATCATTTGCTTGCTTTTGTTTCTTTTATTACCTTTTCACTATTTTATTTGTATTTTGCCAACTATGATTAAAAAGAATCTAATGGAACTGTTATATTATGATGTCAGAAAAGTTTTACTGGCAGCCGCCCGGTGGCGCTGAGGGTTGAGGCGCTGGACACCACACCTTGTGCCATGCTGGCGACCGGGCTTGGGAGGCGGACTCGGGCGCTGGAAGAACACGGACTTGGATCGAACTGCCAGCTGGCAGCTCTCCTTTCCCGGGGAGGGTGTACCAGCACTGCGCAGCTTTGGTGGCCCCTAGTAGATTAGGGTCTCGGTTGCGCAGTGCATGTCTCAGTGGATAGGGTGGCAGCGGTGGACGTCATGCAGGCTGGGGAGGGCGCATGCCCACGTTGGACATCACTGCACATCTGTGCCACCAGGGAACACTTAAAGAGAAAAATCCCCTCTACTGATAGGCGAAGGCAGGCCCAGTGGTTGCAAGCCCAATGTCCAAGGCCGGGCATCAAGACATCCGCTCTCTGGTTCCTCCTCCTGCACTAGCAAGCCTGCTAGTACTATACATAGAGTGCCAGTAGGTGGCTGGCCTTCCTTGGGGTACCCAGAACCAAGTGGTTAAGGTGAGCTGTGCAGGAGGGGGAACCAGGAATGTGGATGGTCAGAGCTTGGGCAGATGGGCAGAGCTGGCAGCTGAGTGACCACGCTGAGAGATCGGTGGCAGGGAGCAAAACAGAGTTGGGAAAAAAATTAAAGTTTTACTGGCAAGGCTGACGTGTATTTCCAGTGGTAAACTGCAATCCTTGTTTTCAGGTTTTATAAAAACAAAAACACTTCTACCACCAAAATATTATATATTTAATAGAAAGATGTGAATTTTGAAAATCTTTTATATTGTATTATAATTTATCAAGTGATATTTTCTTTATAAGCAGAATTTACTTAGGAAGAAGAAAAGATAAGCCAGTTACTACTGTTTCAAAAATTGTAAAATCATACAGATTGACTACAATCGTGCAAACATATAAAAGACAACATTTATTTATTTTATTTTTTTTTCCTTAGTGTACTTTATTGCCTGGATGGCTCCCCATCTGCCTTGCCAATCCGGGCCCGACAGTGTTCAGGACTTATTTCACCCAGTTTTCCTTTCTGGCTTTTCCTTCAGGGCTTCCACTCAACCCCATTGGATGCTGTGCTCAGTATCCTGGAAGGCAGCCCCAAGTTGGTTACATGGGGGCCGATGGTGGCATGCAGCTCTGCCTAGTGATGTTTTCTGTGGCTTGACTGTGGGAGGTGTGACATGCATGGCCTACCTAGACTTTAGCAAGGCATTTGACACAGTCCCACACAAAAGATTAATATACAAGTTAGCCAGCCTGGGAGTGGGTCCCAAGATGACAGCCTGGGTAAAGAATTGGCTGGAAAATAGGACACAGAGAGTAATAGTAAATGGAGTCCACTCAGAAGAAAGGAGGGTTACTAGTGGGGTACCGCAGGGTTCAGTATTAGGACCGGTCCTCTTCAATGTCTTTATAAGCAACATTGCAGAAGGACTGGAAGGAAAAGTATGTCTCTTTGCAGATGACACTAAGATCTGCAACAGAGTTGATGCACAGGGTGGGTGGAAAGGATGAGAAGGGACTTGGCAAGGTTAGAGGAATGGTCAGATGTATGGCAGGTTAGATTCAATGCTAAGAAGTGCAAGGTAATGCACCTGGGAAACAAAAACCCAGGGGAAGAGTACACAATGGGGGGTGAGATACTAACAACAACAAAAATGGAAAGGGACCTGGGGGTAGTCATATCAGATGACCTAAAGATGGACAAGCAATGTGAGAGGGCAGCAAGGAGGGCTGGGGGGATACTGGGATGCATAGGGAGAGGCATCACCAGTAGAAAACAGGAAGTTATTATCCCTCTGTACAGACAGCTGGTGAGACCCCATCTGGAGTACTGTGTGCAGTTCTGGAGACCCAATCTCCACAAAGACATAGACAGGATGGAAGCTGTCCAGAGGAGGGCAACTAAAATGGTGCAGGGTCTGCACCGGAAGGCATATGAAGAGAGACTTAAGGAGCTTAATATGTATAGCCTCAAGGAAAGGAGGGAGAGGGGGACATGACAGAAACTTTCAAGTACCTCAAGGGAATCAACAAAGTCCAAGAGGGTAGCATCTTTCAAAAAGAGGTGTGCAAGAACAAGAGGCACAAATTGAAGATAGAGGCGGCTCAGAGGTAATTTAAGGAAGTATTTTTCACAGAGGGTTGTGGATGCATGGAGCAGCCTTCGGAGGAAGGTTATGGAGTCAAAATCAGTGGTGGAATTCAAGCATGCATGGGATAGTCATAAGGCAATTCTAGGGGGTGGGGGTAGGAAGAAGTAGGCTGCTGGTTAACTAGGATCTGCAGCTTATCCAGTAGGTCGGGAAATGGGCAGACTGGGTGGGCCAAGCGGTCCTTATCTGCCGTCAAATTCTATGTTTCTATGTTTCAGTGATGCTGCAGTGTTAGAATGCCATGTGTCCGGCATGCCTCCCGTCTACTACCTGGTCTCCAATGGCAGGACATCTTGTGGTCACCCAGGAGCACTACACTAGAGACGCTACCCCCCCACACACACACACACACACTTTCCAGAGGTGGAGAGCATGCAAGGCCCACTCGATTCACCTCTCCCCCGCTGGCCCTCTAGCAACCTTGGTCCGTTCCCGAACCCGGGTCGCCTGCATCGCAAGTGATGGGTCTACCGCTGGGCCGGATTTTATTTATTTATTGAATTGTGGTAACTGGGTAGATCCACTCCAACCAAAGATCCCTTTTCAGGGGCAATGGGATTAATTACAGGCGGATATACATACAGTAGACCGATAAAATGTATACAGTGAGTTATAAAGCATTAGCTTAATTACATACATATATACAGACACTAGACAGGTGAAATGCATACAGTACGTTAATAGCATTGACTAGGGACATTGAGTATATAAGGCAATGCAGTTAACTGTAAGCACGAAATAGCATAATAAAAGCACACAGAGCAATATGGAATACGGCGCACATGACTTGATAAGGGAAGACAGACTGAAGCAAGGATTTGCAACATAATAATATATCTAACAACATGGTACAATAACAAGCATTTGTCAATGCCGAATGTTTGCTTGCTGGCATTGGCATTGGTAGTATAGGAGTTACAGAGCTGCATAATAGGAATGGCAGTGAAGTATTCAACTGAAGCCAACCCCACCACCACCCTGCAGAGACTGACAGACATTGGGGTGTGCCTTTGGGTCATCAGGCATAACGGCCACGCCATTTCACCACACCCTACCCTGCAGACACTGGCAAGTGTCACGGTGTGCCTTGGGGTCTTTAGCCCTTATGCGCACCCCATTCCATCAGGAAATACGCTGAGATGGGTGCGGTATAGGAGAATGGGGTGAACTTTGGGGCCAAAGAGCCCAAGGCATACCTTGATGCCTCTCACTGGCTGCAGGGTGTGGAATGGTATGAGCATTACAGGCGTGAATCCCAAGTCACACCCCTGATGCCTGTCATTCTTTACAGGGTGGGGGCGTTAAGTCAGAAACCCTAACACCTCAGGCATTCGTTGGTATTTTCTCCAGATTTTCAACATGGTTTTTGTGACCCCACCTCATGAACAGTGGCAGTATCAGTTTGTTAGCGAAGCTGCTTTTGCACAGCGACTACGGCATTTAGCACCACAGATGCAAAACCCATTCTGAACAGGATGGAAAATGAAGCTGTCATACTGTTCATGGGAGGTGTAAAAAATAGTAATGTTGAAAATCTGCAGTGAAAATATTAAAAACTGGTGAAGTCACGGCGGCATAGAAACTGTGCAACGCACACCTGTAATGTAATCAGTTTGGAGATTTTACAGCAGATTTTCAACACAGGCATTTTGGGACCTCCGATCATGAACAGTGTCACTGTGATTTTCTTTATCTGTCCCAACAATGATTTCCCACAGCGACCACAGCATTTAGCGCTGAAAGTGTGAAAACACATTTCCGCCATGTTGTGAAAAATGGCAGCTGTACTGTTCATAAGGAAGTGTGGAAAAATGCCACTAGTGAAAATCTGGACTGAAAATATTACAAAGTTATGAACTTACAAGGGTGTGTGGAAACTGCGCAATGCTCACTCGTAAAACAGTCATTTTATGGACTTTTGTCACCAAATTTTCAACATAGCCATTATATGACCTCTGCTCAAGAACAGCGTAACTGTGATTTTCTTAATCTGTCCCAAACTTGCTTTCGCACACTGACTGCACCATTGTGCGCTACATGTGCGGAAACACATTTTGGACGAGATGTGAAAATGGCAGCTGTACTGCTCATATGAGAAGTGTAATAAAATGGCAATGTTGAAAATCTAGCGATAAAATTCGCAAACTGCATGAGTATGCATAGGAACCGCAATGCACGCCAGAAACAGTCATTTTTAGGAATTTTTCATAACATTTTCAACATAGCCATTTTAACACCTCTGCTCATGAACAGTGTCACTGTGATTTTCTTAGTTTGTCCCATACATTGATTTCGCACACCGACTGCGCCATTGTGCGCTACATGCGTGGAAACACATTTTGGGCGAGATGTGAAAAATGACAGCTGTACTGCTCATGAGTAGGTGTGGTAAAATGGCAATATTGAAAACCGGGCGCAAGTGTTAAAATTCACGAACTCACGAGCGTGAGTAGGAACTGCATAACGACGCCATAAAACAGTCATTTTTTAAATTTTTTCACTAATTTATAACATAGGCTTTTGAGAGCCCGCCTTTATGAACACTGGCACTGTCATTTCGTTAATCAGTCCCGAAAGGTGATTTCGCTTAGTGACTGCGAAATCACCCTTTGGTCCCGCTAAACGCTATGACAGTTCAAGAAGAATTCATGAGGAGAGGTCCCAAAAACCCCATGTTGAAAATTTGGTGCCAAAATTCCAAAAATGCCTGAGATATGTATTAAAGTTGAAAAAACCCTATTTATTGCATTATACAGCTTACCGGCATTTCCTTAGTTCGAGGTCGGCTTTGAAGAGTGCAGACGTGTTCCCGGTCCACCGAAGATCGTCCTGCCGAGCTCCTGAGGTAAGTATGGGCTGAGTATGGGGAGGCAGGGTGCGCAATGAGTGGGCACGAGTGGGCTGGGAGACCGCTGAGGGAACGTTTTCTTGTTTACAGGGTTTTTTTTTTGTTTTTTTTTTTAAGGAAGACAACGCGGGATGTTTGCCACGCTGGGGTGGGCTCCCAGTGTGGCAGCTGTAAGGCTGTTTGGGGACGGGGCCTGGAGCCGAGGGGGGATTGGGCACCCTCGTCGGCCATACAGTATGTGCATGGGTGGGGGGTGCATGAGCACGCAATATGCGTGCGTGCGTGTGGAGGGGGGAGCGCTGCTCACTGAAGTGGAGCTCTCCCTTTCAACTGTACGGCACTGCATTTTCAACTGCTGTCATAGACAGCTGCAGTGTTGATTGGAGAACTGGGACCGCACCTGCAAACACACTGACTGAACTGGAAGACAGCTGCCACACCTCCGAAAACTCTGATGATGGCACTATGTTTCTTGCACATGCGTGCAAGCAAACATAAAAAGAACAGTGAGGTGTGGCCATCATTAAACGATGTTTGTTGCTGAAAGAAGTATCTGTTTCTTTTGAAAAGGATAATTTATTTAGTTTCTCATTGAAATACATTGGGCTCCTGGAGTAGCTTGCAGTTTCTGACATCACAATACTAGAGTCCAACGGAATTCTTTTTACTAACAGTGTGAAAAGCAAAGGCTAAAACAGTCTTGTTTCACTGCACAAGCAAAATATTTAATTACAAAAGTATAAATTAATTACTAACACATCAAAATACAATAAGTAGTTGACTGTTTAGTAAGCAGTAAGACATGACGAGGTGTGGGTTATTGCCTGATAAGAGCACACCTCAGGTGCATTATAAGGCATGAGGCACTTGCACCGAGTGCCTTTAGCACCTGGGAAGTGCGCTTATCAAGCAATAACCCACACACCTTGGAGTGTCGTATTGCATTTATAAAATAGCCCCACAAGTAAAAATTTAAAAATTAAAAAAAGAAAGGGTCTTATTTTGTTTTTAATGTAAAATAGACCCCCTTTTACTTGGTTTTACAAAATGGGATTTTTATGTGAATCTGTGAGGAGGAGAATTTGGTTTCAGGGCTCGTAACACACTGCCTGTGATGAAGTGATCCCAGGTATGATCACGACAGGTAAAACTGCTATCTTTCAGTGACACAGATGTGGCATTTAAACTGAAACTGCCACTTTAATAACGTAAATCAGCAGCTTTCAGTGTTGTGCTGTATTTCTTTCTACTGCCCCCCCAACACGCACACACACACACAGCCTCATCACTAGCAGTGTAGCTTGGTCCCTTTGCCAAATTCATGTAGCATTTTTACAGTTTCTCGGGAGATGGATGATTGAGTGGGACTAAAGCATCCGGCTTCAGTGACCCACCGAATATGGCTTGCGGTTTTGGCTCTGTGTGCGCGCTTGTGTTCCTTGCAGGAGGATGTTGTTTTTTTTCCATTAACAAAAACAATTACAGTTCTGTTGGGAAAGCAGGCGGGTCGTCTGACTTTTGAACTGTGGTGGGATTTGAGGTCTGTGCCAAAGGAACTGGGAGGACTGGGTTTTGAGCAGGAGTGAGGCTCACCATGGAGGTCGCAGCAGAAACTGGGGCTGAGGATTACAGGCCTGAAAGAAAACAAAATAAGAATAAAGCTAAAGGAGGTGTTCTTTTTCTTTTTAATTAATTTAGGAACTGTAACTTATTTTCTTTAATTTGATATGGGTCCTTGTGCTTAGAAATGTGCTGAAACCCATTTTTAGTATTTCGTAGCAGTAGTGCTTTACAGCACTAAACATGGGTGCCAAACAGTTTTTTTTTCCTATAAGGACATGGCTATTAGCCAGTCAGGCTACAGACCTGTACGTACCCATTTTATAATTAGAAGTAAACGCCGGCCCGATATTCAGAGGAGCATAAAGCAGTGCACAAAGATTTGTGCTGCGCTTTGCAATTGCCCAGGGGTCTGAGATTGCTATATGCAGTTGGATAGTGCACCGGTGCTATCTGACTGAATGTATGGCCATGTTGGCGCAGCACTAAGTCAAGTAGCAGTGCCCTGACATGGCTCTTTAAGTGGGCCTCAGGAGCAGATAGCGCTGGAACGCTGTCTTCAGTTTTCAAAGGACCCATTCAAATGAGCCCATTGAGCATGTAAGATGCTAAGGGGTCATTTGCATTGCATGCCCGTTATGGACCCATTTGCGTTGGGTAGCAGAGGCAGTTTAACCCGCGCTGCCCCTCCCTCCCAGTCCAGCATTTGTAAATATCCCTGGTGATCCCCACTCACTGATCTCCAGCCTGTAATAGTTAAAGAAAAAAATAGTAATAATAATAATTCCTGGACTAGTGATCCCCCCAATTGCCGGCCTGTTAACAGTAACCCTCCCAGGTGCTAGTGGTGCTCTCCCCCACACCCCACCCGATCGCCAGTCCATAGTTAACAATAATCCTCCCTGGTACTAGTGGTTCCCCCACCGATTGAAAGCCTTTATTTAAAAATCCTCCTGCTGTTAGTGCTCCCACCTCGATAGCCAGATCATTACTAAAATGTACAACCTCCCTGGCTTCCAGTGCCCCCATTCCCCAATCCACAATACCGCCAGTTGTGATCCCTTACCTCCTGGTTTTAGTAGCCCCCACCTAACACTCAAACACCCCCAGTCATCTTACTAGTACCCTCGTGCCACAGGTGCGATATGGTAGTGGGGCGAGCTCCTCCTCACACCACCACAGTCAGTGGTCAGATATCCAGTGTAGGGAGCACACATCATACTTATAGGACAGTCTTATAAATAAGATGTGCACTCTCTGCCTGGACATACGTTGGCCAGCCGAGGAGGTGTGAGAAGGGCTGCGCTGGTCACTGTATGCACACCCATAGAACTGAGGGTACTGATAAGGTGATTGGGGAGTATGTGTTCTGTGCCATGGTGGTGAGGGGGCTGCTAGATGCTAGAAATTACAGGATTTCGACTGACACTACCATGTGTTGGTGCCGGGGGGGCAGGGACCACTTGACGCCAGGAAGGGTTGTACGTTTTACTACAGGCTGGTGATCGGAGGAGGGAGACCACTAGCACCAGGGAGTGTTTTATTTTTTAACTATGAGCTGGGGATCGGGGAGGGACCACTAGTACCAGGAGGATTATTGTTAACTTCAGGCATCTCGGAGGAGAGGGGTACCACCAGCACCAGGGAGGTTTTCTTTACAACCGGGCTGGCAGTTAGTGGGAGGAGGACCACTAGCACCAGGGGAAGGGGTTATTGTTAACTACCGGCTGGGGATCAGAGGAGGGGGGACCACTAGCACCAGGAGTTTTTTTTTTTTTTTTTTTTTAAACTGTGGGCTGGCAATCGGAGGAGGGACTCACTAGCGCCAGGGAGGGTTATTGTTAACTACAGGCTGGCGATCAGAGGAAGGGGAAAGGGAACCACTAGCACCAGGGAGGGTTGTTTTTAACTATAGGCTGGTGATTGGAGGGTGTGCCACAGACCCCAGCGGCCAACCTACTAATTGGCTGTATTACTGCCGACAGCACTAGGGTTGAGCGGAGTTAAGAGGAGGTTTTGTTCAGTAGTATTTGCATGGTGTAAATCTGCTGAATATCAACTTGCGTTGATATTCCTTTCTGTAGTGCTCCACATTGTCAATGGATCATCAAAACAAGCTAGGTATAGTGCACCCCTACCAGGGGAATGGCACAGCCCAAGCTTTAGAATGTTGGGCACATGAGGATTCCATGCAGCAACAGCAACTCCCCAGTTAAGCTGTGCCACTCAAAGGGGACAGAGCTACTTTTCACTCACAGATTTCAAGTTTCAAGATTCAAGACTTCAGTTGGGGCTGCAATTCTGCTCTGCAGGTTGGGGATACCTGTTTTCAGGGAGCACCCTTCAATTTAAATCGTGCCTGTTAAGCTGTGGCCTTCAAATTGAATGACCTGCCTTTTTTTCACATTCCCTATGTAGATTGGGAGCCACTTCTGCCTTGCTAGGATATTTTTAATGGCCTCCTGTTAAAAAATTAAAAAAGAAAGAAAAAAGGTGCCACAGGTAAGTTCACATTTATTATTGGGAGGGTAGGGTCCCTGTGGGATCACTTGACTTTGACGTAAGTTCCCTTACTCCCTGCCACCACCACTAGCTTGAGGTTTTATGCCTTCCAGTGTGTGACAGCGAATTTGGGGAACACCTCAACCTCCATTTTTACCATTTGCGCGACCGCCAATAAGGCTGGGCACGTGCTTCTTCATCTGTTCGGCTTCCCACCAGTGTCTTGAGCGCGCACCGCTAACGGCTTTGCGCAGCACTAATCCCCATTAAAATCGATTGTTCAAGTGTGCACACTTGCAGTAATGCTCCAAGTCCAGCGTGTGTGTGCACAGTAAGTTTAGCGCTCTGGAGCACATTGGAGCATTTTTGCAGTTGATTTAGCTGTTGTGAAGCAACAAACGCTGATACAAAGTTTGAAATCTGGGTTTTTTTCCTGTCACAATTTTCTGTTATTGGCACCATGGCTCACAGAAGACCATTAATCATGAAACAATGTAAGACCTACAGAAGGGTCATGAGACCGTCCCCCATGGGTACATATTGTCCTCATTATGTGGTCCAGCATAATATTTCTCTCACGGTACCCCACAGCCGGTCCTCCGAGCTGGGGAGGGAGGCACCTGGTCCATCTCTTAGTGGCAAAGCAGAATTAAGAAAATCTCTCTTATTTCCCCTCAGTGAGATTCTCAGCCCCTGTGTCCCACAGGACATCCCAGCAGGTACACCCCACCCTAGACCAGGCCTCTCAGGTTGGGGAGGGCCCACGCAGGCACGTCCAGATGCAGTGCAGCAAGAACAGGCTGCAGAATCAGATGTGTAGGCAGACCCCAACCCTGACTTATTAGAAGGCCATTCTGTAAAACACACCACCATTCTTATTGAAGGTGCTCTGGCACTAGCGGAGTCACATGACAGGCAGGCGGATATTGCATGCAGGACGGCTTTCGCCTCTACCGGCACAAACATTCCTACCTCCTATGCTTCATTTATTATTGCCAGAGCCTTCAACCTATAGGTCACTACACTGACCAATTTTGTTCTACCTGATTTGGAAGGTGCAAGCATTTTGCAGTTGGCGGGCATGGCATCCACTTTTTGGTGATTCTACAGTGGACAATTTACACATGTCCATCGCTCGGCCTACCACATTTAAAATGGGCCGTGAGGGAATATATGGCTCCAGACATTGGTCTGCCGATGAGGCTTCAAAAGCAAAGTTGTTCAGCCTTTCATTTGAAGACTTATTGTTTGGTTTTGGGCTGGATTCTATCTTGCAGGATGTGCAGGATAAAAAGGACTACCTTCCAGTGTCTAACATCAACGTAGGGCCACAACACCCCAACGGGGTCAGGGCAATGGCCGGTACAGGCAGTCCCAAGGGGGATTTCATCCCTTTCGGAACTTTGGTAACCAAAGAAACAGCAGTGTCTATTCAGGCAATAGGGGTTATGGCAATAGAGGGTCTTTCCCAGGTGCTACAGAGAAGGACCAGCACAAAAGCCTGGTACCTCACAATCAGATGTCAGCCTTAACTTTACTTTGCACTAGCCAGCAGGGCAAGTTGATTCAAAACTGCACTAGCCTGTAGATGGTTGTATAACCCTAGGTGGCACTATCCCAGGGCTACTACCCTGCCTGCTTAGCTAGTAGCAGGTTAAGGCCTGAATTCTGAAACGGGTGCCTCCACCTGGAGGTCAGAGTTGGTAATGGTCAAGCTAACCTGGGCACAGCCCTCCAGGACACTGTAACCCCCCCTCTTTCCCTTCTGGTGGCCTGAACACTGTACAATAATCACTTTCACAATACCCTGGTACACCACACAAGTACCCACACTGTTTGCATCTTACCACCAGGGCTGGTTCCTCTGGCTCGACCCTTGGGACCCCTGTAAAACAAGGTTAAGCACAGCAAATAGCAGCAGTACAGTACTTTGAGCACAAACTGGAACCACAGTCAGATTACATGCAGAAACAGTTAGATCTGATTTATTCAGGGGACTTGAACAAGGAAGGCAAAATCAGGTTAATTAGCTTAAAAGTTATATCAGTCAAGCAGTTGTGCATGCGCTTTGAGTCCCTCAGACAGTCCACCTCTGGGTACCCAGGTGGAGAAGAGATGGGCTAGCCAGGACAGTTGCCCGGGGTTGCAGCTGGTTGAGGCCCTGTGATGGAAAACACAACGTGCACAGTACACAATATTTGTAATCCGGAGCCAGAGGGCTCAGTTCGTAAAGGAAACGAAACAACAAGACAATCAGATGACACACTCAGATTAAGCTGTTGTTGCAGGGAGCTACCCTGGTATTTACTCACGATACCCAAGGCTGGACACAGGATGGACAAAAATCTAGACTGCAGGTGGTTGATCTGGAATGCCAGGAGAAGCAGGGCCCACACGAGTTGCAGAGGTGTCGTTCCTGTTCAAGCGTGGAGCAGGGGGCTGATCCCCAGTCAGGTCTCTCGTCGATGGCTTCTCTGTGCAGTGGGTAGTCTGACTGGGCCAGTCTGCGCGCCAGACCGGTGATGGGAAGTTCGAAGCAGTCCGCTTTGGGCTGGATACAGCTTCCAGTAAGCAGAACACAGGTCACACAGTGAGACTAACTCACAGGCCACTAGCAGCTCATAGCACACATTACATGTCACGGGAATTTTACTGTACCAGGCAAAGCGCTCTCCGCCACAATGAAAGTCTCTGCACACACGGGAGCTTAGGGTAGCTGGAACTCCTGACAGGCCGATCGCATTCAGCAAAAATATTCAGTCTTCTTCAGGTTCAGCCTGGCCCACTTCAGTAGCTTACTTTAGTCACACAAACTTGGATTTAGTCCAAAATAATTCTCTTCTCTCTCTCAGGAGCAGCACACCGGCATGCAGGCCAAAACTTAGCCTTTTCAGAGTTCTTCCATGCGAATCCACCTCAGGATGGCCAGAAACACTTCAGCTCCTTCTTGCTCAGCTTCCAGCTTAGTTCTAACTGAAAACTGCAAGCAGCCCGGACTTCCCCAAGATCCAAAAGATTTGGTTGGCTGATTTGGCTGTCAGTCAAAGCAGAGCTCCCCCTTCAGTTGCAAAAAGGCACAAAAAGTTCAAACTGCAGTTCCTATAGATTTTGAATTCAGACAGCTCCTGCAGTCCGGCTACATTTTAGGTCCCACCAGAACTGATTGGTCCAATTTGCAGTCCAGGACCAAGATAGTGGAGACAAACAAAACAGTCCTTGCTACAAAGAAAGCAGGTTAGACAAACTACATTATCATTCTAAATGGTTTTCAGTAAATAGTTACATCTTTCAACAGAGCTCCTTCTTAGATTACTTAAACTGCAATTGGGCAGCTCTTAAAGAGACAGTACACAGAGGCTATACAAGCTCTGGTAATCACATTTAAACTGCTAAAACGCAGGACACCAGCCTGGCAGTGAGCATTTAGACAAGCTCAAGGAAGACTTTTTGGGAACCCTCATTTGTAGAGGGGTTACAGTTGCACTAGCCCACAATTATAACAGTAAATTTTGATCACTTATGCAGACAAAAAATGCAAGCCAAGAAATACTTTTATTATTGCACATTTATCCTGCTCCCACATTGCTTCCAACTCCAGCAGAAAAGACTGCAATGCTGTCACACACACAGTGTGCCTCCCACCCCATTGTTTTGTACCATGACTTCCTCTATTCTTCTTTCTGCACCCCTTGAACCAGAGGATAACACAGCAGCAAATGTTCAGTCAAGTAGACCTAGCTCTGCACACACAATAGCTGGCATCATCATGCACCTCACCACACTCTCACCACCACCCACAAGGCAATGAACAGAATCAAGCAGAGAAAGACACTCTCAGACCCCACCCTGTGATCAATTGGAGCCCTGCATTTCTGGAAGTTTTTGTACACTGTCAAGTGAGCTAGGAGCACATCTAGGATATCTTTGAGCAGGGGGTGACACAAACCTAAGGGGCTTGAGAAACTAAACTTTATGACATTTTTATTTTTAAAAATATTAATTTTAACATGCTATGCTCCAACAGTAACAGATTTTTTTTAAACATTCTCCTTTCATCAGAGCAGGGTAAACAGTACACAGTCATGATACTATACTACCCCTGTTTCTATAGTATATAGGATGGTCTATGCACCCCAGGAATGCTTATTATAACCTTTCAAATTATGTGTTTTATTAAGGTGTTTTATACCATACATGCTCCAAAGCTTTGTTTTTAGGATGAAAGAACATGCTGGGTATGATAAGGGTAGGACTATATGGATGGTGTTGGCTGGCATGGTCCATTTAGAAGAGCTGAGGACCCCTACACTTACCCATAGTGGCAGCTATGGGTCTATGGATAGTCATTTCAGAGTATGGTCTGCAGTGGTGTCCAGGGAAAGTAAAGAGTTGAGAGATCTGGAGGGGAGAGGGAGCAGCTATAGTGAGGCTGGGATAAAACCATCTACCTACAGGGCAGACTCTGTATACCTCTTAGCATTTTTTCACTGAAATATTAGATAAAGACACTCAAAATGTAGGGAAATGAGGAGCACTGGTCTTTTTTTTTAAACTTTATGTTTATTGAATATTCATCAAACATTCAGTTACATTTCGCTAGCATACGACATTCATAATAGTGAAATAGAACCATGAGGGCGCCACTCCTCTTAATACATTCAAATGGTCTGCATATGCTATAAGATACGACATTGGAGGGTATCGCCAATAAAAAACTTAGTAAGTTGTCTGTATACTATAAGCTGCAAACTAACCCATAAGCTGCATGGTTTTTAGTGCGTATGTCCAAAGTCTTAAAATTGCAGATATTCATACCCCTAAAATCGGGAAAGTTATATCACCATGCCTTTTTCATAATTAGTGCACTAATATGTGCAAACCTCCTTTTAGAAGAGCACAACATAAACCAGGAGGAAAAAACTTTGCTGCATATTCATTATTTGTAAAGAATGTCATTACAGCCTTAGACTATGCTTGGCTTCACATTTTAACATTTAACCAATAAACAAACAAGGTAGAAGCACGATTGATTGAACATTATATCATCTAAAAATTATTGTAATGGCGCAGTTAAATTATAATACAGGCATATCGGCTTTAACTTTAGATTATATGAAGTTAAAGGGAAGAAACATTTCCAATCCAAAATTATAGAAGGGTTTGATTAAAACTGACAACAAAAAGTCCTCCTAAATAGGTAACCTGGGTAAGAGAGACCTCTTCCCTCCCCATCAAACCAAATCATTTATTGTCCCGTTTACTTATCAGTGTTTCAGGTTTCCTCTTCGTCCGATGTAAGATCTTCTCTGGGGCATCACGAGGCAAGCTGCAGCATTCCTGACACCACTTGGCGCCTCCATGGGATTGAGAAAACATAAACTCTGCCCTGGAACACTATTCTAGCCATGCCAGGAAAACTAACCTGTAGGAGATGCCTGCTTCTCTCAAAAGTGCGCGAAGCACCATCAAACTGCTTGAGTTTTGGCGCGTGCTGTAACAAGTCAGGAACTATTAACACTTTGGCCATCCTGTAGTAACATTTTCTTGTGCAAGCCAGTGCTAGCAGATGATCTCTGGAGCCAACCCGTCAGTTACCACCACAACAGCCCGTGGTGCTTCCAGATTATTAGGCCGCCCTCTCAATGTGATTCTGTATGCCTTCTGAAACTTTTTGCACTGCAGGGCTAGCTTCCGCCTAATTGCTGAACTAGCCATTCTTGTAAATACAGCAGCAAATAATACCCCTCACACCCTCCGCTAATCCGAGCAGTCTCAGGTTGTGAGCTCGAGCTTGGTTCTCCAGAGTTTCAGTTCTGGACTTCAAATGCGAGTTTTCCTTCAGGGCTGCCAAACAGCTCCCATTGCTGCGTCTGCCCGCTTTGTAACCTTGACTGTTGCTGTCATGTTGGCTTCACACTAGCTTCAATGGCCACAACTCTATTAGTTAGATTATCGAATTTATCTGACAGTCCTGCAGCTGATTTAATTAGCCAGTTAAGTTTGAGACCAAGCGATCAGATTGTTTCCTCCATTCCCTCCTCAACAGCTTCTGAGACGTGGCCTAGAGTGGACCGCGTGTTCTGGGGTCCTGGAGGATTTTTAAATTTAGATCCGTCTCCCAATGATTTATCTTTCCGGGGGTTCCCCATCCTTGTCACCAGCCTTTCCAACACGTTAAACTATAAAAATACACTGATTTTCTTCACAAATAATGTAAATTTCAGACATTTTAAGGAGCTATATTCGAGGAGCTCTGTCTTCAGACTTCCATCTTGCTCGGGCTCCTGAGCGCCCCGAGGAGCACTGGTCTTCACGGGACATGTTGTTAGACAGAGACACATTCAGAAAACTGGAAGCTAGTGACATGACAGCTTCTACCCTTAATCACACCCTGGACACCAGCTGAAAGTTCTGACAGTGGAGTGATAATCATATTGAGCCTTTTGTGGGATCACCTTCTTGAACTGCCAGATAACTGCAGCTCTTAATGAGGTGTTAATCAAACAAGGCCATCAGCAACACTGAGAGAGTAGCACAAGGACAAGGGCCAGCTAAAGCAGGGACATTTCAACTTCATTAGCAGCCTTGGAAAGCCTGCACTAGTCCAAAGCGGACAAGTAGAGGTTAGCTGCACTAGCCCTGGTCAATTTACATGAGGTTTTGGGCTAGTAAAACAATGTTAAGAATCGAACCCTGCTCACAATGAAGATATGCGGGCCCATCACTGCTCCCCTTCCCTTGGTGAAAGACTCCTGGAGTTTCTTGCAAGATGGGCCCAAACAACATCAGACGCCTGTGTTCTGGAAATCCTTCAACTAGGCTATGCCATAGAATTAATGGTCCCCTCAAGGGGACGCTTCCTGCTGTCCTCGGTTTTGAAGCAAGTGACAAAATGCCATCCGGTATCTGACACACTGACCCACCTCATTCAGATCGGGGCCATTGTGCCGGTTCCTCCAAATAAGCAAGGTAGAGGGTTCTAGTCCATCTATTTCATAGTTCCTAAGAAGTCCAGGGGCTTTAGGCCTATTCTGAATCTGAAGCATCTGAACAAGTTTGTTTGCCACAAAACGTTCAAGATGGAGTCTCTGAGGTCGATAACCCGGGTTGTTCAGCTGGGGGACTTCTTAGCCTCAATAGATATGATGGATGCTTATCTTCACATCCCCATCCGTCATTCCCACCAGAAGTGCCTCAGATTCATGATACTGGGCCAGCATTTCCAGTACAAGACACTTCTGTTTGGTCTTCCAACAGTCCCTCGAGTTTTTCTCGAGGGTGTTGATAGTTCCAGTAGCTCAACTATGGCAGAAAGGACACCATGTCTACCATTATCTGGATGACCTGCTCATTCAAGCACCAACATTGTCTCTAGTGAGGAGGTCAGTATCCAGGACCCTGGAAATCCTGGAATCACATGGCTGGATAGTCAACAGGGAGAAGAGTTTCCTCGAACCATCTCAGACCTTGGAACACCTGAGGGCAGTCTTCGACACAAAAGTAGCGAGAGTGTTTCTGTCGCCCTCCTAAGAGGAAACTTTGTTGTCAGAGATAAGGTGGCTAAGGAATCCATCCTCAGTGTCAGCTGCGGATTCTCAGCCTCATGGCAGCAGCAATAGACTTAGTTTCCTGGGCACGCTTCCACATGCAGCCCCTTCAGATGGGGCTGTTGATGGCCTGGGATCTGTCATCAGAGGACCATCAAGCCAGGATCCTCCTCACCCCTCAGCTTCATTGCTCCTTGAGCTGGTGGATGAATGTGCAGAATCTCAACAAGGGGGTTCCTTTGGAACTACCGCCAGAGGTGATTCACACAACAGATGCAAGTCTGCACAGGTGGAGGGCAGTCCTGGACCAACTTCCACTCAGGGGGTTTGGTCAGTATAGGAAAAGCATCTCCACATCAGTGTCCTGGAGATGCAGGCAGTTCACTTAGCTCTGCTTCAGTTTCAGTCCATACTGAAGAAAACCGCAGTAAAAGTGCGGTCAGACAATGCCGTCACAGTGGCATACATAAATAACCAAGGAGGCACAAAAGCAAGGAAATGCTCGGGAGGCCTTTGAACTCTGAGCTGGGCAGAGAAGAATCTTTTTCTGTTGGCAGTACATTTCGCTGGGGAATTGAACATTCCGTCGGACTCACAAAGTCGCGAAATGTTCATCCCAGAGAGTGGCAGTTGAACCTGTAAGTGTCCACACTATCAAGCCATTGATTCGGGCAACGCAGATAGATCTGTTTACGTCAAACCACAATGCTTAGACCCACAGGTTCTTCAGTTGGTACCGGTGTTCACAGGCAGAGGCAGTGGACGCCTGTGACTCAAGTGTGGTTCTTCCACAGAGGTATGCCTTCCCACCACTGCCTCTTCTTTAGAAGGTCTTAAAAAAAAATAAGACACTCAAGTGGAAACTTTCTTCTGCTGGGCCCGGAGTGGCCAAGAAGATCGTGGTTCTCCGATCTAGTGAATCTAGCCCAGCAAGTGCCCTCCACCTTCCAATACGAAGGGACCTCCTGCTGCAAGGCCCCATTCTCCACCCGAAGCCAGGCACAATGCAACTTGTAGCATGGCTCCTGAAAGGAGGCGGCTCCTAAAATTAGGGTTTTCCTGAAAGTAGTTTTAACCTTGATGGCAGCCAGAAAACCTTTACTTGGGAACTTACAACTTAGTCTGGACAATTGTTTCTTCTTGGTCCAGAGGGATGGGGTTTAAACCTTCCAAAGCCTCCATTCCCAAATCCTGGACTTCTTCAGGAGGCTGGAGAAGGGGCTGGCATTGAGCATGCTGAGAGGTCAGGTTTCACTCTCTGAGCTGGGGTTTTCCTGGGAATGAATAGAGAGGTTATTTATTTTTGCACGCCGTTGGTAGGAGCTGACCACTGTTTCGATCTCGGTACCCATGGGTTCTTAACCTGGTTCCAAATGCTCTCTGAGTTGAACCCTTCGAACCTCTATCATCCATGTCACTGGATGTTTTGTTCTACAAGGTCTGTTTCTTGGTGGCCATGTGTTCAGCCAGGAGAGTGGGCAAACTCAAGGTTATATCTCACAAGGAGCCCTACCTTATTATGCATAAGGACAAAGTGGTACTAAGGACGGTTCCATCCTTCATCCCTAAAGTGCCCACGGCCTTTCATGTGAACCAGGAAATTTTGTCTTCCACCCTTTTGCCCGCATCCTTCTCACCCCAAGGCAAAGGAGTTGCGTAAATTGGACTTGCAGCAGACAGTTAGGATCTACCTTAAACGTACAGCTGTTTTGTAAGTTAGTCTATTTGGGGCAGTCAAACAAGGACAAAAGGCCTCTAAACCCATCCTAGCTAGGTGGGTGCAGGCCTGTGTTGCTAAGGCCTACAGTACGTTGCAAAAAAAGAAGAGGCCTCCGGCTCTCGTCAAGGCTCACTCCACCAGGGCAGTGGCAACTTCCTGGGCGCAGAGAGGCAAAGCCACAGTTTTAGAACTATGCAAGGCAGCCACGTGGTCTTCACTCCACACATTTGCTAAACATTACAAATTGGATGTTCAGAGTTCTGCTGATGCAGCTTTTGGTCGCAGAATGTTGCAGGCAGCAGTTCATAGTAATTATGCTGCATCTGGTATGGGATAATATTCTCCCCTCCTGTTTTTTTGTCTGGGTACTGCTTCTTAGAACCCAGTTGTTTTGACTAGCCACTGATAATGTGGAGCGCTACAGAAGGAAGAGATTAACTTCATACTTACCCCAATGTCCTTTTCTGTTAGCTCCAACATGTCAATGGGAGCCACTCAGGAGCTTGGCTCCTGAGGGAGAATCTTATCTGGTATCCTAGGAGAGAGGTCTATTTTTGTAAAAGATCTCCTGCTCAGAGCTCTCTAATCTGCTGCACTGTACTCTGATATGTATATTTACAGACTGATTTATCAATGATCTGTGACCTCAGGTTAACAGCAAGGCCCCCTGTTCTCTGCAGCACAGTAGACCTAACCTCTGTGGCAGGGACTATAAAGTTCTGCGGCACCATTAGGCCTACTTCTGCGGCAGTGGGCAGAGTTCTGCGGCAGATAAATAAGGTGACTTGTGCATGCATACAGTTCCAAAACTGATTTTCTTTTATTCATAAAATTACTTGGTACATGGCTGGCTTAAGCACACTATAAATTAACAGCAAGAACTTATGGTACTTCTAGTCTAACATTATTTTCTGTTTTCAGCATGCATTTGATATAACTCTTACTTTATTTATGAATAATTACAGACTAGGAGGTTGTGGATAGTTTGTTGAAGCAAAGGAACACCATACGTCATATACTGTCCTCCGATAGACCACAGCTGGAATTTCACTCCAGCCAGGTATTGATAAAAAGTCCTGTTTGTTTTGGGACAGGAAAGCAACTTTATGTGGGTTGAAGAGCCTCACAGTTTTTAAAAAGATGTACCCTTGCTGACCTTCTTCTGACATATATTTGGAGAGCTTTTCAGCTGCACCAGAGAAGGCCTCCTTAAATTTTAACAACATCTCTGTCATCATGGAGAGAGGAATGTCTTCATTGTCAGTAACATCCAAACGATGGTCACAGCTATCTGCAGTACATGATTTGTTTGTTTCAAGATAGATCTGTAGATCTTACTTCGAGAGGACTCTTGCAGTAGGTATTCACATATAGGACTGACCCGCCAAGCGTCAGGACCCCACGGAAAAATTTCTAACTAGCAGTCTGTGGCAGGGGACCGCCCCCACGTCACGTGACCGGCATCATACAATGTCAGTATAAAGGGGCAGTCCCCCACGCCCGCCTTCCAGTTTTTTCCCACCATCGGCTTGTGAAAGTTCCTTGTGGTAAAATCAATGCTCATCAGTCTTTCATTGGTCCATTAGTTTTCTAACTTTTGACCTATTTTCTTTGTTTTTCAAGCTACCTCTCACAAATCAGCTGTGTATGTCGTCCCAAACACCCTCTGAATTGCAAAATAAGTGTAACTCGTGTGGTTCCCAACTTCCACACAAGGATGGCCACAACTTGTGCCTCTCCTGTCTGGGGCCCAGACCACCATGTGGAGACATGCCAGCACTGCCAGAAATTTAACTCTGCTACCCGCAAAAGGAGGCAGCAGTCCCTGGAAGCCCATACCCTAAAGAAAAGAATGGCCTCCATGGAGAAAGAGCTAAAGAAACTAAGGCAGACGTCCACTTCCCGAAGGTCACAGAAGAAGCATGACAAGAAGCACATGGAAGCAGGAAGCGAGCTTCCACAGCAATAGCGACTCGAAGAGTCATGACATCAAATAACATCCCTCTGGGGATACGCTCCTGACGGCCGTCTTGGTGGTGACCAAGAAGGCATCCCCTCCCATCTGGCTCGCGCTCAAGCCCTTCGGAAGCTGGGGCAAAGTAGGCCTCCGCTCCTGGGATGGCCACTTCTACCACACGGCTTTCAGGTCAAAGCGAGTCCGGTAAGCCGGACATCTGCCCCACTGACACCCGCCCAGACAAGGCTGCTAAGCCACTTACCCCTTCAGAGGGGCGCCCAGCCAAATCTCCACCCGACAAGGCTGCATCCCCAGCACGGCCTTCCTCAGGCAGGGAGTCTGATGAGTCAGACATCTGCTCCTTCGACACCCACCTGGATTCGGATGATAAGTCAGACACCAGTCCCACCGATGCCTGCCCAACCAAGAAGCCTGTGCCAGACCCTAAGGATCAGTCCGACGCCCCAGGCTCTCCACAACGTACTAAGTTGCCTTCTGAGGTCCCTGCGTCTCCTCAGCTGACCCCCAGGGATTTCAGTCCTCCTTCTCCAGTCATCACGGGGGATACTGAAATGCTGCCATCAGGGAACCCTCCTCCAGAGCCTGATACCCTGACGTCGGACCCTCAGACACTGGTCCTGATGCCGGCATACCCGACGCCATCCGGCGTCCCCTTACTGTCAGGTCCTTCGGACCCTGTCGAAGGCCTACCCACGCCGGGCCTGACACCCACGGGGCCAGCATTACCACTGTCCGGCCCGCCAGCTGGGCCTTTGCCAGGTCCCTCTGCTCCATCAGAGCCCCTGGCACCTGGGTATCCGACATCGCAATATCTGGTGCTGCAATACCTGACTCCGCGAGTATCCGCACCTCAGTACCCGACGCCTAATACCCGATGTCAGGCTACCCGCCATCAGGTTATGGATACCCTTCTATGGATAGTCTCAATATCCATATCCTCCTCCTCCTCCACCTCCGCTGCCCACTCCCCAGCCAGTGGTGGATCTGAAGGAGGCACTGGCCTCATGGTGGGCTGAGGCCAAGGCTCAGCTCACTAGGGAAGTCGAGAGTTATCTGCCGACGCCAGACCCTGCACAGGATCCCCTACGTCAGAGATGGGAGACTCACTCCCCCCTTCCCAACATCAGAGGTTAGCCCTCTGGTGCCCGAGGAGGGGAGGATACGTGCCCCAGGGAATTTTTCAAAGGGGCCGTCCCTCCCCCTCGTAGGGAGGAGTCTTCCTTTTCATCATCAGACACGTCTGACTCGGACTCAGAGACGGGACGCTGTGATCCTGAAGATGAGTCCCGTACTCTAGATCGCCCCAGGCCAAGGACCCCTCTGAAGTCTCCTCTGGAGGATCCCTCCTTTCTGGAGTTATTGAGGAAAATCCAGGAAGTCCATCAGTGGCAATCACTGGAACCAGACCCGCAGTGTAAGAAACTCGCTGCTCATCTGGATCTGCCCAAGACAGCTCCTACGCTGATTCCACCCTGGATAGAGCCTCAGGCGGCTCTTGTTTCAACTATTTGGAAACAACCTTCTGCATTAGCCCCCTTTCCGAGGAAGGTGGACAGGCTATACCAGGCTCCTGAGGGTGTAGATTTTCTTAACCTACACCCCAAGGCTGATTCGGTCGTCATAAGCACCGCTCACAGCTGCTCCGCCAACCCTAAACACCTCAGCTCATCTCCGCCTGATAAGGAATCTTAGCTTCTGGACCAATACGGGAAGAAGATCTGCTCCTCTTCTACCCTGGGTATTAGGGCCCTGAATTATGTGGCACATATGGGGGATTTCCAGAAGACCATCCTTAGTCAGGTGGAATCCAAATTAGACTCTCTTCCGGAGTCCCAGACTAAGTAGGAAGTGGTAGATCTTGTCCGTTCTGCTCATTCGGCCAGTTGGTACATGCTTGTGCCACTTAGATGCAGTGGACACAGCTGGAAAGTGCTTGGCTTTCACTGTAGGCCTACAGCGTCATGCCTGGCCTCAGTATCAGGTTTGGTCCCTGAAGTGCAATCCACTATCCAGAATGCTCCCTTCAGGGTTTGATGCTGTTCAGGGGCGATGTCAAGGACATCATTACCGAACTGCAAGAGAAGGGCAGTGCACTCAAGTCTGTCAACTCTATGTACAGGCCCCCTCAAGGGCAGCGGCGTCCTTTTCGTAGGCAAAACCGACAACGTCAAGAACCACAGGGCAAACAGGCCAACAAACATCGGGCCCCTCCAGCAACCAAGACTCCACCCAGCAAAAAAGCCGTGGGAGCCTCGGCTGCTGTGCTGCCCCACACCTCCTGACTCCCTACCTCTCCCATTACCTCTGGAGCATCCAGAGGAACCAGTAGGAGGGAGATTCTCCTTCCATCTGCCGGGTTGGGAGAGTATAACATCAGATGCTTGGGTGCTCCAGTTGATATCAGCAAGACACTTAATAGAGTTTCTACAGAAACCACCCCCCCAGTCATCTTACTCCCCACAACATCTTCCTCTGGTCCTAGAGGAAATCACCTCTCTTCTCTTGAACGTGGCAATAGAACCAGTCCCCAACCATCTTTGGGGGACAGGTTACTATTCCCATTTCTTCCTAGTTCCAAAGAAGACTGGAAATGTGAGGCCTATCCTAGACCTCAGTTCCCTGAACATGTTCATGGAGTACAAACACTTCAGATACTCTCTTTGCAGAGCCTTCTACCACTTCTTTGGCAGGGACAGTGGTTATCCGCTCTGGACATGCAGGATGCCAGCCTGCATATCCCCCACTTGCCCTCTCCACCGTAAATTCCTTGATTTTGCTTTCAGGGGACCACTACCAATTCAGGGCCTCCCATTTGGTCTTTCCTCGGTGCCCGAGTTTTTCCAAATGCCTGTCTGTGTAGCGGCCCACCCTGTGTACCCAGGGGTTCAGGTATTCCTGTACCTGGACGATTGGCTCTTGGTGTCCCCATCCAGGAGAAACTCCTCCCTCCTTTCTCTTACCGGCAGGTTTCACCAGCCTGGGTATCACCATCAACCAGGCAAAGTCCGATTTGATCCCTTGCCAGCGCCTCCATTTTATAGGGGCGATTCTGGACACAACCATCAACAAAGCCTTTTTGCCTGTGGACAGGGTGGACACCGTTCAGACTCAGGCCCATCTCCTGTCCAGTCGAAGGAGGGTCAGAGTCAGGTCAGTCCTTCACCTCCTCGGGCTAATGGTGGCTGCCATTCTGACAGTCCCACGTGCTCGGCTCCATATGAGGATGTCTCAATGGATGCTTCGGTCACAATGGGACCAGACCCTGGACAATCTAGACCAAGAGGTGCTAGTTTCCAATCCCATGATCAGGGACTTAAAATGGTGGATGGTGCAGGAGAACCTATGCCTGGGAGTTCGCTTCAACATCGAACCCCCCCTTCCAGACGTTGACAACAGATGCATCAGGAGAAGACTGGGGTACCCATCTGGGGTCTCACAGGACTCAGGGCAGCTGGTCCAAGTTCGAACAAAATATGCACATAAATGTGCTCGAACTGAGAACAGTCCGTGACAGAGTGGGTGCTGCTACCCCTCTCCCATCCGACAGCTTGGGTCTTCCCGTGAGGCGGCTCCGCCACTTCCTTTCTGTCTGGTCCACTGTCACTTTGGACAGGTGGGTTCTTGAAGTGGTCGGTCAGGGACTGCCTCTAGAGTTCGAGCTGTACCTCCCAGCCGAGCCGCACCCCTTGGGAGGAGCAGTTTCTGCACACCCAGTCGGCTCTTGAGATGACGTTGCTCAGCTCCTCCTCAAAGAGGCTATAGCTCCGTGACGGATCCTCCAGCAGATCCAGGCTTTGTCTCCAGGTACTTCCTGGTGCCCAAGCAGATGGGGGGCTGGCACACCATTCTAGAGCTCCACGACCTGAGTCAGTATCTCAGGTCTCACACCTTTCGGATGGTCACACTGTCCCAGATCATTCCATCCTTGGAGCAAAACATGTGGTTTTGTTCACTGGATCTGCAGGCCGCATTCTTTCACGTCCCAATCCGTCAGTCACATCAGCGGTTCCTCTGCTTCAGGGTCAGTGGGACCCTATATGAGTTCCGAGCCACGGCATTCGGCCTGTCATCGGCCCCTCGGGTCTTCACCAAATGCATTGCAGTGGTGGCGGCCCATCTACGGTGTCGAGGGATCAGAATTTACCCCTACCTTGACGACTGACTTCTAGCAGGTCACTCCCTACAGGAGGTGTAGAGAGCCAGAGATCTGGCCCTCTAGACCTGCTTCCAACTTAGCCTCCTAATCAGGGCCAAGTCACAACTAAATGCCTTCTCAGGTGATGGCCTTTATCGGGGCAGGCTGGACGACTCTTGTCAAGCCAGACTCGGCTCCCAGTGGACAGGACAGAGATTCTTTCCTCCTTTGCCCAATCATTTCTGGTTGGGCACTTGCATCCTGCCTGGGACTTTCTGCATCTCTGGGTTATGTGGCGGCGTGCTCGGTGGTCCTTGGGCCCAGTGGCACATCACGATCCCTCCAGTGGGAGCAGCCACCCACTGGACTCAGCACGTGGTCAATTCAACCAGCTGATCACTGTAACCCAGAAGATGATGGGACTTCTCCAATGGTGGACCGCCCCAGAGCGGTTGCAGAAAGGGATCCCATTTGTCCACCTCGAGCTGATGGTCGTCCTCATGGCGGATGCTTCTCTCATGGGCTGGAGAGCCCACATGGGAGGCTAGAAAGGGCCATGGCCTTTGGACCCCAGGGAATCCTGTTGCCACATCAACCTGTTAGAGCTCAGAGCAGTCAGACTGGCATTGTCAGCTTTCGCTCCTCAGCTCCGGGGTCAAGTGGTTCAAGTCCAGACGGACAATACCATGACCATGTATTACCTCAACAAACAGGGCATCACACACTCTCATTTGCTGTGCAAGGAGGCACGCCGCATCTGGACCCTCGTGAGCCGATTGAGGCAGATCTCCTAGCCATCCACTTGGCAGGAGCCTGAACCATCTGGCTGATGCTGTCTGGCCAGCAGGCCAGACATCCCACAGTGGTCTCTCCATCCAGAGGTAGCTTACAGCCTGTTCTTCCATTGGGGCAAACCAATGGTGGACCTTTGCTTCCAGGAAAACACCAAGCTGAGGCTGTTTCATGCCTGCCCCTCAGCAGGGCTCACTGCAGGGGATGCCTTCGAGGCCGTGGACATCAGGCCTCCTCTATACACCTTCCCTCCATTTCCTTGATCCACAAGGTGCTCCTCAAGAGTGAGGAGGGACATGGTGAGGGGGTAGAACTGGGGGGAGGGAAGGGAGGTAAGGTGCCTGTCCGGCGCCATGGCTTGGAGGGAGGAAATGAATCCTCAGGATCGTGGGAGCAGCTGCAAGGGGGAGTGAGCTGGATGTCATTATCCACCTAGGGACGAATGACCTGGCTGAGAATGGGAATCACAGCAGTGCAACATGAGTTTGTGGAGTTGGGGAGGGGCCTTAGACAAGTAGCACACATGGTGACTTTCTCGGAAGTGCTACCTATCTGTGGCATGGATGAGGCTAGGGTACTCCACACCATGGGATTCAATGACTGGTTGAAAAACTGGTGCAGAGCTCAGGGATTTGGCTTCACTGGGGACTGGGGCTCCACCTTTATGGATGCAGGCCTATACAGGCACGATGGTCTGCATCAATCCAGGAAGGGAACCAGGATCCTGGGTGATGAGTTTAAATGCTTCATTGTGACATTTAAACTAGCCAGGGAGGCACTGAAAAGGAAGAAGGGAATCCTAGCCCCCAAAAATCAGGGTAGTTAGTGAGGTAAACACCAAGATAGAGCAGTCGATAAGGAGAAGGGCAGGAGCAAATGGAGAAAAAGGCAAAGGCAGTAAGGACAGGGATGGGGCAAAAAGAAATAAAGCCATAAAAAAATGGAGGGTAATGAGTACCAATGCCCATAGTCTAGGTGAAAAGCTCCCTGAAATGGTGGCTTTGATGAAAGAGGGATGCCTGGATATCGTGGCAGTCACAGAAACATGGTACACAGAGAACCATGACTGGGATGTCAACTTACCAGGGTACACAATCTATAGGAGGGACAGGGAGGGAAAAAGAGGAGGAGGAGGAGTAGCTCTTTATATAAGGGAAGGATCAAAGCAACAGAACTAAAGGGTAAACAGGAGGAGAGGAGGCACTCGGGTCACCTTGGAGACTGGAAATGGCTCCACAATCCGCATCAGTGGTTGTGTACAGACCCTGTCTCAGGGAAGAAATGGACAAGGAAATGACAGAAGGCATCCTTGGGATGGCAGAAAGGGAGATATTGCTGATGTGGAGCTGAATATGCCAGATGTTAACTGGAGCATCTTTGCTGCAGCCACATCCAAGAAATGAGAGCCATTCTCGATGCCCTACAGGGGCATGCCTCAAACAGCTAGTTTTGGAACCCACTCAGGAGGGAGCAATCTTAGACCTGGTACTCTCAAATGGGGATGGAGAGGATCTCTGATCTTGAAGCAGGTAGTCATCTGGAAACAAGCGACCACCAAACAGTGTGGTTCACGATGAAGTTAACTGCAGAGTTAAGCCACACAAAGTGAAGGTACTGGACCTCAGGAGGCTGATTTTGTCAAAATGGGAGAGTGCCTCAGAAAAGCACTAGCAAACAGGCAAGAAGGTGGAGTGAAGCAACAATGGGGAACCATCAAAACTGCCATCACCGAGGCAACAAGCCTTTGTGTGAAGCAAATAAACAAATCGAAACGAAAGAAAAAAACAATATGGTTCTCAAAAGAAGTGGCGGGGAAGGTAAGGGAGAAAAAGATAACATTCAGGAAGTATAAGGAAACACAGAAGGAGCAGGACAGAGAACTGTACCAGTTAAAGCAGAAGGAAGCGGGGAAGGAAGTCAGAATAGCAAAGGCCCAGACCGAGGAAAAGATAGCCAACTCGGTTAAGAAGGGGGATAGAACTTTTATAGGTACATTAGGAGCAAGGAAAGACTAAGGCAGGGATACTGAGGCTAAATAGGAGGAAGGTGGTTGGGTGAGAACAGTGAAAAAGCAGGGATACTGAACGAATACTTCTGCTCAGTATTCACAATGGAAAAGCAGGGGGAAATGCCTAATCCAGTCAATAGAAGCACTCTGGCTAGAGGGGTTGATATTAGTTCTTTCACAGAAGACAGGGTTCTGAAAGAACTCTTAAAACTGAAGGTGGATAAAGCAGTGGGGCTTGATGGGATTCACCCCAGAATTCTAAAAAACTAAGGGAAGAACTAGTAACACCACTGACTAACCTGTTTAATAAATCATGGGAGGATATGGTGTGGAGACCTGAGAAAGGAGGATGTGATTCCTTCACAAAAGTGGGATCAAGACAGAAGCAGGAAACTACAGACCTGTCAGTTTGACCTCAGTGGTAGGGAAAATGATGGAATCACTTCTGAAGGAAAGAATTGTTGAGTACCTAGAGTCAAGTGGGGGCACAGGACCCAATGCAGCATGGATTCACAGCAGGAAGGTCATGCCAGAAAAATCTAATTGATTTATTTGACTGGGTGACCAAAGTAGTAGACCATGGAGGGGCTGTGGACATGGCCTACCTAGACTTTAGCAAGGCATTTGACACAGTCTCACACAAAAGATTAACAAGCATTTGTCAATGCTGAATGTTTGCTTGCTGGCTTTGGCATTGGTAGTGTAGGAGTTGGAGAGCTGCATAATAGGAATGGCAGTGAAGTATTGAACTGAAGCCAACCCCACCACCACCCTCCAGAGACTGACAGGCAGTGGGGTGTGCCTTTGGATCGTCAGGCATAATGGCCACACCATTTCACCACACCCCACCCTGCAGACACTGACAAGTGTCACTGTGTGCCTTGGGGTCTTTGGCCCTTATGCTCACCCCATTTCATCAGGAAATACGGTGAGATGGGTGCTGTATAGGAGAATGGGGTGAACTTTGGCACGAAGGTCAAGGCACACCTCGATGCCTCTCACTGGCTGCAGGGTGTGGAATGGCATGAGCATTACAGGCGAGAATCCCAAGTCACACCCTGATGCCTGTCAATCTCTACAGGGTGGGCGTTATGGTCGAAACCCATAAGTCTCAGGCGTTCATGGCATTTTCACTCCAAATTTTCAACATGGGTTTTTTGTGACCCCCACCTTATGAACAGTGGCAATATCAGTTTGTTAGCCGAAAGCTGACTTTGCACAGCGACTACGCCATTTGGCACCACAGGTGCGAAAACACATTTTGAACAAAATGTGAAAAATGACAGCTGTACTGTTCATGGGGAGGTGGAAAAAAATGGCAACGTTGAAAATCTGCAGTGAAAATATTAAAAAAACTGGTGAAGTCACGAGCGTGTGTAGAAACTGAGCAACGCACACCCATAATGCAATTAGTTTGGGGAATTTTTACAGCAGATTGTCAACACAGGCATTTTGGAACCTCCGCTCATGAACAGTGTCACTGTGATTTTCTTAATCTGTGCCGAACAGTGATTTCCCACAGTGACCACGCATTTCTGCACTGGAAGTGCGAAAACACATTTCGGTCATGGTATAAAAAATGACAGCTGTACTGTTCATAAGGAAATATGGAAAAATGCCAGTGGTGAAAATCTGGACTGAAAATATTAGAAATCCATGAACTTACGAGAGTGCGTGCAAACTGCGCAATGGTAGCTCGTGACACAGTCATTTTATGGACTGTTTTCACCAAATTTTTAACATAGCCATTTTAACACTTCTGCTCATGAACAGTGTCACTATGATTTTCTTACTCTGTCCCAAACATTGATTTTGCACAACGACTGCGCCGTTGTGCGCTACATGCGTGGAAACACATTTTGGGCGAAATGTGAAAAATGACAGCTGTTTTGCTCATAAGGAGGTGTGGTAAAATGGCAATGTTGAAAATCTGGAGTGAAAAATAGTGAAAATTTGCGAACTTACGAGCGTGCATAGGAACAGCGCAACGCATGCTCATAAAACAGTCATTTTGGGGAATTTTTTCACCAAATTTTCAACATAGGGTTTTTGGGGGCCTACCTCATGAACTGTGACACTGTCATTTCGTAAATCGGTCCCAAAAGGTGGTTCCACACAGTGACCGCAAAATCACCTTTGAGGCTGATTAACAAGATGACAGTGACAGAATTCATGAGGTGGGGTCCCAGAAACCCCATGTTGAAAATTTGGTGATAAAATTCCCCAAAATGCCTGAGATATGCATCAAAGTTGAAAAAACCCTATTTATTACATTATACAGCTTACCGGCATTTCCTCAGTTCGCGGTCGGCTTTGAAGAGTGCAGACATGTTCCCGGTTCACGAAGATCGTCGCGCCAGACTCCGGAGGTAAGTATGGGGTGAGGGGTGTGGGAAGGCAGGGTGCAAAGTGGGTGGCAGGGTGGGGAGCAGGGGTCAGGACAGTCAGCGAGGAAAGTTTCTCTTTCAGGTTTCTTTTTTGACGACCTGGGACTTGTGCCATGCTGGGGTGGGCTCCGGCATGGCAGCTGGAAGGCTGTTTGGGGCGGGGCAATGGAGCTGATGGGTGATTGGGCACCCCCATTGGCCATATGGACTGTTGCTAAGCTGGGGTGGGCTCCCAGCGTGGCACCAGTTGTCTGTTGGGGGACATTGGAGCCGACGGGGATTGTACACCCGTCGGCCATACAGTGTGTGGGAGTACATTAGCATGAAATATGCGGCATGCGTATTGTGTATTGAGGGGCGACATGCGCAGGCAGTAGCTCGCTGCTCACTGAAGCGGAGCTCTGCCTTTCAACTGTATGGCACTGCATTTTCAACCGCTGTCATAGACAGCTGCAGCATTCATTGGCGAACTGTGGCTGCATCTGCATTGGAAAATGGGTGCCACACCTACGAAAACTTGGATGATGGCACTATGTTTCTTGCACTATAACTGGCTTGCAAGCAAACATAAAAATGGCAGTATAACCTAGAGGTTAGAGTAAGGGGCTGCCAATGAGGTTGGTACATCTAGCAGACAGACCTGGGTTTGATTCACACAACCTCCACTTGCATACTGTGCAACTCTGAACAAATCATCTAACCTCTGCAGTGCTCCTGGGTTCCCCCCCCCCAATAAAAAAACAAAAAAAACAAAACAGGCACATGTGCCTAGTAGGCCTTAACTGATTACCAAAGAATAAAATACATACATAAAATAAGAAAGTCTGAAAACTGCTAGTATCAAATCACTCAGATATGCTCAGTCAAAAATCAACTCTTTAGGATGTGGTGCACCCTCAGACCCCATGGGAGAGTTATCATGATGCCAAATGGACCAAGGTCTCGTGAAATAAATGGAGCAAAGGACTTCTTTGAATGTTCCATTTCTGCATAGATGTGAAGAAAATAACTATTATGAATAGTTTTATATCGGAATTTTTATTAAAGACTGTGTAGAGTTGGGAAGTTACCATGAACTCGCAGCTCTACGGCTTCAGTCAGCTCCACTGCTCCTCCATCTGAAATGGTCACTCTGTAGGTTCCCCTCTCCTCCAGTTTCAGATTGTCCAGTCGGAGAGTCCAGTTATTCACATACAGCTCAGATCTTCCAATATAATCTCCGAAATACACCACAGAACTGTCAATATCCCTGGCTACAAACCTTTCTCCGAATCGCCATGTCAGTGTGTAGCTTGGTCTAGGATAAAAGATCCATGCCGTCTGGTAGATAACCGAGGCAAACAGGTAAGCACAGTGTCCTTGAATCCCAGTAACAGAGTTCTGCAGTATCATTATATCCATGATGGCAAAAACGTCAGCACCTGAAGAAAGAACAGCAATGCTTAAATATGATATACCTAGACTATAACGGCACTGCTTAATATCCTGATTCATACAATAAATTTATTATAGTAACAATCTGTGATATTTGCCTTATCCTAACCCCCCAAAAAAACACGCAACACCAGCAGGATTCAGTTATTCATTTGCCACCTGGTACCAATCCACTAGATAACATTTAACTAAGGACTCATATCGGATTACAAAAAAAATGAAAACTCGAAGTCCATGTGTGTCTAGTGTCAACTAAAAAGTCCACATAATGTGAGCTCCCTTGCCTCAAGCCTTGCCGTTTCTTCTCCTACAGACGCTTCCTTTTCGTCGCTTTGAAAAGAAATTGCCCAAGGTCATAAGGTGCAGTTACAGTAATATCCTCGCAACATGAATCATGGCTAAATTGGCCCCGAACCTCAACCACCCTCTCCTACCCCCATCACATCCAACCATTCCACTGGGGTTAGAGGGGAGTGGAATACCGGTGAAACTTTCTGCTTCGGAAAGCAGGACATCATGCTCTTTCCACACTTGTGTTTTTGTAACTTCACCGGCAGTCGGTAACACTATGAAACCCGCAAGTGGGCGAGCACGAAATCAGAGCGCAATGTGGATGCTCCGATGACAGTGCTCAAAAACAGAAAGCAAAACGTTTTTAACAACGTTTTGAAAAATGCAGGTTGGTGTGGACAGGATAAGAGAACCCTCTGTTTGAACAGTTTGAATGGCTAGAATGACATTATCCTGAAAGTCAAAACTATGAATGAAACTTACCGAACACCTGCAGCTGTATGGTTTTGGATACCGATGCCCCATTGTTAAGATCTGTAACTTGCACGGTGTAGTTTCTGAAGTCAGTGGCCCCCAGACTGTCCAGCCTTAAGGTCCCATTATTTCTGAACAGCTCAGCTCTCCCTGGTAATCGATACCATATGTCAGATCAGTAAAGCTGTTTCTGTCTCTCGCCACCAACCGGCCGGTTATCGGATCTCAGGTCAGCTCATAGTTTGTAGAAGAGGTGACCCCACTAACAGGTAACTGGATTGTCCAATTGTCCCATTAACGGTGTCCTCTATGACCATTATGGAGTGGACCCAACCTATAAAGAGAAACCACCAAATTAAATCCACTTGAACCCCACATCTTGAAAGTTTAAATATCAGCAGCTATTGATGCGTGCGTGTGTGTGGGGGAGAAGCGCATCATGAGCAGCTTCTCGCTGCTCACTGAAGCGAGCTCTGCCTTTCAACTGTCGGCACTGCATTTTCAACTGCTGTCATAGATAGCTGCAGCATTCATTGGCGAACTGTGGCCGCACCTGAAAACACACTGACTGCATTGGAAGATGGGTGCCACACCTACAAAAACTCGGATGATGGCACTATGTTTCTTGCACATGCATGCAAGCAAACATAATAAACAAATTAGCCAGCCTGGGAGTGGGTCTCAGGGTGGTAACCTGGGTAAAACACTGGCTGGACAACAGGACACAGCGGGTAATAGTAAATGGGGTTACTAGTGGGGTACCACAGGGTTCAGTACTGGGGCTGGTCCTTTTTAATGTCTCTATAAGTGACATTGCAGAGGGACTGGAAGGGAAAGTATGTCTCTTTGCAGGTGACACAGAGATCTGCAACAGGGTTGATATGCATGGTGGGGTGGAAAGGATGAAAAGGGACTTGGCAAGGTTGAAGGAATGGTCAAATGTATGGCAGCTTAGATTCAACACAAAGAAGTGCAAGTAATGCACCTGGGAAACAAAACCCAGGGAAGAGTACACAATGGGGGTGAGATACTGACAACAGCAAAATGGAGCAGGACCTGGGGTAGTCATATCAGGCGACCTAAAGGTGGACCAGCAATGTGAGAAGGCAGTAAGGAGGGCTGGGGGGATACTGGGATGCATAGAGAGAGGCATCACCAGTAGAAAACAGGAAGTTGTTGGCCCTCTGTACAGACAGTTGGTAAGACCACATCTGGAGTACTGTGTACAGTTCTGGAGACCCCATCTCCGCAAAGACATAGACAGGGTGGAGGCTGTTCAGAGGAGGGCAACCAAAATGGTGCAGGGTTTGCATCAGAAGACATATGAAGAAAGATCAACGAGGCCAAGTCAGAACTCGTGCCTTCTCAGGTGATGGGCTTCATCGGGGCAGAGCTCTACTCTTGTCAAGCCAGAGCTCGGCTCCCAGTGGACAGGACAGAGGTTCTCTCCTCCTTTGCCCAATCATTTCTGGTTGGGCACTTGTGCCCTGCATGGGACTTTCTGCGCCTTCTGGGTTACATGGTGGCGTGTACTTCAGTGGTCCATTGGGCCCAGTTGCACAAGCGCCCCCTCCAGTGGGAGCTGGCCGCCCAGTGGATTCAGCGCCATGGTCATTTCGACCAGCTGATCACTGTAACCAGAAGATGTGGGACACTCTCCAATGGTGGACCGCCCCAAACTGGTTGCAGGAAGGGATCCCGTTTGTCCACCCCGAGTCGACAGTCGTCCTCACAACTGATGCCTCCCTCATGGGCTTGGGAGCCCACATGGGGGACAACAGGGCCCATGGACTCTGGACCCCTGAGGAGTCCCGATGCCACAGCAACCTGTTGGAGCTCAGAGCAGTCAGACTGGCACTGTCAACTTTCGCTCCTCAGCTCCGGGGTCAAGTGGTTCAAGTCCAGACGGACAATACCACGACCATGTACTACCTCAACAAACAGGGCGGCACGCACTTCCATCTGCTGTGCAAGGAGGTGCTCTGCATCTGGACCCTCCTGAGCCAGTTGGAGGTGGATCTCCTAGTCATCCATGTGGCAGGAATCTCGAACCAGCTGGCGGATGCTCTCAGCCGCATAGGCCAGACATCCACAGTGGTCTCTCCATCCAGAGGTGAGATTACAGCCTGTTCTACCATTGGGGCAGACCGATGGTGGACCTGTTTGCCCCACCCCCTCAGCAGGGTCACTGCAGGGAATGCCTTCTCGAGGCCATGGACCCCAGAGTCCTCGCCTTCCCTCCATTTCCCTTGATCCACGAGGTGTTACTCAAGGTGAGGAGGGACAAGGCGAAGATTCTTGTAGCCCCAGACTGTCCGTCAGTTCTGGTTTCCAGATCTCCTCAGCCTCACCTGCAGGCCCCGGAGTGGCTTTGTACACGCCGGACCTGAAGTGCTGAACCAGGGAAGGTCTTCCATCCAGAACTTCAATCCCTGACCTCACAGCCTGGTACCTGAGCGGCTAGAGTTCCAGGCTTTGGCCGTGGTGGAGGCATCTAGAAAGAATCGACCAGGAAATGTTACACCTTCAAATGGAAAAGATTTTCCATTTGGTGTCAGAAATAGAGTCTGGACCCTTATCCTGTTCTGTAGCTAACATTCTGGACTACCTTTGGTCTGTCTCTCAAAGGAGGTCCTGTGGTCATTGACCCTTAGGGTGCACCTGGCAGCCATTTCTGCTTACCGGGCGCCGGCCAGTCAGCCAACATTGGCACAGGAGACAGTGGTCGGGCACTTTTTCAAAGGCCTGGATCACATATCCCCTCTGGTGCATGAACCTCCACCTCCGTGGGATCTACTGCAGCTATTGGCAAAGCTCATGGGAAAGCCATTCAAACCAATCCACAAGTGTGAGCTGTCACATTTGTCGTGGAAGACGGCCTTCCTGGTGGCTGTCACGTCTGCCAGAAGGACAGGGGAGCTCCAGGCGCTTTTGGTGGACTTCCCTTATCTAGTCTTCCACAGGGACAAAGTTGTCCTACGCCCCCACAAAAAATTCCTTCCGAAGGTGGTGTCAGAGTTTCACCTTAACCAGGTGTTGACTCTGCCAGTATACTACCCTAATTACACCTCAGAGGCCGAGTACAGGCTCCATACTTTGGACCTGAGATGTGCTCTCTCCTATTACAAGGAGAGGATGGCGGAAATTCGTGGAGAGGTTTGCCAGCTGTTTGTCACCTTTGCTGAAGCCGCTTCTGGCAGACCTGCAGCCAAAAGGACCATAGAAGATGGATTACATCATGCATAGGTCTTGCTATGAGTTGGTGGGCATGGAGCCTCCCAGAGGGATAAGAGCTCATTCTGTCTGCCATACTGCTGCATCGGTGGCCGCTTCCAGGGACATCCCGATCCAAGAAATCTGTCGGGCTGCAAACACCTTCATTACCCACTACCACATCGACCTTGAGTCACGCTGGGATGCTGGTTTTGGGACCTCAGTTCTCCAATCCCCGTTCCCTAAGTAGGGGGTGTGCACCTTGCCTCTCTCTCCTCCCAGAGAACTGCTAGGAGTCTGCCAATAAGTGTGAATAAACAACATATCCACGCTCCTAGAAGAACAGGTTACTTACCTGTAACAGTAGTTCTAGGAGTGATATATGTTGTTCATCCACACGGACCCACCTGACCTCCCCGGCTGCAGACGCACACAACCTGGCTTCCAGCGGGCTAAGATCTGGCGTCATAGGGTGTAGCCAAGGTATATATCACCTGGGTGGGTGGGAGGAGCCAGCTTGAAGACTTCCGGCAAGATTTAAAGGGGAAAGGGAAATGCCAATAAGTGTTGATGAGCACCATATACCGCTCCTAGAACTACTGTTACAGGTGAGTAACCTGTTTTTACAGAGTACTGTTAGCACATGTTACAAGCATTGTTTCTTACCAGAACTTTTTGTTTGTTTTTCTGTTCAGTTGGGAGCTTAATTATTTCATTTCGTACAGCCTAAATGTAAACCAAACTTGAATTTCCTTGACTCACCCAGTCCGGGAACACGTATGTGGATCGTAATTTTAACTAACAACAGTGCTATTATTGGTTGATGCCGTTTAGCTCTTTTGCATCAGTGAATACCTAGATCAACTTGTGAAAAGCGCCATTTTAGTCTTTCAAAGAATGTAGTTGTAAGAAATGGAACAGATAGCTGGTATTTAGTGAAACTTACCTACTGACTGCTAAGTTATAAGGTGAGCTACTGCTTCTCCAGACTTTTTTTAGTGACACAATGTCAACGTTCTGCGTACACCATTATAGGAGAACTGCATTGAACCTGTAAGTCATTTCCCCTTGTAGAAGCTGACTTTTAAATGCTGATTCCAATTCTGTTACTGTTCCTCCTGTACAGTTGTTGTTTTGTTTGTTTTTGTTGTTATACAGGTGGGTGTCTCTTATTCACACATTGCCAGTAAGTGCCATTTTAGAACTGTATGATGTAGTTTATGAACCTTGCTCAGCTCTTCCATTGTTGGCACAATGCATCCATGTTCTGCTGTAGAAGTCAGTGGTTGAGAGGGACATAATACATCATGCAATTCTAAAATGATACTTAACAAAAGAGTGTAAATCAGAAACACTTACTGAGCTTACTAATAGGTCCATATAGATGGAACAATATTAGAATTGGAACCAGCATTTGAAAAACAGCTTCTGCTGGGAAAAATGGCTTTCAGGTTCAGCACAGTTCTCCTTTACATACTAAAGCCTTGTGCACCAGACTGAATCGGGAGAGCCAGCATGTCTTTTTCTGTTTCATATTCAGTATTCTTACGGCTGGAAACATCAACATGTAGGACTGTGCCTTCAATCAGTTTACCCTTACATATATCTGCTATCTGGCTCTGGGGCACCACCTTTCCTTTCAGACGCCCGGATGTCCGATGCATCATTTTCAGTCACTTGGATAGCCGCTTTACCAGCCCCCACCGCCTCCTCAACCTCCATGTCACTTTCAGGCTGACTTGCAAGAGGCCAGGGCTCAGCTGGCCTTTGATCTGGACTGTCTGCAGCAATGAGCGGCCTCTGCACCATCTCTTTCTCGGCCGACTCGTGCCCACGTTGCCTGCCATCTCCCACCTTTCCTTGGCGGGACAGTGTCACCATCCTTCCATTGTCCATGTCCACGTGAGGGATAACGTCTGGGACATTCCCCTTCCTAGGACTCAATCGCTGGAAAAAGCTCTTACATCTGACACAGAGTTTCTCTCCCTTGTCCATTAGGTCTGGCTGTCTTACCCCCTGGGATGAGCCACAACTAAAGGAGTCCCTTAGATCTACTGCTGAGGATCCCTCCCTCAGTAAGTAGGGAGAGAGAGAAGAAAAAAAAAAAGAAATAAACAAACAGAGGAAAGAGTAAGTATTCCAAATAATAGTTAGGGGGCCAGAAAAAAAGACATGATGGGAGTGGTGCAGTGCAGTGCAGTGGCTGTGGAGCAGCAGTCTTCCGGGAGATGTTTTGGAGGATGCAGTGTTGTCCCATCTGCAGACACCTGTCTGGGCTGAGGAAGGAGGTTGCTCATCTCCAGGCTGAGTTGGCCAGGATTTGTGGGACCTCCTCTCCCACCCAGGGACCACCAGGGTCACTGCTGTTGCCTCAGAGGTTGCCAAGAAAGAGGAGTGGTTGGACCACAGTGGGCTCAGGGAGGGTGAGGGTGGTGGAACAGAGGCTCATCCCTCCAGTTGTACCTCTCCATAATTTCTATGCCGTTCTGGAAAAGTGTGGTTCCTCTATGGAGGCACCCACAGTGGAGACCAAGGAGGATGCTGGGAACCTCCCCAAAGGAGGGTGGCATGGGACCCCACAGGGGAAGGAAACAACTCCTGGTGGGGACTCCATTGTTAGGAAGGTAGAACTGGGGGAAGAAGGGGAGAGGGAGGTAAGGTGCCTGCCTGGCGCCATGGCTTGGAAAGACAGGGAGCGAATCCTCATGATCACAGGAGCAGCTGCACAGGGGAGGGAGCTGGATTTCATTGTCCACCTAGGGACAAATTACCTGGCTAAGAAAGGGATCAGAGCAGTGCAAGAAGCGTTTATGGAGACAGGGAGGGGCCTTAGACAAATAGCACACACGGTAACCTTCTCGGAGTTGCTGCCTGTCTATGGCACAGGTGAGGCTAGGGTGCTCCACACCATGGGATTCAATCAGTGGTTGAAATACTGGTGCAGAGCTCAGGGATTTGGCTTCATTGGAGACTGGGGGTCCACCTGGAGGGATGCAGGCCTATTGTGGCATGATGGTCTGCATCTGTCCAGGAGGGGAACCAGGATCCCAGGTGATAGGTTTAAATCCTTCATTGACAAGTATTTAAACTAGCCAAGGGAGGAGGCACTGGAAAGGAGCAGGGTATCTCACTTCCCCCTCAAAAATATCAGGGTACTAAGTGAGGTAGACACCAACATAGAGATGTCAATAGGAGAAGATGGGTAAATGGAGAAAGTAACAAATGCAATAAGGACAGGATGGGGCAGAAGGGTAAGGCCATCAAGAGATGGAGGTAATGAGTACCAACGCTGTAGTCTGGGCAACAAGCTCCCTGAACTGGTGGCCTTGATGGAAAAGGTATGCCTGGATATTGTAGCAGTCACAGAAACATGGTACACAGAGAACCATGACTGGGATATTAACATAGCAGGGTACACAACCTACAGGAGAGACAGGGAGGGCAGAAGGGGGAGTAGCTCTCTATGTAAGGGAAGGGATAAAAGCAACTGAACAAAAGAGTAAACAGGGAGAAGAGGAGGCACCGTGGGTCACCTTAGAGACTGGAAATGGCACCACAATCCACACAGGGGTTGTATATAGACCCCCATGTCAGGGGGAGGGAATGGACAAGGATATGATAGAAGGCATACTTAGGATGGCAGAGAAAGGGGAGATACTGTTGATGGGGCACCTTAACATGCCAGATGTTAACTGGAGCATCTTTGAGGCAGCCACATCCAAGTGACCACCAAACAGTGTGGTTCACGATAAACTCTGCTACAGAGTCAGGCCATACAAAAGTGAGGGTTCTGGACTTCAGGAGGGCTGACTTTGGCAAGATGGGAGAGTGCCTTAGAAAAGCACTAGCAAACAGGCTAGAAGGAGGGGTGGAGCAACAATGGGAAAATATCAAAACTGCCATCACAGAGGCAATAAGCCTTTGTGTGAAGCAAATAAACAAATCAAAATGAAGAAAAAGCCACTATGGTTCTCAAAGAGGTGGTGTGGAAGGTCAGGAAGAAAAAGATACATTAGGAAGTATAAGAAAACACAGAAGGAGCAGGACAGACAACTGTACCAGTTAAGGCAGAAGGAAGCAGGGAGGGCAGTCAGAATAGCAAAGGCACAAACTGAGGAAAAGATAGCTAACTCATTTAAGAAGGGGGATAAAACCTTTTATAGGTATATCAGGGAGCGAAGAAAGACAAAGGGAGGGATAGTGAGGCTGAATAGAATGGATGGTGGGTGGGCAGAGAGTGACAGTGATAAAACAGGGATACTGAATGAATACTTCTGTTCAGTATTCACAAAAGAGGAAGTGGGGAGGTGCCTAATCCATTTAGGAGAAGCACTCTGGAGAGAGGAGTTGATCCCAGTCCTTTCACAGAAGAAAGGATTCTGAAAGAACTCCTAAAACTGAAGGTGGACAAAGCAATGGGGCCTGATGGAATTCACCCCAGAATTCTAAAAGAATTAAGCAGAGAACTAGTGACACCACTGACCATACCTCTCAACCTCCTGCCTCATAAATCAGGGACAAGGCTTAAAAAAATCAGGGACAAAGGATCAAAATCAGGGACACATCTTCAAAATTGGTGGTATCCATTCAGGAAGCGGGTAGAATAAGGGACTTAAGTGTAAAATGCATTTTCTAAGGAAGACCAAGTCTGTAACTTTAATGTTTGACATTATTTTGTGCTTACAACTCCCACTGTTTGGTCACATAAACACAAGTTTTAGGAGGGACAGAGTAAAATTTTGAGGCAAAATCGGGGACGTCCCTGAAAATCAGGAACAGTTGAGAGGTATGCCACTGACTACGCTTTTTAACAAATCATGTGAGGATGGTGTGGTACCTGAGGACTGGAAGAAGGCGGATGTGATTCCCCTTCACAAAAGTGGGACCAAGACGGAGGCAGGAAACTATAGACCTGTCAGTTTGACCTCTGTGGTAGGGAAAGTGATGGAATCACTTCTGAAGGAAAAGAATTGTTGAGTACCTAGAGGCCAGTGGGCACAGGACCCAAGGCAGCATGGATTCTGGCCCAGAGGAAGGTCATGTCAGGCGATCTAATTGATTTCTTTGACTGGGTGACCAAAGTAGTAGACCAGGGAGGGGCTGTGGACATGGCCTACCTAGACTTTAGCAAGGCATTTGACACAGTCCCACACAAAAGATTAGTAGTCAAATTAACCAGCCTGGGAGTGGGTCCCAAGGTGGTAGCCTGGGTAAAACATTGGCTGAACAACAGGACACAGAAGGTAATTGTAAATGGAGTCAACTCTGAAGAAAGAGGGGTTACTAGTGGGGTACCGCAGGGTTCAGTACTGGGTCCAGTCCTTTTTAATGTCTTTATAAGTGACATTGCAGAGGGACTGGAAGGAAAAGTATGCCTCTTTACAGATGACACAAAGATCTGCAACAGGGTTGATACCCAAGGAGGTGTGGAAAGGATGAGAAGGGACTTGGCAAGGTTGGAGGAATGGTCAGAAGTATGTCAGTTTGGATTCAATGCAAAGAAGTGCAAAGTAATGCACCTGGGAAACAAAAACCCAGGAGAAGATTACACAATGGGGGGGAGGTAGTAACAACAACAAAAATGGAAAGAGACCTAGGTGTAATCATATCAGATGATCTTAAGGTTGGCAAGCAATGCGAGAAGGCGGTAGGGAGGGCTGGGGAGATACTGGGATGTATAGGGAGAGGTTTCACCAGCAGAAAACAGGAAGTTGTTATCCCCCTGTACAGACAGTTGGTGAGACCCCATCTAGAGTACTGCGTCCAGTTCTGGAGACCCCATCTCCGCAAGGACATAGACAGGATGGAGGCAGTTCAGAGGAGGGCAAACAGAATGGTGCAGGGTCTGCAAGAGAAGCCATATGAGGAGAGACTAAAGGAGCTTAATATGTGTACCCTTGAGGAAAGGAGGGAGAGGGGGGACATGATAGAAACGTTTAAGTACCTCAGTGGAATCAACAAAGTCCAAGAGGGTAGCATCTTTCAGAAAAAGAGATGTGCAAGAACAAGGGGACACAATCTGAAGATGGAGAGGGGCGGTTCAGGGGCAATGTGAGGAAGTATTTTTTCACAGAGAGTGGTGGACGCATGTAACAGCCTTCCTGAGGAGGTTGTGGGGTCTAAAACTCAGGAGAATTCAAGAATGCATGGGACAGACATAAGGCAATTTTTATGGGGGTAGGAAGAAATAGGCTGTTGGTTAAATAGGATCTGCAGCTTATCCTGTAGGTAGGGAAATGGGCAGGCTAGGTGGGCCAAGTGGTCCTTATCTGCCATCAAAGTCTATGTTTCTGCGTAATCCTCTGTCTCTGATTAGCACAAATAAATTTAAAAAGTCTTTTATGTAGTTCTAAGAACCATTTCCTGTTTAGCAATGTAGGGGCACATTGAAACACTTATAAAAATCTGGGAAAAAGGTTCATCTTCACCGTCTGTATATGGCCATACATAGGGAGTGGGAAAATCAAGCAACATGTGATAACTTCTCCTAACTGTTTAAGTAATGGGACATAATTATCCATGTACAAATATTTGGTGGTGTTACGTAAAATGATACTCAGATATCGAAGACTTGTAAGGTCCCATTTCACCTGAAATTGGCACCTTATTCTATCTGGAGGTGCATAGTGGAACAACAGTATTTCGGTTTTAGTTTCATTAAGAGTATAGCCGGACAGGGCAGAAAACTCTTTAATCATATGCATTTCTCTAGGAAGGGAGAGGTAAAGATTCCCTAAATACAGTAGCACGTCACAAGGACAGTATTACAACCAAGTGATCATGTAACTCTTGGTCAGACCAATCACTAAACAGTGTACAGTAACACCTATCAAGCCTATGGCAAGTGATAGTAACCTTCTGTGGGAAAACGATGAAGTAACAGGCTGTGTAACAGATCTTAAAAAAATAAATACACTTTAACTCCCAAGAAGTTGCAAAGTCTGCCAGGGGCAGAAACAAACATGTCTTTGTGATTGTCACTACATGTCAAAAGGAAAAGAAAAAAGTATTCCAGTGAATCACAGGAATGTACTAATCCCCACCCAAAGTGTTGGATACAGCCCAGGGCTGCTAGGCTTCGCTGAACGTGCCACTTGTGAGGCATAGGCAAGCTGTAAGATGTTCCATATTATATATTACAGACACCCTCACTTTCCATTCTTCCACCCCTGGCACCATAGGGCGAAGACAGTGTGAGGTCATTGTCTTAAAAGCTGCTAGCATCGTGCACTGAAACACTTGTTCCCTTTTTCTAGGCTGGATCCCTTGCACCTGAGCCCCCAGCAAGAAATGCTGGAAGGTGTCAGGAACCCTCACTCCCTAGATCCTAAACAGCTCACATTGGATATTTGTCCAGAAGAAGGAGAGCTTTGGACAGGACCATAAAATATGAAAATATGTACCCTATTAACACACAGCCTCTCCAACACTGGTCTGACATTGTGGTGCCAAAGTGCCTAGTGACTGCAGGGACATAAAAAACCTGATTAAAAGTTTCCAGCGGAACTCCCTCCTGTCCTGTAAGGCTGAGATCGTCCATCCCCTGCTAACCAACTCCTCCATTGCCCATTGTAGATCTCTCTCTCTTCTTCTGCCTGCCATTTATCTCTGATTTTCAAGAGGTTACACTCTCTCTCCTGGAGTAGTATTCTATACAATAATTTTATATATATATATATATAATGGGGGGGAGACATTTTACAGTAAAATAAAACAAGTTATTTTCACTGCAGTGAAATAAATCCTGATGACATCAGCAGAGTTAAAATAAATGGCGTTTATTACACCCCCATATCTGCGCTACACCCACGCAAACCCATGCGAATTGTACATTTTGCAACAATGAGGCCCCCATTGTGCAAATAGGATACATGATGTGCACTCGTGTGATATGGGAAGTATGTTCAGTCCTGTACAGTGACCTCTGAAACCTCACTCGTGGCTTCGTCACTTGTGAGTATTCAGAGGTCACTCTAGAGGAGTGAAAATATATTCCACATCACACTTGTGCCCATCTATCTATATATATATCTATATATAGATATATATATCTATATATCTATATATCTATATAAATATATATATATATATATATATATATATAGTTGACCAATACAGAAATTCTTCTCACTTCGTTCTGTCCTTCCTGAGGTGTGGAATCTTTTGCTTATCCAGTAGGTAACTCCTAACTTGTAGGAAGTAGTTTATTCATTGGGTATTTTTCCATTAGAGTTTGATAAGAAACACAATGATTACCCTCTACAAGCTGCTCAAACCTGATCAGTGCATTCCTATTCCACATTTTTAAATCCTGGGTCAGTCCATCCTGGTTCAAATTCCATATCCCCCATTATTAAGGTAAGTGGATCCACTTTGTTAGGGATACTGGTTAGCTGTCTAATGTCTTGCAGGGAATGTTTAACCCATCTGTTTGACACCTACTGTATAAGACCCAAAGTGATTTTAGTGGTTAGGAATGCATACGGGGGGAGAGTAGGAACCCAGAGTTCTTCCTGGACATTAAGTCTCCACCACTCATTCACACTAATGCCGGAGTAGGACCCGGCGTATACCCCGTACATGAGACCAGCTCACGCCATGTATAGGCTACCTTAAGCGTCAAATCATCCAACCGCCTCAGTTCCTTTTTTCCCACTGTCAAGTGTGCTTTAGTGACAATGTCACTTGCCCACCAGGAGTCAGATCTTCACGTCTATATGACAGCAGCTTAGTCGTTCAGTATTTGATTAAGTTTTAGTGTTTAGTTAATTATTTTTCTTCAGTTTTAAAAAAAAAGTTTTCTTTTTCCTCAACGAAAGAACAGAGAGTCCTCTTCAGCCCGACTAGCAGGTCGACCATGAGCAGGGCTGGTGCGGTAGAGAGACTTCATATAAGCTGTTGTTCCAGCAGGGCTGGAGTCGGTCCACCACCCTCTACGGAGAGGGGGGCTGTCTGAGCAGTCCAGTACTCGGGAGGAAGGGTGGTCCTTCGAAGCACAAAAGGAAGCGGGCTTGTTCTCAGGCTTCATCGGGAACCCGGCACCACTCGGCCTCGAGTTCTTCTTTGTTCCACCGGTCGAAGAAGAAGCAGTACTACTCGAGGTCACCCTCCGGTACGTCTGCACGATGATCAATGGTAACAGGGGACAGGAGGCCAACTCAGACTCCATTGGGGTCACCTACAGTCTCTGTTCCTAGTGGTCAGCATCCTTGACTCCGTAGTCCCTCCCCAACCCCTGGTGGGTCCTCCGGTGAGCAGTTTCATCATTGGGCTGCTCTTATGGAGCAGTGGGTTCAGTGGTTGTCCCAACTTCCTGAGCCTGCGGAGTCAACCCCGGGGCCTTCGGGCCTAGGGGCTTCAAACCCGCGGGCAGGATGTTTGGGTCATCCTAGTCACGCAGCACCTTCTTCGGTGCTGTCGACACCACGCTCTTGTGCTTTCCCCTTCACATGGCTGCAGCGCAGGGGCCAGCACAGGTACTACTTTCTCTTACTCATGTTTTCAGACCTTCATTCTTGGGTTACTTGGATCTTACTCCGAGATACAGCTCTTGCAGCAGGTTACACCATTAGGACTGAAGCCGGCAGGCGTCAGGACCCCATGGAAATTTTCTAGCTAGCAGTCTTCAGCGGGGACTGCCTCCGACGTCGGTCCCGCCCCCGACGTCAGGCGTAGTACATAAGGAGGTGGTCCCCCCATAATCCTCAGTTCTTTTCCCACCATCGACATCGCAAGTATCGGCCTCTCAGTCCTTTTTCTAGCGTGTGACAACCTTTAGAGCTATGACTATTTCGTCTTCCTTCACAACTTTGGATTCAACTGATGTCCTCTCCAAATACTTCTCTGGAGGGTTACCATTCAAAGTGTGCCTGCGGCAAACAGATCCCCTTCAAGGATCTACACTCAGCCTGCGTGTGCTGCCTAGGCCCGGAACACAACACTAAGGCCTGCTCCTTCTGCCAGGGCTTCAACAGTCGCACCAGGATCCGCCGCCAGAAGGCCCTTCAAGCATTTCTCTTAGAGGAGAAACTGAAAACCATGGACAAAGAACCTTCCTCCAGGGGGGGAGTCGTCGGGTAAAACCCACAAGCACTGGGATAAACACCGGAAAAGAAAGGCCCAGGTCCCCTGCGAGGGCCTCGGACTCCTGAAGCTCCGGCTCGTGATCGGACCACTCTCCTTCCAGGGCTCAATCGCAACCTCCACCAGTTCAGGTCAGATCCTCCAGCGGTTCCTCTTCTTTGCAGCCCCTGAAGACTTCCAGGCCATCGGCATCGTCCACTCCATCTAAGGCCTCGTCGAAGTCGGGGGAGCACCATAAATCTTCTTCCCGCCAGCGGGACTCCGACGCCAGGTGGTTTCCCAGCCTCCGCATGGGTCAGATCCGGTTCCTCACAAGACCAAGGACCTGTGTCCCTCAAACAGATGTCGGACCCAGTGTCAGCCTACCCGACATCGACCAAGCATCACCGGTGCTCCCAGGAACTGGCGACACCAAAACACCCATCACCGGCCAGGCGTTCGCCTCCGAGGGCGTCTGCCAGGGGACCGACGTTGGCTACCCCAGAGAAGAGGACTGCACCACCATCGCCGGCTGACACCGGTTGAAAGGACTCATCAGAGGAGGATACCACATAGCCCGAGGACCAGGCGGGCGACACCGGAGACGCCGGGCTCCCACAGGAACCTTCGGTGAGGAGACCCCGGAGACCTGGCCTTGTTGGCGACAGGCCACCAGCCGCCGGGCCGATCGTCGGGCATGAACTTGACAGAGGTAAAGGAGCTCTTTACCTTCTGGTGGGACACCATCAGAAAAGATGTGGTCATCACACGTCCTCCTCCTACTCTGACTCCGCCTCCTCCTTCACCACCTATGCCCCCTCCTCCGCGCAAGGGGCCTGTAGGACGGTCGTCAACCCCCAAGGAGCAAACACCTCCTCCTCGGGGCAGATCCTCAGACAGGAGAAGACCTCCCTCCAGATCCACCTCAGGATCACCCAGTCCCAAGAGACCCAGGCGCTGGTACATCCCGTCTGGGGAGGATTCTAGATCTGACACCTCAGGGTGCTCCAGATCTCCTTCTCCCATCAGCATTCCCTCTCCGGACCCACACGACCTACCTAGGTCTCCTCCGGATGATCCCTCTTTCCCCGAGATCATGAGGCACATCCAGGAGACTATAGGATGGGATGCTGAAGAGCTCGACCCGAGAGACAACGCCTTGCCCGTTACATTCGGCAGAAAGACCCGAAGCCTGTGGTAGTGCTGCCCTTGGTGGATACCTTTGTGGACGTCACCAAGGCTGCTTGGAAATGTCCGCATTCCACCCCAGCAGTGCTGAAGAAGGCTGACCGCCTATACAAGACCCCTAGGGAGGACCAGTATCTGGTGAACCATCCTCTGGCTGACTCCCTGGTCATCACTGCTTCGCATGACCGGTCACAAAGACCTCAGCATTTGAGCACACAGCCACCAGACCAGGAATCCAAGCAATTGGATGTCCTGGGTAGGCGCACGTACGCGGCTGCGACTTGCGCCATCAGGTCACTGAATTACCTTACCCACATGGCTCAATTCCAGAACTCACTGTGGGTACAGGGACAGGACCTGGTCGAGAAGATGCCCGATGGCGACCAAAAGGAGGAGCTTTTGAACCTCCTCCGCACGGGTTCGGATGTGGGGACCCAGGTGCTCAGAGCCGCATATGATTCTGCGGACTCTTCAGCCAGAGCTGCAGCCTCAGGCGTGTGTTTCCGGAGACACTCTTGGCTCCGTGTCTCCGGTTTTACCCCGGATGTCCAGAAGAACATCTTAGGCGTCCCTTATAACGGCAAGGTCCTATTTGGTGAAGCCTCCGAGACAGTAATCACCAAACTTCAGGACACAGGGAAGGCAGTCCAATCTGTACCGGCCATGTACAGGTCTCGGCCCAGTTCCTTTCGTAGGAACCAGAGCTGCTTCCATGGCCGGCTACAAAGGCAACAGCCACGTTCCGGCCAACAGCAGAGGGGCACTTTCTCCCGCAAAGCCCAGGCCAAGTCATCCCCAGGCAGAGGCCAACGATTTGCAAAGTCGGCACAGCCTGCCAGGTTGAACACTGCCACAGCATGACTCCTTCCCGGCCCCCAACCCTCCTCAGGATCAACGGGAAAAGAAAGTCGGGGGTCGCATTGCACGCCACTTGCCAGGGTGGCAGTCGATCACCACCAACAGATGGGTTCTGCAACTGGTCAAAAAAGGCCACTATATAGAATTTGTAGGCAGTCCACCCACAAGACCTCCCCTGCTTTCCCGATATTCGGGTCAGCATGCCCTGCTCATGCAGCAGGAGGTGCTCACGCTTCTGGAAAAAGAAGCCTTAGAGCATGTTCCAGAGAGCCAGAGAGGACTAGGGTACTATTCTCACTTCTTCCTGGTTCCAAAGAAACCAGGGGACCTCCGTCCAATACTGGACCCCAGCGACTTCAGCCTGTCGGTCGTTTACAAACGCTTCCGCATGGTGACCCTTCCGGGCCTAATTCCCTTGCTGAAGCGAGACGCCTTCCTGGCATCTTTGGACATGCAGGACGCCTACCTGCATATTCCGATTGCTCAAGCGCAGCGGAGGTTCCTGCATTTCGAGTTTCAGAGCTGCCATTATCAGTTCCGAGCTCCTCCCTTTGGGCTGTCATCGGCACCTCACGTATTTACAAAGTGCATGGCGGTCGTAGCGGCATCTCTGAGGAGACAAGGCCACTACGTGTTCCCATACCTGGACAACTGGCTTCTCATGGCACCCTCCAGGGAGGCACTGATGACGGCCATTCACTGCACCCAGTCCCTTTTTCAATCACTGGGTATTCTCATCAACTACGAGAAGTCACTCCTGGTGCCGTCCAGAAACTGCAGTTTATAGGAGCAGTTCTGGACACTGTCAGAGAAGCTTTTCTTCCCTCGGACAAGCGAACACATCAGATCCCTCATCAGGGACCTGTCTGTGAAGAAGACTGTCCCGGCCAGATCGGTCCTTCTCCTGCTCGGACACATGGCTGCAGCCATTGCAACAGTTCCGCTGGCACGTCTCCACATGCGGGTAACCCAGTGGATGCTAAGGGTGCAATGGGACCAAAGGCAAGACCATCTGCAGCAGCCGATCCGAATCACGAATGCCATAATTCGGGATTGGCAATGGTGGCTAAATCCGGGGAACCTCTCCGCGGGGGTTCCCTTCATAGCACCATCTCCGACTTGACCTCTCCACAGGCGCCTCAGGGCTCTAGTGGGGAGCACGCCTGGATGGTGTTCGGTCTCAGGGCCTTTGGACAGCCCAGGAGTCTCATCTCCACATCAACATTTTGGAAATGAGGGCAGTCCTTTACACTCTGCAAGCCTTCCAGTCGGAGATTCTGCCGGGTACACTCCTGTTACAAACAGACAATACCGCGGTGATGTATTACCTCAACAAACAAGGAGGCACTCACTCCTACCCACTTTGCAGGGAGGCCATGAGAGTGTGGGAGTGGATATTGCAACACGGCGCAAACCTAATGGCAGTACACGTCCCGGGAGTGGACAACGCCGTCACAGACAGTCTGAGCCGCTCTCAGGTAAGAGTCCATGAGTGGGAACTTCTACAGGAGGTGGCAGAGGATCTGTTTCACAGATGGGGCACTCCAGAGTTAGACCTTTTCGCGTCCCCATCCAACGCAAAACTGCCCAATTTTAGCTCGCTAGATCCAGGGCCTGGTGTTTTCTGGCAAGACGTGTTGTCCCTCTCCTGGGTGGGCAGGTTCCTCTATGCCTTCCCTCCTTTCCCGTTGATCTAGAGGGTTCTCTTAAAACTGCAGAGGGAGCAAGCAACTATCATTTGATCGGCGCCTTTCTGGCCCAGACAAATTGGTTCCCTCTTCTGACCAGCTATCCAGGAACCTCAATTCGTTGCCAATCAGCCCATCTATTGTCTCAGGAGGTGGGTTCATTGGTCTACCAGACTTATGTTCATTGAACCTGCGCGCTTGGCTCCTAGAACTATAGCATGATGCGTCACATGGTCTCGCAAGAAGTGGTAGATGTACTCTCTGCCACCAGAAAACCGGCAACCGCGCAACGTACGCCATGAAATGGCGTAGATTCTGTTTGTGGGTTCAAGCGCGCGATTTTTCGCCGTTAAGACTGTCCCGAAAAGCTAGTTCTGGACTACCTGCTTTCACTTTTCCACTCCGGACTGGCTTACTTCTCGATTAAAGTGCACCTTTGTGCAATTTCTGCTTACCATGCCCCAGTAGGCCATCGGACGGTGGCCCAGCTGGACACTACTCGTGCCTTCTTAAGGGGAGTCCTCCACCTTAGGCCGCCCATCAAGGATCCAATTCCTCCTTGGGACTTACCCTTCGTCCTGGAGCAGCTTACGCTGCCACCTTTTGAACCAGCCATGGATTGTGAGCTACGTTTTTCTCTCTTGGAAAACGTTATTTTTAGTTGCTGTTACTTCGGCGAGAAGGATCTCGGAATTACATGCTCTTATGTGCAAAGAGCCTTATTTGGTTTTCCATCAGGACAGGGTATCCCTAAGGACAAACCCAAAGTTATTGCCTAAGGTGGTTTCAGCCCTCACCCTTAACCAGGATATTGATTTACCAGTGTATTTCCCAAGGTACACTAATCGAGGAGAAGCCCTTCTGCACTCCCTCGACGTGCACCGGTGCCTCAGATGCTATCTGACCAGAACCAAACAGTTTCAAAAGGCGGACTAACTTTTCATCTCCTTTCCTCACAAGATGAAAGGAGCTCCTGTCTCCAAACAGTCAAACATCACTTTCTGTTATGACAAGCGCAATAAACCCTTACCGGGCGCGGTCAAGGATCATTCCACAAGAGGGGTGGCTACTTCCTTTGCAGCGTTAAAGAACGTCTCCACCTCAGCTATTTGTGCTGCAGCTACTTGGAGCTCTGTGCATACCTTTATCAGGCATTACAGTCTGGACATTGCATCGAGGTGAAGAGCAGGGTTCGGTCTAACCGTCCTTCGGGGACTTCTGTCCTAGGCTCGAGTAATATCGGGATCTCTGCCTTTCCTCCTCCCAGTGGCGCATGATTGCCACTATTGCTTGGAAATCAGTCCTAATGGTGTAACCTGCTGCAAGACCTGTATCTTGAAGTAAGATAGTACAGTTATGCAAGAACTTACTGTAACAGTAGATCTTCGAGAACAGCTCTTGCAGCAGGTACCTTCCCACCCACCGTCCCCCTTCTTTTGGAGGTAGGTCGTAGACAAGCACGCATCTTACGGGAGGGGACGTTCCTATTTTATAGTCTTGGCCATCTGGTGGCGGATCCTCGGTCTCCTCTTCTGATGTCATCCAGCGGCCGGGAGTCTCTGGCAGGAGAACTGAGGATTCTAGGGACATGGATATGTTGTTCATCCACACTCATTGGCAGGTATCCTTGCCGCTTTAAATCTTGCCGGAAGGTCTTCAAGCTTGCTCCTCCCACCCACCCGGGTGGTATAACTCTCGGCTCCGCCCCATGACGCCAGATCTTCCTTACCGCTTGGAAGCTCAGGTTCCCTCCTTAACGCTCTGCGTTTGTGACTGGTTCCTATTCTCCGCTTGCGGATTTATAAATAAATTTTGCAAAAAGACTTCAGTCTTCTATCCTCGCGGCTGCGCGTGGACAAATCGACTCCGGTTTGGAGATGCCCATGCGGGCAGAAGATGTCTCGGACGGATCCACACTCCATCGCAGTGTTCACTGCTTAGGCCTTGAGCACGCACCCGCAGGCTTCGACCTGTGCTCATCTTCCGCCCACGCCCTCGAAGACCCGTTGTGCCCGATTGCAACTGGGCCGCCCGGAGCGCTTGCCTCCGTGAAGTCCATGAGGCCCGGTTGGCGTGTCCGCGCGGCAGGTCGCGGATCAGCTCGGGCGGATGGTCGCCTCGAAGAGGAGGCGCGGGCTGGCAGTATCTTCCTCGGCCGCGGCATTTATCCCGGCTCTCTGGGTTCTTCCTACACGGCTTCTTTTTGAGCTTTGTCGTCCTCTCCACTAAAGGAGAAGGGCCTGTGTCTGCTGGACCTTATTCTCGGTCCAAAAGAGGGACAGGTAAGCCCTCCGCCGACGCCTTGGGAGCGGAAAGGTCCTCTCCGGCCGCCGATCGTCGGCTTCGGGTCGACCGCCGGCTTCGCCACTGGCCTCACGGTGTCCCCTGGCCAGGTCAGTTGACCGAGACTCCCACCGATGAAGTCTAGATTTTTCGACCCATTGGACGGGCTGTCGCCTTTAGCAGCCGAGATTCCTCTCCCCGGTTCCCCCGGAGGAGTTGAGGATCCTGGCGGTCGCTTGTGCCCCTCGGTTCCGGAGCCCTCGGATGGACCATCCGAGCCGGCGGGAGTGCCGGTTCCGCCGACACCTCCCCGCACCGCACCTCGGAAATTCCGGACTCTCGGTCGTTCGACTGGCGGTCCAGCCGATCCCACCATTATATGGTTCGGTTCCGGCACCGCTGGTAAGCGGCGTCGCTGCCCTCGGCCCTCCTCCTGGATGAGGGAGGCCGCGAATTACGCCGACGGTAGAGACCTTATGTTGCAACAGCTCCTCCTGGCCGGGAATAAGCCGACCCCGTCGCCTTCCCCGGCCATTAAGTGGCTGTCACCGGAACGGCCGACACAACCCCTCGACTTATCTGAGGAGCCTATACCCAGGCCGGTTGTTCGGCCAAAACCAGCTGCTCCACCGATTCCGGTGGAACCTCCGCCTCCACAGCCACTATCTAGCTCCTGACCAAGGATTCTCGGTCGCTAAGGGTCTACCCCATCGGTTGTCAGCTTACCCCTCACTCCCGACTCGACCTCGGGCAGGTGAAGGGTGGCTCAGGCCAGAGGCAGCTCTCTTTGAGGATTCTTCCGAGTCCCAAGATGATTCCTCCTTTTCTCCAAGCGACTGGACTTGGAGTCTTCAGGAGGTCAGTCAATGGACGATAGCCCATCGTCCTTCCTAGGACTGCTTCGCTCATCTCGAGTCTACCGGGATGGAGCTCGAACCTGCTTCCAAACGGGCTAGGGTATCTCCTCACGGAGATTCTGGACCGAGGATTCTCCGACGGAGGCCTTTCCGGTGGCCGTGGCCATAGTGGGTCCGGCACTGGAGCTTTGGCAGCGCCCTGCTTCCTGCCCTGCGCCTTCGGCCAGGATGGCCAGGAAGTATGCGGTCCCTACCGGTTCCTTGTCCGGTTTTTTGGAACACCCCTCTGCTGAAGGGTTGAGCTACCGACACAGCTGCCGCAACGCCAGGGATGTGGACAAACCTCCTGACAAGGAGTCCAAGAAATTGGACTATGTCGGGCTAAAAGTCTACGCTATTCCTCTCTCCGGTCTCGCCAGGCCAGTTCGGCCGTCCTCATGGCACATTTTTCTCATGCCCTGTTAGGCTCCTGGATGAGGTCATCCTCATCTTCCCGCCGATCTGCAGACTACGTTAAGCAGGTGCGGGACCAGGGCAGGGTAGTGGCCAAACAGCAGCTCCAGACTGCTTTGGATATAGGGACTCATGTGCCAGATCGGTGGCGTCGCAGTGGCTATAAGGGCCCTGGCTTGGCTGAGGATATCCACCTTACTTCAGATACCCAGCACAAGTTGGCGGATGTTCCCTTTTGGGACTGACCTCTTCGCCCTGGGGTGGAAGGTCACCTGCAGAGGATCGAGAAGTCCAATGCCACCTGGACTCGGGTCTCTTCCGCCAGAAGGACAAAGGCCGCGAAAACCACAGCCTAAGCCCTTTCGTCCTTCTGTGCCCTCCTCGCGCCGCCCAGTAACGCCAGGGCCAGCAGGCTTGGCCTTGGTATCCCAACCCAAGCCGCGGCTTCCTCTAACAGGAGGCAAGGAGGAAAGGGCCCAGGAGGTCCCTCGGCTGTCCCTCCTCCAGCCTGCCCAGTGACGGGCTGAGGGGTGTCGCCTCCATCCCTCTGGCTACCTCCCTGGGTCCCTCTGGGGACGGCCCGGCACTCGCTCCGCCTGGTCCGCTGTTACCACGGACAGGTGGGTCTTGGAGGTGGTGGGAAGAGGCCTGCCTCTGGAATTCGAGCAGGCACCACCTTCAGAGCCGCCGCCTCGAGGGGCTTCGGGATCCCCAGCTCACTGGCGGCTCGTCGGGCCGACATCGCCTCCTCCTCCAGAAGGAGGTGGTAGAGAGGTGGTGGACCCTCCTTCAGACCCAGGGTTTGTGTCCAGGTACTTCCTGGTTCAAACGGACGGGGCTGGCCTCCATTCTCACTTCCACACGACCTAAACAGGTTCCTAAGGTCTCGAACCTTCAGGATGGTCACTCTGGCTCAGATAATACCATCCTTGGAACGCGCGTGGTTCTGCTCTCTGGACTTCAGGACGCTTTTTCACGCCCCTATCCGGGCCCTCTCACCAGAGATTCTTCGCTTCCGAGCGAAGGATCTCTTCGAAGTTCCAAGCCATGCCCTTCGGCTTGTCTCCAGCTCCCAGTGTCTTCACCAAATGCATGGCTGTGGTGACAGCATTCCCAAGTGCGCCGAGGGGTCCGGTGTACCTCCTTACCTGGACGACTGGCTGATAGCAGCTCCCTCCAGGAAGGAGGCGGAGTGGTCCAGAGATCTGGCCTCCAGGTCTGCTCTCAACTGGGCCTCCTTATCAACGAGGCCAAGTCGGAACTCGAGCCAGCAGGTGATTCTATTCATCGGGCGCAGCTCGACTCTCTGAGCCAGAGCTGCCCCGCGGACAGGGCCGAGGTTCTTTCCTCCTTTGCCCGATCATTTCTGGTTGGGCAATTGCGCCCTGCCCGGACTTCTGCGCCTCCTGGGTCTCTATGGTAGCCTGCACCAGCGTGGTCCATTGGGCCCGCTGGAATATGCGTCCCCTTCAGTGGGGACTGGCCAGCCAGTGGTCACAACGCTGCGATCCTTTGGACCAGCTTGTGTCGGTGACACAGGGGATGTGGAACGCTCTCCAGTGGTGGACCGTTCCAGATCATTTGCAGGAGGGCATCCCGTTCGTCCGCCCCGAGCCGACGGTCTCTCTATCGACCGATGCCTCTCTGATGGGTTGGGGTGCCCATCTGGGGAACACTGGCTCATGGCCTCTGGTCCCCTTGAGAGTCGATGCCACATCAACCTGCTGAGCTCCGGCGGTCCGCCTAGCTCTCACCGCCTTTGCTCCGCTTCCTCCGGGTCAAGTGGTCCGAGTCCAGACGGACAATACCACGACCATGTACTATCTAAATCGCCAGGGCGGGACGCGCTCCATGCTTCTATGCAAGGAAGCTCTCCGCATATGGTCACTGTGCAGCCTGGAGGCAGATCTCCTAGCCATTCACGTGGCAGGAGCCTCCAACACCCTGGCCGATGCCCTGAGCCGGATAGGGGCTGCATCCCACGAGTGGTCTCTCCTGCCGGAGGTAGTACAGCATCTGTTCTCCCATTGGGGCACACCTCAGGTGGACCTGTTTGCCTCCAGGGAGAACGCGAAGCTGAGTCTGTTCCATGCCCGCCCCCCTCAGCAGGGCTCGCTGCAGGGGGATGCCTTCTCGAGGCAGTGGACCCCGGGCCTCTTTTATGCCTTTCCCCCATTTCCCTTGATCCACAAGGTGCTTCTCAAGGCGAGGAGGGACAAGGCGCAGGTGATTCTGATAGCCCCAGACTGGCCTCGCCAGTTCTGGTACCCAGATCTCCTCAGTCTCAGCTCCAGGATTCCGCGGCAGCTTCCAGCTCGCCCGGACCTGCTCTCAGTCAATCAGGGGAAGGTGTTCCATCCGGATATTCAATCCCTGCACCTGACGGCCTGGTTCCTGAGCGGCTAGAGTTCCAGGCCTTGGGTCTTTCCGACGAGGTCCTCAATGTAGTTGAGGCGTCCCGTAAGGAGTCGACCAGAAAATGCTATGCCTTCAAATGGAAAAGGTTTTCCATTTGGTGTCAGGGCAAGGGCTTGGACCCTTCCTCCTGTTCCTTGGCAAGCATCTTGGACTATTTATGGTCCCTTTCCAGTCAAGGGCTTAGGTCGACGACCCTAAGGGTGCACCTGGCAGCCATCTCTGCTTACCGGGCGCGGGCCGGGAAGCAGTCGGTGGCGCAGGAGAAGGTGGTCTGGCGCTTTTTCAAAGGCCTTGATCACATTTCCCCTCCAGTGCGGGAACCCCACCTCCGTGGGATCTACTGCTGGTACTGGCAAAGCTCATGGGCAAGCCATTCGAACCTATGCACAGGTGTGCTCTCTCTCGCCTGTCGTGGAAGACCGCCTTCTTGGTGGCTATCACGCCAGCCAGAAGGATGGGAGAGCTCCAGGCGCTTTCCATCGAGTCTCCCTTACCTGGTCTTCCAGGGACAAGAGCTGTCCTGCGCCCCCACCGAAATTCCTTCCGAAGGTGGTGTCGGAGTTTCACCTTAACCAGGTGTTGACTCTGCCGGTGTTCTACCCCAATCACACCTCGGAGGCCGAATATAGGCTCCATACTCTGGACCCTAGAAGGGCGCTCGCTTATTATAAGGAGCGCACGGCTGAAATTCGGGGAGAGGTTCGCCAGCTGTTTGTCACCTACGCTGAAGCCGCATCTGGCAGACCTGCAGCCAAGCGGACGATAAGCAGGTGGGTAACCTCCTGCATAGATCTCTGCTATAAGTTGGCGGGCATGGAGCCTCCCAGAGGGATAAGAGCTCATTCTACCCGCCATACTGCTGCAACGGTGGCTGCTTCCAGGGACGTCCCTATCCAGGAAATCTGCAGGGCTGCTACCTGGAAGTCAGCAAACACCTTCATTACCCATTACCACATCGACCTTGAGTCACGCCGATGCTGGTTTGGGGCCTCGTTCTCCAGTCTCTTTCCCAAGTAAGTATTGGGGTGCTGCTTTGCCTCCCTCCTCCCGGAGAACTGCTAGGAGTCTGCCAATGAGTGTGGATGAACAACATATCCATGTGTCCCTAGAAATGCAGGTTGCTCACCTGTAACAGGGGAGTTCTAAAGGAATGGTATATGTTGTTCATCCACACGACTCCACCGACCTCCCCGCTTCGACGCACAACCTGAGCTTCCAGCGGCCAGATCTGGCGCCATGGGGCGGAGCCGAGTTATACCACCCGGTGGGTGGAGGAGCAAGCTTGAAGACCTTCCGGCAAGATTTAAAGCGGCAAGGATACCTGCCAATGAGTGTGGATGAACAACATATACCATTCCTAGAACTCCTGTTACAGGTGAGTAACCTTTATTTATAGGGGACCATCCTTATGTACTACGCCTGACGTCGGGGCGGGACCGATGTCGGAGGTGGTGTCCCCGCTGAAGACTGCTAGCTAAAAAATTTCCATGGGGTCCTGACGCCTGCCGGCTTCAGTCCTAATGGTGTAACCTGCTGCAAGAGCTGTTCTCAAAGATCTACTGTTACGGTAGGTTCTTATGTAACTGTACTTTACTTGGTTTAGTGGACAAAAGAAGGCAATTGCCCATCGAGATTGTCCTCCACATTTTATTATTTCTTTTTTTTATTTAGTTTTTGTTGACCAGGTAAGGTGCGCTAGCCATAGCAATGACCATTTTCAGGCACGACCCGGGAGTTTACAGAGACAAAACAGATGATTAACATTTGATCAACAGAGGTAGCAACAAGTACAATACAGAAAATACAATACAGTAAAAGCTTTGAGAGTAATAATACAAAATAGTCCGCAAAGAAACAAACAAAAATACAAATTAATCAACAATATCGAGTGAATAAAAGAGCACATAGAATAAATAAAACCATTATACAGTAATACAGGTAGAGAAAGTGGTAATTATAAGAATAAATAACCAGAATTATAATTATAAATAAGGATAAAATAGAGCCAGGAAATGATTAGGGTGGGGATGCAATAAAAAGGGGAGGATAGGATAGCATGGAAAGAAGACAAAAAGTAGGAGGATAGGGCCTTGGTATATTAAAGTGCAAGGAGATGACTAGAGGAGTGTACAGTGCTTTACCTGTGGTTAGAGGGTGTAGGATCAAGAGAAAGAAAAAGGGTTAGGGGGGTTTGGAGTATGAGCAGGAATCAGCAAGATGCTCACGAAGCAATTTCTTGAAAGAGGCATGGGATGGTGCTAACCTTATAGCTAGTAGAAGGGAATTCCAGTAATAGGGAGCATAACAGGAGAAAGCTCTAGCACCTTTGGTGGAGTGGTGTCGAGGAATAAGAAAAAATTACTCACCTTAGTAATTGCTTTTCTTCTCATGGAGTCTTGCTATATTAGGACCATTGCAGTCATTCCCCACACTTGAACTGCCCCGGAGAGGAAACAGTTAACTCCAGAGTGATCTGGAGTTCCACAGCGCGAGGGCGCTGTTCAAAGCTCTATCTGGCTAGTTTCAAATGAAACTGTCAGGTTCTTTACGGAGCTAAACTAACATAGCAAGTCTGTGTGGAAAAGCTCTACACTAGCCATTGGCTACCTACCATTAGTAGAATAAGAACAATCACAGAATAATAACAATATTTATTGTTAGGATCACTCCTTACAAGCACTAATAGGCCCCCTCTCCCCAAAAGACTCAAGTCCAGAGAGGACTCACCACTTAACAAAAACTAGAAATACCTAGTTCCTCAACCCAAAGGAAACAAGGGGGAGGGAACTAGAGAGACTAAATGGCATGACACAGTGCTTGCACTAATTTGCCAACCCCATACCCAAGTAGGAGTTCTGAGAGGGTAGGAGGATGTTAATATAGTAAGACTCCATGAGAAGAAAAGCAATTACTAAGGTGAGTAATTTTTCTTCAAACACCATGAAGTCTTGCTATATTAGGACCATTGCAGATACACAGCAGTACCTCCATGGAGGAGGGTCAGAACCTACTTAGAAATAGGCTCTCAAGTACAGCTGTGCCAAAACAGCATCTCCTGGACTGGACGCCCAGGAATAATGCTTGGTAAAGGTGTGAACTGTTTTCCAGGTAGCAGCTTGACAAATTTCCAAATGGGAATATCTCTAGCAGCCGCTAGAGATGCAGCTGTACCCTGGTGGAGTGAGCCCTCAGTCCTGAGGGGGTTCCTTACCTAGTTTTGGTAACAGAATTGGATACAAGAGACAATCCACCTTGCAATTGTCCTCTTAGTGGCAGGTCTCCCTTGCCAACCTCTCCATAGGTAAGGAAGAGTTGAGGGATTCGAACCTGACCCTTGGAACGCCTCCACATAGTAGCTTAGGGCTCTTTTGACGCCCAAGCTGTGTAGTCTCCTTTCACCCGAGGAAGAATGCTCAGTGAAAAATACTGAAGAGAAATGGACTGGTTCAGATGAAAATCTGAAACCACTTTTGGTAAAACTTCTGTTAGTCCTGAGGACTACCTTTATCCTGTGAAAAGAAATAAAATCCTTTTCCACTGAAAGGGCTTGCAATTCACTTATACTCCTGGCAGAAGTGATAGCCACTAGAAAACAGTTTTCCATGTTAAATACTTGAGATCTGCAGAAGAAAGGGGCTCAAAGGAGGGTGCATTAACTGAGCAATACAAACATTCAGGTCCCAGGCAGGGCTGGTTCCCAAAGGGAGGGTTAGTGTGAAGTAACCCCTAAAAACTTTTGAAAACACAGGGTGAGAGGAAAGAGAAACAGGCTTCCCTGCGGAAACAAAGGCAGAAACAGCTGCCAGATGAACCTTCAAGGTAGCTGGTCTAAGGCCTAGGGAATTTAGATGGGCCAAATAGTCCAGTAAAGTGGCCAAGTCAGCAGATTCTGGCACAATTTGTTTCTCCGAACACCAGAAGGAAAACTCTTCCACTTAGAATTGTAAGTGGCCTAGTGGAAGGCTTTCCTAAAGCCTTTAAAATATCCAGGACCCCTTGAGAAAGGTGCAAATCAGCAAGTTCTAATTCCTCAAGAACCAAGCCTTGAGGTGGAGGGATTTGAGGTCCTGGTACCACACTCTCCTGTGCACAGGTCAGCAAGTCGTGGGTCCTGGGCAAGGTCAGGGAGGGTGGATTGTCAGGGACAGGAGGAGAGGATACCAGGGCTGTCTGGCCCAGTCTGGAGCAATCAGAACCACTTTGCAGGGCTGAGTCCTGATTTTTACCAATACCCTGAAGAGGAGAGGAAGGGGGGAAAAGCATATAGGAATTTCCCTTTCCAATCCAGCAGGAAGGCGTCCAGGGGGACTGAGCCCAGCACTGGAGGCCTGCAACAAAATAGAGGAAGTTGATGGTTGTCTGGGGCTGCGAAGAGATCTCATCTGAGGGTGCCCCATCTGGCAAAGACCGACCAATACCTGAGGATTCAGAGAGACCATTCACATGGCCCCTGGGAAATCCTGCTGAGAGCATCCGCCAGGACATTGTCCTTTCCTGGAAGGTGAATTCATATCAGGGAGGTGTTTAGGGAGTAAGCCAGAGACCACAACTTCATTGCTTCCGGTGCACAAGGCTGATGACCGAAGTGCCCCTTGCTTGTTGATGTACCACATTGTTGTGGTGTTGTCTGTTCTGATTTGAACTACTTTGTTCTGGACAACAGTTGAAAAAGCCTGAAGAGCTAAAGAACAGCTCTGAGTTCCAAAGATTGATGTGGAGCAGAGATTCCTGGGGGACCACACTCCTTGAGTGGAAAGGTCGCCTATAAGCCCCCACCCTAACAGGGAGGCATCCGTGGTGAGGTGAGGGGTGTGAAACGGGTATAAAGGGAACCCCTTGAGTAAGATTGCTTTGATCCTGCCACCACTGAAGGGCCAGGATCAGGGTTTGGTCACCGGGACTAATTTGGTAAGGGGTCCTCCTTGAGACCAATAGGACCTCAAGTGGAACTGGATGTCCCTCATCTGAAATCTTGCTCCCTGCACGACAGCTGTGGAAGCAGCCATGTGCCCTAGGAGTTGCAGAAAGTGCCTTGCTGGTGAGACCACTTGGGGTAAGGAGGAGATGTAGGGCAATGAGCCTGTCACTCTTTCCGGGGAGAAATGCCCTGGCTAACTTTGTGTTCAATTCTGCACCTATGAAAGTTAGAACCTGAACAGGTTCCAGAACTGACTTTGGTAAGTTCAGCAGGAATCCCAGGAAGTGAGAAGCTGCTGGGTGACTTGCAAGTGGGATTTTACCTGATCTGGAGACTGACCCACTATGAGCCAGTCGTCCAGGTAGGGAAACACAGCAATCCCTTGCCTTCTTAAATGAGCCACTACCACAGCTAGACATTTTGTGAATACCTTTGAGCCGAGGTTAGGTCGAAGGGCATTGCCTGAACTGGTAGTGGCCAGAGAGCAGTTCGAACCTGAGGTACTTTCGGTGAGAAGGCCTGATCATGACATGAAGGAAGGAGCCCTGAGGTCCAGGGAAGCTAACCAGTCCCTCTGGCCTCAGGGAAGGCAAAATCATTGCTAGAGTTAACATTTTGAACTTTGGTTTCAATAGATGTTTGTTCAGGTACCTTAAGTCTAAGATGGGCCGCCATTCTCCTGTCTTTTTTGGGGTAAGAAAATATCTTGAGTACAGTCCCTTGCCCTGATGGCAGGGGAACCCTTCCACTGCTTTGCAATCCAGAAGGGAAGAAACCTCTGCTTCCAAAGCAAGGGCTTCTGAAGAATTTGCAGGGAAATTGCCTGGCTCTCATCTTTGGGAACTGTTTGAAGCTGAGAACCAGGCCCTGGCTTACTACTTCCAGAACCCACCTGTCCGGTTAGGACAGCCAGTTCTGGCTGAAATAAGCCAACCTGCCCCCACTGGTACAGGAGATCGGCCCTGGGCACCCCATCAGGGTGCCTGCTTGCAGCAGCTTTGGAAGCTGAGGGAGGGCGACTGTCTACCTGTGCCCGTCTACCTCTGCCTCTGTGAAAAAAAGCAGAGAGCGAGATTGATAAGGCCTGTTGAAAGGACCTACCCATACCCCTGGGGGCATGCTTTGTGAGTGGCATGCCTCCTTAGCTTGGGCACTTTTGTAGGTAGTTCTATATTCATCCATCTTTTCATATAATTTTCCGCTTGATCACCAAACAGAGAATTTCCCGATACAGGAAAATCCATAGCCTTTGACTGAGTATCTTGGGACAGATTAGTGCATCTGAGCCATGCCAACCTCACGGAAAGCTACAGAAGTGGCCATGACCCTAGAGGAAACATCATTAACATCAACAGCAGTATGAAATTGAACTTTAGAGGCTTCAATGCCATCAGCAGCCACTTGTTCCAACTCACTAGCCAGCTGGCCCTGGGCCTGCTTGGCTAACTGCAATATAGTGTCCCATCTAGATTTCTGATATCTAGCCACATAGCCATATAATTAGCCTGCCTGAGTCCCAAAGAAGCTGCCATATATTGTTTTTTCGCCATGGCATCAATCTTCCTGGAATCCTTATCAGGAGGATGTGAGGCCAGGGAATATTAGCCTGTCACAGGCTGCAGCTTGCACCACACCTACATGACTACACTGCTCAGAGAGGAAGTCTGTATCAGGGCCTGATAAGGTATACCTTCTGTCCATTTTTATCTACAGGAGGGACAGAATGAGGATTTTTAAAATCTTTGTTGTTTGCTTCCTAAATGACTTATGCAAAGGAATAGACAACCTCCTAGACTCTGGAATATCCATCATTTCAACATAATCAGGCTCCTCTTGCTCATCCACAGCTCTTCTAAAGGAAGCTGGAGGGTTTCTGCAACCTTTTGTAAAACATAAAAGAGAAGGGACTCAGACAGCATAGGGGGAGATTCTAAAGGTCTATCTGAGAGATGTCCGTTCAATGGGCACGTCCAGACCCTCCCAATCACAAACACACTGATCAAATTCCTCCTCCCCCTCATGTGGTTCATAAAAATCCTCAACATCATAATCCTGAACCACTGGGACTGAACGAGCCACCCTTTTCCCAGATGCAGGGGGTTCGACAGATCCCTGAGACAAAGATTGGACAATCTGAATGGCTTTAGCTATCTCTGCAGCAGTTGGAGAGACAATTTTGTACTCCAGACCTGCTGATTTCTTTGTCTTTTTTGCTGGGACTGGTTCCTCTGAACCAGCCTTCCTTTTGCCTGAGGAAGTCTCGCCCTGGTCAGAGGGCACTCCCTCTGGTCCAGTGGGTACTGGACCGGGCTGGCCATCCGGGTCAGCGGACTTTTTGGCCTCTCGCCCCTGAGCCGCCCAATCTCTTTTCCAGGGTGGCTGCAGGGAAATTTTACACACCTGGCAGTCTGACAGGAGGTGGTCAGCCCTCAGACAATAAACACAGTGGGTGTGGGTCAGCCTTGGCAAGGCTTCCCACAGGCATCACAGTGTTGAAACCCAGTGGGCCTTGGTTTTTCTTTGGGTTTCTCAGACATAATGCCAGCCTAACCAAAAACTTGCCCTTTAGATGGCAGTGCCAGGCAAGACACCCTTATCGGTTCCTAACCGTGTCACGGGTATTTGAAAAACCCAAATAAAAGTTAGGTTTTTTTAGAACCGATAAGAACCGGGAACCGCACTCTAAAAGCCCAACCAAACAGTTTAAAACATATATTTTAACAAACCGATCGGTTCAAAACCGAACCGATAGTGAATTTCCACACAGACTTAATTTCTGTACTTACGGTTTACCAGATAGAGCTTTTAACCGAAATGCGGTAAAATAAATACTTTTTGCCGGTTCCAATGAACCGAAAATACTCGCTTGAACCGAGAAATGAACCGAGCTGAAGGAGCTGATCTCCGGAGCGACTGTTCAGTGAAGCGGAGTAAAGAATCTGACAGTTTCATTTGAAACTAGCCAGATAGAGTTTTCTTTGAACAGCGCCCTCGCGCTGTGGAACTCCAGATCACTCTGGAGTTAACTGTTTCCTCTCCGGGGCAGTTCAAGTGTGGGGAATGACTGCAATGGTCCTAATATAGCAAGACTTCATGGTGTTTGAAGTACAGGGGCTTTAGCAGTCGAGCAAAGATCGTATTTGGATGGCTGGATGACGAATAGTTCCACCAAGGGCTTCGGTGTTTGGTTACGGATAACGTTATCTATGACCAAGCCATACACAAAGTCTCTAGATGCATTCAGAGAATGCCACCCTACTTCTGCATATAGGAGGCAGTGGTGTTTCATCCGATGAGAGGAGGATGCGTACCTACAGATATTGTTGTAGGTGACATCCCACTTTCAGAGAAGAGTTTTACTCGCTGAGGCATACACTGCAACTCCATAGGTGAGTGACGGAAGGAGTACGCCACAGGCTATGGCAAGCCTGGCTGATGGTGTGAACATATAGCTGAAACCATAGGCCATACCAAGTTTTATGTTGGCCATCTTGCAGGATTGTTGAATATGGAGATTAAAAGAAAGAGTTGGGTCGAGTGTGAGACCCAAGGTATTTAAATGAAGGTACCCCTTCAACAGAAGACCCATTTAGGGTAGTAACTTTGAAAGTGGGTTGAGAGAGTTTGAGTTTGGCATTAGAACCAAATAGCATGGCTTGGGTCTTAAATACATTCAGAAGAAGTTTGTGGCTGAATAGCCACTGCTGAGTCCATTGAAAATCAGTGGAAAGTCATTGGTTAACTTCAGCGGAACATTAACCCAATTTTTTTTTTTTAAAATCAAAGTTTATTGGAGAATTTTTCAATTAGAGTAGATATACACAAACAAACATTAAACCAACTTCTAGCCTCTTAAACAATAATAAAACCAATATCAAAAGAAAAGGGAAGAAGAGAAAAGAGAAGAAAAACAGAGAAGGAAAGGAAAGAAGGAAGAAGGGAAGAGAGAGTACCTTTACTACCAAAGAAAAGGAGAAGAGGAAGGAGTAAAAAATGTTGCTATTGGCTGTCAATCATACATTATGGTTTCTACCTAAAACTAGATGACTCTCATGGATATAGATACGTAAGCAATAATACCCTCCAGGGTGGGCGGTATTGTGCTATACCCGGACCGCCCAGGGGCGTAATGAGGCCCGACGCCGCAGGCGGAGGGCCTTATAGCCCCTGGAAGGTCCGGTATAGCACAATACCGCCCACCCTGGAGGGTATCATTGCGCTTAGAAAATGGGCCACTATATTATAGGTGTTTGAAAAAAATGCTTTTTTTCCCAAACATTGTTTTAAAAATGTAAAAACTGTGGTTTTGTAATAAAATAGTTCCTCTGCCTTCATTAGAGATGGTTGTAATGGTTGACACACACACACACACACACACATATTAATTAAATTGCTTGTCTTTCGTAGTGTCTCTGTTATTCCTCCAAACCACAGACACACACACACACACACTTTGTTTGCCGTCATCCTTCCTGGCAACCGGACCGCAATATACATAGTAAAAGACCCCCACCACCACCAACAGCACTTTCACTGCTGGAATACACATAATGCATTTTACTTTATTTTAAAAAAGATAAACTGGATCATCATTCACAGGCAAGCAACAGAGTGGAGAAGTGCAGCTGGAAGGCAACAATCCTGATGGAATGGCAGCAGGAGCGCAACTGTACCTCAGAGGACTGTTTTTTTTTTTTTTGAAGCTGCAGTCAGAGGTGCGCGTGCGGGCAGGCTGACTCTTCGCAACGATGGACTATGGATCCCCTACCAAATTGTTCCAACAAAACAAAAGCGGGGGGAGACAATTAGCTTGCGCTATGTGTCCTGTCCCAGGTACATTTCTGTTTAAAAGAAGGCTTTTGTTCCTGTTTTCAGTTTGAGTTGGGATGGAATGTGAGCAGCGCCAGCTAACCGACTTCAGTTCACCGAGGTTTAAAAAGCAGCGTAGCAAAGCAAGACATCGAAGTGTTGTCAGCAACGATTTCAGTAAGAAGTTTTTTTTTTGTTTGTTTTTTGCTTTTGCTTTTTCTGTTGTACCACAAGATGGACCCATGATCGGGGAGTGTTTTATAGTAGAGTTGGCGATCTGGAGCTGGCTGTGTTTGAACTCAGAGGTAAGCATGATCTGTGCTACGGAAAGCATAATGATATTTAAAAAAAAAAAGAACTGTTTTTCTCTGGCACGGTAAAAAATGGGAACATGTAACAGATCGTGACCATATTTTGGGGGGGGATCATTCACTAAAGAAGAGAAAACATGGCGGCTATTTAAAACCGAACATTCCTTGGGCACACTGATATTGGTCATCAGGTTGGTTGATACTGGCACTTTTAATACCTGGGCTCTGTTGTCTGATAGACGCCCACCTTGGCAGAGCTATCAGCCAATCAGAGCCCCGATATTTCTTAGCCCATTTTCTAAAACTGCATATACAGGAGATCTAAAGAGGATGAAAACTGAGAAGGTGCGAGTGCATTAAGTATGAAAAATATACCATATAAAATACGACATAACATATATAAGCCTCGGGGGGGGGGGGCATCATCATTACATTTTCAGCTAATATATCTCAGCCAATCCTAGAGTAAAGCCCTAAGCATATCTGGCCAACAGCTCTAGAATAGGTTTCCCCTCGTGAGAAGCCATGAAATGCAGAAATGGCAACCACTTCCCTTTGAATTTATCTGAGGATAATCTCAATTTAGCTATCAGATACTCCATATCTTAGATACTGATACAAATATCATACCAGGAGGTGGTGGCGGGCTTGTCTGGGATGAGCCACAACAAATTGATGGCCTTGAGGGCTGCCGCCACTAAAATCACATACAGATAGCGGGAGGATCTAGAATTGAGAGAGGGTGGGGGTAGCCCCAATAACCAATATTGAGGGGCCTCTGGCATCACGGTCTCAAAAATCTTCTCCATGATGTCCCTTATTTCCCTCCAGTAATCCTGAATAACCCTACATTCCCGATAAATGTGAAAGTAGGATCCAATTGACTGACAGTTTCTCCAACAAAGGTCAGAATGATGTAACCCAAAATGTTTTGTCACCACTGGGGTCTGAAGTATCTAACAGCCAATTTCCATCGAAATCGCCAGAAAAGGGATGCTGAGGAGCTCTGGATGCCCTTCCATATGGAAGTCCAATCCATATCTGATAGGACCACACCAAGGTCCCTGTGCCAGGCCTCCTTAACTGGTGTCTGGGGGTCCCTCTCCGCCAAATTCATACCCGGCACTGTTTTCAAAATCAATTTTTTTGGTGGGGAATCTTAATCAGGGAAATCAGAGTGGATTATACTAGATTTTCCACTGGCCCTTCTCCAAACTTTCGCTCTGTTTCATTTTGACAGATGTAGTGCCTAAGCTGGAGATAACGGAAAAAATCTGTGTGTTGGAGGTTAAATTCCACCCTTAATTGTTGGAAATATTTTATTTGGTTCCCATTAAAACACTGACCCAGGGTGTTTAAGCCATTTCTACCCCAACAGCGAAAAGCCAGATCCCACTTCAGTGGGACGAAGTCTTGACAACTTAGTATTGTCGTGGATTGGCTAATTTTTAAAGGTAAGCCAAGTTTCTGACTCGTGTCCCTCCACGTCTGAGAGATTACCCTCGTGAAGGGGTTCCTGAAATCTAGCAAACGCAGTCGGGAAGTATCCAGAAATATTAAATCTGAAATGTTGCCTAAGGGAGAGTCGGGCAATTCAATGTGAACCCACTTCAGAGGGGAGTCCCGAACCATGGTGATCAGTGGTTGTAGTTGGGAGGCCCAGAAGTACTTCTGGATGTCCGGAATCCCAAAGCCTCCTCTCTCCTTGGGGGCCAACATGACCCTTTATTTTATTCGAGGCCTTCTCCTGGACCAGATGAATTTGGAAAGAGTGGAGTTCAGATCCTGCCAGAATTTTCTTGGAGGTCTGAGCGGAATAGCACCCAGGATGAACAACAGGCAGGGAAGGATATTCATGCGGATAGATTCCCCCCTGCCAGAGAGGGAGAGGGGAAGCTCCCTCCACCTGTTGCAGTCCTCCTGAATCTCCTGGAGCACCCTTAAATGATTTGTGGAGTATATAGCCTTATAGTCCCAGATCCCCAGATATCTGAACCCAGATTTACACCACTTGACTCGCTGCACATCAGGTAAGGATTGTCCTAAGGGGCCACTTATCAAAATTTACCTTGTAGCCCGAAAGGGCTTCAAATTCAGAGAGAAGGTCAAAAATCCTGGGAATAGCCGCCACCGGATTCGAAATATATAACAAGGTGTCGTCGGCATATAAAGAAATCTTGACCTCCACCCCTTGGACTCGGAGACCCTGAAAGATATCGGTTTGTCAGATGTATGCTGTGAAGGGTTCCAAACTAAGAGCGAACAAGAGAGGGGAGAGAGGGCAGCCCTGCCTAGTACCCTCCCAATTCCAAACTGGGTGGAAACCGGCCCATTCACCCGGACCTGTGCCCTAGGTCTGGTGTACAGACTGGTAATCCAGGACCGAAATTTATCCCCGAACCCAAAGCCCCCCAGAACCAAATCCAAATAGTGTCAATTTAAATGATCGAATGCTTTCTCTGCATCTAAAGACAGAATTGCAGAGAGTGGAGAATCCATAGGGGGCTGGGTCGATGAAATAACATTCAGCAACAATCTAATGTTGTCCTGGATGTGTCTACCGGGTATAAACCCAGTTTGATATGGGTGAACTAGAGCGGGGGCCACCTTCTGTAATCGTTCACTAATAATCTTTGCAAATATTTTTGCATCTTGGTTGAGCAACGAGATAGGCCGGTAGCCAGCACATAAGGCAGGGTCCTTGCCTGGTTTGGGCAATGCTGATATGAGGGCTTCCCCCCAAGTGTCCGGCAAGGCCCCCCGGCTCCTGTGCCACATTATAAACCTTCGTAAGCAGTGGGGTTAACACATCTTGAAATCCTTTGTAACATTCCGATGTGAATCCGTCCGGGCCGGGAGCCTTGCCAGACCCGAGAGCCTTAATAGCTGCCCCACCTCGCTCTCAGTGAAAGGAGCCTCCAGGGACTCTCTCTGAGTAGGAGACAAGACAGGGAGCTCCAATCTCTGTAGAAAATTCAAGACTTTCTCACCATGGTCTTGTATCTCCTCCACTGCATAAAGTTGCTTATAGAAGTTAGCAAACTCCTGCGCTGTCTCATCAGGGAGAACCTTATAGATTGGACTGGAAGATCCTGAACTGACCTTCGCCGCGTACCTATTGGCCGCCTGCTTCCGAAGTCTTTGTGCAAGTCATCTCCTGCCTCTCCCCCCTCTCATAGTACCTTTACCCCGCATATCTAAGGGAATTCTCTACACGTCTTTGTATTAAGGAATTATAAGTGTCTCGGGCTTCCCTAAGTTTTTTGACGGTGAGATTAGACCCCATACATTTGTGTGTTGCCTCTAAATTGGCAATAGAGGTAAGGGCCTCTTGTATACGAGCTTGATGCAGTTTATGCTTATAAGAAGCAAAAGCTATCATGTGTCCCCGCACCACAGCCTTTAGAGCATCCCATAGATATTTGGGTCTAGAAAGTGCCTCTGTGTTTTCTTTTAAGTAGCACTGGATAACCCGTTTAGTGGATTCCCTAGACTGAAGCCTCCCATCTGTGGCCTCAACTAGAAGCAGGGAAATATTGTACTCCTTGCAGGAGGTGTTCCTCCCTTCAGGACTATCTCCTTTGAAAATGGACTAGTGTCCACCTCCCTCCCTTCAATGCTCCTGTTACATTTTTGTGTCCCCTTCCCATCTCTTTCCTCTATGACTCCTTTAACTGAAAGTTAAAAAAAGCTTTTAAAAGCAGTTGCCGAAATCTCAGGCATGCGCAAAAGCGGGATAAAGCACACATCCCACACATGCGTGGGAGCATCTGCTTTCACGCATGCGTGAGATTTTGGCGACTGCTTTTAAAAGCTTTTTTTTTTACTTTCTCAGCATTCGGTTTTATTTAAAAACAGGCAGGTCTCTACAACAATAGAAGATACATGCTGTATTTAGCTTGTCAGCATGGGCATGTGTAAAAATCGGTCTCCGTGCTGGCGCTCAGTGTCAGACGTGCTCTCTTGGCTGCCTTATGCTTCCAGGGGACAGAGTACCGAAGAAAAGTGGAAATTCTTAAAAATAACGAATACTGGTAAGAATAGTGCTCTAAAGTACATCTATGGCTATTCTGTGCATCATAGACGATCAGTGCGTGCATAGAGGCAAACTGATGGAATTCTCCACAAAAACGGTTCACGGAGGTTCAAGGCTGACAGTGCCCCTTTAAGGGATAAGCAGTAGAGGGTGGTGGTAGATGAAGTTCCCTCAGACCAAGGGAGGTTGACCAGTGGGGTACCTCAGAGATCAGTTCTGGGACAGGACCTCTTTAATGTCTTTTAGAAATGACTGTTAATTCATTTAGGTCAGAAATAAAGCAAAATCAATTTATACCTGTACTTGTAACTGTAGACAATAGGCTATATGTTCCTGGGTATGTTTGGTCCTTGGGCCTTATTTGTTGTTGTCTGTTGTTTATTTATGTTTGTTTATTGGAATCTCGGATAACACCTTTGAGCTAAAAGCTCATTTGCAAAGGTTCCACGTCATAAGGCAATAGACAAGGTACGTAGATATTACAAAACAGATAGGGGTATATACAGCAGGCAAGTACATTATGGTACATACAGATACAGATTCAAGCAAGTACAGTTAAAATACATCAGGCAGGAGAGGTCAACTTTATTGCAACAGTACTAAGAGCATACCTAAGGTGGACAAGCAATTTATAGTGGTAGCTGAGCTTTAGAGCACGCAGGTAGAGTTATGGAAGGTCAGAAGTGGTGGTGACCAAAGGAGGAGGACAGAATAGATGAGAGCAGGGGAGGGTGGGGGCAGAGACAACGGGGTGACAGAATAAGGAGGTTGAGTAGTCAGAGGGTGGGATTGGATAGGAATCTCAGTAAATAGGTGATAGGGATATGGCAGGGCTGGGTAATGTGGGGGAGAGGGATAAGGAAAAGGTTTTAAAGGGGGTGAGGTGAGGGGAAACCGGGGGTGAAAATTGGGTGGGATTAACATTTCTGAAGAGAAATCAGGAAGGCGCAGGGATAAAGAGGAAGTGGGAGTAAGTGCTCAGTGGGGTCACACCAGGTGGGGAGGAAGTGGGGGGGTGCTGTGCAGGACAGGTAAGCTATCAATGACAGTAGAATTATGCACAGGTGACACAGTCGCAGTTACTGAGAGTGGCCAGGTACTGCAGCAGCTCAGCCTTAAATGGGCATAGTTTTTTTTCCTCAGTCAGCTCAGAGATAAGGGAATTTAGCCAGCAGGTGGCCCTGTATTCGAAGGACCGTTGCCCTAATGAGGTCCGGCAGAATGGGATAATGACGGCAGCTTTACTCGACCCCCTAGTTAGTCTGGAGGAAGTGGAGTTTCTTAGCAGTTGCCTCACTCCAGGAGGAGCAAGACCTGGGGTGGATTTTTTAGCTGATGGACAGACTTGGTACTAAATTTTACTATTCAGGTTTAACCAACCAGTGCTTGAGTATAGTTCACAAGTGTGAGTTAAACAGTCCACACCCAGGACTAGTCTGCAGGCTTTGTTTAAGATAATCTTGATTCACCTAAGTGCGGTATTGGTACCGGCTCCGTAGACTACCAGTCCATAATCTATGATAGAGAGCATGGAGCTGTTAACTGCAAGCTTAATGGCACTTTCTGTGAGGCACTGCCTATGCCAGTAGAGCTGACCTTGTCTGGCACTAGCTGCCTTGGCAGCATGGTCTATTTGCTGGCTGTAGGAGAGAGCTGTCAGGGTAAATACCAAGGTACTTAAAGGTGGTGACCATTTCGAGTGTATCAAACTTGTTATTGTAGATATTGAGGTGATGTGACTTATGACGGTTTTGATGGGAGGCAAACAACATTGTTGTAGTCTTAGTGTAGTTGAGCAAGAGCTTAGACTGAAGGAACCATTTTTCCACAGCAGTAAAGTCGTCTTGCATGCCTTTTTCCAGTTCTTCCAGAGTAGAGCGACACATGTAGAGAACAGCATCACCTGCATATAGAAGGATCTTATTCTGGCAGACTTTGGGGAGTTCATTTAAAAACAGGCTGAACAGCAGGGGGCCCAAAATGGAACTTTGGGGCACCCCTGTGTTGACATGCCGATGGTCGGATAGAACGTCAAGAATCTTGACCTGCTGGGTCCTGTTAGAGAGGTAACTCTGGAACCAACCTAGAGAGACAGAGGATATACCAATGTTAGAGAGTTGTGTGAGAAGCAAGTCATAGTTGACTGTGTCGAAGGCCTTGGTGAGGTCGATGAAAGTGGCCCCCACCAAGAACCCTCGGTCCTGTGCTTCATGGATATGACAGGTAAACTCAACCAATGCCGTTGAAGTACTATGTGCCTTCCGGAAGCCATGCTGTTCCTGGCATTGAAGGTTGTACGTACTTGTCAAGGTACATACCTATCTAATCATATACTATCCTCTCTAATGCCTTGGGGGGTAGAATTGAGATTGGCCTGTAGTTGGCCAGGCAGGTTCTGTCCCCACTTTTAAAGACCGGGGTGAACACCACAGCTTTCCAGCATTGAGGGAAAATGCCAGCTGTTAGTGAGAGATTTAGGATCCAGGTTAGAGGGGAAGAGTAACACATCCAGGGCGAGAGCCACAATCTTTAGGTCAAGCGAGTCCCCACTAGATCTAGTGTTCCTGAGAACTTTGTCCACGTATTTTTTTGCCTCAGTTGTAGAGATCACCTTCAGGTAGGAGGGAGGTGCTGTGTGTGTTGGAGGGATGTCGGTATATCTAATGGCGGAGCTAGGCACAAGTCGGAGATAGTCTGGAGGAAGGACCCCACAAAGGTCTCTGAAGGCTTTGTTGAAGCCATCTGTGATAGTTTTGGGATCCTGGGTAATCGCGCCCTCAAAGTTTATTTGCGATGGTGGTGATTTACTTGCTCTGCCTGTTAGGGTTTTTATATTGTCCCAGAATCTGCGGCTGTCATGCCAAGAGTTGTCCAGTTCACTTTTAAAGTGAGATCTTTTTGCAAGGCGGATGGCTTGAGTGCACTTATTATGTACTGCTTTGTATTTCTGTATGTCAGAGGGGTACCCAGTGCTCTTAGCCCTATGCCACAGGTTATCCCTGACCCCCATGAGCTCAAAGAGCTGTGGTGTGATCCATGATTTGCTGGTTCCTTTGATTTTCCTCGTTTTTAGAGGGGCAAAGATGTTGCAGGCTGAGTTAAACTTGTCGATAAAGCACTGAAGAGCAGCGTTCACATCGGTGGCAGCTTAGACCCCCTCCCAGTCTAGCTGGCGGAGGTAGGATTTTAGTGAGGCAAGATGTCCAGCGTTTATAATTCTGGAGGTTATTGTTTTTTTTTTGGGGGGGGGGTCAGGATCTTGTTTATCCAGGAGCATAAGACTGGTGAGTGGTCACTGATAGAGTCTGCTAGCACAGTGGTTCTAGTTATTCTTTGTGGCCAGTTGGTTAGTACCCAGTCTATGAGAGTACTTGAACCGGTGCGATAGTTTACAGGGGTGGGGGAGTGAACGAGTTGGACCATGTCTATGGCCGTTATTGCATCCTAGTAAGGTGCAGCATCTGGGGATAACCAATTTATATTAAAGTCCCCTAACATTGTGATTTCAGATTGATTCATGATTACTAAATAAACAATCAAGTGCTAGTTTGAAACCAGCCTCTTAATCTTTAGAGGGTATGTACTCCAAGATTATAGTTAAACACTTTCCATAGGATCCAAGTTGAACCTGGATGGAGAGAACTTGTGATCTTCCACTCTGAGGTGGGATGGGGAGTGCCCTGCACTGAACTGAGTCATTAACATAAATGACACATCCTCCCCCTCGTTTCCCTCGCCTGTCCACCCTGAAAGTTGTGTAGCCCTCAAGCTGGATAGCAGAGTCAGGGGTTCTAGGAGTGAGCCAGGTCTCCACGACTGAGATGACATCTAGTTTATGTTGTTGCTTGGGGTTGATTATTGTTGTAAAATTGCTTATGTTAATTGTTTGTTGCAGAATGGTTGTTGTAAAATTTTAAGTAATGTCCTTTTCATATGTGTATTTGATAATTTGAATATGTAACTTTGACTATTAGAAACACCTACAGGAGCACCTTCTAAACAGGGAATTCTCACCCCAGGAATGCTCCAATATTCCTAACTCTTCTGCAGCAAGCCATTAAGGTAGATCTGCCTGGAGATAGAACGTTATGCAAATGATGGAATCATTGGCATGAGCCACTTTTCAAATGCTGCCACCTATCAACTGCCTACATTCTAACCCTTCAGATTTCTTTCTCCGTCTGACAGGACAAGACGTTTGGCGGTTTGCTCCTACTCATCTTGCAGAGAAGACATAAACAACCACTTATATTTAAGTATTTTGTTTTTATTTTCATTTGCTGGCATTTATCTTGTTAAAATTTATTAACCGGTTTATTAGTTTTTAATCTATTGAATTTTACTCAGTTTCTCACGGTTTGGGATAACTGCTGAGGACCCCAGGTTTCTTTAGTTAGTTTTCGGGGTCCTTCCCCTTCATTTACGCTTTATTTTTATTTAAAATTTAGGTATTTTAAGTTGTTATTGTAACCGATTACCTCAGTTACTGAACCGATACCCTCAGTTCATTTTCTCTTGGTTTTGGGTTCCAATCGGTTCTCCTGATCGGTTTGTGAACCGACCGCAACTGACAAAAACAGCTGTTAAATTTAAAAATTAAATAATTTTTCTGTCGGTTCTTTAGCGGTTGCTGTTTTTCTAGCAGTATGTCAGAAAAAACTAAGAAAAAAACTGGAGAACCCGGTTTTAAGAATTGTACAGAGTGTGGTGAGGTGTTTGCTAAGGCAGATAAACACTCTTTCTGTGTTTTCTGCCTTGGTTTTGATCACCTCAAAACAAACTGAAATTTGTAAATCTTTCCCTGAAAAGATGCATGAAAAACATCTGGAAATTTTAAACAAAAGATTTAAGGGTTCCTCTGGCTCTGACCAGCCGAAACCCTCAGGATCTGTGAGTGAAACCACAGTTTCAGCTCCTTTTACCCCTGATACGGGTAAAAAAAGAAGTGAACTGGCTAGCTCTCCAGTTCTTACAAAAAAGCTGAAGAAAATGAAGTACACTGAACCCCTACTGAAAAGGGGACTTCTGAGGTGTCTGCAGCTGTGCCTTCTGCTATGGAGATTGCACAAGCTATGAAAATTATACAAACTTTACAGGGTCTGCTGCCTGTGGTTCCACAATCCCCAGTCCAGACTACTGTACCCCCAATCCACCCTTTCTCCCTGAGCAGCGTGGAGAGGAGGAGTAAGAACAAGGTGAGCCTAAAGAACCTGAGGTCTCCCCTGAGCAGGAGTTTGGCTCTCCTCCCAGGACTATAGAAGATTATTCTTCTCATTTTTCCTTTGTCAGGAAAATTGCGATGCCTTGGACATCCTCACCTCTGAAGCTATAGAGGATGAGGAGGAGGCTGAGTATCTGGAGATGATGGGGTTAACTTCTACCAACGAGCTGTTGCGCCCCATAAATAAATTCTTTAAAAGAGATGCTTTAAAACTCCTCCAGGCTCCTGGGTCTGTTGCTCATTTGGACAAAAGGTGGGATAAAAAGTATCAGCTTGACAGGATGGGGCTGAATTTTTGTTTTCACACCCTGACCACCAGGGGGTGGTGCAAGCTGCAGCTTGTGACAAGGCAAAAGTCCCTCTGGCTTCCTACCCTCCAGAGGAGAACTCTCGTAAAATAGACAGTATGGCCAAGAAAGGTTACTTGTCAGCCTCTCTGGACATCAGGCAGGCTAACTATCAAGCCTATGCAGCCCAGTACCAGAAGACTCTCTGGCAGTCTGTTCTGGCCATGGCTGAGAAAGCGCCTTCTCCTCTTTCTGCAGACCTAGCTGAAATGGCTAGGTTTGGTTTGGAGGCTGCCAAATACCAATTTCAAATGGGAGCAGACACCAATGAGACTGCTGCTAGGTGGGTGGCTAATACCATTCAACAGAGAAGGTTTGCCTGGTTAAGAGCCACAAACCTTGCACAGGATACCAGAATAAAGCTCTGGATTTTCCTATGGAGGGTACCTCCTTGTTTGGCAGCCATACAGAGGCCTATATGAAGAAGGTGGATGAATATAAGGTAACCTTCCGGAATAACTCTAGGAAAGAGAAGTCCTCCACCTCTTCTAGACCCTTTAGTAGGGGAGGCAGGGGCAGACAGTTTCATCCTAGGCCTTTTTATCTGGCCATGGTAGTCCCTCAGGCACCCCAGTATCCACAACAGGCTTACTTTAGGGGTAGGGGCAGGAGGGGTGCCAGGCGTGGTACCCACCCTCAGCCCCAGTCAAAGCAGAATTCCTGACTTCCTAGATCAGGCTGCCTCTCCTTTCCCAGTAGGGGGCAGACTGGCCTATTACTTCCAGGATTGGAAAAACACCACAGACAAGTAGGTTCTGGAAGTAGTGGGTAAGGGACTGTGCCTAATTTCCAAGTCTTTTCCCTTATAAAAAAAAACCTGAGTTTTCAAGCCAGCATCTCTCACAGAGAGAAAGCTGCTGGAAAAAGAGGTCAGTCACTTACTGTCACTAAAGGCAGTGGAACTGGTGCCTCCAAAGCAACAGGGAAAAGGATTACATTCAAGATATTTCCTTACACCCAAAAAAAAAAAAAATGGAGAGTTGCAGCCTATCTTGAACCTAAGGGTCCTCAACAGATTCCTGGCAGAACCAAAATTCCAAATGGTAACATTATCTCTGATTCTGCCAGCACTCCAAAAGAGAGATTGGCTGGCATCATTGGACCTAAAAGATGCCTATTTCCACATCCCCATAAGGGAGTCTCACAGAAAGTATCTCAGGTTCAGACTCCCTTCGGGTCATTATCAGTTTTCAGCGCTACCTTTCAGTCTCACTTCAGCCCCAAGGGTGTTCACAATGTGTCTGGCTGTAGTAGTGGCACACTTGCGAAGACGAGGTGTCTTAGTATTCCCTTATCTACATGACTTACTGGTGATGGGAAAGTCACCACACACAGCCGTTGCCAGGTGGGGTTCGTATGGTTCGAAAGAACCCCCCTTTTGAATCCCCCCCCTTGTTTTCATCATTTGTAACATTTTTTCATTATTTCTGTTTATTTTGTGACGGTCACAAAGTGTTTATTTATTTATTTTTTTTAAGTTGTTTAACCAGGAGTAGCACACTAAGCTGAAAGCTTTTTTACAGGAGCAACCTGGGAGCACTTGGAAGGTAAGTGACTTGCTCAGGGTCACACAGTATGTAAGTGGAAGCTGTGGGATTCAAACCCAGGTCTGGTCTGCTGGATGTCACCAGATTTGCAGCTCAGCGCCTTCAACCACTGCGCTATACTACCTCCCTATATGCATACATGATGAACCCCAGCACTTTTTCTCTGCATGCGCCCCCCATCTGCTACCAGTCAGCTCCTCAGTGCCAGTAAGATGACTGGAGCTGCTTTGTGAGTCTTTCTCCATGGCCCCCTATGACTGGCTGGCCAATTGCAGCTCATGTCAGCATCGTGAATGTGACTGGAATACAGCACAGCCGCTGCCCACAATTCACACTGTCAGCTAGCACTTTCGAGGAAGATGAAGCATGGCAGCAGACTCAGAGCGACATCTCAGGAGAAAAAAAAGTAGAGGACCTCGACTATTATCAGTCACCGGCAGGTACATTTTGCTAGCCACTATTGCCAAAGATGTGTCCCTTAATAACTGTATATCAAGGGATAGGCTGTGCAGTTGGGCAGGGGCTGTTCAGGTAGGTGGGCTGATGATTTAGAAATAAATTACTTAAGTCATCCTCTATACAAAATGTAAAGTTGTCATGTTTCATATGCCTGTTTTACATTTTCATAAGTTAAGCAAAAGAGGTACCACAGTGGAAAGGCAATGCAAGTGTTTGGAAGGGTCTGGCTGGGATCTACACTGCCACCTCACCAATTGTGCTGTTCAGAGAGGTCTTCACTGTGGTCCAATTTTTATTGACATTCAGGACCACTTTTTTCTGTGTCATCTGTGTCAGACGCTGTTAAAACAAATAAGCTGTGAGAAGCGTTTTCTCCAGATGACCACATGTGTCAGTAGAATGACATTTGTTGCTACAGTTCAGTGGTATGAAAATGCCCACTATACTTTTGGAAGCATGGTGCGGGTGGTGGGGTAGGCATTTTGGAGATGGTAACTTTGCACTGGGAATCCCCACCACTGTCAAATTACCTTTCCCCTCACTCCCTTTGTCATGCCTACCACATCGGAGAATGGAATGGGGGCAGCAAGTGTGGTACCCGATACTGAACTAAGAATTATGTTACAGATTTGTTTCCAAACAGGGTGCCTGGTATAGAAACACAGAAACCTAGACAATGATGGCAGAAAAAGACAGAGGTCCATTCAGTCTGCTCAAGTTCTCTATAATCCCTGGAACCTACCATTTCTCCAGGGTACTAACCCTCCCTGTCCTCTCTCTGTTCTCCTCCTTGGTCCTGTCGCCCCCAGTAACCACTATTCCCTTCATTATGTCCCAGCCCTGCTTGAATCCTCTGGTCATTTTTGCACTCACCAATTCAGCTGACAGACTGTTCCAAAGTTCCACCACCCTTTCTGTAAAGTAGTACTTCCTCACATCTCTCTTGAACCTACCTCCTGTTAATTTCCATTCGCATCCATGTGACGTCCAATTGGTACACAGACTTTGTAAATAATACCTCGCAGTTCACTTTAATTCCTTTAAGGAACCCGAAGGTCTCTATCACATCTCCCCTCTCCCTTCTGGTCTCCAATGAGTACATATTTAGTGCCTTGAGGCACTCCTCATAAGATCTACCCTGCTGGCCCTGAATCATTTTTGTTACTCTGTGCTGCACTGTCTCCAACCTATTCTTATCCTTTCTGAGGTGAGGACTCCAGAACTGGGCACAATACTCTAGGTGAGGCCTCACCAGGGGAGCTGTAGAGGAAATATACCTCCTTTCTTCTGCTATCAGTACCCCTATCGATACATCCCAGCATCCCGCTAGCCTTGCTGTAGGCCATGTTGCACTGACTCAATTGCTTAAATGGTATATTGAGTTGGGGAGGGTGGAGGTTTCAGTAAGGGGTACAGGGAGCTCAGATATGAGTTATATAGACTTAAAATAAGCCACAATAGAGCATGCCATAGCCCATGGTTTCTGGGAGCCTATCAGGCCTAAACCCCTGCCTTATAAGAAAGCCAGCACTGCAGTAAGTTAGTAGTGTATAATACCCAGCCAAAACCATCTACAGACTCCACATTGAGGTTCAGTGCATATATGTATATATACACACACACACACACACACACACACACACAAACAATCTGTGCCACCTAGATAGTAATAATTGTTCTTAGAGCAGGAGAACTCACAGATGAGTTGTTTTGGTTTAAAATAAGCCACACAATGAGCCACAGAGCATCTAGTACCACAGAGCGTCTGGGGGCCTGGCAGCCCCCAGACCCCTTACCTACACACCAGTAGATACAGCTATAGATATTAAGGCTGATAACATATGAGACAATGCCTTAGGTATATTACAGTAGCAGCATCTTGCTGCCCTCGAGTACTGAATACATATGTATTCACCCTGCAGCCAGCCAGATAATAATTTTGCTTAGAGCAAGGGGTGTAGGAGATCTCAGATATGACTTCTTTAGCTTCAAAATAAGCTGCAAAATGCACCATAGAGCATCTAGGACCCCATGGCTTCTGGGGTCCTGGCGGCCCTAAGACCCATAGCTTTTTTTAAAAGGTTGCAGACTGCGAGCTGGCCCAGCAGCACAGAGGGCTGAGGCGCTGGCACCTTACCTCGCGCTACACCTGTGACCTGGACTCTGGAACAACCTCGGGTCACTGGGGTGCCGGCTCGGGGGATGGGGAGGGCTGGAGCAGGATTGAGCCATGGCTCTCCCCTCCAAAGGGGTGGATGCCCACCCATCCATAGTCTCGCTCCCACCGGGTGGAGTTCTGGTGGGTGAGCAGGCGGTACAGGTGGTGACAGAAGTCAGGACAGGTGGAAGGGGCCACCAGATCCTGGCGTGTGCGCCACCATGTGTGTACATACATGTGTATGCCGTGGCCTGGGGGGAAGGGGGAACAAAACAGAAAAACGAAAAATGTATATAAAAAAATAAATAAATAAAAGGTTGCAAACTGCATAAAAAGAACCCCCCTTGTAAAAATCCTGGCAATGACCCTGCCACAGCAGTTAACCAAGCATCTTCAACTCACTCAACAACTGTTGGAGTCTCTGGGATTTCTTTTAAACCTAAAGAAATCAGTTCTTTTGCCTTCACAAATTCTGCAGTTCATAGGAGCAGAATTGAATACCGAAGTGGGCAGAACCTTTTTATCCAAGGACAGGGTAAAAGGCATTCTGCAGCTGGCAGGATCTTTGAAACCAAATGTTCTGAGACCTACAAGGCAATTCCTTCAACTCCTGGGGCACATGGCAACTGCCACAGGCACTGTCCTGGGCTCCAGGTTTCAGATGAGGGACATCCAGTTTCACTCAAGAGCTCATTGGTGCCAAAGAAAGGATTATCTCTCAAAACGCGTCCCTGTAACAAAAACCTTAATCCAGGCCCTCCAGTGGTGGAAGGAGGAAGACAACCTCAAAGAAGGGGTTCCCTTCCAAAGGGAGCTTCCATCAGTGGTTCTCACAACAGATGCATTCCTATTAGGATGGGGGGCTCATCTGGCAGAGCACACTACCCAGGGCACTTGGTCAAGTGCAGAGACGCTTCTGCATATCAACCTGTTAGAGCTCAGGGCAGTGTTTCTGGCATTGCAAGCTTTGCACCACTGATACAGGAAAAGGTAGTGCAAGTCAGAACAGACAACACTACCACCATGTATTACATAAACAAGCAAGGGGAAACAAGAGCAGACCTTCTCTGTACAGAAGCAATGCGAATCTGGGCCTGGGCGTACTTTCTGGGATCCTCTCTGCAGGCTATTCACCTGCCAGGCAAAGACGATGTCCTGGCAGATGCTCTAAACCGAATCAGTCAGGCCCATCATGAATGGTCACTGAACAAGCAGGTGGTGCAGACTGTATTCAGGAGGTGGAGTACTCCAGAGATGGATCTTTTTGCCTCTCATCAAAGTCACCACCTACCACAGTACTGTTTCAGGCCTCCAGCAGTAGGATCAGTCTGCCTGGATGCTCTCACCCTGGGTTGGTCAGGGAAATCCTGTATGCATTTCCTCCATTTCCCCTGGTGTACAGGGTCCTACTGAAAATCAGGCTTCAACCAGCCACAATGATTTTGATAGCCCCAGACTGGGCCAGACAGCCATGGCATCCCCTACTGCTATCCATGTCAGTGGACAAACCAATACACCTTCCCAGGAGGCACAATCTTCTGACCTCCAATCAGGGGAGGCTCCTATACCTGAAACTCAAGTCTCTCAGGTTCAAAGCTTGGCTCTTGAGGACTTAGAATATGCAGATTTTGCACCTCTCTGAAGGGGTCATGGATGTGTTAAGGGTGTATAGGAAACCTTCTACTAAGAAAACCTATGCTGCAAAGTGGAAAAGGTTTTCTATCTGGTTTTCCAGCAGGAGTATAGTGCTAGCACAGTCAGGAGTGCTGCTTATGTTGGACTATTTGGTTTATCTGCATTCTCTGGGCTTGCAGACTTCTGCATTAAAGATCCATTTGGCCTCAGTCGCTGCATGTGCCTCAGCAGGCAATCCTGTTTCTCTGGCATCGAATCCCATTTTTTAAAAGATTCTTTAAGGGCCTGTCTCATATGTACCCACCGGTCAGGGAACCAGTTCCAGCATGGGATCTTAACATTTGTATTGCTCAACTTATGGGTCCTCCCTTTGAGCCCATGTTTTCAACACCTTTGAAGTATGTCACATGGAAAACAGTGTTTCTAGTTGCCATTACTTCAGCTAGAAGGATCAGTGAACTTCAGGCCTTATGCACTAAAAAAGACTACATATACAGTATTTTCACAGGGATGAGGTAGTCCTCCAGACTAATAGGAAATTCCTTCCCAGGGTGGTCTCAGATTTTCATTTGAACCAGTCCATCACTCTGCCAATGTTTTTCACTGAGCATTCTTCTTCTGGTGAACATAGGCTGCATAGCCTGGATGTCAAGAGAGCTTTGAGCTACTACATGACAGCCACTAAGCCCCACAGGCAAGATAGGATACAGCTCTTCCTCACTTATGGGGATGTGGGAAAGGGAAATCCGGCATCTAAGAGGTCCATTTCGTGCTGGATTGTGTAGTGTATTCAGTTTTGTTACTTAAAGGTGGACAAAGAGGCCCCAGCAGAGCTCAGAGCCCATTCCACAAGGGGTACGGCTGCCACTTTGGCAGCTGTCAGGGATGTTCCCTTGGTGAATATCTGTAAAGCAGCTACCTGGCATACTGTGTATATATTTGTCAAGCATTACAGCTTGCAGCTAGCCCAAACAGAGGAGGAGAAGGATCTGGGTGTGCTCATTACAGGGTCAATGAACAACTCGGCACAATGTAGGAAGGCAGCTGCAAAGGCCAACAAAATGCTGGGTTTATTGCAAGGGGTATATCCTCGAGGAGGGAGGGAGGAGGTGATTCTGCCACTGTATAGGTCATTAGTTAGACCACACCTGGAGTACTGCGTGCAGTACTGGCACCCGTATCTGAAGAGGAACATTAAGTTACTGGAGGGGGTGCAGCACAGAGCGACAAAGATGATCAAGGGGCTGGGGGACTTATCATACGAGAGGAGGTAGAAGGAGTTGAACATGTACTCACTGGAGGAGAGGAGAGACAGGGGTGACATGATTGAAACCTTTAAATACATGAAAGGAATAAACAAGACAGGTACAGAGGGGCTGTTCAAAGTAAGGGAAGGGAGGGCCACCAGGGGCCATGATATGAGACTGGAGGAGGAAGGTTCAGGAGGGAGATGAGGAGACAGTTTTTACAGAGAGGGTGGTGGCTGGGTGAAATCGTTACCTGCAGAAGTGGTATCCAGTAGAACAGTGGACTGCTTCAAAAGGGGATGGGACAGGACAAGGGGGAGGGTTAATGAAGGGGAAGGGTGGAAGGGAGGGAGGGGCAGCTGCAGAATAAGGGGTGCTAGCTGCACATTCGAGCAGACTTGATAGACCTCTAGGCCTTTATCTGCTGACAAATTTTGTATGTTCGATATTTAGGCCAGGTTTGGTACAGCTGTCCTGCAGACCCTATTTCCAAAATAGGTTCTTCCTACCTCCAAAGGGTACTGCTTCTTAGTCTGCAGAAGAGTTAGGAATATTTGAATATTCCTGGGGTGAGAAGAAAAAGTTACTTACCATAGTAACCTTGTTTCTCCCAGGGAATATTCCAGTATTCATAACTCTCCCACCCTGCCTCCCCTATTCAGAACCAGTGGCCTCTACATTCCATACTGTACATTGGTTATGTATGCTACATTCTGTTTTTCTGGTAGAACTTTGTTCTTTGGTTTCTTCTCCTCTTCAGACGATTCTGACATAGGGGATTGTGTGTTGCCTAAAATATAAATATATATATATATATATATATATATATATATATATATAATATGTTTGTTCCTCTAGTTGGAGGTTGGGTGTGGGAATTTAAAAATGTTTAATTCTTTAAGACATTGAAATATTGGGCCCTGTCCTTCCGGGCGTCCACGAAATCTGAAAGGTTAGAATGTAGACAATTAATGGGTGGCAACATTTGAAAAGTGGCTCATGCTAATGAGTCCATCATTTGCATAACATTCTATCTCCGGGCAGATCTACCTTAATGGCTTACTGCAGAAGAGTTATGAACATTGGAGTATCCCCTGGGAGAAACAAGGTTACTATGGTAAGTAGCTTTTTCTTCTTGCCCTAATGGTGAAATTGTTAGATCATTATGAACCAGTTTAAATAAAAATATTTTACTACTACTACTACTGTCTTTATAAGTGATATTGCAGAGGAGCTGGAAGGGAAGGTCTGCCTCTTTGCGGATGATACCAAACTCTGTAATGGGTGGACTCTCTGGGGTGAAGGTGTGGAGAGGATGAGCAGAGACCTGAGAGAACTCGAGGAGTGTTCAAGGGTATGGCAGCTAGGTTTCAGTGTGAAAAAAGTGTAGAATAATGCACTTGGGGCACAGAAAACCCAGGGACGGAGTACAAAATGGGGGGTGGTACTTACGGCCACCAAGCAGGAAGGAGACCTGGCGGTGATCATATCAGATGATCTGAAAGTGGCCAGGCAGTGCAACTAGGAAGTTGGAAGAACTAGTGGGATGCTGGGGTGCATAGGGAAAGTCATCACCAGCAAAAAGTGGGAGGTGATGTGTCTCTGTATGGATTGCTGGTAAGACCCAACCTAGAGTACTGTGTCTGGTTCTGGAGACCAGCTCTCAGAAAGGACATAAACAGACTGGAAGCAGTCCAGAGGAGGGCAATGAAAATGGTACAGGGTCTGCATCAGAAGCCCTATGTGGAGAGGTTAAAGGACATAAATATGTACAACCTTGAAGAGAAGGGGGGGCATATGACAGAAACCTTTAAATACCTCATGGGGTAAACAAAGTACAAGAGAGAAGTATTTTTCAGGAAAAAAAGTGCTCAAGGACAAGGAAGCATGATAAGAAGCTTGGGGGGTAGATTTAGGAGAGATGTGAAGAAGTACTTCATAATAGAGAGTGGTGGATTCCTGGAATAGTCTTCCAGCAGAGGTGGTGGGGACGAAAACAGTGTTGGGTTCAAGAATGCATGGGATATAAGCCGGCCCATCGGCACAGCAGTAGCGTTACCGCTCGCAACACTGGCGACCCAGGTTCGGGAATGAGCCCAGGCAGCTGGAGGGCTGGCCGGGGGGAGGAGGCTTGAGCACCCATGAGGCTGCTTGCCTTCTCCAGGAGGGAAGGAGGGACAAGACTTGGTGTTTGGCTGGCCTTTGATGGAAGCCAGAGGCATAGCAAGCACCAGTCACACACAGTGAAGGGATGGAGCGTGATGGACATTGGCGCGTGCGCCTTGATGTCGAAGCGCAAGTCACACTCCAGAGAAACTGAAAAAATCAGCCTCCTGAGCGACGGATAGATGGAGCACCGGCACTGATCCCCAACCTCTGTCTCCGCGATAGCCCGACAAAACAATGAAAGATTCTGGGTGTATGGGCCCCACCTCGTCACCGCCTAGGGAGAACAACCACAGCTGGATGTGGACGAACTGAGGGGGACAAGATGCTGTGGTGACTCCCAAAGATGCGGAGCACAGGAGGCTCAGGGAAGGAGGAGAAACAGAAATATCAAAAAAAAAGAAAAGAATGCATGGGATAGGCAGAAGGAAATCTTAGGGAAAGGGAAGGGAGGGGAGGAGAATGGGCCAGAAAGCAAGTAGAATCTGTAATGATTCTCCAGGCAGGGACAAATGGACAGACTAGGTGGGCCACATGGTCTTTATCTACCAGCAAATTAAATGTTTCTATGCTCCTCCTCCTCCAAATTCTGTTATAATGTCAGAAAAGTTATTATAATTGTAGTAAATAACTGTTAAATAACATAGAAACATAGAATTTGACGGCAGATAAGGACCGCTTGGCCCACCCAGTCTGCCCATTTCCCTACATACTGGATAAGCTGCAGATCCTAGTTAACCAGCAGCCTACTTCTTCCTAGCCCCACCCCCCAGAATTGCCTTATGACTGTCCCATGCATGCTTGAATTCCACCACTGATTTTGACTCCACAACCTCCTCCGGAAGGCTGTTCCATGCATCCACAACCCTCTCTGTGAAAAAATACTTCCTTAATGCAGTCATATATTTGACATGCCTTGACCAGTTTTTGATTAATTAACCAGGTTTGTGATGCCCTCAAACATAGATTGTATTCCTTTCAGCTCATCAGGCACTGCTCTCTATTTTCTCATTTCTTTTTTCCTCATCAGTATTTTATTCTCCTTCACTCTTTCCTTGCCCCTTTTGCCCCCCTGTTCACCCTGTCTTTTCAGCCACCATCCAAGGTACTTATCCAGACCAAGTTCTCCCATGGATTACCTCCCGTGGTGGGGCAGGTTTGTCTCTCTCCCCTCCCCCCGAAAAGACCCACATCCAGGTGAGTCCAGAGCCCTGTCAGTGTGTGGTGCCTGAGGGGATCAGAGGCATCATTCTGCCAGCAGCCTCTTCCATCCTTAGATTTTCTCCACACAGCCACAATATGCAGTGATATCAGTGAGCGAGCATGCATGTGAAGACGCACATGTGCTTCACATTTGTGCTGCCAGCTATCCCCTTTATGCCGCAACCTGCTGCACTGCTACTAAGCCTCCACTTGGTGGCAGTGTGTCAACTGTGCAACAGTCTCACCCCAACCCCAGGAGAAGAGAGCTACTTATCATACGCTCAGTCCTCCCCTTCCGAACCGACCTGGAACGAGACAGAGTCTGCTCCCAAGTACAGCGACAGACAATAAAACATGAAACAGTCTTTGGGAAAAACACATTTAAATTACAATTGAAAGATCTGTTTCTCTCTGCATTTTCAGATAGCATGTCTGAGACAAAGGCTACGGTGGACTCCCAGCACCTCATTCTGGTGGTCTTTCTGGGCGGCTGCACATTTTCTGAGATTGCCGCTCTCCGGTTCTTGGGGAAGGAAAAAGGTAACACAAGGAATAGTTGGGTCATACATGTAAAGCACCTTCAAATGCAAAGGAACTTATGATCTGTATTAGATATATTAGCTTCTGTGTTTAGTATGTATGGTGCAGGATAGAGCTCTGTTCGTGGAGTTGGAGGGGCAGGAAGAAGTGGAGCTGTAAGTGCTGAATAAAGCAGAGCACGTTGTAGCCTTTTAAGATCACTTAAGGTCAGAATTTTAATCTTGCTCTGTATCACAAGCAGTGCTACAGATAGAATTATTATGATGTATTTTACGTGTTAAGTCAATGGTCCAGCATGTAAAGGCTTTCCCTAGCTGCTTACTTGGCTGCTATAAACAAAGAAAACACGGATGTGTGTGCCTTTCTTCCATATCTGGAGCCATTGTTTATCACAGGTAGATTCTGGTAAGAGGGGCACCTGTATACGCTGGCTTATCCCACTGTAATGTCTGCTCCAACAGGGGATGGAGGCTCAGTGGCATAAACTGTTGTCATGTGGATATTTGCTGAGGCACAGGCTGAGGGAAGGTCATTCAGAAAAATGAAGAAATGTATAGGCCCCAGAAAGGAGCCTTGAGGCAAACCGGAGTTAATGGTGATGAGTAAGGAGAGGGACTCTCATACCTGGACAGACAGGCTAATGTCCAGAGAGGTAGTATCAAAGCCAGTCAGGGTTCTTATGTTTGACTCCCACCCACCCTACCATGTCCCCTATCCTCCTATCCCAAGAACAGTGTACAGGTACAAGGCCATAGACAAATGGCATGGTACCTCATATAGGGTCGACATATTAAAATTGGTGTGCAGCAACCCTAATCCCCACCCCTCCCCCACCTAATTTAAGTATGAGAGACTGGAAGTACTGTATATGAGAAATAAGCAACATTGTGGCTGCGTATTATATTTTTTTTAAAACTGTCCCGTGATGTCAAAAACTCCTCAAAGCAGCAGTGTTTGTTAATTGGCAAAACATTCCATCATGCAGTTTTTTTAGCATTTATTTAGTTTTTATTGACCAGGTCAGTACACTAGACAAGTATATGCCTGTTTTCAGGCATGACCTGAAAGGTTACAGTGGGAAAGAAATTACACAATACAATGAGGGAGAGAAAACATTAATACAGTATGTATAAATGCAGGGCCGCAACAAAGATAGTGCACACAATTCTACATTAGGCCAAAACAATAAGTAAAAACACAACCAACTATCGGACCCTAGAGTAGGCAGACAGAGCAGTTGTCTTAATGAAGACATAACTGGCCTTGTTAGTTGAGTGGGCAACATAATCAAAAATAGTAATAACCAAAAGATTTCACGTAAAAACATCAAGTGCAGTTGCAAGCAGAGGAGGTCAATAAATGATTCCATAGTGCAGTTCTAAAGAGGTGGTGAGAGGAGGGGCTACGGCTGGACAATGAAAGGAGATTAATATACAGTAAAACCTGTGACACTGCACTTCATCCTGGTGGGCATCACTGTATTTCTTATTTTTTTTTTTTAACACTTATTTTTCCCTCCGGTCACGGTCAGCAGGGGCCCCTCTCAGGCATCCTGCCGGTTCCTGCCCTGCTTGAAATCCTCCTTGCCTGTGCCTTCTCTCCCCTCCTCCTCCTCGACACCACACTCGGCACCCCCAGCTTAATCCCTCCGGGGTGGGGCCTCCCCTCCCTTGGGCATTCTTCCTAGTCAGTCTCCAGTGTGGGCGAGGACCCGGGTGGAGGAACCTGGAGGTAAGGCAGGCTGGACCCGGCTGCGGGCATGGGGGCAGATGCCGTCGCCTACCCCTGCCGACCAGGCCTTTCCTTGTTCTGGTGCTGTCCCCCCCAGCCGTGAGCACGCCCCGACGCAACGTGCGCATGGCAATCCTGTCTTGCATCAGGCCACGCCATCATGTGCTGCCCAGCATGCTGCAGCGCCTCCCGTCCTCCAGAAGCCATTGGCACGCCCAGGACTCCCCCGATCTCTCCCCTCCCCCAGGGAGGAGAGAAGTCCAGTGGGTGCTCAATCCTCACCTGTCCCCTGCCGACCCCCAGCGCCCAAGCTCGCTCCCAAACTCGGGTCGCCAGCGTAGCACAAGGTGTGGCGTCTGGCACCTCAACCCTCAGCACCTCCGGGCCAGCTCGTATTACTGTATTTCTGACATAATTAGATTCATCATTAGTATGATTTTATTGCTTTTCAGATGTTTTTAAAATGGCTTGTATTTCTAATTTTGTAAGTAATTACTCAAGTCATTAAAGATGGCTACCTCTAGTAATTTTTAAAAATCTCTTTCCTCCCAGTGGCTTTTTGGTTTTGCATACTAGCTTCATACTGTGGATGTATTGGGAGGCTGCTACCACACATTTTTAATGGTAAACAGCACAGTACACACCAACATGTTTCATTTCTTCATAGTGAATCTGCCGTCAAATTCTATGTTTCTATGTTTCTATGAATGTGGCCAGAGAGCAGGGACTTTTTAAAATGTCCAAAACCTCATCGCTCAGTTCAGGGAGAAATACAGTAAAAAGGAAAATGGACGTCAGATCAGTGGGATCAGAGAAAGGGAAAAGGATTTTTTATTTATTTATTTAAGAGAGTTTTACCAAGAAAAGACATACTGAGCTGTAAAGCTTGTTTCCAGGTGCATCCTGGGGGAAGGGAGGTACAACAAGTAAAAATCACAATGCAATTATACACAGTATGTACAGTAATATATAATGACAAGGCAAAATAGTAATAATGCAGGATTAAAACAACAGACAGAAAAATTACCAGTCATTACAAGACAAATAATGTCATGAAGTAGGACAGGGTAGGAGAGCGAACAAGCAGAAAGAGGGAGAATTACATAGGCAGGAGATTGGGGCATGAAAGTAAAGACGGGGGAGAAATAGAGAGACGGGTGAACAGAATCATGTTATGAAGTGGGTGGGTGAGGTGGGGGGGAGAGTGTAGGATAGAGTAAGGGGAGTGGTAGGAGGGTAGTAAAGGGAAATGAGGGAGTGGGAGTAATTGAGAAAAAAAGTGGGAGAGGAAGTTGGGAAATGGTGTAGGAGGGAAGGAGGGCTGGAAATGGGGAGGTGAAGAGTACAGAGGAAGAAGTGAATGGGGAGTAGCTGGAGGTCATAGGGCTTAAGGGCATTTACAGGAGGGGGCAGTGTGGTCTTGGAGTACAGAGGAAAGGGAGCATTTAGAGGGGAGCTGAGCAAATAGTTTGAGGAAGGGAGTTCCAGAGATTAGGAAGGCAGTAGGATATGCCATATTGGCCAGCCTGGGATTTACAAAAGGGGACCAAAAGTGAGTGATAACCAGAGTTACAGAGAGAGTACGGGGGGGGGGGGATATGGATGAAAGAAGAGAGTTGAGGTAAGGGAATGAGAGCAACTAAAATAAAGGAGGCACAGTGGGTGAGGCAGCGGTCATTCAAGGAAGGGAGCGAGAGATCAATTTACAGAGAACAGTGATGAGTGCAGGGGGGACAGGCCAAGGCAAACCGGCAAAAGGAGTGGAAGGTACATAAAAGAGAAGAGAAGCTGTACGGATGGGATAGTCAGGATTACGGGGGAAGGGGTGGGCAGAAAGTGTGGTGGTCCAGGTGGAGGCACTAAATGAGTACTTCTGTTTGGTGTTCACCAGGGAAGAGGAAGGGCTTTTACCACAGGGGAAGATGGGGGCAACTGATAGAGTAATCCCAGAGGGCTGGGTTTTGGAGGGTCTTGGGGCCCTATGGGTGGATAAGGCCCTGGGACCAGACAGAGTGCATCCGAGTACTGAGAGAGTTGGCAGAGGTCCTGGTAGGTCCTTTGGTGGACCTGTTCAACGCCTCACTGGAAACTGGGTGGGTGCCTCAGGACTAGAGGTTGGCACATATGATGCTTCTCCACAAGAGTGGTCCCAGGGACGAGCCGGGTAAGTGCAGACCAGTCAGCCTTACCTCCATTGTAGGGAAGCTAATGAAGACCATTCTAAAAGAGAGACTGGTGATCTTCCTGGAAGCAGATGGTCTCCAGGACGAAAGGCAACATGGGTTTGCCACAAGGAGATCCTGCCAACCTAATTGACTTCTTCAATTGGGTCACAAGGTCACTCGACAGAGGCCATGCGGTGGATGCCTTGTATCTGAACTTTAGCAAGGCCTTCGACTCAGTGCCTCATGGAAGGATGCTCAGTAAACTGAGGAACCTGGGAGCCGGGGAGAAACTGGTGGGGTGGGTCAGGAGCTGACTGTAGGACAGGCAGCAGAGAGTAATTGTAGGGGGGGAATTTTTGAAACCCAAACCAGTAACCAGCAGGGTCTCACAGGACTCAGTGCTCAGGCTGGTGCCATTTAACATCTGTATCGGGGACATAGCAGATAAAGAGTAAAATAAGCCTGTTCGCAGACGACACAAAGATCTGTATGAGAGCGGACAGTGAGGAAGAAAGGCAGAAACTCAGGGAGGACCTAGCAAAGCTCGAGCGCTGGTCAGGCAGCTGGGGTTCAACGCTAAGAAATGTAAGGTCATGCACCTGGAAACCAGAAACCCTGGGACTAGCTTTTGGCTGGGGGGAGTGCAGGTATCCATTTCAGAAGAGGACAAGGATCTAGGAGTGCTTGTCACAGGGGACATGAAGCACTCTGCGAAGTGCCCGTAAGGCAGCAGCCAAACCAAACAAAATGCTGAGGTGCATCGCCAGAGGAATCACCTCACAGTAGGGAGAAGGTCATCCTGCCATTGTACAGGTCACTGATGAGACCACACTTGGAGTACTGTGTGCAGTTCAGGTGCCCATATTTGAAAAAGGATGTCAGACTGCTGGAGGGGGTGCAGTGAAGGGCAACAAAGATGATCCTGGGTCTGGGGGACAAACCCCGTGAGGAATGACTTGAGGGAGCTCAACGTGTATTCACTGGAAGATAGAAGGGAGAGGGGAGATATGATTTAGACCTTCAGATACTTAAAAGGTATGACAGGGTTAGTACGGAGGGCATTTTCAGCTTAAGGGGGGGGATCACAAGGGGACATAGTCTGAAATTGGTAATGGGGAAGATTCCGTAGGCAAATGAAGAAACACTGTTTAGTGGAAAGGATGGTAGCAAGGTGGAACGAACTGCCGGAGGAGGTGATCTCGCTAAAGACGGTGGGCAGTTTCAAAAGGAGGTGGGTCAGGGTCAGGGGAATGGTCAAAACTGAGCGGAGGCTGGGGAGGGGCGTGATGGCGGTGGGGGTGATAAATCGGGGGAAGGATATGGGTGGGGGGGGCAGCTGCAGTACATTAATCTGTGAGCTCCAGACTTGATAGACCTTTGGGGCCTGTTTCTGCTGGCATTTTTATATGTTCGTATTTTTGACATATTGATGTGTTTGCCAGAAATGTATTATTACAAAAAATATTATTTATTTTTTCTGCTAACAAATAATGCTGCTTTAAGTAATTACTTTGTCTTCCCTTAGCATGTGATATGAGAGGATTACTGTGTCTTTCCCTCTCCTTTAAAAGGTTTGCGTGTAATCTAAAATGCATCTCAGCCTATCCTATTATTTTGCTTTCAGGGTACAAGTTCATAATTCTAACCACTGCCATCACAAACAGCTCCCGGTTAATGGAAGCCTTGTCAGAAACAAAGGTGTGACAGCATGTCGCCCACAGGTATGTTTACATTCCCGAGGGAGTTTTGGGACACAGAAATTCAAATTGCCCATTGAGGACTCATCTCCGGTGACTGATCAAAAGCTGGAATGCCACGGAGTCAAGAACCATGTGACCAAAAGTGTTTTTTTCTGAAACAGTTGTGGTTAAAGAGATCCATCCCATCTGTACTCCCCCCAGAACACTTAAGGACCCATCAGAGAGCGTCTGAAACTCTTACAAACTGGAAGACACTACAATGGGATGAAACATGTAAAATGTTAAAATAACACATGAATAAAAAAACATCACTTCAGATATACTGCTGGAAGCTGTGAGGCCTTGAAGGCATCTCAGTACTTACTGACTTGTGACCACTATGCCTGTTGATACTGCAATCCATTGATCTTCCATAGTAACCGGTACATCTCTGCGCAGAACTGTAAATTAGCTGTGAAATAAAAATCTGTTGCAAAGAGGATTAAAAAGGAAATATGTGTAAAAAGGCTCTCTTTTGGGGGGGAGAAAGGGAAGTGAGTACAACACAGACTTTCTATGCCCTTTGGTCTCTGTACAGAAGGGTCTGATAAGGTTGCATTTATGAACTATTGTCTCTGTGCCTGCAGCAGTGCTAACTGAATCCAGAGACTGGTTGGCTTTGTTTTTTTTTTTATTACCAGTGCTTTCAGAGGTACAGGGATTTATGTATTTTATGGGAAAATTGAACCGTCCACAGGAAAATTATTGCTGTAGACTTGTATTTCTCATACTGGGAAAAAATTAAGCAATACCAGTTCCATGGGAAATAATGTAATTTACAGGACAATCACCCTGGTATTACAGGGGCAGTGTCACTCTGATCAAGGAGCCCTGTAATACGTTGGAGCGGTGCTGGACAAATGATGCATGCCTGCCTTGTTCTGCTGACTACGCAGTGGCTCATTGCACTGTAGTTGGGGAGGCAGTCTGGTCTAACACAGGACTGTGAAGCTGGAGACCCGGGGCTGAAAACCCCACAGCTGGCACTTGCTGTATTACCCTGTGCAAGTCATTTAACCTCCCTGTGCTTAGCCTATATGTAATCTCTCTCTGGTTGTCTCTGTGCCCTCTAAATATCCTTGTGCCCTGAAAACGGCAGCAAAACCAATTTCCTTTCCGCATAGGGGACCCCAGTTTGAGAACATCTTTGGGTCTTTAACTCACTGCAGTGCTCTACTGTGTATGGCCAAAAATGGTAGGCAAACTGCAAGAACATTTTCTGTTTGGCGAACTGAAATTTTACTATGAGGCTAGCTTAGCTATCTAAAAAAATAAAAAATATACAATTATATATTTTTAAGAAAATGTAGTATTTTGGCTACATGGGCCCTTTGCAAGTCATTTAACCTCCCTGTGCTTAGCCTGTATGTAATCTCTCTCTCTAGTTGTCTGTATGACCTCGAAATATCCTTGTGCCCTGAAAACGGCAGCAAAACTAATTTCCTTTCCTTACCACATGGGGGACCCCAGTCTGAGAACATCTTTGGGTCTTTAACTCACTGCAGTGCGCTACTGTATATGGCCAAAAATGGTATGCAAACTGCAAGAACATTTTTTGTTTGGCAAACTGAAATTTTATTAGGAGGCTAGCTTAGCTTTCTAAAAAGTTAAAAATAAATAGACAATGATGTATTTTTAATAAAAGGTAATATTTTGGCTACATTAGCCATCCTGTTGGTGCAGAAGCAGGAGTGCCACTCGCAACACTGGTGACTGTGGTTTAGGAATGAGTCCATGGCGTTGACCCAAGAGGAGGAGTGTGGTGGGGAAGGGTGGCAAGAATAGGCAAGCAGGTGTACATCAGGTTCCTTTGGTATTAACTGCAAACCATTTTGTACCCCATGGGGAGGCACAGGTACCTGACGCGGGGGGCCTGTGAGCCACTTGGGAAGAAAGAACTGGCTGAGAGTGCAGCACCCAGTAAGGGGGTAGAAGGGAGAAGACGGAAGAGTTCTGATAGTTAATGACTCCATGTTTAGAGGTGTGAAGAGGGTTGTATGGGGGTGTTTGGTCAGATGCCTGCTACCAGGCACATCGGTCGTTAAGGCTATAGACAGGATAGGGAGAATGGTTAGTAGGATGGAGGGGGAAACTGGGGCCCTGGTGCACTTAGGCACTGGTGACCTGACTAACCAGAAACTAGAAGTAGTTAAAGTTAACTTCCAGAAGCTGGATGATAGCTTGAAAGGAAAAGCAGATTGACTGCCTTTTTTGAAGAATTTCCTGTATGGGGCAAAGGGAGGAAAGGGTCAAGAGGGAGGAAATGGAGGGTTTCAACAAATGGTTGAAGGAGTGATGTCAAGAAGAAGGTTATCACTTTGTGGGTGACTGGGGGGAGGTCTGCGACAGAAGGCTCTTTATTGTCACCTCACAAGGAAGGGAACTAGCGAGTTCTAGCAAAGGAGTGTTATCTAGGTAGGTGGACATTTAAACTGAGCAGGGGGGGCTGTTGCTAGGGAAACCCTTGAGGAGGGAGCAAGAGAAGCCTAGCTAGAACTTCTTGAAATGGGAGTGGTATAGGCAGGACTAAGACAGGGTTCACAGTGATTCAGGAGGAGATATGGGGGGAGAGGGGATATCACTGTAAACCAGCAAGGATTAGCAGCATCCCTTGTCCTCGTATCCACAAGGAGTGGCTATGAGGACAAGGGATGTAGCACTGGTAGGAAAGGTGCAGTAAGGAACATGTGTGGGAAGGCTGGTCTGTCTGAATGCCAGGAGCCTGGGTAATAGCATTAGGGAGCTCCAGATGATGGTGACAGATACCAGGCTAGACCTGGTGGCCATTACTACAACTTAGGCCACTGGAAACAATGGCTGGGGCTTGGCAGTTTATTTATTTATTTCAAGATTCGCATATTACTTTTGAGCAAAAGCTCTTTTACAAAGGTTCCACATCAGGTACAACAAAGTGTGAACAATTGAGAACAAGAAAACAAAGGAGGGTGGAGCCCCAGTGTAAGCAAATTAGAAGGTTGAAACATTACTAATGAGACATAAGCTATCTGGTAAGTGCAAAGTAACATGACAAGGCCAAACATTGTCAGGTACACAGGTATAATTTACAACAGCCAAAAGCTAGGCACAAAGGTATAATCTTCAGCCAGGGATCTAAACCCTCTACATAGTGGAATTGATGTAGAGAGTTGGGGGTGAGGGATCCGGGATGTGGGCAGCGGCCCCGTGGGGGCTTTGTTAAAAAGGGTGTGGGAGGTGACTTGATCCATGTCGGTTAGCCAGGCGATTGTGTCTTAAGACTTGCAGTGTGGGGTGCAAATGCAGATGCAGAGCTGTGAATTGCAGTGTGTGTCAGTGGAGGAGATAAAGAATTCTTCTGCTATATTGGGGGGAAAGAAGAGGGGTGGAATTTTGGGTTAGTAGAGGGAGGGAGGGTTATAGAGGATGACAAGGAGAATGCAGATGTTTTAAATAACTTTTCTGCTCAGCAGTCACAGTGGAGAACGAAGAACCTCTACCAGAGAGTGGGGTAAAAACATCAACAAGGTGGGGTCAGGAAATGGGGCAGTTAAGAGGTTACAGTGGATATGGTTAGAAAATGATTCACTACCCTGAAAACAGATAAGGCACTGTGACCAGATGGGTTATACCCAAGCACGCTTAGGCAACTAGCTTCGGAACTGGCTGAGCCCTTGGCCGAGTTATTCAGTGGCTCACTACTGTCTGAGGTGGTTGTTAGGGATTATAGGACAGCAAATGTGATCCTGCTCCAGAGCGGAGGTGATAGGAAGGATCCAAGCAATTCAATAACTGTCAGACTTACTTCTGTTGCAGGTAAACTGATGGAGACCCTACTCAGGAAATGTCTGGTGCCCTACCCAGAAGAAAACAGGCTGCAGGATAGTAAACACCATGGATTAGTAGCAGAGAGGTAATGTCAGGCCATCCTGATAGTGTTGCTTGACTGGGTTAGAGGGTGACAGATAATGGGCAGGCTGTAGATTTACTTCACTTTCAACAAAGCTTTCAACTCGGTACTGCACAAGAAACTGCAGAAGAATTAAGAGGACTTGGGAGTAGGGAAGGAGGGTGAGAAATGGGCTGGGGTGGAGGCAACAGAGGATGGCGGATATTGGGGTCAAATCAGGAGGCAGAGGGGTCATGAGCGGGGTGCTGCAGGGGTCAGTTCTTTTCAATATGTTCGTTAGTGACATAGGATGAGGTATACAGGGCAAGATGTGTCGCTTTGCAGATGACCCAAAGCTTTGCGACAGGGTGGATAGTGAAGATGGGGTGAGGGAATTGCAGAGAAATCTGGAAAGACTGGGGAGATGGTCAAAAGTATAGCAGTTGAGATTTAGTGCCAAGAAGTGCAAGGTAATGCACATAGGGAAGAGGAAATCACAGACTGGGTATGGGATGGGAATGTTTAGACTGGCCACTGCTACTGAAGAAAGGGACATGGGAGTTATTATCTAGTGTCAGTGGCTCAGCAGGTTGCACACGTCTCTGAGGCAGGAAGATTGGAAGGTTGTGGGTTCTAGCCCCACACCAGGAACTTGGGCTGAAATCCTAATACTGACACTGTAGTGCAGCATGAGGGGGGTGCTGTACTCCTGAGGTGCCGTCTTTCGGACAAGACAGTAAACCGAGGTCCTGTCTGCCTGTTCTGGTGATTGCTCAGGTGAGTGTTAAAGATCCCATAGCACTTACCTAAAAGAGTTGAGGAGTTTTATTAAAACAGTCAGACAAAACAGCAATAAGACAGTCATTCTCAAAAAGGAAAAGAAAAAGCTACTCTGAATACACAAAGATGAAAACAGAAGTAAGATACAGAAACCAAACAAAATTTCTACATCACCATTTCAGAAAGATCAAGAAAGCTACAAAAGTGGGAAACCAAATATTTGTCTCTCTTTGAAATTAATCGAAAGATCAGTTCACACAAAACAAAAAGGGGTATAATATTTAACAACTATTGGTGACCTGTTCCATTCACAGTCTCTTGATTATGAATTCAGAAAAAACCCTTGCCAGAGAAACCTACATTCCTTTTCAGGAAGACCTAGCTTTTCTTTTTCCTGGATTCTAGCTAAAGCAGACACATGCTTTAATAAAGGAACGGTATGTTGACCTAATCTGTTGCAGCATGAACTAGCACCTAGCTTGCCACAGACAGAATTTTATGCATGCTAGAATTCCCATCAGAGTGCTCAGATGAGATTTCCGGAGCTGTGGAGGAAAATCACCAAGAATCAGGCATTCATTCACCGGTCATTCTAACTAAGGAGTTTTCCACCTCATGGCTATTACTGACCAGAACCCCTAAATAAAGGTACAGTCCAAACAGAAATGCTCTAGTGTTTCTGTCTCACCACTGCACTCAGGAAATGGATCCATTCCGTGACTGATTTGTGTTCAGTATTTCCCCTGATTCTGAAGGAAAGAATTGTTGAGTACCTAGAGGCCAGCGGGGCACAGGACCCAAGGCAGCATGGATTCACGATGGGAAGGTCATGTCAGATGAATCTAATAGATTTCTTTGACTGGGTGACCAAAGTAGTAGACCAGGGAGGGGCTGTGGACATGGCCTACCTAGATTTTAGCAAGGCATTTGATACAGTCCCACACAAAAGATTAATACACAAGATAGCCAGCCTTGGAGTGGGTCCCAAGGTGGTAGCCTGGATAAAAATTGGCTAGACAACAGGGACTAAAGGGTAGTAGTAAATGGAGTACACAGTGAAGAAAGGAGGGTTACTAGCGGGTACCGCAGGGTTCAGTACTGGGACCAGTCCTTTTTAATGTCTTTATAAGTGACATTGCAGAGGAACTGGAAGGAAAAGTATGTCTCTTTGCAGATGACACAAAGATCTGCAACAGGGTTGATACACAAGATGGAGTGGAAAGGATGAGAAGGGACTTGGCAAGGTTGGAGGAATGGTCAAATGTATGGCAGCTCAGATTCAATGCAGAGAAGTGCAAGGTAATGCACATGGGAAACAAAAACCCAGGGGAAAGAGTACACAATGGCCAAAGCGTGTCCTTCATGTATGTCGCTACTCTTTTATAGTATATTGCTAGCCTTTGTTCTGCATAAAAATCAGCCTGCTCAAAGACCTTCTTGTGAGGTACAATCTGGGGGGTTGGGTGACCAGCAGGGTACCGAAGGGATCAGTACTGGGACCAGTCCTGTTCAGTCTCTTCATTAGTGACATTACAGAGGGGCTGGAAGGAATGGTCTGCTTGCTTGCAGATGACACCAAGATCTGTAACAGGGTGGATACTCCAGAAGGGGTGCAGAAAATGAAGAGGGACCTGGAGAAGCTTGAAAGATGGTCGGAGATATGTCAACTGAGGTTCAATGCAAAAGTGCAAAATAATGCACCTGGGTAGAGAGAACCCTGGGTAGAGCTACAGGCTGGGGGCAGCTGACTGTCACCAAGGAGGAAAGGGACCTAGGGGTTATCATCTCTGATGACCTTAAGGTATCAAAGCAGTGCGTAGAGGCGATGGGGAAGGACAGTGACAAGCTTTGTTGCTTTATATAGTTTACCATCATATTTATTTACTGAAGAATCAGTAACAACCTTTGAGCACAAATTGCTCATCTGCAGAGGTTCCACGTCAAACTGGAGGACAGTACAGATATAGTCCGCTCGAGTGGCGTCTAGTCACAGGTGTTACAGTTTGGGATAACATGATACAGTATAATACAGAATATTCACACAATTGTACAGGTTTAGGAAATTACATAGAGGTATAATGTTATAGTATAGTACAGAATATTTGCACAATCATACAAACAGCCAGGCTTAAGGATTGCAAAGAGGTAAAACGTGGTACAGTATATTACAAAAATATACATACAATTATGCAGACACCCCAGCGTGGTTTTAAGTAACTGGTTAGCAGGTGGCAGAAGTAAGTTCGAACAGTCATAGGAAAAGTACTCTCAACATGATTGACAGCAGTAATAGAATACTACTGTGAGGTGGAGAGGAAGAGTAAGAGAAGAGGCCGAAGAGCAACACAACTAGAACCTGTCCCCCCTCCCATCAGAAGAAATCTATGATCTCTTCTTAGTTCTCTATGTACGGTATTATGGAAAAAAAGTCATCCACAGACAACATATGAAAAACCCATCTTTGCCCTTTGGTCTCAAATTGAGGTAGTCCGTCTCTCAGGGATGCCATGATACATTTCATAGTATAAATTTCCTCCACTATAGGTGGCTTCCGTTGCCTCCATAACAGTGTGATGGCCTTTTTGCTGCCAAAATGTACAAATAAGCCAAGGAACATGGGGCAACCCTCATACCTAGTGGGGGAATTGAAAGGAGGACTATTGTGGGAGATATAAGTTATGCTTCTAGAGATAAACTGTACATTTGTTCCACAAGCTCCTCCCAAAATGAGAGGAGAACAGGGCAGGACTAAAAGACGTGTTTGATCTGCCACTGTGTTATCACAGCTTCTACAACAGTATCCGTATATTGGAGGTAAGAATTTTGAGACAGCAGCTGAAGTACAGAAAAAGCGATTTCTAAACTTCCAGGCAAATTCTTTCCAGAGTGTAGCTTCAGAGATTTTAATTGAAGGGATAGTATATTTTAACCATGTTGAAAAACAGTTGATGTTGCTAATTCTTTGTTCCAGGAATCCAAAATTGATTGTGTGGAATCTCCTAATAGATCTTGCAGCTCCTGGTACATTTTGTAGATCGAAAGCTGTCTTTTGTTTCTGTCTCCACCTAATTTGTGACTTGCTGTATTTGAAGCTGGTCTGGACTGGGATGATTGTGTGGATGATACATCAGTCATGTTCCCCATGTCGGATTCAATCCGATTCCATTTCTCCTGCAGTGTTTCATCTTTATTTGAAAGCTGGACTGAGGGGTGATTCTTGAGGCTGTTTCGCTAGCCACAGGCTTCTACATGGGACTGCCGTTATGCCTTCTGGAGGTGGAGGCATCTGTGATAGTTCGTGTTCAAGTTCCTCTGGTTCTACATGATGTTCAGATATTGGTCCAATGTCTGGTTCCTTTGTTTTGTCTTGGGTATCCTGTTCTATATTTTCCCTTATCGGCCTTCTTCCTGGACTCCTCAGATTCAGCTTCTTGGGTACCCAGGCGGGGATATGGGGTCTGGAGGGTCACTTGGTCTGGTTGTAAAACTAGAACTGGGGTTCTCAGTTGCTGGGGGGGGGGGTGGAGTCGATCCATTGTGCTGATGCCTCCACTTGCTGGGTGCCCCTCAGTTACTGTCCTGGGTTGATGCCATCTAACTGATTCCAGGTCGGCCATGGACCATATTGAAATGAATGCCCCTTCTCTTCACATAGATTGCAGTGGGGCCAGCTCCTGCATACCAAGCTGACATGCCAGAATTCCCCACGGAGGATGCATGCGCTAGAGAAGTGCGTTGTGGAGCCATGTTTGTAGTAGGCCCTGGGCTGGCCTGCATAAAAACAGAAACCCCTGTATCTTCCGAAGTAAAAACTATTGAGCAAGTAGATGACCCCATCTTTAGAGGAGCGTAGCTTGACCCAGAAGTACCATCCTTCCATATTAGATCTGAATCTAATAGAGGATCAGGTGTACTCAGAACCTTGCGCCTTTGTTTCATTCAGCAGTAAATGTCCCCATTCATTCCAGTACAATACAGTCATAGTTTTTCTAGGATCGTGGGTATGTTGTTCATCCACACTTATTGGCAGAGTCCCTTTCCCTTTAAAAACAGCCGGAAAGTCTTCAAGCTGGCTCCTCCCACCCACCCGGGTGGTATAACCCTCGGCTCCGCCCCATGACGCCAGATCTTCCTTTCCGCTGGAAGATTCAGGTTGCCTCCTTCATGCTCTCGCATTTTGTAGGCCTTGGCTTCAGAAACTTCAGTTATTCCGAAAATTCACCTTGTTCGACTTAGCGATTGTGATTACTTTTCTTCAATCATGCAAGACAAGTCTTCCCCCAGATTTCGACGGTGTTCGTGTGGCCAGAAGATGTCACGCACTGACCCGCATGCTATGTGCATTTATTGTTTGGGTGTCAGTCATGACACCACGACGTGTGAGTTTTGCCTCGCATTCCAACCCAACATCCTCGACAACCATCTCGCGCACGCCTTAAGCTGGGGAGGCCCGAAAAATGGAACCTGCTGGTGAAATCCAAGGAGGCCCAGTGGGCAGTTTCCGCAGCCGTGGGATCCGCCGAACAATTGGAGCACATGCAAGCCTTCAAGGAGGAAGCGATTTGTGCCACGGAATCTTCCTCTCAGAGCTTCTTCGTTCCACTCAACCTGGGCTCCACCTTCTTGGGTTCTTCTGAGAGCTGTGCCACTCTCTCTCAACTAAAGGCGAGAGTCCTGTGGGCATGCACTCCTCTCGGTCCAGTAAGTGGAAGAAGGACCCGGGACCATCTTCGTCTTGATGGAGATGCTCTTGGGATCGGGAGAGATCTCAGTCCCAGGAACCGACCATTTCGACCTCGCTCGAAATTGCCTCTTTAGCCGCTGGCTTCTAGGCCTTCCTGTCTGGCCAGTCGACCGAAGTGTTGATCGATGACGTTGAAATAATTCTTGACCTGATCGACCCTTTGTCGCTGACTCCGGTCGATGACTCTCTCTCTCTCGGACTCTGGTCCTTGCTTTCCCCAACAAGGAGACCCAGCCTGCTGGGAATCCTGTCAAGGAAGTGGTCCCTGACCCTGGGAAGTCACCAGTCCCGTCGGTGTTTCCTGAGCAACCGAGTCGTCCCGTTCAATCTTGATCGAGGTCTTGGATCCCCTCAACCGAGAGGCCAAGGAAGGGCCATAAGTGCTCTAAAAAGAGGCGATGCCATCGGTCATCCTAATCCTCCTTGGACGAGGAGAGGCTCCGGCGGAAACTCCGGCACTACGAGGACCTCATGTGGCAACAGCTGATTTTGACCGGGCACAAGCCTTCCCCAGTTCCTACCCTGGCCATTACTTGACTTTTGCCATCCCAGGCCAAAGCCAACTCCTCTGGAGCCTATTAAGTCGGTTCCTCAGCCCACGGAGCTGGCGAAACCTCGGTTCAGCCTAAACCGGTCTCTCCTCCGATTTTGGTGGAACTGCTGCCCAAGCAGCCTGTGGGAGGGTCTCCTTCTAAGGAAGCTAGACCGGACACCGGGCTTCCCCGCGCTCGGTCACTGTCACCCCTGACCGCCCCCCGGCGGGTCGAGGGTGGTGTAGGCGGTCGACCGCTGATTCCTCAGATTCGGATGAAACCGGCCTCCGTTCTCATGCAGGGAATGATGAATTGGCTGGTGGGATAGAGATGGAGGAAGGTCCTTCGTCCTTTTGGGGCATTCTTTGCCTCATCTGAGTCTACAGGGATGCCCCTGGAGCCTATCCAGAAAAAGGCAGAGTACCCTCTCACTGACATCCTCAAGAGAGGGGATACCCCGACAGAAGCCTTTCCTGTGGCTGAGGCCATTGTTGGCCCAGCCTTAGAACTTTGGCAGCACCCTGCCTCCTGTCCAGCTCCATCTGCCCATATGGCCCGCAAGTATGCAGTGCCCAAGGGGTCCCTTGCGGGGTTCACAGAGCACCCGTCGGCCGAGAGCCTTGTGACCGCCTCTGTGTTCAGGTGTACTGGTAGTTCTACCGATACCGACAGACCTCCTGAGAAAGAATCCAAATATTTGGATCACTCTGCCCGGAAGGTTTATGCGGCCTCGTCTTTAGGCCTCCGTTAGGCAAGCTCAGTTGTCATCATGGCACACTTCTCCCATGCCCTCTTGGGGTCCTTGGATGAAGTCCTCCCACATCTCCCCACGAATGTGCAGACCACGGTCAAGCAGGTCCAGGACCAAGGCCACGCTGTTGCTAAACAGCAGCTCCAGATGGCCCTGGACATCGGGGACTCATGTTCCCGTTTGTTAGCAGTCACAGTTGCCTCTTGCCGCAGGGCTTAACTGAGGCTCTCCTCCTTCACAGTGGATACTCAGCGCACCCTAGCAGATGTGTCTTTCCTGGGCACTGATCTCTTTGGCCCAGGTGTGGCTGGTCACCTTCAGCGCATTGAGCAGTCCAGTGCCACCTTGGACGCCACTTCTGCTAAGGGTTCTTCGGGTCCTAAGAAGCAGCAGAAGAAGAAGAAGCCTTTTTGGCACTTTTCCCCTGTGGCCCAGCAGTCCCCCTTTCAAGGGGGGAAGCAGCAAGCTCAAGCTTGGCACCCCGGCCCAAGCCCGGACCTTCCCAGGCCCATAAGGGAGGGCGAGGTTCAAGCCCTGGATCCTCTGCCTCCAAGCCTGCCAAGTGACAGGGTGGGGGCTGCCACCCCTAGTCCCATCATGCCAGCTCTGTCCTCCTGTGGGGGTCTGACTCCACCACTTTCTTTCTGCCTGGTCCACTGTTACCATGGACAGGTGGGTCTTAGATGTGGTCAGCCAGAGACTGCCTTTGGAATTCGAGCAGTACCCTCCAAGCTGAGCCGCGCCCCACGGGAGGAGAGGGTATCCACCCACACTCAGTCGGCTCTTTGAGATGACATTGCTCAGCTCCTCCTCAAGGAGGCAGTAGCTCGAGTGGCATATCCTCCACCAGACCCAGGGTTCGTATCTAGGTACTACTGGTTCCTAAGCGGACGGGGAGCTGGCACCCCATTCTAGATCTGCATGACCTGAATCAGTATCTCAGGCCACGCACCTTCCGGATGGTAACTCTGTCCCAGATAATACCATCCCTGGAGCAAAACATGTGGTTCTGCTCACTGGATTTCCAGGATGTGTTTTTTCACGTCCCAATCCGTTCATCCCACCAGCGGTTTCTCCACTTCAGAACCAAAGGAACCCTATATGAGTTCCAAGCCATGCTATTCGGCCTGTCATTGGCCCCATGGGTCTACACCAAATGCATTGCAGTGGTGGCAGCCCACCTCAGGCGTTGAGGGGTGTCAGAATTTACCCCTACCTTGACGATTGACTCTTAGCAGGTTCCACCCAACAGGAGGTGGAGAGTCCAGACCTGATCCCAACTTGGCCTCCTCATCAACAAGGCCAAGTCGGAGCTCGTGCCATCTCAGGTGATGTGCTTCATCAGGGCAGAACTCAACTCTCATCAAGCCAGAACTTGGCTCCCAGCAGACAGGGCGGAGGTTCTCTCCTCCTCTGCCCAATCATTTCTGGTTGGGCAACTGCGCCCTGGCCCAGATGTTCTGTACCTTCTGGGTTACATGGCGGCATGCACCTCTGTGGTCCGTTGGGCTCGGTGGAACATGCGCCCCCTCCAATGGGAGATGGCCACCCAGTGGACTCAGCTCCATGGTCATTTTGACCAGCTGATCACTGTGACCCAGAAAATGTGGGACACTCTCCACTCTCTAGAGGCCAGAGGGGCACAGGACCCAAGGCAGCATGGATTCACAGCGGGAAGGTCATGCCAGACAAATCTGATAGATTTCTTTGACTGGGTGACCAAAGTAGTAGATCAGGGAGGGGCTGTGGACATGGCCTACCTAGACTTTAGCAAGGCATTTGACACAGTCCCACACAAAAGATTAATATACAAGTTAGCCAGTCTGGGAGTGGGTCCCAAGATGACAGCCTGGTAAAGAATTGGCTGGAGAATAGGACACAGAGAGTAATAGTAAATGGAGTCCACTTGAAGAAATGGGGTTACTAGTGGGTACCGTAGGGTTCAGTATTAGATTCCGGTCCTTCAATGTCTTATAAGCTTACATTGCAGAGGGACTGGAAGGAAAAGTATGTCTCTTTGCAGATGACACAAAGATCTGCAACAGAGTTGATGCACAAGGTGGAGTGGAAAGGATGAGAAGGGACTTGGCAAGGTTAGAGGAATGGTCAAATGTATGGCAGCTTAGATTCAATGCTAAGAAGTGCAAGGTAATGCACCTGGGAAACAAAAACCCAGGGGAAAGAGTACACAATGGGGGGTGAGATACTAACAACAACAAAAATGGAAAGTGACCTGGGGGTAGTCATATCAGATGACCTAAAGGTGGGCAAGCAATGTGAGAGGGGTAGTAAGGAGGGCTGGGGGGATACTGGGATGCATAGGGAGAGGCAACACCAGTAGAAAATAGGAAGTTATTATTCCTCTGTACAGACAGTTGGTGAGACCCCCATCTGGAGTACTGCGTGTAGTTCTGGAGACCCAATCTCCGCAAAGACATAGACAGGATGGAAGCTGTCCAGAGGAGGGCACTAAATGTGGCAGGGTCTGCACCAAGACATATGAAGAGAGACTTAAGGAGCTAAATATGTATAGCCTCGAGGAAAGGAGGGAGAGGGGGACATGATAGAAACTTTCAAGTACCTCAAGGAATCAACAAAGTCCAAGAGGGTAGCATCTTTCAAAAAGAGGTGTGCAAGAACAAGGGGCACAATTTGAAGATAGAAGGAGCGGCTCAGAGGTAACTTCAAAAGTATTTTTCACAGAGGGGTTGTGGATGGCTGGAACAGCCTTCCGAGGAGGTTGTGGAGTCAAAAACAGTGGTGGAATTCAAGCATGCATGGGACAGTCATAAGGCAATTCTAGGGGGTTGGGGTAGGAAGAAGTAGGCTGCTGGTTAACTAGGATCTGCAGCTTATCCATTAGGTAGGGAAATGGGCAGACTGGGTGGGCCAAGCGGTCCTTATCTGCCGTCAAAATCGGTGTTTCTATGTTTTCTATGTAATGGTGGACCATCCCAGGCCGGTTGCAAGAAGGGATCCCATTTGTCCGCCCCGAGCCGACGGCTGTCCTTACGTCCGATGCCTCTCTCATGGGCTGGGGAGCCCACATGAGGGACAACAGGTTCTGGACCCCCAAGGAATCCCATTTTCACATCAGCCTGTTGGAGCTCAGAGCAGTCAGACTAACACTGTCAGCTTTCGCTCCTCAGCTCCGGGTCAAGTGGTTCAAGTCCAGATGGACAATACCACGACCATGTACTACCTTAGCAAACAGGGCAGCAAGCATTCCCATCTGCTATGCAGGGAATCGCTCCGCACCTGGACACTCGTGAGCCATCTGGAGGTGGATCTCCTAGCCATCCATGTGGCAAGAGCCTCAAACCAACTGGCGGATGCTCTCAGCTGCATAGGCGAGACATCCCATGAGTGGTCTCTCCATCCAGAGGTAGCGTACTGTCTGTTCTCCCACTGGGGCAAACCGTTGGTGGACCTGTTTGCCTCCAGGGAAAACACCAAGCTGAGACTGTTTCATGCCCGCCCCCCTCAGCAGGGCTCACTGCAGAGGGATGCCTTCTTGAGGCCGTGGACCCCAGGCCTCTTCTGTGCCTTCCCTCCATTTCCCTTGATTCACAGGGTGCTCCTCAAGGTGAGGAGGGACAAGGCACAGATGATTCTGGTAGCCCCAGACTGGCCACGCCTGTTCTGGTACCCAGATCCCCTCGGCCTCAGCAACAGGCCCCCAGAGCGGCTTCCAGCACACCCGGACCTGATCTCAGTCAACCTGGGGAAGGTATTCCATCCACACCTTCAATCGCTGAACCTCACAGCTTGGTACCTGAGCGGCTAGAGTTTCAGGTTTTGGGTCTTTCCGAGGATGTCCTCACAGTGGTGGAGACATCCAGAAAGAAATCGACCAGGCAATGTTATGCCTTCAAATGGAAAAGATTTTCCATTTGTTGTCAGGGCAAGGACCTGGACCCGCTGTCCTGTCCAGTGGCTAACATTCTGAACTACCTTTGGTCTCTGTCCAAAGGGGATCTTCGGTCATCGACCCTTAGGGTGCACCTGACAGCCATCTCTGCTTACCGGGCATGGGCCGGTCAGCTGACGTTGGTGCAGGAGACAGTGGTCGGGTGCTTTTTCAAAGGCCTGAATCACATATCCCTTCCGTGCGTGAACCTCCACCTCCATGGGATCTACTGCTGGTACTGGTAAAGTTCATGGGCAAGCCATTCGAACCGATACACAAGTGTGAGCTGTCACACTTGTCATGGAAGACGGCCTTCCTGGTGGCTATCACATCTGCCAGAAGGACGGGAGCTCAAGACGCTCTCGGTGGACTCCCCATATCTGGTCTTCCACAGGGACAAGGTTGTCCTGCGCCCCCACCCAAAATTCCTTCCAAAGGTGGAGTCAGAGTTTCACCTTAATTAGGTGTTGACTCTGCCGGTGTATTACCCCAGTTACACCTCAGAGGCCGAGTACAGGCTCCATACTTTGGACCCGGGACAAGCTCTCTCTCCTATTACAAGGAGAGGACGGCAGAGATTCGGGGAGAAGTTCGCCAGCTGTTTGTCATCTACGCTGAAGCCACTTCTGGCAGACCTGCAGCAAAGCGGACGATTGTTGATGGATAACATCTTGCATTAGTCTGTGCTACAAGTTGGCGGGCAAGGAGCCTCCCAAAGGGATAAGAGCTCATTCTACCTGCCACACTGCTGCATCGGTGGCTGCTTCCAGGGACATCCCTATCCAGGAACTCTGTCGTGTTGCTACCTGGAAAACAGCAAACACCTTCATTACCCGCTACCACATTGACCTTGAGTCACGCCTGGATGCTGGTTTTGGGGCCTCAGTTCTGCAATCTCTGTTTCCCAAGTAGAGGGTGTGCACCTTGCCTCCCTCCTCCTGGAGAACTGCTAGGAGTCTGCCAATAAGTGTGGATGAACAACTTATCCACGATCCTAGAAAAACAGGTTACTCACCTGTAACAGTAGTTCTAGGAGTGGTATATGTTCATCCACACGGACCCACCCAACCTCCCCGGCTGCGGATGCACAAACCTGGCTTCCTGTGGGCTAAGATCTGGCGTCATGGGACAGAGCCAAGGGTTACACCACCTGGGTGGGTGGGAGGAGCCAGCTTGAAGACTTTCCAGCTGATTTAAAGGGAAAGGGACTCTGCCAATAAATGTGGATGAACAACATATACCACTCCTAGAACTACTGTTACAGGTGAGAAACCCCCTGCCATAATTTTCCCTGTCAGTCTGTTTCCCTCATTCCTTTTCATTGTTCTATACTTAAAAAGTTACTTTTTCTCTCTTCCCTCATCCATGCACTACATCTGGACTATCAGATCTTCCTGGACTAAGTCTCCATCACTCATTCACACTAGTGGGATAGCGCCAGAGGCGCTAGGACCAGCAGAGACCTAAAATTTTCAGAAAATTCAGCACAGGAAGCCGGACCACGTGTGTCTTGTGCCTTGAGACTAGCTCGCCTGTGTAGGCTATCTCGCATTGGACCTCCAATCGCTTTCAGTTCCTTTTCTCCCGCCGTCCGAGTGCTTTTTGTCGACGGCCGTCCGTTGGAGTCTAAGTTTCATCTATATGACAGCAGTTTTTGTAATGCTTAATATTTTAGTAGTAATTTCTTATTTTACGAACAAGAAAAGAAGATTATGAAGAAGAAGAAAATAAATTCTTTCCTGCCATCAACGGAGTCGTCCTTAGATGGTAGCGGTGACGGTAGGAGGACTTTGTTTGAAAGTTTTTATGGCAGAGGGGCTGTGTCTGGTCCGTCGCCCTTAAATAACTGGGAGGGTCCGACTATGGACAGTCCTGTGCTCGGGGGGGGGGAGGACAGTCCACCGAAGCACAAATCTAGTGGTTCCAGGGATCCAGATCTGCTTAACCTTGAGCTCTTCTTCCTCGTTTGGGGAAGAAGAATTGGTGCTGCTCGAGGTTGCCCGTTGGTATGTCTGCATGAAGATTGTTCGTCGAGAGGAGCGATGGGCCTGAACCAACTTTGATGGGTTCCCCTTGGCCCCGCTCCTAATGGCTGCATTCTCAACTCCAAACTCTATCTCAGTCCTCGTTGGAGCTCCGGTGAGCTGTTTCACCTCTGGGCCACTCCTGTGGAGCAGGGGGTTTGACTTCTCCAGTTTTCCTGGCTATGTTCCTGATTTCGGGGCCTTCGGGCCTCGAAGCCATTGGACTGGAGCTGGGTAGATTGGATCAGGATGGTCGAGGTGCCCTCTTGGTGCCTTCGGCATCATGCCGACCCCTCGTGCCTACCCCCCCTTTCCATGCAGGGGCCAGCACGGGCACCACCTTTTTCCTTCTCCCCTTCTTCTCAGGATTTTCATTGGCATTTTCCTTCGGTGCCGTGGCTCGGTGCCTTGGTCGACACTGTGCCTCGGGCCGTGGGCTCAGTGCCTGTGGTTGCCGAGCCTCGGTGCCTTGGTCAGCTCATGCCGCTGGCCTCTGCACTGCCTTAGTCGGTAGCCATGGTCGTGCCATTGCTCTGTGCGGTGCCATGGGTGCTGCTGTTGCTGCTGCTGGTTGTAGGTGCTGCTGGTGGTGGCGCTGTTGTTCTAGGTGGTGCTGAGTGCCCGCGGTTGTGCAATGCATCCGCGGTGGTGCCGCGACCCTGCGGCAGTGCCATGCACCCATGGGTAACGCCGCGCACCTGTGGGTGGCACCATGGGCACCCATGGGTTGTGCCAGGGGCACCCATGGGTGCCATGGCTGTCACTGGTGCACTCGGGTGCCATTCTTGCCATGGGTGTCGTGGGTACCATGGTGCCATGGTCCCATGGGTGTCAGGGGTGCCCTCAGGTGCCATTGCTGCATGGGTGCCGGGGGTATCTGCGGGTTCTGCCATGGGTGCCCTCGGGTTTTGCCCAGGTTGGCATAGGCACTGCTTGGTGCCCTCCTGTACCACGAGTGATGCTGGTGCTGCAGGGGTGCTAGTGCGTGCTGTCTGGCAAAATTAGTGACACATTTTTCCTTTTCGGACTTCTTCTCCACAGAATTTGTGGCAGGATGTTTTCCGGAGAATGAAGTCCTGTTCTGTGGATTATTTTTTCGCACATCTTAGTGAGTGGTGGTCCATGTGGGATCTTGGGTCATCCAGCGGTTTTCTGCTCATGGAAATCTGCTGTACTGTTCAGCCAGCGGAATCTCTCATTCTGCTCAGCACTTCTCGGCTTCGTATGTGGTACCAAGCTCCTCGACATTCTTCCTGATGGAGTCTCTAGTGGCTGTGACCTAGACCTCCCTTAGAGGTCCTTCTGGGGTAGAAGTGCATCTAGATGGGTCTTTCCCTGTCCTTCTGGTCAGTAATACAGCGGACAACTCATTTTATATACTGAAGGGCACATCCTCTCTATCATCAGAGTCCGTGATGGAAGATCTTTTCAGTAGTTCCTCAGTAATGGGGTCCACTATAGTATTTCAGACTGCGTCCATGGACCATACACTTCTGCGTCTAGACTTTTTCAGTCATCAAGACAGTTACACTCTGTGGAACATTCTAATTTAATGGTCAGGAGCTGCTCAGGCTCTTCCGCTCCTTTGATAGGAGTATGTAGCCCCCTTGTAATATTGCCCCTTCAGTGGCTTCTTTGGTGCAGGTGGTTAACATCTCTCCAGCTGTGATTATTAGTCCGGTCATGATTTCAATATGGACGCTCAGGCTCCTTCTGCACTCAGATGGAGAACATCTTCGCCATTTTGTATCAAGACAATCCTGTAAATAGAGCCTGTGAGAGCCTTGTTAGGCTCGGACTATATAAAAAAAAAAAAAATTACCATAGCGCAGGGCCTAGCCGAAATTACCTGATAACCCCCTTTCTTGGATTTGGTCAGGTTCCGCCTCAGCCCCTGAGGCGCTAGTCTCCAGACTACAGTAAAGAGTACCTGACTTCTTTTTCCCCTAGGTGGAGTCCGATCCAGCGGCAGTATTGGTCTTCTCTTTCTCCAAGAGAGATTTCTCTCATTCAGAGACATTTCCTAGACCTAGGTGACTACCTAGTCTGTTAATTCCCCTTTCTTTTTATCAGGTTTTCTTCTCTTGAGCAGAGCCTCGCAGCAGCAGAAGCGACTCTCCACCGAGTCGGAACTCCGATAACTACTTCCTTGCTTGCTTTAACTTAACAGGTGATATACTCCTTCTTGACCAAAGGTCTAGTAGGTCTTTTTCCTGAGGTAGTTTCTCAAATATTCACACCTTCGGTTCCTGCACAGTGATTCCATGCCAGTTGCTCACGAAGCTAGCCTCTCCAAGTGCGTGACAGAGTTGTGATGTTTGTTTTTCAGCAAACAAACTAGAATCCTTTCCTGCTTCCTTCAGGGAGGCCAGAGTGAGTAGTGCCTCGCCATTTTGAGTCACTGCCACTTTCAGTCACATTCAACAAATGGGTTAGCCCTAACTTGGTCCTGCTGTGTCCCTCCTTGATGCACATCTGTCTTTTATTTGCCTTAGAAATCCAGCCCATTTTTTTTTCTGTTTGAATGTTTTTTCTGCAGTGGACATGTCCTCCTGTACGCTTTTTCTTTCTTCCCGGAGTTCAGAGACTGCTACTACAGTCGTACACATAGGGTCAGGATGATTTCTTTTTGGAATATGCAGTGGGTAGGATCTGGTTCTTCTAGACCACCACAAGAGGCTTCTGAGTCGTGCTTGACCTTCCGTCAGGAAGGTTCCAGTGACTAATTGGAGACCATTCTCCTCGATGGGCTAACCCCACCTGGACCCCCTTTGCTCACCCAAGTAAGGGGTTCAAGTGCTCCTGGACCTGTTGTTCACAGGTCAGCCACACTTGATAGTGGGGATTTCCATCTGCACTTTCTGGTCTACCCTGAACCAGTAGACTTTACCGCCGACTCTTTCAATTCCTGAGGTCCCTTTACGTTACATTAGTACATGTCTTTGACACTATTAATTTTGGTCCTAGACCAAATTATGAGGCCAGGTTCTTGCCGCTGTCCTAGAGGGGTCACGGCTTTCTGGCAGACTTTCATTTTGCACCCATTGCAGTCGTCTGCAAAGTGGTGGGTTATAACTCGAGTGCTTATCTTGTAAGCAATATGTTCTAGATGCTCTTTACAAGACAGCTCTTTTTATTAGCAGGACAGTCCTTGGCCATCCTTTCTGAGTGAACCGTATCTCCTACTACCCTACTCAGGGTTGTTGGTTTTAGCTCGGTATTCTCCCACTAGTGTGAATGAGTGATGGAGACTTAGTCCAGGAAGATATGGAAATTACGTTCTTAACGTAATTATTGATCTTCTTGGACAGTCTCAATTGCTCATTCACATGCCTACCCACCATCCCCTGGGTTCACTCGTTCTCTTTCCTGGTCTTCATGGTCCTATGGTTCAGACTGTGAAGACATCGTTCTTTGACCTTTCTTGCAAAGGCCATCTGGGCCCTCTCAGGCCCAGAAACTCAGGATGAGTGATTCTCATTAGTTACGCTGCACCTCCTCAGTCGAAAAGGTACTGAGGCAGTTGGAGGGTCGATGCCAAGATAGCCTACACAGGCGCGAGCTAGTCTCGTGGTGCCGCACATGCGTGGTCCTGTCTCGGTGCTGATCCTTCTGAACATTTTAGGCTCCCACTTGGTCCTAGCGCCTCCAGCGCTATCCCACTAGTGTGAATGAGTGATGGAGACTGTCCAAGAAGATCAGTAATTATGGTAAGTACGTAATTTCCATTTTTCTCACACTGTTTCCCTTTCCACTCCAATAATCTCTCACATTTGCTCATCCACTTCCCTCCGTGCTTTCCAGCACTTGCTATGGCTCACTCCAGTACCAACTTGCTCTTGCACCTCTAACTCTTTAGTCCACCCTCCTCAACCTTCCTAACCCCCCTTGATGCTATGGCTCACCCTACTGACACTTGACAGCTCCTAGACACTGTTTACTCCCCTACTACTCCACTACTGTAATCTTGTGATGACCTATTGTTTTATTTTTATTTATTGAGTTTTCGGAAAATTGCCTTTGAGTCAGAGACTCATTTACAAAGGCTCCACGTCAGAGATACAGAGACAGTCAAATACAGTTTTCACAACAGGTATACATACAGTAGTCACTGGGGCAGGCAACAAAATGATTGAAACAAGCACGTTATAAAGTAGTTCTGAAGACACGATAAGACATCAATACTAATCTTACATAGTGCATATAGAAATGTACTAACAAGGCAAGACGGATGGGAAACAAATGGGAGAAGAGGGGGAGTGGGATAGTGGGATGGAGGTCCCTTGTCGGCTAGAGGGAGGACAGGAGAAAGGGGGGTAAGAAGGGTGAGGCGCTTAAAAACAGTCACAAGCACTGGTGGCGTGGAGGTGGTCCCTTAAGGAGGCCTTGAATGCGCCAATCTTATTTAATGATACAATGTTGCTGGAGAGAGAGTTGGACCAGGACTGGGCACAGGACATAAAGGAGCAGTGGTAGAGGGCGGTGCGGCATTTGGGGACCTAAAGGAGAGACCTGGCTGAGTGAGTATTTTTGATGGCCAGATCTGACTTAATGATGTCCGCAAGGCATGGGGGAGCCAGGTCTAGTGCGATTTTCTTGGCCATGAGACAGGTCTGAAATATTAATCTGTTGTCAATGTTTAGCCAGTTAATAGTGCTGTACAGGGTGCAGGTGTGGACGGTACGGGCACAACCAGGGGCAAGGTGACAGGCTTTGTTGAGGGACACTCTCAGTCTACTGAGGGAGATGATGTCAGCAACCCCATAAATGAGGATCCCGTAGTCGAGCAGTGAAAGTATAGAGGAGGAGACTGCTACCTGGAGGACCTCAGGGGTAAGGCAGTGCTTGTAGTGGTGCAGGAGGCCAATTCTAATGTTGATGGCTGACACAAGGTGGTGGATGTCCTGGTGGAAAGAAAGGGAGGTGTCAAAATGTGACACCCAAGTATTTGAAGGAGTCAACAAGTTCAAGTGGTGCCTGGTGGGCGTTAAGTATGTTAGGACGTGCATTTTTGTGAGGATTTTGGTGATGTGTGAAGGTCATAACTTTTGTTTTTTTATAATTTAGGATTAGCCTCTGGCTGGTGACCCATTGTTCAGCTTCAGTGAAGACTAATAGTAGGGAATGTTGGAGAGTGGCAGGGTCAGAGTGTGAGGAGTAGAGGATGCATATGCATATAACAGGAGGTTGCTGGAGCAGGCAGAGGGGAGGGAATTTAGGTAAAAGCTAAAGAGGAGAGGGCCCCAAGATGGACCCCGGGGCACCCCGGATCTGACTGTCAGGCTAGAGGAGAGGATGTCTCCTATCTTAAACTATTGTGATCTGCCAGTGAGGTAGTCTGAGAACCAGAGAGTGGTGTCCTGAGAGAGACCTAGCATAGGGAGGGTAGCTAGAAGTAGGTCATGACTGACTGTGTCAAAAGCCTTCGACAGATCCACATATACTGCTCCTGCGAGGTGGCCTTTGTCCAAGGTTAGAGTGCAGGTGAAATTAGTGCCGTAATGGTGCTGTGCCCTTTACGGAAGCCATGTTGTTCTTTGCAGAAGAGGTTGTAATTGGAGAGGTACTCCGTGAGCTGGTCTGATTCTATGCATTCCAGGGCCTTGGAGAGGGGGAGGGGAGAATGGATATGGGCCGATAGTTACCGGTGGATAAGGTGTCTCTGCTTTTATGTATTGGGGTAATGATGACAGCCTTCCAACGAGTGGGGAATTCACCGAGGCATAGGGAGCAATTGAGGATCAAAGTGAGGGGGACTAGTACTTCATGGAGGGTTAGTCAGAGCAGTTTAAGGTCCAGTGAGTCCCCACTGAACCTTGAGCTGCCCAGGGCTTTCAGTATATATGGTTTGGCTTCCAGGGTGGAGAGGGTCTTAAGGCAGAAGGATGCTGTGGGGGATGGGTCAAAGAAGTTAGTGGGAAGGATGTGGCTCAGATCAGAGAAGGAGTGATTGAGGGCATCTGCAATTAGCTTGGAGTCAGAGGCTAGGAACCATTAATCCCAATTAGGAGGGTGGGTGGGGGGCTTGGACTTACCACTGAGTTATCTGACATTGTTCCAAAGCGTACGGCCAATGTCCCAGGAGGATGTAAGGGACATTTTATAGTGGGAAGCTTTGGCTTTTTGTATGGCTCAGGTGCACTTGTTCCATGCTACGTGATATCGTTGTCTGTCGGCAGGCCTGCCCATGTAAAGAGCAATCTGCCAGAGGGCATCACGTTGGCACATCATGTCCAAAAGCTGATGAGAGATCCAGGGGGCAAGATTTCCTTTGATAAGAGATTTTGTGCATGGGGCAAACCTGTCACATGCAGTTTTAAAGACTTTAATAAAGAGGTCTAAGGCAGTGTCTAGGTTAGGGGCATTAAAGATTGGTGACCAGTCCCATTGCTTGAGAAAGAGCTTTAGGTTCTCGTGTTTGTCATGTTTTAGCTTACTTAGGTGGATGAATCTAGGAGGGGGGTTAGGAGTTTTACAGGACCAGGTGCATAGAACATGGGAATGGTCACTGAGGGCGTTGGGGAGGACAGTGACAGAGGAGATCCTGTTTGGTCGGTTAGTGAAAACAAGGTCAAGGAGAGCTGAGGACCCAGAGGTTGGGTTTTGGCAGATGGGGGTATTGACAAGCTGCGTTAGGTCAAGGGCGGTTGTAGTGTCCTGAAAAGGAGCCGCATCCTTCGAGAGCCAATTAATGTTGAAGTCTCCCAGGATTATACTTTCATGTTTTGATGGCGAGAGAGGGAGGTAGTTCAGAAAGGAGTGGGAGGCAGGTTTCTGGTTCCTAAGGGGGATATAGGCAGTGGTGAGATAGAGTGGGGCTGTGGAGTTCCCAGTAGATGCTTTAATGGTGAGGACCTGGGCACTGTACTCAAGCTGGGGGGTGGGAAGAGATTGCACATTAAGGGAGTCGATGTAAATGGCACAGCCGCCACCACGTTTGCCCAGTCTGTCTGTGCAGAAGAGGGTGAAGCCAGGAATGGCGACCGCTGAGTCAGAGGTAGAGCTGGAGAGCCAGGTTTCTGCTAGGGTTAAGATGTCAGGGTGGTAAGCACTATAATTCCTATTGTAGTTTATTGATCGTTGCTGCATTGTTACTTATAAATTTCCCTTTTGTATTAATGTCTGGATTGATGTCTCTGACCTCTATCTGTATTTGTAACTCACTACTTCCTGGGTTGCATCTGGAAATGAGCCTCGGCTCAGAGTGCTTTTCCTGGTTACCAACTCTTAAATAAATAAATAAAATACTCTCCACATGCCCCTTCCCCCTGCATGCATCTGGAAACGAGCTGTTAGCAGGTCAGTTTGTCTCTCCTGGTGAAACTTTTGAAATAAATAAATGAGTATGCACTGCATTCGGTCTTGGGGCTGGTTCAGCTTTCACTTGGAATAACCCAGCACAGCTGGGACTGGGGCTTGGTTCATCTATGTTTTCCTGTGTGTGGTCCCCACCCCAAGTCAGAGGAGTCTTGGTTCGAGTTTCTGTATTGTCCTGTTGCTGTAGATGAGGTATATGAAGTAGCTCAAGAAATTGAGGGTCTGGGGTCCTGGGTGGTACCTGTCTGGAGGTGTTACATGCTTGAGGCAGGTCAGAGTTAGTCTGGGCTCAGTATTTTTGGCCAGTAGTGTAATTTTGTTGGGAATTCTTATTTGTTTCCTCTTCTCGGGGGTGGGGGGGCATATTGGGGGAGCTGCTGTTCCTGTTGCATCACCCTGCCTATCTGCTTGGGATATCTGAGGGGACTCCCATTCCTGCTGCATTACCCTGCCTGTCTGTTTGGGATGCTTCTATAGCAGACCCTTTACCCACCCACTCCTTGTTCACCCCTGATACCTTTGCTGCCCCTGCCCAAGGAAGCAGAGGATCCGGTGCTGTCAGTCAAGCCATCATGGTAGCCTTGTTGCTGGGCTGTGCCTCTGAATTGGCAGGAGTTTCATGTCCCATCTCCTGTAAACTATCTGTCTCTCCACTTGTTGCTGTCTGAAATGCTGTGCAGCTTCTCAATAGTGTCAATCACCTCTGCTGCCCTGCTATTGTCAGCAGCAGTGTTCTACAAGTAAGCCGCTTTGTAGCCCTGCGGCTCTGATGTTCTCTCATTCTCTGGTTTCACACCTGGGATGCTTGGCAGTGTTTTAGCCTCATTATTCCTCAGCAACCAGGAATTGATACACTTATTATGCAGGCTGTCAGGATCCTCTTGTATTGTAGTAGCAGGTGCCAGAACAGACCTTTGCAGTTGCGCACCATCCCTCGAGCTGCCCAAGGACACAGATAGTTTCCTGGCTGTTGTCTCTGAATCTTGGGGGCTGGTAATACTGTTTGTTTGGGGGGTTTACTGTGTTGGGAATTATGGATTCATCTGGGAAGCTTGTGCTTGCCTGTCAGAAGTGACGTGAGTTACGTCTTTTCCAGGCACATGCTGTGAATATATCTCTGCAGGGACTAGCATTCTTGGAGGAGTTTTGTTGGAGGCTAAAATGCTGTAACTACTGTCCCAGTTAGGGTCTGGAACCCATTCTCCAGCCTTTGTCTGCTTTCAACCTGCGTTTGTCAGAGCTGTTTCAGGTGACCAGGTTTCTTTTTTTGCAATTCTGTGGCTTGACTGGGAGTATTGAACTTTGTTTGTAGATGCCGTCTGACTGTCACAGCTTCACTTTGATGTGGGCCGTTCAGCTTACTGTCACCCCTGGGCCCTCCTTGTCAGATACTGATTCAAGGAAATATTCAGATCTTACTTCGAGAGGGTTTCTGCAGTAGGTCTTCACATATAGGACTGCGCCCCCTGGAGTCAAGTCCGAATAGCAAACTGTAGATAGCAATCATCAGCGGGATCACTCTCAACGCCAGGTGACATGCTGTCAGCCTGACTATAATAGCGGTCCCATCACTGGCTCCAGTTCTTTCCGCCTGCCTCAGTATGTTAGGCACGTGTTAGAACAGCGATCATACGCCTGCCATTTTGTCAAGTTTTCTCATTCATAACTAATTTTCTCTATCATTTCTCTCAATATTGATGTCTTCTAGACAGAAGAAGAAGTGCTCAAAGTGTGGCGCTCAAATCCCACACGGGGACAACCATTACCACTGCCTCCTCTGCCTTGGTTCCAAGCACAACACCCAGGAGTGCTCTATCTGTCAGGCCTTCAACCAGGTGACCCAAACAAAGCGTAAGCAGACTCTCGAGGCCTGTCTCCTGACCCGACGACTAGCGTAGATGGAAAAGGAGCTCCAGTAACTATGGGATAGATCGTCCTCACTGGGCCCTAAAAAGAAGAAAAGGAGAAGCGCTGGGACCGGAGTCCGTCGCCATGCGGGATGTCCTCCGAAACTGTGAGTACATCAGTCGGTGCCCCGTCTGCTTCTTTAAGCCGGGCACCTTCTCTCCCTCCTGCCGAGGTGAGCGGGCAGTCGGGGGTAGCCTCTCTGGAGGTCTCTGTCAAGTCGCCTTGCCTAGCTGATAAGACACCCCTCAACCCTGTTGAAGGGCGTGTGGCTCCTGCTGATCAGCCTAGTGGCAGTCTCCAGACTTCCACTAGCCCGGCATAGTCCGTTCAGTCGGACGACGGCTCCTCCATTGCCTGCCCGGATCTTTCCACTCTCTTGTTGGGCTCCAGTTTGGCCCCCGATGCCGGACAGAGTGAGCGGCAGAGCGACCCTTTGTCCTCTAGGGTCTTGCATCCCAGGGACTCGCCACCTGATTTGTTGATTTTCCTGCCAGCAAGATCGTCTTCAGACCTGCCGTCGGGGCTCCTTCTGGACCTTCCCCCCTCGCCAGGCCTACCGCCATTCCCGGACACTAGTCCACCGCCGGCTAGGGATCTTTTCATGGAGCCTCCTCCCTCTGGACCTTCGGTGGCCTTTCCAGATCTCGCACCTCCCAGAGGCGCTATGGCACTTCTCCTGACAGGACCAGATCCTCCGGGTGGGCTTCCGGGTTCAGAACTCATTGTCCCGCCTCCAGGTGGCCCGCCATTGACTCCACAGTATCCGATGCCAGGCCATGTGCCTCCAACACCAGGACACCTGACGCCGGGATACCTGACACTGGGATACCCTGGGTACTCCTACTATCCACAAACGGGTTATCATTACCCTTCTTGGCCTCAGTACCCAGACTATCCTACCTTCCAGCCTCCTCCTCCGGCACCAGAGACGGCCTCCCAGTGGTGGCAGGAGGCTAGAACCCAGCTGCTGTTGGAGCTTAGGCAGTCTGTGGGGGAAGCTCCCCAGCCTAGGGCCCCCCCTCCACCTCCTCCTTCCGGCAGAGCCTTGGGTTCTATTGCTGCGGGTGCTGCTGGAATAGAACCTCCCATTCCCAGCAGCTCCAAGCCCCTCCAATATGGAGTCTGACTCCAAACCTTTGGACCCCAGATCTCCAGTTGAAGTTCCTATCAAGGAGTCACCCAAGTCTCTCCCAGAGGACACATCTTTCGGAGACCTCTTGCACTTCATACAGGCAGTTGGAGACTGGACTACGAAAGAGGTGGATCTGCAATGAAAAAGACCTGGATCTTGCAACGTCTGATCCTGTCCCCATCCCCCCATGGATAGGACCCCATGAGGACTTGGTGGCCACAATATGGCAGCAACCATCCTTCAGTCCAGTGGTCTTGAGGAAGGCAGACCAGACCTATTATCCCCCGGAAGGGATTCAGCATCTTAACTCCTATCCAAAAGCTGACTCCATGGTAATTACTGCCACTCACGACCGGTCAGCCCAACCGAAACACCAGAGTTTCTCACCACCAGACAAGGACTCTCGCCACTTAGACCTGTTTGAGTGAAAGATCTATTCTTCTTCCTCCTGTGGCATTAGATCTCTCAACTATGTCTCGCACATGGTTGCTTTGCAAAAAAACTACTCTTTCAGAGCTGGAAAGGGACCTTCTTGAGGTTCAGGATGAAAACCTTAGCAAGAATCTCCTGGACAAGGTCAGGATGGGAAAATCCTCATGTTGTCACGCGCTCCGAGCGACGTATGACTCGGTGGGTTCAGTGGCTGGAGCGGCAGCCATGGGGATCTGTCTCTGCTGGCTCTCCTGGCTTCAGATAGCTGGCCTAGCACAAGATGTACAGTCTTCCCTTTTGGACGCCCCTTTCAGGGGTTCCGTCCTCGTTGGCGGCGATGCCAAAGATATAATGACAGGGCTGCAAGAGAGTGGACGCTCCTTAAGAGACGTACGCTGTATGTACAAGATGGGTCAGAAAAGCAGCCCTTTTGCCACCAAAAAAGGTGGAACAAGAACCAGGCAAAGCGTCAGGGAAAAAAAGTTCCCCTGGCTCAGGACTGCAAACCCCACAGGCTAAGTTCTCCAAACCAGCCTCGGGGGCTAAAGCTCCCCTTCCCTCGGGGTCCTGACTCCTTTCCCCTCCTTCCGCTCCCTCTCTTAAATCAGGAGGAACCAGTCTGAGGGAGGTTCGGCCTCTACCTGGAGGGTTGGAGATTCATCACCGCAGAGTCTTGGGTGCTTCAGCTCATCCAGCGGGGTCACTCATTCGAGTTCCTTGAGATTCCAGCCTCTCTACCACTGGGACGGTCTTTCTATCCATGGGATCAGGTTCCCCTTGTCTCTCAAGAGATCCAGGCACTTCTGCTAAAGGAGGCCATAGAACCCTTCCCTCCAAACCAAATAGGAAGGGGATTTTACTCCCACTTCTTCCTAGTCCCAAAGAAAACGGGCGACCTGAGACCGATCCTGGACCTCAGCACACTAAACATCTTTGTCGAGTACAAGAAGTTTCGTATGTTGACTCTTCAGGGGCTCCTCCCCCTGCTCCATCCCAACTCCTGTCTGTGCTCCCTGGATATGCAGGATGCCTACCTGCACATCCCCATCCTCCCAGCCCACCGCCGCTTCCTCCGTTTTGCTTTTATGGAGGATCACTTCCAGTTTTGGGTGCTATTTGGCCTTTCCTTGGCCCCGGATGTTCACAAAATGTCTAGCGGTGGGCGTTCTTATGCCACCAGGGCATCTATGTTTTTCCCGTACGTGGACGACTGGCTCCTCGCAGCACCCTCTCCTACCAGCCTGAAAGAGTCTCTGTCTTTCACTCTGAACTTGTTTTCACTTCTGGGGATCACGGTCAACTTCCCCAAGTCCCAGCTAGTACCATCTCAATGACTCCAATTCATTGGAGCCATGCTAGATACAGTTCAGAGTAGGGCTTTTCTGCCATCGGATCGAGCTGAGACTTTAGTTGCTCAGGCTACTCTTGTGGCCCAGGCTCGATGGATCCCAGCACACACTATGCTCCATCAGATGGGACTGATGGCAGCAGCCATTTCTACAGTACCCCTGGCCAGACTTCATATGAGGGTCACCCAATGGTCTCTCCGAGTCCAGTGGGATCAGAGGACGGACGGCATGAACCAAAAAGTCATGATCTCCAGCAACCTTCAGAGACATCTTCGCTGGTGGCAGAATCTCTCCAACCTTTTGAGGGGAACACTTTTTCATTCCCCCATCCCAATCCAAATCCTCACCACAGACTTGGGCTGGGGAGACCATCTGGGGGCACACAAGACACAGGAGTCTTGGTCCGATCAGGAGCTTATGCTCCACATCAATGTTCTGGAGACCAGGATGGTTCTTTACGCTCTCTAGGCGTTCCAGTCCCTTCTGGTACTGGGATCACTTCTGGTCCAGATGGACAATATGTCCACCGTCTGGTACATCAAGAAACAGGGAAGAACCTGGTTGTACCCTCTCTACAGAGAAGCAGTGAGGGTCTGGTACTGGGCAATCCAGCACAGCCTTTACTTGACAGCAGTCCACGTACCAGGTGTAAGCAACGTCCTGGAGGACAGTCTCAGTCGATCAGTGGCCAGGGCCCATGAGTGGGAGCTAAAGTCAGGGGTGGTTGAAGAACTCTTTCTTCGATGGAGTCATCCAGACTTAGATCTGTTCACCTCCCCATTCAACGCAAAACTACCCAACTTTTGCTCACTCGTTCCCGGGCATGGTGCTTTTTGGCAAGACACACTGTCTCTCTCTCTCTCTTGGACAGGGAGGTTTCTCTACGCACTTCCTCCCTTTCCTCTCATTCAGAAGGTTCTGGTGAAACTTCAGCAAGAGGGAGCTCATATGATTCTTATCGCTCCTCTCTGACCACGTCAGATTTGGTATCCTCTTTGCAGCAACTGGCACTGGAACCTCCAGTCCCTCTGCCATTTTCCCATGGCCTTCTGACACAGGAGCAGGGCACCCTGGTGCACCCGAGCCTGCAGTCTCTCCACCTTCATGTGTGGCACCTGTGGACATAGTGGTTTCCCGCTATGGTATCTCCTCGCAGGTTGCACATCTTAGTAGAAGCCAGAAAACCCTCTACTAGATCCACTTATGCCATGAAGTGGAAAAGATTCTTGATCTGGGCCCTAGCAAGGAGCTGGGATCCCTTTTCGTGCTCAGTGGCCCAGGTGTTAGAGTACCTCGCACATTTATCTGAGACGGGCCTTTGCTATTCCTCCATTAAGGTCCATCTCTCTGCGGTGTCTGCCTACCACCTCCCAGTGGAGGGCAAAATCTTGGCTCAGTTGGAGGTTGCCAAATCATTTTTAAAAGGCATCCTTCACTTGAAACCTCCGATCCGGAATCCCTGTCCCCACTGGGACCTGAATTTCATGCTCAAGAAGCTGACTACCCCCGTTTGAACCAGCTTCTACTTGCGACTTACGCTTCCTCTTCTGGAAGACTTTATCGCTTGTTGCTTGTGTGTGTTGGGGTAGGGGAGTTCCAGAGAGGCCCTTAGCAGCACTCTCTCTCCGCTCCCAGTTTGATTGCTTGTTGCTTCTGTGTGTGTGTGTGTGGGGCTCCAGAGAGGCCCTTAGCAGCTCTCTCTGTCCGCTCCCAGTTTGATCACATGTTGCGTCTGTGTGTGAGGGGTGGAGGGGGGTTCCAGAGGAGCCCTTAGCAGCTCTCTCCTTCTGCTCCCAGTTTGATCGCTTGTTGCTTCAGTGTGTGGAGGTGGGGGAGGTTCCAGACAGGCCCTTAGCAGCTCTCTCCATCTGCTCCCAGTTTGATCTCTTGTTGCTTCTGTGTGTGGGGTTCCAGAGAGGCCTTAGCAGCTCTCTCTGCCCTCCCAGTTCAATTGCTTGTTGCTTCCATATGTGGGGGTGGGAGGTTCCAGAGGTCCTAGCAGCTCTCCGTCCTCCCAGTTTGATCGCTTGTTGCTTCTGTGTGTGTGTGTGTGGGGGGTTCCAGAGGCCCTTAGCAGCTCTATCTGTCCGCCCTAGTTCGATTGCTTGTTGCTTCTGTGTGTGGGGTGGGCCGGTTCCAGAGGCCCTTAGCAGCTTTCTCCATCCACTCCCAGTTTGATCGCTTGTTGCTTCAGTGTGTGGAGGTGGGGGTTCCAGACAGGCCCTTAGCAGCTGTCTCCATCTGCTCCCAGTTTGATCTCTTGTTGCTTCTGTGTGTGGGGGTGGAGGCTTCCAGAAAGGCCCTTAGCAGCTCTCTGTCCTCTCCCAGTTTGATCACTTGTTGCGTCTGTGTGTGGGGGGTGGGGGGGTTTTCCAGAGGAGCCCTTAGCAGCTCTCTCCTTCTGCTCCCAGTTTGATCGCTTGTTGCTTCAGTGTGTGGAGGTGGGGGAGGTTCCAGACAGGCCCTTAGCAGCTCTCTCCATCTGCTCCCAGTTTGATCTCTTGTTGCTTCTGTGTGTGGGGGTTCCAGAGAGGCCCTTAGCAGCTATCTCTGCCCACTCCCAGTTCAATTGCTTGTTGCTTCCATATGTGGGGGTGGGAGGTTCCAGAGAGGTCCTTAGCAGCTCTCTCCGTCCACTCCCAGTTTGATCGCTTGTTGCTTCTGTGTGTGTGTGTGTGGGGGGGGTTCCAGAGAGGCCCTTAGCAGCTCTATCTGTCCGCTCCTAGTTCGATTGCTTGTTGCTTCTGTGTGTGGGGGTGGGCGCGGGTTCCAGAGAGGCCCTTAGCAGCTTTCTCCATCCACTCCCAGTTTGATCGCTTGTTGCTTCAGTGTGTGGAGGTGGGGGGGGGTTCCAGACAGGCCCTTAGCAGCTGTCTCCATCTGCTCCCAGTTTGATCTCTTGTTGCTTCTGTGTGTGGGGGTGGAGGCTTCCAGAAAGGCCCTTAGCAGCTCTCTCTGTCCTCTCCCAGTTTGATCACTTGTTGCGTCTGTGTGTGGGGGTGGGGGTTTCCAGAGGAGCCCTTAGCAGCTCTCTCCTTCTGCTCCCAGTTTGATCACTTGTTGCTTTTCCTCTATGTGTGGGGGTGGTGGGGTTCCAGAGAGGCCCTTAGCAACTGTATCCATCCGCTCCCAGTTCGATCGTTTGTTGCTTCTGTGTGTGGGTGGGGGGTTATAGAGAGGTCCTTAGCAGCTCTCCGTCCACTCCCAGTTCGATCGCTTGTTGCTTCTGTGTGTGGGGTGGGGGTTCCAGAGAGGCCTTAGCAGCTCTCTCTGTCCGCCTCAGTTCGATCGCTTGTTGCTTCTGTGTGTGGGGGAGGGCGGTCCAGAGAGGCCCTTAGCAGCTCTCTTTGTCCGCCTCCCAGTTCGATTGCTTGTTGCTTCTGTGTGTGGGGTGGGAGGTTCCAGAGAGGCCCTTAGCAGCTCTCTCTGTCCACTCCCAGTTCAATCACTTGTTGCTTCTGAGTGTGGGGGTGGGAGGTTCCAGAGAGGTCCTTAGCAGCTCTCTCCGTCTACTCCCAGTTCGATCGCTTGTTGCTTCTGTGTGTGTGTCGGGGGGGGGTTCCAGAGAGGCCCTTAGCAGCTCTCTCCATCTACTCCCAGTTTGATTGCTTGTTGCTTCTGTGTGTGGAGGAGGGGGGTTCCAGAGAGGCCCTTAGCAGCTCTCTCTGTCCGCTCCCAGTTCGATTGCTTGTTGCTTCTGTGTGTGGGGGAGGGGGGTCCACAGAGGCCCTTAGCAGTTCTCTCTGTCCACTCCCACTTTGATTGCTTGTTGCTTCTGTGTGTGGGGGTGGGGTTCCAGAGAGGCCCTTTACAACTCTCGCATTCATAAGGCTCTTGATCGCGGCCAAATAGTGGGGTCAATTTACATTGACCTCACAAAGGCATTTGATACCATTAACCATCTTCTTCTTCTCTCCTCACTACAAGCCCTAGGCCTATCTACTCTGGTTAGTAGTTGATTCAAGAGCTATCTCAATAATCGTACTCAGCAAGTAAAAATTGGTGAAACCCTCTATTGTAGCCTCCCTGTAAGCTCTAGTGTCCCCCAAGGATCCATCCTTGGACCCTTACTGTTTAGTCTATTTCTGAACAACCTTCCCTCAGCCTGTACACCCAACATGGTCCTGTATGCCAGTGACGCCGTACTCTTTGAATGCCACTCACAACCCTCCTCTCTCTCTCTCTCTCCCCGACCCTTCAAGCTGACTTCCAGTCTGTAGAAACTTGGTTTGCTCAACATAAACTACTTATGAATTACAAAAAAACAAAAGTAATGCTTTTCTCAAACCCACATAATACTCACAGATCCGCCTGCCTAATCATTCAAAACAGTCTTGACCAACTCCTTGAACAGGTCCATGAGTTTAAATACCTGGGCATTACTCTGGATAGCCCTCTAATCTATGCACTGCATGTTAACAAGACATCAAAGGAGGTTAACTCCAGAATAGGTGTCCTTTATTGTCACATCCTTTATCGTCACAGACATTGTATGACACCTGAGGCTCTTCTGCTAGCTGTTGTCAGCTCAATCATTTCCATTCTGGCCTATGGGCTAGTTATTTATGGGGCTGCAACAGATACTACCCTTAAAAGAATCTCTATTGCATGAACTAAAGCCTGCAGATTGGTCGCGGGCGCCGACAGTTGAACACATACATGTGACCTATATAAACAAACAAGCTGGCTCCACCTTAATGGCAGGATTACCTACCAAACCTGCCTTTTTGCTAAAAAAAAATTCAGCTGGGCTTAACCCCAGCCACTACCTGGTCTCTTATCAGACCTTTCCGTAACCCTTGCACACTCAGACAAACATTCATTATCCCTTTTTGCAGAACCTCACAAGCCCATCGAACCTTTGGCTACAGGGCACCCACCTGGCTTATTGCACTTCCCCTTGACATTCTGAATGAGCCTAAGTTAGGCCCCTTCAGGCTCAAGCTTCTTAAGCACCTTACTGCCCTCAGAAACTGTGACTGTGCCCACTGAGTATTTTATGCTCCCCGTATCCTTCAACTCCTTGTTCTACTATTCCTCTGCTTCCCCTCTCCCCTCCCCCCATGGCTCCCTTGCCTGCCCTCCCCTCCCTCCTGATACTCTCCTGGCTTGCTCTCCTCTCCTCTCTTTCTTCTGCACTCCTTATGTTCCTCCCTGCCCCAACCCTGTTTTTCCTCCCCTCTGCTCCTTAGTCCTGACCTTCTCCCCTCTCTCCTCTCTCTCTGACAAAGTCTTCCTGGACTGCTTCTCCTCCTCCTCACGTGCCCTGCTCCCTACATTGACAGTATTATTGTTACCCCTATTACATAGCCTGCTTGCTAACTGACTGACCATGTTCCCTGCTCTGATCTCTACCCATATTGTCTTGGCTGTTTTTTTGCTCCTCCATCTACTATATACCATTGTTGTTTACCCCTACAATTTAGTACTGTTACATTGTTATTGTGTGTTTATTCCTTATCTCATAGTACTGTTAGTCTCTAATTTTGTATGATGCAGAACCTTTGTAAAAGAACCCTTGGTTCAAAGGTATTTGTAATCCTAGCTATCAATAACTAAAATAAAAATAAATAAATAAGATCATGCACGAGGGGAGTAAAAACCCGAGAGAGAGCTACAAGATGGGGAGGAGCTGTTGACAGTCACCAGGGAGGAAAGAGATCTGGGGGTCATTATTACGGATGACCTCAAGGCCACCAAATAGGCAACAAAGGCGGTGGGGAGGGCCGTTGGGATGTTGGGGTGTATAGGAAGGGGTATCACAAGCTGAAGGAGGGAGGTACTGGTTCCACTGTACAAAACACTGGTGAGGCCACATCTGAAGTACTGCATACAGTTCTGGAGGCCACACCTGTGTAAGGACATATAGTAGACAGGTTGGAGATGGCGCAGAGCAGGGCAACGAAGATGGTGCAGGGACTACAACATAAGAGGAGAGGTTAAAAGACCTCAATATGTGTACGCTAGAACAGAGGAGGGAACGGGTGGACATGATTGAAATGTTCAGGTACCTCAAGGGCATAAATAAGGTGAGCGGGGATAACATCTTCCAGTCTAAAAAGAGTACTGGGACAAGGGGTCATGACATGAGATTGGAGGGAGGCTGTATAAGGGGAAATGGGAGGAAGTTCTTTTTCACTGAGGGAGTGGTGGAAGCATGGAATAGCCTACCCCAGGAAGTGGTGGGAGTGAACACTGTGGTGGGATTCAAACATGCATGTGGTAGGAATAAAAGGGTCATAGAGATAAAAAAGAATAGTGTAGGCAGGTGACCAACTAGTGGCCCCGGCTACCATTACAGGTAGGGAAAACGGGCAGACTGGATGGGCCTGGCGGTCCTTTTCTGCCAACAACTTCTATGTTTCTATGTTTTAAAAGTGGTTCCCATTAAAATCTATGGAGCGAGTCCCCGCACTCTTCGGTTACTGAGGTCACAAAACATGCTTGCGTGGGGGTGTGTCTGCATACTCGGAACGAGGTCCATTTTGGCTGCCGGCTGCTATAAACAAAATTACGAGTGTTTTTTTTCAAAAAATATAGCCCGAAATACATAAAACTTCTTGGCACAGTACATTGCATGGCAGGTAAGCTACCTATATGTCAGGGGAGGGGGAACTTCTGATGTGAAAACCTGCTCTTTAAGAGAGCTCTGAGCTATTACTTGAACCACACAAAGGATGTAAGGTCCACTAGCACTCAGTTGTTTGTAACCTGTGGTGAAGTGGGGAAGGAGAAACCATCATCCAAGAGAACCATTTCTTGATGGATAGTTTACTGCATACAGTTCTGTTATGGTAAAGCTGGGAAACTGCCACCTGAAGGACTCAAGGCTGACTCCACAAGGGGCACCTCTGCCTCTGTGGCAGCATCAAGAGGTGTTTCCCTACAGGAAATCTGTAAAGCAGCTACCTGGAAAACAATACATACTTTCACAAAGTACTACAGCCTGAACATACAGTCCAGAAGGGTTGCCAGCTTTGGCACTGCTGCTTTGCAGAACCTGTTCCCTAAATGGGTTCTGTACCTAGCCTCCCACTGTTGGAATTACATTGGGTCTTGCCGGACCTGAGCCCCAGTAGCTTTTCAAAGAGCCCTGGCACCTTTATAAAAAACGTAACTGCTCTAGGGCCAGGACTTTGGCCCTGGCAGCTGTTTAGTCAACAGGGCTTTAGCCCCCAGAGCTCATGACAACAGGCCTGGTATGGAAGTGGCACACTGTATATGCTGTACTTACAAAACAAAGGGGTTTGAAAAACAAAGCCACTGTTGTCTGCACAGTTAGTATACAAGCTTGTATGCTGTAATCACAGCAGGGAGCTGGTACCAATGAGAGTCGGGCTCGGGAGTAAAAGAAGTGCAATAAATATTTTCTGAGTCTTTACAGATTGGTCCAGTACTCCACAGGTTCATGTATGTCTCACATGCACACAGTGTGGACACTGGAGCTGGACAAATTGGTAAGGAATTCCAGGCAATGGTGTCTTGAAAGTCTCGCCGCATAACACCTTAGGTGCTCCAGAGGTAAGGCCTCTGGTATGGCACTTAGTCCTTTTGCTCTTACTTTGCTGAAGAAAGCCACTACGTGATTGCTGCCTGCCTCCCAGAACTGCCACCTCACTCAGTTAAAGAGCTGCCCTGCTGCTCTGCCTGCCACAGAGAAGAGAATTTGTTTCACAAAGAGAAGCCTGCTAACCCCGTTTCCCTTTCCTTAGCATCAGCCTCCCAAGTTCCAAGTGCTGCTCACTGACCCTCCATCCCAAGCCTGTGCCCTCCAGAAACAATTAGTTACAGCTCTGACCCACCGACCCGGTGCATGCTTTCCTTCCTTTCAGCAAGACAGCCTGCACAACAATTTAACAGAAAATATACCCTGCAAAAAACAATTTCAGTCTATAAAATAGAATAAATCACCTGTGCTGTGTAGTTCTTTTCAGCTCTTAACTGAACCCACAACCAAGTTCCCCTTTTAAGCTCTTCTCCTCCTGCAAGCCTGCTTCAGCCCCTCCAAACACACACCTGCTTCACAGGTTGTAGCTGCAGTGATCTCAGTCCCTGGTCACAGCTTTGCTGGACATAAATGCTGCCCTTCAAGACAGTTTCTCAAAACTCAAGGCGTGATTCTCACGCAGCAGGCTCCTATTAAATTACGATAAAAACAAGTCCATGCACTTCTCGCTTCAGTGGTCTAAAAAGAACACCCACCTGCTGTTCATCCATAGTCACAAAGATGACACATTAGAGCAAGTCTCCACTTTCAAATACTTGGTTATCTATATTGATGACTCCCTGTCATTTGCTATCCACATAGACCACGCTATAAAATCTTCTAATGTCAAACTTAGGATCCTATACCGACACAGAAAAGCTATGACCCTGGAGGCCCTCAATCTTGTCACACAGAGCTCCATATTGTCAACTATTGACTATGGCCTAGTCATATATAGTGCAGCCTCTGAGACCTCACTTAAGCGAGTAAAGATTCTCCTTAATGTCAGCGCAGCAGTTGGATTTCCACTTACGGTGCCAGCAACCCTGGTTCAGGAGCAAGCCCAGGGAGCTGGAGGGCTGGCTGGGGGAGAAGGTTTGAGCATCCCAAGGACAGCTCATCTTCTCCAGGGAGGGAGGGGGGACAGTGTCTTGGGCATGTCTGACCCCAGACGGAGGCCTGGGGCACAGTCGCATAGAGCTTGGAAGCAAGGGGTTGACGTCCCAGACGTCAGCACTATGTTCCTTGATGCAAGGGGTACTCACGACGTCTGTGGAACACCAGAAAAGAACTCTCCAGGCTCTGAGTAGACAGACTCCCGGGGCAGACCCCTCATGGCTCCAGCCTGCCTGGTCCGTTCCGGAGGCCGACGAAATTCAACAGTTCGGGGTGTAGGAGCCCCACCTCATCCCCACGGGTATAGCCGAGGCTCTGTGAGGGTATCCGGATGGCTCAGGTGGGTGGCAGGAGCGGGGGCAGACCCCATTGGGAGTCCCGAAGTAACAGAGCCTGGGGAGCCATGCAGGACGGTAAAGAGAAATTTCAAAAAAAAAGCTTCTCCTTAATAAAGCCTGCCAACTAGTATTGGGGCTGATTATTACACTCACACCTGCAGCCTTTATCCCTCAACTGGGTGGCTTCCCCTCTCCCAAAGGACCAAATACCAAGCCTGTCTACTTGGGGGGGGGGAAGCGCTATTAGGACATACACTAGAATCCTCGTCTGCACTTTTCCAATATAACCCTACCAAAAAAAATATGAGGAGCTCAGTTAAGGGCCACCTACAAGTGCCATTTAAAAGAACCATCATGGCATAATGCACCCTTTTGTACCACGGTCCTCTATGGTTTAATGATCTACCCCCTGCCATCCGGCAGCAAGAAAATATTGGCCCGATCAAGAAAGCTCTACGTCTCCACTTGACTGGCTCCCACAACTGTGACTGTTATGCTTAGTGGGACTTTGAGGGAGATGCGGGAGATTAGGTCGAAGGTTAGAGCATTGCTGGTGGAAGTCCACCCTTGATGCCAACCACCTTAGATTGATGGACCATTATCAAGTCTATCAAACTGCAATCTCCCATAAGAAGGCAAAATTCCTGTCCAGGGAGATTGCAGCTACTCAGAATCGACCAGCTTAGCTTTTTTGTACTGTGGACAGACTGTGCAACTCAGCCTGTCTACAGGTATGGAAAGCTTTTTCGCAATTAGAGTGCAATGAAATTGCTCGATTCTTTGCTAATAAGGTGGCCGACATCAGGGCAGGACTCCAGCCGGCACACACTATGGGCGTTACTATTGATCAGTGCGAGGTCACTACACTGCGACTGTCTTGGAGTACCATTGGCCGTCCGGAGTTCATGGATGTCATGCAGATTATCCAGAGTGTGTGCCCTACATGCTGTAGTTTGGATCCTGGACCAATGTCCCTAATTTTGGGATGTATTGATGTTATCGGTCTGGTCCAAGCATGGATTATCTGGTGCTCCCTGGAGTCTGGAGAGTTTCCTAGCTCTCTGAAAGAGGCGGTGGTGACATCTCTCTTGAAGAAAGCTTCCTTGGACCCAGACTGCCATGCAAACTACAGACCTATCTCTAACCTTCCTTCATAGGGAAGGTGATTGAGAAAGTAGTGGCTGCACAACTGGAAGACCATTTGACCATCCATGACATCTATGAACCACTCTAATCTGGTTTTCATAAAAGACACAGTACCAAGACAGCACTGGTTCGGGTGCTCAGTGATCTCCTGATGGCCAGAGATCGGAAGAACCACTCCATCTTGATTCTTTTAGATCTCTCTTCAGCATTTGACACCGTGGACCATGAGGTGTTGTTGGGCCATCTGAGGTTCATCTGTGGACTATCGGGAACAGTCCTCAGGTGGTTTACATCGTTCGTCATGGGTAGAACACAGAGAGTGGTGTCTGGGGTTTGTTCCTCAGATCCTACTTCTCTGTCGTGTGGGGTACCTCAGGGCTCTGTTCTTTCACCCATGTTGTTTGAGGTGTACATGTTGCCCCTCGGAGACATTATAAGAAGGTATGGGCTGAGGTTTCACTGCTATGCTGATGATACCCAGCTCTACCTGTCTTTCACACCTGACCAGAATGGAGCTGTCTCAGTCTTTAATAACTGTTTGAAAGAAATCCAAGATTGGAGGGATTCCAGTTGGCTAAAGTTGAACTCAGATAAAACTGAGGTGTTGGTCGTGGATCGGGGTCGTCGGATAGGGGGGTCGGGGGAAGGTTTGCCCTCAGAATTTTTCTCAGTGGCGTCTCACTCCCGACCTCTGAACAGGTGCATAACCTGGGGGTACTTTTTTTTTATGATTTTTTTTTTTTCGCCCCCTTTCTCACCATGGTGCTTCCTCACCTTCAGGAGTCTCCTGTGGCCTTCTACATCCCTGCTCGTCTACCAGCTTCAGGTACAGTCATCCCCCCTCACTGCCTTGGTTTGACCCACAGGCGGGTACGAGGCGGGGCTTTCCCTTCCTCCGCCCCGAGCATCTTTGTTTCGTCGGGGATCCGTCGCCTGAGCCGACAGGGGCCCTGGGATCGGGGCCTGAAGCTCCATCTACAGGGAGCACCACGGGGTATTTTTCCTGCTGTTTCACCCAGCCCTCAGGATGTCCGCGCACAAGGAGAGCCAAGGAGCAATGCACGTCACAACGTGCTAACACTCCGGCTCCCGGCAGACGTCCTCCCTCCCTGCTACATGCTGTCTACGCTGCACCTCCACCTGTGGTCACCCAGGTGGCGGTGTCACAGCGGTACCTGCATCCCACCCCACCTGGAGGAGGAGAGCAGCTTCTCAGTGCTCAATCCTCCTCCCCCCCCCCGGCCGGCCCTCCAGCTGCCCGAGTCCGTGCCGGGCCGGTCGCTGGCGCCGAGCAGTAACCCTACCGCCAGGCCCAGCGGGCTGGCCCCTGGGGATAATTTTTGATGACGGGATGACCTTGCATTCACAGGTGTCGGCTGTCGTCAAAACTTCCTTTTACTGTCTTAGGAATATCGCCAGAATTAGGCATCTGGTTCCGTCCGATGACCTTCCTACATTGATCCATGCCTTTGTTTCCTTGAGCTTAGATTATTGCAACTCCCTTTACCTAGGGCTTCCTGGGGTAGAAATCCGTCGCTTCCAGCTAGTGCAGAACGCAGCAGCCCAGCTTTTGACGGTATCTTCGCAATCCTGTTATATTTCGCCGGTGCTGCGCAAACTGCCCTGGCTGCCAGTACAGTAGTGGATCACCTATAAAGTCGGTCTGCTGACTTTTAAAGCCCTACACGAACTGGGCCTGGACTACTTGAAAGAGATTCCCTACTGCCCTGGACGATCACTCCGCTCAGCCAACAAGGGGTTGCTAGAGATTCCAAGGGTATGTTTAAAATCTTCGAGGGCAAGAGCTTTTGAGTTTGCAGCCCCTACCCTTTGGAATTCTCTACCCCGTCGGATTCGGGAGTGCGCAACTGTGGAGGCATTCAAATAGTGATTAAAACATATTTGTGGCATCAAGCTTTCAATAACTGAGCCTCTTGTTTTAGTTTATAGATATCTGTATGATTTTATTGAAGTTTGTCATATTTTATACTGTCGTTGTTTTAAAATGTGAGGCGTCTTGGCTTTGGATAAGGCGCCATATAAATAAATTTTATTATTATATGTTATTATTATAGTGACCACCGCCTGACTTCTCAGCATGACAAAGCCACTTCTGGCTGCTATAGTCTTTTCTTTTGTCTCTTTTTTCTTCCTTTCTCCCCCCCCCCCCCCAGCACTTAGCAACCTCCTTCTTAGCACTTAGCAACATGGCTTATTTTTCCTTTTTCTTGTTATGCCGAGCAGGCGTACAAGCCTGTATATGTTGTATGCTCTACATTTTGTCCCCTTGCTGTGTACTCAGCCTACTATCCTCATTGTTATTACCACTGCAATGCCTTTTGTTTGTACTGTTGTATAAGTGCCACTGCTTGTTTTTTCCTATTAAGTACAGTTGTGTTGTCCATGACATGGAGCCTTTGTAAAAGAGCATATTGGCTCAAAGGTTGTAACTCCAAAATTGAAATAAATAAAAAAAATAAATAAATAACTGTTCTGCCCCAGAAACAAGATACTGCCAAATGGTCTGCAAACTACAGCAGTTCCCTTTCCTGGCTACTAAGTGTAACCCCTAAGTGACGCTACCCCAAGGGCTACTACCCCTGCCTGCATGGCTAGTTGCAGGTTAAGAGGCCTGGGTACTAAAACGGGTGCCTCCACCCGGAGGTCAGGGTTGTTAGTGGTCAAGCTAACCTGGGCACAGCCCTCCAGGACACTGTAACCTCCCTCGTTCCCTTCTAGTGGTCTGAACAATACACAATAATCACTTTTACAATGACCCTTATTCACCAGATAATTACCCACACTGTTTGCACTTACTACCAGGGCTGTTTCCTCTAGCTTGAGACCCCCTGTAAAACAAGGTTATGCACAACAAATAGCAACAGTACAGTACTTTTATTACAAACTGGAACCACAGTCAGGTTAAATGCAAAAAGAGTTAGATCTGATTTATTCAGGAGACTTGAACAAGAGGGGTGCGCGTAATCAGGTTGATTGGTTTAAAAGCTAAATTAATCAGACAGTTAGGCATGCACTTCAGAGTCCCTACGCAGTCACACACTCTGGGTACCCAGGTAGGAAACAGGTAGGTTAGCCAGGAACGTTGCTCGGGGTAGGCCGGCATCGCAGCTGGTTGGGGCCCTGTGATGGAAGAAAGCAACATGCACAACACACACTATTTGTAATCCGGAGCCGGAGGGCTCAGTTCGTGAAAGAAAAGGCAACAAGACAATCAGATGACAACAATTTGGATTTAGCTGTTGTTGCAGGGAGCTACCCTGATGTACTCACGATACCCAATACTGGACACAGGCAGGATGAAATCGAGACTGCAGGTTGTTGAGCTGGAGTGCCAGGTGAAGCAGGACCCACATGAATCACTGAGGTGTCGTTCCTGTTCAAGGTGTTGAGCAGGGGGCTGATCCCCAGGCAGGTCTCTCGTCGATGACTTTCTCTGTGTAACAGATATTCTGGCTGGGCCAGTGTGGCAAAGCCCAGGCCAAACGGAGATGAATACGGATTTTCAGTCCGTGGAGCTGGATGCAGCCTCCAGCAAGCAAAACACAGCTCAGACGCACAGTGGGAACCAAATCACGACCCACTATCAGCATACAGCACATCTACATGTAAGGAAAATTCCACTGTACCAGGCAAATGGCTTCCTGGTCGCAATTACAGAGTCTCTGCACAGTCCGGGAGTTCAGAGGTGGCTGGACATCCTGATAGGCCGATTGCATTCAGCAAATCTTCCGTCTTCTTCAGGTTGGAGCCTGGTCACAATTCAGTGGCTTAATTCATTCTCACAACTCGAATTCAGTCTGAAATAAACTCTCTTCTCCCTCTCAGGGGCAGCAAGCAACAGGCAGGCCAAAACTCAAGTCTTTCCACAGTTCTCGCACGTGAAACTACACAGATCTGCTGTTTGATTATCTCGAGCTGTTACTTCTTTACTTCCCAACTCAGATCTGGCTTCTGCTCATCATGCCCATTAATCGAGGCACAACGAAATGACTCGGAGACTTAATGCGAAATAAAGCTTCTCTTGTCCCTCCATGCGAGGGAGTTGAAAGCAGGCAGGAAAGACTCAGCCTTCCCACCAAGTCCCCACACTACCCTGCGGTGCAGCAGCTCCTCGAGCTGGAGCTGCTCACTCTTCCAGCTCCAACTCACTTCTGCCCATCTCTGCAGGCAGCTTGGGGATTTCCCCAAGATCCAAAAGGTTCGGTTAGCTGATTCTTCTGTCAGTCACAACTAGGGCTCCCCCTCCAGGTGCATTTAGGCACCAAAAGCCCAAAACTACAATTCCTACAGAATTTTGCTCCCACAAAGCCCCTGGGGACAGGCTCCATTTCAGAGTCCCCAAAGGTACTGATTGGCCCATTTCAGCAGTCCAGGGCCAAGTTGGTGGTGACAAACAGAAACTGTCCGTGCTGCAAAGAAGGCGGGTTAAACAAACTACCACATTATTGCCACCAAAGCAGATAAATGGTAATCAATTACATTTTCCAATAAAGCTCCCTCTGTGCAATTAACGATGGCAGAACAGAGCGTCAACACTGAAGCTCGGGTGGGACTTGAGCCTGGACAGACTCGGCCACTACCCAGAACAATTACACACTGCAAAATAGGCAGCTCCTAAAGAGACAGGCGCAGAGGCAATTATTAGGCACTCTCATGCAATTTCTTTCTAAACAGCAGAAACACAGGACACCAGCCTAGCAGAGGGCATTTAGGCACACCCAAGGAAGGCTTTTCAGGAACCCCCATTTGTAGGGGGGTTACATAAGAATTACAGAACGGTAACCAAAAACAGAACACAAAAAAACCATACTCCAAAGCCCTTCTGCTTATTTACTTACACAAACCCTGCAAGTTTGAAATGAAATGAAATTAAATAAATCACCTCTGCTGTGTAGTTCTTTTCAGCTCTTCTGTGCTAATTATAACACTGACACTGCCCAATTCCCCAGTAACACCACCTGAAATAAAGAAAACCCTCCCTCGCCATGGCTTGGAGGGACAGGAACCAAACTTTGTGTAAAAATAAAACACCCAAAGTGTAAAAAGTGAAAGAAATCTGCAAGTAAGAAAGGCAAGACATAACAAAAACAAGTATACAATATATTTCGTTATGGCTTTTGTAAGGTTGCAAATTATAGAAGTGCCTTAACCTGAAAATTATGGTATATTATGGGCAAATTTAAACATCCAAAACATGCAACCAAAGAAATCAAGCACCAAAGATAACAAAAGGTGTGTGTGTGTTAGGGAGTAATAAAGAGGCCAAAATGAAAAAAGGAGAGGAGACTGAGGGAGCGAGGTTAGGAGGGGGGCCAGAACTTACTGGATCTAGGTGCAGATCCCAATGCCGGAAGACTAATACGGGTTGGGGCTTGGGGAGAATGACAGTTACGGTGGGGCAGCACTAAACATCGATGGACATTTTTCTTTTTTACAGCATGTATTTAAAAAAATAAACTATGAGCAAGGGTTTGCTTTATTTCAGGTGGTGATACTGGGGGATTGGGCACTCCCAGTGTCAGTGTTATAATTAGCAGCACCAGGGGTGGGCTTCCCGGTGCTGCATAAGTAAAATGGGCAGGGTGGGGGGTAGCAGCGGGCACGTGGGATTGGGCACCCCCATCCCGGAATTAGACTGCTGATAGAATAAGAACATATAGGAATTTTGGAGAGATATATCTGTCCGTGGCACAGCAAGGCATAGGTTGGGCTTTGGGGGGGGGGGTGGCACAACAAGGGTAATATGAGTTAGGCTTGGAGGGTGGCAGTTACTACAGCAGCTGCAACAGACATCAATGGAAGGCTTTCTGTTTTGCAGGGTGTATTAGAAAAGAACTACGAGGGACTTTCAGGTGGGACACTGGGGAATTGGGCACCACCAGAGTCAGTGTTATGTTTGTGGCAGGCCCATTGATGCTCTGTAGTGCATTTTAAGGCTTACATGGAAGATAAAGCAAAGTTCTGTTAGGTTTCCCTCCACCCCTGACACCAGGGAAAAAATATAATTCTATGGCTGGCCTTAGCTACCAGGAGACTGCAGTTGGGGCTGGCTGAGAGCAGGACCATTTCCATGGAGATCTATTTTTTTTTCTTTAAACAGGGACTGTGGGAGTCCTCCCAAACAAAATGCTTAAATGCTAATTGTTCAGATTTGCAGGTTGAGCCGGCCCGGTGGTGCTGAGGGTTGAGGCGCTGGACGCCTTACCTCACGCTACTCCGGTGACCTGGATTCGGAAAGACCTCGGTCATCATGGCACCAGTCTGCAGGGGAGGAAGCAGGATTGAGTGAGCCTTGGGCTGTTCTCCTCTCCGGGGTGGTGGGGTGGGGTTCGCCTTCCCATAGTCCACGTCCCACGGGTGGAGGGCCAGTGGGGTAACATAGGCAGGCAAGGCAGCAGTACAGGTGGGCAGAAGGGGCTGAGTTGGCTTCCAGTGTGTGTGCATACCTACATGCGCATGTACGGCGGTGTTGGGGCTCTGGGAGATGCAGGAGAAAATCTACAAAAGCCTATACAAAGCTATATTAATAAAAACACAATTTGCAAGTTGCTGCATTTTAAAGGGGTAAACTAAACTCCAGTTTCATAGGCAACCAATATTTAAAAATCAGTGCCAGACACTGTTTATTTCATTGTTTGATCTCCCCTAAATGAATGTGAACTGCTCACTTATTTACTAGTGTTACTAACACAACAGCAGAACACCGCTGCTCCACTCCTGATACCCGTGCCCGGCAAAAACACAATGGCAACAAACAAATTCACTGGCACCAGGTTCCAGTACCAAGAAGTAATTTAATGTGCAAAACGCGGCAACAGCAGCAAAACTCTGAGTTCTGCTGCTGCTGCTGCCATGTTTGTTGTGGTAATTTGTATGCACCCTTTTGCACATTAAATTACTTTTTGGTACTGGAACCTACTGTTACTAACCCTAGTGGCCAAGCGACCAGTCCACATTGCTTTCAGTTAGAGCAAATAATAAGGTAAACTCTGCCTGGGGCATGGTACAAGGGTGTTCACATGTTTCCATCATGCCTGTATACTATTCAGATACACTTCCAACTGGCATAGATCCCAGACCCATAAGTATGGTGCTACCAAGGCAATATACATCCCATTCGACCCTCCCCAAAGTTCCTCACTGACCACAGATGGGCAGCAGATCCTCCCTGCCCCTGCAGTAATGTTTAGAATGAATAATTACCCCTCTCTACCTGACCCAAGCCAAGCTTGCTTGACACTCAGACCCCCTTCCTCTTAGGGAAGGACTAAAACCACAGCCGATTTTCCTTATTGACCTCTGGATGGTGAATGAAGGATGCAGTTCAGTGTCTCTCTCCTCAGGCTCAGTCTAGCAATGCATGACAGAGAGATTAGCTAGAGTCTTGCAGCATGGCTACATGGGCTGCTGTCTCTCAAGTGATGATGCAGCACGAGCCCACAAACTGCAGGAACCTCAAAGGGTCAGGCATCAGTAGACACAGACCATAATGTGGATCTACCGCAGTATAACTATTTATAAAAAATAGAAAAAAATGGAAGCTTTGGGGTTCAAGCTAAACTTAGCAATCCAAAACCTTGAAGCCAGACAAAGACATTAACTAGCACTGCTGCTTTAACATCCAACATCTAAAAAATTAGATGAAGGAAACAATGTGATTTTGGCTTTGGAAGACTAACTCCTGCCATCCAGGCAGCTGCTGCAGCATTCATTATGGTGTGACATACACATAAAGAGGGAGTAATGCACTGTGAATAATGTCCAATGCAGCTGAAGTAGCAGCTGGCTCCAGTCAGACCCAGCAACATTACCAGGAAACAAAAAACAGAAGCCACTTGAGCAGATAAAGGGCGATGGAACGCCGTTGTTTGCTGAAACCATGACCACTCCCTCCCCTCCCCTCCCCTCTATGGAGGATCAGATCTGCTGTTTCATAGGCAGCAAGATCAGCTCCTGTCAGCAATTGGCTGCGGATTCCATCAATGAGATGGACCCAAGGAGAGTCGAGGGCATAGGAGAGCCCCACCGGCTTTCAAACACCTAAGGCAGGTTTCAGTCATGGTTGCAGCAGAAGCTGCCGGAGCAGACAAAGGATGAGGGAACTCAGTTATTTGCTGAAACTAAGACTACTCCTTCCCCTTTATGAAGGACCCAATCTGCTGTTTCAGAGGCAGCAAGGTTGGCTCCATTCAGCAATCAGCTGCTAATTCTGCTAACCGGGCACACCCAAGGAGAGTCAGGGGACACAACTAGGACAGCCCCATCGACTTTAAAACACCCCAAGGCTGAAGTGAAAAAATAAGTCAACTTACATCAAAGTTGCACTTGCCATTTGCAGATTTATTCATAGAGCCATAGTGAGCCCACAACCTCAGCGCATCATAGACGTGAAGCGCCAAGGCTGTGGGCTCACTTTAACTCTATGAAAAAATCTGCAAATGGCAAGTGCAACTTTAATGTAAGTTGATTTCTTTTTTCACTTCAGCCTTGGAGTGCGGCTTCTTATGTGTTTTTTGCCTGATGCTATGTATTGAACTACACCTTCCCCGCTATCCCAAAGCATGGTGTTTTGTTTGTGCTAAAGGCTTTGAAACATTTAAATCAGCTATATTCCCTGGCTGCAGCGGAAGCCACCAAAGTAGATAAAGGGCGAGGGAACACAGTTGTTAGCTGAAACCGTTACCATCCCCTTCCCTCTATTGAGGACCCGATCTGCCATTTCAGAGGCAGGAAGGTCGGCTTTGTACTTAGTACTTGGTACAATTTGGACAGAATTAGGCCGAGGCCCATTGAGTCTGTCCCCCACTCTCAGTGGGGCAAGTCTTAATATCCCAGATGCTTGTCCAATTCATTTTTAAATTTGTCAAAATCAGTAATGCTAACTAGTTCCTTTGGAAGTTTATTCCAAACTGCAATTGTCCTTAAAGTGAAATATTTATCCCTTTTTTTGTATTAGTCATGGGGAGTTCAGATTGTCTATTATGTGATCTCAGATTTTGACACCTATTATTAGGTACAATACAACATTCATTCACTAATGTATTGTCACTCAAGATATTATGGAAAAGGAGACGGTCACCTCTTAATCTTCTGATTTCCAGTGGAATAAGATTAAATTGTTGTAATCTGTTAGGGCAAGGCAGCGTGCTCAATCTGGGTATCATTGTGGTGGCACGTCTCTGAACCCTCTCGATTAGGTCTATATCTTGTTTGTGGTAAGGGGACCAGAAGGGAGATGCGTAGTCAAGGTGAGGACGTACATAATTTCTAGAGAGATTTAGTATGCTTTGTTCGTCCCGAGTTATGAATGATTTTTTTATAATATTTATCATTTTGTTTGCCTGTTGTACCATTGACCTTATGTGGGATTTGTGTTTGAAGGTATTATCAATTATGATACCCAAGTCTTTATCAGAGTTTACTGTGTGTATATTTACAGAATCGATAGTGTAAGAATATAAAGGGTTGTTGTTCCCTAGATGCAGGACCACACATTTACTCTAGTTTAGTTCCATTTTATTATCCTTGGACCATTTGAAAATTATATTAAGACTTTTAGAGAGTGATTTATGTTTTGAGGGAGTGTCAGCTTCGTTAGCCAGTTTGGTATCGTCAGCAAATTTAATAATTTTTGATGTTACACCTAGGTGGAGATCTGTAATAAAACAGTTGAATAGGAACAGACCCAGAACTGGGGAACACCGCTAGTCACTTCCACCAATGGAGATGTTTTGCCATGTAATCTAACCTGCTGAGTCCTACCATTTAACCATGTATTATCTCAAGCATTGATAATAAGATAGGGACTGAATGACATCGTTGTTAGTTTTTCAAGAAGTCTACTACGGGATACTTTATCAAAAACCTTTTTGAAGTTAAGCAAGATGATGTCGCAAGGTCTTCCTACATCTAGACTTTTGATTATGGATTCATAAAAAACAATGAGGTTTGTAAGACACGATCTCCCCTTTTTGAAACCATGCTATGTATTGTCAATCAGACCTAGTCTTGAGGATTTATCTTCAGATCTATGTTTAACTAAGGTTTCTAGATCCTTGCAGGGAACTGATGTTCTAGGGACATGGATATGTTGTTCATCCACACTTATTGGCAGGTCCCTTGCCGCTTTAAATCTTGCCGGAAGGTCTTCAAGCTGGCTCCTCCCACCCACCTGGGTGGTAAAACTCTCGGCTTCGCCCCATGAAGCCAGATCTTCCTTACCGCTTGGAAGCTCAGGTTCCCTCCTTAGCGCTCTGCGTTTTCGACTGCTTCCTGAAAATTTCCGTCTTCGAAATCTTTGGAAGTGTCTTTTCTGAAACTTTGATCTTTTCTTCTTCGCTACGGCGATGGCTCAGTCCTTTTCCGGCCCCGAGAGGCGCACGGTTAGTTCCTCCAGGAGAGACTCGCATTCCATGTGCTTATTGCCTGGATTGGATCACAACTCAGGATTGCAATTTCTGTTCTGCCCTTCGGTCAGCTCTCTGGAGGACCGCGCCTGCTCAGGGCTCGACATCCGTAGTTTTTCCGTCCGGAGATTTCCTCGACCGGGCGGGTGTCCACTTCGACTGTTTCTCAGCAGTTTGATCCTGCAGTCCCCCCCGGTTGCGCGCTTATCCCGGCCTCCTTGGGTTCAACTCCATGCAGCTTGCTCAAGGAGCTTATTCTCCTCCAAGGGAGGGACCCTGGAGCCCTGCCGCCGCCTAAGGCTAAAAGGCCGCAGGCGGGCTCTTCGCCGGGCGGAGGGAACTCTCCCTCCTCATCGGGCCGACGCCGATCTCGGTCGAGGATGCGGCTTCGCCACTGGCCTCACGGTGTCCCCGCCAGGTCAGCCGGGCCAGGTCCCCTGGCCGACGCTGGTCGAGTCTCACCCGCCTTTGGGTGGTCTTCTGGTGCCGCCATCCTCCGCCCCGGGCGGAGGCTGAGGTTCTGTCCGTCCTTTGGGTCGACAGCCCTCGGTCCTTTCTTCCGAGCGAGGAGGAGCGGGTGCGCCCCGCCTCCTTCCCAGGTCCGCCTCAGTTCCCCGAGGATTTGGGTCTCGGTCTCGGTCAACCTCTCGGCTCAGCGCCACGCCCGATCTCGGCGTCTTCGGTCAGGGCACTGAGTTAAGTGGCTTTGCCGTCTTCCTCGTCCCCCTCCTCGGATGAGGAGCGGTTTTGATGCCGTTGGCGTCGGTGTTACGAGGAACTTATGTGGCAGCAGTTGTTGTCCGGGTATCAGTCGACCCCGATTCATTCTCCGGATAGCAAGCAGCCGCCGCTGGTCGGCAGCCGCCGATCAGTCGAGGAGCCCCTCCAGGGCCGGGTTGCTCGTCCGACTGCTGCCCTCCGCTTTGGCGGGTTCAGCCAGGCCATGACCTGTTCTTCAGGTCCCTCGGTCCCCTCACTCCTGCCCGTCCCCGGCGGACAAAGAGTGCCGCGGGCCTGCGGCAGCTTTTTGCAGACCCTTCGGAGCCTGAAGCCGGCTCTGCTATGTTTCCTAGCAGGGAGGACCTGGGGTCTTCCCAGAAACATTCCGTAGACGACAGCCCATCGTCTTTGAGGGGTCTGCTTCAGCTCATTTCAGAATTCACTGGGATGCAGCTCGAGCCCATCTCCAAACGGGCACCTTAACCCCTTACAGAGATTCTGGACCGAGGGGGTTCTCCCTCGGAGGCCTTCCCAGTGGCTGAGGCTATCGTGGGCCCAACCTTGGAGCTATGGCGGTGGCCTACTTCCTGCCCTGTGCTCGGCCAGGTGGCTCAGAGGTACCCTGTCCCTGTCGGTTCTCTGCCCGCTCGGAGCACCCTCGCTGAAGGGGTAGTCACTACGACGCTTTCCAATGTCTTGGAAACGCTGGGGATGTGGATAGACCCCTGACAAAGAGTCCAAAAGGATGGACTACGCCGGGCTATGTGCAGCCATGCCCTCCCTAGGCCTCCATCAGGCCAGCTCGAGGTTCTTATGGTACACTGTTCCCATGCCCTCTGGGCTCCCTGACGAGGTTCTGCCTCATCTCCCGGCCGACTGTGGACCACAGTCCGGCGGGTACGGACCAGGTAGGGCGGTAGCAACACAACAGCTCCAGATGGCTGTGGATCTGGGTGACTCCTGTGCTAGATCGGGTGGCTGCAGTGGCCATGCGCGCCGCAGGGTGTGCTGAGGTTATCCTTTTCCTTGGAAACCCAGCACGAGTTGGCGACATCCGCTTTGGGAGTGACCTTTCGGCCTGGAGTGGAGGGACATATCCAAGGGCCCGAGAAGTCTGATGCCACCCGACTCGGTCACTCTCGCCCGGAGGGTCAAGGGCAGCCGTCAGCCTTTGCGTAAGCCCCTTTGCCTCCTGAGCCCTGCGGCTCAACCGGCCCAGCATAAGGGCCAGCAGGCATGTGCTGGGCGGCCTGTTGGCAGTCCAGTGTCTTCCTCCAAAAGGAAGCAGGGAGGCAGGAAACCGAGAGCCCTCTGCTCCTTCCCCTCCAAGTTCGCTTTCAGTGACGGGCCAAGGGCACTGCCCGGCCCCTGCCATACCAGCCCGGTTTCCCATGGGGGACGGCTCCAAGACTGCTCTGGAGGTATTTAAGGTAGATCCTGTCGCAGGTTGCGAGCGGTTTCCCCTTTTGAGCCATTGCCCCATGGGGATCTTGGGTCCACTGCCTCTGTGTTGGTCGTACCGACATGCCTGGCTCTCTAGTTAGAGGTGATCAGGAAGGCTGCGGACCCCCTTTCAACCCTGGGTTCGTGTCCAGGTATTCCTGGCCTCAAACGGACGGGGGCTCGCGCCCATTCTCCCGCACGCCTGGATGGTCTCTCTACTTCAGATATTCCATCCTTAGAACGTGTCATGGCTGTTTCCTGGCCTCCAGGATGTACCTACTCCTGCTCCGGCCCTGCTTCTTGGGAGGTCCTCCTTCTTAGTGGGGATCTCCTTACGAGTTCCTAGCCAGGCCCTTCTTTGCTCAGCAGTCTCTGCGGCACTGAAGGGTCCGGACGTAACCCCACCCAGAAGGCAGACTGGTCTCCCGTTTCAGGAGCCAAGTGGGAACTCGTGCCTTAGCGGTGAGGCTTCTTCGGACTAAGCTCGACTCTTGAGTCCGGGCCCGCCCGGCAGACAGGGCTGAGGTTCTTCCTCCTTACCCAGTCGGGTTGGCTGGTAATTATGTCCTGCCAGGACCTCCTGCACCTCCTGGGCCTCAGGGCGGCCTTCCCCTAGTGGGAGGGGCCAGCCAGAGGTCACAGCGCTGCGTCCTTTGGACCAGTTCGTGACTACAGCCCAGGAGTTAAAGAGAACGCTCCCTTGGACCGTTCCAACTTCGGCAGGAGAACATCCTGTTCTGTTCGCCCTGAGTCGGCGGTCTTCTCCGACCGATGCTTCTCGGATGGGTGGGGTGCCCATCTAGGGGAATACAGAGTGCTTCGCCTCTGGTCCTCTCATGAGTCCCGATGTCCTTCCTGCTCGCTGGAGCACAGGCGGTCCACTTAGCTTGCACCGCTCACTCCGCTTGTACGGGGTCTAGTGGTCTAAGTCCAAGTAGGACAACACCATGACCATGTTCTACCTACCCCGCCAGGTTCGGTCGATCCCCTTGTCTCGGTGCAAGGAGGTTCTCCGCATTGGGTTTTTGCCCAGTCGAGGGTTCCCAGCCATTTGATGGCAGGAGCCCCCAATTTCCTGGCTGCTGCCCTAAGCTGGGCATAGGCTGCGTCTCATGAGTGGTCTCCCCTGCCGGAGGTAGCACAGGATCTTCTCCCTCTTCCCTCTGGGGAGAATATGAGGCCGAGACTGTTTTTTGCCTGCCCCCTCAGCAAGGCCTGCTGCAGGGGATGCCATCGGGGCCACGGACCCCGGGCCCCTCCGTGCCTCTCCCCATTTCCCTTGGCCTACGGGCAAGGCGAGGAGGGACTTGGCGCAGGTGATGCTGGTAGCCCCAGACTGGATTGCCAGTTCTGGTATCCAGCTCTCCTCAGTCTCAGCCCCAGGCTCCCGAGGCGCCTCTAGTCCACCCGTCCTGTCTTTCCTTTTCAGGGAAGGTTATCCATCTGGACCTTCAATCCCTGCACCTGTAGGCCGACCCCTGTGCGGCTAGGGGCCAGGCCTAGGGTCTTTCGGCAAGGTCCTCGACCTTCGAGGCGTCCTGCTAAGAAGTCAGCCAAGATGCTCGTCCTCTGGGAGAAGTTCTCCTTTGATGATGGGATAGGGCCGTGCCCTCCCCCATCCCTGGGCGAGCATTCCGGACCATCTGCGGTCCATCCTTAAACCAGGGCTTCGGCCGACGACCCTCTAGGTGCTTCTGCGGGTCACCCCTGTCTTCCAGGTGCGGGCCGGGAGGCAGTTGGTGGTGCGGAGAAGGTGGTCTGGCACTTCTAGGCCTCGATCATGCCTCCCCTTTTGGGGAGAGTATCCCCGTTTCTGTGGGATCCTTGCTGGTATGGGCTTAGCTCATGAGCAAGCCATCCGAACCTTTTGCACAGGTGCGAGTTTCCCCCACCTGTTGTGGAAGAACACCTTCTTGGGGCCACTCTGCCATCCAGAAGGTGGGGAGAGTTCCAGGTGCTCCTTTAATCTCCCTATCCGGTCTTCCACAGGGACTAGGTTGTCCTGCGCCCCACCCGAAGTCCTTCCGAAGGTGGTGGCGGAGTCTTCCCTTCGAGGGTATTGCCTCTGCCGGGGTTTATCCCCATTCACACCTCGGAGGCAGTATACAGGTTCCATGGGAACCTGTTGCCTCACCTAGGGGCGTAAAGCTAAAGTTTGGGGAGAGGTTCACCAGTTGTTTATCATTCGCTGAAGCCGCATTCTGCAGACTTGCAAGCTGCGGACGACGAGCGGCGGGTCGCCTCGCATAGGTCTCCACTATAGGCGGGTGGGCATGGAGCCTCCCAGAGGGATAAGTGCTCATTTTTACCCGTCCTTCCACTGCATCGGTGGCTGCTTCCGAGGATACTCCGGTCCAGGATATCCGCAGGGTTTCTGCCCAGAAGCAGGTTTTACCGTTCCCCTTCCACATCGACCTTGGGTCGCGCCGGGGTGCTGGTCGGGGCCTCGGTTCTCCAGTCTTTCTACCTAAGTAGGAGTGTGCGCCTTGCCTCCCTCCTCCCAGAGAACTGCTAGGAGTCTGCCAATAAGTGTGGATGAACAAAATATCCATGTCCCTAGAAATACAGGTTACTCACCTGTAACAGGAGTTCTAGGAATGGTATATGTTGTTCATCCACACGAACCACTCGGCCTCCCCGGCTTCGATGCACAACCTGGCTTCCAGCGGGCTAGATCTGGCGTCATGGGGTGGAACCGAGAGTTTCACCACCCAGGTGGGTGGGAGGAGCCAGCTTGAAGACCTTCCGGCAAGATTTAAAGCGGCAAGGGACCTGCCAATAAGTGTGGATGAACAACATATACCATTCCTAGAACTCCTGTTACAGGTGAGTAACCTGTATTTATACTTATTGGACAATAGTTTTCAGGTAGATATTTGTCGCTTTTTTTGAAGATTGGGGTTATTATGGTGGTTTTCCATTCAGATGGTATTTGGCCCTGTGTTATAGATTTGTTAAAGAGAATAGTTAAAGGAACAGTAATACTGGAAGACAAGTTTTTTTTAGGTATTTAGGGTTTATACCGTCAAGACCAGCTGAGGCATGTGGTTTGAGGTTATGCAGAACTTCCTTTACTTCGTCACAGGTAAAGTTAGTTACCCCAGCAGTTTTCACATTGTTGTTATTATTCGCTGACTCTTTTTGATTAAATACAGTTGAAAAATAGTTATTTAGGACAGTGGCCAGTCGTTGGTATTTTTTTCATTGACAGTTATGGAATTTATTGATTTTTTTTCCCTTATTTAAATTGTTTAGATAGGAAAAAAGGCTTTGTTGTTGCCTTTACTCATAGCAATTCTAAATTCTAAGTTTCTTTTTTCTTTCTTTATTAAGAGTTTGGTAGTTTTGACCTCCCTTTTATATTTTGAATAAGCTTGTTGACTTTTATTATTTTTAACATTTCTATAAGCCCTTTCTTTTTTGTTAATTTGCCTTTTAAGTTTGTCATTCATGGTGGGACTTTACCTTTTTTACTACTTATTGGCTCCCGTCAGCAATCAACTGCTGATTTCACCAACTGGGTGGATTCAAGGAGAGTCAGGGGCAGAGCTAGGAGAGCCCACTTTCCACTATATAGGTCCTCAGTGCCAAGCAGCCCTCCCGTTTGCAGTCCCCATGCAAAGGACCAGCACAAAGGACATTGACTGGAGTCTGCCAGGAGTCGGCCAAGGAGACAGTGAACAGCCAGCAACCCTGCCTGTCAGAACCCAGGTACACCAAATTGTTTGGGGTTCGATGGTAGGAGTGGGCAGAGGGTTTCTGTAAAGCTAAATTGCCATATGGAGCTGGGGAGGAGGTGGAGGTGGTGCAAAGTAGGTTCAGGGAGTTAGGGAAAATCTGCAGGGAGGAAGGAAGTTTGCTGGCTTTCTCAGAGGTGATACCAGTACCAAAGGCCAGCAAAGCCACGAAAAGAAGAATAGAGGATTTTAATGACTGGCTAAGGAAATGGTGCAGGGAGGAGATGTTCATCTGTATTTGGGACTGGGAGGAGACCTGGTCAAACAAAGCACTCTTTTCACCAGACAGGCTACATCTCAGTAGGGAGGGTTTGAGGGTACTCGGGGACAAACTGGGGGAATACATAACCGCTACACTTAATTTAAACTACTGAGGGGGGGAACAGTGGGTGTGCAGGCCCACAAACTCCGAGAGGAGGAGGTCAGTGAACTTCCCCCCCATGGTGATGGAAGAGGTCTGGAGGGAGGAGGTGGAAGGGGAAAGAATACAGTTAGCAAAGGGTGGAGGGGTGAGCAACACATAACAAAGGGACTTGGAAGGGTGCACACAGAGGGGATAAATATGAATAGAAGAATAGAGGGAAGAGAAGGAAGGTCAGATTCAAGGTGGAGGGTGATGTCTCTGAATGCAGAGAGTCTTGGAAACAAGATGGAAGACGCAGGCACTATTAGCAGACAGGGGCAATCCCTGGATATAAACTATACAGGAGGGACAGGTAGTTGGGAAGGGGTGGCAGTTTATACCAGGGAGGGAATAACTTGCACAAGGGAGGAGTCAGAGGAAGGGGAGGTGGAGGCATTCTGGGTTCAGTTATGGTCCAATCGAGGGAGAAAAGTAAGGCTGGGGGTGGTTTACAGATCATCCAATCAGGATGAGGAGAGGGACAGGGTACTGAGCTCACAAATATCGGAAACTGCGGGGAAAGGAGAGATGATAATTGTGGGGGACTTCAATCTGCCCAAGATGGACTGGAGCATACCATCCATGACATGTGCTAGGAGTCAGGTGAACCTGGAAGGACTCCAGAGTGGGTTCCTGACTCAGGGCATCACTGAACCAACAAGAGCTGAGACAATTCTTGATCTGGCGCTCACAAATGGGGAGCATGTACAGGAAATAATGGTCAGGGAGCCACTGGGTGGAAGTGACCATTGCACAGTGTGGTTCCAGTTGGATGTGGGCAGGGAAAGCATCCCGACTAAGACCAAAATCTTGGATTTCAGGAGAGCGGACTTCAAGAAAATGGGTGAAGTGCTAAGGAGCCATCTGGCAGGCATCAGAGCAGATATAGGGGTGGAACAAAGGTGGTCCATCATTAAGGAAGGAATACTGGTTTATTTATATATTTATTTAGTTAGCTTTTGTTGACTGGGTAAGTGAACTAGACAAATTCTGCCTATTTTCAGGCACGACCTGGGGGAAGGGGATACAGATGAATGCCAACTGACTTTGAACCAGATTAAGCTGTTACCACAGATGAGTGCGTTAGGCTCAGGAGGAAGAACACAAGAGCCAAAGTGCCCAACTGGTTCAGTTCTGTGGTTGCCCAGGCAGTAAGGGAAAAGAGGTTGGCCTATAGAAAATTCAGGAAGACCAAGAGAGAGGTGGATAGGGAAAATTACCTAAGGTTGGCTAGTGAGGCAAGTAAGAACGTCAGGTGAGCAAAGGCACAGAAGGAGCTGCAGATAGCTGAAGGAATTAAGAAGGGGGAGAAGGCTTTCTTTTGCTATCTGAGAAAAGGGACAAGAAGGAAGGGACTGTTAGGCTTAGGAAAGGGGTGGAGTGGGTGGAGGATAATGGGGGAAAAGCAGAGATACTAAATGAATACTTCTGTTCCATCTTCACCAGGGAGAAGGACGGACCAGTGCCTTTAGGAGGGAAAAGAGGAGCGGGGGGACACAGATGTAGTGATAGAGGAGGATAGAGTGAGGGAGGGGCTGCTGGCATTGAAGGTGGACAAATTACCAGGCTCAGACGGAGTACATCCAAGGGTAATAAAGGAACTGGCTGAGGAGCTGGCAGGGCCACTGGCAGACTTATTTAGTAGTTCACTAGAGACAGACATAGTACCGCAGGACTTGAGAACAGCACATGTAGTGCCGCTCCACAAAAGCAGTCCCAGAGATGACCCAGGGAATTACAGACCAGTCAGTCTGACCTCCACTGTGGGCAAGCTCATGGACACCATACTAAAATAGAGGTTGGTGGAATATCTAGAGGAGCATGGTCTCCGGGATGGGAGGCAGCATGGGTTCATGGGAGGAAGATCATGTCAAACAAATCTGATTGACTTCTTTGACTGTGTCACTAAGACAGTTGACAGGGCCAAGTGGTAGACATCTTCTATCTTGATTTCAGCAAGGCCTTTGACTCTGTGCCCCATAAAAGCTTGATCAGGAAGTTGGTGAATCTCGGGGTTGGGAAAAAGATGGCCAGATGGGTGGAAAACTGGCTGAAGGACAGAACCAGAGGGTGGTTGTGGGGGTCATTGGGGATGGGGGGACATCATACAAAAAAAAAAAAAAGAGATGCTGGCCACTGGATAGAGAAAGTTGAACAGGAGTTTGTGGCACAGCCAGTGCCATCTGAGCCACAGAGTTCTGACTCAGAGAACACTTGAACAGTGAGTTGGGGGCAATACTGAACTAATTTAAAATTGGACTGCACAGCATAAATCCTTATTCTGGATTGTTTGTTAAATGGGGTTGGGGTGTAGAGAGGGGAAAGTCACCCTTACACACTAGTATTTCTTGTGAGATACTCTAGGGCATACATAGGGGAACTATCTATTTACTTTTTGGGAATAATGGTGATTTCTTGGACACTTGAAGTTTTGCAGGTTTACTGTTAGTTTATGACTGTTCCCATAGTATGCGCTGTAGTAAGGGAAATGCTGAAGATCGCACCTGATTCTCAAGTTTTCTTAGATTTGATTAGGCTCTGTATTTGGTTAAATGGGGCCATGCTTAATAATTCAGCAAATATGTAAAATTGTTCTTACGAATATTAAATTTTGCCACATATGTAATGAGGGGGGCGTGTGGGGGTGTGCCACCTAACTATGTTTTCTTTTTTTTTTTTTTTTTTCTATTTTGCTTTTTCTTTCCTCCCTAGCTGCCGGTCGTCCAGGGTATCAGCCCGGTCACGGGCGACGGCTTCCACCCCAGAGCGACCTCGAGCCTCCGATACCCGTGGCTTACCCCCACGGTGGGGCTACGGAGTCTGAGGGCCAACACCCCACGGAGCCTGTGATGATCGGAGGAGCCAGCCTGGGGCTAACAGCCGCCGGGGCGGCTTCATAGAGGGCGGCCGGCAGCCCATTTCCGCTTGGGAGGCGGACGTGCAATGATGCATGACATCCTGTCCCGCCTCCAGTGTCTTCGCGCCGGTAGCTGTGCGACTCCCAGCCTCCGCGGGGTCACTCGTGCTCTGGGCACCAACCCACCTTCCCTGGAGAAGGAGAGCAGCCCATAGGACGCCTATCCTTTCTCCTGGTCGTTTTCCAGCGACCCGAGTCCGTTCCCGAACCCGGGTCACTGGCGTCGCAAGCGGAAATCCCACCGCTGCGCCGACGGGCCAGCCTAACTATGTATTCTTCCTAGTCATGCAACAGGTTTTAATAACAGTCTTTGTACTGTGTATTTCTTCTTTGTTTTTGTTCTCCCTATTAGACGTATCTTTAACCAATGAAGAGGCTAGCAACTTTTGGAGCTTTTTGGGACTTACATTGGACATTTACCCAGGATCACCCTCACCTCCAATTGTACAAGATTACATGGACTTGAATATATGAATGTCTTATTTTTCTGGATTGTATTTTCTGGATTGTATCTGTAAAATGCCTATGCCATGTATGAGAATATGTAAATGTTAATTGTCTGCTTATACAGAAAAATTAACAAACATAAAGCATAAAAAAAAGAAAAGAAACACATAATTTGATAGCAGGCCACCCAGTCTGACCATATTATTCATTCTGTCTCTTCTACCTTAATTTTTGCAGTAGACCCACTTGATTTACACTGCTGTCTCTTACCTGCACTTCCTTACCCCTACTATTCCCTTGTGCCTATCCCAGGTGTTTTTGAATCCTGCCACTGTTCTTGCCCCCCACTACCTCAGCTGGAAGGCTGTTCTATGAATCCACCACCTTTTTCTGTAAAGAAGTATTTCCTCACATATCTCCTGAACCATCCCCTCTCCAGCTTCATAGCATATCCCATTGTTCTAGAGTAGCTTTTTTTCTGAAAAACACTTCCCTCCTGTACCTTATTAATCCCCATGAGGTATTTAAAGGTCTGTATCATATCTCCTCTCTCCCACCTTTCCTCCAGGATGTACATATTGAGCTCCTTTAGCCTCTCTTCATAGGGCTTATGATGCAGACCCTGCACCATTTTGGTAGCCCTTCTCTGGACTGCCTCCACTCTGTCTGTGTCCTTCCTGAGACGTGGTCATCAGAACTGGACACAGTACTCAAGGTGGGGTCTTTCTAGTGATATCAGGGCAGCACCACCTCCCTTTTTCTGCTGGTGATACCCCTTCCTATGCACTCCAGCATCCCACTAGCCCTCCTAGCTGCCCTCTCACATTGCCTGTCCACCTTTATGTCCTCTGATATGATTACCCCCAGGTCTCTTACCTGCTTGGTCATTGTGAGTATCACTCCACCCATTTTGTACTCTGCTCCTGGATTTCTATGGCCTAAGTGCATTATTTTTTTTCTCTTCCATCATCTGTTTTTCTGCCTTGCAGAACCGGCAGGAGGTTACAGCCCTCTTCCTTGGAGGGCTCATCTTCTGAAGCCAGCACCATTCCGGCAAGTACTCCCACAGATTCCACCCCCCATGGAGGGGATGGAGGAGCCCCCCCCCACAGAGCAGTATCCAGGAGCCAGCGAGCTAGCAACAGGGAGTGGCCAGGCCATCATGGAGCCCCCCAGTTCTATTTTTTTTCCTGTACACCTCCCTCCTCCACGTGGTGTGAACACGTGTGTGTGGAGGCATGCACACACCATATCTCCATGCTCCTGTGTCTCCCAGACTCCAGCGCTGTTCCCCGACCTCCACCAAGGGTCAGCCAAGGAGTGGGATGATAACCCTCCCCTTCCTGGGAGAGGAGAGGAGAGCAGTCCATTAGATGCTCGATCCTCTCCCTCCCCTGTTGACCCCTGGTGGCCCGGTCCACTGAAGATCGTTGCGCCGGAGTCCGGAGGTAAGTATGGGGTGAGGGGGGTTGTGGGGAGGCAGCATGAGCAGCGGGTGCGGGTGGGGGAGAGGCCAACAGACCACGAGGGACTGTTTTTTTCTTTCAGGGACTTTTTTTTTTGAAGGAGGACGACGAGGGACGTTTGCCACGCTGGGGTGGGCTCCCAGCATGGCATCAGGAAGGCTGCTTGGGAGGGGCTGGAGCCGGCTGGGGATTGGGCACCCCTGTCAGCCATTACAGTTTCTGCCACGCTGGGGTGGACTCCCAGCGTGGCACCTGGAAATGTTTTGGGGGGCCTGGAGACATGGAGCCGACGGGGGATTTGGCACCTTCGCTGGCTACATTGTTTGCCACGCTGGGTGGACTCCAGCATGGCACCAGGAAGCTTGTTTCTTTGTGGAGGGCCTGGAACCCGGCGGAATTGGGCACCCCATCAGCCATGCCACAGTTTGTCGTCGTCCAGGCGTCGCCGCCGCGAGCCGGAGCATGCAAAATGCAGTGCTTGCGTGCTGTATCGTGGGGGAAGAGCTCTGCTCACTGAAGCGGAGCTCTCCCTTTCAACTGTATGCCACTGCATCTGGTGTCTCGGATGATGGCACTATGTTTCTTGCACATGCATGCAAGCAAACATAAAAATAAACTATGAGCAAGGGTTTGCTTTATTTCAGGTGGTGATACTTGGGGATTGGGCACTCCCAGTGTCAGTGTTATAATTAGCAGCACCTGGGGTGGGCTTCCCAGTGCTGCATAAGTAAAATGGGCAGGGTGGGGGGTAGCAGCTGGCATATGGGATTGGTCACCCCCATGCTGGAATTAGACTGCTGATGGAATAAGAACGTTTAGGAATTTTGGAGAGATATATCTGTCCGTGGCACAGCAAGGCATAGGTTGGGCTTGGGGGGGTTGCTGTTATGGTGACACAACAAGGGTAATATGAGTTAGGCTTGGAGGGTGGCAGTTACAACAGCAGCTGCAACAGGCATCAATGGAAGGCTTTCTGTTTTGCAGGGTGTATTAAAAAAGAACTACGAGGGACTTTCAGGTGGGACACTGGGGAATTGGGTACCACCAGAGTCAGTGTTATGATTGTGGCAGGCCCACTGATGCTCTGTAGTGCATTTTAAGGCTTACATGGAAGCTAAAGCAAAGTTCTGTTAGGGCTCCCCTCCACCCCTGACACCAGGGAAAAAATATAATTCTATGGCTGGCCTTAGCTACCAGGAGACTGCAGTTGGGGCTGGCTGAGAGCAGGCCCATTTCCATGGGGATCTATATTTATTTCTTTAAACAGGGACTATGGGAGTCCTCCCAAACAAAATGTTTAAATGCTAATTGTTTAAATTTGCAGGTTGAGCCGGCCCGGTGGCGCTAAGGGTTGAGGCGCTGGACGCCTTACCTCACGCTACTCTAGTGACCCGGGTTTAGGAAAGACCTCGGGTCATCATGGCACCAGTCTGCAGGGGGGGAGGAAGCAGGATTGAGTGAGCCTTCGGGCTGTTCTCCTCTCCCGGGGGTGGTGGGGGTGGGGTTTTCGCCCTTCCCATAGTCCCGTCCCCACCGGGTGGAGGGCCAGTGGGGTAACATAGGCAGGCAAGGGCAGCAGTACAGGTGGGCAGAAGGGGCTGAGTTGGCTTCCAGTGTGTGTGCATACCTACATGCGCATGTACGGGCGTGTGTTGGGGCTCTGGGGAGATGCAGGAGAAAACCTAAAAAAGCCTATAAAATGCTATATTAGCAAAAAAACAATTTGCAAGTTGCTGCATTTTAAAGGGGTAAACTAAACTCCAGTTTCATAGGCAACCAATATTTAAAAATCAGTGCCAGCCACTGTTTATTTCATTGTTTGATCTCCCCCTAAATTAATGTGAACTGCTCACTTATTTACTAGTGTTACTAACACAACAGCAGAACACTGCTGCTCCACTCTTGACACCTGTGCCCGGCAAAAACACAATGGCAACAAACAAATTCACTGGCACCAGGTTCCAGTACAAAAACACTAGGTTCCAGTACCAAGAAGTAATTTAATGTGCAAAACGTGGCAACAGCAGCAGAACTCTGAGTTCTGCTGCTGTTGCCACATTTGTTGTGGTAATTTGTATGCACCCTTTTGCACATTAAATTACTTTTTGGTACTGGAACCTACTGTTTCTAACCCTAGTGGCCAAGCGACCAGTCCACATTGCTTTCAGTTAGAGCAAATAATAAGGTAAACTCTGCCTGGGGCATGGTACAAGGGTGTTCACATGTTTCCATCATGCCTGTACACTATTCAGATACAATTCTAACTGGCATAGATCCCAGACCCATAAGTATGGTGCTACCAAGGCAATATACATCCCATTCGACCCTCCCCAAAGTTCCTCACTGACCACAGATGGGCAGCAGATCCTCCCTGCCCCTGCAGTAATGTTTAGAATGAATAACTACCCCCTCTCTCTACCTGACCCAAGCCAAGCTTGCTTGACCACCAGACCCCCTTCCCTCTTAGGGAAGGACTAAAACCACAGCCCGATTTTCCTTATTGACCTCTGGATGGTGAATGAAGGATGCAGTTCAGTGTCTCTCTCCTCAGGCTCAGTCTAGCAATGCATGACAGAGAGATTAGCTAGAGTCTTGCAGCATGGCTACATGGGCTGCTCTCTCTCAAGTGATGATGCAGCACGAGCCCACAAACTGCAGGAACCTCAAAGGGTCAGGCATCAGCAAACACAGACCATAATGTGGATCTACCGCAGTATAACTATTTATAAAAAATAGAAAAAAATGGAAGCTTTGGGGTTCCAAGCGAAACTTAGCAATCCAAAACCTTGAAGCCAGACAAAGACATTAACTAGCACTGCTGCTTTAACATCCAACATCTAAAAAATTAGATGAAGGAAACAATGTGATTTTGGCTTTGGAAGACTAACTCCTGCCATCCAGGCAGCTGCTGCAGCATTCATTATGGTGTGACATACACATAAAGAGGGAGTAATGCACTGTGAATAATGTCCAATGCAGCTGAAGTAGCAGCTGGCTCCAGTCAGACCCAGCAACATTACCAGGAAACAAAAAACAGAAGCCACTTGAGCAGATAAAGGGCGCGGGAACACCGTTGTTTGCTGAAACCATGACCACTCCCTCCCCTTCCCTCTATGGAGGACCAGATCTGCTGTTTCATAGGCAGCAAGATCAGCTCCCGTCAGCAATCGGCTGCTGATTCCACCAATCAGACAGACCCAAGGAGAGTCGGGGGCATAGGAGAGCCCCACCGGCTTTGAAACACCTAAGGCAGCTCTCAGCCATGGTTGCAGCAGAAGCTGCCGGAGCAGACAAAGGGCAAGGGAACACGGTTATTTGCTGAAACTACGACTACTTCCTCCCCTCTATGAAGGACCCAATCTGCTGTTTCAGAGGCAGCAAGGTTGGCTCCCATCAGCAATCAACTGCTAATTCTGCAAATCAGGCAGACCCAAGGAGAGTCAGGGGACACAACTAGGACAGCCCCATCGACTTTAAAACACCCCAAGGCTGAAGTGAAAAAATAAGTCAACTTACATCAAAGTTGCACTTGTCATTTGCAGATTTATTCATAGAGCCATAGTGAGCCCACAACCTCAGCGCATCATAGACACGAAGTGCCAAGGCTGTGGGCTCACTATAGCTGTATGAAAAAATCTGCAAATGGCAAGTGCAACTTTAATGTAAGTTGATTTATTTTTTCACTTCAGCCTTGGAGTGCGGCTTCTTATGTGTTTTTTGCCTGATGCTATGTATTGAACTACACCTTCCCCGCTATCCCAAAGCATGGTGTTTTGTTTGTGCTAAAGGCTTTGAAACATTTAAATCAGCTCTATTCCCTGGCTGCAGCAGAAGCCACCAGAGTAGATAAAGGGCGAGGGAACACAGTTGTTAGCTGAAACTGTGACCACCGCCTCCCCTCTGTTGAGGACCCGATCTGCCATTTCAGAGACAGGAAGATCGGCTTTGTACTTGGTACTTGGTAGAACTTGGACAGAATTAGGCCGAGGCCCATTGAGTCTGTCCCCCACTCTCAGTGGGGCAAGTCTTATTATCCCAGATGCTTGTCCAATTCATTTTTAAAATTGTCAAAATCAGTAATGCTAACTAGTTCCATTGGAAGTTTATTCCAAACAGCAATTGTCCTTAAAGTGAAATATTTATCCCCTTTTTTGTATTAGTCATGGGGAGTTCAGATTGTCTATTATGTGATCTCGGATTTTGACACCTATTAGGTACAATACAATATTCATTCATTAATGTATTGTCACTCAAGATATTATGGAAAAGGAGACGGTCACCTCTTAATCTTCTGATTTCCAGTGGAATAAGATTAAATTGTTGTAATCTGTTAGGGTAAGGCAGCGTGCTCAATCTGGGTATCATTGTGGTGGCACGTCTCTGAACCCTCTCGATTAGGTCTATATCTTGTTTGTGGTAAGGGGACCAGAAGGGAGATGCGTAGTCAAGGTGAGGACGTACATAATTTCTATAGAGATTTAGTATGCTTTGTTCGTCCCGAGTTAAGAATGATTTTTTTATAATATTTATCATTTTGTTTGCCTGTTGTACCATTGACCTAATGTGGGATTTGTGTTTGAAGATATTATCAATTATGATACCCAAGTCTTTATCAGAGTTTACTGTGTGTATATTTACAGAATCGATAGTGTATGAATATAAAGGGTTGTTGTTTCCTAGATGCAGGACCATACATTTACTCTAGTTTAGTTCTGTTTTATTATCCTTGGACCATTTGAAAATTATATTAAGACTTTTAGAGAGTGATTTATATTTTGCAAGAGTGTCAACTTCGATGGCCAGTTTGGTACCGTCAGCAAATTTAATAATTTTTGATGTTACACCTAGGTGGAGATCTGTAATAAAACAGTTGAATAGGAACAGACCCAGAACTGGGGAACACCACTAGTCACTTCCATCAATGGAGATGTTTTGCCATGTAATCTAACCTGCTGAGTCCTACCATTTAACCATGTATTATCCCAAGTAAAGATAATGAGATAGGAACTGAATGACATCGTTGTTAGTTTATCAAAAGAGTATACTACGGGATACTTTATCAAAAACCTTTTTGAAGTTAAGCAAGATGATGTCGCAAGGTCTTCCTACATCTAGACTTTTGGTTATGGATTCATAAAAAACAATGAGGTTTGTAAGACACGACCTCCCCTTTTTGAAACCATGTTATGTATTGTCAATCAGACCTAGCCTTGAGGATTCATCTTCAAATCTATGTTTAACTAAGCTTTCTAGATCCTTGCAGGAAACTGATGTTATACTTATTGGACGATAGTTTTCAGGTAGATATTTGTCACTTTTTTTGAAGATTGGGGTTATTATGGTGGTTTTCCATTCAGATGGTATTTGGCCCTGTGTTATAGATTTGTTAAAGAGAATAGTTAAAGGAACAGTAATACTGGAAGACAAGTTTTTTTAGGTATTTAGGGTTTATACCGTCAAGACCATCTGAGGCATGTGGTTTGAGGTTATGCAGAACTTCCTTTACTTCGTCACAGGTAAAGTTAGTTACCCCAGCAGCGTTCACGTTGTTATTATTTGTTGACTTTTTTTGATTAAATACAGTTGAGAAATAGTTATTTAGGACAATGGCCAGTCGTTGGTATTTTTTTCATTGACAGTTATGGAATTTATTGAGTTTTTTCCCTTATTTACAGTAAATGGTTTACATAGGAAAAAGGCTTTGTTGTTGCCTTTACTCATAGCAATTCTAAATTCTAAGTTTCTTTTTTCTTTCTTTATTAAGAGTTTGGTAGTTTTGACCTCTCTTTTATACTTGTTGACTTTTATTATTTTTAACATTTCTATAAGCCCTTTCTTTTTTGTTAATTTGCCTTTTAAGTTTGTCATTCATGGTGGGACTTTACCTTTTTTACTATTTATTGGCTCCCGTCAGCAATCGACTGCTGATTTCACCAAATGGGCAGATTCAAGGAGAGTCAGGGGCAGAGCTAGGAGAGCCCACTTTCCACTATATTGGTCCTCAGTGCCAAGCTGCCCTCCTGTTTGTGGTCCCCATGCAAAGGACCAGCGCAAAGGACATTGACTGGAGTCTGCCAGGAGTCAGCCAAGGAGACAGTGAACAGCCAGCAACTCTGCCTGTCAGAACCCAGGTACACCAAATTGTTTGGGGTTTCGATGGTAGGAGTGGGCAGAGGGTTTCTGTAAAGCTAAATTGCCATATGGAGCTGGGGAGGAGGTGGAGGTGGTGCAAAGTAGGTTCACGGAGTTAGGGAAAATCTGCAGGGAGGAAGGAAGTTTGCTGACTTTCTCAGAGGTGATACCAGTACCAAGGGCCAGCAAAGCCAGGAAAAGAAGAATAGAGGATTTTAATGATTGGCTAAGGAAATGGTGCGGGGAGGAGATGTTCATCTGTATTTGGGACTGGGAGGAGACCTGGTAAACAAAGCACTCTTTTCACCAGACAGGCTTCATCTCAGTATGGAGGGTTTGAGGGTACTCAGGGACAAACTGGGGGAATACATAACCACTACACTTAATTTAAACTACTGAGGCAGGGAACAGGGGGTGTGCAGGCCCACAAATTCTGAGAGGAGGTCAGTGAACCTCCCCCCCACCCACGGTGATGGAAGAGGTCTGGAGGGAGGAGGTGGAAGGGTCAAGAATACAGTTAGCAAAGGGTGGAGGGGTGAGGAACTCATAACAGAGGGACGTGGAGGGGTGCACACAGTGGGGATAAATGTGAATAGAAGAATAGAGGGAAGAGAAAGAAGGTCAGATTCTAGGTGGAGAGTGATGTCTCTGAATGCACAGAGTCTTGGAAACAAGATAGAAGACCTGCAGGCACTATTAGCAGACAGGAGGGTGGACATAGCTGCAGTAAGTGAGACTTGGGCAACATCACACCAAGACTAGGACCTTGCGATCCCTGGATATAAACTATACAGGAGGGACAGGTAGTTGGGAAGGGGGTGGCAGTTTATATCAGGGAGGGAATAACTTGCATGAGGGAGGAGTCGGAGGAAGGGGAGATGGAGGCATTATAGGCATTATAGGTTCAGTTATGGTCCAGTTGAGGGAGAAAAGTAAGGCTGGGGGTGGTTTACAGATCACCCAGTCAGGATGAGGAGAGGGACAGGGTACTGAGCTCACAAATATAAGAAACTGTGGGGAAAGGAGAGGTAATAAATTGTGGGGGACTTCAATCTGCCCAAGGTGGACTGGAGCATACCATCCACGACATGTGCTAGGAGTCAGGTGAACCTGGAAGGACTCCAGAGTGGGTTCCTGACTCAGTGCATCACTGAACCAACAAGAGCTGAGGCAATTCTTGATCTGGCGCTCACAAATGGGGAACATGTACAGGAAATAATGGTCAGGGAGCCACTGGGTGGAAGTGACCATTGCACAGAGTGGTTCCAGTTGCATATGGGCAGGGAAAGCATCCCGACTAAGACCAAAATCTTGGATTTCAGGAGAGTGGACTTCAAGAAAATGGGTGAAGTGTTAAGGAGCCATCTGGCAGGCATCAGAGCAGATATAGGGGTGGAACAAAGGTGGTCCATCATTAAGGAAGGAATACTGGTTTATTTATATATTTATTTAGTTAGGTTTTGTTGACCGGGTAAGTGAACTAGACAAATTCTGCCTATTTTCAGGCATGACCTGGTGGAGGGGGATACAGATGAAGGCCAACTGACTTTTGAACCAGATTAAGCTGTTGCCACAGATGAGTGCGTTAGGCTCAGGAGGAAGAACACAAGGGCCAAAGTGCCCAGCTGGTTCGGTTCTGGGATTGCCCAGGCAGTAAGGGAAAAGTGGTTGGCCTATAGAAAATTCAGGAAGACCAAGAGAGAGGTGGATAGGGAATATTACCTAAGGTTGGCTAGTGAGGCAAGTAAGAAAGTCAGGTGAGCAAAGGCACAGAAGGAGCTGCAGATAGCTGAAGGAATTAAGAAGGGGGAGAAGACTTTCTTTCGCTATCTAAGTGAGAAAAGGGACAAGAAGGAAGGGACTGTTAGGCTTAGGAAAGGGGTGGAGTGGGTGGAGGATAATGGGGGAAAAGCAGAGATACTAAATTAATACTTCTGTTCCATCTTCACTAGGGAGAAGGACGGACCAGTGCCTTCAGGAAGGAAAAGAGGAGCGAGGGGGGGACACAGATGTAGTGATAGAGGAGGATAGAGTGAGGGAGGGGCTGCTGGCATTGAAGGTGGACAAATCACCAGGCTCAGATGGAGTACATCCAAAGGTAATAAAGGAACTGGCTGAGGAGCTGGCAGGGCCACTGGCAGACCTATTTAGTAGTTCACTAGAGACAGACATAGTACCACAGGACTTGAGAACAGCACATGTAGGGCCGCTCCGCAAAAGCAGTCCCAGAGATGACCCAGGGAATTACAGACCAGTCAGTCTGACCTCCACTGTGGGCAAGCTCATGGACACCATACTAAAGTAGAGGTTGGTGGAATATCTAGAGGAGCATGGTCTCCAGGATGGGAGGCAGCATGGGTTCATGGGGGGAAGATTGTGTCAAACAAATCTGATTGACTTCTTTGACTGTGTCACTAAGACAGTTGACAGGGGCCCAGCGGTAGACATCTTCTATCTTGATTTCAGCAAGGCCTTTGACTCTGTGCCCCATAAAAGGTTGATCAGGAAGTTGGTGAAACTCGGGGTTGGGAAAAAGATGGCCAGATGGGTGTAAAACTGGCTGAAGGACAGAACCCAGAGGGTGGTTCATAGGTATCATAGGTAATTACAAGCCAAAAGATAGTATACTACCCTATAAGGCTTGCCAAACATAATTAAATTAAGAATTTTCTATTACCAAAATAACGGTCGATCCCATTCTTAAATTCGGTCATAGTAATACTATCTACCAGTTCTATTGGCAAAGCATTCCAAACCCCTACAACTCTACAACTATACCATTGTTTGCGTAATTTATGCTCCCATGCATGTTGATATAGTTGTTTAGCATGTTTCCTAGTACTAGTTCTTCCACGGTTTCTTATGATCCCCATTTCTCCCATTAAATTTTCATCATTCATATTTTTATATAAAAAACACAGATCACCCCTTAATCTGCTATAGGATAATGAATAAAGATTTAGACTGAGTAATCTTTCATAGTAAGTTTTGTTCTTTATTCTTTTTATATGCCTAGTTAATTTTCTCTGAACCCTTCTATTGATAAAATATCTGCCTTATTTTGAGGAGACCAAACCTGAGCACAATATTCAAGGTGAGGTCTCACCAATGCACTGTAAAGTGGGATCAATACCTTCTATCCCTACTTACAATATGTTTGAGAATGCAATTAAGGTTATGGATTGCTTTCCTAATTTGGTTCCTACAGTGTAATCTAAATTTCATATCATTAGTAACTGTAATACCCAACCTTTCCTCTGTTACTTTCCCCAAGATGTTATTATCCAGAAAGTATAATTCTCTTATTATTCTTACCAAAGTGCATTACCCTACATTTGTTTTTGTTTAATTCTAACTTATTTAAGATTGTCCAATTGTATATTAAATCCAAAGCATGCTGCAGGGTAGCTTTTTGTCGAACATCATTAACCACTAAGCCCAATCTACAGTCATCTGCAAATTTATACATCCAGATGTTATTATTACTTATTGCTAATGAAGCGATGTATATATTAAATAAACAAGGGCCCAAAACAGAGCCCTGGGGGACCCCACTATTCACCGGAACCCAATCAGAATATTCTCCGTTAATAGCCACTCGCTGCCTTCTTTCCTGAATCCAATTTGAAACCCATTTACAAATATTACTAGGCAAATTAATGGCCTCCAAAACTGTCAGTAAATCATTGTGGGGTAATTTATCAAAAGCCTTGGCGAAATCAAGGAAAACCACATCCACCAAATTTCCCACATCCATTTCTTGATTCACTTTTTCATAGAAGGACAATAAATTTGTCTGACATGATCTATTTTTGGTGAATCCATGTTGTTTAAGATCAATTATATCCTGTCTCTCCTGATGTTCTATTATGATTTCCTTGATTAATCCCTCCATTATCTTACCCAATATTGAAGTTAGGCTAATTGGTCTAAAGTTTTCAGGCTTAGTTCTAGACCCTTTTTTTAGGATAGGGACAACATTAGCCAGTCTCCAATCCCTAGGAACCAATCCCACATCCATAGATGCTTGGAAAAGATAAGTTATTGGTTGGGCCAATTCCTCTGCCAGCTCCTTCAAAATCATTGGGTGCATTCCATCTGGTCCTGGGGATTTGTTGACATCAAGGCTAGCCAATTGTTTATATATATATTATTGGGATTAAAAATAATTGAACCTGGAACTGGAGATCTAGTAGTTTCATATAAATCTTCATCAGTGGTATTGTATACTGAACAAAAAAAATGATTCTGGATGGTAGCCATTTGTTGGTTAGACGAAATAAGTCCTGACTCGGTAGTAAATGGTCCTATATTACTGGGGACACTCCTCTGTTTATTGATAAATGAAAAAAAGGATTTTTTTATTATCCTTTACCCTATCTGCAAGGTTGACCTCACATTGGGCTTTGGCCTTCCTGATGTTTATTTTATTTTCTTGAGGCATTCTTTATATTCAGCATGTATTTTTGGTGATTTAGATAATTTTGTTTTTTTATATAATCTATTCTTCTTGTTAATTAATTTTTTTATTGTAGATGAAAGCCAAATAGGTTTCAAGGCCCTAATACTATTGTATTTTTTAATGACGGGGATAAACTCGGTAGTTAAATTATCAATTTTAGTTTTAAGGGATTCCCACATATTATGTATAGATTTATTAGCAAAATCAGTTTCCCAATCCCAGCAACTTAATTTTATTTTCATTTTATGAAATTCTGCCTTACCAAAGTTATACATTGTGGTTGTACCAATGGGTTTGGACGTTTGAGATTCACTTATATTAAATAAGACCGAACTATGATCGCTGTTTCCCAGGGGTACACTTATTTCAACTGAGTTGATTGTCTCACCCATATTAGAAAACAAGAAGTCCAGAATATTATTGCCCCTTGTATTGTTAATTACCATCTGTTTAAATCCCCCATGATCCATAACATCTATAAACTGCCTCTCAAAAGGAGATGAGCCTAGCCCTTTACCCCAGTCTATATTGGGTAAGTTAAAGTCCCCAGTAATCAGTAACCTGTCGGTAGGATCAAGATTTCCAAAAATATCCAACAAGGCCTTATCGTCTTCCTGTGACATGGATGGGGGCCTGGTTGTGTGGGAGAGTTATCTGGCACCAGATAGGTAACCAGTGGGGTCCCACAGGGCTCGGTGCTGGGGCTGGTGTTGTACAGAGTCTTCATCAATGACATTGGAGATGGCATGAAGGGCAAAATTGTCCTATTCGCAGATGACACCAAACTCTGTGGGAGAGTGGACACAGCTGAAGGGAAACAGGGCCTACAGGAAGATCTGGAAAAGCTAGGGAGGTGGTCTAGGATATGGCAACTTGGCCTCAATGCCAAGAAATGCAAAGTTATACATATTGGAGCCAAGAATCCTAGGACAGAGTACTACCTGGATGGAGTATCTGGATCAGAGGAGGAGAAGAACCTGGGAGTGATGATCACTAGTGACCTGAAGCACTCCATGCAGTGCAAGAAAGCAACAGCAAAGGCAAACAAGATGCTGGGATGCATATCTAGGGGCATCAGTAGCAGGAGAGAGGAGGTTATACTGCCCTTGTACAGATCACTGGTAAGGCCACATCTAGAGCATGGAGTTCAGTACTGGTGCCCATACCTCAAAAAGGACATTAACCTGCTGGAGAAGGTCCAGAGGAGGGCTACAAAGATGATAGCATATGAGGAGAGGTTGAGGGCACTGAACATGTACTCCCTGGAAGACGAGAGAGAGAGAGAGAGAGGGGACATGATTGGGACCTTCAAGTACTTAAAAGGGATAAATAAGGTTGATAAGGAGAGTCTCTTTAAGCTGAGTGGGAACCATAACACTTGGGGGCACAGCCTTAAGCTGGAAGGTGGGAGGTTTAGAAGGGCAGTCAGGAAGCAATTCTTCACAGAGAGGGTCATGGACACTTGGAATGCGTTGCCAGAAGAGGTAATCTCATTGAAAACAGTGGGCAGCTTTAAGAGAGGCTGGGACAGGCATAGGGGGAGTGTAAGGGTCATGGGTAGGCAGGATGGGAGGAGTGGAGAGGAAAGGCAAGGATATTAGCTCAAGCTATTGACCCTGCAATACGAGCAGACTTGATAGACCAAATGACCTTCTTCTTCTGGCTTCTTCGTATGATCGTATGTTCATATGTATGATGGTGTAGCTGTGTGGTGCTTGTTGTAGGGATTGTGTAGCTGTGTAGTGCTTGTTGTAGGGGTTGTGTAGCTGTGTGGTGCTTGTTGTAGGGATTGTGTAGCTGTGTGGTGCTTGTTGTAGGGATTGTGTAGCTGTGTGGTGCTTGTTGTAGGGATTGTGTAGCTGTGTAGTGCTTGTTGTAGGGGTTGTGTAGCTGTGTGGTGCTTGTTGTAGGGATTGTGTAGCTGTGTAGTGCTTGTTGTAGGGGTTGTGTAGCTGTGTGGTGCTTGTTGTAGGGGTTGTGTAGCTGTGTGGTGCTTGTTGTAGGGATTGTGTAGCTGTGTGGTGCTTGTTGTAGGGATTGTGTAGCTGTGTAGTGCTTGTTGTAGGGGTTGTGCAACTCAGAAAGGGCAAGGAGAGCAGCAATGCAGAATATGGGAGTGGTGCAGTGCAGTGGTTGTGGAGCAGCAGTCTTCAGGGAGACCTTCTGGAGGCTGTGGTGCTGCTTCATCTGCATGTATCTCTCTAGGTTGGTGGAGAGAGTCTCTAGACTTGAGGCTGCATTGGTTAGGAGTCTGATGAAGGTCATCAGACTCAGGGCTGCATTGGCTGGGAGTTGGGGGACCTTTTCTCCCACCCAGGGGTCACCAAGTCCAACACCATTACCTCAAAGGATGCCAGACAGGAGGAGTGGCTGAACTATGGTGGGCTCAAGGAAGGTGGGGTTGGTGGAATCCAGAAGGGTGGGGGAAGGGACTCTCAGGCACAATGTTCAGCTGCAACCAGTAACACTACAACATTCTTATGCCACTCTAGTAGAGTGGGACTTCCAAGAGGAGGCACCCGTGGTAGTGGCCAGGGAGGATGTGGGAGCCCTCCTGAGTAGAGTCCCCATGGAGGGTGGAAGAGAACCCCAGAGAAGGAGGAAGCAACTTCTAGTGGGGGACTCAGTTGTCAGGGGGGCAGGACTGGAAATAGGAAAGGGAGCAGAGAGGGAGATCAGGTGTCTACAGGTCGCCATGGCATGGAGCAATGGAAAACGTACCCTATGGATTGCTAGGGCAATAGAAAGGGAAGGGGAGCTGGATATCATTGTTCTGGGGACAAATATCTTGGCTAAGGATGGGGCAGGAACAGTGCATGGGGAGTTTAGGGAGCTGTGAAGATGTCTTAGACAAGCAGCATGATCTGTAGCATTTGTGGAGGTGCTGCCTGTCTATGATAAGGAGAAGGAGAGGGAACTCCACACCAAGGTCTTCAACTCGGTTGAAGGAATGGTGCAATTAGGAGTGGTACTGCTACAATGTGGACTGGGGACCTACCTGGGGGGATAAAAGCCTACACAGCGGTGATGGTTTGCATCCACCCGGGAGGGAAACTACAGTTCTCAGTGGACAGGTAGAAGTAAAAGGGGAGGCAGGAACTGCCGTAGTGTAAGTTAGTCGAGGAAGTGAGGAATTACCAAAAGAGGAAATGGGGGGGGGGAGAGAAGCAGCCAGAAGAGAAAACGGAGGAATGGGGAACTAAATGAAAAAGGGGGATGCAACAAATGAAAAGCTAGCAAAATCTGGAAGGCCATGTGTGCTAATGCTAGAAGTCTGGGAAATAAGATCCCAGACATACAGGCCATCATGACAGAGGCCAGCCTGGATATTGTGGCCATTACCCAGTCATGGTGCACTGACAACCATGACTGAGACATTGATACCAGGATACATGCTATTTAGAAAAGACAGGGTGGGAAGGAAAGGAGGGGGAGTGGTGCTTTATGTGAAGGAAAGCATAAAAAAATAGAAATGCAGGGAATTCAGGGTGTACGGATGTGCTGTGGGTTATCCTCATGTCAGGAAATGGAGCTACTATTAGAACAGGCATGATCTACAAGCCTCCATCACAAGGGGAGGACTGAGATAAGGAAATACTGAAAATGATTAGCACAATGGCTGAAAAAGGGGAGATGTTGCTAAGGGGGATTTCAATCTGCCAGATATATACAGTATATTGAAGCCTCTCAGCTGTAGCTTCTTCTAGAAGCTGGGACATTCTGGACTCCCTGCAGGGGGCATTCCTCAGACAACTAGTCAGTGAACCTACACGAGATGAGACAATGCTGGACCTGGTGCTTACTACCAGAAACAGTGTTGCAGACATCAAGGTGGAAAGCCATCTGGGGACCAGTGATCATCGTAAAGTGTGGTTCAGCATTAGAACAGCTGCAGAATCCAACCACACAATGGCGAGAGTCCCGGATTTCAGAAGGGCTGATTATACAAGGATGGCTGAGTGCCTCAGGAATTACCTCATAGGAGGAGAGGACCTGGGGGTGGAGGAAGTAGGTAAAACTTAAAAAAGGCATAGTAGGGGCAACAAACCTCTGTGTTAAGCAAATACACAAAACCAAAAGAAAGAGGAGACCTCTATGGCTCTCGAAAGAGGTGGCAAGAAAGGTAAAGGCTTAAAGTGTAGCATTCAGATGGTATAAGGAGACCAAGAAAGGGAGAAGGTTAAGGAAATGTATTAGGAAAACCAGTGGGAGGGAGTCATGGAAAGCGGTAAGGAGGGCTAAGGTGCAAACTGAAGAAAGAATAGATCAGACAGTATCAAAAGGGGACAAGACATTTTTTAGGTTATGTTAGCAATAAAAGGAAGACTAAGAGAGGGATTGTAAGGATAAGAAGGGAAGAGAGGGATTGTAAGGAGGAGGACCAAGAAAAAGTGGTCATCTTGAACAGATACTTCTGCTCAGTGTTTACAGTGGAAGGGGAAGGGAAGGAACCACGAAAAAGCACCAGGCGCTTTGATAGGAGGGCAGTGGACACTAGTCCTTTCTCTGAGGAGAGAGTTTGGAAAGCACTCATTAACCAGAAGATGGATAAAACTATGGAACCAGATGGGGTGCATCCAAGTGTGCTGCGGGAACACAAAGAGGTACTGGCTGCACCTTTGACAGACTTATTTAACAGATCTCTGGAGACCAGAGTGGTCCCAGAGGACTGGAGAAGGGCAGATGTAGTCCTACTTCACAAAGGTGGTAGCAAGGAAGAGTCAGGCAGTTACAGGTATAGGCCTGTCAGCCTGACATCGTTGGTGGGTAAGTTAATGGAGACACTACTTAATGAAAGGCTAGTGGAATATCTGGAATCCAATGGATTACAGAACGCAAATAACATGGATTCAGTGGTGGGAGGTTTTGCCAAACAAATCTGATAGATTTGTTTGGCTGGGTGACCAAGGATTTAGATCATGGTGGAGCAGGGTGGACTTGCCCTACCTGGATTTCAGCAAGGCTTTCGACACCATTTCACATGGGAGACTGGAAAGCAAACTGAGTAGCTTGGGAGTGGACAACAAGGTGATAACATAGGTAAGAAACTGGTTAGGGGATAGGAAGCAGAGAGTGGTGGTAAATGGAGTATGCTCCATGGAAAGGAGGGTGACCAGTGGGTACCTCAGGGGGGTCAGTGCCGGGACTGGTTCTCTTTAATGTCTTTATTAGTGACATAGCAGAAGGGCTGGAAGGGAAGGTCTGCCTCTTTGCGAACGACACGAAGATCTGCAACAAGGTGGACATGCTGGCGGTGGTGGAAAGGAGGGGCAGAGATCTGAAAAAACTGGAGGAGTGGTCAAGGGTATGGCAGCTGGTTTTTAATGCAAAACAGTGCTAAATAATGCACTTAGAAGCCAGCCCGGTGGTGCTGAGGGTTGAGGTGCTGGACGCCACACCTCTTGCCACGCCAGTGATCCGGGATTGGGAGTTACTTCGGGCCACCAGGGGTCAACATGGGAGGGAGAGGATTGAGCATCTGATGGACTGCTCTCCTCTCCCAGGGAGGGGAGGGTTGTCATCCCACTCCTTGGCTGACCCTTGGTGGAGGTCGGGGAACAGCGCTGGAGTCTGGGAGACACAGGAGCATGGAGATATGGTGTGTGCATGCCTCCACACACATGTGTTCACACCACGAGGAGGAGGGGTGTGTACAGGGAAAAAAATGGAACTGGGGGGGCTCCATGATGGCCTGGCCACTCCCTGTTGCTAGCTCGCCGGCTCCTGGATACAGTTCTGTGGGGAGGGGGGCTCCTCCATCCCCACCATGGGGGGTGGAATCTGTGGGAGTACTTGCCCGGAATGGTGCTGGCTTCAGAAGATGAGCCATCCAAGGAGGAGGGCTGTAACTGCCTGCCAGTTCTGCAAGGCAGAAAAACAGATGATGGAAGAGAAAAAAAAACAATGCACTTAGGCCATAGAAATCCAGGAGCAGAGTACAAAATGGGTGGAGTGATATTCACAATGACCAAGGAGGAAAGAGACCTGGGGGTAATCATCAGAGGACATAAAGGTGGCCAGGCAATGTGAGAGGGCAGCTAGGAGGGCTAGTGGGATGCTGGAGTGCATAGGAAGGGGTATCATCAGCAGAAAAAGGGAGGTGGTGCTGCCCCGATATAGATCACTAGAAAGACCCCACCATGAGTACTGTGTCCAGTTTTGAAGACCACATGTCAGGAAGGACATAGACAGAGTGGAGGCAGTCCAGAGAAGGCCTACCAAAATGGTGCAGGGTCTGCATCATAAGCCCTATGAAGAGAGGCTAAAGGAGTTCAATATGTACATCCTGGAGGAAAGGTGGGAGAGAGGGGATATGACACAGATCTTTAAATACCTCATGGGGATTAATAAGGTACAGGAGGGAAATGTTTTTCAGGAGAAAATGTACTCTAGAACAATGGGACATGCTATGAAGCTGGAGAGGGAAGGTTCAGGAGAGATGTGAGGAAATACTTTTACAGAAAAAGTTGGTGGATTCATAGAACAGCCTTCCAGCTGAGGTAGTGGGGGGGCAAGAACAGTGGCAGGATTCAAAAGCACCTGGGATAGGCACAAGAGAATAGTAGGGGTAAGGAAGAGCAGGTAAGAGACAGCAGTGTAAATCAAGTGGGTCTACTGCAAAAATTAAGGTAGAAGAGACAGAATGACTAATATGGGCAGACTGGGTGGCCTGCTATCAGATTCTGTGTTTCTTTTCTTTTTTTTTATGCTTTATGTTAATAATTTTCTGTATAAGCAGACAATTAACATCCACATATTCTCATACATGGCATAGGCATTTTACAGATACAATCCAGAAAATACAATGCAGAAAAATAAGACATTCATATATTCCAGTCCATGTAATATTGTACAATTGGAGGTGAGGGTGATCCCGGGCAAATGTCCAATGTAAGTCCCAAAAAGCTCCAAAAGTTGCTAGCCTCTTCAGTGGTTAAAGATATGTCCAATAGGGAGAACAAAAACAACGAAGAAATACACAGTACAAAGACTTTATTAAAACCTGTTGCATGACTAGGTAGAAAACATAGTTAGGTGGCACACCCCCACATGCCCCCCTCATTACATGTGTGGCAAAATTTAATATTTGTAAGAACAACTTTACATATTCGCTGAATTATTAAGCATGGCCCCATTTAACCAGATACAGAGCCTAATCAAATCTAAGATAACTTGAGAATCAGGTGCGATCTTCAGCATTTTCCCTTACTACCGTGCATACTATAGAAACAGCCATAACCTAACAGTTAACCTGCAAAACTTCAAGTGTCCAAGAAATAACCATTATTCCTAAAAAGTAAATAGATAGTTCCCCTATGTATGCCCTAGAGTACCTCACAAGAAAAACTAGTGTGCAGGGGGGGATTTTCCCCTCTCTACACCCCAATACCATTTAACAAACAATCCAGAATAGGGATTTATGCTGTGTAGTCCAATTTTAGATTAGTTCAGTATTGCCCCCGACTCACTGTTCAAGTGTCCTCTGACTCAGAACTCTGTGGCTCAGATGGCACTGGCCGTGCCACAAACTCCTGTTCAACTTTCTCTATCTAGTGGCCAGCATCTTTTTTTTTTGTATGATGTTTTTTTCTTCCCTACATCCCCAATGACCCCCACTCCTTCGGGCCACCATGTTCCCGACTCACCCCAACTGCCCCCTCTCGAGCCACTCCTCAGTCTCACATCACAGCCAACCACGAAGTATCCCAGCATAACCCTTGCGCCGGGTGAGTCCCCCTCCTCTGAGGGGGAAGGCACCAGAGTGGGCATACCAGCGCATTCTAAGTAGGTCTGGGGTACTTCTGAGACTGAGAGAGGCTCCCTGGAGGACTCCGGCAGTAGCGGAGAATGGCAGCCATCATCCAGTGGCCATTAGAGCTGTTTCTGTTTTTCTGGTTGTTTGTCCCTCCTGCGCTGTACTTGTAGTGCCCCTGGTCTCCACCGGGGGCCACTACAGAGCGAGGCTTGCCACCCATCCCACCCCAGGAGAGGAGAGCAGTCCTCCGGACACTCGATCCTCTCCCTCCCCTGCCAGCCCCCAGCGCCCTGAGTCTGTTCCCAAACCCAGGTCACCAACATGGCGCGAGGTGTGGCATCCAGCACCTCAACCCTCAGTGCCATCGGGCCGGCTGGCCAGGATCTTGAGGATTGATAAACTGCCATGTTTTACCTCCATACACTATCCACAGATGTGCAGGCAACAGAAAAGAGTGGATAATTCCAAGACCCCTTAATTGTTGGTGCACCGCATCAAAACTTGTGTGCTTTGCTCAGGTCTGATAGGAGAGGTCCGGAAATAGCTTGATGTCAGCTCCATTGATCTCTAGAGGATACATCGCTCTCGCTGCAGCAATTAGTGCATCCCTGATTTCTGACCCTCTTGATTTAAGAACTGTGCGTGGCTGGGTGGTATCCACCAGCCGAACTCGAGGGGAAACTCTGTAGGCCTTCATGATGGCCTCCCACAGGAATCCCTCATCCAGCTGGAGTGTTTTTTTAAGCCAGTCCAGTAAATAGGTGAGTAGAGATGTCCCTTTAATTCCTTCTGGGAGCCCCACAATTCTGATGTTGCCTACTCTAATCTCATTTTCTAGGTCTTCCATGCGCCCCTGAAGTTGGCCGCTTTCCTTAATTAACGTTGCCACAGTGGCCATAGTGGTCACTGACCACTTCTCCGACTCTACAACTAGGCCCTTTAATGTCTGGATTACCGCATCATGGTGCTCAAGCTTCTGTAGAGTTTTTTCAATATTCGAGTCCATGGCCCGCATGGACTTGAGCATTGTTTGTCATGGAGGTTCCGCAAACCGATCAGATGCTCCCGCTCTGTTATCACTTGAGGAGCCCACGGCCTTGTTAGATTGAGGCGGTGTTAGTTTCTGTAGCCCTGTTGTTGCACTTTCGTTCCACCCTTCTCGAATTTGATATCCTCCAATGCAGAACAGCTTACTGAAACAGATGCCAAAGTCTATTTTTATGCAAAATTGCATTAAATTGTGATTTTTTCCAATTTTAGCCAGCTTGTGTAGGAGAGCTTGTGGAAATGCTTCCAACCAGGAAGATGGCTCTCTAGCACCCCAGATTCTGTGTTTCTATGTAAAATTTGAAGGCAGACACAAATGAAAACATCCAGGAAAGAGACAGAGACAACAAACTTGGCTGGTACGTCCTTCCAGGATGTTTTGAAATGCGTCTTTGTTTTTAAATAAAATCTCATTTAATTCAACCTGTGAAGTTTTTGATACTCTTCCTCTCCTGAGTTTTTTTCTTGACTTTCCTATGGTTGATTAATCATGTGAAATACCTGTGAAATGAGAAGTAAAGTAAGGTAACGGACTACTTTCTGAAGCCATCCTTATACCATTCAATGTAGAACTTCAGTAAGTATGGGAAGAGCCGAGGTTATGATTTAAAAGCGCATACTGATAGACCGTGCATTGGTCTTAGTTATCAGGGCAGGGATTGGATATACAACTGAAAGGTGAAAAAGCAATAGGCTTTGGAAAACTTGGGTGTTCTGATAGCTGTTTGTTTGGTTTGGTTGAAGCTGCAATGCAATGAACGGTTTGCTAGATATTGTATTTCTGCCTGTCCCTTCTCTAATTATTTATTTTAGTCATTAGAACTGGTGGTAAGTCAATAAGACTCTGTGTGCCCAAGCTCGTTTTTTTGTTTTTTTTCAAATATTTTTTATTGAATTTATGCACAATTACATTCCACGGTCAGTGCAGTTGATTAGTAGTTTCTGGGTACAGCCTGAGAGGAGGATATAGACTTGAGCTGAACAAGACTTAAGGTACTTTTTAAAATGTTTGTGTACTGTTTACTAACTTACTGTATTTAGATTTTTAAACTACTTGTACTGTTTTGCCAGCTGGGCCCACCCTTCACTGAACTGCTGCTTTAAAATCTATTGAAACAGGGCTGCAAAGCTAAGCAGAGCCATCCTGGTTGCTGCCCAAACCTCATGAGAAGAGTTTCTTATTGTCTGATACCATAAGAGACATTGCAGGGGCTCTATTAACTAGTTATAAACCACTAACATATACACAAAGAAACATGAGAAGTGGTGCACCTGACTTTGGACTGTTGTATCCTGTCCAAAACATGGAGAGAGGGTGGAGATTCAAAAATGATGAAAGAAGGGAAATAAGATGTTAGAGAGCTGCTGAGGAAAAGGTGTTTTGGTGATCCAGCATGCATTAAGATATGACAGAGTGGGAGTGGGCCTTATGCTGAGACAATCACCTGTCCCACCCTGGGGAGTTACGAGGCCCAATGCTGTGGGCAGACTGCCTTACATTCCCTGTAATGGTGGTTATCTCAGCACAAGGCCCACCCTGAGATAGGTAGGTTCCTTTGAGCAGCTTGGGGTAGTCACTGGATCCTGTCTTTCTTTTTTAAACTCATATTTTATTTATTAAGACAGGTCTTCTTCACATTTTTACAAACTGTCGGCCACACCATTTGGCCTATATTTCATCACTATAACAAGCCATTTATTTCTCTGTTACATCAACTCACAGTTCATTTATATAGACAACTGTAATATAGTCCTGGTTGGCTATCTCCTTTAGGTACATATACACCCCTATCTGGCTTGGTTTACACATTTATGCAGTTTTGTCTCAAAGTCCAGCAGAACCTGTATCTTTAAATGTCCTTTAGTTACACCTGTTCCAGGTCTCTTATGTACTGGATTTGCCCAAGAGGACCCATCCTAAGTTATGTACTTCTCTCTTGGTATGTAAAATTAATTAAATGTGTTTACCTGGATGGGTACCCTGGCGTCCCACAGTTACCTGGTCCCGTCCCTCCGCTCATGGTTTTTCCCTTGTGGCTTAGGACGAAAGGTCGCCTCCCGCTTTTCCAGATTGCCAAGGCTTCTTCTGGAGTTGAAAGATTCTCCTCTATATGTGGCATGACCCTGGAAAACAAAGTAAATCTTTTATATTTCCCCCGAATCCGTTGTTTCTGACAGATTCCTACCTTTCATGCGTCTACTCTCCTCCTCCCCTCACTCAATTCCTTGATGAATCCTGGGGCCCTGTACTGTATGATATATGGGTTCTCTCCTCCATAAATTCTTTATATTCTTTCTTTTCGTACCTATCTTGGCCTCTAGTTCTGTTCTCTGTTCGCCATTTCCAATTTTTGTCCTTCTCTTTTTCTATATTCCTTCTTCCCTGTCCTTAATTTTTGTGTCTCATTTCACTAAACATTTCAACCTAATTAACTTTGCACTGGCATTTCTCTTGATCTGCCTCCCCCCACCCTGGTAGTATAACTAGCCTCTATGTTAGATCCCTAATACCCTGTTAATCATATAACAGTTGATCATTACTGGTGTCCCCTCCAAGCTTTCTATTAGATGTACAAAAGGTAGCCACCTGGTATTGAATTTGTCTGTGCCCAGATTTAGCCTGGCTGTCATTTCTTCCATTACTTTGATTCTTTTACATATTGCCAACCAGTCTTTCATTTCAGGGGATTGGCTTGTCCTCCATATTTGTGTTCTAGCCTTACAGGCTGCTGTTATCAAAACATTGTACAAGAATTTGTTGGCACTACCCCTTATCCCTACTGGGTGTATTCCAGCTATAGCATTCCTCACAACCAGGTCCTGGGGCAACGTCAACATCTCCGTAATTCTTTTTCCTATTTCTTCCCAAAATCCCTGTATAATCTTGCACGCTCTGAATATATGCATCACCGTTCCCTTCTCCCCACAATTCCGCCAACACCTGTCCGAATCGCTTGTACCCATATGTTTTGATTTGTCTGGCATAAAGAAAAAGTGTGTTTAAGTTTTCCACCTGAATTCTCTCCAACTTCCAGAGGAGGTTGTGCTATAGACCCCCTGCCAGATCTGTAGCCATTGTTTCTCTCCTACTGTTTCACCTGTTTCTCTTTCCCATTTTTTTTGATCGTTTCCACCCCTTCTCGTCCTGTTTTTCTGTTGAGTTCTGTGTATAATCTCGACACCCTTTTTACGACCTGTTGTGTTTGGGTGAGTGCTCTTAGTTCCCTAATTAGTTGGTGCTGTACTTCTGGCCTAGTTGTATTTCCTTCTTGCGCTTGCAGGTAAGACCTCACTTGTAGATACCTGAAAAAGTCTTTTTGTGGCAAGCCATGTTCTTTTTGCAGTTGCTCAAATGTTTTCATGTCCGTCCCTAGCATAAAATGTTCTGCAAATTGTAATCCCTGTCTGGCCCATTGTCTATAGGTGTGATCCGTGTCTGCGGGTATGAACTTTGTATCCTTCCAAATTGGTGTCCACTGTGTCTAAGTGTGTTTAATGTGCTTCTGTTTTTTTAATTGTTGACCAATTCCTATATGTGTGCCTAGTCCATTTATTTCTAAGAAGTTCCAGGTCTACCTGGGATGCTATGTTCCAGACCAAGGTCTCTAAGTGTTTGACTTTGTTGGTGTGCCTCTTTATATCTTTCCAGACTGGATCCTGGGAGCTATTTGAGATGTCTATAAGTGGAATCAGCTGTGCTGCTCTGTAGTATGACTACATATTTGAAAGCCCATACCCTCCCATATGTTTATGCCTCTGTAGTATCTCCCATGATATCCTGGGCCTGCGATTGTTCTATATAAATTTCCTTAACACCGCATTCAGCTCCTTCCATTCCCTGACTGGAATTGCCAGAGGTAAATACTGATATAGAAACAGGAATCTTGGCAGTACATTCATTTTGACTGTATTCACTCTGTCGCTAAATGACAAAGGGAGCATCATCCGCCTTTTAATGTCTGCAAAGACCTCTGTCTTCAGCTTACCAAAGTTTGTTGTGTATAGTTTGCTGAGGTGCCTGGGTATTTGGATGCCCAAGTATCGAACTTGCCTCAAATTCCATTTCCCTAGCAGTTCTTTCTTCAAGTCCACTTCTATTTCTCCACTTATTTTTATTATTTCTGTCTTTGTAACATTAATTTTAAAACCTGAAATCTCTCCATATTCCTTTACCAGAGCTAACAGAATTTTAAGGTACTCCCTGGGATTTCTCATGTATACCACTGTATCATCAGCGTATAATGAGACTTTACTCTTCACTCCCCCCACCTTCACACCCTGCATCTTACTTTGACTCACTGCTTCCACAAAGGGCTCTATGCTTATAGCAAACAATAGCGGGGAAAGAGGGCATCCTTGTCTCGTTCCCCTCTCCATCTGGAATTGTTTGGATAGTGTACCATTTGCCCTAATCCTTGCCCTAGGACTTTGGTATAATAAATCTATCAATTTTATAAACTTCTGTCCAAACCCCATACATTTCAATGTGGCTTTCAAAAAGACCCAATTCAGTCTATCAAATGCTTTCTCAGCATCTATTAGTATGACTACTTGGGGGTCCCTGCTTGTTTTGCTGTTTTCCAATATGTTCAGCATTCATCTTATGTTATCTGTGAGATGCCTCCCGGGTATAAAACCTGTCTGGTCTGGGTGTATGATAGAGTTAATAATTTTTTGGAATCTAGTAGCCATAATTTTGGAGAAAATTTTCAAATCTTGATTTAGTAAAGATATTGGGCGGTATGACTCACATAACTCACTATCCTTCCCTCCTTTGCTAAGACCATTATTGTTGCCTCTTTCCAGGTATGTGGAGTAACTCCTTCCTTTTGACAATGCCTTAGAACTGTTCCTAATATCGGAGCTATCTGTTTGTTAAAGGTTTTATAAAAATCTGAACTAAAGCTGTCCGGTCCACGAGCCTTATTTGTCTTCAAATCCTTTATTGTGTTAAAAACTTCCTGATTGCTTCGGTTCTTTGCTATCGGTTCTTCTAAAGTTGCTGCAGCTGTCAGCGTTAGTTTTGGCAATCTCATTGAGTCCAGAAATCTCTGTTTTTTCCTTGACTTCTCCCTCCCCTTACTGTTCTTTATATGATGATGTGTAATACTCTACGAATTTATTTGCTATCTGGTTGGCTTCCATTTTATATTCCCTAGATGAAGGATAATCTTTCATTTTCACTATTGTTTTGTCTGCTTCCCTTCTCCTTAACCTATAGGCTAAAAGGGCTGCGGCCCTCCCTCCCGTCTCATAATACCTGTGCTCTGTGTATCTAAGTTGGCCTTCTATCCTGCTGTTTAATATGTTTTGTAACTCCTTTTGTGTTTTCCGTATGTCTAATAATTTTTCCTGAGATGGGTGTTGCTTATGTTCTTGCTCTAATTGCTTTAATTTCTTTTCTAGGCTGTCCTGTTGAAGCTGCCTCTGTTTCTTTTGGTTGGTTGGCCAGCTAATGATGTGTCCCCAAAGCGCTGCTTTTATCGTGTCCCACACCATCTGATCTTCTGTCTCCTTCCCTACGTTCAACTCCTGATATGCCTTTATTTCTTGGATAATTTTGTCTTTGAATGCTTTATCATTCAATAAAGAATTATTTAACCTCCACAGTGTTTGCTTCTCCTGCTGTGTTGAACGGAGTGTGACTGATATGGGGGCATGATTGGATATTATTGTTTGGTGAATGTCACTAGACACTATAATGTGTAGGTCTGATTTAGTCTTGAGGAACATATCTATTCTTGAATATTCTCTGTGTGGGTTCGAGTAAAAAGTAAAGTCCCTCTCTGTTTTATGCTAGTCCCTCCACATGTCTACAAGGCCTAGTTTGGTCATGCCATCTTTCAACATTTTACTTGCCCCCTTGTTCGTTTGAGTATTTTTAGATGTTCTGCCCACTGTGGGGTCCACCGCACAATTAAAATCTCCCCCCACTAATATCATTCCCTTAGGGAGCTGAGGTAATTTTTGCCAAATCTGTTTAAAGAATTGTTCTGCTTTCATATTTGGGGCATATATATTTATTAAACGTATGTGCTGATCCTGTACCTGCCCTGATATGATGACCCATCTCCCTTCCCGGTCCGATTCCATTTTCCTATTGACCCAATCCAACCCTTTTCTTATTAGAATTGCTACCCCATTTTTTTTTGCAGATGGATGCAAGGAATGCCACACCTCTCCTACCCATTTTCTTCTTAACTTAGAATGTTCTCCCTCAGATAGACGTGTTTCCTGTATCAGGGCTGTATTTCCATTTAACTTTAATTCTGCTATTATTTTTGCTCTTTTCACCACAGAGTTGATACCTTTCACATTTAGAGAAATTATCTTTAATTTATCCATTGTTGGTTATCTTATGTTCTGAGCAATTGTCTAGGAAACCAGTAAAGGCCGCTACATCTACCCCACACTGTGGTTCAAGCAATCTACCTATGTGCACAACCATAACTAACAACGTCTCAGTCATTAAACTTTCATAACTATATACATCTCCACCTCCACTTAGGAATCTACAGTTCCCTTCTCTCCATGCCTTGTTCCCCATTGTTTGTTTTCCCTTTCAAGGTGACTAGAATTGCGCAGGATCCCTTTCAGGTCACATCTGCTCAGGTATACCCGACCCGAGCTTTGCTCACTCTGTTCTGGTGAGCTTGGCCTCTCCCCCCCAAAAAAGATGGTCAAATAATCCTCGATAATGAGATTAGTCTAAATCTATCTGGCCTCCCTGCCTCTTTTACCAGGTATCCTTTTTCTGGTTTCCCATTCTCATTTCTCTGGGTCCAGATTCTTCATCTTTTAGGTCTTCCACCAATGGTTCATTACTGGCCCCTCCCCCATTGAGTACTCACTCCATTCTCTTCCCTCTCCAGCACGATTAAAGTTTCAAGAGGGAGGGAGAAAGGAGCTCTTTTATGCCCATCACCAGGGTCCCCCAGCATCGTTCATTCATGTTCAGTCCTCCTTCGATGCGTGCCACCTGTATCAAATACAAGCATGTACACATAAATCTTTTTCTCTGTTATAATTTTTTTTTTATAAATTGTAACACTTTTATGTTCTGATCCATCCCATAACCTCCCCCAACCCCTTACTCTTATCAAGCTCCCCTACTTCCCTTTGAGCCACTCTCTAGCATCGCATATCCTTGCCTTTTTTCCTTCCCCTCCCCTTACTATGTAACTACCTTCTCCCCCTCCCTTTGTACCCACCCTTATGACCAGATCAATGTCCCCCTTTCTCTGGACCCCCATGTTACCTTTCCTTTTCCTCCTCTCGACCCGCAGTAACCCTTTATTCTTCCCATCTTCAGCTCCCCCACCTGAGTTAGGTGGCCCCTCTTTCCCACTATGAAAACTCTGTCTCTCTTCATTCTATTAGTTTCACTCCCTCTCCCTTATTTAACCCCATTGCCTGGACCCCCCTCCAACTGCAGGAAGAAACCCTGAGGCAGCAAACAATGTAATAAAAGACCCTCAGTCACAGTCCCTGGTTAACCATCATCTCATTTCTTCTGCTTCTTCTCCCGGTTGTCTTCTCCATCCTTGTTGGCTGCAGATGATCTCATGCGTACGGGAAATACTGATTCCATCCTCTTCCTTTTTCCTCCCGGACCAACTCGGTCCCACATTGTCTGTCGCAGTTCTCTTTTCAGGCTTTCCATCGTTTGGTCCAGACAAGAAATGCCCCACATTGCTAACTGTGATGCTGCCGCTGGTACGGTGTTGCATATTTGCACCCCTTTGTCCATGTAAATTCTGAGCTTTGCTGGGAACAGAACCTGTGCCTTCCAATTCTTCTTTTCTCTCAGCTGTTTTACTATGCTCCCCGCATCCTGCCTCTTCGTTTGCAGTATCTGGGAGAAATTCTGCTCAATGAAAACTGGTTGGGCATCATAGAGGATTTTGCCCTGCTTCCAGGCTGTCTGTAAGATGATTTATTTCGTCTGAAAATGCAGGAATCGTACAATTATAGATCTTGGCCTTGCATTGCTGTCCTTAGGCTTTGGTCCCAATGAACGGTGCGCCCCTTCCATGGTTAGGTCCAGATTCTCTGGCAGTTTTAAAACTGAGGTTAGGAAATGCTTAACAAAAATCAACATACTTTCAAAGGTTTCTTCTGCCCCTTCTCTAATTGCATGCAGCCGAAGGTTTTTTCATTGTGCCCTGCTTTCTGCATCCTCCATTCTAATCTGGGTTTCTCTGTCCCTCCACATTAAATACAGGAGCAGTCTCGAGTGAGTCCCTTGTTCGTCCATTATTTCACCTATCTGCTTCTGTGTACTGCTGATCTTTCTGTCCATCATTTTCAGGTGCATTTTTAGGTCTGCTAAAGTAGATTCTAGTGTGTGGACTGTATTGATTACTTTCCCTATAGTCATCTCCAAAGCATGCATTTCCTCTTCGTCCTCTTCGAACTCTCTTTCTGGGTCTAGCGAGGCATTCGAGACCGGTGGTTGAGACCTGGAGGATTGAGGCCCTGACGACCTCGTGGCAATTTTTTCTTCCGTTGCCATCTGCCTTAATTTTGCTGCTGGGGTTGCCAGACCCCTTTTACTCCCTTTATATGCCATTCTGGTGCCCTTTTCCATCCTTGTCTATGAACTGGATACTTTCTTTCATTATTTTTATTTCCTTTATTTTGAGCGGGATCCCAGAGCCGTTTCTAGCTGAAGTAGTATCTCATTACCTGACATCACCGAAGTCCCGGATCATGTCTTTCTAATACTGAATAGCACACACAACAGAGGCCCCCTTAGAAAATGTATTGTAGGAACATGATAAAAAATGTGATTTACACTTGGTGAATGAACAGGGTAGACAAGCTTTCTTCATGTTGGTTTGCTAACAGGTTCTGGTGGGGGGGTGGCATCTTTTTGAAAATGTGGATTTTATACTGGCATAGTGAAATTTGTGGTAATAGGTAGGCAGGCACTGGTACATTGTCCTCAGATGACATTATGGTATTATGCAGATGCTGAGATAAATGCCCTGGTGCCAGCCTGTCTCATCAATCAGTACATTGGATTTGCTCTACCAATTTTATGAGCCTTATCTAATTACGTCCAACTTTATTGTGGTAGTTTTTGGTGGTTTAACAAAGTTCATGCTTCACTTTTTTTTTTTGTACTGGTCAAACCAGGAAAGTGGTACCCAGTTTGCACTGACTCCCTAAGATTTACACAGACACCAAGCTATAATGGAGATTATTGGTGGGACAAAGGCATTGCCTTGACCCATTTTTTCCCCCATTTACTCTTTAGTGTCCAGTAGCACTCTCTCTTTCTCTTTCCTCATCCCCTTATTTTCTTCCTAGTGTCCAGTGGCACCCATTTCCTCTCCCCATTATTTCTTTCTGTTGTCCAGTCACACTAACCACTCTGACTCCCAACAGCAGCCAAGCCTGCCACCATCAAAAGTGACCAATGCAGCTAATGTAAAAAACAAACTATAATAATACCCTACTCCCATCCATCGCAATTCTACAACCCTCCTCTTCCATGCCTCCTTGGTAAGAAACTCACTCAAATGTTATATTAGAAAAAAGTCCTGACTGCAGTGTGTAGCCCATCCAGTCTTGACAGTGCCACCATTTGCTAGCCTGCATGTCTGCAATGTCTCCCAGGAATGCATTGCGATATTGTGCGAGGGAGAGAGTGAGGGTATTTGAGACCAGCAGGCATTGAAACTATTAAACTAGGATCAGCAACATGCTGTCCACTGCACATGGTACAGTCCTACCATGAGGTTATGTACTAGGTGCCGTATGTATGCTGAGGGTGAAGACGTTCCTGAGTTTGTATGTAACAATTGTACCCTGATAGAGGTATTGAAAGCAGAAATTCTGGCACTACAATATAAAGTGCAGGTTCATGCCAATATCACCATGCTTGAACAATACATAGACACAATGGTGGAAGACATATCTAAGTCAGAGCACTCTTCACTACTCAACCCACCTGAACCTCTAGTTGAGGCTATTAAAAGGTCAGACAACAAAAACGACTGGTATGTTGTGCAAAAAACATTAAAAGGGAAAAAGGGTAGAAGAAATATAGGGGCTCTTCTAATATACTAACCCCAAATAAATTCAGTGCCCTAGTGCCTGATTACAACTCCAATGATGGGGAAGAACCCACAACACATGATGACCCTGGGGTAACCAGTTGTAACCCATCAAGTACTCATGAAACAATAAAAGATGATAATCCCATTGATCCTGCTGAAACAGCACAAGTAGGAAATGCCCCATGTGACGTTCTTTTTATAGGGGACCCAATGCTCAGGTATACTGATCTTGTAATTTGCAGGAATAGGAAGGAATTCACTATTGTTAGTGTACTGCCTGGGGCTGGTATTAGCAACATAAGGCAGCTACTCCCTGGCCTACTGCAGAATACGTACAAACCACTGACGTTCTTACATATTGGGGTCAACGATGTAGGAAAAAAAGCCTTATAGACATACAGCAAAATTTTGAACAAGTGGGGAAGTCCCTTACAGCCAGAGGATGCGACCTGGTCATCTCTGGTATCTTGCCTGTCCCCCGGGCTGGCCAGTCACAAAATATGACATATTGAGATTAAATGGGTGGTTAAAGTGCTGGTATTTTAGGGAAGGGTTTGCCTACGAGGATCATTGGGAGGATTTCCAGGCACCATACTTGTTCGCACAAGATGGCCGTCACCTGAACAGGCAGGGGAAACGAGTATTTGCCAGCAAATTAAAACAGCTAGCTGACATCCATTTAAATGTAAAGCAAGAGGGGGTGCTGGGACCACAAAACCCAGGATTAAAAAAGCCAGCTACACCTCCTAATCCAATTGGAACTTCCTTTTATTGAATGCCAGAAGTCTCGATAATAAAATGGACGCATTAAGGTTGACACTACATAACTCAAAAATACACATATGTGCTATTACTGAAACCTGGTGGAGGGAGGAAGACACTTGGGATAAACAGATCTCTGGCTATACTCTGTACAACAAGGACAGGTCACATACTAAGGGGGTGATGTGGCACTATATATTTTAGACAGTATTGTATCAGAAAGTATTGACTGTACTGCATGGGGCAATTCCAAAATTCTTTGGTTAAAAGTTACCCCTCCACTCAGCTAAAATCAATATAGGAGTTGTGTACAGACCACCTGCTATCCCAGCCCTGAACAACAGCCAATTATTAGAGTTCATTAGACAAATCATACAGGAGGATAATGTCAACCTATTAGGAGATCTTAAAGGATACCTAAACAAGCATTTTTCTTTAAAAGTGCAAACTCCAAAATCTGGTTTCATAGCGCAGAAAAGTAAAGGCTGCTGTTTACATTTATGATAAAACTGCATTTATGTAAATAACATAAATGCAGTTTCATAGCTTTTGAAAAATGTAAACATCAGCCTTTCACTTTCAAAAAACAGCCTTGATTTATCCCCAAGATGTCTGCCTAGTGTGCTAAGTGATGAGTCATGATGACATCATCGGAGCCAGAGAAAGAGACCCACTTATATTTCTATATAGTGCTAACTCGTTCTTCTTTCCCTCTTTGTTTTGAATTGTTGTACCAGAATGATCAACACCATGTATTAACTCATGGATTATGTTGATCAGTACATATGTTAGGCTATGATTTTCTTCATTTTGTTTACTTTAACTTGCGGAAAATGTTTTGCAATCCAGCTGACTTTTTCTTTGGTAAACTGCAGTACAGTATAACACCTCAAATGTCTGATGAGCTAGTGGTTATGTGATGCACTGAATTTTGTTTTTCTGTTAACCAGGAGAGACGTGCTAAACTGAAATCTTGTTCACAGGTGTGGCCTGGGAGCACAAGGAAGTTTAATGACTTGCTCAGGGTCACACAGCAAAGTACCGGTCTGGTTCAGTTCCAAAGCTCATGCTGTCTTGTTAATCCACAAATAAGGCTTTCTTTTTCCACGTGAACCCCCTACACCTAGCCTGCTTTCTGTTGAACGCCCCACCATCCATACCCTGTCCTTAGTACTGCCTGGGGTCGCATTTGTGCTTACAGTCTCCTGAAGAGAATCATCACACCTCAGATTGCAATCTTGTATCTAAGAGAGTTGTGCACACCTTTACCAATATGCATCATCAGCTGGCACTGTTAAAAAATGCCTCCCAAATCACTCTCCAGTCCACATTCTCAATGTTTGACTTCTGCTGTCACAGTAAACATTGAGTGGATCACCTCCCTTCCCCACAGTAAAGGTAGTATGTACAGTTCCCCTGTTGTGTTTTTTCCCTGCCTCATTAATCAACAACTAGGTCTTCCTGGAGGGCCAAGCAATAAGCACCATGACCCACCAAAAAAACTGCTGTTCATGCCCTCATAAGGTCTGCACTTGCAATGGATAACAATATTATTTGCAGGAGAGGCTTACTAATACCTTGAGCGAATCCACCAGACTTCCAGAGTCAGTCTACTCCTTTATCTGTGATCTGCAGGACAGTTCCCAGCAATTCTTCTCCAGTACTTTTCTGTGCTATATTCCACAATGCGAGTTAGCTGACTACCACCCTTCCAAATCTTAAACGAGCTATACACAACTTCCTCAATACTGTCCTAACAAACGTCAACATCCCCCTCCCCACCCAAGGGTAATCTCCCTACACTGAATTCAAGGACCAGTTTAGGTGCAGCCCTTCCACTCTGAGTATTTGTCATTACTGGCTACTCTAATCCACAGTCAAGTAGTGATCACAATGCTGGCAGCCCAACATTTCAGATCTCACAGTGATCTGCTCAACGTCCTCCTTCATGTCTTCAACTAACTTGAATATAGCTGTACCCTGCTAGAATGGTCTCTTCAGTCCCTCTCTGGCATTCATTCTTCTCACCTGCTCCCCACACCAAAAACCAATGAGTTCACTACCCTTCCACATCATGAATGTGGTTAGTACAGTCTCCCATGTTATTTTTACAAATGAATAATAAACATGATATTCTGGTAAGCCAGGCTGATAGCATCATGGCACAAGTGGAAAAATAGGCTTCCCTACCCATATAAGATCTAAGCCACCTATGATTAGGCACTATTAAATGACGTGCGTAATGATGTGCACACCCATCATTTAATAGTGCCTAATCAATGGTAGCCTAGATCTTTTAAGGATAGGAAAGCCCATCATTCCCCTTGTTCCCTGCTGCTATCAGCCTGATTTACTGGAAATATATGTTTATATTTAATATGTCAAAATAAAACGGGAACTGTACTACTTGCATTCATGGTGCAGAAGGGTGATGAGCTCACCAGTTTTCGGTGTGAGGAGGAATAGTGAAGAATGAATACCAGAGGGGACTGAGAAGGCCACTCTTGCAAGGTACTGCTATATTCAGGGAAGAGGGAGGACAGAAGGAGAGAAATATGAGCAGATTACTGTGAGAAATAAGATGTGGGTCTGCCAGCACCTTGATCACTACCTGACCCCGTTGTTCTGGCCAACATTCCCCTTCCCATAAAACCAGTTCATGCAATTGTCCAAGGCTGTGTGTGGATATTAATGTATGAAATGGCTGCCACTACACGTTCAGTCACTTCACTACCTGTTTAGTATTGCTTGTAAATCACTTTGGGATACAATGTGTATGAAAACAACTATATAAATGCTGATTCTTATTATTATTATTATTATTATTTCCCATGGAAAAAGAAGACAAGACAAGCATATATTTGATTTTCGAGAAGGTATGAACTCTAACATTGGACTGCACAAGAACTTTGCTACAAAAAAGTGCTGGCTCTAGGGGGTGGCAAAAGGTGTGGCTGCAACCCCCCACGTAGTAACGTACTTGCTTGCTGTTGCTGCTGCATTTCACTTTGTTGAAGAAGTCTGATTTATTGATTGTACAAATGTTTACATTCAAACTATGGATTACATGTGTAGGTTCTGTCAAAAACATACTAGAAAAGAATAATAGCAGACAATATAAAGATTTAATAAACATTTTAAAAAGTGTGTATTAAGCATGCACACCACCCTAGCACCCCCATTGTAGCATCCTGGATCCATAACCACTAGACCACCAGGTTATTCAAGATTTGTACTGCATTGTGGTTAGCCACAGAGAAAGTCGGTTGGATTCAAACACAATTTCAGCATGTTAAAGTAAATAAAATGAACAGAACCATAGCCTAACATGTGTATTATACAAAATAATGCGTATGGTTTTGACCATTTGGGTAAACAATTCTATACAAAGGGAAAAAAGAACTAGTTAGCACTATAGAGAGCCATATAGCTCTCTGACTTTGGCTCCAATGATGTCATCACATAACCCATTCGGTGCCCATTTTAGGAAGCAGGTAAGACAGTTTTTTGAAATTGGAAGGCTGATTTTATAATTTTCAAATGCTCTGGAACCATATTTAGGTAAATTATATAAATGTAGTTTTAGCATTAATGAATACAGCAACCTTTCCTTTAGTCACCTACGGAGTCAGCTTTGTGAATAGTTTGTTGTCAAAATGTTGTTTAGGTATCCTTTAATCTCCCAGAAATAAATCAGGATTCACTAAAAACGGATTCCCAAGTAGAGGCTAGATACCTAGAAGCATTCATGCTAGTGGGCCTAGAGCAATTTGTGCTAGACAACACCAGGGGTACCCACATCCTGCATGTGGCGCTGAGTAATATGATAAACAACATCCACAATTGTACAGCTGAGGCCCCCTGAGTTCAAGTGACCATTCCATGGTCAGTTTTAAATATTTGGGGACCATGGAAAGCAATACTGGCAGCACTATTATCTACAACTATAATAAGGCTGACTTTAATAGAATGAAATGTGAGCTGGCCGAATGGAACTGGGTAGCAGAATTTGAAAATGAATCACTGCAAAATATGTAGGATAAGTTTAGCAGTAAACTTAATAACCTGGTCCACACATACATACCTACCATTAATAAATATAATAGGTCCAGAAAAGCCCTTCCCCCATGGCTGACCCCTGCTGTCAAAAAGGCAATAAAAAAAAAAAACAGGGCATATAGTAAGGCCAAACAGAATGCAGACAACAGGAGTTGGGAAACGTACAAACAATGCCTGAACGATGCAAAAAGGAGTATTGCAAAGGCCAAAAATAAGCATGAGTACCACCTAGCTACCAAGGCACAGGACAACTATAAGTCTTTCTATGCCTATATTAATAACAAAAAGGGAGTTAGCAGGACAATTGGCCTCTTAAAAGGTAATACAGGGAACCTAATACCAGGAAACAAGGATATGGCAGACCACTTCAACAGTTATTTTTCCTCTGTCTTCAATGTAGGGTCACAAGCATCCAATGCCAACATTGAACAACTAATGGCAGCAGGCCCCCCGACTCCTCAAAGAGCTAACTGAGAGTCTGGCAGGACCTGTTACATTCCTTTTCCAACAATCCTTAGATACAGGACAGGTCTTGGAGGTAGATGATCCAGATGGGGTGGGCAGAATGAGAAGAGATCTGGATAAACTAGCAAAATGGTCAAAAGAGTGGCAACTGGAGTTTAATGCAAAGAAGTGCAAGATCATGCACATAGGGAAGAGAAACCCTGAAGCCACCTATAGTCTGGGAGGGGAGTTGCTGACAGTCACAAAGGAGGAAAGAGACTTGGGCATCATCATCACCGATGACCTGAAATCATCCAAGCAGACCTCTAAAGCAGTAGGTAAGGCTAGGGGGATGTTAGGGTGTATTAGTAGGGGTATCACAAGTCGTAAGAGGGAGGTAATAATCCCCTCTTTACAAGACACTGGTTAGGCCCCATCTGGAGTACTGCGTGCAGTACTGGAGGCCACACCTTCACAAGGACATTAACCAAATTGAGGCAGTCCAGAGAAGGGCAACCAAAATGGTGCAGGGACTGCATCAGAAGACATATGAGGACAGATTAACGGAGCTCAATATGTATACCCTTGAGCAAAGGAGGGAGAGAGGTGATATGATCGAAACATTCAAACACCTTAAGGGCATTAACAAGGTGAAAGAGTCTAACATGTTTAAATATAAGAAAAATAGCAGGACAAGAGGACACAGCATGAGACTAGAGGGAGGCCGATTAAGGGGGAATATGAGAAAGTTCTTTTACACAGAAAGGGTGGTGGATGCTTGAAACGGCTTACCTCAGGAAGTGGTGGCTATGAATACAGTGCAGGACTTCAAACAGGCATGGGATAAGCATAACGGAGCAATACAGATGAGTATAAATAGATAGGCCACTGACAGAGCAAAGGCCGATGGCACATTTATAAGGTAGAAAAAGAAATGGGCAGACTGGATGGGCCTTGTGGTCCTTATCTGCCGTCAACTTCTATGTTTCTATGTATGGAGACAAGCCATGGTTATCCCGATACATTAAAAGGGTTCCAGGCAGGAGGTTAGTAATTACAGACCTATCAGTCTGACCTTGGTCCTTGGAAAGATACTCAAAGGCATAGTTAAAGACGCAATCATGAATTACATAGATCTGTTGGGGGCTGGGGATGAGACACAACATGGATTCACAAGGGGCAGGTCATGCCAAACTAACTTGTTAGAATTCTATAGCAAAGTCAGCAAAGCCCTAGACAGTGATAATTCAGTGGACGTTGTGTTTCTAGATTTCGCCAAAGCCTTCAACAAAGCCCTTCATGAGGAGCTGGTTGAAGCCCTTAAAGAACTAGGAGTGCAGTGAAAAATATCTAATTGGATTAGGGCCTGGTTAATGGGAAGAAGACAAAGGGTCTGTATCAGGGGCGAATTTTCGGGGTGGGCAGACGTGACTAGCGGGGTGCCCCAGGGATCCGTGCTGGGTCCCTGCTTCTTCAATCTGTATATTTCATCAATGAAGCCTCAAGCTGAAGTTTGGCTTTCTAAATTCACCAATAATACATGCCTTAGTTCTCCCAATAAACAATCACACGGATGCAGTAGTACTACATGAAGCACTGGAGGAACTCGAAGCTTGGGCTCAAGAAAAAAAGTCCTTATTTAACATCTAGAAGTGCACAGTGATGCACTTGGGGAAGAACAACATCCTGATGAACTATACACTAGTTGGGAAGGTACTAAAGGTAGTACACGATGAGAGAGATCTGGGAATTAGGGTTAGTAATGCTCTCAAATTCAAATTGCATTGCAGCCAGGTAATTAAAAAGACTAGCAGTATACAGGGCTGCATCCACAGACATATTAAGAGCAGGAGGAAGGAAGTTCTACTCCCCTCTATACTTCTCTGATGCGCCCCCACACAGCGTACTGTGCCAAGTTTTGGGCACCTGGGAATAAGGGGGATATAAAAACCCTGGAGAAAGTCCAAAGAAGGGGCACACGGAGAATTAAGGAGGTACAGGGGTCAAAACTATGAACAGAGGCTGCAAAATCTGGAGTTGTATTTGTTGGAATTTCGCAGGTTACAAGGGAACATGTGCCTGATTTTTAGAGCCCTATCAGATGTATATCTATGGGAACAACAGCTAGGACTTGCCCTGAGAGATCAGAAATATAACACCAGAGCCCACCCCCTACAGTTGAAAGGAGAAGGATGCAGCACACGTAGAAGAAAACACTGGTACTCGGTGGGGTGGTCAAAATCTGGAACGAACTCCCAGTTGAAGTGGTGGCAAGCAAAACCATGGATGCATTCAAGCATACTTTAGGCTCCTACTGGATTAGTAATAGCATCACTGGGTACCCCAGAATACAAGCAAGCTATAATGGACTTCGGTCTCTATAAAGCTCAGAAACTACCTATGAACCTATGAAACCATTCAGGACATCTTTCCAATATTTCCCAGCCTCTGGGCAAGCTGCTGACAAAGGGGACGTGGGTGGGGAAGGTGGCCGGGCTAAAATGGGTGGGGGCTGGGGGATTTATTTTTTCAGTACTAGCTCAAATGGGAAAGTCAGGGAAGTTTCACTGGCCTGAGGCAGTTTGTGCTATGTACTGGGTCAGTAAATTAACATGAGGATCTACCCCTGCTAGCTAGTCGCAGTTAGTTTCCAGGTACACCCTAGGAAGAGGGGTTTACGGGATGGATGATACAGTACAGCACCAGTTTTGTACCATGATGCCCAAGCAGGTATTTGTGCACTCTTTTGATAAAAAGACCATTTTTTTGCTGCACTACTATAGTTTAAAAGTATTTACAATTTTAGAGTCTTGAGTTTAAAAATGCCAAATAACACATCTTGAAGAACTTGTATAATTGTGTGATAAAACTGTTATCTGCTTATTAAATGGTAGTGTAACTACATAAAGCTGTATTGCTTTTTTCTTGGAGCCAATGATTTTCTGTTATGACCAATTTTTTGTGGCAAAATCTTAAAATCTGTTTTTCATTTTTTTCCCGTAAATTAAGGGCAAATCAACTTGTTTTGTACAACTATTTGGCTGAAATGGAGGGGTTTTCCCTAAACGTTGGTGCAAAGTGGGGTTTTACTGAAAAATTGACTCCCATGTGCTGGTTTTAAAATGGCATTCTGTTTTTTACTGGTGTTTTCCATTGAAAACAGACTATCACTGGCCCTACTGACAGAAACAAATGAGAATTGATTTCTCAGCTACTTTAGGTATGATAACCTTCATACTATGAGGGTGATGGTGTTTGGGGGGGCTGATCTACTACCGGGATGCTCAGCTGTGCCCAGATAGCACTAGACTTGTGGAAGTCATCAGGCAGGTGGCAGAGAAGATCGGATGTACGCTGGTCTTTTTCTGCCTGTGACTGTTTTCTGCTTTCTATGTTCATTTGGCTACCTTAGTTTGATGCACAAGTCCTGAGACATTAAATGTCTCTTCAGAAGGTATAAAATAAGACAAAAGGGCCTCTCAAGGTGATATATCAAAATCTTTCATTAGCCTAATAGAGGTATATAAATTAATTGTTCTCATTTATATTTATTTAGCTTTTTATGACTGGGAAAGGAGGACTAGGATATTCTGCCTATTTTCAGCCTAGCCAGGCGGGGGGTGGGGAGGAATACAAATGCATAGTGACTTACAGAATCTGTGTAAGCTGTTGGTGGTATTTTAGTGTCTGGGGTAAATTTGGCTAGGACACTGGAGAATTCACCTGCTCTTGCTGAGACAGGCCCTGTGTGACTTTCTTGCCGACAGGCAAGATAACTGATCCTGGAGGGAATGGAAGCAGTAGTGAAGGGGTACCTTCTGTGCAAGGTATGGAAATTACACCAACAATGGCTGGAGATGTTCTGACTGTTGCCTCTAAAGCTCAGGGTGCAGCAGAACCTGGAAATGTAGCAGAAAAAAACATACCTGGTATTGGAATAGAAGAGCAAACAGCCCAGCAAGGTGAATGAATGGAGTTAGAAGACCAGCTGAAGACTCAAGATGCCAATGCAGTGCTAATTGCAAGTATCACTGAAAGAAGAGCCCTGGCCTTCTTTTGCGGCTTTTGGCAGATGGAAGACATGGCGCTAGCTGCAGCTGGTGTTGCCTCTGAGAATGCAGCATCTCAACTTCCACATGTTCCGGCTCCCCACTACTCCAGATGCCTTTGTCAGCAGCAGAAATGGTGAATCCATCCGAACAGAGTGCTTCAACAGGCACAACTCTTCAGTTTGGAGTCCAGTCACTGTGTAGTCCAGCCCACCGTAAAAATGCTGATTGGAGATACAGAACGCATTACTAAAGCATTTTTGGGAGCCAGCTGGGACCCACTTCTCTGAAGGAAAATGGATATCGGGAGCTGTGCTGTCAGCTGTTGAAATTATGAAGGAAGGTAACCTGTCAAATTTTACCACCAGTTCAGCAGTGAGTAACGCTGCTAAGTTCGGGCCAGGGAACAGTGGGGTTGCTAAGAAGTACTTCAGCGTGTCAGCTGCTCGCAAAGATCAAATGCAAGTTCAGCACTCAAGTCACATATAAGAAATGACTGCGTCTTCTATTTTTACAAGTTGCCTGCATATAAAACATAAGTCAGAAGCTCTTTCTAAAAGCAGGAGCTACAGCATGAATATAGGGGATAGACTGACTGAAACTAAAACTGTGCAAGAGGGAACGTAATGACAACTGATCTTGCGGATACAAATACCATTATTGAACTGACAGATATCGAACCTGTGCCTGTTTGTTCTGTTCTTACTCCTCCACTGATTTCTATTATTCAGACAGGCAATGCTACTCCCCAAAGTACAGACATTCCGGGAAGTACAGAGCAATCACTTGAGTGGGGAGGGGGGTGCTGTTCAGCAACAGCAAAAACAATCTGATTTAGCAACTTTATCCTCCAAATTGGATCAGGCTGTCCAAGAAAATATAAGTGTGGTGAACTGAGTGCTGACCACAAAGTCTGCCTATCTCAGCTGCACCATCAGTGTCACCTCAAGCAGGTGGACTGGCGAGAAAACGCTGTGGTTCAAATGAGGTTGAGTGGATGGAGGCACCCATTAAGGAGAGGCAGGAGACAATCTATAAGATCTTACTTCGAGAAATAGTTCTTGCAGCAGGTTACACCATTAGGACTGAAGCAGGCAGGCTGCAGGACCCCACAGAAAACTTCTATCTAGCTACACCCAGCGGGGGACTGCCCCCGACATTGGCCCGACCCCGACATTAGATACCTCATAAAGGGGTGGTCCCCCAGCATCCCTCAGTTCTTTTCCCACTGTTGACTCACAAGCATTGGCTCCACGGATGCCATCAGCTACTGAAACAATGCCAGAACTTATTACCCTTTCTTCAGAAAATTACTTCAGAAATCAGCAATCGATCTCTCCCCTTTTGCATGTCTTCTTCCCTGATGCCTTCTGTCGAAGGACATAGAAACATAGAAACATAGACTTTGACGGCAGATAAGGATCACTTGGCCCACCCAGTCTGCCCATTTCCCTTCCTATTGGATAAGCTGCAGATTCTATTTAACCAACAGCCTACTTCCTGCAACCCCCCACTACAATTGCCTTATGTCTGTCCCATGCATGTTTGAATTCCCCCACTGTTTTAGACCCAACAACCTCCCCAGGAAGGCGGTTCCTTGCATCCACCACTCTCTCCGTGAAAAAAAATTTCCTCACATTACCCCTGAGCCGTCCCCCCTCTATCTTTAAATAGTGCCCTCTTGTTCTTACACATCTCTTTTTCTGAAAGATGCTACCCTCCTGGACTTTGTTGATTCTCTTGAGGTACTTAAAAGTTTCTATCATGTCCCCCCTGTCCCTCCTTTCATCCAGGGTATACATATTAAGCGCGCTCAGTCTCTCTTCATATGGTTTCTGATGCAGACCCTGCACCATTTAGTTGCCTCCTCTGGACTGCTTCCATCCTGTCTATGTCCTTGCGTAGATGGGGTCTCCAAAACTGCATACAGTATTCCAGATGGGGTCTCACCAACTGTCTGTATAAAGGATAACCACTTCCCTTTTTCTACTTGTGATGCCCTTCCTATGCATCCCAGTATCCCCTGGCTCTCCTTACTGACTTCTTACATTGCTTACCCACCTTTAGGTCATCTGATATGACTACCCCCAAGTCCCTTTCCATTTTTGTTGTTGTTAGTACCTCCCCTGCTATTGTGTACTCTTCTCCTGGGTTTTTGTTTCCCAGGTGCATTACTTTGCACTTCTTTGCATTGAATCTAAGTTGCCATATGTCTGACCATTCCTCCAACCTTGCCAAGTCCCTTCTCATCCTTTCTACCCCCCCTTGTGTATCAACTCTGTTATAGATCTTTGTGTCATCTGCAAAGAGGCATATCTTTCCCTCCAGACCCTCTGCAATGTCACCTATAAAGATGTTAAAGAGGACTGGACTCAGTACTGAGCCTTGAGGTACTCCACTAGTAACCCCCCTTTCTTCGGAATGTGTTCCATTCACTATTACTTCCTGTGTCCTGTTGTGCAGCCAGTTTGCTACCTAGGCTACCACCCTGGAACCCACCCCCAGGCTGGCTAACTTGATTATTAGTCTTTTGTGCGGGACTGTGTCAAATGCCTCGCTAAAGTCTAGGTAGACCATATCCACAGCTCCTCCCTGGTCTACTACTTTGGTCACCCAGTCAAAGAAATCAATTAGATTCGTCTGACATGACCTTCTCACTGTAAATCCATGCTGCTTTGGGTCCTGTGCCCCGCTGGCCTCCAGGTACTCAACAATTCTTTCTTTCAGAAGTGATTCCATCATTTTCCCTACCACTGAGGTCAAACTTACAGGTCTGTAGTTTCCTGCTTCTGCCTTGCTCCCACTTTTGTGAAGAGGAATCACATCTGCCCTCCTCGAGTCCTCAGGTACCACCCCATCCTCCCATGATTTGTTAAAAAGTGTGGTCAGTGGTGTCACTAGGTCCTCCCTTAGTTCTTTTAGGATTCTGGGGTGAATCCTGTCAGGCCCCATTGCTTTGTCTACCTTGAGTTTTAGGGTTCTTTCAGGACTCTTTCTTCTGTAAATGGACTGTGTCAACCCCCCTACCCAGAGTGCTTCTATTGTCTGGTTTAAGTAACTCCTCCTCATCTTCTTTTGTGAATACTGAGCAAAAGTATTCATTAAGTATCTCTGCCTTTTCACTGTCTCCCTCTGCCCACCTCCCCTCCTTTATTAATCTTCACTATTCCTCCCTTAACCTTTCTATGCTCCCTAATGTACCTATAAAAGGTTTTATCCTTCTTAACTGAGTTGGCTATTTTTCCTCGGTTTGGGCCTTTGCTGTTCTGACTGCTTTCCCACTTCTTTTGCTTTAATTGATACAGTTCCTGTCGTGCTCCTTCTGTAATTCCTTATACTTTTTGAATGCAGCCTTTTTCTCCTTAACCTTCCCTGCCACCTCTTTTGAGAACCATAGTGGTTTTTTACTCCGCTTTGTTTTCTTTATTTGTTTCATACAAAGGCTTGTTGCCTCTATGATAGCAGTTTTGATTTTTCTTCATTGTTCTTTCATCCCTCCTTTTTGGCCATTTGCCAGTGCATTCCTGAGGTATTCACCCATTTTGCCAAAGTCGGCCCTTCTAAAGTCCAGTATCCTTGTTTTTGTAAGGGTTGTCTCCATGGTTGTGCTTATTGTGAAGCACACTGTGCAGTGGTCACTTGTTCCCAGATGTCTACTGACTTCTAAATTTGTGATCCTCTCTCCATTTGAGAGTACCAGGTCTAGTATTGCTCCCTCCCAAGTGGGTTCCACCACTAGCTGTCTAAGGCCTGCCCCCTGCAGGGCATCAAGAATGACCCTGCTCTTGGATGTGGCTGCAGTACATGTCATCCAGTTAACATCTGGCATATTCAGGTCCCTTATCAACAGTATCTCCCCTTTTTCAGCCATTTTGAGAATGTCCTCTATCATTTTCTTGTCTGTTTCCTCCCCTCGAGACGGGGGTCTGTATACAACCCCTGTGTGGATTGTGATACCATTCCCTGTCTCCAAGGTGACCCAGAGTGCCTCTTGTCCTCCCCCTTTACTTTTTAGTTCTGTAGCTTTGATCCCTTCCCTTATGTATAGAGCTACTCCACCTCCTCTTTTACCCTCCCTGTCCCTTCTGTAGACTGTGTACCCCGGTATGTTGACATCCCAGTCATGGTTCTCCATGTACTATGTTTTTGTAACTGCCACAATATCCAATTTTTCATCTTCCATCAGGGCTACCAGTTCAGGAAGCTTGTTTCCCAGACTACGGGCATTGGTACTCATTGCCCTCCATTTAATGTTGGCTTTATCCTTTTTTCCCCCATCCCTGCTCTTATTGCCCTTGTCTATTTTTTCCATTTACCCCTGTCCTGCCCTCTGTTTAGCACTGTACCTCAGTGTTTACCTTACTACCTGCCATGTTTTGTGGGGGGAGGCTTGAAATTTCCTGCCTCTTATCAGCACCTCCCCCCTTGGCTAGTTTAAAAGCTTGCCAAGGAAGCATTTAAACCTGTCACTTAGGAGCTTGGTTCCCTTCATGGACAGACCATCGTGCAGACCATGCACGACCATCGTGCCAGTATAGACCTTCATCTCTCCAGGTGTAGCCCCAGTCCCCAATGAAGCCAAAGCCCTGTGCTCTGCACCAGTTTTGCAACCATTCATTAAACTGCATGGTGTGCAGTGTCCTAGCCTCACCCCTGCCATGGACTGGCAGCACCTCTGAGAAGGTAACCGTGCTTGCTACCTGTCTGAGGCCCCTCCCCAACTCCACAAATTCATCCTGCACTGCACTGATTCCATGCCTAGCTAGGTCATTTGTCCCAAGGTGGACAATGATATCTAGTTCCCTCTCCTGTGACGCTGCTTCTGCAATCATGAGGATTCGCTTCTTGTCCCTTCAAGTCATGGCACCAGGTAGGCACCTAACTTCCCTCTCCTCTCCCTTCCCCAGTTCCACCCCCCTAACAATTGAGTCCCCTATCAGAAGCTGTTTCCTTCCCCTGTGGTGTCCCATGCCACCCTTTTGTGGGTCTCTCTTGTGGATGTCCTCAGCATTCTTCCTAGTCTCCACTGAGGGTGCCATCATAGAGGAATCTTGCTCTGCCAGACTGGCATGTGATTTGTGTAGAGGTACAGCTAGGGGGCTTCGCCTCTGTTCCACCACCTGCACCCTCCCAGAACCCACTGTGGTCCAACTGCTTTTCATACTTGGCAACCTCTGAGGCAGTGGTTGTGGCAGTGGTGCTCTTAGGGTGGGGGAGGCCTTCTTAGTCCTTGCCAGTTCAGCCTGGAGGTGGGCAGTCTCCTCCCTCAGAGCTGACAGTTGCCTGCAAATAGAACAGCAATGCAGTTTCCAGAATGTCTCCCGGAAAACTGCTGCCCCACAGCCAGTGCATTGCACCACTCCCCACATGTCCCTCTCCCTTATAATATACAATATGTAATAAATATAATTTTTTTTTTTGTGGTGTGTACTTACCCTTTATGCACTGTGATGGGTTATTAAGTATATGATAGTTCTACCCCAAGACCTGTTGAGGAAGTGATGTCAGAACTTTGGCTATAAAGGAAATGCCACGCCTGGGGGTGGGGTGGGGAAGGGGGGTGGGTAGTTCACAACCACAGGTGACTGTTAGAAACAATCAAATACACCACTGCTCCACCACCCTGGTGAGTACTGCCCTTTATAGTAATTCAACTAACCTCCAGTAACTTATTTAAAAATAGTTTAACTATCACAAAACCCTACGCACCAGTAAATTATTTAAAAATAGTTTCTGTCCCAAAATCCTAGTAGTCAATTCAGCTACCCCCAAGGAACAACCAAAATGCAGTATTCAAACCCTTGTGAAGTTACTTCCAAGATAAGCAGAGTTTGCAAGCTCCTTTTTCAACTCCTCAGCCACCTGTAAATTATTTAATGCCCCTCCAAGTGCGTGTGCGGCAAGTAGATTCCATTTAAGGACCAGCACTTGGCCTGCGCCCGGTGCTCAGGCCCTGAGCATGACACCAAGGCCTGCACCATTTTCCAACACTTCAATAGCCACACACAGATCCACTGCCAGAAGGTGCTTGAGACCTTCCTGCTGGAGAAAAAGTTACAGGCCATAGAGAGAAGCTCATTCTCCCGGGGGTAATTGTCCCACAGATTGGGGAAACATAAGGAGAAGAGGAGGGAGAGAGACAGAGAGTGATCCCCGTCTGCCCGAATGTCGGACTCTCGAGCCAGCTCGGGGTCAGCCCACTCCAACGGGTCCCCTTCCCGGGCAAAATCTCAACCTCCACCAGCTAAGGTCCAGACGACTGGTGGCTTAGGTACATCTTCTTTGCTTCAGTCCCTCAAGGTCCGGCCCAAGGACTCCTCCCACAGCTGGCCATCGGGCTTTTCCGTCCAATCTGCATCGTCAGATTATCCACACAAGGCACACTCCAAGTCAGCCACCCACGTAGGCCCCGACTACCTGGACTGGTGCTGGGACACCAACCAGAGATCGGTCTCCCAACCACCTCGGGGTATCCCAGAGACGTCTGCTAAGTGGACTACGGAACTGACATCCCTTAAACGGGCACCGGACCATAAGAGATCATCGGACCAGACGCCCACCAAATGTCCGAAGGACACCATGACTCCAAAGAGGGACACACCCCCGCCTGCACCGGATGTCGTCCACCGGGTGCCCTCGGAGGACAACGGTACTGACATTGGCACACAGCCAGTAAGCGACAATCAGATGTCAAGGGACACAGATGAGGCAAACCCACCTCAAGACCCAAGGTCATCCAAAGACCCGTTGACGGGTGCATCAGGGCCTCAGAAACTAGACTCCGGTCTCGGGCATATGCCCAGGGAGGACCAGACACCAGGTCCGTCATCGGACCTCAATATAGAGAAAATTAAGGAGTTATTCTCCTACTGGTGGGAAACCATCAGGAAGGATGTGGTCCCAACAAAACCTCCAGGGAAGAACTGCCCCCGCCAAAGGGCCAAAACCCCGGATAGACTCCCGGCCCAGAGAAGACTCTCCCCTGCCTAGGGGCTGGTCTCAGGAGAAGCCCAACAAGGAAGATAAGTGGAGGCAGTCCCCCTCTTGGACCCCTTCCCACTCACCCAGCACTCAAAAGCATAAAAAGCCTCACAGGAGATCAGACTCTTCATCTTCCGATGAATCTCACCCTGAATCCTCAAAGACATCCAGGTCACCCTCTCCCTTCAGTGTCCCTTCTCCAGATCCCCGGGATCTTCCAAGGTCACCCCCAGACGATCCAACATTCATGGATATTATGCGTCATATCCAGGAGAATATGGGATGGGACACGGAGGACCTGGATTCAGAAAGGCAATGCCTAGCAAGGTACCTGAGACAGAAGGACCCAAGGCCTGTGGTAGTTCCACCATTGGTAGACACCTTTCAGGATGCGACAAGGGCTACCTGAAAACACCCCTTCGCCTCACCTGCAGTCCCTAAGAAAGCGGACCACTTGTAATGCACCTGGGAAACAAAAACCCAGGGGAAGAGTACACAGTGGAGGGGTGAGATACTGACAACAACAAAAATGGAAAGAGACCTGGGGGTAGTCATATCAGATGACCTAAAGGTGGGCCAGCAGTGTGAGAAGGCAGTAAGGAGGGCTGGGGGGATACTGGGTGCATAGGGAGAGGCATCACCAGTAGAAAACAGGAAATTGTTGGCCCTCTGTACAGACAGTTGGTAAGACCACATCTGGAGTACTGTGTACAGTTCTGGAGACCCCACCTCTGCAAAGACATAGACAGGGTGGAGGCTGTCCAGAGGAGGGCAACCAAAATGATGCAGGGTCTGCATCAGAAGACATATGAAGAAAGACTAAAGGAACTAAAGATGTATAGTCTCGAGGAAAGGAGGGAGAGGGGGGACATGATAGAAACTTTCAAATACCTCAAGGGAATCAACAAAGTCCAAGAGGGTAGAATCTTTCAGAAAAAGAGATATGCAAAAACAAGGGGGCACAATTTGAAGATAGAGGGGGGACGGCTCAGAGATAATGTGAAGAAGTATTTCTTCAACAGAGAGGGTTGTGTATACATGGAACAGCCTTCCTGAGGAGGTCGTAGAGTCAAAAACAGTGGTGGAATTCAAGAATGCATGGGACAGACATAAGGCAATTCTAGTGGGGGTAGGAGGATGTAGGCTGTTGGTTAACTAGGATCTGCAGCTTATCCATTAGGTAGAAAAATGGGCAGACTAGGTGGGCCAAGCAGTCCTTATCTGCCATCAAATTCTATGTTTCTATGTATAGGGTGCCCCTAGAGGATCCTTACCTAGGGGAACAACCGGTGACGGACTCATTGGTCATCACGGCCACTCATGATAGGTCCCAAAGACCTCAGCATCTCAACATGCAGCCCCCAGATCAAGAATCAAAACAGCTCGACTCCATGGGGAGAAGGAAGTACGCTGCACCGACCTGTTCCATACGGTCCCTAAATTATATAACCCACGTGGTGCAATTTCAGAATACCCTGTGGGAACAGAGTCAGGATCTTGTTAAGGACCTGCCAGATGGGGACAAGAAAGAAGAGGCGTTAAAGCTACTCCAAACAGGTTTGATGTTGGGACACAGGTGCTCCGGGCAGCTTATGACTCCGCAGACTCAGCCACCAGGGGTGCGGCAGCAGGAATTTGCCTCAGGAGACATTCATGGCTAAGAGTCTCAGGTTTTACGCCAGATATCCAGAAGGGCATCTTGGATGTTCCATTCAATGGCTCAGTCCTGTTTGGGGAGGAATCCGAGAAGGTCATTACCAAGTTGCAAGACGCTGGTAAGGCCGTCAGGTCTGTACAAGCAGAAGCCCTTTCATAAAAAACAAAATCATTTCAGGAACAAGCAAGGCCAACAGCCCAATTCTGTTCAGCAACCTAGGGGCAACTTTAATCGGAAGGGCTAACCCCGCTTCTCAGGAGGCCATGGGGCAGGAATACAAAATCCTCACAAGCACCCGGGCCAAACCCTTCACTGCCTGACTCGTGTCAGACCCCTGCTTCTCCTCTGGATCAAAAGGAGGAGAAGGTCGGGGATCACTTTATGCATCACCTATCAGGGTGACAAAGAATCACCTCAGACCAATGGGTGCTCCAACTTATCCAAAGAGGGCACTCTATCGAATTTGTAGGTCCTCCTCCATCCAGACCGCCACTGCAGTCCCGATACTCAGAACAACACGCAGCTCTAATCCAGCAAGAGATCATTGCCCTCCTAGAAAAGGAGGCTATAGAAAGGGTCCCTTGGAACCAGAGGGGAAGGGGATATTATTCCCACTTCTTTCTGGTCCCAAAAAAGACGGGGGGGACTTATGTCTCATCCTAGATCTCAGCAACGTTAACAACTTGGTGGCATACAAATATTTCAGAATGGTTACCTTGTCAGGTCTAATCCCAATGCTAAGACCAGATGCTTGGCTTGCCTTGCTAGACATGCAAGATGCCTACCTTCATATTCCAATTGCACTACCGCACCAGAGGTTCCTGCAGTTCGAATTTCAAGGACGCCACTACCAGTTCTGGGCTTTCCTGTTCGGCCTTTCATCAGCTCCTCGGGTGTTTACCAAATGCCTAGCAGTGGTAGTGGCAGCCCTCAGAAGACAGGGCCACTGCGTCTTCCCCTATCTGGAAGACTGACTTCTGATGGCCCCATCACAGGAAGAGTTAAACCAGGCATTGCAGGACACCTACACCCTGTTCGACTCCCTAGGCATCATGATCAACCTGGCAAAGTCATTGTTGATACCCTCACAAAGACTTCAGTTCATAGGTGCGGTACTGGATACCCGCATAGGAAGGGCCTTCCTGCCAGGAGACAGAGTGGAATGCCTAAGAGTGCTGATTCAGATGATCAGCATGTGGAAGCAGGTCTCAGCAAGAATCATGCTATGCCTCCTAGGGCACATGGCGGCCACCATAGCACAGTTCCCCTCACACGCCTTCATATGAGTCAATGGACCCTCAGGATACAGTGGGATCAGCATCAAGACCATATGGATCAGCTGGTATCGGTTCTCAATTCCATCCTCAAAGCCCTACAGTGGCTGGTCCCAGAACAGCTCTCTGTAGGGGTTCCCTTTATGCCACCCGCCCACTCTCTGATCCTCACCATGGACACTTCGGGGTCCGGTTGGGGCACACACCTGAATAACACAAGAACACAGAGCCTGTGGTCCCCATCAGAGGTGCCCCTCCACATCAATGTCCTCAAAATGAGGGCAGTTCTCTGTGCGCTCCAGGCTTTGCGATCAGAGATACCCCCAGGACACTTACTGATTCAGACAGACAACACATCAGTGGTGTTCTGTATCAACAAACAAGGGGGCACTCACTCCTACCAGCTTTGCCAGGAGGCCATGAGGATTGGGCAGTGCAACTCAACATCACACTGGCTGCAGTGCATGTTCCCGGAGTTTGCAACAAGCTGGCGGATCTGCTGAGCAGGTCACGGTCCAGCGACCATGAGTGGGAGCTCCTCCAGTCAGTGATGGAAATGTTATTCAGCAGATGGGGAACACCAGATCTAGACCTGTTCACATCCCCATACAATGCAAAACTGCCCAATTTCTGCTCGCTAGATCCAGGGCCTGGTGTGTTTTCTGGCAAGACGCGTTGTCCCTCTCTTGGACAGGCAGGTTTCTCTATGCCTTCTCTCCCTTCCCTTTGATCCAGAGGGTCCTGCTCAAGCTGCAGGATGAAAGGGTGACCATGATGCTGGTGGCACCATTCTGGCCCAAACAAATATGGTTTCCCCTCCTCCATCAATTGGCAAATGAATCACCAATTGCCCTCCCAGTCAGCTCGCACTTGCTGTCTCAGGACAGTGGGTCACTGCTTCATCCAAACCTCTAATCTCTGAACCTTCACGCATGGCTCCTAAAGACATAGCGATATTCCGACATGGGGTTTCGGACGAGGTGGCGGATGTCTTGGTGGCAGCAAGGAAGCCTTCAACTTGTGCGACCTATGCCATGAAGTGGCACAGGTTTTACCTTTGGGCTTCTACCCAGGGTCTAGATCCCCTCTTTTGTTTGGAGAAGTCTGTTCTGGATTACCTTCTTTCCTTGTCACAAGCAGGGTTTGCGTACTCCTTGATAAAGGTGCACCTCTTCGCTATTTCAGCATACCATGTACCAACTGGACAGAAATCACTAGCACAGCTAGAGGTCTCGCGTACCTGTCTGTATGGCATCCTCCACCTGAAGCCACCCATTAAGGAACCAGTCCCTCCTTGGGACCTCCTCTTCGTACTACAACAGCTGACATTGCCTCCCTTTGAACAGCCGCGGATTGTCAGCAATGCCTTTTCTCTTGGAAGGCGCTATTTTTAGTTCCAGTCACATCAGCAAGGAGGATTTTGGAGCTCCATGCACTGACGTGCAAAGAACCTTATTTAGTTTTTCACAGGGACAGGGTGTCCTTGAGGACAAACCCCAAGTTCTTTCCCAAGGTAGTGTCTGAACTTACCCTTAATCAGGACATAGACTTGCCAGTCTACTTCCCCAATTATTCTAACAAAGGAGAAGCTCTCCTGCACGCCCTAGATGTGCACAGAATCCTCAGATTTTACCTGACCAGAACCAGACCTCACCGTGAATTCAATCAGTTGTTCGTGTTCTTCACCCACAGAATGCTTGGGGCACCAGTGTCAAAACAGACACTCATGAAGTGGTTGGTGAACTGCATCATGTTCTGCTACCAGAAGTGAAACAAGCCCTTACCTGAACAGGTAAAGGGTCATTCCACCAGAGCAGTGGCCACTTCGTTCGCTTCACTCAAGAACGTTTCAGCCTCCGCTATTAGTGCAGTGGCTACCTGGAGCACAGTACACACATTTATCAGGCATTACAGCCTGAACATTGCTTCCAGGCACAGTGCGGGTTTCAGCCTTGTAGTCCTGCAAGGGCTGCCTTCCTGTGAGTGACCTCTTTCTCTTTCTCTCTCATCCTAGACGATCCCCCTCCCAAATTAGGGGTACTACCAGTACTGCTTGGAACTCAGTCCTAATGGTGTAACCTGCTGCAAGAGCTGTTTCTCAAAGTAAGATAGTACAATTACATAAGAACTTACCGTAACAGTAGATCTTCGAGAACAGCTCTTGCAGCAGGCAGTTTCCCTCCCACCTTCCCCTCAAGAGGTCTCCTTCTCATCATACAAACTTCATTGGTCTTCCTCTGGAAGTGGATCTTCGGTCTCCCCATCAGAATCACATTGCTATGTCGGGAGTCTCCGGCAGAAGAACTGAGGGATGCTGGGGGACCGCCCCTTTTATGAGGTATCTAACATTCAAGGCCAACGTTGAAGCGGTCTCCCACTGGGTGTAGCTAGCTAGAAGTTTTCCATGGGGTCCTGCAGCCTGCTGGCTTCAGTCCTAATGGTGTAACCTGCTGCAAGAGCTGTTCTTGAAGATCTACTGTTACAGTAAGTTCTTACGTAACTGTACTTTTGATGCCCAATGAGCTTATTCATACCACAGGGAAAGGTAGATATGGTCACAAGAGAAGAGGGGACCCAAACCATACAGGAACAGTAAACAACGTTCTCTACTGTCACTAAGAGGTGCACCTTGGCCTAAGGCCACTATCTATTACACTCTGTGCTAAGCTTTCTCTAAATGGTCTAATGAACAAATTCAAACATCTATTACTCTATAATGAGGTGAGACAATCACTACAGTGAACAATGGGTACCAGTGCAGACCCCAAAGGGTCAGGTGGCGTAACCACCTCTAAGAGTCCATGATGTTGAGAGAAGTCCAAACTTTTCCTGCCATCTTCATGCACTCAACTGAAGAATGGAGTAGCAATGGGGTAAAAGGGGGAACGGGGGTTCCTGCTTGGCACCAAGCTACACAAGTGCGAAAACCTAGGAGAGGTTGGAGGGGATGTGAGAGATTTTTAAACAGACCCTGATTCTTCGGCCAACCCACTCTCCAAGGTTGCCGGAATACTCTAGCACAAGAGAACTGAAATTTGCTGAACTCTTCCCCAGCACAAATCCTCGACCAGGGTTGCCAAGGATGAAGTAACAAAGACTTGGCCGTGAATCCGCTTGAAAGGATTGCCCAGGGTGGAGATCTGTGGCAATTTTCACAGCACAAACTCTTGACCAGGGCTGCCAAAGATGAAGAAACAAAGGCTGGTTGAAGTTCCCTGGCACAAACCCTTGACCAGGGCTGCCAAGGATGAAGGAACAAAGACTTGGAGTCGAATCCACTTGCAAGGTTTGCCAAGCATGAAGGTATGTTGAAGCTTCTTTGACAAAGGATCCACAGGAGGACCACCAAGATCAAGCTGAATCCCAGAAGACAGCATGGTGCAAGCAGGCCGGAACAAGCAGGAAGAGTAGGATGCAGGGCGAAGATCAGAGCCCGGTACTGTCCAGAACCAGAAAAACAACAAACCGGCGGACACAGACACACATTGGCCATGTCGGACTCAGCTTTCAGCAAACAGCTGGGAGTGACAGACGAGGCTTCTTTCAGGACGTTCCACTTCCAGGCTGACTGAACCACATGGAAACCAGGAGCCGGGTGGCTGCAAATCACACCAGGGTACATCGACTTCGACCAACGGCGGACAACAGGGAAGGGTGTTGCTGCGAAGTTCTTTGCTGGATGAAGACTACTTTGGTGACGAATCGGCTGTAAACAACCCCACCAAGGGTGTTGCAGCAGAAGATTGAGTCCATACACTTTGCACTAAGAACACTGCTAATTCCACTTTGCACTATGCCATGGTGTTTAGTGGTTGCCGGGTAACTGTTCGCGGCAGGGGCAATTTGTCTGGAGCAGGGGCAAATTTTTTTTATTATTATTTTTTTTAGTTGTTTAACCAGGAGTAGCACACTAAGCTGAAAGCTTTTTTAACAGGTGTGACCTGGGAGCCCAGGGAAGTTAAGTGACTTGCTCAGTATGCAAGTGGAAGCTGTGGGATTCAAACCCAGGTCTGGTCTACTGGATGTCACCAGATTTGCAGCTCAGAGCCTTAAACCACTGCGCTATGCTGCCTCATTGCTGGAATCCAGGGCAGTTGTTCATTGCAGGGGAAATTTTCCAGGAGCAGGGGCAAATCACCAAAGTCTAAGGCAATTGTTTGTTGCAGTGGGCAATTTGTCTGAAGCAGGAGCAAACTGCTGGAATCTGGGGCAATTGTTAATAGCAGGGGCAAATAGCCACAATCCTAGTACAATACAGTCTTGGTACATTGCAATCAACACAACATTTCAGATACTAAGCAATATACAGTTTCATCAGCTGACAGCCATTAGATGGCAGTTGTGTACTAAGCACCCCTTTTTCTGACCCACCACGCTTGTGGGTCCCTTTTGCACCAGGATCTGGTTACCCCCCTGGAAACTTTTGGGTGAATTCCCTTTACACTCTGGGTTTTCCCTTTGCCCTCATAACGGCTGGGCCCCTTTTAAATGTCTCAACACCGTGGGATTATCTGATGGGTCCCTTTAGGTACCTAGGGCCTTTGCTGCCCTTCAATCCTTTAGTGAGTCTAATGCTGCCCTTTAACTGTAGGCCTATTTGCTGGGCCCCTTCAAACCCTGAGAGGCTGGGCCCCTTCGAACCTTCTGTGGACCTACGATGTCCCCTCTATCTCTCTGGGGCTTGCTTCACCCCTTAAATCCCTTGGGCTGGACGGTGCCCCTTCAATTCCAGGGATTTATTTAACTCCAAAAATTGATTAGCGTTTTGTTCATAAAAGTGCTAAAACATTGTGAAAATGCATAGCACTTGCCTCACTGTGTTTAACAAACATAACACTTCTAGAAAACCTATATTAATACTTTCTGTACAGTTAGCATTGTCCCAAGAAAAAAAACTGCTGATCAATTATTTAAAACCCTGAATTCTATAGGCGTACGCAAGGCCTTGCTGTCAGTCATCCAGGCCTTGCCCCACCTTAAATCTGCCCCCCTTATGAATATTAATAAAACTACTATGGTCCTCTGTCTCTGTCACTAGCTCCAACCAGTATTTCAGCATCTCAGAGCCCTTCTGGGCCACCCCTTCCATGGCACTCGGCCATTTTTACAACGCCCAGAGTGCTTTAAACAATTTTTTTTTTTAAATAGACTTTACAGGCACAGTGGTTGGATTTCCGCTTGCGACGCCAGTGACCCAGGTTCAGGAATGAGCCCGGGTCACTGGAGGGCCAGCCGGGGGAGAAGGATCGGGCGTCCTATGGACAGCTCTTCTTCTCCGGGGGGGAGGGTAGGGGACTGATCCGGCACCTGGCGGCTCCTAGAGGAGGCTGGGAGTATCACAGGATGCATGGCCCAAGTTAACTGGGGGAGCAGCAGATGTCGGCATATGCCATGACGTCACTTCCCTGCCCCCAACAGAAAAATGGGAAAAAAATTGCTTGCTGGCCACCGGATGATGACTCTCCATTCCCTGAGTGCCTCCAGTACCTTCCCAGGGCCTCCTGTTCCTCAGCAGCATCCCTGGACCCTAGTAGTATGTGCTGGGCCCATCCCCTCTCCCTGGTGCCTTCCCCCTCGGAGGAGGGGGACCAGCCTGGTGAAGGGATACGCTGTGATATCCCAGGGATCAGCTGCGATCTGAGGATCTGAGGAGGGCTGGGTAAGGACAGTAGGGCAGGGGGGAACCTGTGGAGCCTGAAGGAGTGGAGACCAGCGAAGCATGGGAGACGGAAAAAAATAAAAATAAATAAATAAATAAATAGACTTTAGGCGGTCAGCACCTTGGCACTGGTGCTGCTGCTGACTCACCACCCGAGCCCGGAGTGAAAGAAGCTACTGTGGGAGGTGGGAGGTGCTGCAGGCAGAAGGAGTGCTTCAGGCAGGGAGGCGGACAACTGGGGACCTTGTGGGTCCTTCTGATGGCCAACAGCTTCCATTGTGATGTGGCGGGGAAGGGAGGAAAATAAACAAAACGGGGCACTCAACACCACGCACCGGCACAATAGGATCACTAGGATACTGCCGACCTCTTCACTGACCAGAGGAGAGGCACCAGAGAAGTTGTCTGGACTGCTTCAATAGGCCAGGTAAACCAAGTCCCCAGTGCACTCCTGTGCTCTCTCCCACTCCACAGCCAGCCTGAAACTGCCCAGAAAAAGGTCTGTGTCTTCTTTTAAAAGCACTTGGAGTTCCAATTCCAGAACCCCCAGCCCGTGCCTTCTAATTGACTGGGGCACAACGGGCAGGCTAAGGACAGCAGCCCTGCATGTGGGTGCCCATTGTTCCTGCTGCTTGTTCCCGGGGGAGGAGTGATTAGAACGGAGCAGCAGCAGTAGTGGAGAAAAAGAAAAACCCTCCCCCCTTTTTTTTTTATTATACTGGTGCCCTGCCTGGCAATTCTGGGGAGAGGGAACACATAACCAATGGGGCCCCAAGCCCATGGATTTCTCTACCTGTCCACTGACATCCCTAACAGGAGAGGGGACCCCAGGGCACTTCTTCAACCCCCACACAGACTTGTTTTTTCTTCTGTGGTGACCCCCATACTTTGGGGCATTACATAAGTAACCCCTCTGCTGATGTTCCTGAGATTCTCGGACACCCTGGGATGATATGATGGAAACTGTTCTCACCCCAGAAAATGAATCTCTCCCAGGAATGTCCACTAATCCTGTTACTGATGTTAACAAGTCTATATATCGCAAACAAAAAGATAAAACATCTGCACCATCCCTCAAAACTGAGAACTCGGACAGTGAGCCTCCTTTGGGGATAAACAATCTACCTTTACTGGGCCAAGTGGGGAGCAGAGAGTTTTGCCGGAAGGCCCAGAAGGGCCAGGGCACTGAGGAAACTTTGGTGATACAGAGGATTAAAGACCCCTCATGTGCACAGGGATAATTACAGCACTTTCAGATGGCAGCTGTCTCCGCCCACCTTACAACGCAAGTTAGTGCAAACCAAGATTGCAGCATACCTCTCAACCTCTCAGCATTAAAAATCATAGCACTGGCCTTCAAAATCATAGCAAAGGGCCAGAATGTGTAGTTCAATGATTTAATAGTTTGTGTGTCCAGAAATAGCTCTAGCAAGAGTAAATTTGAGTGTGAGAATCATAGCGCCATGCGAGATTCATAGCAGTTGAGAGGTATGGATTGCAGTAACCACGGTAATCACAGAAAACTTATATTACATTGTATGTTGAATGCTGAAATGAGTACACTGATTACCACTGCAATAACGGGGGGTCAGAGCCCCCCAATTACAGTAAATAATATTACATTTAATGCAGGCTAAACTGAAAAAAAAAATAATGCTGAAACGATTACACTGATTACGACTGCAATAATGGGGGTGCGGCGGGGCAGAGCCCACCAACAACAAAAAATATTGAATGCAGACTGCAGAACGATTACACTGATTATGGACCGCAGAACCTAGATTCTTAGCTTGAATTTCATTTGCTTGTTTTAACCTGTTTTTAAAATTTGTGTTCAGTTGCCAAACTGTGCAATAAGTAGCGCAGTTGGTAATCTGTCATTGGGTGCTTATTTACATGGTATTTCGATGTGTGTGGTAGATGCGTATGCGTGACGACATCCACGTAACTACTGTATTATGTGGAAAAAAAATTGAGCACAGGGGGTTCCTTATGTACGATTTATTTGCAAACCTAGGAGAACCTGCAAGTGGAAAAATGCTGTCTATAATAATCAAGTTAGCCAGCCTGGGGGTGGGTCCCATGGTGGTAGCCTGGGTAGTAAACTGGCTACACAACAGGACACAGAAGGTAATAGTGAATGGAACACATTCTGAAGAAAGGGAGGTTACTAGTGGAGTATCTCAGGGATCAGTACTGGGTCCAGTCCCCTTTAACGTCTTTTTAGGTGACATTGCAGAGGGTCTGGAAGGAAAGGTATGCCTCTTTGCAGATGACACAAAGATCTGTAACAGAGTTGATACACAAGGGGGGGTAGAAAGGATGAGAAGGGACTTGGCAAGGTTGGAGGAATGGTCAGACATATGGCAACTTAGATTCAATGCAAAGAAGTGCAAAGTAATGCACCTGGGAAATAAAAATCCAGGAGAAGAGTACACAATAGCAGGGAGGTACTAACGACAACAATAATGGAAAGGGATCTGGGTGTAGTCCTATCAGATGACCTAAAGGTGGGTAAGCAATTGAGAAGTCAGTAAGGAGAGCCAGGGGATACTGGGATGCATAGGAGGGCAACACAAGTAGAAAAAGGAAGTGGTTATCCCTCTATACAGACAGTTGGTGAGACCCCATCTGGAGTACTTGTGCAGTTTTGAGACCTCATCTACGCAAGGACATAGACAGGATGGAAGCAGTCCAGAGGAGGGCAACTAAAATGGTGCAGGGTCTACATCAGAAACCATATGACGAGAGACTGGATGAGCTTAAAATGTATACCCTTGATGAAAGGAGGGACGGGGGGACATGATAGAAACTTTTAAGTACCTCAAGGGAATCAACAAAGTCCAAGAGGGTAGCATCTTTCAGAAAAAGAGATGTGTAAGAACAAGGGGGCACAATTTAAAGTTAGAGGGGGGACGGCTCAGGGGTAATGTGAGGAAATTCTTTTTCACGGAGAGAGTGGTGGACGCATGGAACCACCTTCCTGGAGAGGTTGTGGGGTCTAAAACAGTGGGGGAAGTCAAACATGCATGGGACAGACATAAGGCAATTATAGTGGGGGGTTGCAGGAAGTGGGCTGTTGGTTAACTAGAATCTGCAGCTTATCCAATAGGAAGGAAAATGGGCAGACTGTGTGGGCCAAGTGGTCCTTATCTGCTGTCAAAGTCTATGTTTCTATAATAAATGTAGAGGGGGCTTAGAAGATCACCGGACAGGGTGTATGTTGCAACAAAATTGTTAAAAGAATGTCTCTAGTTTTTAGCCACAGATATTTATATCCTAATTCACATATCTGTGGACTTGCAATTTGATGTGAGCTTGAAAACATCACAATTATTGGAATACTCTTGGGTTAAGTTTCACCAAGTTAAGCCTTTTCCTCTATGGACCCCATTTTTTTAGCTATACCCCTTACAAAACCTCTGGTGAAACATATTACCATCCTGTTCAAAAACAAAGGGATGAATATCTTAGATATGCTGTTTTCAGTAAAACAAAGAGCCGATGTGTTAGAATGCCCTATGCCTACCCTGGATACTGAAAAAATATGGACGGGGGGGGGGGGGGATTAAGGTTAAATTGCATTCCCCTGACCAAAGCATGCAACATGTACCAGGCAGCTTTTATATTGGGAGAGACAAAGGCTTTTGCTTTTATTCCAGACAGCCTAAAACATGTGATAGGTGTGGTTCCCTTAAACATTTAAGTAATGTGTGTGACATAATACTCTGTAGTTTATGTATGCAACCTGGACACTCCAGTTTTTCTTGCTGCAGTCCTATGAAATGCAGTCTCTGCAAGGAGTATGGACGTGGCTATAGTAAATGGCCTTGAGCAGCACATAACAAAGGCACGTATTATTATCAGAAGGACATAGTCCAAGAGGTGCAACAAGGCAAACAACAGTCAAGGAACCTTAGTAATTCTTCTTTTCCTCAGCCTTCAACTTCAACAGATCAGCAGCCTGAGGCTCCGGTCTCAGATCCCACCACTGTTGAAACACCCCGTCCCGGCCTATCACCTGAGTAGGGCAGACTATAGGAACAGAACTTCTCGAAAAGAGTAGGGGAATTTTTTATTGCGTATAGCAAATACAAATGTAATCCAAAGTCACAAAACAAGGTAAACAAAATAAACAAAATATTGCTTCATATAATACATCAGAAACATGAGCTGAGATCAATACTTGCAGGTTAACCTATTTATTTATTGAAATTTGTTGACCGGGTGAGCCCACTGAGACAACAGAGTCCCTTTTTCAGGGGCGACCCGGAATTAATTGCAGATGAAAGGCACATTTGCATACAGTAGACAAAGGTAGGGCAATTAATCACATTGATTCACACATAAGGAGCATACAGTAGACGTAAAAACAGGTCACAGTAGAGGTAGTCAGGTATACAGGGTAGGTGTACTGCCACTACTCAATATAAAGGTAAATTATTATTGTAACCTTATTTATCTTTTTTTTTGTAAGTTCCATTGTACTGATCATGTTACGTTTTGTACCTTATTGTCTTGATGTGGAACCTTTGTAAAAGAGCCCTCGCCTCAAAGGTGTCATCCGAAATACAAATAAATAAAATAAATAGAAACACGTCAAAACTCAGGAATCGGAGGGGGGATTATCATAATGTTGTTGCTGGGGGACACCAATTCGGCAGTAGGTGTGCTTTAGTTGGGCACTGAATGTATGGGCGGCCTGGCACGGGAGGGAGGCCCCGGAGTGCATAAGGGTACACAGTAAATATAAGGGCACCAACATTTCAAGTGCAACAGCACTGATTTACTACCAGCAAGTGAGATTTTAGGGCATTTTTAAATGTGTACCGAGTAGAGCAGTTTGTCACTGCTGAGGGTAGGCTGTTCCAGAGTGTCGGGGCGGAGATGGCAAAGGACCTGTCTCCAGCTCGGGATCTTGTCCTAGGGACATCCAGGACAAGGTGGGCAGCAGACCTCAGGTCATGTTTAGCTGTTTTGAATAGGAGAAGTCTGTTTAGGCTAGGGGGGCTGATAGTTTGGCTGTTTTAAAAGTTAGACAGAGTGTAGGATATGCAAGCCTGGCCTTGAGTGATGGCCAGCTCAGTGAGGTAAGAATGTTGCAGGGGTGATCTCAGAGATGAGCAGCAGCTGCAAAGTGGGCAATTTTGTGATAAAGGACTCTGAGTTTGTTGAGTTCAGGGCCGCAAAGAGGTTGTAATAGGGGAGCACCATAGAGAAGCACTGGAAGTATGGTACCTGTAGTGATTGCCATGTGAGCTTCACTGGAGAGAAATCCGCCAAGTCTGCATAAAGGCCAATTCTTTGATGGAGGATCTTGGTGTTTGCCTCTATATGTGGGCTTAGGGTTAGCTCCTGATCCAGGTGTATTCCAAGATATTTTGGGGATGCACAGACCTCAAGTGTAGTCCCATTGGATGATGAGATCTGTAGAAGGTTTGATCTATTGACTCCCAGGCGTTTGGGACTGAAAAGCATGGCCTTGGATTTATTGAGGTCGAGGACAAGTTTCTTATCCACTAGCCACTTTTTCAACACTCTGAAGTCCATATTGAGGTTCTGGTTGAGTTGATTTAAGTCTTTCCAACTCCTGTAGATAATAGCATCATCTGCCTACAATTGGATGTTGGCCCCGCCACAATGCTTTGGCATGCCGTTGATGAAGATAGTAAATAGCAGAGGTCCAAGGATGGATCCTTGGGGAACTCCTTGGTGCATTGGCCTAATTATGGAGGTCATACACTTCCATTTTACCAGCTGCTTTCTTCCACAGAGGTAGTCTTGAAACCAGGAGGAAGCAGGTGAGTCCAGACCAAGGTTCTGGAGGCAGGTAACAAGGAGATCATGGTTCACCAAGTCGAAGGCTTTTGTTAGATCCAGGAATAGGACTCCAGTGGCTAGAGCTTGATCCATGGCCCCAAGTACATTTGAGGTGAACTTGACAAGGGCTGTGTCTGTGCGGTGGTTTTTCCTGATGCTGCACCTCTGTAAGTAGATTATGGGTTTCAATATAGTCACGGATCTGTCTATGCACAAGTTTCTCCAGCATTTTTGCAAGCACACTGAGTATGGATATAGGTCTATAGTTTTCAATCTGGTTCTTGACACCACCTTTATGAATAGGGACTACAGTGGCCATTTTCCATTTAGTGGGGAATTGCCCGAGAAGTAGGGATTTTTTAAACAGGTTCCTGAGTGGAGCCGCGATAATTGGGGCATCCATTTTCAGAAACTTAGACTCCAGATTGTCGAACCCAGGAGCGGTGTCTGGTTTGTTGGTGTTTAGCGGAGTGAGGACTTCCGTCTGCATAACCAGGTGGAAGTGGAAGTTGGGACCAGTGTGAGTGTCAGAGGGAGAGAAGTTAATGTTGCCAGGTGTGGGGTCAATGTATCTATCCAGGTCAGTGAAGAAGCTGCTGAATTAATTTGCTAACTCTTTCAGATCTGACATCAGGTTGCCTTTGACTGCGATGCTCTGGGGGGCTTCAGCTGAGCTTCCCTTCAGGAGGCAATTTATTTGAGACCAGAACTTTTTTGGGTTTATCAGGTCTGAGGTTTGGAGTCGTCTAATGTAATCCCTTTTAGCATGTTTCAGCTCTTTCTTACAGCTATTCCTCAGGGCCCTGTATAACAGCCAATCAGCATGAACACCTGAGCATTTGAACTTGCCCCAAGCCTTATCTCTGAGCTTCATTAGTCTTCTTCTATCTCGATCCAGCCAGTATGCACATTTGCCACAGACTCTCCGTCGTTTAAGTGGGGCATGCTTATTAAGTACACTTAAGAAGTTATGGGTAAAGCAATCAAGAGCCACATTGATGTTGGAGAGATTATTGAGGTCCACCCAGTGTATCCCTCTCAGATCTCGGAGAAAATCATTGGGAACAAAACTCGATAGGTCCCGGGCAAGTATGATCCTAGGGGAAACATTCAGTGAGTTGTTCCTCCAGATGCAAAAGATGGGAGCGTGATCGCTGAGAGAGTCAGGCATCAGACCTGCTGCTCTACATCTGTCTGGATGGTTTACCAGTATCCAGTCTAGAAGAGTATGGTTTCCAGTCTTAAGGTTAGGCCTCGTGGGTTCGCTGATTACCTGTGTGAGGGACATGTCGGTTAGCGAAGATTTGCTAACTGCATTGCTTAGCCAGTTTAAATTAAAGTCACCCATGAGAATAAGTTCCCCCACAGGGTTACTGGCCAACTGACTGATGAGGAACTCCAGTTCACATTTCGCCGCCTTGGGCTGGTTGTAGGTGCATTCAATGGTTATGGATTTGGTCCCACCCAGGGCGAGCTTTATTAGGAGACACTCAGAATCCCTATTATCCAGTCAGGATGGACAGATATTAAGGGCATTAAGGGAGTTCCGTATGTGAATAATCACTCATCCTCCTTTTCTGTTTAGTCTGTCCTTCCAGAAAACAGTGTATTCTGCAATATCTATCTCATGGGTAAGTATGTAGGGTTTGAGCCATGTTTCTGGGATTCCGATAACATCAGGGGAGTAGAGATCCACCCAGGCTTCAAGTTCCTGCAATTTGGGTAGTAGGCTGCAGATATTCATTTGAACTATCTTCAACCCTTTGGTGAGGTTCCACGTTGGGTCCAAGGGGGAGGAAATTCTGCAACTGGGGGGTCCCAGGTTCATCTCAATATCTCCTGCAAGGTGGAGGACATGCTTTCTTAGGTACCAGGGCAGGTAGAGTGCGGACCATTTGGGCCATACCAGTGCACCCATTAAACAAACTTGTAGCAGTTCCCCATAGCCCTAAGTCCTAGAAGTGTAACCAACCCAGGAGAGTAGGTTGTTGCTGAATAAAAAGAGACTGATAGTGGTTTGTTCTCTTTTAGTTTGCTATAGTCAGGAGCAGGGCAGAGGGAGAGGCTTCAGTCAAGGATGACAAGAGATAGTAAGATGCTTGCAGGAGCCAGCAAGCCATATAAGGGCATGATTAGGAATATGGTCCTGGGGTTGTGCAGGCTAGACCAGAGACACTAGTTTTAGTACTGGACAAATATTCAGCCCACAGCGATCCCTAATGCAGGACCTAAGTAGGATGCAAGTAGATTTTGCTTCACAGAAAGGAGAAAATATACTAGTGAGACAACGGGAAAAAGCACCCCATAAACTAGCAGTGGTTCCACTAGAATAACTTTGTGGAGAACTGAGCTGGCTAGTCACCATAGGCTACCCCCCAGAAGAGGCATGAGTACACAGTCAGAAACACCCTAGTAATACAGGGAAGAAGCATAAATATAGACAGGAATTAGAACAACAGTGCAGTCAGGATGCAAGCTACTACAAGGGCGTGTCCTAGAAATAATCAATTCCTAGGCTTAGGCATGCAGGTCCAATAACACTTTAGGTCATATCAAGTTCCAGCCCCAGGGGTGGGGCATAAGTCTATTTAATATGTTGAGGAGGTGGGGGCTGGGTGAGCGGGCGAAAAATCCAATCCAGCAACACTAGCCAGGGAGTCCCGACTGGCACAGTCCTTTTAAGTGGATATCACTTGAGCTCGGTTGCAGCAGACAGTTTTTGCCCCTTTTTTCTTATTTTGTGTAGCTCCAGTGAGCTGAAGCAGAAAAATCCCATGTCATCCTCGGTGAGTTCCGATGAACTCTGACTGTAGAAAATGGCAAGAAAGGCAGCCTTTTAAATAGCCAAGTAGGGCAAGCTTGGCTGGAGGAACTTGGTGCCTTTTTTTTTTTAATAAGAAATCCAATCCAGCAACACTAGCCAAGGAGCCCCGACTGGCACAGTCCTTCTAAGTGGATATCAGCTGAGCTCCGTGGAGCTCAGTTGCAGCAGACAGTTTTTGCCCCTTTTTTCTTATTTTGTGCAGCTCCAGTGAGCTGAAGCAGAAAAATCCCACGTCGTCCTCGGTGAGATCTTACTTCGAGACACAGTTCTTGCAGCAGGTTACACCATTTGGACTGAAGCCAGCAGGCGTCAGGACCCCACGGAAAAATTCTAGCTAGCTATCTTCAGCGGGGACCGCCCCCGATGTCGGTCCCGTCTCCGACGTCAGGCGTAGTACATAAGGGGCGGTCCCGCCAGATTCCCCAGTTCTTTCCCGCCATCGACTTGCATGTCTCGACCCTTCGGTTCGGTTTCTAGCGCGCGACGCTTGGTAAAGTGTTTTCCTACGGGAAATTTGTTCTCCGAGTTCAGTCTTTTCTCTGATGTCATCCCCGACCTCCGGTCACTCCTTGAAGTGCGCCTGTGGGAAGCAGATCCCATTCAAGGATCCGCACTTGGCCTGTGTCCGGTGCCTAGGCCCAGACCACGACACCCAGTCCTGCTCCTTTTGCCAGGGTTTTAAACAGCAGAACCCGGATCCGTCGCCAGAAGGCCCTACAGGCATTCCTGCTAGAGGAGCAACTCAAGACCATGGCTTCCAAGGGGGATTCTTCGCAGAAGGCCCACAAGCATGCTGAGAAGCACAGGGAGAAGGCCCCTTCCAGGTCCCCGTCTAGGGCCTCCAACTCGTGCAGCTCTGGCTCCAGGTCCGACCGCTCTCCTTCCTGGGCCAGCTCTCAGCCTCCCTCTGCTGCGGTGAGAAAATATTCTTCCTCTTCTCAGGCCAAGACTCCCAGGCCTTCCTCATCCTCCAAGGCCTTGGCTAAGTCGGGGGATCGCCACCATCACCACAAGTTGGGTTCCCGCCATTCTGAACCCGACGTCAGGTCTGCTTCCTTGCCTCCTCCTCTTCACCATAAAACCAAGGAGCTCACCTCACTTAAGAGGCCGCAGGACCCGACGCCAGTTCGTCCTACGTCGGCCTCTCACCACGGGTTCCCAGAGCCATCGTCTGTCAGAAGACCGTCGCCGGCCAGGCCAACTCATAACCGGACGCCGGTAGGGGGACCAGCACCCGCTCCAATTGAGAAGAGGACCCCGACGCCTCCAACCGACGTCGGTCAGGAGACCATCACTGAGGAGGAGTTAACTCAGCCCGAGGACCAGACGGGCTACCCTGGTCCTGTTGAGACTCCCAGGGAACTCTCGCTGCAACCTGAGCCCCCTGTGGAGCCGACGCCGGGACCCGACGACCGTCCACCGGTGCCCGGGCCATTGTCGGGCCTTTCTTTTTCAGAGGTGAAGGAGATTTTCACTTACTGGTGGGATAACATCAAAAAGGACATGGTCCCCACTCCACCTCCTCCTCCTCCTCCTCCTACACTGGTTTCTCCTCCAGTTCCTGCGCCCCCATCTCCATCTGGGTCTGCAGGATGGTTACCTCCTCCCTGGGAGCCCAGGACCCCTCCAAGGGGGAGACTTGATAAAAGGAGACCTCCGTCCAGATCCTCTTCTAGGTCACCCAGTCCCAAGAGACCCAGAAGGTGCCGCCGTTCGCCTTCAATGGAGGACACAGGATCAGAGTTTTCTACATCCAGATCCCCATCTCCCCTCTCCATCCCTTCTCCGGACCCATGTGAGAAGTCTCCTCCAGATGACCCTTCATTCTCAGATATCATGAGACACATCCAGGAGAACATGGGATGGGATGCGGAAGAGTTAGACCCCGAAAGGCTGCGCCTTGCGAAGTATCTTCGGCCAAAGGACCCCAAGCCTGTGGTGGTGCCACCCTTGGTAGACACTATCATGGATGTCACCAAGGCAGCGTGGAAGCATCCACATTTGCTCCCGGCGATGCTGAAGAAAGCTGACCGCTTGTACAAGGCTCCAAGAGAAGACCAGTACTTGACCCAGCATCCTCAGGCCGACTCTCTGGTCATAACAGCCTCTCATGACCGGTCCCAGAGACCGCAACATCTGAGCACCCTGCCACCGGACCCAGAGTCCAAGCAGCTGGACTCCATGGGTAGGCGCACGTATGCTTCCGCTACCTGCGCCATCAGATCCCTGAATTATTTGACCCACATGTTGCAGTTCCAAAATGCCCTGTGGGAGCAGGGTCTGGATGTGGCTGAGAAATTGCCGGGAAGGTGAGCAGAAGAAGGAGATGTTGCAGCTCCTCCGTACGGGTTCGGACGTGGGAACCCAGGTGCTACGAGCTGCATACGACTCCGCGGACTCCTCGGCCCGAGCAGCAGCTTCAGGCATATGCCTCCGGAGGCACTCTTGGCTCCGTGTCTCTGGTTTTACACCGGACGTCCAGAAAAACATCATGGACGCCCCATTCGAGGGAGAAGTTTTGTTTGGTAAACCCTCAAAGAAGATAATTACCAAACTCCAAGAGGCTGGGAAGGTGGTGAGGTCGGTTCAGGCCATGTACCGACCCAAGCTTAGTTCCTTTCGTAGGAACCAAAGCCGATTTCGTGGACGGACACAGAGACAACAGTCCTGCCCCATTCCACAACAGAGGGGCTCCGGTTTTCGCAGAGCCCAAGGAAAACAACCCGCAGGTCGGAGCCAGCGCACTCCTAAGCCGGTCCAACCAGCGGGACCCTCAGCCGCCACAGCCTGACTCCTTCCCGGCCCCCGCCCCTCAGGATCAACGGGACGTTATGGTCGGGGGTTGCATTGTGAATTTCCTGCCATGATGGCAGACTATAACCACCGACAGGTGGGTTCTACAGTTGGTTGGAAGAGGCCACTTTATAGAATTCGCGGAAAAGCCACCCTCGAGGCCTCCATTGCTCTCCCGGTACCCGGGTCAGCACAAGTCATTGATCAGACAAGAAGTGCTCACGCTCCTACAAAAAGGGAGCGATAGAGTACGTCCCAGAGAACCAGAGAGGACACGGATACTATTCCCACTTCTTCCTGGTTCCAAAGAAGACAGGGGACCTCCATCCGATTCTGGACCTCAGTGACCTCAATTTGTCAGTCGCTACAAAAGATTCCGCATGGTAACTCTTCCGGGTCTTATTCCCATGCTGAAGCAGGATGCCTTTTTAGCGTCTTTAGATATGCAGGACACTTACCTGCACATCCCTATAGCTCAAGCGCACAAGAGGTTCCTGTGCTTCGAGTTTCTCGGCCATCATCTTCAGTTCCGAGCCCTTCCATTCGGGCTGTCATCGGCACCCAGGGTCTTTACCAAATGCATGGCAGTCGTGGCAACGTCTCTAAGGAGACAGGGCCATTATGTGTTCCCGTACCTGGACGATTGGCTTCTCACGGCCGCCTCCAGAGAGGCGTTGTTACGGGCGATCCAGAGCACCCAGGACCTGTTCCGATCTCTGGGTATCCTAATCAACCACGAGAAGTCCCTCCTGGTACCGTCGCAGAAACTGCAGTTCATAGGCGCAGTACTGGACACCATTCAGGGAAGAGCATTTCTTAAAGACGACAGAGCGGAGCGCATCAGATCCCTCATAAGGGAGCTTTCGTCGAACAAGACCGCCCCAGCCAGGTCGGTCCTTCGCTTGCTCGGACACATGGCTGTGGCCATTCCTACTGTCCCTTTCGCAAGGCTCCACATGCGGGTAACTCAGTGGATGCTCAAGGTGCAATGGGACCAAAGGCAAGACCACATGCAGCATCCGGTCAGAATCACAAATACCACGATTCGAGACTGGCAGTAGTGGCTAGACCCAGGGACACTCTCTATGGGCGTCCCGTTCATAGCACCGTCCCCAGAGGTAATCCTCACCACAGATGCCTCAGGTCTAGGGTGGGGAGCACACCTGGACGGGGTGAAGTCCCAGGGTACGTGGACCCCTCTGGAGGCCCACCTCCATATCAACGTCCTAGAGATGAGGGCGGTCCTTTATGCCCTGCAGGCTTTTTCAGTCAGAGATCCCACCAGTACTCTCCTGCTTCAGACAGACAACACGGCGTGATGTATTACCTCAACAAACAAGGAGGCACACTCTACCCCTTTGCAGGAGGCCATGAGGGTGGGATTGGGTAATCCGCACGGCGCAACCTGATCACAGTACATGTTCCCCGGGTGGACAACACAATCGCAGATGGCCTTAGTCGCTCCCAGGCCAGAGTCCAAGAGTGGGAACTTCTCCAGGAGGTAGCAGAGGATCTGTTTCTTGATGGGGAACTCCAGAATTGGACTTGTTTGCCTCCCATCCAAGCATAAAACTGCCCAATTTTTGCTCGCTAGATCCAGGGCCTGGTGTTTTCTGGTGAGGCCGTTGTCCTCTCCCTGGGCGGACAGATTCTCTCAGCTTCCCTCCTTCCCATTGATCCAGAGAGTTCTTCTCAAACTGCGCGAGGGAGCATGCAACAATGATCCTGGTGGCCCTTTCTGGCCCAGGCAGATCTGGTTCCTCTGTTAGTTCAGCTGTCCCGGGAACCTCCGCTCCCGTTGCCATTCAGCTCCCACCTCTTGTCTCAGGAGAAGGGTTCACTGGTCCACCCGGACTTACGCTCACTGAACCTGCATGCATGGCTGCTAGAGACATAGCCATCTTGCATCATGGGGTCTCGCAAGAGGTTGCGTAAGTCCTTTCTGCAGCCAGAAAGCCGGCAACGCATGCGACGTATGCCATGAAATGGCGCCGTTTTTGTCTATGGTCGCAAGCACGCGGACTTTCCCCTTTAGGTTGTCCGGTGAAAGCGGTGTTAGAGTACCTGCTCTCCCTTTTCCGTTCGGGTCTCGCCTTCTCCTCTATTAAAGTACACCTCTGTGCCATTTCAGCTTATCACCTCCCGGTGGGACAGCGCACAGTGGCACAATTAGATGTCTGTCGAGAATTCTTAAGAGGGGTGTTACACCTTAGGCCGCCCATTAAGGACCCAGTTCCTCCTTGGGACTTGCTCTTTGTTCTGGAGCAACTCATGCTCCCCCCCTTTGAACCTGCCGTGGATTGAGAGCTGCACTTTCTGTCGTAGAAAACGTTATTTTTGGTTGCTGTTACGTCAGCGAGAAGAGTTTCTGAGCTTCAGGCTCTCATGTGCAAAGAGCCTTATTTAATTTTCCACCGGGACAGAGTATCCCTGAGGACGAATCCTAAATTCTTGCCTAAGGTGGTTTCCACACTCACTCTCAATCAGGATATTGACCTTCCGGTCTACTTCCCTAGTTACTCTAACAGAGGAGAGGCGCTGCTTCACACCCTGGATGTTCACCGCAGCTTAAGGTACTACCTGAGCAGAACTAAGCAGCTTCATACTTCGGAGCAACTTTTCATCTCCTTTACCGAAAGGACGAGGGGCCAGCCAGTATCCAAACAGTCCCTGTCTCGCTGGCTTGTCCAGTGCATCTCTTACTGTTATGATATCAAACGAAAGCCCCTCCCGGGAGCAGTCCGGGGCCATTCCACTAGGAGTGTGGCCACATCCTTTGCAGCACTTCGGAACGTCTCCACCTCTGCCATTTGTGCTGCAGCCACTTGGAGCTCTGTTCATACCTTTATCAGGCATTACAGCCTGGACATCGCTTCACGGCAAAGAGCAGGCTTCGGCCTGGCAGTGCTACAGGGTCTCCTGTCCTAGTTTCAGGACCTGGGACGTTCTTTCTTATTTCCTCCTCCCAGAGTGTTTGCAAGCACTATTGCTTGGGAATCAGTCCTAATGGTGCAACCTGCTGCAAGAGCTGTGTCTCGAAGTAAGATAGTACAGTTACGTAAGAACTTACCGTAACAGTAGATCTTCAAGAACAGCTCTTGCAGCAGGTACCTTTCTGCCCACCTTCCCCCTTGGAGGAGGCATGGCTTTAGCCTTTGTTAACAGGGATTTTTCCCATTTGTCTTCTGACGATGGATCCTCAGTCTCCCATTTCGATGTCAGCCTGCGGCCGGAAGTCTCCGGCGGGAGAACTGGGGAATCTGTCGGGACCGCCCCCTTATGTACTATGCCTGACGTCAGAGGTGGGACCGACATCGGGGGCAGTCCCCGCTGAAGATAGCTAGCTAGAATTTTTCCGTGGGGTCCTGACGCCTGCCGGCTTCAGTCCAAATGGTGTAGCCTGCTGCAAGAGCTGTTCTCTAAGATCTACTGTTATGGTAAGTTCTTACATAACTGTACTTTCCAATGAACTCTTTGCTGTCCAGAATGCTGTCCTGAACAAGAAACTAAATGCAAACTATATGATTATACAATAAAGTATTTTCACTGTCCCTCAGCAAGTTATCGTCTAAAAGTTTATATCATACATCATCCTAAGTAAAACCTTGAAGAACCCAATCACAAAGTTTCCAGAGTGTTTGAAACCTGTTAGGTGAAACTTCTTTTTGTTATAATAGCAAAACACATCTTCCTTGCCACATGTAATATTTACATACTGCAAAAATCACCCTTAAAGTGCTTTTATCATATTTCCACCAGCTATGGGGGTATAAACCTAAGATCAGTACTTCATATGACATTGGCCTCATTTTTGGTTTCTTCCAGATATTCTGCAATATTAACCAAAATTCTTCTGCAAATGGACGTCTAATTAAAACATGCTCCATGGTTTCCAAAACATTACTGCAAGTGAATCTAGGACATGTTCTGTCCTCTATGGGCTTAAGTTTAAGTGTATTACGGACTCCTAACCATCCGTGACATGACAGCCAAACCACATCCCACATCTGTTTGGGAATCCTTTTATCAATCAATTGTATACAAGCTTCCTGTATATGGGATTCAGGACATTCCAGAAATACAGGTGGTATGAAAAGGACCCCCTCTACTATGGTTACATAAAAGCCCTTCCTGGTTATACTATTCAGCATTTGTTGGGTGACCACCCTTTGTCTCAACTTTGCCAAACAAGGTTTGATGTATTCTGGAATGCCTTTAGTGTTGGTTACCATTGATACAGTAAGAGTTCCTATACCCCATTTATCCTGTAGTAGGAAAAATCAATTGTAGTAACCATTAAACCAATCTAGTTTACTACTTTTAGTAATGCCTATTAAATTCCTTAACACAAAGATACTGTGAAAGAAGAATATGGGATTTGTCATTCTTACCCCCCCATACTATAGTCATAATATGTAAAATTCCATCTGATGGGATTCAAGCGACTGCCCCTTAAACCTTGAAAATAAATATTCAAGACTTGGGTTTCTAGGGGAAAGGGTAGGGGAAAAATATTGGAAACATGTAAGAGCTGAGGAGTGATCAATGTTTTAAGCAAATAAAATTATTTCCAAGAAAAAGAGAGTTTATGTTTCCACTGCTGAATCATATTTTGGCATTTATTAATGGTCTGTTCCCAATTCTATTTGGCATTGTTTTCGGTGCCAAAGGTAAGACCTAAAATTTTCAGAGGGGTTACACTAGTAGGTATAGTACAGTGAGCATTTGGAGGTAGCTGTCTTGCTGCTAGGTTAATCTGAAAACAATGACTTTTATCATAGTTCAGTTCCGCTCCTGATATTAACTTGCATTCAGTAAGTATGTGTTCTTCTATTGGTATGGCTTCTTCATGTTGTATGCTAAGACAAAGATGATCCACATATGCACAGATATTTGTGGACACTGACTGATTAAATATTTGTATCCCTGTATATATATATATATAATATATATATATATATATATATATATATTGAATGTATTTTCCTGATCGAAAGATCAATGGCAAACAGATACAAAATGGGACTTTAAGGGGCATCCTTGTTGGACTCCCCTCTTAATTTGGAAGGCTGTACCTAGTTCCTTATTTACATATGGCTGTACTGATGCTGAGTTATACAACATTTGTATCCAGTTCGTAAATTTTTTTGGGATACCATAAAATTGTAACATGTTAAATAAATATGTATGATTAACTCTATCGAAAGCCTTTTGTTGGTCCAATGATAGTAGCCGGCCTGAGTAGTGATGTATAGTTCCTACATGAGTGATATCCCTCAAAAACTGTAAATTATGAAATATGGACCTATTTGGGATGCCACAAGACTAAGCAGTGGAAATTACCAGGTGTGCAATTTTTGCTAACCTGGAGGTTAAAATATTAGAAAAGAAATAATCCACGTTTAGTAAGCTAATCGGTCTCCAATTATGTCAATTAGTTCTGTCTCCTTTTTTGTGCAAAAGGATTACTAGTGCTTGAGAAAACCTATTTGGTAAATGTGAGGCCTGTAAAAGGGAGTTAAATGATACAGTTAAGATAGGTCCCAGTTTATTCTGAAAGGCTTTATAAAATTCGGCAGTTAAGCCATCTTCCCCGGTGCTGTATTTAATTTCAATTTAGAAATAACCTGAAAAACTTCAGGTAAGGAAATGTTTACTATTGGGGGTTTAATTGTATCTTCAGTGAGCTGTGGTATATGTAAATCAGATAAGAATTGTGCAGCTCCTAACGTATCTGCATTGGTGCCAAATTGATTATAAATATTTTTGTACTTCTTCTTTAATACAATGTATCTGTGTTGTGGGAATTGATTCATCCTCTTATCTGTAAACTGTCTATGGTTGTTGCTTTAACCCTATTTGCACAGCTATGAAAAGCATCCAGGGTGGGTTGTCTTCCCTGGGTCCAATATTGAGCTTCCTGTTTTAAACTCATGTACCACTTGTATTGGAAGCTAGACATTCTTTCTTTGGTCTGCTGTATTTGTGAATGCAAGTTAAGGTTGTTAGTGTACACTTGCGAAATCAAGTTACTGTAACTGATGTCTTAAGACTATGTACTGTTCCTGTTGCTTTCTGCTTTTCCATGAAGCGTGACAAATAGAATAAATGTTTGAAATCTAATTTGGATTCCAACCACTAATCTATAGTTGTGTCATATGCATCAATAATGGATACTCGGGCTTTCAATAATTCTTCCCATTTTGACTTAAGGTCAGGGTCAGAGAGCAAGGTACTGTTCAGTCTCCATCTAGATGGGTGTACTAATGGGAATACCAGTTGTACTACCTTCACAGTATACTGCTAAGTGATCAGAAGTTTCTATGAGTATGGTAGTTGCTTTGGAAATAGTTACTTTTGGATGTGAAAATGTAATCTATTCTAGATGTAAGGCATCCTTTTACAAAAGTTTTATCTCCTTCAGATGTTTTTTTTGAATAATCTATTAAATTCTTTACAAACAGCAAAGAGAAAAAAAAACATACATGTAGAAAAGAACACCACACATACAAACAGATGCAATCAGATGTGCAAATAAGCCTTATTCCAAAGAGTTCACAACTCTTCATTAAAGTACTACTCATCCCATTAGGATCCTCATACATAGACATATCTTCTCCCACCCACCCAACATTTCTGGGAACCTTCTTATAACCTAAAGCCTAAAGTGCCCAAGAGGGTGTGACTCATGTACCCATTCCCGTTCGTAATACCATATTTTCTGCCACACTTAAAGAGGAAAGGAAGGGGGACCACCCCCTCAGGAAGGCCTCTTTCCTATCTCGGACAACATACGTCAGTCTCGCCAGTGCCAAGGCACGCAGCACCACCTGATGCCAGAGAGATACCGTGGGTCTAACACATGAAACCCAGGTGTTTTAGATGCAATGACGGGCCAACACTAACAGGACCCTTATCCATCTGGGGAGAGGAACCCACTCCTTCCCTTCTACCACCTCCACCCCAAAATGGCAGGTCAGGGGATCCCTTTTCAGTAACCGGCCCACTATCTGGGCCACCTCAGTAACCACATCCTCCCAGTACTGTACCAAAATTGGACATGGCCAAAAACTATGAACATATGTACCTAATTCCTTTCTACACCTACCACATACAGGAGATATCAATGGGTGGGCTTTATGTACAGTAGCCGGCTGACAATACAGTCTATGTAGGTATTTAAAAAAAGCCTTTTTAAACTTATTACAGCCCATTATCCCTCCTGGCATATCCAGCACCACCTTCCAGTTCTCTGCCGATATGTGCTGTGCTAGATCTCTTTCCCACAGGGTCTTTGTGTTCCCGGTCAGATCCGACAACCCCTGTTTGCCCTGCCTGACAGCTTGCCTCAGTGTTTGCACACAGAGATTCTTTGTCTTTTAAATAGTTTCTTATTTTAATGGGTTCACCACAACATATCCAAGACCCACTGTCTTAGGGTAGCTGGTCCAGTCCACTGGGGTGTCAAACAGATGAGGCATACTGATGAGTCCTGGTAGGATGAAACACGTGTCTATGTCTTCTGTTAGCACCCTTTGCAAACTGTGTGAGAGGCCTTTCGGCACCATGCAATTCTGCTTAAAGTTGGACCAGCATAACATTCTGTGGTGATTTGCATATGCAGTCCATGATGCTTTGCATTGTGTGGGCATGTGTGATTTTGTATTTTCTTGAAACTTGGCTTCCCAACCAAATGCCCTTTGGGGTAACCCTTGCCTCAGTGTTTGCGCACAGAGGTTCTTTGTCTTTTAAATAGTTTTTTATTTTAATGGGTTCACCGCAACATATCCAAGACCCACTGTCTTAGGGTAGCTGGTCCAGTCCACTGGGGTGTCAAACAGATGAGGCATACTGATGGGTCCTGGTAGGACAAAACACGTGTCTATGTCTTCTGTTAGCACCCTTTGCAAACTGTGTAAGAGGCCTTTCGGCACCATGCAATTCTGCTTAAAGTTGGACCAGCATAACATTCTGTGGTGATTTGCATATGTAGTCCATGATGCTTTGCATTGTGTGGGCATGTGTGATTTTGTATTTTCTTGAAACTTGGCTTCCCAGCCAAATGCCCTTTGGGGTAACCCTTGCCTCAGTGTTTGTGCACAGAGGTTCTTTGTCTTTTAAATAGTTTTTTATTTTAATGGGTTCACCGCAACATATCCAAGACCCACTGTCTTAGGGTAGCTGGTCCAGTCCACTGGGGTGTCAAACAGATGAGGCATACTGATGGGTCCTGGTAGGACAAAACACGTGTCTATGTCTTCTGTTAGCACCCTTTGCAAACTGTGTGAGAGGCCTTTCAGCACCATGCAATTCTGCTTAAAGTTGGACCAGCATAACATTCTGTGGTGATTTGCATATGCAGTCCATGATGCTTTGCATTGTGTGGGCATGTGTGATTTTGTATTTTCTTGAAACTTGGCTTCCCAGCCAAATGCCCTTTGGGGTAACCCTTGCCTCAGTGTTTGCGCACAGAGGTTCTTTGTCTTTCCCAATAGCCCCTTAGGGTCTTTCCCAGCATGATACACCAGCTGCTCAACCGGATCTGGCCACAGCCCCTCCCGTCCCTCTCTCTCCAACCTTCCCACAAAATTTTGCACCTGTAAATATCTGTATAGGTGTGATCCTTCCAGCTGTAGCCCTTGCTTCACAGTTTCAGAAGTGCTAATTTCCCCTTTCACTATTAGATTACCCACACTATCTACTCCTCGCCTTTCCCACTCACTAAAACCCTTATCTTCCATTCCCGGCAAGAAGAAAGGATTTTTAGCTACCGGCAATAACAGGGTTTCTCCCTGTGCACGTACCTTTGGCTTCTTGAGCTGCTCCTGTGCCTCAAGTGCTGTCCGTACCAATGGGTTACGGTTTCCCAGTGCTCTATAGGCCCTGGGCCCTTTGCGATGTAAATATGCAGTGAGCCTCCCTGGGACCCCTCACTGCTCCAACTCCACCCAACCTTGCAACCGGTGGGTGATGCACCCAATCCACAATCCCTCTCTGTTGAATAGCCAGATAATAATTACCCAGATCTGGGAAATTGAGCCCTCCCTTGCTCTTATCGGCCTTAAGTCTTTTTAAACTGATTTGCGGCTTTTTTCCAACGCCAAATAAACTCTGAGAATCCTCTCTCAAGTCTCCTGATATCCTCTTTTGTTAACCCCAGATGCAACATCTGCATAGGGTATAAGATCTGAGGGAGGATGTTCATTTTGATCACATTAATCCTTCCTAGCCATGAGATCAGGAGCTGTGCCCACCTCCTAAGGTCCCCCAGTATAATTTTGATCAAATTAGGGAAATTCAAATGATACAAATCCCCCAGTCTCCTCCCTATCCGCCCCCCCAGATATCGGAAGCCATTCTGCACTATTTTGAGCCCCAATCCTCCTACTACCCTTTCATCCTCTGGGAAACACATCATTTTCGATTTCTCCAGATTCACCTTATAACCAGAGAAGCTGGCGAACTCCTCAATGAGGGACAGCAATGGGACCATGGACCTCTGCGGATCCCTAACAAATAAGAGCATGTCGTCAGCATATAATGTGACTTTATGCACCAAACCCCAGGCCCCAGCAATTCCTCATACCTGTTCCTGTTGACGCACTGCTACTGCTAGTGGTTCAAGCGCCAAAGCAAATAAAAGCGGTGACAGGGGGCATCCCTGCTTGGTTCCCCTCTCAAGGTCAAACCATCCTGAAAACCCCCCATTGACCAGGACACGAACCCTCGGTTTCTTATACATGGCCTTCACCCATCCCACATAGGATTCATACAGACCAAACCAGGTCAACACCTCAAAGAGGTATGCCAATTCCACTGTCAAATGCTATTTCAGCATCCATTGAAACAATACCCATGCTCCCCTGCTCTCTACTCACACGCCATATGATATTAAGTAATCTACACATATTATGGTATGATTGGCGCCCCTTAATGAACCCAGTCTGGTCTGGGTGAATCAGATCCGGCAATATATTTTCCAGTCTAATAGCCAACATCTTAGCTAAGCTCTTTAAATCTGAGTTAAGCAATGAAATAGGTCTATATCCCACACAGTCTATCCCGTCTTTACCTGGTTTGGCTATCAAGCATATAGTAGCGTCATAGCAGGTGTTGGTAGTTCAGGGATTTCCGCTCTCTCTCTTACCTCAAAAAGCCCACACAAGACTCCCACCACCCAATCCCCCAGGATTTAGTAGTACTCTATTGGAAGACCATCAGGCCCACTGGCTTCCCCTGTTGCAGCTGTTGTATGGCTCCCAAGATCTCCGACCTCGTAATCGGTGGACCCAACTGCTCCCTTTGGGTTATTGAAGATACAGGCAGCTGGAGATCTGCTAGGAACTTCCGTATCTGTATTTCTTTCCCTTTATGTTCTGTCCTGTATAGGCCTTCGTAAAAAGTTTGGAAGCATTCTCTCATGCCTCCAGAATCCGTGCAGGTCTTCCCTTCTTTATTCCTGATCCGTAAAATGTGTGTTGGGCACCTACCACCCTTCATTAACCTCATCATTAATGGGCCTGGTTTATTTCCCCATTCATAAATCTGCCGCTGGCAAAAGACCCAGGTTCAACCGACTTCTTCTTGCAGCAGGGCATTTAGGGCTTCCCTCGTTACCATCAACAACCGAGGTGCTTCTCCTTGCTCCCCCATTGCTACCTTTTTCTCTAAGTCCTTTAACTGTCTTTCTAACTCCGTCTGTTTATCCCTCTTCTGCCGTCTCAATTTCACCATATAGGTAATGATAGCCCCCCTCATAAAAGCCTTTCCAGCCTCCCAAAATTTGGCCCTGGACACATCCGGAGAGGAGTTAGTTTCCTCATAATATTGCCACTGTTCTACTAAATATTCCCTAAAGGCCTGATTTTTAAATAGATATGTAGGAAACTTCCATTGTGGAGGTCCCTTCCTCATTTCCCCATAAGTCAGCTTCAAGATCACCATGGCATGGTCAGAAACATGGATAGAACTATGGGAGATATCCTGCACCCTACCAAACCATCCCCTAGGCAAGTAAATATAATCTATACTAGACCATGTTTTATGTGGGTTAAAGTAGAACGTGTACTCCCTCACTCCTGGATTGGCTGTACGCCACCCGTCCACCAAATCAAGGTCCGCCATCCCAAGCCGCCACTGAGCCATGGTTTCCGATGCTCTGCCCCTTCCCTCCGAGTGATCCATGCGAGCATCCATGGTCCAATTGAAATCCCCCCACAGTATCAGCCCAGGGAATTGCTCTTTTATCAGCAAGTCCAGTAAAGAGATATAAAACTGCGGTTCGTACATTGCCAGAGCATATACACGCCCAAACGTAACCGCTTCTCCCCTTAGTAGTCCAGAGATAAAAATGTACCTAGCTCCCTCCGGGTCCTGTACTACCCTCTGAACTTCAAAGGGCAGGTTCTTATGTAAAAGTATAGCTACCCCATGTTTATGGGAAGAAAAGGAGGCAACATAACACTTCCCCACCCAATTCCGACTAAGCTTTGAATGTTGGGTATCTGTCAGGTGGGTTTCTTGTAATAAGGCCACTTGCGCTCCCGCCCTCTTTAGGGCGGTCAAAAGTGAAGTTCTCTTTACTGGGCTTGCAATCCCTTTAACATTCCATGAAATTACACTGACACTCGGTGCATTAGCCATTGTTTTTATATAAGAACCTCCAATCCTCCACAGCACTCTGCATCCCGATTTCCTTCCCCCTCTCCTGAGTGCACTTACTCCAGTTCTTTCAATCCCTATGTGACCGCAATACACAAAGAACATTTACATCATCAATTGCATCTAACAACAAGTAAACACTAATAACAAGAATAATAACCTGTACTACCTTCCTCCATCCCTCCCCCAAGACCTCTTTTCCACCCCCACTTATACCTCAGCCCCCAGGAATCCCACCTTCATCATACCTCCTCCATCTAACACTCTCCCCCTTACTCCACTAAAACAGAAATTCCTCCATTTCTCCTTGGTCAACAGAATATTTTGACCCTGTATACCCCCACCCAGCCCCATCTCCTTTCACTCCAACCCCTAATGACACTATGCCAAAAAGCACAAGTGTCTAGAAAAAAAGACCTTCAACTGGCACGTGTGCCCTGCCGCTCCGCCCAGCCGCCAAACTCCCCTAGGGGTCTTACCCCTTGCAGCAAGTCCAGTCCACAGTACTTGTCCTCATGTCCTTTCTAGTGCTAATTACCTCCCTCCCATCTATTCATAGGCCCTCTCAACATGCTGTCACTCTGTGTTTTAATCACAGAATATAATTATCTCCAGCATGTCCTCCACAAGTCAGGATGAGTCCCTGAACATTACCCTCATTCTCGTTGAATTAATACTCACAAGGGCAATCATGCTGGTCTCCTACATAAACATCCTGATTCAGTTGATAGCGTCCTGGCTTCTCAGTCTACCCGTACCAAAGATATCGAAATCCCTATCCCCCCCCCCAGAGGCCAGACATCAGAAGGAGAAGAAGCACCGTTCAGTCTCAGTAATTGCCAAATACTGGCATATATATATATCTACCCCCCTGATCTTCAAATACCCTCAGAGACTGATCCCATTGCAGTGCGACATCGTCACGCAATTTGTGTCTCCTCTCCCCAACGATCCCTGGCCCCCTCACTTCCCACCAACCTTCTTACCCACAGAAGGAGAGACACATATAACCATAATTATATAACAGGACATACAAGATAATTCCCCCCAAATCCTCATACAAGAGACACATATTTGATTTCACAATTATCTTAAATTAATGACGTGGCTCTCGCACTGAAAGACCCACACTCATAAATGAACCCAACGCAGCAGTAGGCGAGAGGAGACAGTCCGCGCCTTCTAACACACGTGTTGAGCCCGCTCCTCCATTGCTATCCGCCGAGCAATCAACATCGAGATTGTGCGGTCCAGATTAGAGAAAAGAAAGAGATGCAGATTTAAATCTCTCCAAGGGGCCATTACAGTCCAGGTTCCAGCCACTGTGCCTCTCCTCTTCCCAAATGCACGCAAGGGTTAGGGGTTACTCAACGAGTCATCTGACCCAAGTCCCACAGTTCACCAACAGTCTCTACTCCCCAGTATTGAACCTCAAGTTAGGTGGTAAACAAATGGAACAGAGCTTACCAAACCTCCAAACTTTAAACTTTTAAACAGCAGAAACCGACCTCTTAGGGTCAAAAACAGCAGACATCAGAGCCATGTCCCTTTCGTGCACTTCAGCCCACTTTCTTTTGCAGAGTCTTAGTAAATTCTTCAGCCTTCTGTACCGCTCAAAATGAAAAAGTCACCCCTTTGTGTCTGATCTTCAGCATGGCAGGGTACACCAGAAAATTCTCGACCTTTAGTCCCCTCAGCTGAGCCATGACTGCATTAAACATCTTGCATTTCTTTAGTAACCTCGCGGAGTAGTCTTGTGATAGGAACAGGTGATACCCTTTGTAGTTTAATGACCCTCTAGCTCTATAGGCCTTTAGAACGGCCTCTCAATCCTGGAAGTGATGGAAACGCACTATGATCTGGCGTGGCGGTTGGCCCGCCAGCGGTCGTGACATCATAGCCCGATGGGCTCGCTCCAGTTTCACCCTTCCGTTCTTGGGCTGCATACCCAGCAATTCTGGCAACACTTTTCCACAAAAATCCAGAGCACCCTCTCCTTCACTTCCCTCTGGTAGACCTCGTAAGCGCAGATTCAATCGTTGATGATAGTTTTCCTGATAATCAAATGCTTCCTTAAATTCTTCTAATTCCTTCTGAAGCTCTAACACTTAATTGGGGCCTGATAGCATTTCATCCTTCAAGCGAGCTATCCGCTCCTCTGCTTCTGCCAGCCGATTGCCCTGTTGGGTTTGCTGTTCCAGGACCTCCTGCAACCGGGAGTCCAATTTGCCCTCCAACTTAATGAGCCTTGGCTCTAGCATCGCTATTACCTGGCCCATGAGCTTACGGCCAAGCGTGGCAACCTCTGCAGCAGACATAGACACTAGGCCTGAGTCTTGTCCCAGAGCACTCGCCACAGACTTCTTTCTAGCTTTACCTGCGAGTTGTTGGCTTTTAGCAGGGTTAAGGGTCAGATATTCTTCCATCCTACTTCTCAGCACTGATTGCTGCAACTGAAGAACCACAAAAAGGGTAATAACTATTTAATTTTTAATTACTTAACAGCAGCTGGATCGGAGTGACGAGAAAACGCATCTACCATGTTAGCTGCTCATTAGCGCCCCGTCCTTCAGATTTAATTGCTGAAAAAACTTCCCGTAGATTTGCCGTAGAAGTGATGTTATTCAGGCAGGTCATGTCACTAAATATTGTCTGAGTTTTGCAACCCCTATCTTTGGGGGAGAGTCCACAATTGAAGTCATCACCTAAGATCACTATTTTCTGTGTATGTAGGAAGGGTTGTATTGATTTAAACAAGGCTACTCTACCTGCTATGCTTTGAGGGGCATAAACGCTGATCAAGCGTAATTCTATATCATAAAAGGAGGTATCAATCAGAAGAGCCTTCCCAGATTCAATGTCAGTGTTTGTTTTAAGCTTGAAATCTGACTCTCATAATAAAATAACTACCCCATCACACAGATCTTGGCCCTGAGACCAAAAGGACGGGCCCTCTGACCACAATTGTTTAGCTTGATTTAATTCATAAATAGATTTAATGCTAGTGTCCTGTAAAAAAAAAATATATTATTGGACAGAGTTTTTTAAATTTGGAATGTTGTGCCTCATTTTTTAAAGGATTTAATGCTACTCACATTTAGGGTCAGAGGGCTTATCCTGCAGTCCATGATAGGCTAATTATTAAGAAGGGGGGAAAAAAAAGCATTGTAAATCACCCCTCAAGCTGTTGTCTGGGTTTATGTTTTCCCCTGGCCTTTTTTTATTGTGAAAGTTCCAAAGATGGGTCTGGATTGTCTTCTAGGACACTTGAAGTAACTGAGGAGGCATTTGATTAACTGGACAGGGGCCATGCAGTGGATGTCCTGTATCTAGACTTCAGTAAGGCATTCGACTCGGTGCCGCATGGAAGGCTGGGAAGGAAGGTAGTAGGCACAGGGGCGGGTGCAAAGCTGGTGAGATGGGTAGGAAACTGGCTTCAGGGAAGGCAACAGAGGGTGGTGGTGGGTGGGGAGCTCTCACACCCAAAGGCAGTGACGAGCGGTGTTCCACAGGGCTCAGTGTTGGGACCAGTGTTGTTTGGGATATTCATTGCAGACATATCATGGGACATCAAGAGCAAGATCAGTCTGTTTGTTGATGATACCAAGGTAGGCACGGTGGTGGATGACCTAGGGGGATGGCAGGGGTTGCAGGATGATCTGGCAAAGCTTGAAACCTGGTCAGACACCTGGCAACTGGGCTTTAATGCCAAAAAGTGCAAGGTGCTGCATTTTGGGATGAAGAACCCAAGGAGGAGTTACCAGCTAGGGGGAGTGCAGCTAGCCCAGACAGAGGAGGAGAAGGATCTGGGTGTGCTCATTACAGGGTCAATGAACAACTCGACACAATGTAGGAAGGCAGTTGCAAAGGCCAACAAAATGCTGGGATGTATTGCAAGGGGTATATCCTCGAGGAGGGAGGAGGTGATTCTGCCACTGTATAGGTCATTAGTTAGACCACACCTGGAGTACTGCGTGCAGTACTGGCTTCATATCTGAAGAGGAACATTAAGTTACTGGAGGGGTGCAGCGCAGGGTGACAAAGATGATCAAGGGCTGGGGACTTATCATACGAGAGGAGGTTGAAGGAGTTGAACATGTACTCACTGGAGGAGAGGGACGGGTGACATGATTGAAACCTTTAAATACATGAAAGGAATAAACAAGATGGGTACAGAGGGCTGTTCAAAGTAGGAGGGAGGAGGGCCACCAGGGGCCATGATATGAGACTGGAGGGAGGAAGGTTCAGGAGGGAGATGAGGAGACACTGTTTTACAGAGAGGGTGGTGGCTGGGTGGAATGCATTACCTGCAGAAGTGGTATGCAGTAGAACAGTGGACTGCTTCAAAAGGGGCTGGGACAGGACAAGGGGGAGGGTTAATGAAGGGGAAAGGTGGAAGGGAGGGGCAGCTGCAGAATAAGGGGTGCTAGCTGCTTATTCGAGCAGATTTGATAGACCTCTAGGCCTTTATCTGCTGGCAAATTTCATATGTTCGTATGATTCCCCCTCCTCCTCTACCATGTCACTCCATTGCTTTTTTTTTGGATAAGATGTTATATCTGTTCCTGGTTAGGATTGAGATTCTGTTGGGAGAGATTCTGTCATTTTGTTTGGCCGCCTAGATTTACCTCTGTAAACTACCTCCATGGGGATGTCTTTAGGTGGTAGCATAACATCCAAAGAGGCTTCTGTGCATACTTTCAGATTACTGGTGGGATCTTATCTTGTTCATTATCATTCCCCACAGTAGCTGGCTTAGAGTTGTTTAAAGGAGACACGTCCGATAAACAAGTCTGTGCAGATGAACTTCCTGCAGGATCCTTCTGAGAAGGGGGAGGGGGTAGAGTTATCTGGTCTAGCATCTTGTCTAGCTTGTGGCAATTTTACTTGTTGGGCACTTATTAAGGATTCTTGAACCTGCATTACCCTGTCTATTCTATTCCGGGGACATTTTGCATATGTATGGCCAGATTCTTCACACAAGTTGCACCGAAGTGTGTTCGGACAGCCCGAACTCACATGGCCATAATCTAGGCACAAATTACACCTGGGTAAATTACAAGAAGAACTTAGGTGTGTCCTGGCCCCACATTTGTGGCACGTCTTTGGTTGCCCAGGATAAAAACATATCCCTCTATCTCTACCTGTATGAAAGCTGCTGGGAAGATGCTGGGTGCCTGTATCAGTATGGGTCAGCTTAACTTTAATACATCACCCTCCCGTCCAGACCAAATCCTCATCTAAAATAGGAATAGGAATAGGACTTTGCATGATTTCACATTTTTGTCTTAACCAGTATTGGACATCCTCCATGTTTACTCCATTACGAAACAACGTCACTATTTTAACAGTTGGTTTAGTCAGCAGTATAGGAAAAAAATCTTACCATTCACTGTTCTGTTTAACTACCTCCTACGTTTGCCAGAATTTTTCTAATGTAATATTGTTCCGAAAACTGACATCATACACATTTTCCCCTTTAATATGAATGAAAGCAAAAAGCTTATGTGCCTGTATCCCCATTGAAGTTTTAAGTAACGTATGCAGTATAAACCTTCTGTCTGGAAAAGTGTCACTGGCTCCCATATATTTAAGGCGGACCGCATTCCACCTTTGTACTGGTTCGGCCACCTGTTTGAATAAGTCTGCCATTCGAAAATGAGGGACTAAGTCATCAGCTGTACCTGCCGGAGTGAGCGGCTGATAGTTCTCGATATTCTCTTCAGTGTGTACACCTATGGTTGAGCTTGTCCTGGTAGTCTGCTCAGATTGAGGCTGTGTGGTAGAAAGAGTGATCCTTGGGGTCTCTCCTCCTGGAGATCGAGCATTGCTATGTGGCGGCATAGCAACTAAGTTTGTTTTCATGGTGTCACCGCTGGACGAATTAGAAGGTAGATGCAGACATGGCTCTACTGATGTAAAGGTTGTGGCAGTTAGAGGTATTTGTACACTGGGAAGTTGAACACCCTGTTCTTGAACTGAGTGCATTCCAGAGGCCTGCATAATGTCAACAGCCGTGACCGGTCCCAGAGAAATCCATCCTTTGTGCTCCATGTCTGGAATCCATCCCGCAGCATGTAATGCAGAAGCAGGATCCCAGGCTAGGTCTGTAGTTACTGTTATATTTGGAGAAACAGATTCTATGTCTTGCAGTGGTACAGCAGTCGTCAGTGTGTCCATAAGAGATATGTCAAAATTTGTGGTGTTAAGCAAGAAAGGAATGTCCTGTGAGGTTTGAAAATTAATGGAGCTAGTAGGCATACCTGTGGTAGTGGTAGAGCCCATAGAAACCTTAGGTTTGACTCCTGAGGAAGCTGTTTGGGAGTGCTTAGCAGATTTCACCAATAATTGTAGTAAAAATTGTAGTAAAAATGCTTTATTGTGCAAAATGGCATTTGGTAACAACTGTTCCTCCTGTTCAGGTGTCAGCTGGTTTATATCAGAGACGTTTCCATCCTCCAACCTTGAAGCTGTGTGATGTTCCATAAGAGAGCCTTGTGCAGAGGTCTGTATACCAGTAGTATTATTTCCACCATCCTGTTCATCATCCAGCAAAAAGTCCACAATGTCTTCCATATCCGAGTAACTTTGTTCATTATCCTTACCGTTGTCCATATTTACTTCAGTAGATACCTCAGGGGCAACATCCCTTTCCTCCCTCCCTCACTCCACTCCATGTCCGTCATCTTGGATCTGGCTAACAAGTGTTCACCCTACTGGTGAGTAGGAAAATTTCCTTGATGCCCTGGCCAAATTTTCCCCCATTCACTAAAAATACCACCGGACTGTTGGTTTGTCGGCACAGCGGCTTGATTTCCGCTGTGAGCTGCGCACCCAGGTTCGGAACGGACTTGGGTTGTCGGAGAGTCAGTCGGGGAGGAGGTTGGAGTGTCCGAGACAGCTTGCCTTCTCTGGGAGGAGGGTGGATGTGAGCTGGCACCTGCTGGCCCCTGGTGGAGGCCGGAGCATGGCAGAGTGTTAGGGCTCACTTCCGGAGAGTGACGACTATCGACCGCCGCAGACGCCAGGGTACGCCACTTCCATGGGGAGAAAAACTGAAAATGGCTCTCTGGCGAGCCAGATGATGGCTCTCCGGTTCCCTCACTGCCATCACAGCCCCGAAACCTCCCACCCCAGCAGCACCTGGAGCCAATGCCGCAGTGCGCTGAACGACCCCCACCGGTGCCTTCCCTCTCGGAGGAGGGGGACCCACCCAGCGAAGGGTTACGCCAGGCTACCTTCAGGGGGCTGCGATTTGGAGCTAAGGCAGGTCGTGGGGATAGCAGACAGACAGGGCACATTGAGGGCCCGAGGGAGGTGCTCACCAGATGGAGCAAGAGGCAAAAAAAAAAAATACCACCGGCAGCTTAATCTGGTTCAAGGTCAGTTGGCATTCATCTGTATCCCCCTCCCCCGGGTCGTGCCTGAAAATAGGCAGAATTTGTCTAGTTGCACTTACCCAGTCAACTAAAACTAAATAAATAAATAAATCTATTTATATTGCTTTGCATCAACTTGGTGCAGATATGACACTCACCATTAAGAGAGTTTGGAAAGCTAACTTGAGGGAGACTTTGGAGTTGGAAGAGTGACCAGACACCTTAAATACTTGCATTCTATTACACGTTCATACATCTGGAAAGAATTTTCATGCAAGATATCTGTCTGTTTCTTTATAACCCTTGCCATTCAAGTAAAATATCACCCTGTTGAGGGAGTGGCGTGTTGGAGACACTGCAGATGTGACACACAGCCATATTTTCTGGGCATGCCCATCTTTGGCCCACTTTTAAGCAGACCTAGAAGAAGCACTAATGAAGATCTTCACTTTCCCCCTTCATTTAATTGTAAATGTTTTTCTATTTTCCTGCTTTGATGCCCCCTGGTGTTCTCCACTCACAAGGAAATTATTAGCTATATGCCTGTTGGCAGCCAAAAAAGCCATTACTAAATGTTAGCTACTCAGGTAGCCTCCTACTATATCTGAATGGCAAGACCTTGTCAACAGAATTTACAGGATGGAGACAATTACAGCACAGTGCCACTCCTCCTCCCTTCCTACCTGCCCTGTCTCTTCTGAATATGTTGTAGTCAGGTATGGCCATCTCCCAGTCATGGTTATCATTACACCAGGTTTCTGGTGTTTCTGGCCACAATGTCCAGGTCTGACTGCACCATGACAGCCTCCAGATCCTCCATCTTGTTGCTAAGGCTCCCGGCATTGGCACACATGGCTTTCCATGATTTGACCTCCCTAGACTGCTTAGCTGTCCTACTCCAGCTCCTTCCCTGGCTGTCCTTTATCCCTGGTTCTCCTTGCTTTTATGTGTCCGTCTAGTTACTCGCACAGACCAGATGGGGTCCTCACCAGCAGCAACTGAAGGGTCTGGCAGACCACAGAGAAGGTAAGGGGTCCTTTAGTGGCAGACCAAATAACCAAAATGCCACACATGATGGAGAATGTGGCCCTTCTTCTGTCCAGACCGCCATCTCGCTTGCCTGCATTGCTGATTACCCTAAGTCACCTACCTCAATATGCTTGAACTGCTTGAATGCTCATTAAATTCACAACCTTGGCTGCAGTGAAGACAAAAGAAAAATGATGAACTGTCTCCTGGTTGTATAGCAGCTTGCAGCCATCCTACTGTATTAAGACTGCTAGCTGAATATACGAACTGTCAGCAAGTTACTTTTTCTCCAGGCCCAGGGCCCCACAGAGCTCCAAACTGCAACCCCCAACCCCCCAGCAGCATCACCTCATGGCAGGGCCTACAGAATGTCAGCTCCCTATACTGTCTTCTCTCAGTGGGGACAAACAAAAAGGAAAGAAAAAAAATTTACCAGCCAACCCTCCCCCTGCATTCCATGGCACAGAAAGCTGCTCCACAAAATAACTAAAACACAGGGCTCCATTCTGCTGACCACACACAGCTCCCAGGCCAGCATCGAGGCTCCTCGCTCCTCATCTCACCACAGTAGAGCTCCTCATGAAGCAACAGCAAGCAGCCGCATGGACAGACACAGCAGCTCCTTCACCAGCCTCTTGGAGAGCTCCTCCCGACAGGCTCTCAAGCATGCGTCCCTACGCAGCTGAGCGCCGCTCCTCCCAACGTCACCTACTGCAGCAACTCCTCTGCCCAGCTTGGCCATGCTTAGAATAGCCCAAAACCAAGAAAATAAAATCAGTTAAAATACCGGGTTGCAACCGCCGCATGGAGTGGTCCGCTTCAAGCTGCCACCAAGCCTCATACTTTGCTGCTGTTCTGGGAGGCTACTCCTATGCATCGCTTCTCTGCACTCCCAGACTGCTGTTCTAACTTCCCTCAAGTACCGCAGTATGCCCGCCTGGCCGCATGCCAGCACAAAGCCCTTCTCCGCTCCTCTTGAACTGCAACTCCTGCTGTACGGCGCCTTCTCTCCCACTCAGCCACGCAACAAAAGGGTAATAGCAAGAGATTACCAAACAAGAACGCAGGTGTCAAACAAACCTGCTCAAAATGTGGGGTACAAAAGTAATACTGTACTGAGAGATCAGCAAATCTTATTTAAACTAAACGGGAGCCATGCAACACCTAAATCAAAACTAAATACATGAAAAAGAGCCCTAGGATCAAGCAGGGCACAGTAACTCTCGGGGGCAAGACACAGAAATAAATAACTCGGCAGACATCTCACACGGAGGGCATATGACTAAATGCAATTTAACCAGTGGGCAGTATCTGAAATGAGAGCCTGGAAAGAAAAAACAAAAGGCAGTAAAATAAACTAGAGGAGCAGTCAAATACAGTAATTTCCCCACATTTGTGCCACTCACCCAGGGCCGGCCTTACAGTATGTGGCACCCTAGGTGAAATTGCAAATGCACCTCCCATGGCCTGTTACCTGGATTTTTCCAGGGTATTCTTTAGTCAGTGGTAAAGGTATGATGCATGTAGTATGCAAAAATGTTTGTTAAAAGCTGGAGGGTTGGGGTTGGTAGGGCCTCAGAAGCTCTGGGGTTATAGGTGCTTCTGATGCATTTTAAGGCTTACATTGAAGACAAAACAAAGTTCTGTTACTTTCAAGTGCATCTTACACACTAAAGTGGGTGGGGGGAGGGAATTGCTTCACAGCGAAAATATTTGATTATGAAAAATAGTACAAACCCAAACACTGGAAAACCCATACCTCAGCAACACATTTATTTCCTTTAATAAAACGATTCAGTCATAAAACACTACATTACTTAATGCCAGCTAGATTCAGCGGGCTAGTTAACACTCATTTCTGTTTACTGAAATGCAACTGCAACTTGCCTGCAAGAGCTTGCATTTTGTTTAGTTTTGGGCCATGTTTGCTGCAGATAAACTTTCTGACAGCAAGCACACCAGGAAAAAAACTTTTGTTTTTCCTTCCCCTTTTCTACTAGTCAGGTACTGATACAGCATCTCCCATTTGGGTCTTGTCACATGGCACAGGCAACTTTAATTTATTTTACACAAGAAAGTGCTACATAATCATCTTGTACTGCACAGCGTTTCCATCATGGGGGAACCAGGGCAAGTCAGAGCTGAGGATCCACAGTCCAGGAAGTTCAGGAACAAAAAACAAAATGTCAGGAAATTGCTATTTTTTTGTTTCAGCTCATCTAACTGGCTGCATCACTTCAGAATCATCACTCAGTCTGTCACTGACCTTGTTAGATAAAATGGTCCTCCGCTTGCCAAATTGCTGCTCTGCTGGTCTGGCTGCCCCGCAGGAAACAACATGACTGCCACCAATCCAGGACCACATACACACAGAGGACCCTGCAGAACTCCCTGACTCCAGCAATAGGCAGTTGCTTTTTTTCCCTCTGGACCTATCCTGGGACAGAAATCTCCTCCTCTGGGATGCCGGGGGGAAGGGGGCACCAGTCTCCTCCACACAGCAAAATCCGGGCTGTTCCTGCTGCCGTGACCTGCTCTGCCCCCTCTCCCCAGCTGGCTCGATGCTGCTCACTCTCTCTGCAGTCACTGGCCTGCAGGCCCCATTCAAGACTGGTAGTGGGTACTTGTACTTTACTCCCACCACTCCAGTCCCTGCTCTTGAGGGATCAATATCGACTTTTCTGACCGACTCGCAGGCCACTCACTGCACAGCCCTGCCCCAATGATGATGAGAAACTGCTCCTCAACTGAGTGTGAATCCACGATGGTCTGTTGCTGTCCGGTCACCCTGCCCTGCAAGCTAACCCTTCAGAACTTCACCTCTCTCCGATCCTATCTGAACTTGCAAGTTCTGGCTGCTGCTGGCTCTCATCCTTCTCATGTCACAGTGAGCCAGCTCCAGTGCCTTCAGCAGCACAGCGCCCCATGCCCTCCTTCCTACTAGCTCCCCCGCCCTACACACTGACCTTCAGTCCTCTTTGAGGTTTGTCTCTTTTCTTTTGCAAGTTTAAAACCAAACTCAGCTCTTCCTCGTCACTCACTGACACAGCCACTCAATCCCTTACTGCCTCATGGCTGTATGCATGCACCACCAAAACTGATTATGCCTCGTGCCAGCCACTCAGTCCACACCACTCTATGCATGCGCTCCAGCCACTCTGGTGCCAACTATAAAACAGACAGCAGCAGAGATCCAATAGAAACAGGAGTGGCTCTTTTATGAGTGGGTCAGTCAGGCAGGCATGCAGCAATGAATCTAACGGACAAGTCTTCACCCCCTAAATGACACCAGATTTGGCCATGTTAATTTTTAGTCCATCCAGGTCAGTTGCAAAAAAAATAAAAAAAAATAAAAAAATGAAACGGTGGCGGTGTACCCCTAATGAATGGTGCCCTAGGCAGCCGCTTAGTTCACCTATCCTTAAGGTCAGCTATGCACTCACCACAGAAAACTCCCACCATTTTCAGTGGGGAAGAAGCTCAACAAGGCGGTAATCATCATTTTGTACGTAGTTCATCAGCCAGGCAGCCTCATGGCAAAGATCCTCCATCTTGTGCACAGCAAAACAACAAGAAAGGAAGTGACCCTTAACCCCATTGCTGGTGGCCATCTTGCTACAGTCAGGCCAGTCAAAACCCACAGGAACTGCATGTCAAAGTTCGGCAGCCATCTTGAGAAGGGCACAAATTGACCTCGCTCCATTGAAATCAATGGCTATCCTATTGAAATGAATGGACACTGCAACAAATAGCTGATTTTTGCAACAAAACCTTTATTAAAATAACAAACAACATAGAATTGAGTGGGAAGTTCTTTACTGAGACGTCATTTGATGAACTTTGCTACAAAAATATGTACTTTTTTTCTACAAAAATAATTTTTGCTTGGCACTTCATCTACGACACAACGTCCTGTCTCCTGCATGACGGTAACTCCTTCTTAACCATATGACCTTCGCTCAGTGAAACGAAGCTCATCTCCAACCATAATGTCTGATGACGCACAGATATGGGTGCTGGAGCATCCGGAGTCCTACCTTCACCCACCTCAATTGCGTGGGACTACAAAATCGAAACAGTTCTCCATGACATCCAGTCTTCTATTTCAGCTCAAGGAGTACCAGCTATGCAAGCTATTCAAGATGACCTTGTCTACATTAAAGCCATTTCACCTCAGTACACAGTCCATACCAGCCTTCAGCCATTACCCTTCTCAGCCTTGCCTTAGGAAGACACTGTCAATTGGCTGGAACAGTTCCAAGCATGGATTTCCTTCAATGGTTGGACTGATCCCTTGCGCATCTCCAATGCCTTGTGCTTGCACTTGTTTCTGAGAGGGACTGCCATTTCCTGGTTCAACACACTTCCAGACCAAGTCAAAGTAGATACTGCCACATTGTACACAACCTTCAAATCCCATTTTCTCCAAGCACATCCACACTGGTTATTGGAGCAACAGCTGTGGGAACGTTCCATGCAACCCATTGAATCTCTTGAAATCTTCATTGTGACATTGAGTGTTATTGCAAACGCCTACAGAAAACAGAGAAAGATCAAGTAACAGCCTTTGTCAGGGGACTGCCTCCTCAATTTTATACCTATGTCATACAGCAAAAGCCAACTACCTGGACAGACACAATCCAAGCTGCACGGCTAGCTCAAGAGTCCATTTCAATGTTTTAGTCTGCCAGTGCTTAGGTGCCCCAAACCTCAAAAATGGCCGCACTCGCCACATGTGTCCGACAGCAACAAGCAATGATTGACAAGCTTATTTCAACTGTCAGTACCTTATACATCAGCTCAACTGCCTCCTCTGCAAATACTAATGCTATGCAACCATCTCGACAGTGATCTGATCCACCTCCGCCTTCCCGAGAGCTTGTAACCTACCAGTGGTGTGGATTCAGAGGACACACTGCCACTGTCTGAAGAAAGTTAAAGTATTTCAACAGGACGCAAGAGAACCAAGGACGCCCACCACAGCGCCATCAACAGGATAACCACAACTACTCCCAGGATCAGGGAAACGAGTACCGCCCAACAGACTAGGGGGTTTTGTTGGGTAGGGGAACACAGCAACTGACCACCACTCTGACTCTCGCAACTCAAACAAAAAGCATCCTCCAACTGTGAACTCTGAACCACTCTTCTCACTTCCAGGTGCAAAAGTACCTGTCATCCGATCACCTCTCCTAGCAAACTATGTACCTGTCACTATCGGAGATTGGTCCACACATGCCTTGGTCAACACTGGAGCAGAAATATCAGATCTCATCTGTATCAATCTTCACCATTCATTACTTTTGGGTAATGTGGCCGGAGGTCATGACCCCGTGGGAGCTTTTTTTTTTGGATGGGCGGAGTCAACGCATCATCGGCACCACCCTCGAGCCAACGCACTGCGTGGCACTCATGGGTTGGCCATTAGGCATCGTCTACCCCATCCTCCAGTCCAGTTCTTCATCTCCCGACAAGAGGTCACACCTTGTGTGGAGCTGCTGCACTAGAGGTCTAGTTCGACTGGAAAGTCTTTGATGCTGAAAACCCTTTGATGCCGAAAGCCCTTCAATGCCGTCCTTGTATCCTGCCGGTTCCGTTCTCGCCACCACTCAATGTCACTGGTAAGACTGTTCCTTTCTTTATTTGTTAGCGATGTCGAGTCTTTTGTTTAGCTTGTTTTGCCGTGGGTCATGTCTCGGTCGGGGGCAAGAAATCGTTAAAGACAGAGCGCCCCCTATGCAACGGTGCCCGTGCAACCGCAAGTACTCCGTCACTGATCAGCATGATCGTTGCCTCACGTGTCTTGGCCCGCTTCATGATATGGATTTGTGCGATACGTGTGTGGAAAGTTGGACGAGCGCCGCTGACTTTCAGGGGATGGGTGCACACTCGTCGGGCCAAGCCGCGGACTCTCGGCCTTTCCTCTGGGTCTCCTCCCAGTTCTATGCAGACCATGGAGGAGGGGGCTTCTGCTTCTAGTAGCCTCACCATTGCAGAAGTCCCTTCTGCGGTGCAGGAGGTCCAGTCCGTCCCCCCTGGGGGGCGGGCAGGAGGCACCACATTGGCAATCACCCCTTCGGGGGTGAAGGCTCCCCTGATGTTATCTCCTCAGGCTGGGAAGCCTGAGTCGACACCATCCTCGATGCTGTCTGTTGGTGCTGTCTTGGGCCTCAGCACCATTCGCGGGCACCATGGGCCCTGATGGCGCCGTGGTCGGCGCTGGTCCGTTGCTCGGCACCATCTCCACTGTTGATGCCGTTCACAGCATTGATGGTGCTGTTGGCACTGTGGGAGGTTCTATGGTGCCGTCCTCGACCACTTCTTGCCTAGGTGCCATTCTCGGCGCCGAGGCTGAGCATGACGCCATGTCTAGCTCTGGTGCCACTTGCGGCACCGAGAGAAGACACGACACTGTGCGGGGTTTCACTCTCGGCACCATTTGCAGTGCCATGAAGCTTTGAGCATCATCGGTGCCGCCCCTGACTCGTGCTGCTTGGCGGCGCTCGCAGCAGGCACCGGTTCATGCTGCTGCCGCCTCGGCACCATGTCTTCTTCACACACTGTTGGTGGTATTGTTGAAGGTTTCCACGCCGGCTCTGGTGCAGACACCCAGACTGGTACCCCTTCGATTGGGATGGCAGCGGGCATCCACGTACTGTCTGGCATCGGACTTCGGTCTCCACCTGCTCGGAGATGGAATCGGACTCTGATTCAGACAAGCTGTCTGACTCTTTGGAGTTGGCCGCTCACGTGGACACCCTGGTAGTTTCCTCGACTGACCGGAACCAGCCCCCCTCTGAGGAGCAGGCGGTTGCCCCCTGTGTCCAGGGTCAGGGGTGCTGTCCAGCAGGCAGTGGTGCAGGCCACTATTGCCCTGCAGCCTGGCCTCAGAGGGTTTTCTGCCCCCTCAGCGGAGGTACCCCCTCAGGTGTTGTGTCTGGATCGCCCAACTTTAGGGCCGATTGGAGTACTTACAGGAGGGGAAGGTGCTACTCCCTGGGTAGTCCCTTCGGGGACTGACCAGTGTTGTCAGCTGCCTAGGCTGGCATTTGTGAGGAGGAGGGCTCTTTCAGACTCCGAGGGGTCAAGGGGTCGGGGTTCGATGCAGCGACCCTTTTCTGGGACCCACCTGGGTTCGGGAAGGAGTCATAGTGCGGACCTCCACCCTTCCTTCTTGGTCTCCTCGAGAGGGCCCTGTTCTTTGGAGGTAGGGGACCATCATTTTGGAATTCCATAGCCCTGGTCACCTCACAGGGAGGAATCTTCAGGGTGCAGCCTAGGTAGTTCCAGCATGGTTGATCAGCTGTCAGCTGTTGAGTTTTACGGAGCTTCCTCTTCCCTTGGGGCTCAAGGTACGCTCTTTCGCCTGGACAGAGGACAGTCAATTCCTATTGTTGGCACTGCCCCCACTCCTCTGTCACCTTCTCCTGCTCTCCCAGGCACTCTTGACCCTAGTGGACCTCTGTCCTGGGAGCAGTTCAGGGCTGTGGCTGCTCATTTCCCTTCATACGTCAGGGCCATGGACAGGCAGGTGTTCCAACCTCCCCCTGAGCAACCAGCCACTAAATCTATGAGGTCCTCCATTTCTTCATCCTCCTCTTCAGAAGGAGAGGAGCCCTCTGTCCACATCTCCCCTGCTGCTGCTCTTGCTGAGTATCAGTGTTTCCTTGTGAGGATGTTGGAGGACCTGCATGTCACCCCCACCCACTCAGCACAATCCGGAGCATTTGACAAGCACCTTCCTAGGCGATTTCAGTTCAAACACCCTTGTGGTGCGGCCTGCTCCCTTCTGGGAGGCATCGTTGTGTTTCTGTCAAAGACACTTTTCCAGAGTCCCAGCCCCTAGGGATCTGTGCCAGAGGTATTGTGCCCCCCTTGAGTCTCCAGGTAGTTAGCCTCATCCTCAGTCAGGACTGATGCAGCTGGACACTCCCGATGGGCTTCACGGCCTTCACCGTGACCGGCCCCCAGATGCAGATTCCATGGAGTTTGACTTCTGGGGGAGGAGGACTTTCTACTCGGCATGGTTGCTTCTTTCAATTTCTGCACATCAGGCCCACTATGCTACTTATGATAGGTTCCTGTAGTCCAGCCTAGGTCAACTCCTAGCCTCTTTGCCTGATTCGGAGGTAACCAGACAAGCCATTGCACTTTCTGCACGTAGCCTGGAGCTAGCAAGGCACCAAGCGAGGGCATCTTACGATGCTAATGAGATAGCTTCCAGGGTCATAGGGACAGCGATCTGCACTAGGTGGATGGCATGGCTGTGTCTCTCCCGGTTGTCACCCTTGGCCGGGGATAGGGTGATTTCCTCCGTGTACCAGAGAACCCATCTTTTCTCCCATAGCAGGAGGCAGCATCTGTCGGCCAGCCTCCTAGCCCCTCCAGGTGGTCCCCATCTCACTCTCACCAGTCTTGGGCCTCTTCGGACCCATGAAGGTTCTCCCTGCCAGTGTGCCACCCACTGAGAGCTAAGGGACATAGCCCTTTAGAGTCTAGGGCCCCCTTCGGGGGGGGCTCAGTACTCACCCAAAGGTGATTAATAGCGAAGATTGACATAGATAAGATATGAAAATTACGTACCTACTGTAATTTCTGATCTTTCTGTGTATCTTCACCATTCATCATAATCCCACCCTTCATCCCCCTGGGGCCTCAGTCTCTGGGTCCCCCTCCCTCTATGTGCCCCCCCTTCTTTTCCACTGGTCAGGAGCGGGGTGACCTTGGGCACACAGGGGTATTTTTACATTCTGTCAGGGGGCAGAGGGATCAGCGGAGAGGGCACTTCTCTCCTCAGTGCCTTGGCTACACCCCAGTGGGGTGGGGGTTGGTGGTTGCTCTCTCTTCTTCTCTCTCTCTTTTCCACTATTCTCCTTTGTTCTTGTCCTTAGGGACTCAACCTTCAAATTAATTTAAGAAACCTTGTTTCTTAACTCCAAATGTGGTTTCGGGGGAGGTACAGCTCTGTATCCTGTCTTTTCTTCCAGAATAGCTGCTTCTGCTTATGTTGGAGTTTATTGCCAGTGATTTCGTGCCTTGAATTCTGGCAGTGTAGACTTCTGGCTACTCCTTCACGTTTCCTATACAATCTGGAGACAGGTCAAAGGTTCAGGGTATGTTCCCCTCCTCCTTATTTCTGATTCTTCCCTACCTCCCTCCTCTTCTACTTCCAGGAGTGGGACCCCTTCCCAATCCTCTTAGATTTCTAACTCTCTTTCTGTCCTCTCAGTCATTTATTTCTTCTTTTAGTTTGTATATCTTTTCCTTTATCTGACCCTTGGACTTCCCTGTCCCTCCCTCCCAACACTTTCTTACTCTGGGGCGACTCAGAACTGGTGGGAGGGCAGGGTCAACGACACCTAACGGCCAACCAGCGAACGCCATGCAGTGTGTCAGCCTCAAGGGTGGTGCCGATGGTGCATCGACTCCACCCATCAAAAAAAAAAAAAGGTCCCGCGGGGTCGTGACCTCCGGCCACATTACCCAAAGGTGATGAATGGTGAAGGTACACAGGAAGATCAGGAATTACGGTAGGTATGTAATTTTCATTTATCAACAGCAGTATTCCACACAACCAAGCCATTCATCACATACCTAATGTCTCTCCAGCCGACATAAAGTACATTATCACAGCGAGCACAGCTACAGTACCTATCACAAGCGTGGTCCATCTCAAGGTCCACTCTGGCTCACAGCAAGTTACTGTCAAGTTTTACATAGTGCCTGATCTTCATCCTGCAATAATTCTTGGCCTGGATTTCCTCAAAGCTCACCATGCCATCCTTGACTTTGCCTCAAACAACTATCACTAGATCCTCAGAGGCAACTCGCAGCTATAGACTCAGTCACTGTGTCTCCTCAGTCAGAAATGGTTTTGATTGCCAAGATTCGAGGTGAACCACTTCCACAAGGTGTTGTTGGCATTGTCCCCTGTGCTGCATTCGTCAGGTCTCCTTCTAGGAAATACCTTATCGACAATGCATGATGGCGCAGTCTTCCAAAAATGCTGCAAATTCACAGATCAGCCAGTGGTCATTTCAAAGGGTGCCAACATCAGAAAGTTTGTCTGTTTGTCTTCAGGAGACCAACTCCATCTCATGCAAGAACCTCAGCCAGGTTCCACCAACTATATTCCTGCCAGCACTATTGCTACCACTCAGTCAGAGACTGTCCTCTTCAAAACTTCCATCATCCCCTACAGAAAAGCAACAACTTCTGAAATTCCTGGAGAATTACCTGGATGTATTTGTTGGTTCAGATAACAAGCTCAGATGCTGTGATATCTAGCAACACACCATCGAGATGCAGCCCAAACAGAAACCAATCCGTCACTGAGCCTACAAAGTGGGACACAAACAGAAACAAGTCCTCGAGAACATAATCAAAGGCATGCTCGACCAAGACATTGTTGAAGAGTCTACAAGTCCCTGGGGTGCACCTTGCTTGCTGGTGGTAAAGAAGGACAAAGGGTATCACTTCATGGCAGACTACAGAAAAATCAATGCCTACACAGTACAGGATGCTCATCCCTTGCCTACAACTGAAGATGCCTTAGAGAGTCTTGGAGTGGCCAGTCCTGCTTACTTCACCACTTTAGACCTCCACAGTGGGTTCTATCAAGTTTCCATTGATCCAGCTTCTCATCCATACACAGCATGGCACTGCCACTTGGGACTTTTTCAGTTCAAATGTCTGCCTATGGGTCTTCGGAACAGTCCAGCCACATTTCAACGTGTTATGGAGGCTGTACTACATGGGTTGTCTTGGAAATCTTGTCTGGTCTACCTGGATAATGTGATTGTCTTCAGCAGAACATTGCCAGAGCATGTCCAACATCTCCAAGAAGTGTTTGCATGTTTCAGACAAGCCAATCTCAAGCTTCGCCCAGAAAAGTGTTGTTTTGCACAGCATCAAATTCATTACCTGGGACATGTGGTTAGTTCTCAAGGCATCTCTCCAGATTCAGACAAGCTCTCAGCAGTCAAAGACTATCCAGAGCCTAACAATCTCAAAGACCTTTGAACTTTTCTGGGCTTGTCTGGCTACTACCGAAAGTTCATTTGCAACTACACCAAGATTGCAGCTTCACTGTACGCCCTCACCAAAAGGGATGTGACTATATTTGGACTTCCGAATGTAAAGAGGCCTTTGAAACCTTAAAACAAAACCTAATTTCTTCTCCAGTATTGGCCTACCCAAGGTTTGACCAACCCTTCAAGCTCTACTCAGATGCTAGTTCCTTTGCAGTGGGCGCTGTGCTCTGTCAAATTCAAGATGGAACAGAACGAGTTGTCTCCTATGCCAGGCGCTCTCTTTCCTCAGCTGAGCAGAACTATGGCATCACAGAAAAAGAATGTCTAGCCATGGTATTTGCCATAAAGAAATTTGACTGCTACCTTCGCTACTCCTCCTTTACAGCTATCATTGCTCACGCTGCCCTCAGATGGTTATTCGAAATGAAGGAGCCAGTAGGCAAGTTCGCCTGATGGATCACCATGCTGAAATCCTACAACTCTGAAAATCAGTACAGACCAGGTCGAGTTCACTCAAATGCTGATGGTGTAAGCTGGAGACGATATCCCTCTACATCCTCCTGTACAGATGAAGAATCCTGCTTACAAACTCTTCCCTTCCATGCCACGGATGTGCTTTCTGTGGACACCCCTACAGCATCTCAAGTTGCTTTGCTGCTACCAACCACTTCTATAGAGCAACACACAAATCCTCAGTTACTGCAAGCTGCCGAAGCGCTTCTCATCTCCACAACATCCGATCTGTCCCTGGCAACTGTTAAAACGCAACAAAGAACTGACTTTCAGTTTACTGACATAATCACCTACTTAGAGTCTGGAACCTTGCCGTAACAAAAGAAGCATCGCCAAGATGTACTTTTCCTTGTTTCGCGGTACTTCCCCAAGGACGGTGTGCTTTTCCACATTTAAACCAAGGAAGGCAAGGGCCATCGCACGGATAGAACTCACGTACAGCTAGTTGTGCCAGTCTCCCTAATCAATCAAGTTCTTCTCTCTACTCATGCCTCTCCACTTTCTGGAGGTCATATGGGAATCCACAGAACTCTCGAAAAGATAAGGCTTCACTTCCTCTGGCCTCACATGAACAAGGACATTGTCCGATTCTTAAAATTCTGCCAGCCCTGCTCCCAAAGAAAGCCTCCTACCAAATGACAAAGGCACACATCATCCCAATGCCTGTAGCCACTGAACCATTCCAAAGAGTCAGCACAGACATTCTTGGGCCTTTACCTACATGCTCCGACTCTGGCAATAAATGCATCCTTGTTTTTGTGGACTACCTAACAAAATATTTGGAACTCATTTCCCTAAAAGACATTAAAGCTGCCACTGTGGCAAATGCCTTTCTCAACACAGTCATTTGTCATCACGGTACCACATCATACCTGCATTCAGACAGAGGCACTAACTGCCTGTCAACCATTGTCTGAGAAACATGCAAACTTCTCAACATTAAAAAGACACATACCGCAAGTTACCATCCACAATGCAATGGACAGAGTGAAAGAATGATGTCTACCATTCTCGGCACACTCTCCAAGTATCTGGACGAGACTCACGACACCTGGGACCGTTTTGTTCCCTTTGTGCAGTTTGCATACAATACCAGCCCTTGAGTCGACAGCACAGAATACACCCCATTCTTCTTAGTCCATGGACGTCACACAACTCCTCCACTGGACAGGGATCTCTTGCTGCTAGAGGTTTCGAAGTCAGCTTCTTCTTTCGTTATCCCTCTGCTGGAACAGCTTGAACTTGCCCGACGTGTTGCAATCACCACGTTGAGCCAGAGAAAATCTGCCATGCAAAAAATGGCTACAGCCAAGTCTCATGAGCCTTCATTTTCTGTTGGGGACATTGTTTATTTGTACTGACATGTTCTTGTTCCGGGTGCCACCAAGAAACTGCTTCTCCCCTGGACTGGTCCCATCTACATCGTAGAAAATCTTCCTCTGGTCCACGTTCATCTGTGACGCAAGTCAGATGGAAAGCTGGTACACAACAAAGTCCATATAAACCGACTGAAGCATGGGTACCTGAGCAACAACCTTCCAGATGACCCCAGTCCACCCAACAATGAAGCTGCCCTTGAGCCTGCCATCCTCTCAGAAGTTGAGATCCCTCCAGACAACTTGCAACTAGTTCCTACAGATCTTCCCACTCCTGACACTCTCCAGCCAGATTCCATTTTGCCGGATGATTTGCCTGGGACTTCCTCTTCTTCTCAACCTTCTTCTTCATCTCAGGACTCTCTTCTACACACCACAGTGTACCAGATTGAGAAGATCTTAAGGAAGAAGTTTACAAATGGATCCTGGACTTACAGAGTCAAATAGTGTGGATTTGACAGTGGGCAGAACTTCTGAGTCGCTTTTAACAACCTGACCCCATTCTGTCAGGAATTAGTGCAATCCACGCATGCCTCAATTCCCACTGACCGGAAAAGTCGACGGAGGTCTTGAACTTTTGTAAACCGGTGTAATGTTTTGGGACTAATACCTTTCTGGGCTAATTGATTGCTGTAAATGTTTCTTGTACCTCCAGCAACTATTCTGATGGTACTGCATTCCTGCATATAACACTTTTTTTCCCCTTAGGAATGTCTTTACATTGACAGTCCACCTATTACTGTTAAGCAACTGTTAATAAAGTTTTGGCCTGCATTCTGGGTATCCTCCTGCTGCTACCCTTCCCTCTCTTCCCTTTCCCTTCCCCTGCACTTTAACGCTTGTGGCATGACCAAGTCTCAAATACTGTTGTGTTCTCCCCCTCTCTGGTGCTACTCTGACTGGTTGCCAGTGTAGTCCAGATTCTCCCCAGTGGAGTACTGTTTTGTGAAAGTAAAGCCTTGCAATGCATGACATGCCTTAATTATCTCTTACTTAGAAACTGTTATAGATTTATTGCTTGTTCGAGTGGTGCTCACATTCACTGTTCTGGCAGGGATGTGAAGCACACACTAAGCATGGGACTTAATGTTAATCTGCCTCCCCTTTAAGAGCACTTAGAACCTGCATGTATCTAATTGTTGCACTGCCTGGCAGTGCCATGTATGCCTGTCAGTCAGAGAATTTGTCTGTCTGGGGCTTGTCCTCATGAGAAGAACATCTGCAGTACAGAATAAACCTGCATTATTATATTTCATGCATCATTCTAGTTATTCGCACGGTCCAGATGGTGTCCTCACCAGCAACAACCAAAGGGTCTGGCAGACCACAGAGAAGGTAAGGGGTACTTTAGTGGCAGACCAAATAACCAAAATGCCAAAGTAGGCCCTAGAGTTGTGGGGAGCAGTGACAGGTGGCTATAGTCTGGAGTCAGTCTTTTAGGGGTTTTTTTGAAGGACAGGTGGGAGGGGGACAAGTGGATGGACGATGGGAGTCTGTTCCATAGGGAGGGGGCAGAGACAGAGAACACTTTACTACCCATGGCAGTGGAGATGTGTGGTACTTCCAGTGGAGGGACGGAGGATACCCTAAGGGTCCTTGAAACTGCCCTGCCTGTTAGAAGGGATGAGTAGGGGGACAGGTGGTCATTCCTGAGTGAATTGTCCATCAAGAAGCCCATGGCATAATCAAAATGACCTTGTAGTGGGAGCCACATTAGGGACTTGTAGAGTGCACAGTGATGGGTGGAGTAGGGAACTTGAAGAACAAAGTGACAGATGGAATTGTATGATGTGTTTAGTCATGAGTGCAGTGTAGAGGACACAAGGGAGTAGACAGGGGAGCAGTAGTCAAGGAGGGGCAGTAGGCTACCTTGTGCGATGGCAAGGCGTGCTTTATCTTATGGCAAATATGTAGGATTGACTCAAATCTCCTACATTATCCTGGTATAACGGTGCCTGCACAGCTCTACCTTTTGAGCTCTTACTTATTTATTAATTAATTACGTATTTTTTCTAATTACCATTTTGTTGTAACTAAAATACTAAGACACATATCTGCCTTTTTGTATATATTTTACCATACAGCCCTTTTTATATTTGTTTTTATTTTACTGTTGTGGTTTTTACTCTGTGTCGTTCTTATAATGTTTATTTATGTTAACTGGTTGTTGATGTTATTACTTGTTATTATTACGAAATGGTTAATAAAAATAAAGTAAAAAAAAACTAATTTTCTAAAACAAATGGTTGAGTCAGCTAGCCTGTGTGATGCCTATAGGGTATTTCATTCGGAGGGTGGCATACCTATTTTAGGAGTGTTCTATCATCCAGAATAGACTATCTTTTTATTTCTAGTCAGATTACAGTTTTACAGGCTGCCACAATAATCTCAGAAATGTCAGATCATGCGGCACTGTAGGTTGCTATCGGAGGGTACAATACTAGAACAACAGGGCCTGTTTTTTGGCAGCTTAAGATAGTTAATGCCTGTAGAGAGCATATTAGGGCTAGATGTTCTGTGCTTTGTTGCTTTGATTCAGTCATGTCTTGTGGGAAAGTTTTAAGCACAAACAGTGCAAGTTTTTTCAAAAACAAAGGAAGATGAATGTTAACTACCTGAAATATCTGCACTTCAGAGACTGATCTTGCAAAATATTTTAGAAACTTTTTATACAGGGCAGATAATAAATATCAAGAAACAGATGAGATCTTATTTATTTAGTTTTTGTTAACTGGGTAAGTGCACTAAGCAAATTCTGCCTATTTTCAGGCACCACCTGGGGGAGTTCATTACAGGCTACATACAATAGTACAAAGAATGGAATACAGGTAATTAATACATACATACATACATAGCTGCCAGCAGATTAGGCCTAATGGTCTATCTTGTCTGCCCCATGCAGCTCACTGGTAGTGCACAGTAGCTGCTCTACCTCCTCCCATTATTTCCCCCCTCCCATCCACTTCCCCACCATGTACAACTCTGGTGATCACCTTACCCCCACTCCGTACCATGCTCCTGTGCCAGTCCCAACCCTTCTTGAAACCTCCCACAGTTCCTGTTTTTATCAGATCATCCGGCAGTACATTCCAGGGCACCACCACCCTCTCTGTGAAATAATGCCCCCTTGCCTCCCCCGTACCTCCCCCCCTGCTAACTTTAGACTATGGCCTCTTGTAGTCCCCTCCTCCCTCAACTTGAGCAGACACTCCTTGTTCCCTCTGTTAAGCCCCTTCAGGTATTTGAAGGTCTCTATCATTTCCCCTCTATCCCTGCTGTCCTCCAGAGAGTACATGTTCAGCTCTCTGAGTCTATCCTCATATGACAACCCCTCCAGACCACTGACCATCCTCATCGCCTCGTCACATAGTACAGAAAATGAAATACAGGTAATTTAGGACAACATTATAAGGAGGACCCAGATATGAAAAACTGCAAATAACTACTTCATAAAAATAAATTGAGCATACAGTAATACAATGATAAAATAGAGTGGTATTAGAGCAATATAGTGGTATTAGAGTAAATTGGATGGACTAGCATAACAACTATGTCAGACAAAAGAGAAGAAGTGCTAAATGCCTAGAACAGCAGGACAAAAACAGATCTTTGCAGGCAGAATTAAAGTATGGAACCCAGGCCTTAAAAATAACTTTGGACATTTTTTAGGGCTGTGAGACATGGAAAAAGGAGAAAGTGATACAGGCATTAAGAAATCCTCAAGGGGAAGTTTTGACAGATCAGATTGCTTTAGAAGTTATGATGGAATTCACTATATGGTAAAAAAGCAATTACCCTATTATACAATGTATATAACACAGAAAATTATATTTCCACTAAACCTATTATGAAAAAGTGGGAGAAAGAATTAGACATCACCCTCACAGAGAGGGAATGGATGAGACTATGGAGACATACATGGTCTACCACCTCCTCACCCTCTTGGAGACAATTTTGCTGGAAAGTGAGAATTAGGTACTTTTTAGCTCCTATTCAAATTGCCCACTGGGATAGGTGATCTAGTGCAGCCTGTTGGAGGAGATGTGAACTAGATAGATCTACATTGGCACATGTCTTTTGGCGCTGTCCCAAGTTGAGACGTTTTTGGGATCTTGTGATAGCCAAATTAAAGATATTATTTATGTTTCATACAGAATTAAGTTCTGAACACATAGTAATGGGACTGTGTTCCAGAGAAATGAAGGGGCGAGACGAAATAGACCTCTGGAATGTATTGATAGCAGTGGCACTGAAAGCCATAACAAGAAAATGGCTCCAAGAGGCCCCTCCAGAGGGAACAGACTGGCTAGAGATTGTACAACAAATACAATTAACAGAGAAAATAACATGGGCAATTAACCAAAGAAAAGAACAATTTAATAACATATGGAACAGATGGGACTTACTTATCCTCCCAGACAACTAAAAGATAGAGGGGAAAAAATATAAGGGTACATAAGAGAGATGTTTATTTAGAACAAAATAAAGATTATGGGCATGAAGTAAAGTGAAGACTGAATCAGCTTAAGGTATTGTAAGTAAGAGATTAACCACTCATATCAACTGAAACAAAAAGAACGCAATATAAACTAATGTTGTAAATACAAACATAAATAGAGTGTAAAAAAAGGTAAAAGAGTGCTGGTAGCTTAGAGTTGGATTAAATAAGTTTACTTTGTTTTTTTTGGTTTTTGTTTTTTTTCTCCTTTTCTTTTTGTTTCATTGTTTTTGTTTGTTCTCTAGATAATAGCAGCTTGTCTAAAGGATTTATACGGATGTAATCTGAACCTGAAAGATCGGATGATATGATATTTTGTATAAGTGAGATTCTGCTATAATTGTACAAACAAAAAGAGAAATTATCAATTACTGTAAGACATGAAAGATATAATGGTATGCATAATCCATGATATATATCTAAAAAATAATAAAGAAGTATAAAAAAAGAAGTTATGATGGAGAACCATTTAATGGGTACTTTTGGGTCCCAAATACAGATAGATTCTGATTTGTAGTGCTTTCTTGGCCTACCAAGTTTGGAATGTTTATCTGAGCAGGAAAGTGAGGAATTGTAGCCCCAGTTAGTTTATCTGAAGTGACAATCACAATTAAAGGTTTGCATTTGCAGGCATCCCCTGGTTCTGACTGTTTAAGTCCTGAGATACATCAAAGATTTCTCCCCAAACTGAGTCCAGTTTTAGTAGCATTATATACAGAGATCTTAAATCAGGCCATATTTTCTAATAACATAGCGCATGCCATTATGATTTTTCTCTTTTAAAAAGGGGATCGGATTGAGACTGGAAATTGGAGTCCCATAAGCATAATGAATATTGATCAAAAGATTTGAATAGAATGTTGTATACCCGGCTAACCAACATTTCACAGAAATTAATCTCTCAGGAGCACATTTGTTCAATTCCTGATTAGTCTTTGGGGGAAAATGTGATTCTTACCTGAGAAATTGTGGTAAGAGGTAATTTGGGGTCTTTACACATTTGTTTACTGTTCTCTGCTCTGAGATTCCATAGTATTCCTTTACAGTTCATATAAGGGATTCAGTCATTACATGCACATGCATCCTTTTAGCCTATGATTAATGGATTTCTGAGTAACACAATTCCTGTCAGGAGAAGTGTATGGCAGGGTTGCTCTTGTCCCCTGTTATACATTTTTGTACTGGATATCTTAATTCAGAAATTTGTGTTGGCAGACAATATTAAAGGCATTGAAGCTTGGCACTTAGCTGCCTCTCTTAAAATCTGAGCGCATGAGGATGACATTTGTTTATATCTAGCAGACGAGACATCAGGGCAGAATGCTTTACATATCTTTCATAGAAACATAGAATCTGCCAGCACATAAGGACCATACAGCCCACCTAGTCTGCATATTTCCCTACTTGGTTTGGCGATCCCTACTCTTATCTGGATATAAGGTAGTATCTGGAGCCAAAAAGTATGGGTTTATGTTTGGGTGCCGAAATTACTACAGGTTGCAAAAATATTGGTCCAGTAACTGTGGTTCAAGATTCTCTTTCTATTTTAGGAATTGAGTATGGACCAGGGGATATGGCAGTTACCAACTGGACAAAGAAAATCGAAGAAGGAGAGCAAAAAGTCACTGTATGGAAGCATTTTCAAATATCAAAACAAACAAGAGTATTTTTGGTTAAAACATTGTTGTTACCCATATTTTTGCATTTATGCTGGGCATTTCCTCCCCCATTAGAACTGAAAGTTAGGACCCAAAATATGTTTTCCCAGCTGTTTGGAGGTTACAGATTGAATCCGTCTAAAAGAAATTATACACGCCTACCTTACCTATTAATAAGGGAGGGCTGACTATGATTTAACCCTATAGCTTTTTTCTTCTCCTTATTTTTTTTACAATAATATTTCCAGCATAAAGACCCATGCAGAATATTATTGCAGGAAAGGGTGATGCCGTTTTATTCAAAATGGAAAAGAGGGAGATGGGTGGTTCCCTCTGCTGTGTGAGCCTTACATATCTCTTTGTACATATTAACATACTTTAAGAAAATTAAATCATGGAAACTGACCCTGGAACATTTTAGAACCTGTACAACAAAACAAATGTGTTTGAAGATTTTGCAAAATGGATACATTGAACAGTTAATTTTTCCAGGATGGTCTGTCAATACTTCTGATAACTCTTTAAAACAATGAATTGAGGGGGGTCACGCGACTACTTGATGGCGTAAGGACGTGCCTTTTCAGAGCTCCTTCCCTCGGGCATAATTTTTTATTTAAATCCGCTAAAATCTGCTATAGACTTCCTTCCGAGAGTACCATATATGATCGGGAAGTTATGATGGATGAGTTTGTGGTCTCAGCTACGGGAAAATCACAGAGAACAGTGGCCAAAGCAATAAGAAACCGCCAGCCGCGACTCCAGTAAATGGTGTAGGCCCCATCTCCTTCTTGTCTGTGGAGATGTCGGCCCTGGAACATGAGCTGAAGGATCAGCTGATGGAAGCCCTCTCGCCGCAACTGGAGAGGCTCGAAAACAAAATCGAGGGACGCTTAACCCTTATGGAAGCGCAAATCGAGAGACAACAGGAGAGGCTGGAGGAGATGGAGGGTCGGGTCTCAACCACGGAGGACACGCTGAGCCCCCTCAGCAGGAGGATCGCTGAGCTCGAGAAACAAGTGTCAGAAATGAGGGAGGCAATGGATTACCAAGAGAACTACTTGCGGAGATCAAACCTGAGGCTCAGAGGTCTACCGGAGGGTAGTGAAGGGACAGATATTCTTGGCTTCTGTGACAAAACACTGCCTGAACTCATGGGAATGAAGCTAAAAGGCAGGAGGCTCAAGCTGGAGAGAGCGCACCGGGCCGTGCAACCGAGACCCCAGGGCGGCCAACCGCCACGGCAGATCATATTTCGCTTCCACAACTATCAAGACAGACAAGAGATGTGGAAGGCCTACAAAGCTATGCCAGAAATTAAACACAAGGGGGGCTGTTTATTTCTCTCACAGGACTACTCACCCAGGATCGGAAGGAAACGGAGAAAATTTAATGAAGTTATCACTGCCTGTCAGCAGATGAAGGTAGAGTGGTTCATGGTATTTCCGGCCATCATGAAAATAAAACATGAAGGAGCTACTTATAGCTTCTGGGAAGTTGAAAAGGCGCAGAAGTTCGTGGCAGAGCTGCAAAAGAAAATCGGGTGATCCACCTTGGAAGACAAACAAGAGGTTGGGGCGAGTGGCATTGCATGGAAATCTGGCAAATATACATTTCTTGGCTAAGACATTGAGACTTTCTTTTGGCGGAGGGGATGGTTAATGGCCCTTATGCATGGGGAATGGGCCCTCCCCCCCCTCATTCTTTTGAATGGAGATATGGGACATTTGAACTGACTGAAGCTTAATACGTTGGCCGTCGCTTCTCTGTAAAAGAAGAAACTGCTGACCAGTGGCCAGGTGAATAAACAAAGAACCTACATTTACAGTGAACTGTACGAGATGCTGAAGTGGTTCAGTGGTGTGCAGATGATAAGGAGCCAAGCTTCGAGAGATCACGGTTGCCAGGGGGGCCTGCGTGTTGTTATTAAGTCGCGCGGCCTAACCTGGAGGACCGCAAGGAGAATTTCCTATCTGCAAGGCTGGATCCCTGCTCAATCGAAAGGAGCCAGCTCGATGGACTAGATGAACGTGGGGGGGGAGACGGGGTCTCAGGTTGGGGGGGGCTCTTGATGACTCTTAATGGGCCTCGGTGATCGTCACTGGTTTATGACCAGGTTCAGGGGCTGGGCCGGGGGTTGAAATGTGAAACGCTACAGTTTTAAATTTGGGATGGGTCTGGGTTGCGTTTCACCCTGGGGGATGGTGGTGGTGTATAGCCCCGGTACTGCTTGGGTAATAGAAGGTCTGCATGGGCCTATGATGCAAAGGCGAAATGTTGTCAAGGAAAGGATAAGGGGGAATAAGAGGACAAACTCTTAAGTCACCGGGAGGTGCAGTGGAGGCGGTATTAAGATTTGATATGCCCGGTGGGGGTGAAGGTTGATCATAGAGGCTGATCTATGTATCAAACCCTGCAACGAAACTTGGGGGATCCTATTGGTGTAGCAAATGCTACGCATTGTGTTGGAGCGACATGAGGTTTAATGTGAATAGGTTGGGGGGGTAGTTCATAGTTGCTGGTTATTTGTTGTTAATACATGTAGTGTTAGGTCCACACATACAGAACAACATTACAGGGGTAGATGGTACATTGAGAGGCGACAGAGGTTGAGAAGGAATAGGGGGGCTAAGAAGAAAGAACTAGGGATATAAATGGCATACAAGGAGAGATTAAAAGTAGTTTCCTGGAATGTGAGAGGGGTGTTTTCCCCCATCAAAAGGACGTCGATAATCACAGCTCTCAGGAGGGTGGGGGCACAAGTGGCCTTGCTGCAGGAGACCCATTTAACCCCAGTGGAACATCAAAAGTTGGTTAGAAATTGGGTGGGGGCTGCTTATGCGTCTTCTTTCTCCTCTCACAAGAGGGGGTGGCCATACTTATGCACAAGCACCTTCCATTCCAGGCAGCTAGAGTAGTGCAGGATAAAAAAGAGGGCAGATATGTATTCATGGAGGGCAGTCTATTTGGGACTACGATCACATTTGGATGTGTATATGCCCCTGCAATTTGCGAGCCCATATTTTATAGACGCATCTTGGAGGTGTTAGTGAAGGAACAATTTAAGGGTCTGATTATGGGGGGTGATTTTAACTGCACACCGGATCCAGTCTTGGATCATTCGGGGGGGAGGGGCAAAGGAGGTAGTTTCCTGAAAGAACGGAAAGCGGGGTTGCTAGACTTGGATTTAGTAGATGTATGGAGAACAGCGAATCCTAAACTCAAGGAGTACACTTTTTTCTCCAACCCACATAAAAGTTGGTCGAGAATAGACCACATATATACCGATGGAAGCTGGTATCAGAAGGTGGTAGAAGCAAAACACGAGCCCATTCACATTTCAGATCACGCGATGGTAACTCTGACGCTTGAGTTAGAGAAGGGGAGAATGAGGTTGAGCTCATGGAGATTCCCCACGTACCTCTTGGGGAATGAGGATTTTAGAGCCTTCCTTAAAGATCAGTTAAAGAGGTATGCGGAGACAAATAAGGACACAGCCCCGTCCACACAGGTCTTCTGGGACGTAGGCAAGGCGATTTAAGGGGGGGTTATATAGGCTATGTAAGTATCGCTATAAAAGGAACGAAACAGGAAGTATGAGGAGTTATTCCAGCAGGTAAAGAGATTAGAAGGGCAGGTGGCGGGGGGGGGGATGAGGGTAGTGCCCAGATCTTAGCTGTGGCTAGAGGGGCACTTAATAATATGCTGGCCGAGCAGGAGAGAGGGCACATGTGGCTGCTGAAGCAAAGATTTTATGAATGGGGGAATAAGTCTGGGCCCATGCTAGTTAGGTTAATTAAGGGGAGGAAAGGGTCGGCGAGGGTACTAGAAATAAGGAATGGACAGGGTGCTCCATATATCTAAATAGAGACTTACCTCAATGTGACAGCATTTTTTTAAATGAGTATTTTAAACCAATGGGGATTTTTTTCTGTTTTTCTCTGCATTATCTAGCTGTTATAAGTACTGTATTTTCTAAACATCTGCCATGAGCTTCTGAAGAAGGACTGGTTGGTCCGAAAGCTAGAGCACTTTGTTCTTGTTGTTACATCTATGTTGGTCCATTAAAAGGTATCAAATCATTTGCTTCTGGATTTAAAAGTTTATGGAAACAGGGATCAGAGGGAGGTGGTGCTTAGGTGCAATAGGCTGGGGTTGGGTGGGTGAGGGGTGGCAGCTGGCTGCAGTGCCTTTGCCTACCACCAGGGCCCTACTCCCCGGTAAGTCAGGGTTTGCAAAGGCAATAACTTGCGGCTGTTCGGGTGGCAATTACCACCTGTCCAAACCTCTGAATATGCAGTTGTGTCCCTATGGAGGTGAGGACCCCCTCATTTGCATGGACGCAGTGGCACCTTAATGCTGGGGTGCTAAGGGGGTTTGCCTGGGCTGGGGGGAATGTCTGAATTTAGACCCACCCAAAAGTTAGGCGCAAAACCCAAGTTTTGAATATCTGACCCCTGGTCATTTTTACTGCAGTACTTAATCTAATCAGTGAAAACTATTTAATAAAAGTCTCTTTTTTTTAATTCTCTACACTTGTTATACATCTTGCAGTAATTTTGGATATCTTGAAATTTGTCCTAAATAAAAACAAGAAATGACAACTGTAAGATGAGATGCCTGAACATCCTGCTGCAATGAACAAATGACCAAGAACTAGGGAAGCTGTAGATTCGAACCAAAGCAGAAACCAGAGCAGAAGTAATCCTTGTGAGACAGCTGAGTCACAGCAAAATGAAGAAAACCTCTTCAGTGTTGCAGAGATTTCAAATGTCTCAGAAATGATTTCCAGTGATGCAGAAATCCTCTCCAGTGATGCACAAATGATTTCAAGTGATACAGGGATCTCCAATGATGCAGAAATCTCCAGTGACAAAGAGATCTCTATTGGCACAGAGATTCCAGAGATGTGGAGTGCGGAACAGTACAACGTGTGGAAGAGTCACTATCCATGGCTAATTGCAAAGAATGGATATTTGGGATGCAGTGTGTATACAGATGTAAGGGCAGTGCTGAACAAATCCTCTGGTGTACACTGTGCACCTGCCTGGATAAATGTAACAGTTACAGCAAAAAACAGTAAAGCAATGAGGAAAAAAAATATATGAGTATCGTGATACCACGACACACATACTGTAGCTATGGTTAAAGAGCAGGTTCATAGTTCTGTAGTTGCCAGACCCTCAAACATACTGTATAGCTCACCTGGTATATAGTTGATGGTTATACGTTATTCCTTGTGGTCAACATAAATCCCGTCGCTGTGATGCCGGTCAATGAAATTGTTACCGAACCGGCATCGTAGAGCTGCTGAAAGAACCTTCCCTTTTCAATTCAGGCAGATCTTCTGACGTTACAAGAGCTGACTGGAGCACAAGTTGGAAATATTCATTGGTCTCATCACAGCTGCTATAGCATCATGGAACATATAGCCAACGAGATGGAGAAAAGACTGGTAGCACATTTGTGCACTATAGATTTTCTTTCCTTGCTACTGGACAAGAGTACATTTTTTGGCAAGGCTGTGATCATCCTTTATGGTCATGCAGATACAGGAGGTGGAATTGTAGACAACATTTTTCTTAGCTAAACCGAAGCAAATAAAGGCTCCACTGCACAGGCTATTCAGGACATCCTGCTGGAACCAGAAAGCTGACTGAGGAGCTTTTGGCCAAGAAAATGATTGGATTGGCAACACACGGCGCTTCAGTAATGATGGGTACAAAAAGTGGACTATGTACTTTACTGAAGGAAAAATGCCCTATGGTGCCTTCTATTCACTGTCTTGCCCACAGACTAGAACTAGTAGTTGGCGATAATGCGGGTGAAGTTGGAGGGATCAATCACTTTGAAATATTCATTGGAAAGCTATACAGTTTATTCAGCCAGTCCTCAAAGAACAAGTGAGCGATAGCTTCTGTTGCACAAGAAGCCGCATGAGCTATTGAAAATTAGCCCAGTCTTCAGTGTGCCATGGGTGGCTAGCAGATACAGGACAGTAAAAGCAGTTCTAAGGTCATTCAAGGCATTATATTCTTATTTTACATTTGCTTCAGTGGACAGAGACAGATCATCTACTGAACATGCAAAATTTCTTCGGCTACAGAAACATCTTGAATACACTGGATTTAGTTAGAATCTTGCTGTAATGAATGATGCCCTGAGAGAACTGTCTAATGTGTCACAGATACTACAAACTGTGATTTGCCTGGAGCATGTGAGAAGTACCCATCTTGTATGTGACCCCCACAGCACAGTGACCGGGTTCATGCCCCTGCCTGTTAACTTTACAGAGCACACCTGGTTGAGGGGTTTGGGTTCATTCTTTCTCTTGCAATGGGGGGGGGTCATCCCAGAACAAATAATAAGTAGCATGGTGCCTACACCCAGAGAGAATAAGTGGGCCAGATATTGCGTACAACAGCACCCTCTGGAATACAATATCTACACACCTCCCCACACTTGACTGAACCACCCCACGGAGACCACAGCAGTTCTTAATTTCACCAATAAACACTTCAGTTAGAGCATACAACTGAGGGCACACACAGGGATGGAATTCAAACAATTAGCAGTGCTTTTATTTTGAACACAGGCCTGGCAGCAGGAAAAAGAGAAGAAGTAAGGCAGTTGCAAGTCACCTTCAACACTTCCCCCATATATCAAAGGGGACAAACAAATTTATTTGTTTGATCAAAAGACCATTACAATAAAATAGAAAATCGTATACCATTATGACACCATACATATATTAAATAACAATAAATACAGATATTATAAAACAGCACATTATTTCTTGGACTTTCTTCCATAATACAAAAATACATTAAAACAATGCATACTTAAAAGATGTTCTTGTTTACAATAACATTTCAAGTATAAAAGCAGCTTCTCATTCCACTAGTTTAAAAGTTAACTGGATTTCATATACTTCATTCTGATTTTTGTGATTGCTTCCAAGTACCTTACCATGTTATATATTGTATGCTCATCACTTGTAGTAAAAATGATGTTTAATAGGAGAGTTTGATTCAAGGTTGCAATGCCATGTAACAGAGGTTCCAACCAATTGTATCTAGCCACATTATACCACGCGCACACAAAACTAACATGGAAAATATCCTCCACTGTTGTATCAGTACAAGCACAAAAGACAGAACCATGTTCTGTATCCTTATTATATCTAGCAGCCAGTACCCTACTGGGGAACTGTTCCATTCTAAACTTAGTAAATTACTGTCTCTGTTTTATATTAGAAAGAATTTGAACAAAATGAAGCACCGATAGCACCTTTAAGCAAGGTCTCGCTTCCTTCCATCTGAACTTTGGCAAATTAATGATTCTACAGGTTGTTGATGCTTTGTGAAGTGGCTGTTAGTAGCTTTTGCTGGCACTTGGATTTTCTTTCTGTTTTACATGTATACAGCCAAGCACAGCTCCCAGGTGCAGGTCTTAAAACAGTTTCTGTCTGTTTTATATCAGTTAATACATCTAGATAATCCCTATAACAAAAATTAACATCATACTGTCTTAACCAAGGAGCAATCTTAAGATTTGTAATAATGTCCAAATCTAACTTCTTAGCTTGAATCATGATTTTTTTGTTACATAGGTTTTATATTTGAGACTTATTGTAATTTTTTTCTCCACACATCCTCTTAAAAAGCATAGTCCAGATTCCTCCAAGGTTGAGTACAGACCAGTCAACCATTTTGATTTTTTACATCCCATTTAAGTCCATGTTCCTTTTTCTTTTAATGCCAGGACTTGTAGTCTGTTTGGATCTGATGCCAACAGTTTTAGCCAATAATTTTTTATTCTTGTCTGGGCAAAGGCAGATGGTCTGACTAATCCTACCTCCGCCCTAACTAATGCTGCAGGGATGGTGTTATTCAAACCTAAAGAATGCCTCATAAGTTTATTGAGAGGGATTTCTATCTTGTCAAAATTAGCAAATCCCCAGATCTCAGATTGATGTAGTGCCTGTGCATAATATTTAGCTTTTAGTGCTGTGACCAATGGTTTGATAGTATTGCCACCATACTTTTGATTAAATGACTTGAGAGAATTAGCTGTTTGTTTTAGCTTGAGGATAAGAGAATCCATATGCTTGGTCCATTTACCATCATGCGTGTAAAGCAAACCTAAATAGGGATAGGATTTTACCGTACTAAGTCTTTTATTACCTACTTTCTATGTTTTAGTAATTTTGTTGGAACCTAGTATCATAATTTTACTTTTATTTGCATTACTGCTTAAAGTATGTCTACCCGCATAATCCTCTAAAATGTCTAATTTACTCTATAACCCCTTCGGAGTAAGGGATAGTAAAATGAGGTCATCAGCATATACCAGCACCGGACAAGTTTTGTGCAAAATTTTAGGGGAATCTGTCAATGAATCATCTAGTTCTTTTAATAAATCATTAATATAAATACAAAACAAAATGGGGGCTAGGACACATCCTTGTCTGACCCCACGGTTAGTGGGAAAAGTTGCAGAGAGTTGTCCAGTTGTTCCTAGTTTAACCTGAGCCCAAGTATTATGACAGAGTTCACTTATAATTGCAATTATTTCTTTAGAAATACTCCACTCCCTCTTATTTTCCATAATATACTGCGCAACACAAAATCAAAAGCAGAACTAAAGTCAATGAATGTTAGATACACGTTCTGCTTGCACAGACTAACATATTTTTCATAAAAATGTGATAGAACAAAACAATTATCTACTGTACTAAAGTTTACTCGAAAACTAGCTTGGAATTCTGACAACCCCCCCCCCCCAATGCATTAATTTTCTCCATTAATTTGGCTAAAACTATTTTAGAAGAAATCTTACAACAGCTATCTAATAATGAAATTGGACGATACATTTTAGGGTCAAATCTATCACTTTTTTGTGTATAGAAATTATGATGGCTCTCTTCCAAAAAACAGGAAATGTCAATTGCCTAACTAGACAACTGAAAAATAACATTAATATAGCAGCCCAAAAAAGAGGGGAGTCCAAAAAAAACTTCTGCTGGAATCTGATCTGGTCCTGGGGCTTTATGCTTCTTCACAGAGACAATTGCTACATATACATCCTGCTGATTACAAAAAGGTGCATGTGGTGCAACGGTACCAATCTCTGGAAAATCATCGGCCTGATTTAGATCAAAGAACATGTCTAAATAATACTTTTGCAAAATGTCCGGGGGAATATATGTATCTATACCAAGTTTGTAGTCATTTGTTCCTTGGGCCACCAACCGCCAATATGCATGTTGGTCATTGTGGCCTATAACATTCAGCATCTTATTCTACTGGGCATGTTGGAATTTCCTTTGCTTTTCTTTTAGTAACTTTTTATATGTTGCTCTTGTTTGATTTAAAGATCTAAACTGCTTATTATTTCGTGAGGTCCTAGCCCTTCTAATTTGTTGGTTTAAATGTTTTTTAGCCAGACAACATTCCCTGTCAAACCAGTTATGTCCCCCCTCTGGCCGTTGTTTAACAACAGTCGAAAGCAGTTCCCTTATTTCCTTAAAACATTACATCAACTGTTCAGACCATTTAGATAAATTCCAATTAACATATTCTTTATCAGAAAAGAATCTCTGTAACGGGGGGCTTAACTCATACGAGCTATGTTGATGCCATCTAATTTTAACATTGTTTCTGATTTCTAAGTTATTATAACTGGACAACATGGGTTCTTGGGCTGCTTGCCTGAAACATAGTACTAAAGGGAAATGATCACTATCTGACCTGGTAGGGATACAACATGATTCCCATATATCCATACTATCATTCCAAAAAGCACAATCAATCATGGAAGGACCCTGCTTATTATAATGTGCAAAGTTGCCTTAGGTATTCCCTTTAAGCCTCCCATTAAGGGGTGTTAAATTATAAAGTGCTATGATCTCTAGAAGTTTAAGCCCTCTAGCATTAGTCCTTCAATCTAAAGAGCTTCTAGGATATTTATGGGCATTCCAAAAACACCAATTGTGTATTTCGTCATTTGCAAAACCATCATGGGTACCTATTCTGGCATTAAAAGCCCCGCAGAGCAAGATTTCCTCACATGCTGTTATTGCCCAGGCTCTGTGAATAACATTGTCTAACTCCTCCCATATGCTGTTTCTAAAAAACTTGGAATTACTGGATAGTATGTAAACATTAATTAGATAAAATGTCAAAGAGCTTATATTTACAAAAAAGACCTGTGAGAAACAATTGGTGGATATGAGCTCTGCTGTTATAAGATCCATAATTCTAAACTAGGTAACTAGACCACCAGAAGGTCGACCAGCTCTAAAATGCTTAAGGCCAGGGACATGATAGGTCGAATAACCATTCAGTACAACATCATTTGTTGTCTGATGCCATGTTTCTTGCAAACATATTATATGAGCTTGTTTTAAGAAATTAATACATTAACTGTCCACAGATTTTGTTAAAAGACCAGCAATGTTCCAGGATGTTAACATTAAACTCTTCATTCCCTCAGTTTTTTCATCCTTAATAGCAGGGGAAAGAGTAAGTAGTAAGTCATTTGAGACCCCCAGTAGATCAAATCGATTTGAGACTGTTACATTAAAAATCATCCTTTCATCAGCCATATCCGAAGGGCTCTTAGTATGCCCAGTTACTATAGTGTGTTCGAGATTCTGTTCCATTTCAGGTAAAATAGACACGTTTGCACCCACATCCTGATCACAGGCATCAAAATAAAGCCCCATCCCATCTAACAGCGGGGCATTTTGCATTATGTTAGCCAGCAAACTCGGACTTCTAACCTGTATTAAAACTTGATCTGTTTCAGAAATATTACCCCGTCTCTGAGCTGTTAGGGCATTTTGATTTACAATATCTATATTTAGAATTTGTTCTAATAAATTCCTAACAACCAGACCAAGCTTCTTATTAGTCTCGTTTTCTAGATGGCATAGGCTGAAAAGATACAGTTCACTGTGGTCAGGAGGTTTACTATAATGCTGTTGATTTACTATAGTCTCATGAGATACTGAATTAAAAATGTTACTACTAACCATGTGGACACCTGCTGGATCCAGTAAGGGAGCCTTTTTCAAGATCTTTTCCAAAATCTCATCACCTAGTATGGCAACATCAACCTGACCTGCCCCATTAAGTGCCTTATGCCTAAACACACTAATTATTTTAAAATCTGAGACTAGAATTTTCATTGCGTGTATGAGCAGATTAGTAACCGCATTTCTTAACCTGCCCCAATTTTCATTCGGTATGTTTTTAAGTCCAAATATACTGAAAGTATCTGTAGAAATCTCTTTTGGCAAATAATTCAGTTGTTTCCTATGTATGAAATCAACTGAAAACCCCTGAGCCTGCAAATCTCTATTGTTAAGCCATATATGGTTTGCAATCCTCAGGCTAACACAAAAAAGAAATACACATCTCCTACCCTCAAGATCCAGATCCTCCCAAGTTTGAACTATATCACTGTCAACAATTTCAGCACCAGTGGCTGCCCTCAAAAGGTGTACAATCTACTTCTTGTTGTGTATGTATGACATTCCAACATTCCAACTATTGCTATACAGACTCAAAAATGCACACTCGTTTAAATCAACCATCTCTTTACCAGGTACAAAGGCCTCATTACAGTTTTCCGTTATGCTCAACCCTATCTGCATAATTGCAGGTTTGTCTGCTTTATTTAGACCCTCAGAGTGCTCAGATTTTAGTATATTATGAAAATTCCCCAAATCTTGTCTCAAATTTTCATTTGCTGGTTTATTGCCTGAATGGAGCACAATAGCTCCTTTTGATTTAAAATATTTTCAGGTACTTTATAACTTTCTACTCTGTCTATTTCATAAACTTTATCCAACTTGATGCTATTACTTCCTATTAAATCATGTGGGTGGGTCTGGGCTGTCTGGGCTGTAATGTAATTTTCTATTTCAGCCACCATGCTTGCACTCCCAATTTCCTACCGTCCTTAGAAATGTATTTTTTTTGTTTCGGTTTTGTTTTTCTTAGCTTTCCTGTTCCTCCTTTTACTCTCATCTGGTAATTTAACAGGAGTGTCAGGGATGTGAATAATAGAAAAATCTGGTCTACTCAACCACTCATTAACTTGTTGAGTGGTTGATGCCAAGTCAGAAAGAGGAATAGAAGGCGACCTTGTCATAGGAACCAGTCTATCTAATTTACTAAGAACATCATCCAATCTAGCATCATTAATTGCAATATTTCCTTTAAGGGTCTCTAACTCATTAGTGACTCCTACTAGTTGATCAAGTATCATAAGATGAGCAGCATAAGGTTCTCTTAAGCTCATTGTCCAGGCTAAAAGGGTAGGAAGAAATCCAATTATTAGTATGTTTTCTAGACTCACCTTTCCTTTGTGTGCAACAAGAATGCAAACTTGGGGGACAGTTTTTACTAAGTTTGGAGCCTAACATCTTTAACCCATCAATTGCCTCTTGCATCCCTGTTGTTACATCTTGTAAATCTGCTGTCCAATTAGTATCATTCCTCCTGGTACTAAGAGCTGTATCTAAGGTGGGTTCAGGTGAAAATTCTGGAGAATATATTAAATCAGAGGCAGTATCACAATAAAGATCAATCGAAGCTTCCCTGACTGTTTGTGTGGGCGAGATACTCCACACCACATCCTTTGTACCACTTTCTATAACTGTTAAAGCAGATGGAAAAAGTCGAATCTCTGGTTGCAATACTATGATCCCTACTATATTCATTAATGTAATTAAACACATCAGATTCAATAAAAACTTTAGGGGCAGAAGACAGCATAAAGAGATTTTGTCTGCATTTAGAGTCACTCTCATTGGCTATATTGTCAACTAAAACATTTAAAGATGAATCTACTTGTTTCAGTACCCCTTGTGCATTAGTTGGTTCATTGGTACCAATAGCTTTAGTCAGAAACGTACTAATCTTAGCCTGTTTCATTTTTGGACTAGATATGTTAGGAATGTCTCCTATAGTTTTAGCTTTGATTTTAGTTTGCAAGGTTTATTTTGCTTCTTAATACTTTTAGTTAATGTATTAGTAGCAGATTTCTTTCCAGATACTTTATTGCTACTGGATTGCATATGATTAATTTCCTCACCTAAAGGGTCTTGACCCACAGTACAGATTGAAGGGTCTAAATCAGTCTTAAGGGCCCTATAGCCCTTTTTGCAGTTAATATCATTATTGCCTCTATTGTTACTGGAACTAATTAAAATAGGTCCTTCACCTGGGCCCATAACAGAATTCTTAGACCGCTCAGTGTTTGCCATCACCACAAGTTGTTTTCTGGTGAGAACCATCAGTGAATAAAATAACAATTATAACAAAAAAGGAACAACTTAGCACAGAAACTACTGTATATAATTTCCAGTCACAATAAAGCTTTGAGCTGGAGTTTCAGCAACTGAACATTTAAACCAATAATTGTCCAAATTAATCAGTCCTGCTGAATTCTCTTCAATATATTATGCCACCAGCAGCTGAACAAAAGGCCACCTTCTCCAGCGTTGTCAATATAGTATGGTATAGTATAGCCAGGCCAACAGGTAAAACGGGAGGGGGGTATAGTCCGGTATCTTCGTAGCAGTCAAACAAAGGGCAACTTCTGCTTCTACTCACACAAATGCCAGATAGAAGTATTATAGTTTGAGCCAGCAAATAACAGGACCTAAATAAAAATACATTACATAAATAGTATTCAACAAAAAAGGAAAGAGCACCAGGATATGTGAGGTGCTATTTGCATTTAAAATAACGAAAAGAGTTGGATATAAGCACCCGCACAGCACACACAAAGCATCTTATAGATAAAAAATCAAAATTTATTACAGACCAGGACACATACTACACAGACTGATGTTTCACTTGGACGGCTGCCAAGTTTCTTCAGAGTAAAAAACACCATTCAGGTGCTTTGCTTAAATATTCTGTTCACCATATCATGTGATTTCCATTGCACCAATACAAATACAACACCATTTATGCACTAATTAATTATACAACACTTTTTAAAGGAACACAGTATATATCCATTGTTCTCATATTGTTACTAAGGATCACCCCAAATACATAAACTATACCTAGCAACCTCGAATATAATATTTCATAAACATTTACATATAAATCATATAAAATAAGATGATCAAACTCAATTACTTAGTAAAAAACATTTTTATGTACTTTTTTTAAATACCAAAGTATGAAAAGTGCATATATCAGAGGGAAAAAAGGCACCTGTTAAATACTACTTTTTTATGTAAATCTTTAATACACAACCCACTTTATAGCTGTGTTAATTATCTATTCATTTATTTGTTTATTTTAGTCCACATGGCTGGGTTCCCCTTTATTTAAGGTGCTTTTCATTTTAAAGATTTTCTCAAAATCCATGGTAATAAAACCTATGGATTATTTATACTTCTTTAAAAATGCAGCCAGCTCAATGTTGTCGTTAAGGCCCTTATTTGTACATGCTCCTAAAGTATAAATCCAAAAACTTTCTCTTTGACCTATTTTCTTATTTAGGTCTCCACCTCTTGGTCCCAATGTAACAAGCTCTAAGCCCAAAAAACTAAAATTATGATTCATTTGACCATATTTTAGAATATGTTTGGCTATAGCATATGAATCATCACGTCTTTCTACTGCTCTAACATGTTCACCAATTCTTATTTTGAATTTACGTACAGTCCGCCCAACATAATAGGTGCCACACTCACATGTTAGTAGGTATATTACACCTGTACTATTACATGTGATAAAATCACATAGCTCCATGTTATTCCCAGTGGCCCGAATGTATAAAAGCTTTACAGCAATTAATGTATTTACAATAAACACAGTTCCCACATTTATATGTTCCTTTTGGTTTTGATGTCAACAATGTTTGCCTATCTTTTATATTGGAGCATGCCATGTTGGATACTACATAATCCTTAATGCTTTTGCACTTCCTATACACTACATTGGGACCACCTTCTGTTATTCCTTTCAATTTTGGTTCCAATTCCAAAATGGACCAATTGTTGACTAAAATCTGTTTTATTTCATGTGCTCGATTCGAAAAACTAGTAGCGAAGGGACAATCAATTTTAGGTTTGGCATTACTTTTATACATTAAAACCTCCCCCTCTATCTAATCCATCTACCTTTCTGATGGCTGATGCTATGCTGCTGTTACTATACCCTCTGTTCTTAAACCGTTGTATTTGCTGACTTCGTTTAATTTCAAATTCAGAGATTTCAGAACAGTTTCGAAAATGTTCTTATTAATTGGCTTTTTGGTATATTAAATCTTGTATGGAAAGGATGACAACTGTCACATCTTAATATGGTATTTCTATCTGTGTTTTTCTGAAATAAAGCGGTACATGCTCCTTCATTATGATCTTTATAGATTTTTAAATCCAAAAAAGTAATACTTGTTTGATGAATATTGTATTTATACATCAAACAACTACTAGTTGATTCCATCCACTTAATGAAAAAACCCAAATTCTTCTGCAGAACCCTTCCACACTATTAATATGTCGTCAATAAAGCGACGCCATAAGTCCACTTTATCAAGAAATGGATTAGTAGTTGGCTCATATAGAAAGTCAGTTTCCCATTTACCCACAAACAAATTAGCGTAACTAGGGGCAATTGTGGTGCCCATAGCTGTGCCCTGAACTTGATGATATAGCATTCCTTCAAACATAAAAATGTTCACAGTAAGAACCAATTCCGCCAACTGTAGCAGAAAATGTGTAGGGGTTTTTACTAAACTTTCTTCCATTCTAGTATTCAAAAAGTAACTTAAGGCTTCTAAGCCTTCATCATGAGGTATTATGAATTAACATCCACCACTGAAAAATACCATGTTTTTTCTATATACAGATCCTCAACAATTTGTACTACTTGAGTGGAATCTTTTAAATAAGATCTTAAACTCTGTACTAACGGCTGTAAAAAAACGTCTAAGTACATGGAAATGGGTTCTGTCAACCACCTATTCCCCGAAACAATCGGTCTCCCTTGGGGATGTTCTAAACTTTTATGAATTTTAGGAAGTGTATAAATAACAGGAATAACTGGATGTGTCACTGTTAGTGTTTTATATTCCATCTCTGAAATATAACCCTTTAAAAAACCCCTATTCAAACATTTATCTATTCTTTGTTTAAACACATCTATAGTTTGATGGGTGATTTTAACATAAAAGGTTTCATCCTTAATGAGTCTTCTAACCTCTCCAATATAGTCCGAGGTATTAAGCACCACAATAGCCCCACCCTTATCCGCCAGTTTGATCGTGATGGCTTTATTAGCTTTCAAGTTTTTTAAAGCCTCCATCTCATTTTTACTACAATTGAAATGAGGTTTTCCAGTCTTATTTTGTAAAGATTTTAAATCCAATTCAAACTTTTTAATGAACACTGCAACAGTAGAATTTACTGGTGGACAATATTCTGATCTAGGTTGTAACCTTAAACTATCAGAGTTACCTCCAATATCATCTTGATTAAAAATACATTCTAAAGTTAGATTTCCACCAAATTTGTGTAAATCTACAAAAGTGTGGAAAAAATCTATTCCTTTTTCAGGACAGAAGGACAAACCTTTGCTTAAGATCATGAGTTCATGTTGGGTTAACGGGTAATTGGATAAATTAATGACTGGTGCCAGCCCGCCTGAAGGACACATGTTTAAAGCATTATCTAAACAAGTAGGAAGTTTATTTGATACCATTTGTCCCTGAGACTGAGTAATAATATTAGTCTCAACATTAGGACTAGTTAATAATAACCCACTGCTGATGTTATTGCTGTTTGTATTATCCTGGTTAACAACATTTAAATCAGTATAATCAGTTAACAATATGGAACATTTCTGACAATTACAAGTTTCATCTGCTAAGACATGTTGTTCAAGACTAAAATTACTTTTTCTACAAGTGTTATCTAAGCAACTTTCGATTAGTAATTTGTCCTGCTTTTTCTTCCATGCTGTGCCCCCCCTCCTCGTCCTCTTTGCTGGAAATGTACATTTTGGGCACCTATACGACGCTGTTTTTGACTGCGTCATGTCCCCTGATATTGGGGGGGGACTGTCCAGGTGGGGATTCCCCCATAAGACCTTCTAAATGTGTGTCGGAATCGTCAGTGTCCGAAGGACCAGTTGTATAGTCTAAAACAGTCTTATTTGTTGCCAAAGTGACAGTATTATTTTTCAAAATTGACCTTGGTGTGGATTATTTGGACTCACTCCAATTATAAACTCTGTTATGTAAATAATCATTTTCATCACGTGTAAACTTCCTCTGTTTTTGTTTTTTAATAGTTACATCGTATCTTGTCACTTTTTCTAGCAACATTTGGTTTAATCTCTCCCATTCAATTGTATCAACCGATTCCTTTAACTGATTTTCTATATTGTTGATTTCTTTAGACAAACAGTCTCTAATGGGTTTGGCAAACTGTAAAATCAATTCAATGTTTTTGATAGATGCATTGTGCATATTATTACACCATTGAGTCATAAACTCCAAATTATCTGTTCCATAAGCTGGCTTTTGTGTAATATGGAGCCCCCTCAGGACTCGATTCACCTGGACGTACTCTTCTAAAGTAGTCTTATGCCAAAACATTCTCCTGCCCTTCAAGACCAGTTTTTCAAACTTGCGAAACAGATTTTTAGGGCTCAACTCACCACTGGTGCTTGTAGAACCCTCGCCAATTCTCAATAACAGGTTGTCTCCCTCTTGTGCTCGAAATACATAATTGGCAAAACTCATAGAGTGTGCGTCGACACATTCACCATTCACAGAGGCTTGTTGCACTCGCCGGATCTCTTCCTGGTTTTGTGACATCACGGGATATGGTGTAGCTTCCAAATATTTCCTCCAGAGTCTTATACCCTTCTCGACAGTGTCGCGCTCTGATTATACATTTGAAATATTAAAAGCATATATTGCTTGATCTTCACAATTAATATGAAATTAACTTGGCGTTTAAGTGGCTCCACTCTGGTCTCAGTACTTTCACGCTCTAAATCCAATGCTGCATATATATCAGACGTTAAACGGCTTTTACAGCTTACCTCCTGAAGGTAGCTAACCTGTGCTCCAAAATGTAAACTGAATTCAACAAGAAGGAAAGAACACCAGGATATGTGCGGTGCTATTTGCATTTGAAATAACGAAAAGAGTTGGATATAAGCACCCGCACAGCACACTCAAAGCGTCTTATAGATAAAAAATCAAAATTTATTACAGACCAGGACACACACTACACAGACTGATGTTTCACTTGGCCAGCTGCCAAGTTTCTTCAGAGTAAAAAACACCATTCAGGTGCTTTGCTTAAATATTCTATTCACCATATCATGTGATTTCTATTGCACCAGTACAAATACAACACCATTTATGCACTAATTAATTATACAACACTTTTTAAAGGAACACAGTATATATCCATTGTTCCCATATTGTTACTAAGGATCACCCCAAATACATAAAACTATACCTAGCAACCTCGAATATAATATTTCATAAACATTTACATATAAATCACATGAAATAAGATGATCAAACTCAATTACTTAGTAAAAAACATTTCTATGTACTTTTTTAAATACAAAAGTATGAAAAGTGCATATATCAGAGGGAAAAAAGGCACCTGTTAAATACTACTTTTTTATGTAAATCTTTAATACACAACCCACTTTATAGTTGTGTTAATTATCTATTCATTTATTTGTTTATTTTAGTCCACATGGCTGGGTTCCCTTTATTTAAGGTGCTTTTCATTTTAAAGATTTTCTCAAAATCCATGATAATAAAACCTATGGATTATTTATACTTCTTAAAAATGCAGCCAGCTCAATGTTGTCGTTAAGGCCTTTATTTGTACATGCTCCTAAAGTATAAATCCCAAAACTTTCTCTTTGACCTATTTCCTTATTTAGGTCTCCACCTCTTGGTCCCAATGTAACAAGCTCTAAGCCCAAAAAACTAAAATGATGATTCATTTGACCATATTTTAGAATATGTTTGGCTATAGCATATGAATCATCACTTCTTTCTACTGCTCTAACATGTTCACCAATTCTTACTTTGAATTTACATACAGTCCGCCCAACATAATAGGTACCACACTCACATGTTAGTAGGCATATTACACCTGTACTATTACATGGGATAAAATCACATAGCTCCATGTTATTCCCAGTGACCGAATGTATAAAAGCTTTACAGCAATTAATGTATTTACAATAAACACAGTTCCCACATTTATATGTTCCTTTTGGTTTTGATGTCAACAATGTTTGCCTATCTTTTATATTGGAGCATACCATGTTGGATACTACATAATCCTTAATGCTTTTGCACTTCCTATACACTGCATTGGGACCACCTTCTGTTATGCCTTTCAATTTTGGTTCCAATTCCAAAATGGACCAATTGTTGACTAAAATCTGTTTTATTTCATGTGCTCGATTCGAAAAACTAGTAGTGAAGGGGCAATCAATTTTAGGTTTGGCATTTCTTTTATACATTAAAACCTCCCCTCTATCTAATCCATCTACCTTTCTGATGGCTGATGCTATGCTGCTGTTACTATACCCCCTGTTCTTAAACCGTTGTATTTGCTGACTTCATTTAATTTCAGATTCAGAGATTTCAGAACAGTTTCGAAATGTTCTTATTAATTGGCTTTTTGGTATATTAAATCTTGTATGGAAAGGATGACAACTGTCACATCTTAATATGGTATTTCTATCTGTGTTTTTCTGAAATAAAGTGGTACATGCTCCTTCATTATGATCTTTATAGATTTTTAAATCCAAAAAAGTAATACTTGTTTGATGAATATTGTATTTATACGTCAAACAACTACTAGTTGATTCCATCCACTTAATGAAAAACCCAAATTCTTCTGCAGAACCCTTCCACACTATTAATATGTCATCAATAAAGCTGACGCCATAAGTCCACTTTATCAAGAAATGGATTAGTAGTTGGCTCATAGAAAGTCAGTTTCGCATTTACCCACAAACAAATTAAGTAACTAGGGGACCATTATGGTGCCCATAGCTGTGCCCGAACTTGATGATATATAGCATTCCTTCAAACATAAAAATGTTCACAGTAAGAACCAATTCCGCCAATTGTAGCAGAAAATGTGTAGGGGTTTTTACTAAAATTTCTTCCGTTCTAGTATTCAAAAAGTAACTTAAGGCTTCTAAGCCTTCATCATGAGGTATTACTGTTTACAGTGAATTAACATCCACCACTGAAAAATACCATGTTTTTTCTATATACAGATCCTCAACAATTTGTACTACTTGAGTGGAATCTTTTAAATAAGATCTTAAACTCTGAACTAACGGCTGTAAAAAAACGTCTAAGTACATGGAAATGGGTTCTGTCAACCACCCCTTCCCCGAAACAATCGGTCTTCCTGGGGGATGTTCTAAACTTTTATGAATTTTAGGAAGTGTATAAATAACAGGAATAACTGGATGTGTCACTGTTAGTGTTTTATATTCCATCTCTGAAATATAACCCTTTAAAAAACCCCTATTCAATCATTTATCTATTCTTTGTTTAAACACATCTATAGTTTGATGGGTGATTTTAACATAAAAGGTTTCATCCTTAATGAGTCTTCTAACCTCTCCAATATAGTCCGAGGTATTAAGCACCACAATAGCCCCACTCTTATCCGCCGGTTTGATTGTGATGGCTTTATTAGCTTTCAAGTTTTTTAAAGCCTCCATCTCATTTTTACTACAATTGAAATGAGGTTTTCCAGTTTTATCTTGTAAAGATTTTGAATCCAATTCACACTTTTTAATGAACACTGCAACAGTAGAATTTACTGGTGGACAATATTCTGATCTCGGTTGTAACCTTAAACTATCAGAGTTACCTCCAATATCATCTTGATTAAAAATACATTTTAAAGTTAGATTTCTACCAAATTTGTGTAAATCTACAAAAGTGTGGAAAAAATCTATTCCTTTTTCAGGACAGAAGGACAAACCTTTGCTTAAGATCATGAGTTCATGTTGGGTTAACGGGTAATTGGATAAATTAATGACTGGTGCCAGCCCGCCTGAAGGACACATGTTTAAAGCATTATCTAAACAAGTAGGAAGTTTATTTGATACCATTTGTCCCTGAGACTGAGTAATAATATTAGTCTCAACATTAGGACTAGTTAATAATAACCCATTGCTGATGCTATTGCTGTTTGTATTATCCTGGTAAACAACATTTAAATCAGTATAATCAGTTAACAATATGGAACATTTCTGACAATTACAAATTTCATCTGCTAAGACATGTTGTTCAAGACTAAAATTACTTTTTCTACAAGTGTTATGTAAACAACTTTCGATTAGTAATTTGTCCTGCTTTTTCTTCCACGCTGTGCCCCCCCCCCCCCCATCCTCTTTGCTGGAAATGTACATTTTGGGCACCTATACAACGCTGTCTTTGACTGCGTCGTGTCCCCTGATATTGGGGGGGGGGACTGTCCAGGTGGGAATTCCCCCATAAGACCTTCTAAATGTGTGTCGGAATCGTCAGTGTCCAAAGGACCAGTTGTATAGTCTAAAACAGTCTTATTTGTTGCCAAAGTGACAGTATTCTTTTTCAAAATTGACCTTGGTGTGGATTCTTTGGACTCACTCCAGTTATAAACTCTGTTATGTAAATAATCATCTTCATCACGTGTAAACTTCCTCTGTTTTTGGTTTTTAATAGTTACATCGTATCTTGTCACTTTTTCTAGCAACATTTGGTTTAATCTCTCCCATTCAATTGTATCAACCGATTCCTTTAACTGATTTTCTATATCGTTGATTTCTTTAGACAAACAGTCTCTAATGGGTTTGGCAAACTATAAAATCAATTCAATGTTTTTGATAGATGCATTGTGCATATTATTACGCCATTGAGTCATAAACTCCAAATTATCTGTTCCATAAGCTGGCTTTTGTGTAATTCGGAGCCCCCTTGGGACCCGATTCACCTGGAGGTACGCTTCTAAAGTAGTCTTATGCCAAAACATTCTCCTACCCTTCAAGACCAGTTTTTCAAACTTGCGAAACAGATTTTTAGGGCTCAATTCACCACTGGTACTTGTAGAACCCTCGCCAATTCCCAATAACAGGTTGTCTCCCTCTTGTGCTCAAAATACATAATTGGCAAAACTCATAGAGTGTGCGTCGCCACATTCACCATTCACAGAGGCTTGTTGCACTTGCTGGATCTCTTCCTGGTTTTGTGACATCACGGGATATGGTGTAGCTTCCAAATATTTCCTCCAGAGTCTTATACCCTTCTCGACAGTGCCGAGCTCTGATTATACATTTGAAATATTAAAAGCATATATTGCTTGATCTTCACAATTAATATGAAATTAACTTGGTGTTTAAGTGGCTCCACTCTGGTCTCAGTACTTTCACGCTCTAAATCCAATGCTGCATATATATCAGACGTTAAACGGCTTTTACAGCTTACCTCCTGAAGGTAGCTAACCTGTGCTCCAAAATGTAAACTGAATTCAACAAAAAAGAAAAGAGCACCAGGATATGTGTGGTGCTATTTGCATTTGAAATAACGAAAAGAGTTGGATATAAGCACCCGCACAGCACACTCAAAGCATCTTATAGATATTAAGGATTACGTAGTATCCAACATGGTATGCTCCAATATAAAAGATAGGCAAACATTGTTGACATCAAAACCAAAAGGAACATATAAATGTGGGAACTGTGTTTATTGTAAATACATTAATTGCTGTAAAGCTTTTATACATCCAGTCACTGGGAATAACATGGAGCTATGTGATTTTATCACATGTAATAGTACGGGTGTAATATACCTACTAACGTGTGAGTGTGGCGCCTATTATGTTGGGCGGACTGTACGTAAATTCAAAGTAAGAATTGGTGAACATGTTAGAGCAGTAGAAAGAAGTGATGATTCATATGCTATAGCCAAACATATTCTAAAATATGGTCAAATGAATCATAATTTTAGTTTTTTGGGCTTAGAGCTTGTTACATTGGGACCAAGAGGTGGAGACCTAAATAAGAAAATAGGTCAAAGAGAAAGTTTTGGGATTTATACTTTAGGAGCATGTACAAATAAGGGCCTTAACGACAACATTGAGCTGGCTGCATTTTTAAAGAAGTACAAATAATCCAAAGGTTTTATTACCATGGATTTTGAGAAAATCTTTAAAATGAAAAACACCTTAAATAAAGGGAACCCAGCCATGTGGACTAAAATAAACAAATAAATGAATAGATAATTAGCACAACTATAAAGTGGGTTGTGTATTAAAGATTTACATAAAAATGTAGTATTTAACAGGTGTCTTTTTTCCCTCTGATATATGCACTTTTCATACTTTTGTATTTAAAAAAGTACATAGAAATGTTTTTTACTAAGTAATTGAGTTTGATCATCTTATTTCATATGATTTATATGTAAATGTTTATGAAATATTATATTTGAGGTTGCTAGGTATAGTTTTATGTATTTGGGGTGATCCTTAGTAACAATATGGGAACAATGGATATATAATGTGTTCCTTTAAAAAGTGTTGTATAATTAATTAGTGCATAAATGGTGTTGTATTTGTATTGGTGCAATAGAAATCACATGATATGGTGAATAGAATATTTAAGCAAAGCACCTGAATGGTGTTTTTTACTCTGAAGAAACTTGGCAGCTGGCCAAGTGAAACATCAGTCTGTGTAATGTGTGTCCTGGTCTGTAATAAATTTTTATTTTTTATCTATAAGATGCTTTGAGTGTGCTGTGCGGGTGCTTATATCCAACTCTTTTCATTATTTCAAATGCAAATAGCACCGCACATATCCTGGTGCTCTTTCCTTTTTTGTTGAATTCAGTTTACATTTTGGAGCACAGGTTAGCTACCTTCAGGAGGTAAGCTGTAAAAGCCGCTAACGCCTGATATATGCAGCATTGGATTTAGAGCGTGAAAGTACTGAGACCAGAGTGGAGCCACTTAAACACCAAGTTAATTTCATATTAATTGTGAAGATCAAGCAATATATGCTTTTAATATTTCAAATGTATAATCAGAGCACGGCACTGTTGAGAAGGGTATAAGACTCCGGAAGAAATATTTGGAAGCTACACCATATCCCGTGATGTCACAAAACCAGGAAGAGATCCGGCGAGTGCAACCAGCCTCTGTGAATGGTGAATGTGGCGACGTACACTCTATGAGTTTTGCCAATTATGTATTTCAAGCACAAGAGGGAGACAACCTGTTATTGGGAATTGGCGAGGGTTCTACAAGTACCAGTGGTGAGTTGATCCCTAAAAATCTGTTTCGCAAGTTTGAAAAACTGGTCTTGAAGGGCAGGAGAATGTTTTGGCATAAGACTACTTTAGAAGCATACCTCCAGGTGAATCGAGTCCCGAGGTGGCTCCGTATTACACAAAAACCAGCTTATGGAATAGATAATTTGGAGTTTATGACTCAATGGCGTAATAATATGCACAATGCATCTTTCAAAAACATTGAATTGATTTTACAGTTTGCCAAACCCATTAGAGACTGCTTGTCTAAAGAAATCAACGATATAGAAAATCAGTTAAAGGAATCGGTTGATACAATTGAATGGGAGAGATTAAACCAAATGTTGCTAGAAAAAGTGACAAGATACGATGTAACTATTAAAAAACAAAAACAGAGGAAGTTTACACATGATGAAAATGATTATTTACATAACAGAGTTTATAATTGGAGTGAGTCCAAATAATCCACACCAAGGTCAATTTTGAAAAAGAATACTGTCACTTTGGCAACAAATAAGACTGTTTTAGACTATACAACTGGTCCTTTGGACACTGACGATTCCGACACACATTTAGAAGGTCTTATGGGGGAATCCCACCTGGCAGTCCCCCCATATCAGGGGACACGCCTTGTCAAAGACAGTGTCATATAGGTGCCCAAATGTACATTTCCAGCAAAGAGGACGCGGGGGGGGGGGCACAGCGTGGAAGAAAAAGCAGGACAAATTACTAATTGAAAGTTGTTTACATAACACTTGTAGAAAAAGTAATTTTAGTCTTGAACAACATGTCTTAGCAGATGAAACTTGTAATTGTCAGAAATGTTCCATATTGTTAACTGATTATACTGATTTAAATGTTGTTAACCAGGATAATACAAACAGCAATAACATCAGCAATGGGTTATTATTAACTAGTCCTAATGTTGAGACTAATATTATTACTCAGTCTCAGGGACAAATGGTATCAAATAAACCTCCTACTTGTTTAGATAATGCTTTAAACATGTGTCCTTCAGGCGGGCTGGCACCAGTCATTAATTTATCCAATTACCCGTTAACCCAACGTGAACTCATGATCTTAAGCAAAGGTTTGTCCTTCTGTCCTGAAAGAGGAATTTATTTTTTCCACACTTTTGTAGATTTACACAAATTTGGTAGAAATCTAACTTTAAAATGTATTTTTAATCAAGATGATATTGGAGGTAACTGTGATAGTTTAAGGTTACAACCGAGATCAGAATATTGTCCACCAGTAAATTCTACTGTTGCAGTGTTCATTAAAAAGTGTGAATTGGATTTAAAATCTTTACAAGATAAAACTGGAAAACCTCATTTCAATTGTAGTAAAAATGAGATGGAAGCTTTAAAAAACTTGAAAGCTAATAAAGCCATCACAATCAAACCGGCGAATAAGGGTGGGGCTATTGTGATGCTTAATACCTCGGACTATATTGGAGAGGTTAGAAGACTCATTAAGGATGAAACCTTTTATGTTAAAATCACCCATCAAACTATAGATATGTTTAAACAAAGAATAGATAAATATTTGAACAGGGTTTTTTTAAAAGGTTGCATTTCAGAGATGGAATATAAAACACTAACAGTGACACATCCAGTTATTCCTGTTATTTATACACTTCCTAAAATTCATAAAAGTTTAGAACATCCCCCAAGGAGACCGATTGTTTCGGGGAAGAGGTGGTTGACAGAACCCATTTCCATGTACTTAGATGTATTTTTACAGCCGTTAGTGCAGAGTTTAAGATCTTATTTAAAAGATTCCACTTAAGTAGTACAAATTGTTGAGGATCTGTATATAGAAAAAACATGGTATTTTTCAGTGGTGGATGTTAATTCACTGTACACAGTAATACCTCACGATGAAGGCTTAGAAACCTTAAGTTACTTTTTGAATACTAGAACGGAAGAAAGTTTAGTAAAAACCCCTACACATTTTCTGCTACAATTGGCGGAATTGGTTCTTACTGTGAACATTTTTATGTTTGAAGGAATGCTATATCATCAAGTTCGGGGCACAGCTATGGGCACCACAATGGCCCCTAGTTACGCTAATTTGTTTGTGGGTAAATGCGAAACTGACTTTCTATATGAGCCAACTACTAATCCATTTCTTGATAAAGTGGACTTATGGCGTCGCTTTATTGATGACATATTAATAGTGTGGAAGGGTTCTGCAGAAGAATTTGGGTTTTTCATTAAGTGGATGGAATCAGCTAGTAGTTGTTTGACGTATAAATACGATATTCATCAAACAAGTATTACTTTTTTGGATTTAAAAATCTATAAAGATCATAATGAAGGAGCATGTACCACTTTATTTCAGAAAAACACAGATAGAAATACCATATTAAGATTTGACAGTTGTCATCCTTTCCATACAAGATTTAATATACCAAAAAGCCAATTAATAAGAACATTTCGAAACTGTTCTGAAATCTCTGAATTTGAAATTAAACAAAGTCAGCAAATACAACGGTTTAAGAACAGGGGGTATAGTAACAGCAGCATAGCATCAGCCATCAGAAAGGTAGATGGATTAGATAGAGGGGAGGTTTTAATGTATAAAAGAAATGCCAAACCTAAAATTGATTGTCCCTTCACTACTAGTTTTTCGAATCGAGCACATGAAATAAAACAGATTTTAGTCAACAATTGGTCCATTTTGGAATTGGAACCAAAATCGAAAGGAATAACAGAAGGTGGTCCCAATGTAGTGTATAGGAAGTGCAAAAGCATTAAGGATTATGTAGTATCCAACATGGTATGCTCCAATATAAAAGATAGGCAAACATTGTTGACATCAAAACCAAAAGGAACATATAAATGTGGGAACTGTGTTTATTGTAAATACATTAATTGCTGTAAAATTTTTATACATCCGGTCACTGGGAATAACATGGAACTATGTGATTTTATCACATGTAATAGTACAGGTGTAATATACCTACTAACATGTGAGCGTGGCACCTATTATGTTGGGCGGACTGTACGTAAATTCAAAGTAAGAATTGGTGAACATGTTAGAGCAGTAGAAAGAAGTGATGATTCATATGCTATAGCCAAACATATTCTAAAATATGGTCAAATGAATCATAATTTTAGTTTTTTGGGCTTAGAGCTTGTTACATTGGGACCAAGAGGTGGAGACCTAAATAAGAAAATAGGTCAAAGAGAAAGTTTTTGGATTTATACTTTAGAAGCATGTACAAATAAGGGCCTTAACGACAACATTGAGCTGGCTGCATTTTTAAAGAAGTATAAATAATCCATAGGTTTTATTACCATGGATTTTAAGAAAATCTTTAAAATGAAAAACACCTTAAATAAAGAGAACCCAGCCATGTGGACTAAAATAAACAAATAAATGAATAGATAATTAACACAACTATAAAGTGGGTTGTGTATTAAAGATTTACATAAAAAAGTAGTATTTAACAGGTGTCTTTTCCCCTCTGATATATGCACTTTTCATACTTTTGTATTTAAAAAAGTACATAGAAATATTTTTTACTAAGTAATTGAGTTTGATCATCTTATTTCATATGATTTATATGTAAATGTTTATGAAATATTATATTTGAGGTTGCTAGGTATAGTTTTATGTATTTGGGGTGATCCTTAGTAACAATATGGGAACAATGGATATATACTGTGTTCCTTTAAAAAGTGTTGTATAATTAATTAGTGCATAAATGGTGTTGTATTTGTATTGGTGCAATAGAAATCACATGATATGGTGACTAGAATATTTAAGCAAAGCACCTGAATGGTGTTTTTTACTCTGAAGAAACTTGGCAGCTGGCCAAGTGAAATGTCAGTCTGTGTAGTGTGCGTCCTGGTCTGTAATAAATTTTGATTTTTTATCTATAAGACACTTTGAGTGTGCTGTGCGGGTGCTTATATCCAACTCTTTTCATTACATAAATAGTTAATATTTCCTAAAAAGCACAACGAAAGCTGCTTACTCAAAATTTAACAGACAAGTTAACGGGCACTAAATGCTCTAGTGCTGTATATAAAAGTGCTCTTATACTAATCTACACTTACTTCATGCGGACCATTTTTCTGTATTTTAAATACACATCTGTAGCTGTAGCTTGATGATCTGCACTGCCACAAATTGCCACAGATTACTCAAAAAAGTAAAAAAAATAAAACAGCTCACAGTACGGTGCAGAAATCCCAGAGCAAGACAACAACAAACTCAGGGGGACTCGTCTATAGAACTAGTAGAACTAACAGCCTCTGATCAGCACGCACACTTTGCTCAGAAAGCAAAACCGAGCACTAGTATAGCGTGAAAAAACAAAAAAAAGAAACAGACCAATGTCTCGCTCTGCCAATGCACAGCTCAGTCTGCTGCTCAATCTGAGAGAGGCCACAGCAGCTACACTTTTGAACCTCCCTCAGCAAAAAAGCAGGCACCTTATTGGTCGTGCAGCCACGTGACCAAGAATCCCTGCAAAATTTTAAACTGCTAAAAATACTAAAAGATAAAAGGCAGTGCTACATGTATATTTACAAAACACACCACACTGCAAATATCAGAGAAAAGAAAAAGAAAACCAAGCATCCAGACACCCAAGTACAATAACAACCCTCCACCCGAAGACACAGAACATACAACTCACTTGCTAGCAAACAATGCAACTTTCAAGCATTCAAACATTCATAACCAAATATCCATAAAATGTATAAAGGAAAAAAAAAAATTCTCAATGCTCCTTTTTGATACTCCTTTAGCAGAAACGGAGGGCAAAACAGAACAGCTATGTCCGGGCAGGAACTTCTTCAACTCAGGACTGTCAACTCTCTCTCCATCCGTCATCGACTCCATTTCTTGCCCCGTCTGTCTCTCCCCTGCAGCTCCTCTTTCAACCTATCTAATAGGCACCAAAACTTCTCCTTCAGCCGGTCTGAATGGCGTCTCCTCCGCTGTTCCCTCACTCCAGTCACTCTGCTGCCATTTGCAGAGGAGGTAATATCTCTGGAACAGACCAAGAAGAAAGCAGGAAAAAGAAGGAACCCGACTGGAGTTCACAATGGGTTGGTCTGGAAAGACTACAAACTTACTAGCTAAGATGGCATACCTGCAATAAATTTAAAACACGCAATGCAGTCCTGTAGTCGGTGTCTACTCCACAGGCACCGCTGCATGCAGTGAGCTCCAACCTCGTCAAGGGTCAGCAGGCCAATGAGCAGCTGCAAGTTAGCCAGCCTGGAAGTTCTCGCCCCCACCCACATATATCAGTACACTATAAGCCCCCCTGTAAATGTGGGTCACTGTATATCCTAAACCCCCACACAGTTTGAAGACACATCGCCCTAGCAAGGGCCCACTTAGAAGAACTAAGTTACACAGAGTGCAATAAACTCTTTAACCGGTACCAATAATAAACTCACAGATTCAAGTATGACACAATTAAATTCTACTCTGGGTACCCAGGAGTTACACTAGAAGTCCTGGTACAAGTCTGGTAGCTACATTGCCTGGGTTGTGTTGGTGGTGCACTTGAGAAAAGTCAGCAAGCTTGCAGTTTAACCCCCCCAACAGGACATAGTGTGCTAGCAGAATTCCAAACATGTAAAACTCCAAATAAGAAGGCTTGAAACCCCAAAATTGTAATCCAAAGTTGAAGAGAAAGGCCCAGGCAGCAGTGCCAACCCGCACGTGATCCATGGATGCAGCAGTCCAGATGAGACAGGGAACAGCCCACAGTAACAAGCTAAACCACAATCAGGAGTTTTGGGCGTTTGAATATGCCACAGCAGTACAGCCGTTCTGGCTCACACTTCTCTGGATACAGCCCTTCTGGCTCACACTTCTCTGGATACAGCCCTTCTGGCTCACATCTCTTTGGATACTGCCCTTCTGGCTCACACCTCTTTTGATACTGCCCTTCTGGCTCACACTTCTCTGGATACAGCCCTTCTGGCTCACACCTCTTTGGATACAGCCCTTCTGGCTCACACTTCTCTGGATACTGCCCTTCTGGCTCACACCTCTTTGGATACAGCCCTTCTGACTCACACTTCTCTGGATACAGCCCTTCTGGCTCACACCTCTTTGGATACAGCCCTTCTGGCTCACACTTCTCTGGATACTGCCCTTCTGGCTCACACCTCTTTGGATACAGCCCTTCTGACTCACACTTCTCTGGATACAGCCCTTCTGGCTCACACCTCTTTGGATACTGCCCTTCTGGCTCACACCTCTTTGGATACTGCCCTTCTGGTTCAACTCTTAGGATGCAGGAGCACTTCACAATGGCTTCCCGGTTCCCAAGGAGCCCAGATCCCATGGTTCCACTCCCCAATGGATCAAGAGTATACCCACACTTAGACATACGCTCCATGACTCCCTGTTCCCCATTCCACCCCATTAGGTAAGGACTAGCAGGCCCCTTACCTGGCTCCGAGACAGTCTGGACAGGATGCAGGTCTATGCCTCCACTTGGTACAGCTCAGCATGCTTTTGAATGCAGAAGTGTCCCACCAGCTCACACTCTCAGTAATTTCTTCCACACAAGGGCTAGTCTGAAACAGTCTCTGGATAGGGTGAACCCAGGGAAAAGTTCACAAGGGATTTTTCTGATTGAACCCTGGTGAGGGCTTGCAGAAAGTTTGGCCTGGCAAGGCCTCTCACTTTTTTTCACCAACAACAGATCTGAACACCTCTGGGTCCTGCTCCAACTGCCCCAGCTCCTCGATAGCCCAGCAACCCCTTTCCCTCAATTCAGTATCTCACTGGACAGGCAGGGCTGTCCATCAGTCCTTCTGCCCTGTCCTGCCTTCTGATTGGCTCAAAAAAAACACCAGTCCATTGGGGAGGGTTCTTATTGCATCTGTCCCCACAATTCTCTGGGGTGCTCAGCTGCCGAGATCCCTGACCTCCGATTGGCTGGCAGCGAGATCAGGAGTCAACAAGATAGTGGCTGTCTTTTCAGTAAAACAATGGCTGTAGTTTAAAGTTACTTTTATGGGCAACCACCAGACCTTTTACTTAAACTGTCTCCTGGTTTGATAGGCACACTTGTGGCTAACTATCCAGTGGTGGTGTGGTGACATTTGGGGCTTGGTACTCTCAGTCAGGAGCTTCGATTTCTGCTCCCCCCTTCTGTGCAGGCAGTCTCCATGTGGCTGACAGCCATCTTATTTCTTAAAGGCACAGCACACCAAAGTAGTTGCAAAGTCCAGCTTCACTTTTCTTCTCCCCTTCCCAGTGTCTCCATGCCCCCTGATGCCTACTAGTGTCCCTGGGGCTGAAGCACACTAAAGGAGGTGCTGCAGCTGGCTGCTGATACAGCTCCAATGTCCCAATGCTGGCAGGTGCTCCTAGCACCAAAGAAACAACATTTGAGCTGCCTTCAGCTCACACGTTCAAGCAGGTGGCTGCCTTAACGTATGCACACTGACCACATGATTGTGTCTTCTCGGCTGCAGTCCTGGGGCTGGAGAGAGTAAGAAAACAGCCAGCAATGTTCACAGGCAGCAAAACAGTGTCCAGCCAAGCACCCGTCCAAGAAGGGAGTTACACGTACTAAAAGCCATGAAGGCTACTGATGGACAAAGTCTCCATGAAGTCAAATCACAGATGTGTGATGGGAATGTGCTTAATGGAATTCAGCTGCAGCCTACATTGCCAAAGATTAATCAACAGCAGTGTTACCAGCCCCTTGTCAACAACCTGACAATAAGATTTCCCAATTCAAACACTGTTAAACTGACAAGCCCCCTGAATAAGGCATCCTGGCCAAAGAGGAAGAAGAACTAATTCTGCATGGAGAACAGGAAGTATCTGTGTTGGCAAGAGTACTACTATTGCCTGTAAGAGATGTGGCTACTGAGTTTTGGACCTACAAACTTTCTGGTTCTGTTAGTGGCCAGTTGACAAGATTCATGGCTGCAGTGAGAATTTACCCAGCATCGAATGTAAAATGTGAGAGGGGTTTCTCTGCCATGAACATGAATGGAACTCCTCAAAGAAACAGACTTTCCATTAAACATCTGAGAAGTGCAATGTGAATTAAACTGAATGGCCCACCCGTGCCTGAGTTTGATCCCAAACTGTTTGTGAAGTTCTGGCTAACAAGGGGTAAAAGACAGTCAACAGCATGGAAAATTAATACACAATCCCAAAAAAGCAGATAATCGTAATCTCTGGAATATTTTTAAACCATAACTTTAGTAGAGAAAATATGACACTCTTATCATTTAGTTCAGTTTTTATTTCATATAAAATCCTTTAGGCAAGTGCCTCTTTTGAAAGGATTTGGAGTCAGGTATACAGACCATTTAAGTACAGTACATACAGAGATTATATATAACAACAATGCACAGATTTTGGATTAGGTTACAGGTTTTAGGCAAATCAAGCGCTGCAGACAGGAATACAATATGTTCATAGGAAACATCTGCATATTCCAGAAGCAATAAACATGGACAACAGCTGACTTTCAAATGATGCAACTCTGCTGTAGAATGTTATATGCTCGTCTTGCAGATGACACCAAGCTCTGCAATAGGGTAGACACAAGAAGGGGCCTTAGCGATGGAATTGGATCTAGGAAAGTTGGAGGAATGGTCAACAAATAGGTAGCTGACGTTCAACACCAAGAAATGTAAGATTATGCACCTAGGGAAAAATAACCCAGGTAAGGTGTACACATTAGGAGGTGAACAATTATCGGTAACAAACTCAGAAAGAGACCTTGGGGTCATGGTTTCCAACAATCTGAAGGTGGGAAGCCGATGTTAAATGATGACACAAAAAGCCAACTGCATCCTTGGATGCATAGGCAGGGGCATCACAAGTAGAAAATGGGAAGTGATAAGCTCTCTATACAGTTCCTTGGTGAGGCTGCACCTGCAGTACTGCGTCCAATTCTGGAGACTCCACCTAAAAAAGGATACAGACCGGTTGGAATCAGTGTAGGGAAGAGCTGCTAAAATGGTTTGAGACCTTTGACCAAGAACCCTACGAAGTGAGACTTAAAGAATTGAATATGTACTCCCTGGAACACAGAAGGAATGGGGGGAGGGCATGATAGAAACATTCAAATACCTTAAAGGAATCAACTCAGTACAGGATCAGAGCCTATTCAAAGAAAATAACGAACATAGAACTAGAGGCCACAGCGTGTGCCTAATGGAAGGGAAATTTAGGACCAACATCAGGAAATTCTTCTTCACCGAGAGGGCGGTTGAGCCTTGGAACAGGCTACCACAAGAGGTGGTGGAAGCAAAGATAATTAGGGAATTAAAGCCTTCTTGGGATAGGCATTGCAGTAACCAAAAATAATTAATCTACTAGGGAGGGGAGTATTCATACGGGCAGACTAGATGGATCATAAGGTCCCCATCTGCTGACACATTCTTACTTTCTAGGACTGTGCAGCTGTACTGTACATTTTATTCAGTTTGTAATGGCATTTTAGTTTTTGTATCTTGATGTAATTCTTCATGTCAAAAGCTGCTGTACACCACCCTTTAACCATGACTCTCCTTTGGCCCACATTTGCACTGTGTACTCATCCCCATTCACCCTCATCATTTTACAGTATTGTTCCTACTCTGTACTTGTATTGCGTTTGTACATTCGTAGATTTATTTAACTTTATGTGCCTCATTGTATTGTATTTCTCTGTACCTGGTATTTGTTTTTGTACAGTTGTTAAAGTGTTGTATTTATTGCACCTTGTTATATTGTACTGTTCCCCCCCACCTCCCTACCCACAAATCAATCAATCTTTAAATGAATACCTAAGAAACATAGACTTTGACAGCAGATGAGGACCGCTTGGCCCACCCAGTCTGATTATTTCCCTACCTATTGGATAAACTGCAGATCCTAGTTAACCAACAGCCTACTTCTTCCTAACCACCACCAGAATTGCCTTATGCCTAAGTGTGTCTTGTTTTTGTTTTTTTAAACTTTGTACTCCTTTGTTTCCCTCTCTTCCGGGTCACACCGAGAAATGAGCTCTGGCTCAGTGTGTCTTTCCCAGTTACCAGTGGTTTACATATTGAATAATAAATACATGGGTGGATGTGTGAATTTTACACACATCCTCCGTGTGGGATGCTACATAACCCCCAAAAGCAAAGCTCAAGGGGTTTATAAAAGCACCCCGTGCTAAGCATGTGTGTGAAATTCTTGTTACACCCATCCATGTTTTATTTTATTTAATTGTTGGTCCTCATTTTTTATTTAACTGTGGTGGAGGGAGGAGCAGTTGCCAGCACTTCTGAGGTCAGCCAGGATTCTCCTTGTTCTGCCCCAATGCTCTCTCTCTCTCTATCTCTGTATGTCTCACTGCTGTGGCTCCGATCTCACTCTCCCCTTCTCATTGCAACGTCTCTAACGCCACCACCAAGGGACTGGACTTAACTTTATAAAAAAAGAAACCAGGCAAACAGAGCCCACAGCGTGGCTGCCAACTCATGCCGATGCCAACTATAACCGTCACTTCCGACCACTGTCACTGTTGACATCAGAAGCAATTGAGGACGGAGTCACATACCAGAGGAGACCTGGGACACTGACAAACCAATGGGACAGATAACGTCAACACCAGGTAAGCCTACAGTGTCCCCAGTCATTCTCTGCTCCCTGTCCCAGCTGCTGACACTCCTCACAGTTGCACAGTGCATACTAAGTGCAGTTTGCTCTTGCTTTCTGTAGCGTGAGCATGACTGACAGGCACTGATTACAACCACACGGTTGTAACACAAAATATCAATCATCCAGTTGTAACATGATTTGAAAGTCTGGTTATCCAGATATAAAAAATTAGGACCAATAATTAAACTAAATAACATGCCATGCTCAAATATGGCTGTTGTAAATTATACCTGTGTACCTGACAATGTTCGGCCTTGTCATGTTTCTTTGCACTTCCCAGAAAGCTCATGTCTCTGTTAGTAATGTTTCACCCTTGTAATTTGTTTACCCTGGGGCTCCACCACCCTCCTTTGTTTTCTTGTTCTCAGTTGTTCACACTTTGTTGTACCTGACGTGGAACCTTTGTAAAAGAGCTTTTGCTCAAAGGTGATGTCCGAATCTTGAAATAAATAAATATACAGTTCCTGAAGGTGCATTAAATGTCATGTAACACAAGGATGTGTATTGTATGCTTTTTTTTACTAAGAAACAATGGGGTACACAAAATAATGAGTACTGTTTAGTGCAGTCCGCCTTCCAGATGACCCATTGGTGTGCGTCACACATCGATTCAAAACAGTCGCAGATGGTCCCTTATCCAAACTTTTTAGGGTCTCCCTAGCTCTGCAGGTATAATTCTGACACTGTAGCCTCCAAAGGTACAACTATAGAGTCTGCAGTTGTTAAGTGTAAGTGAGGGATTCCTGGGGTTTGAAGAAAAAATTACTCACCATAGTAATGTTGTTTCTTTCAAAGGGATCCCTTACTATGCTTAACAACCCCAATCACTACCTCCCCTTCCACAGCCTGGAAAAGGTTCACACAAGAGTCATTGTTTGCTTGAGCATTACTTGTTACAGTGCCTGTCAATTGATATTCAGTGATCTAAGCTTTTTACATATTTTTTTTTTCGCCTATCCCTGGGAGCCCCCATCAGCCCGACCGGCCCCCCCAGCTCCGACTCCCGGAATTACTGGGGCTTATCCTATGCCCGGCCCAAGAGCGGTGCCTGGGGGGGGGTCGGGCTTCATCCAGCCGCCGGGGAATTTTTTCTCCTCCATTTTTCCTCCCTTGTTAAGCTGGGGCCCCAGGAGTAGAGACGCATGCGCGTGGAGACGCGCATGCGTACTACAGCCCCGGTAACAGCCCCATCCACCCACCCCATGGCCTAATGCCTGAGTGCTCCTTTTGGCTGTTCCACTCCCGGCCTCCACTAGGAGGCAGATCTGCACCGAGGGATGCACCAGATTCTCCCCTGTGAGGAGAGCTGCCTTTCGGCTGCTCTACCCAGCTCCATACCCTCCCCCCCTTGCCGGCCTCCACCGGCCCGAACTCGTTCTCGAACTTTGGTCACCGGCGTGGTGCGAGGTAAGGCGTCCAGCGCCTCAGCCCTCTGCACCACTGGGCCGGCTCTTTTTACATTTTTCATTTCATTTTCAAAATTGTTCTATAATGTTGAAAAAAGTTTTTGAAAACTTTTTACATTGGTTTTTGATATATTTTTGTAGCCATTTAGCTAGTTTAGTGATCACTGCTCACCCTAGCTTTAGAAACAAATCTTCCGTTAGAATGCATCAGAGTTTTGAATTTCATTCTAAGATTCTCTAAGTAGCATAAGATTCTAAGCTACGGGGCAGCTCATTCCAAGGGAGTGATTGCAGTTGTTAAGCATCGTGAGGGATCCCTTTGAAACAAACAACATTAGTATGGTGAGTATTTTTTTTTCCAACAAGAAGTCCTAACACATATAAGAAATAATGTATGGACGACCATTCACAACAAGCCTGTGTTTTTATCAAGGGGTTGATATAACAGCATATGGACCTTGAGAGCAAAGCTCAAGGGGTTCATGCTGTTATATCACCCCTGAGATAGAAACATGGGGTGAGTTGTGTATGGTTGCCTATAGTTTATTTTTTATAATATTTTGTTTTGAATGAGTGACATTTTTACCTTTTTTGTTTGTTTTTAAACATACCACAGGTGTCATGACTGTTTTTTGAGTGTTTTTTTTTTAGTAAAGTGCTACAGTGCAGCAGGAGACAGTATGAGCAGGGACACAGATGAAACTAATTTTGAATGTGCAAAACAATTTTTTTAGAATGTGCACAACTTAGAATGTACGCAACAACATTTTTGAAGGGGCTGCTTGCCACTCACAATAATCCCTAACCATACATTATGAGAAGTCGTAACACTCTCTGTTATTTTTTTTTTAACTTTATATTTATTAGTTTTCTGTATAAGCATGCAATATACTAGTACATCTCTCATACAAGGTAATAGAAAGTACATCTGCAAATAGCCTTGTGGCCATTGTACTAATTGATATGGAGAACACAGACACAAAATACCCTGGCCTGGATATTCAGACTGCGCCGGGCAGGGGCGCAAGCGCAGTGCAGCGCAACTGGGCTGCGCCAGGGCATGGACCAGGTGATATTTAACAGTGCTGCGCCATGGCTCAGCACTGTCGAATATGGCACTGAGGGTGCACGTACTGTACACGGTGCAGTGACAGTGTGCCAGCGCAAGTCGCAGAATGGGAGCAGGGGATGCGCCAGCGCAAGTGCAGTTGCGCTAGGTGCATCATCCACGATATTTAGCACTGGGCATGCAGATTTGGCCATTATGCATGCAAGGTGCAAATGGGGCCATATGCACATCATAATGGCCCCATTTGCATGTGGTGCGCCGATCCCCAGTGACTTGCACCTAGCACCCTGCCAGGCTGCAGCCATTCGGAGATGATGCCCTGCAGTCCCATGGTGGTCCACACTCCCCGTTCGCCTGATCATGGGCATACGTAGAGTAAATCTCTCTGGTGGTCCAGTGGAAAACCCTCCATCGCCCGATCCCAGGCATTAGTAAAATATATACTCCCCGGTGGTCCAGGGGAAAGTCCTCCAGCACCCAATTGTGGGCATAAGTAATAATACTCCCTGGTGGTCCAGGGGAAAGCCCTCCAGTGCCCGATTGCAGGAATAAGTAAATATAATCCCTGGTAGTCCAGTGGAATGTCCCCCATCACCCAATTGTGAGCAGAAACATCACTAGATACCCTGGTGGTCCAGTGGTAACCCCTCCCACCCACCCGCTGAGGTCCCCACCACCCAGCACCCCCTTCATTGGTGGGCGGTTGCTCACTGCCCAGCCACCCACCAAATGACAGGCGTACAGTACAGTCTGTACTGTGTGGACCAATGGGCATGCAGACCATAGCCATTACACAGGCCCACATGGAATGTGGCGCGCTCATCTGGCTATCGGGCCTGTGGGAGCAGGGTACTGCCACCCACCAATGATCGGGATGGTGCTGGGTGGCAGGGGACTTCAACAGGTGGTGGGAAGGGGTACCACTGACCACTTTTGCCCACGATCGGGCACTGGATGGCTTTCGTCTGGACCACCAGGGGTATTATTACTTATGCCAGTGATCGGGCGATGGAGGGCTTTCCCCTGGACCACCAGGGATTATATTTTACTAATGCCTGTGATCAGGCGATGGGGGCACACGCTCCCATGGCAGGGAGCATGTGGACAGCATTCTGGGTGGGCGGGTGGCCACCCACAGGTGGCTGCTGTGTTGCGCTCTGCTCACGGCAGCTCACCTGTGGGTGGCCAGGATTTGTTCCTGGTTTTACCAGGCACATCTTTGCACCCCCTGAGTGGCGCAAGGTGGAGTTGTGCCAGCATATGTGCTGCACATCCTGGGCTGAATATCGGGATGTGTCACATATGCATGGGCACGCCCCCCGCACTTGCGACGCATATATTACTGATGCACCTCGGCACATTGGGAGTTGTGCATTGCAACTTGCCCCTTTGAATATCGAGCTGATGTGCATTGTGGGTTGCGCATGAAGCATCCCTGTTGCACCATGCACGACCCCTTTGAACATCCAGGCCCCTATATTCTTTTACAGAAGGAGGTTGGGGAAGTCCAAGAAAAAGAAAAGATATCTTAATATCAGATCCAAAATATTACAGTAATTGCTAGCCTCTTCAAAGCCAGAAGGTTTGTCCTTTAGGTAGAATGTCAAAAAGATAGATTACTACAGTCATTAGATTGCTATTTAAACCTGTTCAAGCAAAATAAAAGTGGTCCCCATGTGACGTTCCTACACCTCACGTGGACCAAATATTTCTTAAACCAAAACTAGAGCATGGATGTTATAATTATAACATTAACCTATAAACCATAATTGTTTTTCATCACAGAGCACCATAAACATTAAACATTAACTGTGACAGGAAGAATTACAGCAGATGCCTCTCAGGAGGGTAAACGAGAACAGAAAGGAATAGTCCAAAATGGCGGGATTCCCACTCTCACTCAGCATCATTAGCTAAAACCACACAGTTAATCCTGCTGAAGCTTTTCTTGAATCCCCTATGATCCCCCCCAAAGTCAAAGTTCAAATGAAAAAGATTTGTCTCTCTTGATTCCACAGGGTGGAATTGCAAACCACCAACTGAAATAAAATCCAGTTGTTCTGCTCCATGTAGCACCCTACTCCTCACATATCAATCTTCTTGGTCCAAATCTGAATGTGCTGAATCAGGAAGCTCTCTCTGGCTCTTGAATTCCCCTTCCACCTTTTCCAGCCAGTGGCCTGCATCTTGGGGGTTGCTGAATTGCCATGTTTTGCCCCCATAGATCACTCTGAGTCAGGCCGGCAAGAGGAAGGAGTGAATAACCCCCAGAGTATGCAGCCACTGCTGCACCACGTCAAAACTCTTTCTTCTGGCACGGGTCTGGTAAGAAAGGTCTGGGAACAGTTTAATGTCACAGCCATTGATGTCAAGTGGGTAGGAAGCTCACGCAGCACTGATCACAGCATCTTGAATCTCCGACCCAGCCAATTTTAAAATGATGGTACGTGGCAGGTTTGGAGTGGAGGGACGAACCCCTTGGATTAACTCGATTGGCCTTAGTGAATGAGTGCCATTAAAAGTTTTCTGGCATATTCAGAGATTCTTGGAGCCAGGTCACCAGATAAGAGAGTAACTTAGTCCCCTCTATTCCTTTGGAAACTCCAAGCAGTCTAATGTTCCCTGAATGGACTTCATTTTCAATCGCTTCCATTCAATTACAGAGTTGACCATTTTCTTTGGTAAGTGAAGCTACCATAGCAAGTGTAGAAATGGAGCGTTTCTCAGCCTCCACTATCATTCCCATTAGTTTCTGGAGCACTGCATTGTGTTTCTCCAACTTTTGGAGAGTTTTCTCTATTTTAGAGTCCATGGCCTGTACAGACTCGATCATGGCATTCCTGGGCGGTTCAGGGGCACTTTGGATTTCACTACCACTCGCTTCTGCTGGTCCTGAGACCTTACTGTGGTTGCTGTTGGCTTTTTTGCTGGCCCTTGCGGTTGCGCTTTGTGCCTTCCTATCATTGAAAATTATACCAATCTGCTCTGATGGAAGTTCTGCTTCAAGCTCTGAGGTTCAATTTCTGAAAAATGTTAACTTTATCTATACTTTTTACTTTATTTAGTACCATGAAGTGTGGAGGTACAAAGGCGTGTGACCAGTCTGGAAAATGGCTCACTAGCGCCCCCCCCCCCGTGTTGTTATTTTTAACTGTGAGGTACTCTGAATGTGAGCTGCCATTCTTAGGCAGTACGCACAAATTCATTTAGACCACCTGAGTGTCAAGGGTAGCTCAGCTCGTGCTCTCATGCTTTACTATTGTTGGAGCACAAGAGGAGCGGGGTACCACAGGGATTTGTCCTGGGCCCTGTTCTCTTCAATATCTTCATCGGTGACATTGGAGAAGGAATCCAGGGCAGGTTGTGTTTCTTCACAGATGACACTAAGCTCTGTGCCAAGGTGGATAGCGAGGAAGGAATCGGGGAAATGCAGAGTGATCAGCAAAGGCTAGAGAGGTGTTCTAAGGTTTGGCAGTTGAACTTCAATGCCAAAAAAATGCAAGGCAAAGCACCTATGGAACAAGAACCCTAGGACACAGTACCGGATGGGTGAGGTAAGTCTTAGCACTATGGCTGAGGGACAGGACCTAGGAGTTATCATTAGTTACTCCCTCAAACAATCAAACCAGTACAACAAGGTCTTCAGAAAGGCAAACAGGATGTTGGGGTGTATCGGGAAGGGTACTGACAGTAGAAGGAAAGAGGTACTATACTAACCCTTTATAGATCTTTGATGAGGCTCCACTTGGAGTACTATGCCCACTTCTGGAATCCTCGCCTCATGAAAGATAAGGACAGGCTGGAGATGGTGCAATAAAGGGTGACAAAGATGATTCAGGGTCAACGGGGCAGGTCTTATGAAGAGCGCCTCAAGGCATTGAGCATGTACTTGCGGAGACCAGAAGGGAGAAAGGAGATTTCATAGAGACCTTTAAGTTCCTGAAAGGAATAAACAAGGTGAACTGTGGGGAATTATTGAGCATGAGTAACAGTTCGAGGTCACAAGAGAATGAGTGGAAACTGATGGGAGGGAGGTTCTGGGGGAACGTGAGGAAGTATTATTTTATAGAAAGGGTGGTAGAAGCATGGAACAGTCTACCAACTGAGGTGGTGGGCACTAAAACCATTAATGGCTCCAAGCACGGTTGGAACAGAGTGAAGGGTATAGTGGTTACTCGGGGGCAACAGAAACTGAGAGGGGAATTGGAGCAGGATGGAGAGGGCTAGGATCTTGGATGGACATTAGGTCCCGGGGTTAAATAGGGAACCATGGATAGACTAGATAAACCACTGGCCTTTTTCTGATGTCATTGTCTATGTTTCTATGTTTCTAAGACTGATGATGGTGACTAAGTAAAGTTGTTCTTCATGTTCTAAAATGTAAAGAATAACTAACTCTGATTGATTCAGCTGAGGAATGTTGTTCTTACCATTCTAAAATGTGAACAATAACTTTGGAAAAAATAGGGAAACATGCTTACTGCGCATTATAAGTTTTTTTCTGTCAACCAATGTCCATGGCCATGGCAACATAATGCTGGGTTAAGGCAGCCTGGCCCCAGGACATTTTGAGCTGAAGGCCCATCTACCCTTATCTTTGAAGACCCTCCCCTGCAGACCTTCCCCTGCCACCTTCCACTTTGACTTTACAAATAATGATGTAAATGAAATCTTGAGAAATAACAAGTAAGGTATCATCATGGTCATATTTTTGGTTTTGTCTTCAGTAACTTAATTAACCACCACCTCTTCTATAATGCTTGTGTTGTCATCTGGGACAAATAGACTGTGCCTCTAACCTCATTATTTATTTTGAAACATGAACAAAATCAGAGTGGGTAAATTAAAAATTTACAGGGAGGTGAACAGATGCTTGTAATGGGAAAATGTCCCCTGTAAGGGAAGGCACTAACTCACAAAATTCCAAACAAAAAAGGGAGCAATAGGGGTAGAAGCTCTTATATAAAGCTGCATTATTGACACTACACTTATTAGCTTTGGGAACTATGGGGTCCGTATCCTTAAAAGAGCTCCCTGTCAATTACAGTGTAAGCAAATGCCAGGGATGCATCATCCACAGAGGGCTCTCGTCAGAACTATGAGGGGTGAGCATGTTTGGGCCCCCTTCCTCCATAATGCCATGCTTTGTGAATACAGAGTATGAAATTCATATCGGATGTAAAAGTTTTGCAAAGGCATTCAGTTTACCTTTTTAAAAAAAGTACATTAAATAATAAAAGGAATTGCCCAGTCAAGTGTCTAGCCTTTCTGGAAATAGACTACATTGTGAGTACAACTCAAACAATGAGCCCATGGTAAAGCACCCACTGCAACCATGAAGAACACAGGACACTGACTGAGATGTGAAAACAGCTCGGTCCTTTTATATGATTGTCAGTCGTTGTTATATGCTGTGATTCATCATATAAAAGGACCGAGCTGTTTTCAAGTCTCAATCAGTGTTCTGTGTTCTTCATGGTTGCAGTGGGTGCTTTACCATGGACTCATTGTTTGCATTGTTTTTGTTACAGCACCACTGCCTAGATCCTGGTGCTCCTTTCAGTTTCTTCTAGTTGAGTACAACTCACAATGTTTTGTGCTTTTTGGAATACACAGAAACATAGAAATTGTTGGCAGTGAATGACTGATTGGCCCACCTAGTCTGCTTATTCTTTCTCCTCAGATCCTACCTGGTCCTCATCAACCTTTCCCCCTCCCTGCCTATTTACCAATATTCCCTTATGTTTATCCCATGCATGTTTGAAGCCACCCGCTGTTTTTGCTCCCACCACCTCTGCTGGCAGACTGTTCGAGACCTCCACCATTCTTTCAGTAAAGTAGTACTGTACTTTCTCAAATCCCTCTTAAACTTCCCCCACGTACAGCTTCATTGCATGCCCTCTTATCCTGGTGCACTAATTCATTTGAAATAGGCTCCCTTCCTGTACCCTGTTCACCCCATGAGGTACTTGTATGTCTTTATCACATCCCCCCTCCTCTCTTCTAGGGTGTACATGTTGAGATCCCTCAGTCTCTCCTCGTAGGGCTTTTTATGTAACCCATGCAACATTGTAGTTTATTTATTTAGTTCTTGTTCATCAGGTAAGTGCACTAGGCAAATAAATGTTTGTTTTCAGGTATGACCCAAGGATTACAACAATCACAAGAGATACAAAAGTCAAAATACAGCAGTGAATACAAATTGAACATCACAGGTTACAGATGTGAGCAAATAATACATAGTTGCCCTCCTCTGGACTTTCTCCACCCTGTCTATGTCTCTTCTTAGATGCAGCCTCCAGAATTGGACGCAGTACTCCAGACTGGGCCTCTCCAGCGATTGATACAGTGGTAACACCACTTCCTTCCTTCCTCCTGCTGGTGATACCTTTCCCTATGCACACCAGCATCCTACTGGCCCTGCCTACTGCCTTGTCACACTGCTCCGCCACTTTGAGGTCATCATATATGATAACCCCAAGGTCTCTTTTTTGCTTACTGACCATCACTACCCCTCCCCCATTTTTATCCTCAGCTCCTGGGTTTCTGTGTCCTAGGATGGTGCATGATTTTGCACTTTTTGGTACTGAATCCAGATGCCATGCCTTCGACCATTCCTCCAGTTTTCTAAGGTCCTTACTCATTCTCTCCACTCCCTACTGAGTGTCCACCTTGTTACAGATGTTGGTGTAATCTGTAAAAAGGTGTACCTTCCCTTCCAGTTCTTCTGTAATGTTACTTATGAAGATATTGAAGAGGACTGGTCCCAGTACTTAGTCCTTGCTTCATTGGCAAGCATTTAAACTAGCCAAGGATGGTGGTGGAAGGAAGCAGGGAGAATCGGACTGCCCACCCCCGCAAGTGGAAGTGGTGATTAGGGATGAGCCTAAGGGAGGGAAATCCCCAGAGGTACCTTAAAATGGGAAAAGCAGAATGGTAGAAAAAGAGAGGGATAGGAATGAAGGCAGCTGGGGTAAGGAGAGTAGGCAAGAGGGGAAAAAGGGGGGCTGACAGGATGGGTGGAAGCACAATTTGGAAGGCCATGTGCACAAATGCTCATAGTCTAGGAAATAAAATCCCAGATCGAGCGGCCATAATGGCAGAGGCAGACCTAGACATTGTTGCTATTACTGAGTCATGGTGCAATGATAACCATGACTGGGATATATCCATACCAGGCTATACTCTGTTTAGGAAGGACAGGGTGGGTAAGAAGAGAGAAAGAGTAGCTCTTTGCATGAGGAATAGTGTAAAAGCAACTAAAATACAGAGAATGCAGGGAGGGGTACAGGCACTGTGGGTCACCCTAGAGCCAGGAAACGGAGACGCTATTCACACTGGTGTGATCTACAGACCTCCAGCTCAGGGGGAGGAGATGGACAGGGTTCTAGTGGAAGCCATCCATGAGATAGCAACTAAGAGAGAGGTGCTGCTAGTGGGAGACTTCAGTCTGCCAGATGTAGATTGGAGCATCCTAGCTGCAGCTTCAGCTAGGAGCAGAGACATCCTGGACTCCCTGCAGGGGACGTTCCTCAGGCAATTAGTAAGACAGCCCACTCATGAGGGAGCAATATTGGACCTAGTACTCACCAATAAGGACAGTGTTGCAGACATCACAGTGGGAGGCCACCTGGAGACCAGTGATCACCAAACAGTGGGATTCAATATAAGAACAGTGGCTGTGTCGAACCACATGAAAGCAAGGGTCCTGGACTTCAGGAGGGCTGACTTTACAAAGATGGGGGAATGCCTAAGGGATGCCCTGGTGAGGGGGAGAACTTGGATGGAGTAGAGGAACAGTGGGCAAAACTAAAAGGAGCCATAGTGAAGGCAACAAACCTTTGCGCTAGGCAAGTAAGCAAAAGGAAAAATAGACCACTATGGTTCTTAAAAGGAGCGGTTTTTAAAAGGAGTGGCGGGGAAGGCAAGGGCAAAAAAGTTAGCATTCAGGAAGTATAAGGAGACAGAGGAAGGAGGACAGGGAAGTGTGTCAGGAGAAGCAGAGCTAGGCAGGGAAAGCAGCCAGGAGTGCAAAGGCACAAACAGAGGAGAAAATAACCCAGGCAGTAAAGAAAGGGGACAAGGCATTCTTCAGGTACGTAAGTGAAAAGGGAAAGACCGGGGGAGGGATTGTAAGACTAAGGAGGGAAGAAGGAGAGTGTGTGGAGGGAGACCAGGAAAAAGCAGACATATTGAACAGCATTCACAGAAGAAGAGGGACCACAGATAAGCGACAGGAGCAGCAATAGAAGGGAGGGGGACACTAGTCCATTTATGGAGGAGAGAGTCCTGAAGGAACTCACAAAAGTGAAAGTACGCAAGGCAACGGGGCAGGATGGGATACATCCAAGGATATTGAAGGAGTTTAGAGAGGTGCTGTCAGCACCACTGACAGTCCTGTTCAACCACTCGCTGGAGACGGGAGTGGTCCCAGAGGACTGGAGGAGGGAAGATGTAGTCCCACTTCAAAAAAGCAGGAGCAGGGAGGAGGCTGGCAATTACATAGAAGCTTGTGGGGGAAAGGGAGAGCTACTCTTTCCCTTCGAGTATGGTGAGTCTTATGTGTCTTGGTGATCCGCCCTTCCTGCTCCCAAACAGGAAGTTCCTGTTGTCAATCAATGCCAGTGCCTATAAAAGTGGAACTGGCTAACTACAGGGAAGTCTCAATGCAGACACCTGGTTTACTTCTGCCTAAGCCTCCCCCCCCCAAATTACAGCTCTCCTTCTCACCCAGTTAACTGCAAAGCTGATAACAGTTCCCTTACCCCAACTCAGACTAGCACACTAACTCTTGTGGTTTTTTTTACATTAATTGAAGGTCCCAATTTACCTTGCAGACCCTACACTTCTAATAAAGTATCTGTTTGCTTTCCCCCTAGTCAGAGGTGTCCTAGCAGAAAGGTTCTAGCTGCCTTAGTCAGCTGCCCCCTTGGCCTTGCTCTGATAGCAAGATTTGCTCTCTGGCCCAGTCAGCCTGACTTTGGTGGTGAGGAAATAAATGGAATCATTGCTGAAGGAAAGGACTGTGAAATATATTGAATCTGGCAGCTTACAGGATCCACAGCAGCATGGATTCACTGAGGGGAGGTCATGTCAAACAAATCTGATATATTTCTTTGACTGGGTGGCCAGGAAATCAGATCAGAGTGGAGTAGTGGATGTGGCCTACCTAGACTTCAGTAAGGCCTTCAATACTGTTCCACACAGGAGACTCATACGCAAGCTGGGCAGTCTGGGAATGGGTCCTAAGGTGCTAAACTGGGTATGAAATTGGTTGAGGGATAGGTGCCAGAGGGTGGTGGTAAATGGAGTTCACTCTGGGGAAGGGAGGGTGACCAGTGGGGTGCCAAAGGGATCAGTAGTGGGGCTGATCCTCTGTAATGTCTTTATTCATGACATTGCAGAGGGTTAGAAGGGAAGGTATGCCTTTTTGCAGATGACACAAAGATCTGCAACAGGGTCAATACTATATGGGGGGGTAGAAAAAATGAGGAGGGATCTAAGTAAGCTTAAGAAGTGGTCCAGAGTGTGGCAACTAAGATTCAATGCAAAGAAGCACAAAATCATGCACTTGGGGCACAGAAACCCAGGGGTGGAGTGCACAATGGGGGAGTGCTACTGATAACCACCAAAGAGGAAAGGGACTTGGGGGTAATCATATCTGATCACCAAAATGTGGCCAGGCAGTGTGACAAGGCAGTGGGGAGAGCCAGTGGGATGTTGGGTTGCAAAGGTAGGGGTATCACCAGCAAAAAGGACGCAGTCATGCTGCTGTACAAGTCATTGGTAAGACCCCATGTAGAGTACTGTGTCCAGTTCTGGAGGCCACATCTCTGGATGGACATACAGTAGAGGAGATCCAGAGGAGGGCAACCAAAATGGTGCAGGGTTTTTACAAAAAGCCCTATGAGGAGAGACTAAAGGACCTCAATATGTACACCCTGGAGGAGAAAGGGCCCCCCTACATGATAGATATTTGTAAATACCTAAAGGGTATAAATAGGGTACAAGAAGGAAGTTTCAGAGAAATAAATGTTCAAGAACAAGAGATCATGCTATGAAGCTGGAGAGGGGTAGACTCAATGGAAACATGAGAAAGTACTTCTTCACAGTAAAGGTGGTGGATGCATGGAACAGCCTTCCAGCGGAAACGGTGGGGGCAAAAACAGTAACTGAATTAAAAAATGCATGGGAGAGGCATAAGGGAACCTTAGTGGTTAGCAAAGGGGGATAAAGCCGGAGATCAAGTAGGGTCTGCAGTATTACAGTTGATAGTGAAAATGGGCAGACAGGGTGGGCCAAGTGGTCCTTATTTGCCATCAGTTTCTACGTAAGTCCCCAACTAGCAGCACCTTCCCCTTTTTTGCCATCCTGCTGATGGTATTCCTCATTGCTTTATCCAACACCTTCCCTTGTGTTTGAGGTCTGCAATACACTAGGGCTCCTCCACTTGTGCTGGAGGTCTGTAATACACTAGGGCTAGGCAAAATTAGTAAAGTCCCCATTCATGGAATTTTCAAAAAATTCCTCAAATTTTGAGAAATGCGTTGGTATTTCATGACACTTTGCAAAATTATTTATTTGATCATAACTCAGTCATTCTTGCAGCTAAAAACCTGAAAACTGGCATACTTACTTGTTATTAGGAGTCATAAGGGGATGCCATATTTCATATTTGATTAAGTAGATTTGAACTTATAGGGGCTTAAAATCTGGATTTTATTTTTGCTAAATTTTCTGAACATATTTCCCTGCTGCCAGACCAGTAGCACTGAGGGTTGAGGCGCTGGACACCTTACCTCATACCACGCTGGTGACCCAGGTGCAAGAATGACCTTGGGTCATTGGATAGCCGGCACGGGGGGAGGGAGGTAGCAGGATTGAGCAGTCGAAAGGCAGCTCTCCTCTCCCGGTGTGGTCGTTTCCCCCCTGTGTTTCTGCTCTCACTGGGTGGAGATTCGGTGGGTAGCGTAGGTGGAAGGGGTCAGCAGTGTGGCCGTGAGGGGGCCCCAGGGAGTAGTGTGCACATGCCTCCACACGCACACGCCCAAGGCACGGGGACGGAGAAAACAGGGGAAAAAGCTGATAAAAATCTAAATAGAAAAACAAAATATTTCTCTGCTTACTATTCAGACCCCTTTGGAGCCACATACCTGAAAATCTGCATACATAACGTTCTTGGATGAGTCTTCAAATTACTAAATATAAAGAGATTTTGATAAGTAAAATTTAAGTTATAAGGGATCATACATAATTTCTGAAGTTTTGTGGACATTTTCAAAAAATGTGGATGTTTTTAGCTCAGTTGCTGTTTCAGATATACAGTATTCCTGAGATGTGACATGCATATGGAATGTCAATTGGTCTGAGAATCTAAAAAACAAGAGAAATTTACTCTAGTAGTTTGTACAACATAAATTCCACAAATTACAAATCAGTAAAATTTTCTCAAAAATTCATAGTAGTATAAGTAATGCTAATAAAACTCCACTCTTGCAGAATTTTATTTTTGCAAAGCATGCACCACCACTGCATCTAATAAGCTGTACCAAGCTGTTTGCAGCCCTTTAGTTGCTTCCTACAGTATGTGACGGTTTTACTACCCCATTTCTTTTAGCTTGACCAGATGGACTCAGTGGAACTACTTGTCCCCCTGATACCTCCCCCCCCCTTGTTTTTCACAGTTACACACATTCCCTTACAAAGAGAGAGGCCTACTTATTTTCCTGTCAGGCAGGAATAGTTGGAATTCATCCATCTCGGTGCCCCAGCCATTTTCTTGTCCATCAGGTCTCTCTGAGTGTCTCCAAGACCTGGACATCTAAGTACATCAGGCTCTCTGGCTCGTATGTTTTGCTGGGTGTAATTCTAATATGATATGCTGTCAAGTCAAAATTGTTGTTGCTCTATGCTTCCTTGCTCCAACTGGGGGGGTCTCTTCCTTGAGTGAAACTATGCATCTAATGCCTGCTACTGGTGACCCTCACATTACCAGCCTCCCAAACTTCTATGCTTTAGTTTAAATCCCTCTAACCACCCCAAGCTTCACTGCATGCCCCCATGATCTTCTTTGGGGGTATCGCAGTCATCAAGTACCACCGTAGTAACTTCACCGTCGGTGAATGGGGAATCCACATGGAACATTTTCAGCAGTCCAACTGGGGCTGCCCATGCCATCGACATTCGCCATCACCAATTCTATATAGGCAGGGACGGCCCCACTCCCTCCTCAGTTCTTTCCTGCCATCGACTCGTAAGCACAGTCTCCACAGAACAGCCGTCGCAGTGTTTGTGCCTTTTTTGGCCTATAGCCTTTTTTTCTACAACACTCACATATCTCTTATAGAGATTTTTCCTTCTTTTCTTTTATGTTGAGAGTGAATCCATCTTCTTCTCTCTTCTGTCGCTGCCACAGCAGAAAGAAGATTGTCTCCAATGACGAACACTCTGTGTATGTCTGCTGTCTTGGGCCTGATCACAATGCCTCGGATTGTGGCTCTGCCAAAAATTAAACCAAACCACCCTTAGGCAATGAAGAAAATCTCTAAAATCCTTCATAGAATAGCAGGCAGCCAGCTCCAAGCCGGGATCCTCCGGGGCACCAGCCACACAGTCGTCCTCTGGGTCTAAGAGCTCCAAGGCCTTCCTGATCAAAGACAAATCCGGGAAAAGTCATAAAAAAGACCAGGATCATGACCGTCCCCTCCCCCCGGTGGCTGTCCTGTTCCCCATCTCCTTTCCTTCTTCGGGGGGGCTCTTTGGCGGCTGCCCCGATGAAGACACCTGCTGTCCAGATCCTGGTTCACTCCAGACCCATACTGACAGCTGCATCACCCGATTCTCAGGGTGTGAGGCCATCGACCTCCGAGTTGTCGGCACCTCCTCCATCAACTATGGGTTCATCGTTAACGACCACCCTTTCAGGACCCACCCCTTCCTTTCCAAGGACTACAGGTTCGTTGGGCCTACAGTTGGGTCCATCAATTCCTCCTTTGGCAACTATGGACTTGAATGAAGTTCTCGTCCGCTTCACTAATGTTATAGCCCAGCAGTTTGTTGCCTTAAACAGGCCTTCATCGCCAGCGCTTGCATCGTTGACACCCATTCGTCAACCCCGGGAATCTACTCAGGGACTGTCAATGTCACGCTCATCGATGGATCCTGAGGAAGAGGCCGACGTCAAGGAGGAGTATCATCCTGACCTCATCCTCCCAGAGGAAAAGGAGGAAGCAAAGGAAGAGGACCAGTACTATACTTCTGACAAGTCTACGGCCTATTCAATCAGTGAAGAATCAATCAAGCACACCCCCAGGTCACCACCTGAGGATGCTACCTTCTTTAATATTATGAAGCAACTGTCTTCCACAATGGAATTCCAGACAGAGTAGGAGGATGCCATCAGAAAGGATCTGGCGGAACACACAGAAATCTGGTCAGATGGACGTCAAGGGAACGTGCATAGGATCAAAACCGGGGGGGAAGGGGTATTGATACAGTGCAAGTGAGGATAGATATAATTGCCAGCCCTGTCTCTTTCAGGAAATACTTAAAGAACATAGATGTAACTTGAGTAAGAGATAATAGCCTCTTCTGAGATAAAAACATGACATTTTATGCAGCTGATCACTGTCAAGGTCTGTTTGCCTTTGTATAGTTAACAGTTTGAATAAGTTACAGCTTTTTATTTAATGATAATGAATACAGATATAGTACAATACACAGAATATAATGAAGGTAACAAAGAGGAATGAAACATTATTTATGAGAAGAGCACATATGTAATTGAACCCGCAGATGAACTAACACTGCAAATGATTATGGTTATAGATAAAACATTAGATAAGAAGTATATGTTTGTTTGCATTTATCTTCTGACATGTGTGAAAAAGTTCATGTAAAGATACTTAACTAATATGTCTGTATGGAAGAACATGTATAACCATCTCAACAATAAAGCTGAGTTTAAAAAAAAAAAGAAAGGAGCCGGCCCGTCGGCGCAGCGGTTGGATTTCCACTTGCGACGCCGGCAACCCGGGTTCGGGAACGGACTCAGGTCGCTGGAGGGCCGGCCGGGGGGGAGAAGGATCGAGCGCCTCACGGGCTGCTCTCCTTCTCCGGGGGGAGGACGGGACAGTGTCCGGAGCCTCAGCGACCCCTGGCGGAGGCCGGGTATCGCGAACCGACCGGGCGCCGCTGATTCTGGAGGCGGGCAGACGTCGACATCATAGCACGCCCCGCCTCCCAGAAAACCAGGGAAAATGGACGGCTGCCGACCGCCCTACATGAAGCCCGCCACGGCTTCGATTAGCCCCCCAGGCCAGCTTCCCCGACCAATTCCGGTCTCTGCAGGGTGTTTGGGTCCACACCCTGCAGCTCCGCCGTGGGGGGTAATCCACGGGGTATCGGGGGAGCCGTGGCCGATCTGGGGGGTGGAAGCTGTGGTCGTGGACCGGCAGAATTATCGGAGGTCGGCAGCTAGGAAGGATAAAGAAAGAAAAAATAAAAAAAAAAAAAGAAAGGATCTGGCTGGACTACCTGAGATTCCGGAATCTCCCCAAAAATTATTCCCCCCATGCTTCCGGCACTTAGCAGGCAGTGTAGCACAGTGGTTTAAGGCTCTGAGCTGCAAACCTGGAGACCTGGGTTTGAATCCCACTTGCATACTGCCCCCACTTGCATACTGTGCGACCCTGAGCAAGTCACTTAACTTCCTTGTGCTCTCAGGTCGCACCTGTAAATAAGCTTTCAGCTTAGTGTATCTCTCCTGGTAAAATATAATAAAAAAAAAACAAAAAAAAAACTTAGGAATGCTACTACGGCAGCTGGGCACTGGCCAGACATGGTGCTAGGTATGCCCCGTAGAGCTGATAAGCTCTACAATGCCCCTCAAGGCCTCCTGCACTTTGCTGCCCAAACTGAGACTGACTCTGTGGTCCTCAAGGTGGCACATGACAGGTTTAAGGTGCCCAAACACCTTAGCTCCCTACCCCCAGACAAGGAGTCTTGGAGGATTTATCTCTGGGGGAAAAGGGTGTATGCTTACTCCACCCTAGGTTTGAGGATTGACAGCTATCTGTCCCACATGGTTAAGTTCCGGAACACCAACTGGAGGAAGGGCAAGACTGCTGCCCAAGCCCTTCCAGATGGTGCCAGAAACAAGAGTTGCTTCAATGCTTTCAAAGTGCCAAGGATGTTGGCAAGCATCTCCTTAGAGCCATCTACGACTTATCTAATACAGTAGCCAAGGTGGCTGCCATTGGCAGCTGTCTATGTAGACACTCTTGGCTCAGAGTTTCTGGGATTGCTGCTGATGTGCAAAAGAAGGTGCTGAATGCCCCTTTTTTTGCAGTTAATCTTTTTATTGAAATCTTTGCAGTTTACAAAAAGAGTATACGATGCAAACATAGATTGGAAAGTACATAGAAACAGGGTACAGTTGAATACCAGTAGAGCAGTAGTACAATAGCAATTCAAACTACAAACAATTTAGCATTTGGGACCTGCATAACTGATGGCATTTGAAATTACATGAGTAGTGCCACTGTGGAAGGCGTTTCAATAAGTAGAGGGAGGTGAGGGTGACAGATCCCTTATTTATACCTGGGTAAGAAAGATGTAAGTATAGTGGATAGTCTACGATGGATGCCACACTCTAATGGGGAGGGTGTTCACTGGAGACCCTGTATGCTGCAGAACATATTGCAAGTAGGGTGCCATACAGTCTGGAATTTCCCCCCGCTTAGTGGTTTACTGGGAAAGATAATCTCATATTCATTGCCAGAGTTTCTATAGATGTAGTCCAGTCCTGAATGGTTGGAACATCTGAGGACCTCCATCTAGTGAGAATTAATCTCTTGGCTTCCACAGACACAGCCATCAATCACTTCAAGCTTGCCAAGGGTAGGACAAGGTCTGGTGGTTTACATCCTAGCAGCATGATACGAGGGGACAGTGGGAGATCTATACCAAGAATGGCTGGGCATTGTGCAACAACAAGAGTCCAGAATGGCACAATACAAGGACAGGTCCATAGTATGTGCAACAGATCAGCTCCCTGAGCTTTGCATCGCCAGCACAGATTATGAGGGATTACTCACAGGAGCTTAAGTTGGGCTGGGGTTCTATACCAATGATGCAGGATCTTTTTTTGTATCAGGTGACTCTTTTGATCCGTGCATGCCTGGTGGGCCAGTCTCCAGCATTTGTGCCAGTCCTCATCAGATATGTTCACTTGGAGGGCAGAGTGCAATTTGGCTTTGGCTCCTGCAGAGGGATCGGGCTGTGTTCTCTCATCATCTGGTAGAGGGAACCTGCCTAGGCCTTGTGGGGTTTAAGTCAATCAGACCATGACAGTGCAGTTGCAGGTATGGGTCTGGTGACTCTACAGGTCTTATATTTACACAGGGCTTTTGACCACTGGTTATATACAGATCTAATCTATAGGTATTGCCAAAACTCCTCCTTAGGTAATTTAAATTTCTCTTGGAGGTTCTGAAAGGATTCAAAATACCTCATGTTAGGGGTCAGTAAGTCATGCATCCTGCAGATAGAGCTTTTCTCCCAGGTACCCCAGTGAATTGGGCTGCCTTCTATACACAGTTCCGGGTTCCCCCAGAGGTAAGTAAGATACCCCAACTTAGAGCAGCATTTGGAAATACTTGCCACAAGCAACCATGCTTTGCATGCTGAGGATATGGTAACTCAGTGAGCATCACCGGTCTTGGGGGTGCTAGTCAAGCAGAGAGAGGGATGTAGCACTCCCAAGACTTCTTGTTCTATGTGACACCAGGGCTGCAGTGGGGGGCCACTAGGTATGAAAGGGTAGCAGTGATCTAGCAGTGAGGAAGGCATACATATAGTGCTGAACGTTTGGCAGATTCCAGCCCCCCTGCTTCCAGTGAGCTCTAGGTTTGGCTCTACTAAATCTGGGGAGGGGGTGGGGTGCCCCATAGACAGTGCCCTATAAGGGAGTCAAGCTTCTGAAATTATTTGTCTTAAACAATGATGGGTAGGTGGGCCAGGAGGTAATACAGTCTAGGAGCTAACATCATCTTGATGGAATCTATTTTTCCTGGGAGAGCGAGGTTTAGGTGTTACCATCTGTTTAGTTCCTTTTGAAAGGTATTTATCATGGGCAACATGTTCAGGGGGCCTAGTTTGTAAAAATCTGTAGACAGGATAATCTCCAAATACTTGATTTGTGAACCCGCCTAGACTAGGCCAGAGGCTAGGCCCATGTCCCTCGTCATGTGCTTATTAAGGGGAAGGATTTCAGACTTAGTTCTGTTAATCTTTAGGCCTGACAATTGTTCAAACTGGGAGAAAGTCTCCAGGATGTGGGCTAGGCCTTGGGAGATACCACTGCTCATAATGCAATCGGCAGCACACAGCTTGATTTTAAACTCTTCACTGCCTACCCGTATGCCTGGGATGAGGTTGTGGTCCAGGATGACAGCTGCCAATGGTTCAATGGCCAATATAAATTGCAGTGGGGACAGTGAGCACCCCTGCCTACTACCACTCTGTAGAGTGAACGGATCTGACAGAAGGCCATTATTGACAATCTTAGCAGTACAGCCATTATAGATGGTGCTGACCCTCCCTCCAAAGGTGGGACTTATGTTGAAATGGGCTAACACCGCCTTAAGATAGGCCCATTCAACCAAGTCGAAGACCTTCTCAACATCAATGGTAATAGCTGCCGCAGGGGATGTCAGAACAGAGGCTTTCTGGAACAGTGTGACTAGGGCTCTTAGGTGGTCAGTGTGATGTAGACAGCCAGCTCTGAGTGCTGTATTAATTTTTTTTATTACATATAAAATATGTGATGAGAAAGTCAGTTTGAGGAAAACTTCTGTTTTACTGGAACTGACACTTCAAAACCCCCCAGGGATAAGTTCAAAGGACAGGAGGTATTTTAAACTGCAGAGATCTGGGGTGCAATTACCTTGTCAATTTCCTTTCAGCCCAGGAAATAAGATTAGCCATTCATAATTCACTCAGGGAAGATCCTTTGACTTGCACAGTTGCCAGGGAGATCTTGTGAGGAGGGGTGTCGGTGAGAGGCCAGAATGGAAATTGAAGAAGTTTGATGTCTGCGCCAGGGAGGACCCAGACGAATTTGGAAGGTCCAATATACATTTCCCGGGGAACCCTTGAATTACATCAGAGAGACCTGAGGTGTAGATTTCAAGGTCCAGGCAGGATTAAAGAGGCAAATACACTTTTGCTTTGAATACAGTGACTTCGATCAAAGAACCTTTTGATCCGAAAAGATGTCAACTGTTTGAAGTAGAATTCCCAGGAAGGAAAAGAGGATATTAAGACGGAAGAAGAGAAGAAGAGAAGAAGAACTAAAATCAAAACTGGGACACTAACATGGGCCATGCTATGAGGAACTGTACCTACCAACTAAGAGCTTAAGGCTTGATAGTGTGTACTCATAATTTCATTCTACTATCTGATGAAATAAGATGTTGGAACATGACAAATATTAGAATGGTTAACTGATAGAAGTATAGAACACAGAAAGGAGCCAAAAGGAATAGTATGTGATTAATGTAAAGATACTTTCAACAAAATGTTATGTTGGAACAGATGTAATATCTATATGTGATTTTAATAAAACTGAGGAAGTTAAAAAAAAAACAACTTTTGAGATGTATGTATAGCAGAGCACAAGCCAGTTTTGTCTGGTTAACCTGTGGAGAGGAAAGTCAGTGAGGTCACCTCATATGTTTTTGTAAATATATTATTTGGAGACCCTGTATTGTAAAATATAGATTTTGATACACCAAGGCGGAGTTAGTGACCTCATGAGAAGGCCGGCTCAGAAGTGTGTTTAATTGCTAAGAGAACCTGACAGAAACACACAAGACAATATGTTATGACTAAGAGAAGAAGGACAACATCAGCACTGTAGGAGAGAAGTATTATGTGGATAAGAGAGCTTAGTTTGTACCTTTAAAAACCTGTTTTGTTTTTAAGATTTTATGTGTTTGGGATATTTGTTCTGTATTTATTGTTCAGTTTTGATATTTTTAAAGTAAAGATATATTTTACAAATGGAAACTGCATGGAGTGCCTTGACATTTCTTTTTGTTTTAAGTGGAGCTTTTAAAGGTTGTACACTGTGTATGGGCTTATCGTATACCAAACTGGGAAATGGATAGAGTTCTCTAAAGTCTTGCATAGAATTCTAAGGGTTCATTTGAAAGACCTGATTGGGTGCCCGTAGGCAAAGATATCTGGCCCCCCGAAGACAGAATTATCTGAGCCTGATAATTGGGTACGCTAACAAAAGGTTATCAGTTTGAATCCATTCAGAGCTTGAGACTAAGGTGACTTGAACCCACAAAACAGACAAGAGGGTTACCTTGTCTGTTACACTGTATTCAAATCATACGCTCAGAGGTTGGCACTTTGGGAGTAGAGGGTTGACCAGCTGAGCGAGTTTGTGACAGTCAGCACTGGAACGCCTTTAACAAAGCCAACTTGTGATTCGTGTATTAGGGATGGAAGAACCTTCTCTAGTCTGGAGGCTAAGACTTTGGCCAGGATTTTGGCATCAGCATTTATCAAAGATATGGGCCTATAACTTGCTAGGGAAGTGGGGTCTTTCCCTTCTTTGGGAAGGACTGTTATCAAAACCTCCGTCAAGGTGCCTGGGAGCATCTGAGCAGTGTGTGCTGCTCTCAGCATTTGGAGCATGGGCTTACAAATGGTCACTTTGTTAAGCCAGTAGAAATCAGCCGGGAAACCATCACTCCCTGGGAACTTGTGTAAGGCCATCCCTTCTATAGCTTTGATCAGTTCCGATTCCTCAATGGGGGCATCAAGCATGTCCCTCAGCATCTCAGACAGAGAGGGAAGGGAGGTTTGGGCCATGAATTTATCAAAGCTGGACCTATGGAAGGGGGCTTGGGTTTTGTATAGGGTATTGTAAAAATTTGTCATGGTCTTATTGATTCCTTTAGGAGAAAATCGCACCACCCCTGTAATATCCTTAAGCTTTTCAATATGCCTCTTGGCTTGTTGTTTCCAAAGGTGATATGAGAGGAGCTTTCCTGCCTTTTCCCCCGGTCCCAATATCTGTGCCACAATCTTGCCATTTGCAACTCTGCTTTTCTAGCGGCCAGTATGTTAAGGTTAATTCTGAGGTTGTTAGTCCAGATCTGAAGGCCTGATTATTTAGTTGGTTGGGATCAGATTTATATTCCGTCTCTTTTTGTTTAAGCTGTGTTTCAAGCTGCTGGGCCTCAGCTTCTCTTAGTTTCCTCCTGTGGGCTGCACTGGAGATAATCCTGCCCCATAATGTGGCCTTAAAGGCTTCCCAGATCATTTGGGGAGAGGCACAGGATTCAGGATTATCCTGGAAGTAATCTGACACCTCCAGCCTCAACCACTCTTGGAACTGTTGGTCCGCCAGGAGGAGGGGGTCTAGCCGCCATGTCACTGACCGCTCTCTCCCAGGTTGTAAATAGGCCTGTAGTTGCACCGGTGCATGGTCAGATATATATATAGGGGAGCAATGGACACATTTGAAATGACAGGGTTTAAAGTGGTCAGTGTGAACCAGTAGTCAAGTCTGTTGGCCATGGCCCAGGGTTCAGAGTAGAAGGTATAGTCCTTTGTGGAAGGATGAAAAGTACGCCAGGTGTCTGTCAGGTGGTGCAAGGTCAGCAAATCAGACAAGGTTCTCAATACTTTACAGTGTGGTTCGGATTTGGCATTGGATCTATGATGCAGATAGGTTCATAGGTTGATGGTTATTTTACAAGTTCGGTAGGCATTACTACCTTTAAATGAACTAGCCTACCATACATGTTATGGGAGGAAGGTATATTTTTTATTTCCCATGTATATGTCTAACTTTTGTTTAAATATTGTTAAGTTATCACTGTCAACTATGTGTTGTGGTAAAGAATTCCACATTGTTATTATTCTTTGTGTGAAAAATGAACTTCTTTTATTTGTCCCATTTCTTTCACCAGTACATTTAAATGTATTTGTTCTAGTGTTTTTTTTTAACTGTGTGACTTATAAATCCTGTTGTTTCCTTTAATATTCATCCTTAGTAGCTTTAAATGCCAAACACAGATCGTTTCTGATTTGTCTGAATTCTGTCGAGTATTGTTTAAGGTTACTTAGTCTGTGACTATAACTGTGATTCTGTAAAGTTAAAATATCCTCCCAGTATGATATCTGGCTGCTGGTCCCCCGTCATGTCCAACAGGGCTTGGGAAACTGCATTAAAGAACTTGGGCCGATCCTCGTTAGGTGCATATATATTACCTAACATAAGCGGGCCCCTGTTAGAGGCTACCTTGACTAGGATCCACCTCCCTTCTTTATCCCCACGCTGTTCAACAATAGACCATTTCAGTTGCCTGTGGCACAGTACTGATACCCCCCTCTTTGCAGTATCTGAAGAGCTATGAACTTCCCACCCCACCCACTCTCTCACTAGTTTCCTTGCTTTCTCCTGCTTGATCTTTGTCTCCTGGTGGAAAGCGACCTGTGTTTTTAGCTTTTTGAGTCTGGACATCACTTTCTTCCTTTTAATTGGGTCATTCAGGCCTCTCACATTCCAGGATTTGAAGGTCACCGGTAGTGTGGAATCCATAGCAATTGCTTATAAATACCCTTTTTTCTCTTATCTCCACTTAGGGATCCCTTTAAAAAGGCTAGTAGAAGGATGGTGTCCAGCCCAACACTTCGCTGCCCTCCAGGAGCCCTACCATATGCATAAGCCTGCACATAGCTGTCTATGTCCAGGTTAAGTGATACAACTTCCCTGAAAGTCACTGCAAAGATTTCCCATTTTCCCTGAGCCAGTAAGTGCTCAGTTCCTCTGGTCACAACAATGAGCTAGCCCCCTGTACCTAGGGCAGAGGACGAGCACTTACAGTATTTGCACCAATGGATTAAAACATTTCAGGGGCCTCCTGAGGTTGAAACCTCAAGTGGAAGAGGAAGGACCATTAGATCTTCTTTAAAGTTTTGAGATTGGGCCCCTAGAACTGCCAAGAGGAGCCAGCCATATGCTCCTCCAATGGCTAAAGGAGACCTCTCAGGGGCACCATCGATTAGCAGTAATAACAATTGAAGTAACAGCATAACAAAGCATAAAAACAACATTAAACCAGGAAGAGGGCGGACTACCATGGAGCCTAAGCCCAACCGGGGCCCTAATGACTCCATAACTGGTAGCCACTCCAGCTGTTTACGAGTGTGGGGGGGGTTCCTAGTTCCCTTAAGTGTAGCTTTTTTAAGTGATCCTGTCAGAATATGGGAGAACATAGGACCCCATAATCCCAAGTTAGGTAAGTAGGTTAAAGGGTATACAGGGCACTCAGGGATCGGCCATAAGGAGTCTGCATCCTTCCCATCCAGTGGAGGGGTCCATTCAGCCTTCTGTACCAAGTTGTCCTTATGGGGCAAGTGAGGTTAAGGTGGAAGTAATCCCCGGGTGAAATGGAGAGGCTTCCATGGCATTTCCCCACTGTCCTCATCACCAGGGTAGGTATATATAACTGGGGGATGGGGATACCATTATAGTACACCCAGCCAGTGGCAAGTCAGAATCACTAGGTGCTGCAGTACAAGAAGCGGGAGACATGTCAGGCCACCGCAAGGCTGCTTCCCATATTCTTGCCATGAAAATCATGCTAAGTGGGTCTTGTGAGTCGACCCAGCATCTGGAAGAGGCACAGTATAAACAAGGGCACTCACAGCCTAACATGTTATCCCCTATCAGCTCAATTAAGAGGCCCCAGTGATGGAGGGAGACATCCATATTTTTGGAGACCTCATGCGAGAACAAGACAGCAGCCGCTTCATCAAGGAAAGCGAGGTCTCACATGTTCGTCTCAAGGGAAACATACGCCTGTCAATAAACCTCAGTAAGATGGGGAGAGGGAGTGGGGGAGAGGTACAAACCTCCCTTGCATCACGGACAGTCCAGAAGCAGGTTCAAGGAGGAACTAAGAATTTACAAGCCCGACAGCCGCTTCTACTTTTTCTCACCAAGCTCTCCGATCGGGTGGTGGGCACTGCATTTTTAAACCCCCCATTAAATCAGCTTGATAGCATACACATTTAGGAATACCCCCCAGCCCCCACTTCTTATTGACAGACAGGTATGCTAGTGCCTGTCAACAGAGAAAAAGCTTAGCCAAAGGATATCTGGACTGCCTTAAGACGGCTGGTAGACATTGTCCGAGGCAGACAGGAGCTCAGAGAGCCATTCCAGGGAGTCGACTTCACCTGCAGTGTCTTCCGGAGTACAATTGGCCCAGTCTGTGGGTAAGGGGACCAGTCACCAGTCTCTTTGGTCTCCCCTCCCAACGGCAATGTCTCTCTTGTGTCGGCTTTCCAGAGGTCGAGTGCAGAGGGCATGAACTCATGCAGTGGCTCATATCTGTTGGACGTCTTGATGGGAGTGATCCCTGGGGAACAACTGTTGGCATCTGATAGCATGAATCTGGGTTACCTGCTCCGGGATCTCTGTCACCTGGCAGTAGGTGGGGTGCCTGTTCCTGTCTTCACCTTCTTCTTTTTTGGCCTTCCTCTAGTGTCAGTTTGCCAGGCAGGAGTCGCAGCAGCATCCCCTCCCTCGGCGTGAGTTTCCCTCCTATCCTCTGCCTGAGATACCTCCATCTTGAATTCTGTCATGCCACGTGGCATGCCATGCAGTCTATCCACATGCGATCGTTTCTCCTGGAGATCCCTCACATATTGCTTAGCCTCCGTATGAGATTCAAATGTTAAAAACTCCCCATTTACTTCTATTCTCAAGAGAGCAAGATATCTGAGGGATGTGGGGATATTGAGCTGATAACATTGCTGCTTTGCATTGGCATACGCTCGATGGCAGTTAGACAGCTCAAGCGAGAAGTCCTGAAACATTTGCACTCTGTTCCCCTGCCACTAAAAGGCTCCCTGCTGTCTTGCCATCTTATGATAAAACTCCTTTTCCGGATAGCGCAAAAACTTGCATCGTATCGGCCATGGTCTCTCACCAGGTTGGGGGCAAGAGATCTGTGTGCCCTCTTGATATCAGGGGGGCCTGGTTATTAGTTTTAGTGAGAGAGGATAGCAGACCTCTCAGAAAACTCTCCATGTCCCAGCCCTCTGCCCCTTCAGGGATGCCCACTAATCTTATGTTCTTTCTTCGGGCACGGTTCTCCAGATCATCAACTTTATTTAACAAATATTGCAGTTTTTGATGATGATCTTGGAGCATGCCTTGCTGAAATTGTACAGCAGAGACAGTGTCCTGAATGGTTTGCTCCATTTTGGATACTCAGGCAGCCAGATGTGCAAAGTCATCGTTGGTTTTTTGGGCAGCAAGTTTTAAATCGGAGGTGTCGATAAGTATTTTGTCCAACTTGGCCATCATGATGGCGTTATCAGAGGCCTGCTGAACTGTTTGGGAGAATGCCGCCAGATGTGAGAGGGAGGCAGTGGCCACTGTGACCCCCAGATGTACAGTTGCATTAGAGCTTTTGGGCGGGAAACACAGAAATAGAGCTAACCCGCTTGATTTGGCCTTTCTGTTTGTGCTGTGGGCCAAAACTGGCACCTCAATGAAAACACCTTTCCCCCTTGTCAATATGGTCAAGTTTTGTATCGTTGAGCAGCACTCATGATTCTATTCACGCCTGTGAATAATTAAGGACTCAGCAACTGGCGCTTTTGTTGGATGGCTAAGATAGGCTCCTTGGTGGTCTCTCCTCAGCAATTACACTGCCACCATGTTTGATGGCAAGCTCCACACCCCCCCCCCCCGAATGCCCCTTTTAATGGCACTAAACTTTTCAGTCCAGACATCCAGGACCTCAATAATAATCTGCAGGCCTCTGGCATGGCTTTTAAGTCCATCCACTTCCTCTACCACATTCAGCAGCATGGTAGGGAGTGTTCTGCATTTTGTAGGCAGACTAACATGCCAGCCACAGGCTCTCATCCCCAGGGAAAGCGTAGAGTCCAGTCCTCCTTGCTTGCCCACTCCCAGGCTAGAGCGGCAGTCAAGCATCCCAGAACCGAGGATCCTGCTTCCACAGCTGGACCCTCCTCAGCTTGACTCCTTGCCAGACACGCCCCCTCTGGTCAAGGCCCAGGAGGTGGCAGTCGGAGGTCGGTTCTCCTTCCATTTGAGTCAATGGAGAACCATAACGTCAGATGCTTGGATACTGCAAATTATAGAAAGCGATCATACACTGGAGCTCATTCAGCAACCTCCAGACACCCTTCCACCACCTACAAATTACCCCAGGGCTCATTTACCTGTTCTCCAGGAGGAGGTACAGACTCTTCTGTGCAAGCAGGCAATAGAATTGGTGCAAAAGCAACAGAAATCAGGGGTTCTATTACAGATTCTTCCTGGTTCCCAAGAAAACATTAGATCTGACACCTATTCTAGATCTTAAAAACCTCAGTTTCTTCGTCCAGTACAGAAAGTTCCAGATGGTAACTTTACCGGGTCTTTTGCCCCTCCTCAAAACCGGAAACTGGCTCTGCTCACTGGATATGCAGGACATCTACCTGCACATTGCAGTTTTTCCTCCTCACAGGAGGTTTCTCCACTTTACCTTTCAGGGGGAGCATTACCAGTTCAAGGTATTAACCTTTGGCTTATCCTCTGCACTGCATGTTTTTACCAAATGCTTAGCAGCAGTCGCAGCAACACTCAGAAGGAAGGGTCTGTCGTCTTTCCTTACCTGGATGACTGGCTTCTCAAAGCCCCATCCAGGGAACAGCTGTTGCTGACTCTGGAACATATCCTCCAGCTCTTTCAGTCTCTGGGCATCACTGTCAACCTGCCCAAGACTTTTCTAATACCGTCCCAAAGATTACAGTTCATTGGGGTGGTCCAGGAATCAGAGCAGGGGAAGGCCTTTTTGCCCCAAAACAGGAAAGAATGTCTTATTGCTCAAGCTCAGGGGGTCGCTCAGAGTCGGTATGTTCCAGCCAGATTGTACCTCAGGCTCCTGGGCCTAATGGCTGCAGCTATTCCCTCTGTTCCACTAGGCAGACTCCACATGCATACCCTTCAGTGGACTTTCCAAGTGCAGTGGGATCAATGTCTAGATGAGCTGGACCATCTAGTCCTGGTCTCCTCTCCAGTGCACAAAGCACTGCAGTGGTGGATGGATCCCTCAGATCTTCTTCAAGGGATTCTCTTCCAATTCTCCTCCCTGAATCAGATCCTGCCCACGAATGCTTCCGGTCTGGGCTGGGGGGGGGCACACCTGGGTCCCTTTCAAACTCAGGGCTCCTGGTCCCAGTGGGAAGCTTCCCTGCATATCAGTATCCTGGAGATGAGGGCATTGCTGTGCACCATGCAGGCATTTCAGGAGCACCTTGCCCCAGGCCTACATCTGGTGCAGTCGGACAGTCTGAGTGTTGTCTACTACCTCAACAAGCAGAGCGGGACACACAGCTCTACTATGCCGGTTTGATAACAGTTTTATCAACCGGCATCTGATTATAGGAATTATGTCGACTGCAAGTTACAGTCAACATAATTTCAGTGTGTCTCCCGATCTGTGTTTTTCATAGGGTGGCTTTGCCCCCCCGGAACCCCCCCATGTGGGGGGCTCTGCCCCCTGCACCCCTATATTTAGGATTCTCAATTCCAGTTGGAGTTGATTTGGGGAAGGGGTACAGGACCAGGAGACAGCGTGCCCCTGTGTTGGGCACACCAACACAGTGACCTATCGGCAACCTGTCAATTTTGTCAACAGGTTGGTAGGTCGCTGTGTTGGTGTCACTGTCAGGGGAGCATACCAGACACACTCGTAGCCCTTTGCGAGAAGCAATGCAAGTTTGGTATTGAGCTCTGGACCACAGCCTGACTCTCTTTGCGGTCCATGTGCCAGGCATGCTAAACACTCTAGCAGACAGATTCAGTAGGACTCAGTCAAGCATGCACGAATGAGAGCTCCTCTTATCTGTAGCAGCAGATCAGTTCAGGATCGGGGGACCTTGGTCCATCTAAACCTCAGATCTTCCACCTGCATGCGTGGGTCCTGAGGACATAGCCATCACCAGGTTTGGGGTTTCTAATAGGGTAGCGGACATACTAGTGGCTGCTCACAAGCCTTCCATCTGTGCCACCTATGCCATGAAGTGGAAGCAGTTTGCCATCTGGGCTGCCAAGCATTCCCTAGATCCTTTCACCTGTCATGTGAAGCATGTCCTGGACTACCTGATTTCTTTGTCCGACTCAGGTCTCCAGTATTCCTTCCCGTGACAGGGTTGAATAAGGCCCTGCCCCATTTGTCATGCAGAAAGAGTTTAAACACAAGGGTCTGTTCTGTCCTCCCCTTTTCTGTCTCTTCTCTGTCTGGTTGCGCAACCAAATTTTCTTTTGAGACCTAGGAACTGATCACTTCAACGGTTTCACAATTCTCCGCCTCTCAGTATCTTTCTGCCTTCACTTGCTGTTCTGTCTTTTCTTCCCTCTTGCAAGTCTGCAGTTATAAAAAAAACATGTGAATCTCTGTGTAAAACTATATGTGGTATCCCTTTGTTTAAAACTGCATATAGTGATACTGTTGAAATGATTGCAAAAAGCTATTTGGAACTCAAGGGGTTAACATGAGAAGCTGGTTTACAAACTCTCTGAGATGATGGCAACAAGAGGTCAGTTCTGGGTCTCCATGTATTGTTTTGCTGCACCTGTCAGGAATGAAACGTACAAGAACATTTTGTAAACTTACAAGAACATTCTGTGAGAAGCAAGCTCTCTTAACGAGCTCCCTGCAAAGACTTGTTATAAAAAGAGCAGCAATGTTTTGAGAGAGAGAGAGAGACTGAGATTTGAAACTGAGAAAAAACACTCAGAAGGACTGTTTTCTCTGTACTGCCTTTGTAAATGGTTATACTGAACACATTTTTATCTTTTATTTTGCTGTTGAGAAAAATAAAATGCTATTTGCGAATTTTGAAACTGCTCCTGGTTTTACTGTGCTTCCTGACCTGTGCCTCAATGGCACTTCCTCAAGGTCCACCTTTCTTCCATTTTGGCTTTTCATGAACCCATAGGTGACCGCACTATTACTCAGTTATATGCGAACATACGAAAATGCCAGCAGAAACAGGCCTCATGGTCTATCGAGTCTGCTCGAGTGTGCAGCTAGCACCTTATAATGCTGCTGCCCCTCCCTTCCCCCCATCCTATTACACCTTCCCCTTCCCCTATCCCAGCCCCTCTTGAAGCTGTCTACCATCTTGCAGGACACTATCTCACCCAGCAAGGAGTTCCACTTGTCCACCACTCTTTCTATGAAAAAAATGTCTCCTCATCTCTCTCCTGAATCTACCTCCCTCTAATCTCAGTTGGTGTCCTCTCGTGTCCCTCCCCTTTCTTCTCTGGAAAATCCTCTCTGTATTAGTTTTGTTTATTCCCTTCAGGTACTTAAACATCTCAATCATATCTCCCCTGTCACTCCTCTCTTCCAGAGAGTACATATTCGGCTCCCCTAGCCTTTCCTCGTATGGCTTGCCCTCCAATCCCTGGATCATCTTTGTAGCTATATGCTGTACCCCCTCCAACAATCTGATGTCCTTCTTCAGGCACGGGTGCCAGTATTGCATGCAGTACTCCAGGTGGGGCCTGACCAGCAACCTATACAGGAGTAGGATAACCTCCCTACTTCTGGAGGAGATCCCTCTAGTTATACACCCCAGCATTTTGTTGGCTTTTGCCACCGCTCTTCTGCACAGAACAGAGTTGTTGATGCTTCTTGTTATGATCGCCCCAAGGTCCTTCTCCTCTGTGGAACAACCCAACTGAACCCCATTTAAGTGATGATCCCTCCCCTGGTTCCGGGCTCCGAAGTGCAGAACCTTGCACTTCTTGGCGTTGAACCCCAGCTGCCATTTATCTGCCCACTCCTGCAGCTTATTCAGGTCCTCCTGCAACCCCTTCCCCACCCGTGTCATCTATCGCAGCTCCGATCTTGGTATCGTCTGCGAACAGATTGATTTTGCTCCAGATCCCATTCGAGATATCTGCAATGAAAATCCCAAACAGTACTGGTCCCATCACAGATCCCTGTGGTACCCTGCTTGTCACCACTCTCGGTGATGAGAGCTCCCCCTACAACCACCCTTTGCTGTCTCCCCCTCAGCCAGTTCCTGATCCTGGTCACCATTTTTGGTCCTGCCCCCATATACTCCAGCTTCCCCCCAATCTCCCATGCGGCACTGAATCAAAGGCCTTACTGAAGTCCAAGTACAGGATGTCCACAGCATGGCCCTTGTTCAGTTCCCATGTCACCCAGTCATAGAACTCTACCAGGTTTGTCTAGCACAATCTGCCCATGACAAATCCATGTTGCTGGTCATCCTGGATACTGTTTGCCTCCAAAAAGCTCACGAACCTGTCCTTTAGAATGGTCTCCATGAGTTTGCTCACGATCGAGGTGAGGCTCACTGGCCTGTAGTTCCCTGGTTCATCCTTTGGCCCACTTTTATGGATGGGCACCACGTGGGCCATCCCCCAGTCCTGTGGTACACATCCTGTGTCCAGGGAGGTATTAAACAGGTCTGCCAGTGGTCCCACAAGGACCTCTGTTAGCTCATTCAGTACTCTAGGGTGAATGCCATCTGGCCCAGGTGCTTTGTCCACTCTTAATGCCCTCAACCCCTCCAGCACCCTGCCCTCTGTAATCCCTACATCTGTCATCCTCTCCCCCCTTACCCACCCCCCACTTTCCTGAGGTATTTGCCCTTCTCCTGCGTGAACATAGAGCAGAAGTACTCATTCATTGCCCTGCCTGCTCCAACCCCTTCTCCACCCACCCCGATCTTTCTTGCTCCTCCAAGCTGGTCTTTGCTTCTCCTTTTGTTGCCTATGTAGTGGAAGAAGTATTTTTCTCCTCTTTTGATCCCCTGTGCCAGTCTCAGCTCACTAGATGCTTTGGCGCCCCGACCAGTCGGATGACCTCCTCAGAATTTTCTCGGTATACATCTTTATCTTCTCCCCTTCCCATTTTCTTGTACTTCCAAAATGCCATCCTCTTTGCTCTCATCCCTTCCCTGATCACCAGTGACAGCCAACAGGGTTTCTTTGTCCTGCCCTTCTTGGTTTTTTTCCTAATACAGGCCTCTGTTGCCTCCGCCAGCCCTCCCCTTATTATATTCCATTTCTGATCTGCATCCATGTATTGTTGGATGTCTACCAAGTGCTTGCTCAGAATTTCCACCATCATTCTAAAGTCCGCCCCTAAACTCAACCACCCTTGTACCCATGCCCCCTATGTTCCTCCCCATGTTTAGCATGAACCACACAGAGTAGTGGTCATTCCCAACAAGCGGTTCCCCCACTTCTAGGTTCCTTACAGCTTCCCCATTATCCAGTACAAGGGCCAAAGTCCTTTTCAGCCATTTTGGCCCCTGTGACAGCTGTGTCAAGAAGCTGTCCTGAAAAGATTCCAACAGGACCCCCTCTCTTGCACTCATGGTGGCAGGTGTGTTCCAATCCACCCCGGTAGGTTGAAATCCACCACCACCACCGTGCTTCCCTTCCTGCTTACCCTTTGAATTTGATCTGCCAGTTCCTAGTCCAGGTCACAACCCTGTGTTGGTGGCCTGTGCACTACCTCCATCCTCAGTGTCCTATTCCTTTCATCCTGGAACTGCATCCACAGAGCTTCTGTCCTCCCCTCCTCCTCTTCCTCCCTTACACACGTAATCCCCTTCCTCACATAGATCGCCACCCCCCATTCCCATTCTTTCTGAATAGCCTATACCCAGGGATCATCATATCCCAGCCCTGGTACTGGGTGGCCCATGTTTCCATGATGGCCTCTATGTCCACCAATTCCACCACCAAGAGAGCCTATAACTCCGTAGTTCTGTACCTTAGGCTTCTTGCATTCAGTGAAACCACCTTTCAACCTGTTTTCTCCCCAACCTTACCATGCCCCCCCCGGTCCTCTCTGTGCCCCCTCCTCACTGCCTTCACCTCCAACTAGGGGGTGAGCACCCTAAGCTCCCTTTTCCAGACATTGTTTCCAACAACAGTCCCCTCGTCACCCCTCTTCCTAGTTTAAATCCACCCTTGTTAAAATATACCCCCTCCATTCCCTGTTTGAGTATGCTCTTCTCCTCCTTGTTCAAGCGCAACCTGTCCCCTGTGTATAGGTCGCTGTTGTCCCAGGTCCTGCCCCAGTCTGACACCAGTCCATATTTCCTGGTTTGGCACCAGTCCCTCAGCCACCCTTTGAACTCCACTGTCCTTTTTTTCTCCCTGTACTTGCACATGGTACTGGTAGCATGTGAGAGAATGCCACCGATACCCCCCCAACACTGCCTACCCATTTCCTCATGCCTCTTGGACCTTTTCTACCCCTCTCTCACAGCTCTGATACCTCCCTTTCCCCTTCCTCTGCCAACACTGCAAACCTATTGCTTGATAACCCCACAATAGTGCCCATCGCCTCCTTCCTCCTTCCCTGATCCCTCCCTCCTCCTACAGTACCTCTGCTCACTCCCCCCCATTCTCCTTATATCCCCATCTTTAACTCTGCAGTTCCCTCTCTGCATCTCCCTGCCCCTCCTTAGTGGGGTCACTCCTTCCTCAGCTCCCCTCTCCCTCACTCTCCTTAGTTCCCTCCATAACCCCATTACTTCATCCTCCAATTTCCTTAGCCTACAGTAAATTGGACAGCCTCCCAGTTCCCATAATAAATTCATCCAAACAGCCACCCCACATCCATTGCAACTCTCTTTCCTCCCTGTGCCTGCCGCCCTCCCTCCACGGCGCCCATCATTCCACCCGTTATTCTGCAGCCTCTACCCACCCTTATCCATTTCCGTCCATTTCCACTGCCCCTCGCATTCCCCCCCTTGCAACCCATTGCACCTACTCCCCATTATTCGTGTTTGGCTTAAGTGTATCCCCACACCTGTCCTCCATGATTGGCTTAAGTGTATCCCCACACCTGTCTCCCACACCTTCCTTAGGGGCATCCTGCATCTGAACCCCCCAATCCATTCCCTGGTCCCGGCTTGGGATTTGAATTGCTTTTTGGAAAAGTTGACTCTGTCTCCTTTTGAACAAATCGCGACTTGTAATTTGCATTGTCTTAGAAAGTGCTTTTTTTAGTTGCCATTACTTCCACTCAAAGAATTTCAGAGCTTCAGACCCTCTGGTGTGAGGAGCTTTATTTGATTTTCACAAAGACAGAGTATCTTTGCGCACCAATCCTAAGTTTCTACCTGAGGTGGTTTCTGAGTTTACACTCAATCAGTCTATCCACCTCCTTGTTTATTTTCCTGAGCATGCCAGTCCAGGGGAAGCACTACTCCATACATTAGATGTACGCAGAACTTTAAAGTATTCTCTGCTCGGGACTAAGGAGTCCCGAAAGTCTAAGCAGTTGTTTGTTTCATTTATCCCTGGCAGAGAGGGCACCTCAGTTTCTAAGTAATGTTTATCCAAATGGTTGGCAAATTGCATTGTGTTCTGCTATATCAAGTACGGCAAGGAGCTACCTGGAGCTGTCAAAGCCCATTCCACCAGATGTATGGCTACCTCGGTGACTTGCTTCAAAGAGGTCTCAGCCACTGACATTTGTGCAGCTGCCACCTGGAGTACAGTCCACACTTTCACCAAGCATTACAGTCTGGACATTGCCTCAAGAGCCCATGCTGGTTTTGGCAGGGCTGTGCTGCAAGGGCTCCTGTCTTACATTTATGGAGTTTCTTGACAGATTCAGTTTGCAAGGTCTTCTGTCTTATGTTTATGAAAGTCCTTGACTGGGTAGCTTTTTTCAATTCTCCTGTCTTAAGTTTATGGAGATCCAGCCTCCCAGACTACCCGTTCCTCCTGTCACTGCTTGGTACTCATTCCTATGGTGGTACCTGATGACTGAGATAACCCCAAAAAAGATAGAACAATTACATACTTCATTTCTCTATTTTACATCTCCCATTGGCCTCGGGTGAGGTGAACCTTCCTAATCTAGAATGGTATGCCAGGGCAGCCTTTCTTAAAATTGTAATTCTACGGCTCACACCCACTTATACAGCGCCTTGGAAAGACACAGAATATGCACTTAATGACCTTTATGACTTAGTGCCTATTTTATTTGCAACCCCGGGAAAATCCATCCCTTTATGTAACTTTTCTAAAATTACTGGTGGAGTGTTGAAGGTATGGAATCAGATAAAATATCATATGAAGTTTTCAAACATATTCTATTATCTCTGACTCTTATCGGCTGATGAATATTTTCAACCAACTCAATTTAACTTAACATTCCAAGGTTGGCGCCAATATGGTATCCATTTCATATTTCAAATTCTCATGACAACAGGCATTACTTCCTTTGAAGCCCTTCAGAAGGAGTAGGGACTGCCACACAGGGATCACTTTCAATGCCTCCAAGTGTGGGCTTATGTCCAGGGCCAGCATCCAGACAGAATGAAACTGCCCCACTCAAAATCACCTTTACTACAATTATTAATGGATACTATACAGCGTAACATGGTGGGGCATATTATTGGACAACTATATTGCATACTTCGTGAGACTTTAGGGGACTTGACTACAACAGTTTTAATTTCATGGAATGCCAAATGAAATCTCACAGTTTCAATGGAAGATTGGCTAAAATATGCTCTACCAGCACTACAAATTACACTAGTCCTCAGTGTAGATGGAATATACATGGAAATGCCACTACAGGTACTTCAGATCACTGGCCATATTGATTAAATACATGCCTGCTAATTATGGCTATTGTTGGAGGGGTTGCAAATGTAAGGTAGCGGATTTAGGACACATTTTCTGGCTTTGTCCTCTCCTTACACCATATTGGTGTTTCTTGCAAAATGAGTTGCAGGACTGCCTAGACCAATCCCTAGAATTATTGACAGAGATGACACTATCGGTGATTCCATGCTGGGGTAAAACCCTCTTACCTATATATTTAGTTGCAGCTAAAAACACAATTACTCAAAGATGGATGGCCCCGATCATTCCAACTGTGGCAGAGTGGAGAGAAATTGTCAGGCAGGTTTATCAGTTAGAAAAAGTCCCACGATTGCACTAAAGCCTTTAATGTAACATGGCAAAAAAGGATATGGTATATGGCGCAAATAGATCCTGGATTTATCCCTTGAAGGTTACTATATGGCCCTGGGGGGGGGGCACTGCTCTCATTGGAGGTGGGGACAGATAAGGATAACATTAATTGAAAAACCTTACAAAGTCTAATTCTCATACTGTTGTATTGTGAAGGTATCTTTGACTTTAGTACAAACACAATTTTGCAATTTCCTTCAGAAGAAATATACATGTATTCCAACCTGATTACCCATTGTATGTATGACCCATCGGGCTTGTCAAGTGAATGCATGGGTCCAGGGGATCTTGCACTTGCCTATAATAAGGCAGTGACAGATGCCCTGAATTTCATTGCTCCTGTTCGTGTTCAGCCACTCACTCTTCTCTCAAGGTCCCCATGCTTTGATGGGACCTTGAAGGAATTGAGGAGAGTGGGCTAAAGGCTAGAGAGGGCTTGGCAGAAATCCAGCCTGGAGGTTGACAGGCTTAGATTGATGAATCATTACACTGTCTATCAATTGACAATCACCCATAAGAAGGCAGAATTCCTGTCCAGGGAGACTTCTGCCACGCAGAATCGACCTGCTCAGCTCTTCCAGACTGTGGACCGATTGTGCCATCCAATCTGTCTGTAGTCTGGTAGAGTCTTGTCACAAGAAAGATGTGATGAGTTTGCTCGATTCTTTGTGGATAAGGTTGTCACCATCAGGTTCGGTATCTGCCCAGCCCCTTCTATGGGGTGTTGAGGAGGTTGGCGGGAGGTTGCAAGCACCCGGTTGTTCTGGTCTGACTTTGGCTGACCAGACATCGTGGATATTGTGAAGGTCATTCAGAGTTTGCAGCCAACCAGCTGTAGTTTGGACCCAGGCCCAACACATCTCCTTGTGCGGTGCATTGAGGAAATTGGCCCATTCCTTGCTGAGATAGTCTTGAGATCATTGGAGAGAGGGGTCTTCCCAGCTCCCCTGAAGGAGGCAGTTGTTTGACTGCTCCTGAAAAAACCCTCCCTTAACCCAGACTGTCTCTCTAACTACAGACCTGTCTTTAACCTGCCCTTGTTAGTAAGGTTATTGAGAAGGTGGTTGTGCTGCAGCTGGATGATCATTTATCCTTCCTATGTTAAGATTAAGTAGACAGATAACTTTATTAGAAGTAGAAGGGGTCTTATTTAGGGTTAAAAGAAAGAAAGTCAGTGTGTGTTCTCTGCAGGGAAGGGTACTGTATCAGCTGACTTTGCTAAACCAGTAGGAGGAAAGAGAGCTGACCTGGGGTGTGGTTTAGACACTATAAAAGCAGGTGAGTCAAATTACAACTTCCTGTTGCTAGCCTTGCTTGTAGAGCAGAAAGCAGCTAACTAAAAGAAGCTACATTTTCTTATTAATTTAAAACTTATATCTCAGCAGGAGTCAGTGACTGTTAAGATTAAGTAGACAGATAACTTTATTAGAAGTAGAAGGGGTCTTATTTAGGGTTAAAAAGAAAGGAAAGAAAAGAAAGAAAGTCAGTGTGTGTTCTGTGCAGGGAAGGGTACTGTATCAGCTGACTTTGCTAAACCAGTAGGAGGAAAGAGAGCTTACCTGGGGGTGTGGTTTAGACACTATAAAAGCTGGTGAGTCAAATTACAACTTCTTGTTGCTAGCCTTTTTTCTTACTAATTGCCCTCCACCCCACCCACCCAAAGCCAGTTCTACTTTTATAGCCACTGGATTTGACTGTCAACAGGAACTTCCTGTTTGGCAGTAGGAAGGAAAGGATCATAGAGAAACACTGGTTTTGTCAACCCTAAAGGAAAAAAGTAGCTCACTCTCCCCCCCAGCTGCTGGTAGTCTGATATTGAGCAAGGAAGAAGGAGGCTACTGAAGAAGATAGGAAGTTGCTGTCCCAGAACAAGAAGGGTGAGAGCTGTAAGGAGAGGAGAGAATAAGCATCCAGAGAAACAGTAGAGAGGACACAAAATAAGACATGATAGGAGTGGTGCAGTGCAATGGCTGTGAGGCGGCAGTGTTCCAGGAGACATTCTGGAGGCTGTGATGCTGCCCTATTTGCAGGCACCTCTCTGGTCTGAGAGAGGAGGTTGCCCATCTCCAGGCTGACCTGGGTAAGATTCGAGAAACCTCCTCCCCCACCCAGGGACCACCAGGGCCAATGCCACTACCTCAGAGGTTACCAAGAAAGAGGAGAGGCTGGACCAGGTGAGCTCAAGGAGGGAGAGGGTGGTGGAACAGAGTTGCATCCCTCCAGCTGTACCTCTCCACAATTCATTCGCTCTTCTGGTGGATAGTGGTTCCTCTATGGAGGCACCTGCAGTGGAGACCAAGGAGGATGCTGGGAACCTTCACAAAGGAGACCCACAGGAGGGTGGCATGGGACCCCACAGTGGAAGGAAACAACTCCTGGTGGGGGACTCAATCATTAGGGGGTAGAAATGGGGGAGGAAGGGGAGAGGGAGGTAAGGTGCCTTCCTGGTGCCACGGCTTGGAGGGACAGGAAGCGAATCCTCAGGATCGTGGGAGGAGCTGCACGAGGGAGGGAGTGAGATGTCATTGTCCACCTAGGGACAAATGACCTGGCTAGGAATGGGATCAGAGCAGTGTAAGAGGATTTTGTAGAGTTTGGAAGGGGCCTTAGACAAGTAGCGCATACGGTAACCTTCTCGGAGGTACTGCCTGTCTATGGCAAGGGAGATGCTAGGGCACTTCTCACCAGGGAATTCAATGAGTGGTTGAAAAACTGGTGTGGAGCTCAGGGTTTTGGCTTCATTGGGGACCAGGGAACCACCTGGAGGGATGCAGACTTATACTAGTGCGATGATCTGCATCTGTCCAGGGGGGAACCAGGATCCTAGGTGAGAGGTTTAAATGCTTCATTGGCAAGCATTTAAACTAGCCAAGGGGGGAGGCACTGAAAAGGAGCAGGGAAATCCAAGCCTCCCCCCACAAAACATGGTGATTAGTGAGGTAAACACCAAGGTACAGAAGTTATTAGGGAGCAGAACAGATTCAAATGTAAAAAAAGGCAAATGCAGTAAGGACAGAAATGGGGCTAAAAGGGGTAAGGCTATCAAAAAGTGGAGGGTGATGAGTACCAATGCCCATAGTCTGTGTAACAAGCTCCCTGAACTAGTGGCCTTGATGGAAGAGGGTTGCCTGGATATTGTGGCAGTCACAGAAACATGGTACACAGAGAACCATGACTGGGATGTCAACATACTAGGATATACAATCTACAGGAGGGACAGGGAGGGTAAAAGAGGAGGAGGAGTAGCTCTCTATGTAAAGGAAGGGATCAAAGCAACAGAACTAAAGAGTAAACAGGAAGCAGATGAGGCACTTTGGGTCACCCTGGAGACAGAAAATGGCACCACAATCTGCATGGGGGTTGTATACAGACCCCCATCTCAGGGGGAGGGAATGGACAAGGAAATGATAGAAGGCTTCTTAGAATGGCAGAAAAAGGAGATATTGTTGGCGGGGACCTGAATATGCCAGATGTTAACTGGAGCACCTTTGCTGCAGGCACATCCAAGAGCAGGGTCATTCTTGATGCTCCTACAGGGGCATGCCTCAGACAGCTAGTATTGGAACCCACCAGGAGGGAGCAGTCTTAGACCTGGTACTCTCAAATGGGGATGGAGAAAGAATCTCAGATTTAGAAGTGGGTAGCCATCTGGGAACAAGCGACCACCAAACAGTGTGGTTCACGATAAACATAACCATACAATCAAGCCATACAAAAGCAAAAGTACTGGACTTTAGGAGGGCTGACTTTGGGAAAATGAGAGAGTGCCTCAGAAAAGCACTAGCAAACAGGCAAGAAGGAGGGTGGAGGAACAATGGGAGTGATCAAAACAGCCATCACAGAGGCAACAAGCCTTTGTGTAAAGCAAAGCAATAAACACAACGAAGGAAAAACCGCTATGGTTCTCAAAAGAGGTGGCAGGGATGGTTAAGGAGAAAAGGACAGCATTCAGGAAATATAAGGAAACACAGAAGGAGCAGGACAGAGAACTTTATCAGTTAAAGCAGAAAGAGGCTGGGAAGGCAGTCAGAATAGCAAAGGCCCAAACCGAGGAAAGGATAGCCAATTCTGTTAAGAAGGGGGATAAGACCTTTTATAGGTACATTAGGGAGCGAAGAAAGACCAAAAGAGGGATACTGAAGCTTAATAAAGGGGAGGGAATGTGGGTAGAGGGTGACAGTGAAAAAGCAGGGATACTGAACGAATATTTCTGCTCAGTATTCACAAAGGAAGAGGAGGGGGAGTTACCTTAACCAAACAAGAGAAACACCCTGAAGACAGGGGTCGATACCAGTCCATTTACAGAAGAATGGGTTCTGAAAGAACTAATAAAATTGAAGGTGGACAAAGCAATGGGGCCTGATGGGATTCACCCAAGAATTCTAAAAGAACTAAGCGTAGAACTAGTGACACCGCTGACTACTGTCTTTAACAAATCATGGGAGGATGGGGTGGTACCCGAGGACTGGAGGAGGGCAGATGTGATTCCTCTTCACCAAAGTGGGAGCAGGACAGAGGCAAGAAACTACAGACCAGTTAGTTTGACCTCAGTGGTAGGGAAAATGATGGAATCACTTCTGAAGGAAAGAATTGTTGAGTACCTAGAGGCCAGTGGGGCACAGGACCCAAGGCAGCATGGATTCACGATGGGAAGGTCATGTCAGACGAATCTAATAGACTTCTTTGACTGGGTGACCAAAGTAGTAGACCAGGGAGGGGCTGTGGACATGGCCTACCTAGATTTTAGCAAGGCATTTGATACAGTCCCACACAAAAGATTAATACACAAGATAGCCAGCCTTGGAGTGGATCCCAAGGTGGTAGCCTGGATAAAAAATTGGCTAGACAACAGGATGCAAAGGGTAGTAGTAAATGGAGTACACAGTGAAGAAAGGAGGTTACTAGCGGGTACCGCAGGGTTCAGTACTGGGACCGGTCCTTTTAATGTCTTTATAAGGACATTGCAGAGGAACTGGAAGGAAAAGCATGTCTCTTGCAGATGACACAAAGATCTGCAACAGGGTTGATACACAAGATGGAGTGGAAAGGATGAGAAGGGATTTGGCAAGGTTGGAGGAATGGTCAAATGTATGGCAGCTCAGATTCAATGCAAAGAAGTGCAAGGTAATGCACATGGGAAACAAAAACCCAGGGGAAGCGTACACAATGGGGGGTGAGATACTGACAACAGTAAAAGTAGAAAGGGACCTGGGGGTAACTATATCAGATGACCTAAAGATGGGCAAGCAATGTGAGAAGGCAGTAAGGAAGGCTGGGGGGATACTGGGATGCATAGGAAGAGGCATCAATAGTAGAAAACAGGAAATTGTTATCCCTCTGTACAGACAGTTGGTGAGACCCCATCTGGAGTACTGTGTGCAGTTCTGGAGACCCCATCTCCGCAAAGACATAGACAGAGTGGAGGCTGTTCAGAGGAGGGCAACCAAAATGGTGCCAGGTCTGCACCAGAAGACATACGAAGAAAGACTAAAGGAGCTTAATATGTATACCCTTAAGGAAAGAAGGGAGAGAGGGGACATGATAGAAACTTTCAAGTACCTCAAGGGAATTAACGAAGTCCAAGAGGGTAGCATCTTCCAGAAAAAGAGATGTGCAAGAACAAGGGGGCACAATTTGAAGATAGAGGGGGGACGGCTCAGAGGTAATGTGAGGAAGTATTTTTTCACAGAGAGGGTTGTGGGGACTTCAAGAATGCATGGGACAGGCATAAGGCAGTCCTAGTGGGGGGTAGGAGGAAATAAGCTGTTGGTTAACTAGGATCTGCAGTTTATCTGTTAGGTAGGAAAATGGGCAGACTAGGTGGGCCAAGCGGTCCTTATCTGCCGTCAAATTCTATGTTTCTATGTTTCCACAATATCTATGATTCTCTCCACTCTGGATTTAGGAAGAGGCACAGCACTGAGACGGCTCTTGTTCGGGTGCTAAATAATCTCCTAATAGCAAGAGATCAGAGGACCCATTTCATCTTGGTCCTCCTTGATCTCTCAGCGGCATTTGACACTGTGGACCATGGTGTGCTATTGGAGCACCTGCGGTTCATCTTTGGGGATTGTCGGGTACTGTCCTCAGATGGTTTTGAATTTTCTTCGAGGGAAGGACACAGACAGTGGTCTCAGGAATTTATTCCTCTGATCCTCTCTTCCTATCCTGTGGGGTACCACAAGGCTCCATATTTGCACCCATGTTGTTCGCTGTGTATATGCTGCCATTGGGGGACATTATTAGGGGGTACAGTCTGAGTTTTCACTGCTGTGCAGATGATACTCAGCTGTACATGTCCTTTGTACCTGATTGGGGAGATGCTCTCTCAGTGTTTAACAACTGCCTATCTGAGATCCAGAACTGGATAAGTGCTAGTTGGCTGAGGTTGAATCCAGATAAAACTGAGGTGTTGGTGGTGGATCCAGATCATTGGAATCTGGGTTTGTCGGCAGGACAACCCTCTGGTCTTTGGCTTGGGGGTGCCCAGCTTACTACCTCAGATAGAGTGCGAAACCTGGGCATTATCTTTGACAATGGTCTAACCCTGAAATCACAGGTGTCAGCCGTTGTTAAGGCCTCTTTTTACCATCTGAGGAATATTGCCCGGGTAAAACATCTGATCCCTTCTGAGGCTCTTCTGACACTGGTCCATGTCTTCATGACCACTCGCCTTGACTACTGCAATGCACTGTACCTAGGGTTACTGGGGGTTGCTATCTGCCATCTGCAGCTGGTGCAGAATGCGGCGGCCAGGCTTTTGACTGGTACATCTAGGACAAGTCATATTACACCTGTGCTCTGCAGGCTGCACTGGCTACCAGTGCGGTGGTGTATCACATACTAGACGCCTGCAGAGTAGGCCTATTGGTCTATCAAGTCTGCTTGTGCTACAGCACCCTGATTGGGTACCGTAGCCCTCTATCTGTCTCCTTCCACTGTTACTCCATCCCCCAGTCCTGCCCCCTGGGAAAACAAGCCTCTGCTTCACCCCTTGCCTATACCTGTCCCACCCTCTCTTGAATCCCTCCACCACAGCTGCCTGTACCAGCCCCCCAGGCAGTGCATTCCATGATCCCACCACTCTCAGTGAAGTACCTCCTCCTCCTTTCCCCCCAATCCTAACACCCTCAATCTTCCAACTGTGTCCTCTGGTGATTCCACCATCCTTCAGTCGAAAGATGCTATCACGGCTTACTGCCGCTTACTGAATTTACTCCCCTGAGGTACTTGAAGACTTCAATCATGTCCCCCGGTCCCTCCTCTCCTCCAGCGAGAACAGGTTGACCTCCCCTAGTCGTTCCTCATATATCATATCCCCCAGGCTCTGGATCATTCTGGTTGCTCTCCTCTGAACCCTCTCCAGGAGTTGGATGTCCCTCCTTAGGTGCGGCCTCCAGAACTGCACACAGTACTCAAGATGTGGTCTAACCAGGCTGTTGTACAATGGCAAAATCACCTCCCTGTTCCTTGAGGTAATCCCCCTAGCGATGCATCCCAGCATCCTATTTGCCCTGACCGCAGTCCTCCTGCACTGCTCTGAATTATTCATGTTAACATGCACCAAGACTCCTAGGTCTCTTTTCCCTGCCATGGCCTGCAACTCATCCTCCCCCAGGGTATACACATAGTTCGGGTTTTCCCTCCCTAGGTGTAGCACCTTGCACTTGGAGGATTTAAATTTCAATTTTCAGGTGCAAGACCACCTATTCAGAGTATCCTGATCCTCTTGCAGGGGCAATCTCCCCTCTTCCCCCTCCACCATCGCCCCTAGCTTAGAGTCATCCACAAAGAGACTCATTTCACACCGGATACCTTCCCTGGTATCAGAGATGTAGGCGTTAAACAGGAGTGGCCCCAGGACTGATCCCTGTGGGACCCCACTTATGACCTCCCTAGGAGACGAGACCTCCCCTCCGACCACTACCTGCTGAGTGTGACCTGAAAGCCAATTCCCAATCCACCTAACCGTCAATGGGCCTACCCCCATTCCCCCCCCAGCTTCTCCCTTAGGCCAATGTGAGAGACCGAATCAAATGCCTTGCTGAAGTCCAGGAACAGTACATCCACTGGTCTCCCCCTGTCGAGTGCTGATGTCACCCACTCATTGAACTGTACAAGGTTTGTTTGACACGATCTACCTGGCACAAACCCATGCTGTCAGTCATCCAGGTAACCCATCTCCTCCAAGAAACCTCCCAGCCTTTCCTTAAGTACGCTGTCCATTACCTTCCCCACCACCGACGTCAAACTGATGGGTCTATAGTTTCCTGTCTCTTCTCTCAATCCCCCTTTATGGATGGGCACAACATATGCCTGCTTCAAATTCCCTTAGCAGCCTCCCTGTCTGGAGCGACAAGCTAAAGAGATCCACCAATGGTGCAGGCAAAACATCTGCCCACTCCCTCAGTACTCTGGGATGAATAGCATCAGGCCTCAGAGATTTATCCTTTTTTAGGGACTGGAGGGCTTCCCACACCCGACCGATAGGAATATCAGCATCTGTTCCCCCCTCCATTCAGCAGAACCAGCTTGATATCGTACCCCTGGCCTACCTCCCTCAGCGGCTTGTTCTTCAGCAGGTACCCCGATGGTCAGGTCTGCTGTGCCTTCTGTGTCCTTCAACCCCTTTTTTTGAAGTTCCCCAGCCTCCTTCCTAGTCAACATTGAGGCAAAGTACTCATTCAGTACCTCCGCCTGCTCTCCAGCCCCTTCCACTCATCCCCCCCCCAGCTGTCCTCAACCTACTGAGCTGGCCCTTGACCTTCCTCCACTCACCAATATACCTAAAGAACCCCTTTTCCTCACCCCATATCCCCTGCACCAGCCTCTAAACCTTCAAGGTCGGTTTGCTGACCTATAAAGCCCTACACGATCAGGGACCCCACTTCCTGCAAGATCTCCTTTCTCCCTACTGCCCCTCCTGACCACTCCAATCCACTGACAAGGGATTGCTAGAGATTCCCAGGGTGTGACTTAAAACATCTGGGGCCCGTTCTTTTGCTTCTGTGGCCCCTACCCTGTGGAATTCTCTACCTCGTCGGATAAGGGAGTGCCTGACCATCTAAAGTTTTAAAACAGAACTGAAAACTTACCTCTTTAGTCTAGCATTGTTAGAGGGAGACTAATATTAATTAGGACGGACTGTCATCTTGTTTTATGATTCTGCTGTTTGTTTCTATTTTAAGATGTTGATGTTTTAATTATTGTATTTAATTGTTGATGCCAGTGGATTTTATGTACAGGCGCCTTGACCGCTGGAAAGGCGCCTTTTTACAAATAAAGTGTGCTTTGATTTGATTTGATTATAGTAGGTGGATCTATACCTAAGAGTCATGTGATTTAAATTTGGATTAGTTGTGTGTCTTATCTGTTTAACTCAATAAAAAATATATTTAAAAAAAATAACAGTTACGTAAGATCTTACCATAACAGATCTTCGAGGGGTTCTCTGTCATCAGATATGCTTTTCCCTCCCACCGTTCCCCTTCTAAGGGCTCCTTTTCAGGACCTGGCTATCTGTTGTTTCCATCTTTTTTCTCTAGAGCTGTGTCCCTCTGTCTCTTCTCAGTTCCCCAGGGTGTGAGCCTTGTTCCCTTCATCTCCGGGGGGAAAGAACTGAGGAGAGCGAGGAGCTGCCCAAGCCTATATAGGGTTGGTGAAGGTGTGGGCGGCCCCAGTTGTATGTACTGCTGAAAATCTTCTGTGTGGATTCCCCATTCACCGACGGTGAAGTTCCTGCAGTGGCACCTGATGACTGAGATCTCCTCAAAGATCTCCTGTAGGGTAAGTTCTTACATAGTTGTTCTTTCTGTTGCCCTACCTGATATGAAAGAGACTTCTCTCTTGCACCTTGTTCATCCCTGTGAGATTCTTACTGGTTTCAGTCATGTCCTCTCTCACTCTCCTCTCTTCCAAGGAGTACATGTTGAGTTTCTGCAGCCTGTCCTTATGTGGTTTCTCATGCAAACCCCACACCATACTGGTAACCCTCCTCTTGGCTGCTTTCACCCTGTGTATGACCTTGTGGAGGTGCAGCCTCCAGAACTGGACACAGTAATTTATTTTACTTATTTACTGAAATGTTTCACCAGGAAAGGCACACTGAACAACGAGTTGCTCATCTCACGGTGTGTCCTGGGGGAAAGGGTAGTGGAAATACATACATACATACATACAATAGCAAAATTATTACAACAATATTGGCAGCGGTGAATAGCATCTAATAGAAAGAACATATTAAATGCAGCATAAGAGTACAGTTGTATACAGAGGTCACAGTGGACAGGACAAGTGCCTTACATTAGGATAACACCTTAAATTCATGGTGATGTACCATTTTGCCTGAAAGAAAGGGGTGGATAGGGAGTAACAGCACAGGTGGAAAGGTAGCGATGCTGCGAGGGGAGCAGATGAATAGGAATCAAGGTTATAGACATAATTTATTTATTTATTTGGTTTTTGTTTACTGGGTAGGTACACTAGACAAGAGTATTGCCTATATTCCGGCACGACCTGGGAGAGTACAATCAGGAGAGAGCAAGGTACAAAGAAGGTACAAACATCAGTGGCAATTGTTCATGGCGCAGCATGAAGTGGGAACAAAACAAATTGGCATATTGCTGACAAAAGCAAGACATATTTCTGTGGAAACCGAGAGTAAACAAATACCCTTACATTAGCTACTTGCACTGGATGATACAACAATAATAATTTAGGATATACGACAACTGCTGAAGAATAAATAACAGTTTTAACTAACGATTTTGTAGAGGGAGTGGGAACATGCAGATTTTATACAATGGAGGGAAACAGTAAGTGCCATGTAGGTAAGGAATGCTACTGGGAGTCAGTCTCAAGGAGCAGCCATAATGATAGTAGTAGATTGATAGGAATCTAAAGTCACAGTTATATTGGTAGTTATAGATAACCCAAAGGAATGGCCAGGTAGGGATCTCAGCGGGGAAAGAAAGTAGTGGGACTGGAAGGGAGCAGTAATTCAGAATAGTTACTTAATATATTGATAGAGGCTGGGGAGCAGGTCAGGAATACAAGGTAGGTTAATTGCAGGTACAATTCACAGAAAGGAAATTATGTAGGGCCTAAGTTGTAGAGGAGGGGAAGGAGGAGTGGTGACTCTGGTGAGGAAGTGAATTACATGGTTTTGGGAAGTGATATGAGAAAGTAGCCTGGCTTACAGTGGTAGACTGGTGAGGGACAACCAAGGAACAGGAGTCTTAAGATCTAAGTGAGTGGGAAGAGGGAGGGAGGACTGATAGAGAGAAGGTAAGAAAGGATGGGAACAATCCAAACCAGAATTTAAACACAAATTTAGCACAATGATGGAGGTGTCCATTTTCTAGTGAGGGAAATGTCAGGGAATGGTAGAGTTAACAGTAGTGGGTGAGAGGAGGAGAGTCCAGAGCAAAGTAACAGGAGTTGAAGAGGGTATCCAGTCTGACTAAGGAGGTCTTGGGAGCGGCACTGTAGACTACATCACAGTAGTCGAAAATACGAAGGATCATCTTCTGGACAAGATTACACCTAGCCAGGAGAGGGAGGCAGTTCTGGTTCCTGTATAGAGTGCAGAGCTTGGGGCGCAGCTTTTTCAGGATGGCATCCACATGACCAGAGAAGGTGAGATGGTGGTCAAGTCAAACACCCAGATATCTGAATGAGGAGGTGTCCTCAAGGGCTGTCCCATCATGGGTATGGAAGGTGGGCAGGGAGGGGAGCCTAGAGAGTATTTGCCTAGTGCTGAAGGTCATGGAGACTGTCTTCTTTGCATTTAGAAAAGGTTGAGAGCAAAACCAGTGCTGAGTATTGTTGAAATCCTGCTGAAATCATGCTTTATATGGGATCTCACAAGCAAGCCATATAGAGACAACACCACCTGCCTTCTCCTACTAGAGATCCCGTTTCCTATGCACCCCAGAATCCGGCTCGCCTTGCCTACTGCCCTGCCACCTTGAGATCATCAGATATGATCATCCTGAGGTCCCTTTTTGTTGGTAACTGTAAGTACCCCTTCTTATACTCAACCCCCTGGTTTCCCCTCCCTAGGTGTATGACTTTGACCCATTACCAATCCATGTGGTACTCCATTGGCCACTCTCCCATCGTCTGAGTGACTGCCATTTACCACCACTCTCTGCTTCCTATTTTCCAATGAGCTGGTTACCTAGCTCTCTACCTTCTGCCCCACCCCTAGGCTGCAAAATTTTTTTATTAGCCTCCTGTATGGTACAGTGTCAAAGGCCATACTGAAGTCCAGATAGACAACATCCACTGTTCTTCCCTGATCTACCTCCCTAGTTACCTAGTCAAAGAAATCTATGAGATTCATTTGACATGACCTCCCCCTGGGAAGCCGTGCTGCCAGTGGTCCTGCAGCCCATGTGTCTCCAGCAACTCCATTATTCTCTCCTTTTGTAGAGATTCCATTAACTCATGAATCACTGACGTGAATCTGACTGGTCTGTAATTGCTGACCTCCTACTTCCTGCCACTCTTGTGCAGCGGGACCACATCAGCCTTCTTTCAATCTTCTGGAACCATCCAGTCTCCAATGAGGCACTAAGTAGTGTTGCTAGAGGGGTGACCAGCACCATACTCAGTTCTTTTGGCAACCTTGGGTGTGTAGCAGCCTTGTAAGACTGTGCCACCAAATAGAATAGGGATAGATAGCTTTAGTGTATATAAAAAAATAAGTTGCTCAGGACTTAGGTTCAAGTCCCGAAGTAGGTAGGAGCTGCCAGCTAGCTATATGGTGGCCTCTGCAGTGATATAAAAAGCAGATTCAGAATCTAAAATAGTACTAAATAAATAAGCAGTTTTAAAATAGATTAACTGTCAGAATCAGCATGAGCATATTATTAATTGGTATACTGGGCTGTAGCACAGGGGGCAGTATGGAAAGACTCCTGGCCCTGGCTTTCCTTACACACATACAGTTTTGCTCATTTTTTCATGATTGGCAAAGTTTTGTACATAAAATATAGTATTTATAATTAAACATTGTAGTTTTAGTCATTGGTGGACAATGGGTCAATAATCCAATTGCCCTGGCTACTGAAACATGCCCTGGTGGTCCAGTGGTTCAACTTGGTCTGTTTGGGTTATCACCTGTATTTTAAGTATTTTTATAGAAACATAGAAGTTGATGGCAGATAAGGACCGCAAGGCCCATCCAGTCTGCTCATTTTTTTCAATCTTATGAATGTGTTATCAGTCTTTACTCTGTCAATGGCCTATCTATTCATACTCATCTCTACCCCATGCCTGTCTGAAGCCCTGCACTGTATTCATATCCACCACTTCCTGAGGTAAGCCGTTTCTTGCATCCACCACCCTTTCTGTGAAAAAGAACTTCCTCACACTATCCCTTAATCGGCCTCATTCTAATCTCATGCTGTGTCTTGTCCTGCTATTTTTATTATATTGAAACATGTTAGACTTTTTTTAAATATCTTTTTTATTAAAAAGTTGTTTTTGTTACACTTGTGTCAAGAATATATTTCATAGATTTTATTATACTGCCACATATCTTCACTTATTTTATATTATTAACAGTCTACATATAATCCACTCGGTGACTTAAATGGTTAGTAAGTTGGGTATATCATTTTTAGGTCAGGAACCTTTCAGAGGGTAAAGCTCCAGCTCCATTTTTGTGCATATCCCTCCTTGTTTTTCTCTTTCTTAATTAGATCCCATCTCCTAATTAAAGTCTCATTTCCCTCAGCTCTTCTATATGTCCGATCTTCCCATCTGGACCCCTCCTCCACAGAACAACTAAAACTAAGGGCAGAAGAACAGATCCACCTAAGATTGATAGAACACCCATTGCTGCCATCTCTTCATGTATGCTGGATCTTTACCCTGAATTTCAGCATTAAGGCTTTCCATAGCATACAAGTCAGACATAATAGATCTCCATTCCAATACTGTTGGAATTGTATTAGTCATCCATCTGCAAGTAATAGACTTTTTGGCCGCCAAAAGACTAGAGGGTAAAAGGGTTTGTTCCCATGAAGGGGAATGGTCTGGAAATATCCCCAGCAGTACCTGCTCAGCTGTTAGTTCTACCACTTGCCCTAATAACTTAGTAAGTTCTTGTTTGTAAGGATAGCTAAAAGGGCATCAAACATGGACACTGCCAGAATATATGTCCCAGTGTCGCCCTCTGGCAACCACACTTTCGCCAGCAAGTTCCCTATTCTTCCGGAAGAAACCTAAGGAGAACTGATGGAGCTCTGAAGAAGTGGGAATGACACTTCCACGCAAATTCTCTCCAAAATGGGGAGGATGTAATCTTCACCACACTCAGAGCTGATCCCTTCCACTCCTCCATAGCCACCTCCAGATGGAGATCTCTGCTCCACTCCTGTAATATTGATTTAGTATATTATTTTTGTTTATTTCTCAATTCCCTATATATTATTCCTATTAAATGCTTACCCAAGTTCCCTTATATGGCTTCCATAAATAATTTGAGGAGTTCTGGGGTTGGGTATGATATCCTGGGTTGTATTATTCAGTTGCGGATTATATGGTTTCTAACCTGGAAATAACTGAATAAATCTGATCTGTGAAGCTTATTTTGGGACTGTAATTTTTCAAAAGGGAGTATCCCCTGAGGGGTTAAAAACTGGAAAAAATGAGAAAGGCCTAGTCTTCTCCACTCCTGGAATGTGGAGTCTATATATATATGGGTAAATGAATCATCTTCTGATATTAATTTAATGTATTCATATATAGTACGGAGTGGCTGTATTCATCTTCAGCATTTGCATGTTTGGGCCGTGATGCCCGTAAAGGTTTTGGGAGGTAAAGATCTCTCATCTGAGGAGAGAAGAATTTTTTTAATGTCAAATAGATCATTTAAGTGAAATTCGATATCTTTCCATGGGGTCCAGTAGGATTCTGTTAACCAGATCAACAATATCTGAAGAAATGACTCTTGAGAGTATAATTTAAAGTCCAGAAGATTAAATCCTCCATGGGCTAAAGAAAGTTTAAGTATAACCAGCCATATCCTAGGACGTCCCTTACCCCAAATAAAAGTAGAGATTAATTTGTCCCACAATTTAAAGTAGTATGTTGCTGGGAAAAAGGGAATATTCTGAAATAAATACAGTAATCTAGGGAGTATGTTCATATGAACAATTTCTATTCGCTGATGGAAGGGAGTGAGAAAGGTGGACCATCTTTCCATGTCCATTTGAATAGTGGTTATGAGGGGTTCATAGTTTAAGATCTCTAGCACCTCTGAGTTTAGGGGGGTGTTAATTCCCAGATATCTTTTTTCGTAGCATGCCATTTAGAAGGGTATTCTCTTTTTAAATGTTGAGAAGGTGTAAAATTAAAGGCGAAGATCTCTGTATTTGTAGTGTTTAACTTAAACTCCACCAGTGTCTCATATTGTTTCAGTACTTGCCAAGCTGCTGGTATTGATTGGGGTGGTGACAATAGGATCAACAGAATGTCATCAGCAAACATTTATTTTATGTTCTTGCTGAGCTATTGGAATCCCTTCTACTGAGATCATGTTCCTCAGTCTTGCTGCAAGCGATTCCAGATAGAGTGCAACTAAATAAGGTAACAAGGGACATCCTTGTCTTGTGCCTCTACTTAATTTTATCTGGGGGGATAGATTTCCATTTATTCACAGGTAGGCCCTTGGGGATCTATATAATTTGTTAATAGATGTGATAAATAAAGTTGGGAAGTGGAAGGTCTCCAGGGTCTTCCATAAGAATGGCAAATAGACTCGATCAAAAGCCTTTTCAGCATCTAAACTGATACAAACTGACAGAATTTTCAGACTCTTTCACCTTGTTAATGCCCATAAGATGTTTGAATGTTTTGATCATATCACCTCTCTCCCTCCTTTGCTCTAGAGTATACATATTGAGCTCCATTAATCTGCCCTCATATGTTTTCTGATGCAGTCCCTGCAGCATTTTGGTTGACTTTCTCTGGACTGCCTCCATTTTGTAAATGTCCTTGTGCAGGTGCGGCCTCCAGTACTGCCACACTTGTACTCCAGATGGGGCCTAACCAGTGTCTTGTAAAGAAAGATTATTACCTCCCTCTTACGACTTGTGATACCCCTACTAATACATCACAACATCCCTCTAGCCTTACCTACTGCTTTAGTGGTCTGCTTGGATGATTTCAGGTCATCTGTGATGATAATGCCCAAGTCTCTTTCTTCCCTTGTGATTGCCAGCAACTCCCTTCCCAACCTATAGGTTGCTTCAGGGTTTCTCTTCCCTATGTACATGATACATAGATACATAGACAGTGTCGGCAGATAAGGGCCTATGGCCCACCCAGTCTGCCCATTTGAGCTTGTAAGTTCAGTTTATGTTTTCCTAGAAGTCTGTTGCCCCTTAACCCTGAACTCCAGAATTCCTTTATGTATATCTCATGCATTCTTAAATCCTGTGATTGTTTCAGCCCCCACCACTTCCTCTGGCAGGGTATTCCACTTGTCCACCACCCATTCTGTGAAGAAATTCTTCCTCACGTTTCCTCTGAATTGTCCTCCCTCCAACTTCATCCCATGCGCTCTAGTTCTGGAACATCTTTTTCGCTTAAAAATAGTGTATTCCTGCACCCTGTTCCTCCCTGTAAGATACTTGTATGTCTCTATCATATCCCCTCTCTCCCTCCTCCAGGGAGTACATGTTCAGTTCCTTCAACCTGTCCTCATAGGACCCGAGATGCAATCCAGGCACCATCTTTGTTGCCCTCCTCTGAACCTTCTCTACCCTGTCTATGTCCTTACGTAGGTAAGGTCTCCAGAACTGTACACTGTACTCCAGGTGGGGCCTCCCTATTGTCTTGTATAGTGGAATTATGACCTCCCTTTTCCTGCTGGTGATGCCTCTGCCTATGCATCCCAGCATCCTATTTGCTTTACCTGCTGCCATGTCACACTGTTTCCCTACCTTGAGATCATCAGAGATGAAAACGCCAAGATCCCTTTCCTGCTTGGTGCATGCTATATCCTCACCCCCCAACTGATATATTGTGCCAGGGTTTTTGTGCCCCATATGCATTATCTTGCACTTCTTTGCATTGAATTTCAACTGCCAAATCCCTGACCATTCTTCAAGTTTCTGTAGGTTCCTTCTCATTCTGTCTACACCCTCTGGTGTGTCTACTCTGTTACAGAGCTTTGTGTCATCAGCAAACAGTGAAATTCTGCCTTCTAGGTCCTGCGCAATGTCACTGATGAAGATGTTGAATAGGACCGGTCCCAGCACTGATCCCTGTGGTACCCCACTGGTCACTCTTCCCTCTGTGGAGTGACAGCCATTTACCACCACCCTCTGTGTCCTGCCGCCCAGCCAGTTACCTACCCACCATACTACTATCCTGCCCACACCCATATTCCCCAGTTTGTGTAATAGTCTTCTATGTGGCACAGTGTCAAAGGCCTTGCTGAAGTCCAGATAGGCCATGTCCACTGCCCTCCCTGATCCACCTCCTAGTCACCCAGTCAAAAATTCAACGAGGTTGGTCTGACATGACCTCCCTGGTGAAACCATGCTGCCTTGGGTCCTGTAGTCCATTGACAACCAGATGTTCCACCAATCCTCCTTCAGTGGTGCTTCCATGATCTTCCCCACTACCGAGGTGAGGCTGACTGGTCTGTAGTTCCCCGCTTCCTCTTTGTTCCCACTTTTGTATAAGGGGACTACATCTGCTGTCCTCCAGTCTTTGGGTACCTCCCTGTTTCCAGTGACTGGCTAAACAGGATAGCCAGAGTTCAGCCACCACCTCTTAGTTCTTTAAGGACCCTGTGCACCCCATCTGGCCCCATTGCTTTATCAACTCTTCATTACTTCCAGTTCCTTCAGGACCCTTTCTCGTGTAAAGGGACTTGTATCCATTTCTGCACCATTCTCACCCTTGTATCCCTTCAGACCCATTACCCTCCTCTTCCTCAGTAAAGACTGAGCAGAAATACCTGTTCAATATATCAGCTTTACTGTTGTCATCCTCCACGCGGCCCCCATCCTCCCCCTTCAGTCTCACTATCCCTCCCTTTGCCTTTCTTTTTTCACTTATGTACCTGTAAAAGGTTTTGTCCCCTCTACCCACTGATTTTGCAATGTGTTCTTCAGTCTGAGCTTTGGCTTCCCTTACTGACCTCCCTGCCTCCCTTTGCTTCTCCTGGTACTTCTCCCGATCCCCTTCTGCCTGTGTCTTTTTGTATTACCTGAATGCAATCTTTTTGGCTTTCACTTTCTTTGCTACCTCTTTGGAAAACCATAATGATCTTCTCTTCCTTTTCCTCTTGCTAACCTGCTTAACGCATAATTCTGTTGCTCTTGTAATCCCCATTTTAAATACTGCCCACTGTTCCTCAACCCCTGATTCCTGCCCAATTCCCCTTAATGCCTCTTTCAAGTATCTCCCCATTTTCCCAAAGTCTGCCCCCCTAAAATCCAGGATACGTGCTTTTGTGTGATTTGGTTCTGCTCTTTCTGTGATTTCAAACCACAATGACTGGTGGTCACTGTTCCCAGGTGCTCCCCACTGTTCCCCATCACACTGCCCTGTTTGTGAGCACAAGGTCCAGTATTGTCTTCTGCCGAGTTGGTTCCATGACCAGTTGCTTGAGGAAGGCACCCTGAAGGAAGTCCAGGATAAATCTGCTCCTAGTTGATGTTGCTGCTGGGATGCTCCAGTCCACGTCTGGAATATTGAAGTCTCCAACCAGTATTACCTCCCCTTGTCTGCCATCCTTTGAATGGCTAGCATCAGCTCCCTATCTGTTTCTTCCTCCTGGGCTGGTGGTCTATAGACCACACCTGTGCGGATGGCTGGCCCCATTTTCCTTTCTGGCTTAACCCACAGTATCTCTCCCCCATTTTGTTCCTCCTGGATCTCTGTGGCCCTTATGTCATTTTTCACATACAGTGCCACTCCTCCTCCCTTCCTGCCTGCCCTGTCTCTTCTGAATATGTTGTAGCCAGATATGGCCATCTCCCAGTCATGGTTATCATTACACCAGGTTTCAGTGATGGCCACAATGTCCAGGTCTGACTGCACCATGACAGCCTCCAGATCTTCCATCTTGTTGCTAAGGCTCCTGGCATTTGCACACATGACTTTCCATGATTTGACCTCCCTATACTGTTTCACTGTTCTACACCAGCCCCTTCATTGGTTGTCCTTTATCCCTGGTTCTCCTTGCTGTCTGCCCTTCTGCTGAATTTCGACCCTTTTCTGCCTATCCACCTCTTGGGTGCTAATCTCCATCTTTTGCACACTGCTTTGTAGAGATAGCCACTCCTCTGGTTCACTGGTTCCACTGCTAGCTGTGGGGGGTGAGCAAGTAGGTACCCTCCTTGCTGGCACTTCCTTGTGTTAAACCCCAGTTGCCACTCTTCTGACCATTTTGCCAGCTTATCCAGATCTCTTCTCATTCTGCTCACCCCATCTGGATCATCTGATCTGTTGCAGATCTTGGTGTCATCTGCAAACAGACAAACCTTACCCTCCACTCCATCTGCAATGTCACTGATGAAGACATTGAAGAGGACTGGTCCCAGGACTGATCCCTGAGGTACCCCACTGGTGACTTGTATTTTAAAAGATTGTTCCTTTAATGAAGAAAGCTGCTCTGTGCAAATGTAAAATAAAGAAATGCAAAGTGGTAGCTGCAGGTGCCCAGTGCACCGAAAGGAAGAGAAGCGGGCAGTGTGAGTAACCGAGAGTCGGTCCCACAGCAGAGCACAGCACACTCAGTTCAGGAATCCCCAGGCTTGCTTGCTGGCAGCCACTCCTTACTCCAATGCTGGTTGGAAGTTAGGCTTTGGTCTGCAACGTTAACTACTTTGCGAATGTGTGAGAGGGAGACCCACTAAGGCACTCCTCTCATGGGCAGGATCAACCAGACATTTTCCCATTTCTTTTAGTTGTGCAGGCGATAAGCACCAGGGAAAATGATTTGGGGACTGGCTCACATTGAAATAAATAGGTAGAAGGGGATAGGGAGAAGTACAAGGAGAAGCAATGGAGGCAGGGAGGTCAGTAAGGGAAGCCAAAGCTCAGACAGAAGAGCGCATTGCAAAATCAGTGGGTAGAGGGGACAAAACCTTTTACAGGTACATAAGTAAAAAAAGAAGGACAAAGGGAGGGATAGTGAGGCTGAAGGGGGAGGTTGACGGCCGCATGGAGGATGACAACAGTAAAGCTGACATACTGAACAAATATTTCTGCTCAGTCTTTACTGAGGAAGAGGAGGGTAATGGGCCTGAAGGGAGTACAAGTGGTGGGAACTGCGCACGGTAAAGGATCCTAAAGGAACTGTAAGAAATAAGAGTCGATAAAGCAAAGGGGCCAGATGGGGGCACACCAGGGTCCTAAAGGAATGAAGAGAGGTAGTGGATGAACCTCTGGCAATCCTGTTTAGCCGATCACTGGAAAAAGGGGAGGTACCCAAAGACTGAAGGACAGCAGATGTGGTCCCCTTATACAAAAGTGGGAACAAAAAGGAAGCAGGGAACTACAGACCAGTCAGCCTTACCTCAGTAGTGGGGAAGACCATGGAAGCACTACTGAAGGAGAGATTGGTGGAACATCTGGTTGCCAACGGACTACAGGACCCAAGGCAGCATGGTTTCACTGGGGGGAGGTCATGCCAGACCAACATCATTGAATTTTTCGACTGGGAGACAAGGGAGGTGGCTCAGGGGAAGGCAGTGGATGTAGCCTGTCTGGACTTCAGCAAGGCCTTTGTCACTGTACCACATAGAAGGCTATTAAACAAACTGGGGAATGTGGCAGTGGGCAGGACAGTAGTGCAGTGGGTGGGTAACTGGCTGGGCAGCAGGACACAGAAGGTGGTGGTAAATGGCTGTCACTCCACAGAGGGAAAAGTGACCAGTGGGGTGCCACAGGGATCAGTGCTGGGACCGGTCTGATTCAACGTCTTCATCAGTGACATTGTGCAGGACCTAGAAGGCAGAATTTCCCTGTTTGCTGATGGCACGAAGCTCTTTAACAGAGTGGACACACCAGAGGGTGTAGACAGAATGAGGAGGGACTTGCAGAAGTTTGAAGAATGGTCAAGTGTTTGGCAGTTGAAATTTAATGCAAAGAAAAGCAAGATAATGCATATGGGGCACAAAAACCCTGGAACAACATATCAGTTGGGGGTGAGGATATAGCATGCACCAAGCAGGAACGGGTCCTTGGGGTTGTGACACTTTGACAGCTGGTTCTGATCGCTGTATGATTTTTGTAATATAAAAATGAGTTATTGAGTGTCTCTCATGAGACATGCTGAAACAGCCTGTAGAATGACACCCCCCCCCCCAGGTTTTAGCTACAAGGTGTTACCTGGAAGGCCAGGAGATAATTACAGGCTAGTAGAGACCTAAATTAGGATCTCCTGTTTATCTGGCTTAATTGTAGCTTGCCAGCTGCTAGGATGGGAAATCATAAACTTTTATAACGTTTAGAGGAAGAGAGTAGGTTATGACACTTTAGTGCGAAGTCGTAAAAGATTCTTTGATGTGTCCTGGGAAGAAGAGCTACTTGAGATCAAAGAGGGGATGTTATTTAAAGAAAGTCATGTGGGGACATGAGTTTTGCTGCGGTCACCTTTATTAATTTACCTCCTGAGGGATAGACATCCTGATTGTATAATTTTTAATAAATAGAGGAAGAGCTGGGTGACATCATGGAGAAGGCAGGCTCAAGACAGTTGTTTTAATTATGCTGTGAGTGACCTGTAGAGAAGACACACATGTTTGGACTCTGAAAAAAGAAACATCTACAGCACTATAAGAAGATAAAAATACATCAGGTTGACAGGTCTAAATGTATTATTGGTAGGAATTTGCACTTTTTGAAACCTTATCATTTTAAAAGATTGTATGTTTTGTGATATATGGTTCTGTGTTTTACATTTTACATTTTTATCTATTTTTAAGTAAACTTCTACTTTAGAGACTACTTGGTGTGCCTTTGAAATTCTTTTTCTTGACAAGTGAAGCATATATGGTAAAGTTGACACTGTGTAAAAGCTTAATGGTGATACCAAACTGGGAGAAGGTAAGAATTTATTCTGAGGTCTTTAATAGAGTTTTAAGGGTTCATTTTGTACACCTGGTTAGGTGCCCATAGGCAAAAGATATGTGGCCCCCCCGAAGAACAGAATTATCTGAGCCTGTACATTGGGTATGCTAGCAAGAGGTTCACAGTTTGAATCCCTCCAGAACTTGAGACCAAAGTTTGATTCAAACCCACAAAACAGACAGGAGGGTTACCCTGTTCTATTAACTGTTCACAAGACTGCGCTCGGAGATTGGCACTGTGGGAGCAGAGGGCCTGACCTGCTGAGTGTATTTGTGACAGACTGGTTGGCAGTGGTGCGATAATTCTGGTATTACAACATTTTATTGTTCAGTGTGTCAGCTTGAGACTGTACGCTTACTTGCAAAGAAAGAAAAAGGCAGTGATTTATTTTTAAAAAGGAGACAGAACTATATCACTTGGCGTACAGTCAAGTTCCTACCCATTTTATTTATTTTTTTCTAAAGTGCAAGTCAGAGTAGCCATAGTTAAGGAAGAAGATGGCTTCCAATGACAGCAGGCACACTGTAGACTACTTAAAGCAGTTGTGTGGGGACAAAGGAGTCCCGTTCAAGGTGAAAGCCACCAAACAGAACCTCGTGGATGCCCTGATGGTAGCAGATACCCAGAACATCAAGTCAGAGATAGTGACTGAAAATGACCAAACCTTGAGTGTGGCAGGGCTAGCAGCCAGTGCAGTGTCCGGATCCGATGAGGAGGGCAACAGGGCCACTGTCAGTGAAGGGCCACAGCAGCAGAGGAAGATCACCAGTATCCTGGATCCAGAAGTACTCAGGCTGCATATTTAGTTGAGCAGAATGGAGCTGGAGTTCCAGAGGGAGAGCGACCATGAACAGCGGGAGGCGAACCGTGAGGCAGAACGAGAACGCCGAGAGGCAGAGTGAGAACAGAGAGACGCTGACTGTGAGGAGTGTGAGCACCAGAGGCAACACAACCTGGAGAAGCTATGACTCCAACCAGTGGCACCAGAGCAGGTAAGTGGCTTGGGTTTAACTGGGACTACAGGACTGAGTTACAAATTGAATTCCAAATTGATAGCAGAATTTAAAGAGGGGGAGGATAAGGATGCCTTTTTAAATTCTTTTGAAAAAGTTTGTATTCAGGCTAATGTAACCCCTAGATGGCGCTATCCCAGGGGCTACTACCCCTGCCTGATTTGCCACTAACAGGTTGAGGGGCCTGGATCCAATGGCGGGTGCCTCCACCCAGAGGTCAGGGTTTGCAATAGTTAAACTAACTTGGTCACAGCCCTCTGGGACACTGCAACCCCCCTTTCTTCCCACTAGTGGCCCACACAATATATCAGAATTACCTTCACAGTATACACTTCACCCCAGGTCTGGTTCCGCACTGGGACCTCCTGTGAAATGAGATACAGTGCAACAATCACAGTACAGTACTTTAACATAGACAAATACCTCAGGCAGTATAACTTTGCTGAAACAAGCAGCTCTGATTTATTTAGGGATATAACAAGGACAGGGGAAATCAGGTTAATTAGCTTATCACTCTAATAATCTACTCCATGGCTCTGTGCAAGGCCTATCCCTATCAGTTACTGTCCCTGGGCACCAAGCCCTAGTGGCTAGTCCAAACCATGGCAGCTGGTAGGGCCTTCACACAGAGAAAAGGAGAATTAAACAGTCAGCAGTACAGTAATTCCATTTGGATTTAATGTGGCAATTCAACAGGGGCGACCCTGAATTAGTACTCCACGACCTCCAAATAAGATAGGGTCCTTCAATGTCAGCAGGCTCACTTGAGGTACACAAACCTCTTCACACATCCATATAAAAGAAAGCACTATACCAGGCAGGCTGCATCTGTATCCCATCGCAATTACTACACAATACCGGAGAACACACAGCAGATTCAGTTCCTGACAGACCGAGTGCAATTTTCAGCAATTCCTCCAGTCTTCTACAGGGTGAGCCTGGTTTCTACTCTTCAGAGATCCTTTGATTCTTTTCACAGGACGGTTTCAGTCCTAACAAGCTGTTACACAAACTGCAGACCGGAACTCTGGGCCTTACACACGTTTTGACTAAAACTGCACACTGAAAAGCACAGGGCTCCTTCCTTCTTCACTGCCAAAGCTCAACTGAAACTCCAACCGACAAAACCGGGCACTTCTTTGAGTTCCTCCCAGTTCTTGACTGGATTGGCTGTCACTCACAATAGACTGCTGCTGTTGGTCCAAAAGGCACTGAAGTCTAAACTACATCTCCCAGAGTCACTGCTCATACAATCCTCTTGTGGCTGGCTCAGATTATGAGTCCAAGTTCTGATTCGTCCAAGGGACCATTTTAGAGCTAGCTACCCACACTGATTGGTCCAGTTCAGCAGTTCAAAACCAGAATGGGGAACTAGGCAGACACTGTTCTGACTGCAAAAGAAAGCCGTTAGACAAACTGTAATTTCATTATTACTGTAAATGATTTCTGGCAAACAGTTACATCTTTCAGATAGGTTCCCTTTGCACCCTAGTGACTGCAAAATGGAGTGAATTGGCAGCAGCTTGAGTGGTACTCAATCAAAGAAACACACAGTCCCCATACAAACTAATTATGTCTGCAAGCAGACAGCTCTTAAAGAGACAGTACCAGAGGTTCTAAAACACTCACTGATAAATGGCTTAAATGCCAAACACCATTCAGGCTTGGAGCATTCAAGCAAGCTCCTGGAAGTCTTTTGGGAACCCCCATTTGCAGGGGGGTTACACTAAAATTCCTAGGGAGTCCTGGAGCTTCCAGCTATCCCCGCTACTTACTGGGAAAGCTCAGGATGCATTGGGTCAAATGGACAATGAGGACAGTGATGATTACAGCAAACTTAAAGCTGCACTGTTAAAGAAATTTGAATTAACTGCTGAATCATACAGAGCTAAATTCTGTAAGCTCAGGAGAAGCCTGACATGAGCTACGAGGAGCTAGCCACGAAACAGCGTCAGTTTTAAAACGTTGGTGGGAAGGAACTGAAACAAACTCTGTTGATTAAAATTGAAAATGTGATTCTGTTAGAACAGTTTTTCTGGGCATGCCCAGCAGAGCTGAAAACCTGGCTGGAGGACTGAGATCCCAAAACAGTGCAAGAGGCTGCTGAACTCTCGGACCGCTATGCCAAGAGCAGACCTGCTCTGAGAGCGAATGGGCAGCACAGAAAGGGAAAAGTACATCTTCAGGGCAGCTAAAACCATCACTGCCTCTACCAAAACCAGTTAGCCCCAGGTTTCAGAGAAAAGATTTCTCTGAGAAAAGAAATGAATGTTGGTTGTGTAAAGAAACTGGGCATATTGCCAGACAGTGTCCCAAAAAGGCGAGCAATGCTCAACAGGGGGCTAGGAAAGAAGTGTTTTTTTTTGTGTGTCCCTGGAAGCATTCCAGTGAACATGAGGGAACACATGCACCCAGTCATGGTGAATGGTGTACAGATGCAAGGGTTAAGGGACACAGGGGAATCCTTGACCTTGGTATAGGGGGATCTAGTAGAGCCGGGTCAGCTGATACCCAATAAATACGTCACTGTACAGGACTTTACTGGTGAAGAGAAAACATCGCCCCTCACTAGTGTTCTTCTAGACTGGAGTGAAACAGGGGGAACTGTGCAACAGGTAGCTGTAGCCAAAACCTTAGCAGTGGCTGTGATCCTGGGCAACAATCTCAAACAAGGGATGGTGTGTGCAGTTACCCGTAGCCAAGTGGCAAGGGAACACTGTAGTTCCCTGGACCCCACAGGAGCCATTGTGGACACCACTGAGAGGCTGGTTCCCCGGCCTTTGTCTCCTGATATGGAGACTAACGAAAAGGGGGTAGAAATTTCCCCAGTAGCAAGTAACCACACTGCTACAGAGGTTACTCCAAAGAGGGAGGGATAACCCATTGTCAGAGGGTTGGGATTGACAGTGATCCTGAGTGCCCTGACACTAGTGCTAGGGACCCTAGTTTAGCGACTGAAGGGGACCTGTCCCATACCTTGGGAATGTGTGAGGGGTTTGCAGCCACTCAGAGAAGTGACCCTAGTCTAGAGAAGCTGAGGGCTTGGGTAGACTCTGATGGGGCACAGGGAGGTGACGGTTAACATAAGGTTTATTGGGAAAATGGACTGATGTATACTCAGGCTGTGTAGACAGAGGGAGGGATGCTAGGCAGGCAGCTTGTCGTTCCCCTAGGGTATCATGAGCAGTTGCTCAAGATTGCACATGATATTCCCTCATCTGGTCATCTGGGAAATGCGTGCACCATGCAGCGGTTGGCCCAGAATTTCTACTGGCCCAACTTCACCCAGCAGGTGAAGGAGTATTGCAGGTCTTGTCACCGGTGCCAAGAAATAGGGAAGGTGGGCAAGAAAACTCAAGCTGCCCTGATTCCATTGCCCATAGTGGAGGAGCCATTCCAGAGGGTGGGAATGGATATTGTGGGGCTTTTAAATACCTCCAGCTCCTCAGGGAAGAGATTCATCCTGACTGTGGTGGATTATGCCACCTGGTACCCGGAGGCAGATGCCCTATCCTCACTGAGGACAGACAAAGTGGCAGATGCCTTACTTGGGATTTTCTCCCATGTTGGGTTTCCGCAGGAGGTTATCACCGATCGAGGGGGTTCCTTCATGTCAGACCTGATGAAATATTTATGGGAGAAGTGTGGGGTGGTGAAGAGATGCGTGACACCGTATCACCCACAAGCCAATGGGCTTGTGGAAAGATTCAATGGTACCCTGAAGTCAATGCTCCAGGCGTTTGCTGAACAGCATGGGAGGGACTGGGAGAAATACCTTCCCCACCTGTTATTTGCATACACGGAGGTGCCCCAAGAATCAACAGGATTTTCTCCCTTCAAACTCTTACATGGACGGCGGGTACGTGGGCCCCTAGACTTGATCCGGGAGGACTGGAAAGGCAAGCACACCACCCAGGGAACTCCCGTAGTGGATTACGTCCTTAAGTTTAGGGAAAGGCTGAAGGAGCTTATAGAGACAGCCCAGAGCAACCTGGCAGCTGCCCAACAGAAACAAAAAGTGTGGTACGACCGCAGAGCCAGAGCTCGCTCGTACATGGTGGATCAGGAAGTCATGGTCCTTATTCCGGTCTGGAAAGACAAGCTGCAGGCTGAGTGGGCAGGACCATACAAGGTGATTAGGAAGGTAAATGACGTGAACTATATTGTAGAGTTACCTGACTAAAGACAGACAGAAAGGATGTACCATGTCAACATGATGAAGCCATATGCAAATAGGGCTGGCATGGTGTTTGCAGTGTGTAGTCCTGGGGAGGGGACGGACGAAGGAGACCCCCTTCTGGACTTGCTGGAAGAAGGTAAGCGGGAGTCCTCTGTGGAGGCAGTTAAATTGTCTCCCCAGCTGACCCCAGACCAGATCCAGGAAGTAAAGGAGGTTTTACCAGACTTTGCCCCATTGTTTAGTGCCAAGCCCAGACTAACCCCCTTAGTGACGCACAATGTAGAGACAGGGACACAGATGCCCATACGGCGGACAGCATATCAGGTGTCAGAGGCTGTCCAAAAGGACATTAGGAGGGAAGTGGAGGAGATGCTGGATTTGGGGGTAATCCAGAGATCCCACAGACCCTGGGCCTCACCCGTAGTCCTTGGGCCTAAGCCAGATGGCTCTACTTGTTTCTGTGTGGACTTTCATGGACTCAATGCAGTCACGAAGTCAGACGCCCACCTGATGCCCCGGACGGATGAACTCCTGGACAAGTTGGGAGGGGTGACCTGCCTTACGACGATTGACCTGACCAAGGGGTATTGGCAGGTAGAGTTGACAGACAGAGCTAGGGAGAGGTCAGCCTTCATCACTCCAATAGGCTTATTTGAATTTAAAGTAATGTCTTTCCGAATTAAGAATGCTCCGGCCACTTTCCAAAGGTTGGTGAACCAGGTGTTAAATGGTGCTGAGTAGTATGCCGTGGCATAGCTGGGTGACATTGCCATCTTTAGTACCAGCTAGGGGGAACACCTATCCCACCTTAGGGATGTGCTGAGCAGGATACAGAGGGCCAGGCTCACTGTCAAAGCAGAGAAGTGTCAGGTGGCCATGGGAGTGGTGGCATACCTCGGGTATGTGGTAGGCTGGGGACAGCTCTGTCCTAACCAAATAAAGATAGAGGTAATTCGGGTGTGGCCCAGATCAGAAATGCAGACGCAGGTCAGGAGTTTCCTCAGGACAGCAGGGTACTATAGAAAATTTGTACCCAATTACAGTGCCCTGGCTGCTCCCCTATCTGACCTGGTAAAGAAAAGGATGCCAAAGAAAATGACCTGGGGACCAGCCTGTGAAGAAGCCTTTACCAGATTGAAGGAGGCACTGTGCAGTGCTCCTGTTTTGACAAGTCATTACTATAGCAGACCCTTTATAGTTCAAACTGACGCCTCAGAGTTGAGTATTGGGGCAGTACTGAGTCAGACATCCAGCCAAAGGCAAGATCACCCTGTAGCATATCTGAGTAAAAAGTTACAGTATTTCCCAGGGAGCAGGCATACTCCACTATGGAAAAGGAGTGTCTTGCCATAGTGTGGACCCTAAAGAAGTTAGAGCCATACTTGTATGGGCAGCATTTTGTGGTACAGACTGACTACAACCCCCTGGTTTGGCTTTCGAAGATGGGGAAAAACAATGGTAGATTGCTAAGATGGAGTCTTGCTTTGCAAGGGTATGATATGACAATATTGCATAGGGCTGGAGCCAAAAATCAGAACTCCGATGGGCTGTCTCATGTCTATGAGGAGTGAACTGATTTGGGAAGCTCATCCCATACAGGGGATAGAGCCCTCAAATTCAGTCTAGCTGGTTCTGATCACTGTATGATTTTTGTAATATAAAAATTAGTTATTGAGTGTCTCTCATGAGACATGCTGAACAGCCTGTGGAATGACCCCCCCAGGTTTTAGCTACAAGGTGTTACTTGGAAGGCCAGGAGATAATTACAGGCTAGTAGAGACCTAAATTAGGATCTCCTATTTATCTAGCTTAATTGTAGCTTGCCAGCTGCTAGGATGGGAAATCATAAACTTCTATAACATTTAGAGGAAGACAGTAGGTTATGACGCTTTAGTGCAAAGTCATAAAAGAGTCTTTGATGTGTCCTGGGAAGAAGAGCTACTTGAGATCAAAGAGGGGATGTTATTTAAAGAAAGTCATGTGGGGACATGAGTTTTGCTGAGGTCACCTTTATTAATTTATCTCCTGCTGGATAACCATCCTGATTGTATAATTTTTAATAAATAGAGGAGGAGGAGCTGGGTGCCATCATGGATAAGGCAGGCTCAAGACAGTTGTTTTAATTATGCTGTGATTGACCTGTAGAGAAGACATACATGTCTGGACTATGAAAAAAGAAACATCTACAGCACTATAAGAAGATAAGAATACATTAGGTAGACAGGTCTAAGTGTATTATTGGTAGGAATTTGCACTTTTTGAAACCTTATTGTTTTAAAAGATTGTATGTTTTGTGATATATGGTTCTGTGTTTTACATTTTACATTTTTTAATCTATTTTTAAGTAAACCTCTACTTTAGAGACTGCTTAGTGTGCCTTTGAAATTCTTTTTCTTGATAAGTGAAGCATATATGGTTAAAGTTGGCACTGTGTAAAAGTTTGCTGGTGATACCAAACTGGGAAAAGGTAAGAATTTTTCATTCTGTCTTCCATAGAGTTTTTAAGGGTTCATTTTGTACCTGGTTAGGTGCCCTAGGCAAAAGATATCTGGCATCCCCCGAAGAGCAGAATTATCTGAGCCTGTACATTGGGTATGCTAGCAAGAGGTTCACAGTTTGAATCCCTCCAGAACTTGAGACCAAAGTTTGATTCGAACCCACAAAACAGACAGGAGGGTTACCCTGTTCTGTAAACTGTTCACAATACTGCACTCGGAGGTTGGCACTGTGGGAGCAGAGGGCCTAACCTGCTGAGTGGGGTTGTGACAGGGGTTATTATCTCTGATGACCTCAAGGTAGGGAAACAGTGCGACATGGCAGCAGGTAAAGCAAATACGATTCTGGGATGCATAGGCAGGGGCATCACCAGCAGGAAAAGAGAGGTCATAATTCCACTATACAAGACACTACTGAGGCCCCACCTGGAGTACAGTGTACAGTTCTGGAGACCTTACCTACAGAAGGACATATTTATTTATTTATTAAGCTTTTGTTAACCAGGTAGGTACACTAGACTTTACATATGCCTATTTTCAGGTACGAACCGGGAGAGTACAGGAGATACGATATGGTACAACAGGATACAGTTTAGGCAGTTACACAGAAAAAGCAGCAACATAACATGGTCAGCAGGTACAGAGGTCATAACAGGTACATCGGAACACCAGAGCTGCAAGCAGCAGTGGATTATATACAAGAAAGGGTTGAGAAGGTTCAGAGGAGGGCAACAAAGATGGTACAGGGATTGCATCGCAAGTCCTATGAGAACAGGCTGAAGAACTTAAATATGTACTCCGTGGAGGAGAGGAGGGAGAGAAAGAGAGAGATATGATAGGGACATACAAATATACAGGGAGGAATAGGGTGCAGGAATACACTATTTGCAAGCAAAAAAAATGTTCCAGGACTAGAGGGCATGGGATGAAGTTGGAGGAAGGGCGATTCAGAAGAAACGTGGAAGAATTTCTTCACAGAAATGGTGGTGGACAAGTGGAACGCTCCACCAGAGGAAGTGGTGGGGGCTGAAACAATCACAGGATTTAAGAATGCATGGGATAGACATAACGGAATTCTGGAGGTCAGGGGTAAGGGGCAACAGACTTCTAGAAAAACATAAAGGGAACTTACAAGCTCAAATGGGCAGACTGGGTGGGCCATAGGCCCTTATCTGTTGACAGTGTCTATGTATCTATGTATAATAAATAGTCTGACAGGGACTCTGTGGAAGTCCCCCATGCTCATAGGAGGCAAGCATTTTGTTAGAGCTCACAAAGGAGCCATTTTGTGACAGAGGGTGCGATCTGATACTAGAGAACCCATGGCTTACAAATGATAAAAATACATTAAAAATAGAATATTTTAATTAAATAATGCCATGAAGGGGCTGAGGGGAGTTCTGGAGAAATAATAAAACTACACAGATTTGTTGTAATGAATCACAAGCAAAAAATAGAGCAGTTTTAAGTAAGGTTCTGTACCAGAAAGTTACACACAGTCACAGAACACTTGCTTCACATATCTACTTTTCTAATTTGTGCTGCAAAGATGTTTGTTTTTTTTGCTCCCTCCCAGCTCTGGGCTGGCCTCTCCTTCAGGCCACCTATGCCCTCCGTGCCACACTGCCTCGGTTCAGCCACCTCTTTACCCCATATTGAAGCCACCAGGTAACCCCCGGACATAACCCTTCGCCAGGTGGGTCCCTCTCCTCTGAGTGGGAAGGCACCGGTGGGGCAGCCAGCCCAATACTTGCCCCGGGTGCGTCTCTGGATGGTGCATGCACTGTCATCAGACTCGCGGCAATGGGAGCTGGCAACCATCATCCAGTCGGCTTTGGGGCTCTTTTTCCCGTTTTCTCCCTTGGGGCATGGTGTGCCACTAATGTAAGGCAGACGCCGATGTTCACCATGCCCCCTTGGTGAATGGGACCCTGCACATTGCTGTTCCCCCAACCTCCGCTAGGGGTCAGCAATTGCTGGGTCACGTCCCCACCCTTCCCCGAAAGAAGGCGAGCCATCAGCTGTCGCTCAAGATTTCTCTCCCCAGCCGGCCCTCCAGCACCCGAGTCCATTCCCGAACCTGGGTAGCTGGCGTCGCAAGCGGAAATCCAACTGCTGCACTGATGGGCCGGCAGATGTTTTTTTTAAACTCAGTTTATTACGTAAATTGATACAGCATCATATCAAACAATGGATCCATTACATTCAATAACAGGCCTCTAGTCAAAGAATTAAGCAATCGATAAAGCCTAGTATATTTTTATAATCCAGCTGTGACTCCCCAAGGGTGCATGTCTGCCCTGCTTAAACAAAGGGAAAAAGGAAAAAGAACAAAAGGGAGAAAAGGTTGGGCAGAGAAGCTGTAAACAATACTAGGCTATGTTACTTGCTTTCATACAGATGGTACTACTCGCACTAGAGGGCTAACTCAACTAATAACATGCTGAAAAAGTTCTGTCCACTAAGATAAAACTGATCCAGTAGTAATACTCAAACAGTGAATCATCATTAGGTGCATAAAAAGATAATAACAACAATTAAGGACCTAGAACTGGTCCAAACTTTTGGCTGTGCATCCCCCCTCCAAGGTCCCATAAATCCTCTGGTATCCTTCCATTGCAAGGAGATCTACCTCCCCCACCCACACGAAGTGGTCCTCCCCTCCTTTTTCTGCTACAGCTGGTGATGGGGCAGCATTTCGCCTCTCCACCACAACCACAGATATGTCAGAAAAAAACCTCTCCTTTTCACCCCAGGCCCAGCTGAGAGCCTCCATGTTGCCCCTCCCTGCCCTGCAGCCATATCTCCCACCCTCTCCATCTTTCAATGTGCTTCTCATTTGAAGACAAAGTTTGGCTGTCTGGGCTTCCATGAGAATTACCTCTTTAACCCTTCTGACCCATTCCTCCAGTGTAGGTGGTGTTGGCTGCAGCCAGTGAGAGGTGACATTTCAGTGCCACCACAATTAAAGTCAATAACACCCTTCTCATCTCTCCTGACTGATGCATCACTATAGGGATACCAAAGATCCAATCCTCAAAAGTTAAGGGGACGGAAACCCTGGCTATGCTTAACCCTTGCTGTACCACAGACTGATATATCAGTCCAAAATTCCTATACGTTTCAATTCTGTTGGCAGCCTAAGGATTAAAACAATTTTGTGCAGTTTTTCCCCAAAACTCAGTTACAATAGGGCAGCTCCAAAAGATATACCAGTGAGCACCACATTGGCCACATCCCCTCCAACAAGTGGCTGATTTTGTGATGCTGTAATACTATGTGATAGATGGAGTGTGGAAGTACCGGATTAAAATTTTACAAAAAACCTTCCCGTCAAACTAGGGCTGATGTCGCCTTCCACCCCCATTTCAATCTGTGCCCCCAGTCACAGTCACTGATGGAAACCCCTGCCTCCACTTCCCAAGTCAGCTTGTGAGAGTGCAGGGAGGCCCCACCCACCCTGGAGAACAAGCTATACATGCTTGAGATGTAACGTAGCATAGCAAATTCCCAGAGTGCCTGGGTGCAAGGGTATGTTATAGGGCCCCCCCACTTTTGAATATACATTAAAATTATGATTTGGGCCCCTCAAACTTCATGGGCCCGGGTGCAACTGCACCCCTTGCACCCTTGTAGCTACGCCACTGCGTCTGGAGTCCTTCACCATTACTATTCCATAAACATAATCCTCCCACACCGTGGGGAGCCTTGTTAACTGCGATACGTGGTTTGCTGAGTTAATGAAGTGCCTCACTTTCATATATTTTAAAAACTCAATGTTCGTCCACTGAAACTTTTCTTTGGCCTTTTGGAAGGTGATACAAAACCTTTCTCAATTAATTGGGCAAATCTAGTGATCCCCTGGTTCTCCCACCTGGCAAATCCCTGGTCTAGTGTGAGGGGAAAGAAGTTTGAGTTGTACTTTATTAAAGACATGGGGCCAGGACCGTGTGGAGTGGCAGTTAAATTTCTGACCTTGGTCAAAATGTATAGGTCGTGCTTAACCCATCTGTTTGTAATAGCTGATCTGTATTCCGAGGAGACCAGCGTGAGGGCTAGGGTAAATAATGGCCAGCAGCCTGTCCCTGCATTCTCAATGTGATACCATTGAGATGATACACATTGTTTTGCCCAAGTGAGGACAGAGGTGATTTGTGCCGCCAGGTAGTAGAGTAAGAGGTTTGGATGAGCTAGTCTACCCTCCTCCTTAGGAAGGTGCAAAAGCCGCCAAGCCACCCTAGGGCGCTTATGGTTCCAAACAAATTTCTGGAGTTCTCTATTGAGCTTATTTCAGAAGGAGAGCGGTACCGTAAGGGCAAATTTTGGAAAAGGAAAAGATGGCATGGCAAAACATTAATCTTTCCCATGTCCACTCACCCACCAAAGAGAGGGGAAGCAGGTGCCACCTTGCCAGGTCAGATTGCAGCAACTCCCACAATTTCTCATAGTTTAAGGAGATGAGTCTAGAAAGGTCAGTAGAGATTTGAATACCTAAGTAACGAATTTGGTTCCTTGGGGACCATTTAAAAGGAAACATCTGCTCAAACCCCCAGGGACTCCTCCCACTTTGCAAGATGGCCTCTGATTTAGAAAAATGAACCTTGTATCCTGAAATTAGACTAAATGCCTCCAGCACTGTTATTAAACAGGGCACTGAGGAGACTGGAGAGGATAGAAAAAAGACGGAGACATCAGCATAAAGAGACAACTTTTGTTCTATCCCCCCTTGCCGTGATACCTCTAATATTCAGATCTTGTCATACCTCTATGGCCAGAGGTTCCAAGCTCAGAGCAAATAGAAGTGGGCAACCCTGCCGGGTGCCTCAGGATAGAGGAAAAAGCTCAGAACTGATGCCATTCACCCTCACCAATGCCTTGGGAGTGTTGTAAAGTTGAGAAAAAGCTTGCAGGAATTTAGGGCCAAATTTCATTCTTTCCATGGATGTTTTTAGAAACTTCCAATTAAACCTATCAAATGCTTTTTCAGCATCCATGGAAATAGCTGTCTGGAATTATTTCTGGGAATTTTGGGTCGAAATTATATTAAGTAACCGTCTGATGTTATCTGGCAGAAATCTGCCAGAGATAAACCCAGTCTGGTCCTTATATACCAGTGGCGGAATCACTACTTGGAGTCTCTTAGCTAAAAGACCATTGAAAAATTTCAGGTGTGTGTGTGTTTTTTTTTTTTGTATTATTTATGTATAAGTTTCATAAAAAACAAACTTACAAAAATAAGCTTTATGGAGAGGTACACTCAAACAGAATCAAATAGCAGCATACATACAGGTGATAAAAGTAATACCTTCAGGTGTTACATCAAGGGGGGAAGTACCCATATCAAATAATACATTATTTCAAGGCTTATCACAGCTCAGAGCCCTTCCGGGATAGAAATGCAGAGGATAGTTAAAGACGATAACAACACTTATCATCATGGCCAAACACCTACATGTATCCCACTGAAACACTTTTATAGTGAAACACTGTAGTAGGATATGACCCCAGAAACCATTTCACTAATAGGACAATGTTTGAAAGTCAGAATGATCAACATTACATGTAAGCTGTATCTTAACCAGCAATATTACAAAACAGTGCATTACAACGTAACCCCGTGAAGTAAACCCTCTCCCCATTCAGAATGACTAAGGAAACTGAACTATGAAGTCCATTAAAAATCAAATAACAAGAAGGATGGACCTGCAATGTACACTGAAACATTTAACCTCACCACACCAAAAAGGGGCCATTACCCCACCATTCAGTGTATACCCCACAGTCCAACAAACCAAAACATTAATTGTACCATGGCCCACCAAAGAGACCACTAGGACTCCAAGTAAGAGAAAAGTTAAACTTAGAGCTGAGAAATCTGATTCCCAGCAACAGATCACCAAACTTGCTAGCAAGTCCCGGGCATCCTGTACATACAGTCGTAGTCGACTGGAATGCATGGAGGCCCATCACCAGTAGTAATCTGATCGAAAAAAATACAATAGTCCAAACTAAGCCAAAAGTCGTAGGCAGTTCTAGCAGGTCTGTGTTTAATAATGATACAGGCCTGTAAGACCCACATTCTTGCTGGTCTTTCCCCAGCTTAGGTAGGACTGTTATTTGAGCCAGCCACCATGAGTCTGGTGTCTCCCCTCTGCCAAGCCGTTTTTTTATCAGATTTGTACCAAATGTGGCAGAGGGCTAAAGTTTCCTGCACCACAGAAAAATAGTTTTAAGTGTCAGAAATGCAAAATAGAGGCATCGCTAACCTTAGAAGGGAGAGTGGATCCTGAATGAAGAAAATCCACGCAGTCAGTTACACAGGAGGTGGAGATAAGCATGGGAAAAATAAATATTTAATTTCTGTGTGAAGAAAATGTTGTGGGTAGTGTCATTAAAGAGGAAACTTGTTGTTTTCAAGAGAAAATAAAGAGGAACGTGCTTATGTAATCCCTAGGTGGCGCTATCTCAAGGGCTACTACCCCTGCCTGTTCGACTACGGATAGGTTGAGGGGCCTAGGTCCTATGGCGGGTGCCTCCACCCAGAGGTCAGGGTTTGTAGTGGTTAGACTAGCTTGGTCACAGCCCTCTGGGACACTGAGACCCCCTTTTATTCCCTCTAGTAGCCCACACAGTACACCGGAGTCACCACCCCAATACCCCACGTATACACACTGTTCACTCATATAGATACCACTTACCCTCAAGACTGATTCTGAAGCACGTCTCTGAGGACCCCCTGTAAAACAAGGTTAATAATAATAATAATAAATCTTATTTTTAAAGCGTCTTTCAAATTTTCAAGGCACTGTACAAAACACATAATGCAAATCAGACATTATAATTCAGTATAAAACACAAGTAAAACTACAGTTTCATCAACAACTTATACACAATACTATAAGAAAGCAATTTGATAGAGATGAGTTTTTAAACCCCTCTTAAATTCCTCCATGGAGGAACATCAATCAACATACACAAACACAATGCAATGCTTTTTTTTACCTGTACTGATACCACAGACAGCATATAGTTCACTAACAACAAATCCGATTTATTAGAGGGGGCAGTAACAAGGAGGGGGCAATCAGGTTAATTGGTAGAATTAAATCACAGTACTGTGCACATTACAGGGTCTAAAAGTCACGCTCTGTGTACCCAGGTTGGGGGGGGGGGCTAGCCAAGTCTGTTGCCCGGGGTTGGACGGCAGGTGCAGATGGTAAAGGGCCCTGTGTGAGAAAATATGCACAACACTCAATTGTAATCCGGAGCCGGATGGCTCAGTTCGAGAAGAAATTAAACAGCAACAATTAGATGACACACTTGCAATTCAATAAATAGATGGCAGGGAGCTACCCTGATTTGTACTCACAGACTCAATGCTGAAAAACTGGATGGAAAGCAGACTGACCTGGATTGCCAGGAGGAACAGAACATGTGGAAAAGGTCCTTGTGACTGGACCCCACTGCAGTTTATAGCAAACGGATGTAGTCCAAATTAAGCTGGGGGTTTACTCCCAGCTTCATGCACTCAATTCACTGTACAGGGGATTTTAAACAGCAACTCCTCACAAGCACTACGCACATTTATATGTAAAAGGAAAGTACTATACCAGGCAGACTGCTCCTCGATCCTGACTGCAATTACTGCAAGATACCCGGGAGAACACACAGCAGCTTCAGTTCCTGACAGACCGAGTGCAATTCAACAATTTCTCCAGTCTTCTACAGGGTAAGCCTGGTTTCTACTCTTCAGATCTCCTTCCTTCTCCTCACAAGTCAGATTCAGTCCGATTTGGTGCTTGCAACGGCTGCAGGCCGAACCTCAGGGTCTCACATGCACTTCCCATGTGAAACTATATACCGCAGAAGCACAGAGCTCCTTGTCTCTTCGCTGTCACTACTGATCTAATCTCTCCAGTCCCAGAGCAGGGCATTTCATTTAGCTCCACACTATTCTGTTGGCTGGTCCAGCTGTCACTCACAATAAAACTCCCCCTGTTGGTGGAAAAAAGCGCCAAGGTCAAAACTACATTTCCCAGAGTCACTGCCCATACAATCCTCTTGTGGCTGGCTCCAATTAAGAGTCCAAGTTCTGGTTGACCCACACAAACTCCATTTTAGATGCCCCCCTTGCACTGTTTGGATCTATTCAGTAGTTCAGATCCAAAATGGAGGGGCAAAACACACAGAGTCCCAGCTGCAAGAAAGGCAGGTTAGACAAACTACATTTCCAGTAATACTCTAAATGATTTCTGGCAAACAGTTACATCTTTGAAAAGTGCTCACTCTGCCCACTTTGCGACGGCAGAAATGGAGCGATTTGTCAGGAGCTTGAGCGGGACTCGAGCATTAAATACACAGTCCCCCCATACAAACTAATTAAGTCTGCAAACAGACAGCTCTTAAAGACACAGTATGTGGAGGCTCAAATAGCACTCACTTGCAACCACAGTTAAGCAGCTCAGACGCCGAACACCACCCTGGCTTGGAGCATTCAGACAAGCTCCTGGAAGACTTTTGGGAACCCCCATTTGCAGGGGGGTTACACCGTTCCTGGCCTGGAAAAACTTGGCATCTGCGTCAAGTAAGTACCCCCATAAGTTTCAATACAACCATATATATTTACATCAGTATCACATTAGGCTTATACATGTAATTATCAGTCAACATATCACCTTACCAGAAACACATTTCTGAAACTTTTCAGTACATCACTTTTTCACAGTATTATACACACATTGTACCATAACTCAGGTTATTACATCCTGCACATGAAACCTGAAGAGAGGGGACCCTTCCCTATCAGCTACCTTAGGGCTGGACGGGGCAGGGGCACCATACCTAGAGGGCAACACAAGTAACTTGGAGTTAGCACTGATGTTCAGTTTGGGTAATGAGCTCAGGGACACATACACTCCTTTATGGACAACATTGAGAGGCAAGTCCACAAGCCTCCCAAGGGAATCATAACTGAGGTGCACCACAGGCTTTACAGCTCGACCAGTCTTTCTAGGGGGAACTGTTACAGTCTCTGCACTCTGAGCCTCATTTTCAGCATTGTCCTCACTTGTCAGAGGAGTCTCCCTTGGGGTAGAGAGGCTAGAACTTGGGGCACTTTCAGCTCCAGGAGTTACAATCTCTGAGTCCACAACACTTGGCTCACATGGAGAGCTTCCGAACACTGGCAGTGGACCGTCAGGGCACTCAAAATACTCTTCTTGTTCTGGTATATCACCAGTCTGTTCTAGTCTATCATTTTCCTCCTCTGAAAGCTCAGACAGTTCAACCATACACAATGATTCCATATCATCTGACTTGATGCTTTGCACTTCACTTTCTGGGAGCATTGGCTCCAGGGACAAAGCTGGGGGCTTAGACAGTCCGGAAGCCCAGCTTCATCTCCAGGATTGACTAGGGGAATTGCCCCGAAACAACTGACTCAGTTCATAAGAAGGGTAGTATTCAAAGCCACACTCACTTTCCTCTGACATGGACTGACAGTCATGTTCAACTGGGACTTGTGGAGGGAAACACTTTAACTCAGCTTCTATAGGTGCAGACTTTCTTGATTTTTTCTTAGCAGCAGCTCTAGTCACTGGTCCAGAGGGGGCATTTTCTGGGGGCTCAGACTCAATCAATATTTGTCTAGTGGGCAGTAAGTGATTTCTATGCATTGTTCTAACATCTTTTGAATTGTTCTCAGGTCTTACTTTGTATACAGGCAGATCATCTAGTTTGCCCACTACAATGTGAGGGAGATGGTGCCATCTGTCAGCAATCTTATGTTTGCCATGCAGTCCCAGATTTCTTAGCAATACCCGATCTCCCTCCTGGAGTTCCTGTGCTTTCACTTTTTTATCATACCTTTCTTTGTTGGCCAGATTTCTTTTGGCAGCCATGGTTTGAGCCAGGTGGTACTCATGATTTAGGTGGGTCTTTAACTTTTGCACATACTGTAAATAGTTGTCAGCTTGAACCCCATCAGGAGAGACTCCAAAACACACATCTACTGGCAGTCGAGCTTCTCTTCTAAACATCAGGCGGTAGGGGAGAACCCAGTGGCATCACTTTTGGTGCAGTTGTAGGCATGTACCAGGGTGCTAATTTGTTGGCTCCATCTAGGCTTGTCCTTTGGGTGGAGGGTGCCTAGCATATCTAGCAAAGTGCGGTTGAAACGTTCAAGCTGTGGGTCCCCCTTGGGGTGGTAAGGGGTGGTTCTGGACTTTCGCACTCCCCACAGAGAAAGCATCTCTTTGATCAGACGACTCTCAAAGTCTCTCCCTTGATCAGAATGGATTCTTTGTGGAGCCCCATAGTGAACAAAAAAGTTTTCTACAAGAACTTTTGCCACAGTGGATGTCTTCTGGTCCTTCGGGGAAAGCTTAGGCATATCTCGTAAAATGGTCAGTGACCACCAGCACATTACTAATATTTCTTTGATCTGACTCCAAACTTAGAAAATCAATACAGACCAGCTCCGTGGGTGCACTGGTGGTGATGTTAACAAGGGGAGCAGCCCCCTGGGGCAAAGCTTTCCTCTGTAAGCAGCAACTACAAGTTCGAATGTGTTGCTCAACATCAGCCCCCATCTTAGGCCAATAGAATCTGGATCTCACCAAGTCAAGTGTTCTGTCTATACCAAGGTGCCCCATGTGGTTGTGTAAGGACCTCAGTACTGAGTCTCAAAAGGCAGTGGGCAGCACTAGTTGTTGTTTGTCTATTTGTCCCCCTCTGTCTACTGTTTTTCTGTATAACAGTCTATTGATCAGTTTCAACTTAGGACCTTCCTTGCATAACAATGCAGTTCTCAAATCAGTGGAGCATAACCTTGACACATCTTTCCCTGCTTGGAGGGCTTCTAGAGCTGTTTTGATCATGGGATCTCGGGATTGAGCCCGCTGAATACTGTCATTGTCCAGCTTAGGCAGTGCACCAATGTCTATTGCAGAAAAGTGGCAATAAGCAGCAGGTATGCAATTCTCAGAGGGTCCCAAACAATCCACCATACAGTCCACTGCGTCTGTGGACATTTGTTCCTCCCTGTCAAACTTCTGGCAGAGTGCTCGAATATCAGGTTCTGACAATCTGACCCAGTCATTCTGGGGAACAGGCATCTGGGAGAGAGCATCAGCATCTATGTGGTTCAGGCCTACTCTATATTCAACAGTATAGTCATATGTAGATAATGCAGAAAGTCATCTACGGCCAGTGGCATCCAACTTAGCTGAAGTCTGCACATAGGTCAAAGGATTATTGTCAGTTTTTACTAGTATCTTAGCCCCATACAAATATTGTGGAACTGGTCAACAATAGCCCACTTCAAAGCTAGGAACTCTAACTCTGTGTACAGGATAGTTCTTTTCGGAAGGGTCAGGCTTCTACTGGCAAAGGCCACTGATCTCAGGCCATTCTCGTGCTCTTGGTACAATACAGCCCCCAAGCCTTGCAGGCTAGCATCAGTGTGCAAGACATAAGGTTTTGTTGGATCTGCATAGGCCAGGACAGGAGCATGGGTAAGCTGATATATGATCTCATGAAAAGCAGCTTCACACTCAGGTGTCCATCTGGCTCCAAATACTTCATTGGGATGGAAATACACTTTCTCAGGCTCAGAAGAAACCGACCTCTTGTATTTTTTGTGGGTAGGAGGGTAACCTTGAGTAAGATTAAGTAAAGGACGGATCACTCTTGAATAGTCCTTGATGAAATGGCTATAGTAGCCACAGAATCCCAGGAATCTTTGCAGTTCTTTAAGATTGTGGGGCTGTGGCCAGGTAGTCAAGGCCTCAACTTTACTTGGGTCGGTCTCTGTTCCCTCGGTGGATACTATGTGTCCCACATACTTTACAGAGGTTTGGAAGAACTGACATTTATCGATGGATAGTTTAAGGCCAAAGTCTTCCAGTCGGTCCAACACCTTGAATAATCTGCTCTCATGTTCCTCCAGTGAGCTGCCAAGCACAATAACATCATCTAGGTATACCAGGCACTCTAATAAGTTCATGTCCCCACTGCACGCTCCATCAATCATTGAAAAGTGGCTGGGGCGCCTGAAATCCCTTGAGGCATCCTCATGAATTCATAGAAACCAAGCGGACAGATAAAGGCTGTCTTCTCACGGTCTTCTGGGGCCATTGGGATCTGGTAGTACTCACTGCAAAGATGCAGCACAGAGAACCACTTGCTACTGTTCAGGCAGTCCAAAGCATCCTGAATGCGGGGCATTGTATACTGATCAGGGATAATCCACCGGTTTAAAGTGCGATAATCCACGCACATCCTTACTGTCCCATTCTTTTTTCTCACTACCACAATAGGTGAAGCATATGGGCATCTGGATTCTTGTATTACACTAGCAGCAAGCATCTCTTGCAGATGCCATCTCACATCCTCTATGTCAGCAGGTGCCAGGCATCGAGACCTCTCACTAAATGGCCTTTCATCATGCAGCTGGATGTGGTGCTCAGCTCCTTACACACACCCTACGTCCCATTCTTTGAAAGAAAACATCTGATCTCTCTGGGCAAGCTTACTACTGATTTTCATCTTCCATTCCTCTGGCAATGGGGAGTCACCAAAATCAAACAAGTCGGGCGTCATTCTGTCATTCTCCCCCGAACACTTGTTACTAGGCAACACTGCAGTATCCGCACAATGCACATTAGCCAGGGTGCAACCTCTATTTACTCAAATCTCTCTATCAGACACATTATGAACTTGAACCATTACCCTTCTGGCATAAGCATGGGCTCTGGCAGGCAAAATACTTGGCTTGACCAGCAGTCCTTCCGGCAATTTCCCATTGCCTGGTGCATCCAACATGAGGATTTTATTCTTGACATCCTTTCTGATATGGACTTCCCCCTGTAAGGTACACTGGACATTTGGCACCAGAATCAGAGACTCAGGATCCTTCTTCCAGACAATTTCAACCGGTTCCTCTGGGGCCACTTTTTCAGCATCTCTCTGTGCTTCATAGGCCTTCTTGATCAAGGCCGGGATTCTCAAAGCTCTACCAGTCCTTGACCCTTGTTTTTCACAACACAACTGCGCCAACCGTCCAAACATATGCACATTCGTCACAAATAGTAGAGGAATCCCATCATACAGTCCAGTAGGGGGACACACTAAGGCCAGGGTCTCTACTCGCTCTGCTACTCCAGCCACGGAGGTAGGGAAAGATAGCCAAACTCGGATACACCCGGAGTAGGGGTAGGCCTTCTCTTTTTTTTTTTTTTATTTTACCTCTTTTATGCCCCTGCCCTTCCGTCATTGGTCTGCTCTGGTCACGGACCCTGGAGCCCCGACCACCGGACATTGCCGAATCCCCCAGGTCATCCCTGGCTACCCCCAGAGAGCGGGCCATGGTACCGACCCTTTATCGTCCTGAACTGTATCTGGTTAGGGGAACGGCCCGTGGCCAATCAGGGCAGTCCAGGGCAGAGCGCCATGTAGACGCAAGGCAGGGATTTATCCCTTTATGTTTCCCACCTCGAGGAGGCGGGACGCAGTAATGACGCCAGCGCCCCGCCCGCCTACCGGCCCCTCCTGACCTCAGGCTGTAGCGTGAGCCCCAGCCTCCGCTTAGGAGCCTCATCGCCACGATACTGGTGGGACCTCCCCGGAGAAGAGAGCGCTCACGCGCCAATCCTTCTCCCCCGGCTGCCTCCGATGACCTGGATCCGTTCCCGAACCTGGGTCACCGGCATCGCAAGCAGAAATCCAACCGCTGCGCTGGCGGACCGGCTGGGTAGGCCTTCTCACTTAACCCCCGTACATGCAATCCTTCCAATGGTTGTAAGGGTACATCTGACAAATGCTTCCGATCCCAGTCCTGGAACATAATTGTCACTTGGGAGCCACTGTCCAACACAGCTCTGGTGGGCACACCATTCACTTTTACTGTAGCTTCCACTGAAGGGCCCACTATTCTGGACCAGTCTGGAGAGGCGGTAGCAAGGGCCGGGGTAGATGATCTAGCCACATAAGGACGTGAGTTAGCATTTTTTGGACCTTCACTGCGGTCATTTCATGCACCTCTTAACCACTGTTTTGTGCTCCAAAGCTCTTCTTGTAGCTGGCTCATCACTCTCTCTCTAAGTCTTTCCGAGACCGGCATTCCCTCTTCATGTGCCCATCCTTCCCTCAATTATGGCAAAATATGTCTGCTGAAGTTTGGGGTGACTGAGGCATCACATTGGGGGCTGCGGCATTGGTACTATCAATAGAAAACCTTGGTGCCACCTCAGCTGGCAGTGGGTTGAACATTTGGAGACATCTCTTCAGTTCCCTCACTTCCATAGTCAAGGCATCAATTTTCAAACTGTTGTCTACATGAGGTGCCTGGGTAGGCACCCCCACTCCTATAGCAGAAGCAGTCGGGCTAGTGTCAGTGCCCGTACTGGTAGGAGCGGCCTTCATGATGAGACTGTCTGTTACTTTCCTCATCTCTCTCAGCAGTTCACCCCATGGTGGCACACCCTTTTCATTCTCAAAGCACTCTTTAACTGCCAGCCCTTGCCCCAGAACTTCACTTGACGGGTCACCCTCAGTCACTCGGGTCGTAGCAGCAGCTATTGGTGCAAGTCCCTCCTGGGGTCGCCTTTTCTCAACTCCTTGAATTTCTCTCATTAGCTTATCATAGGAGGATGGGGATTCCAGTCAATTGGCCAGGTGTAACTGAAGCAACAGCAGTTCTGAGAGGGGGGCGGACTTAAGGATCCTGTCCAGCCTGGTTCGGTCCAATTCTGTCGCTGGCAAACTACCCTTTCTGAGGCATTCTTGCAACAATTTTTCCAGCCGAGATACATACACAGACAACAACCCCTTGGTACTGTTGTGCATTTCTACTCTCCACCACAGGTCCTCATCAGAATCTGGGCTCCCATACACATTCTCCAAGGCCTCAAGATAGTCCTGTGCAGTTGCTTCAGGGTTACTGGCCCATTTAGCATGGATGGTAGCCAGGGCAGGACCTCGGAGGCTCTCACTTACCCTCTTTTGCTTTTCTGCTTCCGAGCATTGCCTTTCTAACACTTGAGGGGCAACACAGTCTATCCAGGTCTCCCAGTCATCCTCCCCTTGTGGGGTTGGGAGGGTGCCGGAGAAAATTTTCAACCTGCGGTAAGAGTCGTGACCATGGGCAGGTAAAGACATAGGGGCTAGCACTGGCACATAAGGAGGGGCAATAACAGGTGCTGGAGGGGGAGAGGGTGTTGGGGGAGGAACATTCTCAGGTGGCAATAATAGTTTCTTTAAATCCTCCACAGTTTTCCCTTCCTCCAGCAACAACTTAGCAAATTTCTCCTCGAAAGTTTCAGATAGTGGGGAAGGCTCATTCTCCCTGGGGTCTTTACTGTCTTTGGTTATCACCCCCCAGACCGGGAGGGTTTCCCCTGGGGTAATAGTATGTGGCACTTTAGAACTTTCTACAGGGTCCTTACACTCTATTAAGGCCATGAAAGTTTGGGCGAGCAGATCAGCCTGTCGCTCCACCACCACAGGGTCTCGTAAACATTCAACCTTGGAAAGTACTCCCTCTACAGTGTCCGTACTGGTACCCAGCGGGATATCAAAGACAAGTATAGCATTTTGAGGGTCGATCTCCTGCCCAGTACACCACCTCACCAACTGGTGTACAGCCACTTCTGTTGGGGTACCCATTTATTTTTAACAGTAATTCGTAAATGTGGCCACTAGAGGACGCTAATCCCAGTGGTGCCTCCAAGATGTAACCCCTAGGTGGCACTGTCTCAAGGGCTACTACCCCTGCCTGTTCGACTACGGACAGGTTGAGGGGCCTAGGTCCTATGGCGGGTGCCTCCACCCAGAGGTCAGGGTTTGTAGTGGTTAGACTAGCTTGGTCACAGCCCTCTGGGACACTGAGACCCCCTTTTATTCCCTCTAGTGGCCCACACAGTACACTGGAGTTACCACCCCAATACCCCACGTATACACACTGTTCACTCATATAAATACCACTTACCCTCGAGGCTGATTCTGCAGCACGTCTCTGAGGACCCCCTGTAAAACAAGGTTAATCAACATACACAAACACAATGCAGTGCTTTTTTTACCTGTACTGATACCACAGACAGCATATAGTTCACTAACAACAAATCTGATTTATTAGACGGGGCAGTAACAAGAAGGGGGCAATCAGGTTAATTGGTAGAATTAAATCACAGTACTGTGCACATTACAGGGTCTAGAAGCCACACACTGGCTACCCAGGGGGGCTAGCCAGGTCCGTTGCCCGGGGTTGGATGGCAGGTGCAGATGGAAAAGGGCCCTGTATGAGAAAATATGCACACCACCCAATTGTAATCCGGATCCGGATGGCTCAGTTCGTGAAGAAATTAAACAGCAACAATTAGATGACACACTTGCAATTTGTTAAATAGATGGCAGGGAGCTACCCTGATTTGTACTCACAGACTCAGTGCTAAAAAACTGGATGGAAAGCAGATTTGTCCTGGATTGCCAGGAGGAACAGAACATGTGGAAAAGGTCCTTGTGACTGGACCCCACTGCAGTTTATAGCAAATGGATGTAGTCCAAATTAAGCTGGGGGTTTACTCCCAGCTTCATGCACTCAATTCACTGTACAGGGGATTTTAAACAGCGACTCCCCACAAGCACTACGTATATTTATATGTAAAAGGAAAGTACTATACCAGGCAGGCTACTTCTCTATCTCTATCGCAATTACTGCACAATACCCGGGAGAACACATAGCAGCTTCAGTTCCTGACAGACCGTGCGCGATTCAGCAATTTCTCCAGTCTTCTACAGGATAAGCCTGGTTTCTACTCTTCAGATCTCCTTCCTTCTCCTCACAAGTCGGATTCAGTCTGATTTGGTGCTTGCAATGGCCGCAGACCGAACCTCAGGGCCTCACACGTGCTTCCCGCGCAAAACTATACACCGCAGAAGCACAGAGCTCCTTGTCTCTTCACTGTCACAACTGATCTAATCTCTCCAGTCCCAGAGCAGGGCATTTCATTTAACTCCACACTATTCTGTTGGCTGGTCCGGCTGTCACTCACAATAAAACTCCCCCTGTTGGTGGAAAAAAGCGCCAAGGTCAAAACTACATTTCCCAGAGTCACTGCATGTACAATCCTCTTGTGGCTGGCTCCAATTAAGAGTCCAAGTTCTGGTTGGCCCACACAAACTCCATTTTAGAGGCCCCCCTTGCACTGTTTGGATCTATTCAGTAGTTCAGATCCAAAATGGAGGGACAAAACACACGGAGTCCCAGCTGCAAGAAAGGCAGGTTAGACAAACTACATTTCCAGTAATACTCTAAATGATTTCTGGCAAACAGTTACATCTTTGAATAGTGTTCACTCTGCCCACTTAGCGACGGCAGAAACAGAGCGATTTGTCAGGAGCTCAAGTGGGACTCGAGCATTAAATACACAGTCCCCTCATACAAACTAATTAAGTCTGCAAGCAGACAGTACATGGAGGCTCAAATAGCACTCACTTGTAACCACAGTTAAGCAGCTCAGATGCCGAACACCACCCTGGCTTGGAGCATTCAGGCAAACTCCTGGAAGACTTTTGGGAACCCCCATTTGCGGGGGTGGGGGGTTACACCTAGAAATTACTATTTATTTTGTTTAATGACAAAAGAGTGTAAGTCTTAGCGATTTAGCTTTCCTGTGGCTCATTTTGTAAAGAAAAAAAGCAGTTGAGAGCTAAAGATGACAGCTTTCCAGCCATAATAGTGAAAACATGCTTAGACATTAAGAAACTGCTTATTTTTGTGACAAAGAAATGTATTTAAAAATGAGGCTCAAAATTATGAAAAAAAGGGAAGTCTTGTAATGTTGAGAAGGGCAGTTGAATTTCAGTATTCCATTGTGGCTTATGCTGCTGCAGAAAGGATTTTGATTGGTGCTGAGCCCCTGGACAGGTCAGTGTCCACTCAGTAACCACAAATTAACATATGAAAATTAGTTTTAGGCATAAAAGTAGCTGCACAGCCAGTGTGCAGAAGCAGGGAGAGCGACCAAGAAGGACAGGACCCAAGCCAAGTGGGTGTCCTGTCTGATGAGGCCTGATGCAGTAATAAAGCCTGACAGTGACAGCCTTTATTTAATTAAGTGTAGGAATAGGGGATCACCTGAATCCCAGTGTAGGGTCAAATAAGGTAGTAACTGAGAGCAGGGTGAGAATAGAAAGCCTGTTGCTTAAAGTGCCTGATGATTCTGTTATGCCAAGTTTTCCTGACAGAAAAAAGCTGCAACCTGAAGAATTCATCACTTCTCCTGATTCCAACCTGAAACTGACTCAAGAGGGCCCTCCAATAATCCTTCAGCAATTTCAACAGAAGAATTTCTGCAGAAAATCCAAAGGAGAGCGGTATTGTACAAAACTTTATTGATATAGTTTGGGGTCGCCTCTGAAAACAGGCACTTGTGCCTAGTGGGCCTTACCTGGTTAATAAAGACTAAATAAATAAAAATAAATTTTGAAAGTCAGGTGACATTGAATTTACAGAGAATTTACCGTAATCCTTCTGAATTTAAAGAGATTTTTGTCATCTGAAGGACTTGGTGCAAGGACTGAGGGGGAATAATGTCACAGAATTTAATGTACCAGTATGCAATATGTTTATGCCACTGTCATCCCTGAAGATTTTTTTTACAATGATTTTATGTGCATAAATGACTAGAGATTTCTAACTGTTTTAAAGTATGGTGATAAATATAGTAACTGTGTGATAGGTACCAGGGTAAGTATCTGGCAGAAGGGGTCAGTGGACTGACTGAGGTAGGATAAGGCCCTATAGTCACTGCATGCCCTTGTGGTTTCAGTGCGAACAAGCTCATGGATTAAGACCAGAGTGAGGGCACTTATCCTGGGACTAGCTTATTTGGTAGCTGGAGGGCTGGTGGGTGGTGAGTGCCTGCGGTCTCCACAGGAAAAAGCATATATGCTAGAGGGCTGGTTGGTGGTGAGTGCCTGCAGTCTCCAGGGAAAGAAACTAGAAGGATAGTGGGGCGGTGCTGCCCTGCTGGGAAAGAGTAACAAGAAAGTTAGTGGGGTGGTGTGCCCTGCTGGGAAAGAAGTAAAGTGTATAATCGTACTGCTAATTTTATGTGTATTTGTTTGCCATTTATTCACAAGGGGTGTTGTGCCATTTGTGGCTGTTTCAGATATTTATTTCACCTTTTCAGTAAAAATTTACTTTTTTTCCCCCAATAATCCAAGTGTCAGTGTCCTTGCTTACAGAGCCAGTGTCTTGCACTCCTGCAGGTAGGCAGCATTCCCTACCTTTGGCAGCTCCCAACTATACCAGTTGGTGAGGTAAGGTACTGTACTCAGGTAGTACCCAACTGGAAAAGTGCTGTCGAAGGGGAAAGAACAGAGAATCCTTGATGACACCTACTAATGTGTGGAATGGTCCCACCTGTGGCCAGAGGTTAATGCAGTAGGGGTCCCCCATCATCACAGGTGGATCCCCTCTGGCCCCATTGCCTTGTTTTCCTTTATGGCTTCCAACCCCCTGGCAGACTCTTTCTTCCATAAATGGTCTTGTATCCCCCAATGCCCTCCGCCGGTGCCTGTAGTGCATGTGGCCCCCACCCACTGTGAATAGGGTTGCCATCTTTGGATGGGTTGGAAACTGGATACTAAACCGCACCCCAAACTCTGTCTCTGGCTCCACACCTTTTTTATGACCGATAAGTATATGACTCCTTCCACACAGCTATTTGCAATGTCAGAAAGGACTTTAAAAGTGATAGGAAACAATTTTATACTGTTACTGTTTATTAATGTATTTATTTTCATTTATAAGCAGGTAAGGTCAGTTGAGTACAAAGTTGATTTACTGGGGTGACCTGGGAGTACAGGTAGGTTACGTATCCTGCTCAAGGTCACACAGTATACAAGTGGAGGCTGTGGGAACCAAATCCATGTGTGCTGGATGTACCAAGCTCATTCACAGCTCCTTGCTCTAACCTCTGTTATTTATTTATTTTTTTATTTATTTGTACATCAGAATACCTTTGAGCCATGTGCTCATTTGCAAAGGTTCCATGTCAAATATTGTAACAAACAGATTGTATACAGGCAATAAAATGAGCATTTGTAGTACATTCATTACATTGATACAGGTAGCTCAGGTAAGCATTTTTCAGAGCAAAACAAATGTACAATACAGTACGTGGTTTTAACAAATCAGATTACAAAAATATACCATTTGGTTAGGTAGAAGGAGGAGAGATGGTAGAAGATGGAGACAAGGTGGAAGGGGGCTAAGGAGGTGAGAGGGGGATGGGTACAGCAGCATGGGTCAGGCTGAGGTTAGGGGTCAGGCTATGGTTAGGGGTTAGGATAGGCATCTGCACATGGATTCTCAGGTGAGTTCCTTCATAAGGGCTCTCTTGAACAGTGACATTTTAGGTAGCCCAGAGATGGAGGTAGGGAGGTTGTTTAGCCATTGTGCAGCTCGGCAGGCAAAAGCTCACTGGCCCTGGTTGGTTCTATGTTTGGGGACCATCAGTGCATGCCTTGCCATGTTCCTAGTGGTATACTGGTTGTGAACTGGATGGAAGAGTAATGCCATGGCGGGGGAGCAAGGACACCAAGTGCTCTTTTGGCCAGTAAGATACTCTGGTACTTTAAGCGTTCAAGCAGGGGAAGCCAGCCCATGAGGGAATATAAGGTACAGCTGTGTGTGAGTCTATCAGAGCCCATGATGAATTGGCAGGCCTTATTGAGCAGTACCCTCACCCTGTTCATGACAGTATCAGAGGTGGCCCTATATACCGTGAGACCGCAATCAATGAGTGGGAGGACAGAGCTTGTTACGGCTAGGCTCCTGGCCTTATGGGTTAAGTTCAGGTGCTGCCTGAAAAGGGCTCCTAGCTTTCTGTTGGCCAAGTCAACCATGTCCACATGCTCTGTGAAGGGGAGAGATTCATCCAGTGTAACCCCTAGGTATCTGAATGTGGATACCTGCTCAAGTGGGAGACCCTGAGCATTCAGAGGATGCTCAGAGGGGGAACTTTGCTTCTGATATGGGTACTGGCAAAGAGCATGATTTTAATGTTTTTGTAATTAAAGACAAGCTTATTCTGCTTGAACCATCGTTCAAAGGACCCACAGGTGCTTTGGAGCTCCCTGGTGATAACCTTGTGTTGTGGGTTGCTCTTGAAGAAGACTGCATCATCAGCATAGAACAGCATCTGTGTTTGAGGGCAAGCACCAGGAAGGCCATTAATAAAAAGGCTAAAAAGAGGAGGTCCCAATATTTAACCCTGGGGAACTCCAACAGTGACCTGTTTTGCTTCGGAGAGCCACCCCATCAATTTTGACCTTCTGTGTGCATTCGGAGAGGTAGCAATGAAACTAAGACACTGTCTCAGTAGAGAGACTAAGGCGTTGGAGTTTTATCAGCAACAGAGAGTGATCAACAAGGTCGAACACCTTGGTAAGATCAACATACGAATAAATACATGAACATATGAAGAAGCCAGCAGAAGAAGGCCATTTGGTCTATCAAGTCTGCTCATTTTGCAGGGTCCACAGCTTGAGCTAATGTCCCTGCCTTCCCTCCCCACCCACTCCTCCCATCCTCCCTACCCATGATCCTTACTTCCCCCATGCCTATCCCAGCCTCTCTTAAAGCTGCCCACTGCCTTCAATGAGGTGACCTCTTCCAGCAGTGCATTCTAAGTGTCCACCACCCTCTCTGTGAAGAAGTGCTTCCTGACCTCCCTCCTAAACCTCCCACCCTCCAGCTTAAAACTGTGCCCCTAGTGTTATGGTTGCCACTCAGCTTAAAGAGACTCTCCTTATCAACCTTATTTATCCCTTTCAGGTACTTGAAGGTCCCAGTCATGTTCCTTCTCTCTCTCTCTCTCTCTCTCTCTCTCTCTCTCTCTCTCTCTCCTGTCTTCCAGGGTTTACAAGTTCAGTGTCCTCAGCCTCTCCTCGTATGCCTTACCCTGCTGACCCACTATCATCTTTGTAACCCTCCTCTGGACCTTCTCCAGCAGGTTAATATCCTTTTTTGAGGTGTGGGCACCAGTACTGAACTCCATACTCTAGATGCAGCCTTACCAGTGACCTGTACAAGGGCAGTATAACCTCCTCTCTCCTACTACGGATCCCCCTAGATATGCAGCCCAGCATCTTGTTTGCCTTTGCTGCTGCTTTCTTGTACTGTGTGGAGTGCTTCAGGTCACTAGTGATTATCACTCTCAGGTCCTTTTCCTCCTCTGATGCAGACACTCGGACTCCACCCAGGTTGTACTCTGTCCTGGGATTCTTGGCTTCAATATGCATAGCTTTGTATTTTTGGCATTGAAGCCAAGCTGCCAAATCCTGGATCACCTCCCAGTTTTTCCAGATCTTCCTGTAGGTCCTGTATCCCTTCAGCTGTGTCCACTCTCCCGCAGAGCTTGGTGTCATCCACAAATAGGCACAGTTTGTCCTTAATGTCATCCCTAATGTCATTGATGAAGACATTGAACAACACTGGCCCCAGCACAGAGCCCTGTGGGACCCCACTGGTTACCTCTCTGGTACCAGATAACTCTCCCCCCACAACCACCCTCTGGGTTCTGTCCCTCAGCCAGTTTCCCACCCATCTGGCCATCCTTCCCCAACCCCAAGATCCACCAGCTTCATGATCAACCTTTTGTGGGGCACAGACTCAAAGGCCTTGCTGAAATCAAGATAGAGAATGTCTACCGCTTGGCCCCTGTCTACTGTCTTAGTCACACAGTCAAAGAAGTCAATCAGATTCGTTTGACATGCTCTTCCCACCATGAACCCAAGCTGCCTTGCGTCCTGGAGACCATGCTCCTCTAGATATTCCACCAACCTTTCCTTCAGTATGGGCTCCATGAGCTTGCCCACAATGGAGGTCAGACTGACTGGTCTGTAATTCCCTGGGTCATCCTTAGGACCGCTTTTGTGGAGGGGCATTACATGTGCTGTTCTTCAGTGCTGCTGTACCACGCCTGACTAGTGAACTATTAAATAGGTCTGCCAGTGGCCCTGCCAGCCCTCAGCAAGTTCCTTTAGTACCCTTGGATGTACTCTTTCCAGGCCTGGTGATTTGTCCACCTTCAATGCCAGCACCCCTTCCCTCTCTCTATCTTTCTCTATCACTACATCTGTGTTCCCCTTCCTCCCTACTCCTCTTTTCCCTCCTGAAGGCACTGGTCCATCCTTCTCCCTGGTGAAGACTGAACAGAAGTATGCATTTAGTATCTCTGCTTTTCCCCCATTATCCTCATACCACTCCACCCCTTCTTAAGCCTAACAGTCCCTTATTTCTAGTCCCTTTTCTCACTTATATAGCGAAAGAAAGCCTTCTCCCCCTTCTTAATTCCTTCAGCTATCTGCAGCTCCTTCTGTGCCTTTGCTCGCCGGACTTCCTTACTTGCCACACTAGCCAACCTTAGGTAATTCTCCTTATTCACCCTCTTTGGTCTTCCTGAATTTTCTATAGGCCAACCTCTTTTCCTTACTGCCTGGGCAACCCCGAACTGAACCAGCTGGATGCTTTGGCCCTTGTGTTCTTTCCCCTGAGCCTAATGTACTCATCTGTGGCAACCAGTATTCCTTCCTTAATGATGGACCACCTTTGGTCCACCTCCATATCTGCTTTGATGCCCACCAGATGGCTCTTTAGCACGTCGCCCATTTTCCTGAAGTCCACCCTCCTGAAATCCAAGATTTTGGTCTTGGTCGGGATGCTTTCCCTTCCCATATCCAACTGGAACCACACTTTGCAATGGTCACTTCCACCCAGTGGCTTCCTGACCATTATTTCTTGTACATGCTCCCCATCTGTAAGCACCAGATCAAGAATTGCCTCAGCTCTTGTTGGTTCAGTGACACCCTGAGTTAGGAACCCACTTTGTAGTCCTTCCAGGATCACCTGACTCCTAGTACATGTTGTGGAGGGTGTGCTCCAGTCCACCTTGGGCAGGTTGAAGTCCCCCACAATTACCACCTCTCCTTTCCCCGCAGCTTCCAATACTTGTGAGCTTAGTTCCCTGTCCCTCTCCTCATCCTGATTGGGTTGTCTGTAAACCCCTTCCCCAACCTCACCTTTCTCCCTCTATTGGACCTTAACTGAACCCATAATGCCTTCAACTCCCCTTCCTCTGACTCCTCCCTCATGCAAGTTATTCCCTCCCTGATATAAACTGCCACCCCTTCCCGACTACCCTGTCTTTCCTGTACAGTTTATATCCAGGAATCGCAAGGTCTCAGTCATGGTGTGATGTTGCCCAAGTCTCAGTTACTGCATCTATGGACACCCTCCTCTCTGCCAACAGTGCCTGCAGGTCATCCTTCTTGTTTCCAAGACTCCGCGCACTCAGAGACACCACCCTCCACCTAGAATCTGACTGTCCTTCTCTTCCCTCTATTCTTCTATTCACATTTATTCCCTCTATGTGCACCCCTCCACGTACCCTTATTATGTGTTCCTCTCCCCCTCCACCCTTTGCTAACTGTGTTCTCACCCCTTCCACCTCCTCCCTCCAGACCTCTTCCATCACTGTGGGGGGAGGTTCACTGTCCTCCTCCTCTCGGAGTCTGTGGGCCTGTACGCCCGCTACCCACCCCTCAGTAGTTTAAATTAAGTGTAGTGGTTATGTATTCCCCCAGTTTGTCCCAGAGTACCCTCAAACCCTCCCTACTGAGGTGTAGCCTGTCTGGTGAAAAGAGTGTTTTGTTTGACCAGGTCTCCTCTCAGTCCCCAATACAGATAAACATCTCCTCCCTGCACCATTTCCTCAGCCAGTTATTAAAATCCTCTATTCTTCTTTTCCTGGCTGTGCTGGCCCTTGGTACTGGCATCACCTCTGAGAAGGCCAGTGAACTTCCTTCCTCCCTGCAGATCTTCCCTAACTTCCTGAACCTACTTTGCACTACCTCAGCCTCCTCCCCAGCTAGGCTGTTGATTCCCAAATGTATAACTAAATTAGGTTTTTCTCCAACTTCCCTTACTATTTCCCTTATTCTTGGGTCCACCTTCCCTGCTGTCATCCCTGGCATACAAACCACCCTCCTGCTTGCATCTGGGTCCCCTTTCCTTCCCCAGTGAATACCCCTAATTATGGAGTCCCCTATGATTGCTACCCTTCCATCCCCTGCACCTGTGCTCCCCGTCCTTCATTTCTTACCTTTGGTACTAGCTGCTTACCAACCTAACTGCTCCCTCTGCACCTTGGAGAACTTAATGCCACATCCACAAAACCCTTAACTGTTTTTCCATCTCCCACTCTACTCCTCCCCTTCTGACTATCTGTATCTGCTTTCAATTTTCCCTAACCTCTTCCTTTCCTTTCCTTTCCTTTTCTCTCCCTCCTCCCCATTCTCCACTCTGTTTGGCCTGCCTCCTCTTCCCTGCCCACCCTGATTAGTTCCCTCTCCCCTCCCCTTCCCTCCCCTCTACTCCTACTCTCAGCCCTGGCTCAACCTGACCTCCTACCTCACCTCCTGCTGCCCCCTTCCTCCTGCCAGACAGTGGTGCAAATCTGTTCAATAAAGGCACCCCTTTAGAATTTCCCACCCCTGATGCTACTCTCACATTCCGACCCATTCCCTTTACCACTTGCCATTCCTCCACCCAGGGCTCCCTAGAGCTCTCTCTGAGGAAGAGATACTCCTGTATACTGGGTGCTCCTCCCCACTCCCATCCCCTGCCTGATGCCCGCACTCCCCTGGGCATCACCCCTCTGCCTTTCTCTCCACTGCTCTGCTCCTCTGAATTCCCACACCATCTTCCCCAGCTCCCACCTGAGCAGCCTTATTTCAGCCCTTAGCTGCTCTAGTCTGTTACACACAGGACATCCCACTTTACTCTACAACACCCCCAGAATGACTGCTGCCCCACAGCTATTGCAGTTTACCCCTCTCCTGCTTCTCATACACGTACCTATTCCCCCACATCCTCCCAGGCCAGCTTCTCCTAGCCTCCAGTTATACATAACTATAAAATAGCTATAAAATTCAAAAATATACATGTGGCATCTACCTGGATATGCAACCCAAAAAGTGAATGATTTTATACAGTCAGTTTTAAAAGTGTGCGTACACTCAAAATAGTGAAAAAATCAGACTAAATTTAAGTAAAACCAGATAAGGACCCCCAAAAAACAGATTATCCAATCTAAAACCAAAACTGGACAGGTGGCAACCCTAACTGTGAAGACTAAGCAAAAGTATTTGTTTAGCATTTTAGTTTTTTCTCCGACCTCCTCTGCACAGTTCCCCCATCTCCAGATTTTCACTATACCACCACTTGCCTTCCTCTTTTAGCTCACGTATCTGAAGAATGTCTTCTCCCCCTTCTTGACCTTCTGAGCTATTCTTTCCTCAGTTTGAGCCTTTGCTGTCCTTACCACTCCCTCCTGCCTTCCTTTGTTTCTCTTTATATACTTCCTTGTTTGTCTCTGTTTGGGTCTTCTTACACTTCCTGAAGTCCATTTTTTTTTCTCGTTTACCACCCTAGCCACCTCCTTAGAGAACCACAGCGGCCTCTTTCTTCTCTTACCCTTATTACCTTTAAACATTTTGCCATTACGTTTATTATTCCCTCTTCTATTTATTCCATTTTGCCTCCACCCCCCCCCACACACACACAGACTATCCCCCCTTCAAGGTATTTCCTAAGGCATTCTCCCATTTCTTTAAAATCTGCCCTCCTGAGGTCCAGGACCCTTGTCCTAATGTGATTTTTCTGCTGCCCAATTTGTGTGCTAAACCACACTGCATGATGATCACTGGTACCCAGGGGGCTATCCACTGTGACATCTGCAACGCTGTCCTTGTTCGTAAGTGCCACATCCAGCGCTGCCCATCCTGAGCATTCAGGCATTCCTTGCCCCAGAATTTTTATTTATTTATTTATTTAAAATTTGATGACTGGGAAAGGCACGCTTAGCTGAGGCTCGTTTCCAGGTGCGACCCAGGTACAGTTTGTACAGGGAGTATCAAGAGTAACAGAAAGTACAGGTAGTAATACAGTCATTAAATTATGTAGTACTGGACACTTATTGAAGATGTAACATTTGGGCATTTAGGAGTGTGAGAGAGATGAATACATTTTGTTCAGCATTTGGAAGCACAGCATATTCTTCAGCGATTGCAGGTAGCCAGAATGCCCACTAGCTGGCCAGAAAAAGAAGATCCTTCTTCTTTCTTAATTCTTTTCTTTCTTAATTTCTTTCACTGTCATTCCTTACAGGCCCCAGGACCATGAGGACCATGGTGACGGTCCCGACCCACTCAATATCTTTTCTCTCAGGAAGATCCTTAATTCAATAAACGACCTCACATCCTCAGAACTTGTAATCAATACCATAATGGAGACAACAGTCAGATCCATCCTCTAGCTGCAATGCTGGGTTATGGATCACACTCATTTGGCCTGTACTACAGGCAGGCAAATCACATTTAATATCAAAGAACTACCTACACTCACAGAAGAATATGCTGTGCCTTCGCATGCTGGACAAAATGTATTTACTGATACAGATAATAGCCACCAGTATAGAACATAAATATAGTGGTCTGCCCCAGTACTTCACTTGTAGAGCTTCTTTAGGGGGGCCCCTGATGAATACATTTTGTCCAGCATATTGAAGCACAGCATATTCTTTAGCGATTGCAGGTTGCTCTTTGATACTGTATGTTGTTTGTGCGGCTGCCAGCCCACGCTACCCACACCGACCACACACCACCGACTCACAGCTCTTCCTTCATGTAATGAGGCAAATCACTTTACTTTTGTACACCCCCCTCAGGCCAGTAGCCCCCAATTTAGTTGTAAACCTTTTGTCTGAATCTTTCTGCTCGTAATTCTGGGTACCTCCCTGCAGCTCCTTCACAAGCCAATGTCTTACTTTGGGGCTCAGTTAGTTACTTTCACCATAGGGCAGGCTGCACACTCGTGAGTCTACGTGGTGGCACAATGGCGCCCCTCCTCCCCTTCCATGTCTAGGGGTTAGGATGGAACAGTCGCAGGGAAGAGGGGAAGGCACCAATCTCGAACACAGGCAGTGGACATTATTTCAGCAGAATACAAATGAAGACATACCTCAGTAAACATTGGAATTTTTCTGGTGACAGTGTGAGCTTTGTCGAGGTGCTGATGATGTCAGATTCTCTTCAACTGGAGGGGTATTTTGGCACAGTTCTATAATGGAGGCAAATTAGTTAAGAAATACTGGCAAACAGTCAAACAGTTCATTCAGGCACTAACACAAGGATTGTGGTCCAGCCAGGAAAATCAGATGCAAACAGGCATTGTTTATTTTCAACAGTTCAAAAGGCTCAAGCCACAACTGATTCAGCTCCATGGAGCAGCAAGGGCACAAAACTGTAAATAGCACATCATAACGGCAAGCGGCCTTGGCACTTCTCCTGAAGGGGCCCTGGGTCCCGAACCTGGATCCAGTAACACTTTCTCTTGGGAGCCAAAGGGCTCTCAGCATAGAATGGGCAAGCAGTCTTTAGATAATTTTCCTCATAGTCCCTTAAGGCCTTTTCATTCTCCCCGCCAGTGGGTGCAGGGGACATCACTGCAAACGGGACACAGATTTCAGATGCTGGGCACAGTCCTTACTCCTACAGCCTCCCCACTCTTGCTGACTCTGTGGGGGGTTGAAATGCAGGGGCCAACCTTCCCAGGGTGAACACTCTCACAGCCATCACTCCACCAGCAGATAAGTGGACATGGACTTATGGCAGTGATCCAGACTGCCACCCTGGACCCTCCGGAATGGGGACACTGCCACTTACCCAGTCCAGGTCTGCCATGGCAGCCACCTGACTTCTTCACTCAACCAATGGAGCTGGAATAGGCTCTACAAGCCACACTCCCTTCTCCTCGATGCTGCAACTCTCCTTCATGCCCCCCCCCACCGATGGATGTGGGGGTCCATCATCTCAGTTTGGACACCGGGGGGGCCATTGGCCCACCCTGGCCCCAGGCTCCTCTGGCCCTGACTGGCGTCCCACTCACCAACCGGCACTTACAGGCCCTGGCGCTCCTCTCCTCACCAACGCTCCAATGGACTGCCTCCCTCGCAGGCACATTCTCACACGTTAACCACAGTAGCGTATGATGCCAAGGCTCCATCCCCTTTTCTAGTCTGGCATCATGCAGGGCCCCTGATGACAGATGGGCATCTCCTCATAACCCCCAAAATGGCATGGGGGTTACACCTGCATGACTGTAGCATCAACATCAGAGAAGGGCTGCAGCAGTGGGAGACTGCATCATGGTCCTGCGATGACCCTCCTACTCTCCTTTTTTGTAGTAGAGTTATCTACGAATTCAACTTTATTAGCACTCAGTCTAGCCTTTTTCTGTCTTCTCCATGGCAGGCCAGGTGTATTGCTGGGCAAAATTCATGGATGTGGCTTCCACAAAATTATCACAATTTTCACATCATGTATAACATGGACTTCCTGTAAGCAAGAAACTGAAATGACAGGCGGGGGGAATATGATAGAGACCTTTAAATATCTCATGGAGGTAAACAAGGTACAAGAGGGAAGTACCCGTAGCCCTGCACTTACCACCCTCTATGATAAGAAAGTCATTGCTAGAGTTCCGATTTTCCTTTCTCCTGCGATTAAACATCCTCACGCCATCCTTTCCCTTGTTGCTGCAGGTTCCCACTTGTGGAGTGTGGCTTGTAGAGCCTATTCCATATGAAAGCTGAAGCAACACTAGTGTTTTTAATTGTTTGCCTGTATCAGGCAGTGTTACCTTTCTGCTTTGTTTTTTTAACCTATACCCAGAATACAATATATTTTTGTTGTATTAGGTCATAGTTTTGTGTCATTGTAACTGCAACCCACGTTTTGCGAACTTGCTGTTGTGTTATTTGTCAGTGTTGTTTGGATCTTGTAACCGTGGCCCATGTTTTTGCTAAGCCACCAACTGTATTTGCTATATGTCTTTGTTTTGCCCTATGTAACCCTTTTCCCTGGGTTGCATCTGGAAACGAGCCTTGGCTCAATAGTGCATTCCCGGTTATCAACTTTTAAATAAATAAAATACATGTAAAAAAAAAAACAAGCCTTTGTCAATGCCAAATGTTTGTTTGCTGGCATTGGCATTGGTAGTGTAGGAGTTACAGAGCTGCATAATAGGAATGGCAGTGAAGTATTGAACTGAAGCCAACCCCACCACCACCCTGCAGAGACTGACAGGCATTGGGGTGTGCCTTTGGGTCATCAGGCATGGCGGCCGCCATTTCACCACCCTACCCTGAGACACCGACAAGTGTCACGGTGTGCCTTAGGGTCTTTGGCCTTATGCTTTCCATTCCATTAGGAGATATTGTGAGATGGGTGCGTATAGGAGAATGGGTGAACTTTTAGATAAAGAGTCCAAGGCACACCTTTGATGCCTCCCAGTGGCTGCAGGGTGGGTGGGGGTGGGGGTTGAATGGTATGAGCATTGCAGGTGACAATCCCAAGTCACAGCCCTGATGCCTGTCATTCTCTACAGGGTGGGGTGTTATGGTCGGAAACCCTAATGCCTCAGGCATTCGTTAGTATTTTCACTCCAAATTTTCAACATGGGTTTTTTTGTGACCCCCACCTCATGAACAGTGGCAATATCAGTTTGTTAGCCGAAAGCTGCTTTTGCACAGCGACTACGGCATTTGTCACTACAGGTGCAAAAACACATTCTGAACAGGATGTGAAAAATGACAGCTGTACTGTTCATAGGGAGGTGTAAAAATGGCAATGTTGAAAATCTGCAGTGAAAATATAAAAAAAACTGGTGAAGTCACGAACGTGCGTAGAAACTTTGCAACATGCACCCGTAATGTAATTAGTTTAGGAATTGTTTACAGCAGATTGTCAACACAGGCATTTTGGGACCTCCAGTCATGAACAGTGTCACTGTGATTTTCTTTATCTGTCCCGAACAATGATTTCCCACAGCGACCACGCATTTCTGTGCTGAAAGTGTGAAAACACATTTCGGCCATGTTGTGAAAAATGACAGCTGTACTGTTCATAAGGAAGTGTGGAAAAATGCCACTGGTGAAAATCTGGACTGAAAATATTACAAATTCATGAACTTACGAGGGTGCGTGGAAACTGCGCAATGCTCACTCGTAACACAGTCATTTTTAGGAATTTTTTCACCAAATTTTCAAAATAGCCATTTTAAGACCTCTGCTCATGAACAGTGTCACTGTGATTTTCTTAATGTGTCCCATACATTGATTTCGCTCACCGACTGCACCATTGTGCGCTACATGAGCGGAAACATGTTTTGGGTGAGATATGAAAAATGACAGCTGTACTGCTCATAAGGAGGTGTGGTAAAATGGCAATTTTGAAAATCTGGAGTGAAAATATTGAAAATTTGCGAACTTATGAGCGTGCATAGGATCAGCGCAACAAACGCTCATAAAACAGTCATTTTTGGGAATTTTTTCACCAAATTTTTAACATAGCCATTTTAACACTTCTGCTCATGAACAGCATGACTGTGATTTTCTTAATGTGTCCCATACATTGAGTTCATACACCGACTGCGCCATTGTGCGCTACATGCGCAGAAACACATTTTGGGTAGAAGTGAGAAATGACAGCTATACTGCTCATAAGAAGGTGTGGTAAAATGACAATGTTGAAAATCTGGAGTGAAAATATTGAAAATTCGCGAACTTACGAGCGTGCGTAGGAACAGTGCAACGCATGCTCGTAAAATAGTCATTTTTGGGAATTTTTTCACCAAATTTTTAATATAGCCATTTTAACACCTCTGCTCATGAACAGTGTCACTGTGATTTTCTTAATGTGTCCCGAACATTGATTTTGCACACCGACTGCGCCATTGTGCGCTACATGCATGGCAAGGGTGTAGGCAGGCATACTCACTGTACACATTTGTGTACAGTTTTGTTGAGTGCCTATCACAAACCATATGCCTTTCTGCTAACATGTTCATTCTAATCTGTAATATTTGGGTTAGTGTAGGCCACTGAGGAGTGTCTCTGTTTAAACTTCTGTTTAGGGGACAGTTAGATACATGTATAACCTCTTTAGAGAGTAGAGGAATCATCTGACAACAATCTGACTTGTTTGGAAGGGGGTGCCATTTGGACGGAATGTGTACATTTTTTAATTGGGGGGGTGTAACTGTTGGAGATTGTGTACAAAATGGAAATTTCTGGCTACACCCCTGATGCACGGAAACACATTTTGGGTGAGATGTGAAAAATGACAGCTGTACTGCTCATAAGAAGGTGTGGTCAAATGGCAATGTTGAAAATCCGGAGTGAAAATATTGAAAATTCGCGAACCTATGAGCGTGCATAGGAACAGCGCAATGCACGCTCATAAAACAGTCATTTTTAGGAATTTTTTCACCAAATTTTCAACATAGGCTTTTTGAGAGCCCACCTTATGAACACTGGCACTGTCATTTTGTTAATCAGTCCTGAAAGGTGATTTCATGCAGTGACCGTGAAATCACCCTTTGGGCCCGATTAACGCCATGACAGTGACAGAATTCATGAGGAGGGGTCCCAAAAACCCCATGTTGAAAATTTGGTGCCAAAATTCCAAAAAATGCCTGAGATACGCAGCAAAGTTGAAAAAAAACAATACATTGCATTATACAGCTTACCGGCATTTCCTCAGTTCGTGGTCGGCTTTGAAGAGTGCAGACATGTTCCTGGTCCACCGAAGATCGTTGCGCCGAGTTCCGGAGGTAAGTATGGGGTGAGGTGGGGCGTGGGGAGGCAGGGTGCGCAGTGGGTGGGCGCAGGTGGGAGAGGGGGTGAAGATAGCAGCGAGGGAAGGTTTTTTTCTTTCAGGTTTTTTTTTTATTTGGACTACGCGGGACATTTGCCACGCTGGGGTGGGCTCCCAGCGTGGCAGCTGGAAGGCTGTTGGGTGGGCAGTGGAGCCGAAGGGGGATTGGGCACCCCCGTCGGCCGTAGGACCTGTTGCCACGCTGGGGTGGGCTCCCAGCGTGGCACCCGATAGTCTGGGGGTGGAACAGTAGAGCCGACGGGGGATTGAGCACCCCCATCGGCCATACAGACTGCGGGGGGGACAGTAGAGCTGACGGGGGATTGGACACCCCGTCAGCCATACAGTGTGTGCGTGGGAGAGGTTGGAGCGCATGAGCATGCAATGTGCGTGCGTGCATGTGTGTGTGGGGGGGACTCAAGCGGTGCTCTCCCTTTCAACTGTACAGCACTGCATTTTGGGTTGTCGCACTATGTTTCTTGCACATGCGTGCAAGCAAACATAAAAAGGTGCTCAAGGACAAGGTAAAGAAAAAAGGAAAAAAAGAAAGGTATTCGAGGACAAGGTGCATAATAAGAAGTCGGAGGGGGGTACATTCAGGAAAGATGTGAGGAAGTACTTCTTCACAAAAAAAATGGTGGAGTCCTGGAACAATCTTTCAGGAGAGGTGGTGGGGGCCAAAACAGCGGTGGGTTCAAGAATGCATGGGATAGGCATAAGAATCTTAGGGAAAGGGATGTGGTGGGTGAATGGGCCGGAGTCAGAGATCAAGTAGAATCGGCAGTGATACTATAGGCAAGAGAAAATGGGCAGATTAGGTGAGCCAAGCAGTCCTCATCTCTGGCAAATTCTGTGTTTCTAAGTTGGCACACACAGTTTCCTTTTTGGGTCTAAAAACCTCTCAAACTTGGTTATATTATGTTACATGGGCTTATAATTCTGCAGTTTTTGTACTTGTAAAATTGAATTCAAAAATTGTGAATATATGAATGCTTATAGAAACACAGAATTTGACAGCAGATAAGGACCGCCTGGCCCACCTAGTCTGCCCATTTCCCTACCTAATGTATAAACTCCAGATCCTACTTGATCTGCAGTCTACCTCCTCCTTCCCTAGTGTTGCTTTCTGTCTGTCCCATGCATTGTTAAATTCATTTACTATTGTTGCCCCCACAACTTCCTCAGGGAGGCTGTTCCATGCATCCACCACCCTTTTTGTGAAAAAATACTTCTTTACATTGCCCCTGAGTCTCCCCCCAAGCCTCATATTGTGACCCATTTTTGCACATCTTCTTTTCTGAAAGATGCTGCCCTCTTGAACTCTATTGATCCCCTTGAGGTATTTGAATGTCTCTATCATACCTCCCCTCTCTCTCCTTTCTTCCAGTGTAAACATATTGAGTTCTGTCACTCTCTCCTCGTATAGTATTTGGTGTAGCCCCTGCCCCTTATAATAATCAACTCCCTTGAAAATTAGTGGTCTGAAATCTAGTACCCATGTGTACGTGGCATGGAGTTGCAAACATGCAACATTGGGTGACATGAGGATCAGTTGGTTTTAAAGTAGATGCAAATAATTGAAAATTAAAATTTGGTGAAATTTTGAAAAATCTCAATGGAAATTCTGCAGCTTCACAAAAATGGAGTCAAATTTTTTCCTTCACTGTGCTTTTCACACAGGCCTAGTTTGCACATCTAATGACCCTCATTGTTCCGTCAGCGACAGCTGTCTGCCTAACTACAACAGCAACATTTATTTATTTTATTTGAATTTTGGTAACCAGGTAAGTCCGCTGAGAAAATAGGAGTCCTTTTTTCAGGGATGATCTGGAACAGCAACAAGAGAAGTACAGTACAGAACAATTTCACAGTTAGATAATTCAAATACAGAGCAATTTCACAGAAGGATAGCAGCACGAACATATAGTAAAGAACAATGGTCATCAGGCTCAGCAAAATACAGTAATGGTAGCAACAAAAGTAGCAAATAACAGACTAGGCAGCTAAAATATTACAGTTATACAAAATCATGCCAATGTCAACCACGAGATCAAGTGCAAAAAGGTTCAAAAGGGTACTCAGGGTGGAAGGCAGGAAGTGAAGCATGGGTAGGGAATCGTACAGGAAGAGACAGAGGGAAAACAGCAGGATAGGCATCACCAGAAGCAGGAGCAGCAGCAGCAGAGAGAGAGAGAGAGAGAGAGAGGTGAGCAAATTGGATTGGAACATGGGAAGAGTGAGGCAAGATAAGACAGAAGGAGGAAGAGAGTGTCACAAACCCACTCAGCAGGTCAGGCCCTCTACTCCCAAAGTGCAAAACTCTGGTCTTGTGAACAGTGTAACAGACAAGGTAACCCTCTTGTCTGTTTTTGTGAGTTCGGATCAACCTTTGGTCTCAAGTTTTGGAGGGATTCAAACTGTTAACCTCTTGTTAGCACACCCAATGCACAGGCTCAGATATATCTGTCTTGGGGGCAGATATCTTTGCCTATGGGCACCTAACCAGGTATACAGAGATGAACCCTTTAAAACTTTAATAAAGACCTCAGATTTAAAACGCTTCTCTTTCCAGTTTGGTACCACCATTCAAGCTCATGTCTATTGTCTGCTATAACCATGTACTTTTCTTACAAATAAAAAAGAAGTCAAAGACAGTCCAAGTAAGTTCTAAAAAGAATTTTACTACAATAGATAAGAATACGTAAAACACAACAATACAGAACTGTTATATCACAAGACATACAAATCTTTTAAAAGAACAAGGTTTTAACAGTGCAAATTACTACTACAGTACTTAGTCTCTAAATACTTGCTTAAAAGTGCTCCCAAGATGTTTCGTGGTCAGAGTCTAGGTAAAAACGTGTCTCTGTGAAGTAAAAAAGGCTAAATTAAATGCTGGCTTTTACTCCACCTCTTTTCAGGTCACCTAGCTCCTCCCTATCAGGATATATGAAAATATATATCTTATACAAAAGTATTACATTCTGCAACTTCAGCATAATTCATGTCCTTCAAATGACACTTTTTTTGATCTCATAATAAGCTTCCCACTTCCAGGACAGGAAAGCATCTTTTTGATTTCGTACTTCTACTTAATAACCTGGGTTTTCCTTCCAATGTCATAAACTTTCTTTATGATTTCTCTCTTAACAAAATTAACTTAAACAAGTTTGTAATCAACTCAGAGAAACAGGATCCTTGATTAAAGTCTTCCATGTAACACAATGTCTCTAAAAACTGAGTGTGTGTGAACTCACATGCTGTCGGCATTTTTCTTATGGCTTTCATCTTTTAGCTAAAATCTTGGGGGGGATTGATGAGTGAGGTCATTCTAAGAGCACCAGATTTTTTCAGCAGAGACAGTTAGTAATACATTTTATATAAAAAAAAATGATACAGCACTCAGAGCTGGCTGTTTACGTCACAGAAAGTTTCAATCAGAAACTGCTGCAAAAGAGAAGGATTTACAGGCAGTAGCTAGTTGCAGATTAGGTCATATGAAAAGGGGGAGGGAGGCAGATTTGAGAGCCCGAGGGGCTTGTCTATGGCAGACAATCTCATTGAGGCAGGGAGGGGTACATTTATGGACCAACTTATGCATGAGACTCAGGGTGGAATACCTCAGTTTAGACTCATGTGGTAGCCAGCCTAAAGAAGACAGGACATCACAGTGATGGTGACGGGCGTTGACCCGCAGTGTGAACCTACCAACTTTATGATATGCCTGAGCCAGGAGAGACAGGGTAGTGACACTGGTAGATAGTAATAGAGGAGCACCATAGGTTAGGAGAGGGAGAAGGGAAGAGGAAGCAATTATGAAGCTAGAGACAGAGGTGAGGAAGGGGCCGATACGATAGAGGAGACCTAATTTTTTGTTCAGGGATTTAACCCTTGGGCTGCCAACACAATTAGAATGCATAGGAATTCTGGACTGATATGTCAGTCTGCGGCACAGCAAGGGTTAACTATAGTGGAGGAGCCGGCCCGGTGGCACTGAGGGTTGAGGTGCTGGATGTTACACCTCACACCGCGCTGGCGACCCGGGTTCAGGAGCGAGCTCGGGTTGCTGGGGATTGGCCGGGAAGGAGAGGATTGAGCATCTGACAACAGCTCTCCTTTCCTGAGGGAAGGGTGGGGTGTGACTCCCCGGTGCTAGTAACACCCAGCAGAGGCTGGAGGTACTGCAGCCTGGGACCACATCAAAGTTGGGGAGAGGTGTTGGCGGACGTTCAGCAGGTGGATGCGGGAGCACGCCCACCGGCACTGAATGTCATTGCACGTCCGCACCTCAGGGAGGGTGGTAACGTGCATGAACATGGAAAAAACTGCATCGCCAAGTAAGCGATGGCACCTGGCCTCCATGTCCACTGCCGGATCCCGCCCGCCTGGTCTTCTGATTCTATCCACCCCCAAGTCCTGCCTGCAGTCGAATCTAGACTTCAAGGAGCACCGAAGAAGGAGTGGAGGCCCCACCTTGGGGGGTACAAGACAGGGGTTTCTAGCTGCAAGGTAGGTGAGAGGGTTAGAGTACTGTGGGGGAGACTCGGGATCAAGGGATCTCAGGCAGGCAGGAAAAAGCCAGGTTGCCTGAGAGAGTCTCGAAGGAGCAGCAACCGGAGGGAAAAATAAGTTGAAAAAAAAAAAACATAGTGGAGGCATGGATATTAAAGGAAAGTGAGGAATCGAGGGTGATGCCCAGGTATTTAAAGGTGTGGACAGATTCCAGGGCATCCCCATTCAGAGATGTAATGCTACATGACAAAGGCAATAAGGACAGGGATGGGGCAAAAAGGAATAAGGCCATCAGGAAATGGAGGGTAATGAGTACCAATGCCCGTAGTCTAGGCAACAAGCTCCCTGAACTGGTGGCTTTGATGGAAGAGGGATGCCTGGATATCATAGCAGTCACAGAAACATGGTACACAGAGAACCATGACTGGGATGTTAACACACCAGGGTACATAATCTACAGGAAAGACAGGAAGGGGAGAAGAGGGGGAGGAGTAGCTCTCTATGTAAAGGAAGGGATAAAAGCAACTGAACAAAAGAGTAAACAGGGAGGAGAGGAGGCACTGTGGTTCACCTTAGAGACTGGAAATGGCACCACAATCCACACTGGGGTTGTATACAGACCCCCATGTCAGGGGGAGGGAATGGACAAGGATATGATAGAAGGCATTCTTAGGATGGCAGAGAAAGGGGAGATACTGTTGATGGGAGACCTGAATATGCCAGATGTTAACGGGAGCATATTTTCTGCAGCCACATCCAAGAGCAGGGCCATTCTCGATGCCCTACAGGTGGCATGCCTCAGACAGCTAATTCAGAACCCACTCATGAGGGAGCAATCTTAGACCTCGTACTCTCAAATGGGGACAGTGAGAGGATCTCAGATCTAGAAGTGGTAGCCATCTGGGAACAAGTGACCATCAAACAGTGTGGTTCATGATAAACTCAGCTACAGAGTCAAGCCATACAAAAGTGAGGGTACTGAACTTCAGGAGGGCTGACTTTGGCAAGATGGAAGCGTGCCTTAGAAAAGCACTAGCAAACAGGCTAGAAGGAGGGATGGAGCAACAATAGGGAAACAACAAAACTGCCATCACAGAGGCAACAAGCATTTGTGTGAAGCAAATAAACAAATCAAAATGAAAGAAAAAGCCACTACGGTTCTCAAAAGAGGTGGCGGGGAAAGTCAGAGAGAAAAAGATAGCATTCAGGAAGTATAAGGAAACACAGAAGGAGCAGGACAGAGAGTTGTGCCAGTTAAGGCAGAAGGAAGCAGGGAGGGAAGTCAGAATAGCAAAGGCCCAAACTGAGGAAAAGATGGCCAACTTGGTTAAGAAGGGGGATAAAACCTTTTATAGGTACATCAGGGAGCGTAGAAAGACAAAGGGAGGAATAGTGAGGCTGAATAGAATGGACAGTGGGTGGGCAGAGAGGGACAGTGAAAAGCAGGGATACTGAACGAATATTTCTGCTCAGTATTCACAAAAGAGGAGGAGGGGGAGGCGCCTAATCCAATTAACAGAAGCACTCTTGATAGGGGAGTCGATCCCAGTCCTTTTACAGAAGAAAGGGTTCTGAAAGAACTCCTAACACTGAAGGCGGACAAAGCAATGGGGCCTAACGGAATTCACCCCAGAATTATAAAAGAATTAAGGGGGAGAACTGGTGAAACCACTGACTACCCTTTTTAACAAATCATGGGAGGATGGTGTGGTACCTGAGGACTGGAGGAAGGTGGATGTGATTCCCCTTCACAAAAGTGGGACCAAGACAGAGGCAGGAAACTACAGACCTGTCAGTTTGACCTCTGTGGTAGGGAAAGTGATAGAATCACTTCAGAAGGAAATAATTGTTGCGTACCTAGAGGCCAGTGGGGCACAGGACCCAAGGCAGTATGGGTTCACAGCGGGAAGATCATGTCAGACGAATCTAATTGATTTCTTTGACTGGGTGACCAAAGTAGTAGACCAGGGAGGGGCTGTGGACATGGCCTACCTAGACTTTAGCAAGGCATTTGACACAGTCCCACACAAAAGATTAACAGTCAAATTAACAAGCCTGGGAGTGGGTCCTTTGGGTGGTAGCCTGGGTAAAACATTGGCTGGACAACAGGACACAGAAGGTAATTGTAAATGGAGTCTACTCTGAAGAAAGGGGGGTTACTAGTGGGGTACTGCAGGGTTCAGTACTGGGTCCAGTCCTTTTTAATGTCTTTATAAGTGACATTGTAGAGGGAATGGAAGGAAAAGTATGCCTCTTTGCAGATGACACAAAGATCTGCAACAGGGTTGATACACAAGGAGGCATGGAAAGGATGAGAAGGGATTTGGCAAAGTTGGAGGAATGGTCAGAAGTATGGCAGCATGGATTCAATGCAAAGAAGTGCAAAATAATGCATCTGGGAAACAAAAACCCAGGGGAAGATTACACAATAGGGGGGAAGTAGTAACAACAACAAAAATGGAAAGGGACCTGGGGGTAATCATATCAGATGATCTTAAGATTAGCAAGCAATGTGAGAAGGCAGTAGGGAGGGCTGGAGGTATACTGGGATGTATAGGGCGAGGCATCACCAGCAGAAAACAGGAAATTGTTATCCCTCTGTACAGCTAGTTGGTGAGACCCCATCTGGAGTACTGCATCCAGTTCTGGAGACCTCATCTCCACAAGGACATAGACAGGATAGAGGCAGTCCAGAGGAGGGCAACTAAAATGGAGCAGGGTCTACAAGAGAAGCCATATGAGGAGAGACTAAAGGAGCTTAATATGTATAGCCTTGAGGAAAGGAGGGAGAGGGGAAACGTGATAGAAAGTTTTAAGTACCTCAGTGGAATCAACAAAGTCCAAGAGGGTAGCATCTTTCAGAAAAAGAGATGTACAAGAAAAAGGGGACACAATTTAAAGATGGAGGGGTGGTTCAGGGGCAATGTGAGGAAGTATTTTTTTCACAGAGAGGGTGGTGGACACATGAAACAGCCTTCCTGAGAAGGTTGTGGGGTCTAAAACTGTGAGAGAATTCAAGAATACATGGGACAGACATAAGGCAATTGTTGTGGGAGGTAAGAAGAAATAGGCTGTTGGTTAACTAGGATCTGCAGCTTATCCTGTAGGTAGGCTAATGGGCAGACTAGGTGGGCCAAGCAGTCCTTATCTGCCGTCAAAGTCTATGTTTCTATGTTTCTAAGCGTGGGAGGGTACTAAGAGAGGAGGATGGGTGCGAGAATAACATACTTTTAGTTTTTTTGTCACGAACCAACCTATGGCAGAGAAGTCAGAGTCAAAGTCACATTTATTTGATTAATGTCAGGAGAGGAGCGATATATGATGGCATAGTCTGTATAGAGGTGCACAGATGCACCACCACAGTTGCTGGGTAAATCACTGATGAACAGGGAGAACAACATTGGCCCAAGAATCGAGCCTTGTGGCACCCCATGTATTACAGGTCTAAGGCTAGAGAAGGCACAATCCTACTTAACCCTTTGCGATCGGCAGGACAGATAGCTCTAGATCCAACCCAGGGCACTATTATCAAGACCAAGTTCGAGAAGCCGTTGCAGCAGCAGACCATGATTCACCAGGTTGAACGCTTTAGTTGGGTCAACAAAGATAGCACCTGTGGCAGAACCTTGGTCCATGGCCTGGAAAATGTCTGTGGTTACTTTAATCAAGGCTAAGAGGGTGCTATGATTCTTTCTGAGTACATGCTGGTAGGGGGAAGAGTAAATTACGGTGTTCCAGATAACTCTGCAGATGATTATAAACTATGCTCCTGTATTTTAGCCAGGGGGCACAGGATAGATATTGGTCTAAAATTTTCCGCTACTGAGTTGGGTCCCACCTTGTGCACAGGTACAACTATCACTACCTTCCACTTGTCAGGGACAGTACTTGAAAGGAAGGAACGATTAAAAAGGTGACGTACAGGGTGAGTGAGGGCAGATGCACCTAGTTTAAGGAACTTAGGTTCAAGAGTGTCGTGCCCAGGCGAGCTTTCAGCCTTCCAGTTAATTAAAAGCCTCTGGACCTTCTTAGTGGAGGCCAGCTTCAGGTGGAAAGAGGGACGAGCCCCAAGGTCTTTGGTGGTGGTTGAGGCAGAAGGGGGCAAAGGGAAGTTATTAAAGAGTGAGGTATATCTATCGAAGTCAGTGAAGACTTCATTAAAGCCAGTAGCAATGGATGGGGGGTCAGAATGGGTGATGCCCTGGGCAAGGAGGGAACTCTGAAGCTCAGTAGCTTTCCCTTTGACCAAGGAGTTGATCTGTCTCCAGAATGCATCTGGATTGCAAAAGTGTTCAGTTTGCAGCGTCTAGTAGTAGTGGTGGCATTTTGCTTTATGTAGAGAGTTTCTGCATTTATTTCTGAGTTGCCTGTAGAGTTGCCAGTCAGAAGGCAGACCACTCTTTTTGTAAGTCTGCCAAGCACGGTCACGGGAGGACATAAGCATCCTGAGGTCCTTATTGAGCCAAGGGGCCTTGATACCCTTAGACCTGCATTTTTTCAGAGGAGCATGCTTATCAACAATTTGACTAAATGTGGAAATGAAGAAATATATGGCTTGGTTGCTATCAGGGAGGGTTTTAATAGGTCCCCAGTCAGCGTTGAATATAGTATTAATGAAACTGTCAGTATCAAGTCTGGGCATGTCATGGACAAGGCAGATTTTTTTTTGGGGGGGGGGTTGGGGCAGTTATTCCTCCACATGCAAAGAGTGGGAGAATGATCACTTATACAAATGGAAAGTACGCCCACAACTTTAACCTTCAGGGGGCAGTTAGAGATCACCCAGTCAAGCAAGGAATGTTAGCCGGTTTTGGTATTGATTCGAGTTAGGGCTTGGATGAGCTGAGCTAGGTTAGAATCAGCTAGTGATGAACAAAATTTTCAGCGGTGGGGCAAAGCCAATCAGTATTGAAGTCACCAGATCAAATGGATTAATTTCAGGATATCGTAGCATGGCAAGGGGCAATAAACATTTTCTTTTTCATGTTTGCTTGCACACATGTGCAAGAAACATAGTGCCACCATACAAAATTTTCGTAGGTGTGCCACTCAGCTTCCAATGCCCTGCTCCCTTTTGCAGGCACTGTCTCACTTCACCAATACATGTCAGAGCTGTCTATGACAGCAGTTCAGATGCAGTGGCATACAGTTTAAAGTGAAAAACTGCTGCAATCTGCGGTGGTAACGTGTAGGCAATTTGCCAAACTGCCTGCACGTCACACTGCATCTGAACTGTCATAGACAGTTCTCTCCCCCCCGACGCCCCAAACACCTACGTAGCACGCTGGGAGCCCACCCCAACTTGCTCATGCACTCCCCCCAGCCGCACACTGTATGGCCGACGGGTGTGCTCAATCCCCCATCAGCTCCACTGCCCACCCAAAACAGATTTCCAGGTGTCATGCTGGGAGCCCACCACAGCGGGCAAAAATACGTATGGTGACGGGGGTGCCCAATCCCCCATCAGCTGCACTGAATCCTCCCCCAGCAAAAAATCTGACTTCTCCTGTTGCCACGCTGGGAGCCCACCCAGCATGGCAACGTCCAGATGGCCAAGGGTGCTCTATCCCCATTGGCTCCACTACCCCCAAAAAATAAATCTCCAGCTGCCACACTGGGAACCCACCCCAGCATGGCAAAAGTCCCACATCACCTTCTATAAAAAAAAAAAACTGTAAATAAATGGTCCGTCGATGACTGTCTTGCCCTCCCAATCTCGCCTACCTTCTGCACACCCACCTCCCCACACCCACCCACCCATACTTACCTCTGGAGCCCAGTGCGACGCTCTTCAGTGGACCGGGAACACATCTGCACTCTTCAAAGCCGACTGCGAACTGAAGAAATGCCGGTAAGCTGTGTAATGGCATAAATGTTTTTTTTTCAACTTTTGGTGCACATCTCAGCCATTTGGGGGAATTTTTTCACCAAATTTTTAACTTGGGGTTCTTGGACCCCACCTCATGAACTTAGTCACTGTCATTTTGTTATTCGGTCCCGAAAGGTGATTTCACGGTCACTGCACAGAACCACCTTTCAGGACCGAGTAACGAAACGACAGTGTCACAGTTCATGAGGTAGGCCCCCCAAAACCCTATGTTGAAAATTTGGTGAAACAATTCCCAAAAATGACTGTTTTATGAGCGTGCATTGTGCAGTTCCTACGCACGCTCGTAACTTCGAGAATTTTTACTGTTTTCACATAAGATTTACAACATTGCCATTTTACCACACCTCCTTATGAGCAATACAGCTGTCATTTTTCACATCTAGCCCAAAATGTATTTTCGCGTATGTAGCTCAAAATGGCGCGGTCAGTGTGCGAAATCAATGTTCAGGACAGATAAAGAAAATCACAGTGACACTGTTAATGAGCGGAGGTCCCAAAATGCCTGTGTTGACAATCTGCTGTAAAGAATCCCCAAACTAATTACAGTTTCTACGCACGCTCGTGACTTCAGCAGTTTTTTTAGATTTTCAACATTGCCATTTTTACACCTCCTCATTAACAGTACAGCTGTCATTTTTCACATCCTGTTCGAAATATGTTTTTGCACCTGCAGTGCCAAATGGCATAGTCGCTGTGCAAAATCAGCTTTCGGCTAACGAACTGATAGTGTCACTGTTCATGAGGTGGGGGTCACAAAAAAACCATGTTGAAAAACTGGAGAGAAAATACCAATGACCGCCTGGGGCGTTAGGGTTTTCGGCCATAACGCCCCATCCTGTAGAGACTGACAGGCATCAGGGGTGTGACTTGGGACTGTCGCCTGTAATGCTCATACCATTCCACCCCCACCCACACCCTGCAGCCAGTGACAGGCATCAAGGTGTTCCTTGGACTCTTTGGCCCCAAAGTTCACCCCATTCTCCTATACTGCACCCATCTCACCATATTTCCTTATGGAATGGGGTGAGCATAAAGCCCAAAGATCCCAAGGCACACCGTGACACTTGTTGGTGTCTGCAGGGTAGGGTGTGGTGAAATGGCATGGCGTTATGCCTGATGCCCCAAAGGCACAGCCCAATGCCTGTCAGTCTCTGTGGGGTGGTGGTGGTGGGGTTGGCTTCAGTTCAATACTTCACTGCCATTCCTATTATGCAGCTCTCTAACTCCTACACTACCAATGCCAATGCCAGCAAGCAAACATTCGGCATTGACAAATGCTTGTTCTTTTTTTTTTGCCTGAAAGCTTGTCTTCAGGGGCACCTTATTGCCATTGTCTCTTTTGCCATTCTCCTTATCCCGCCCTGTGGCCACTCATAAAATGCCCAGCTCTGGCGGCGATAGTGAAGGATTACGGCCAGATCACTTCGCTATGCTTTCAGAGACTACTTGGTAATGTGTCTCTTTGAGCTTTGCGAGCAAGTGACAAATACGAGTGGTATCGCCACTGACACGCTATACACAGACTGGTAGCCCACACCATAAATAAACTTTCTACTAGAGACATCAAATGCAGCTTAAGTCAGGAATTGTTCTGCATATTCTACCTACTATTATCACAGTTTCTTTATTGTGTGGGGGCAGAGTACTCGAGACATAGCCAGTAGCGGATCCAGGATTATACAATGGGGGGGGGTGCTGTGGTGGTGTGCGTACTTGATAAGCAACTTTTTATAATTTTTCAAATCTTTTGTACTATCCTTTTCATTATATTTTTGACTGGAAATATAAACATAATCTATAGTTTTGAATGTATATTTCTTACAATCAATATATTAGACTTCTCCAGCAAAGTGAAATGTAGCAGCAGCAAGCAAGCAAGTTACAATGGGGGGTGCACCTCACCCATTTAAACCCCTTGGATCCGCTACTGGACATAGCTTAAGGCATGTATTTTTCTGCATTTCCTACCTACTATTGTCACTGTTTCTTTGTACTCAAGACACGACATGTTTCTTCTCCCCCGGGGTCTTATGTGGTTATTTATTGTTTGAATGTACTCCGTTGCCGCACAATAACCTCTAAATATTAATTGTTCTTTCTTCTGTGGGGGGCGCTCTGCTACCCACACCCCCCAGGTCCTATGTGGTAATTGCCGCACATTATAAAAAGGGTCTCAGAAATGCTGCAGTCTGATTGGCTGTCAGGATTCCAACAGCCTTACATTAATCCATGTTATACTGTCATGTACAGCCTGATCACCATGGCACATGGATTCCTCTCGTCAGCATTCCACTCTCTAGCACTGCTGAATGTGTGGAATGATGCATTCTGATTTTGAACCAGCATTCTTAAAGTGTTGGTGGAGGAACTATTTTATTAAAAATCTCCCTCTAAATGAGGAAAACATTCAAAAAGTATACTTTTAACATAGGCGCTGGGTTGTATGGGCCCATGGGGCATTGGCCCCAGCAATAAATTTTGACCTGGGCTGAGCCCCAGCAATATTTTGCCACATGCTGCCTTTTTTTAACCCTCCCCCCAGTTGTTTTTTCTATCCTGCATGTGCCCACTGCTGATTGTGACCGCGTGGCAGCTCCCCCCTTCCCCGCTGTTTAATTGGGCTACGGGGGTGGCGTGGCTTTGCTCCTTCTTTGTCTTGCTGCCTTACCATTGATTTGAATTTTCGCCCGCCCCAGATCATTGTGACTGGTCAACCTAACTTACCGCGCACTGTGATTGGCCAAATGGGGAAGGCTTATATTGAGCGTGCGAAGCGTGCGGTGCGTCAGGCGATTCTGCATGTGCGAGATGGGAGAAAGTAAGGGGTGGTCCAGACCTCAGTCAGCCCAGATGAGAGAGAAGCATCCAAAGACTGGCAGTGCGGCGGGAGTCGGCAGTTGTCCGGGACCCCTCCCCAACACAAACAGCAGCAAGGTAGCACACCAGGCCCACCTGAAGCCAACCCAGCAGTCGCACTAGTCCTAGGAGTTGGGCCGGTGAGGAGGGAGAGAGAGAGAGAGAGGGCCAGGGTCAGGCAGCCAGGAAGTGAAACGAGCCAGGCCAGCTGCAGTCCAGACGTGGATGGTCACTGGCGGGGCAGGGCAGCAGGCAGCCAGCAGCAACAACAAACAAAAGAGAAGGGGGGGCCAGTCTGAGCAGCAAAGGGGGAGTAGAGCAAGAGGGCACTCCGGATGGGGTCAGGGTCAGGGAGGTTTAGGCAGGCAGCAGGCGGCAGGCCTACAAGTGGCTGGGTGATGGGGTCCTTCAGTCCCGGTGGCCGGCAGCGGCACTAGCGGCACTAGCAGCACAGAGCAGCAGATCAGTTGGAAGAATGAGGTGAGCAGCAGAGAAAGAGAGCATTAACATCATTCCCAGCAAAGGTAGGCAGCTGCCAGCAGGCACATACAGAACTGAACTACTATGCTACTGTCCACAATTAAAATAATGTCCTGTTTTACTTCACAGAGAGGAATATTGGTACTCAAACGAGGTTACTTTACAGTGCTTGTTTCATTCTCTGTGCTTATTAGATGCATGGCTTAACATCACATCCTCACTACACTCTGACCTCCAGTTGTCCTCTACATACAGTATTGGTGTTCAGCCTTGCATACTGATTATTTCCATCTTCATTACTTATCAGCATATAAAGTGCCCACTCATACACCTGGTTAGGTCAAGCCCAACAGGAGACTGACAGACTAACACCTTACACATTTTTAAACAAAGCCTCTTAACTCCTGTAAAGAACCTTCTGAGTTAACATTTTCTGTTGATATCTGTACTATAAGTAAGACGTGACTTGATCCGAGGCATATTTCATGTTCTGTAACCCTGGTTTGTAAAAGTGATAGGTCTGCCAAATCCATTTTTTGGTTTTATTTAGGATTGTTTTCTTATTGTTTGATAGACACTTTGCTACATGTCTTTTGCTAAGTTAGTGTAACATAGTAAACATAGTCATTCAAGGCCAAAAAATGACTCTGAATATTCTGTCTGCCGGCTAAATAATAATGTAAATAATGTTCTGGCATGGTGGGATCACTGGGATGTGCAAATCCACAGTCGATGTTGACTGGCAAGAGGGAGCAAGCCAGGGGCTGGAAGAGTGGCTGACAGATGCGGCAGTGGTGGACTGGCTCCAGAGTTTGTAGGTCATGAGCTGCCAGGGAAGAGTTGTCCTCATTGTTCTCTGGTCCTCTCCCTTCTCATCATCAGGATGCATGCTGAGGAGAAGGAGGACCACTGTGCATGACCACCACACCAAGTGGCTGGCAGTACAGGTAGGTCCTGCTGGTTACTGAGTTCTGCGGCTGCCCTCTCTCTCTGTCATTGCTGTGATGCCAGTAAGTTGCATCATCATAGGCTGCCTGGTCCTGCTACTGGTCTGCTAACTGTAGTTTCACACAGTCTCGTTTAATGTAATATGTCCTTAGCTGTTTTGATTCTTGTGCCAGTACAGAACCAAAAACTCTTTCAAAATTAGGATGTCTGTCATAACTCTACACCTGGCATTATAATGCCACAAATTATTGGGCAGTAAACTGAGCCTCAGGCTGACTACTGTATGAGAGCCCAGCTTCACCGCTGTAAGCATTTGGGGTTTATAACATTGGTGGCGGAGCATACCAAAAGGCGGGGGTCGCAACTGTAGGCTAGGGATGGATCACAATACTGCTGTGGTTCTACAACTTGAGGTCAGATGCTCAAGCAAACACTTATTCCTGCTGCCAATTTTCATCTGTAATTTAAGAAAACTATGCCCTATGTCCAGTCGTAAAGTAGTACCCCCTGGGGGTAGGAGGAGGGAGAGGAGACTGCTCTTGTTCCCAGTTCAGTGAGAGGCCACTACACTAGGCCACATGTGTCTGTGTGGGAGGCTACAAGACACAACTAAGCAGCACCAGAGTTATCCATCATGTATTGTTTTTTTTGTTGTTTTGCTTTGTTTTTTATCAAATGCAAGGTCTGCAGTGAGTGAAATGAGAAAGACCTATGACAGATGTTCTGCTGAATGATGTGGTTACAAAAATATGAAGAAAAAATAAAACCACAGTAAAGCATTCTGTGAAATGAACTGAAAGATATTGAATATGTGGAGATTTTTTTCTGAAAAACAAACATACTGGTTAAATTCTGCATGATGCAGTAATTCTACATGGATGCAGATTCAGACGGTAACATTCAGGGACAAATGAAAATGTGAACTGAAAACATTAACAGATTACTAATTTTTATTCGAGTGAGAATTAGTTGTCTCTGTTGATGTTTTTAGTTCATGTTTTAATTTGTCCCTAAATTTTGCCATGTGAATATGCGTCCATATGAAATTATGCAGAATTTTATCATCATGTTTCCGTTTGTCAAGGGCATAAAATATCAGTGGATTAATTTTTGATCAAGTTTGGTAACTTAAAGGTGGAACACCCATGAAATAATTGGTCATGGAATACTTTCCATGAACAATCCACAGATTTACATGGAAAACTGGGGTTACGTGGGCTATCCTTCTGGCTTCCTCCTTTATATGCAGAATTCTCCAATTCCGCTTCTGAAAGAAATCATTGTGATAGGGGAATTTGTTGAAATTTCACACTGTCCTGAAAGAGAGCTTTGATTTACTCATTTAGTCTGAAAGTTTCACCAGGAAACCATCCGGGGGGAACACTCCAACTGTATGAGGAGAGGTGTGTGGTCATGATGTCCCTGATTGTGGCTCAGGGGGCTAGGTCCGATCCAGTGACCATATTTTCAAAGTCTCCTTATCGGGAGTCTCCCTGATTTTGCCCATGCTTCTTATGGCAATGGCATCATTGCAGTCCTGCAAAATCATTAAAGAGCAGGCACTGGACTGAATCGGCACAGCACTACACTTCTTGTATTCAGTAGGAAGGCATGATGTGAACATTTTAGCTGGTAGAATCAGGAACTATCCCAGTGTTAGAATTAGAATTCTGAGCTTTGACAGAGAGAGAGAGAGAGAGAGAGAGAGAGAGAGAGTGTGTGTGGGGGGGGGACGAGGGCTTTACTTTTAAACTAGGCCCCCCCAACACCCACCCTGTTCAATTATAAGTCAATGGCACTGATGTGAGCTCATGTAGCTATAGTGCTGAGCACTAGAAAGCCCACTGTAATTCCAGCACTGTGAGTACCTTCTGCTGGGTACCTGTCCACCATTAAAACCATGAAAACATGGACCTATAAATCCTCTTTTGTAATTTTAAGGGGTTTCTGGAACAGATTGTAATATGCAGAGTAACAATATTCCACTGGACTGGATGCTGATGTAAGTGTGACTCTCTCTCTCTCTCTCTCTCCGAGGATTCCATTTATTTTTCCAGGAGGGCTACCAGTATCAGTTGGGCCCTGGCACCCCCACCCTGCATCTAGCTCGGAGTCTGAATTTTTAGCCAGATCTCTCAACTGTCTCTAATTATGAAGGACGTCCCTGATTTCACCCATCAGACTTGCCCCTGTCCAGACAGTCCCTCAAAAAAAATGGGTTGCCATCACACAGAATCAGAGAATATGCTGTAAATTTGAACCATAAAGGAGAACTGCACTGATTCTGCAACTAATTTTTCTATTGGAGCTTGTTTGTAAAAACTAAGATAAAGTTTGATATTTTATCTCTACACGTCTGTCAGTATCCGCAGTGGACATTTTTGATTTACACTCTGGAGGTATGTGGCAGTTTAGAACTCAGATGTAGTTGCTATGTCCCTTCCAGCCACAGAATTCTACAGTAGAACACACATGCATTGTGCCAGCAATGAAAGAGCAGAGCAAAGGACATAATGCACATTATACACTTCTAAAATGGTCCTTTCCAGTGGTGTGTGTAAACCAGAGATGCATACTGGGATAACTTAAGTATCCTGTAGAAATAGAAAACAAGTACATAATTTGGATTAGTATTTAAAAATAGGCTTCTTCTGTGAAACATGACTTGCAGATTTAGTGCAGTTCTTTAAAACAGAAAGGCATATTATTCTAAGGGGCAAATTCAAAAATAAACTTGTTGCATGTTAACACAATGGTTTTTATCGTGGTCTGAGCTTGTATCTCACTCTATCTTTTATTTATTTAGCTTTTGTTGACCGGGTAAGTGCACTAGACAAATCCTGCCTATTTTCAGGCATGACCCGGGGGAGGGGGATACAGATGAATGCCAACTGACCTTGAACCAGATTAAGCTGTTGGTGGTATTTTTAGTGAATGAGGGAAATTTGGCCAGGACACCGGGGAAATTCCCCTACTGGCTGCTGGTTAGTGGCCGGTAGGGATTCTTCTGACGTCACCCAGCACTATGGCAGACGGTTTGCAACATCGCGACGCGATGGAAGTCGGAGATAGTATGGTATCTGAAATAGCACAGAATATGAGTTCAGAGGCTTTTTTGGGCTTACCAGTGAGCTTTTTACCGCTGGAAACAGCACCGGAGACAATTACTGTGATTCCGGAGTCGGCTGGTGATATTCCAGCAATGGAGAGCAGCCACCTTAAAAGAGTTTGTTCACCGTCCGAGGTACTTCCTATTATGCCGGTTGTTAGCGTCATTCAAGAGTGCACAATAAAAACGGATCCCGTAAAGGAACAGCTTGCCAAGGAGAACGTTTCTTCAGGGACAGATTTAGTCAACGGACCAAGAGCGTCACAAACTATGCGACGGCAGTTTGGGCTTCCAGATACAACCCAAGACGAATTTTTAAAAGACTGGTCTGAAACGACAGCATTATCAGATTCAGGATGGAAACAGACTGCGTCGGTGCAATGGATTCCGGATCTATCTTGGACTGCATCTTCCTCCTCAACAACGCATGCCACCGAGTCCACAATCCTGAGCTCAGGTACAAACGATGTGCACAATAAATCTACTGTTAAGGGTAACAAGGTTGTTGAGGGTGGGGAGAGTATTTTGGCTTTTGCTAAGCCAAGTACCTCTAAGGCAGCAATTGCGAGTAGTTTAAAAAATCATGCAGAAGTTCAATTAGACAATAGTATGGATACTGACTCCCAAGCTCAAATAAAAAGCGTCCTATGTCAGAACTATTTAAAAATAAATTAGAACAAGCTCCAAGACGCAATGCAGTAAGGCTGAGATATAGAGGGTCTTCAGGAGCACCCTGATAGATATTATGTATTTAAACAACTGTTGAAACACTCTATGGGGTTTGTTTCTACAGAAGTGTATGCACTAATACATATTTCAGGGGAAGACTCTTTCGATGTAAGTTTCCAAACCAATTTTCAGCTAGAAAGATTTTGGGAAAAATATGCTTTACAAAAAAATACTCCCTTATGGTCTCCTTTTTTTGCCATACCACTTACTAGACCACAGGTTCGTTTTGTTACTATTATGTTCAGAAATGAGGGGGTGAATGTAAGTGATATATATCATTGGCTTCAGTCGAAATGTGATATCTTAGGGCGTCCTGAAGCATTGCTGGATACAGAAGGTATTTGGACAGGGGTTGAAATTTAAGGTTAAACTTTTCAGGTAAATTCAGACATTATGCACCTTCCCAATAGTTTCTTTCTGGGTAAAGATAGGGGAGTTTGTTTTTATGGGGGTCAGCCTAGAGCCTGCTATAAATGTGGGGATCGAACTCATATCAGCAGTGTATGTGATGTATTAAAATGCCCTTTATGTGGAGGGTTTGGTCATTCAATAGACATATGTAACAACATATTTCAATGCAGTTTATGTGATGAGAAAGGACATGCTTTCCATCAATGTCCTTGGGCATGGCGCAATTGTTCTGAAGGTTGGGACCAGGATGATTTATTACATAAAGCCCAAACAAAAACAAAGGGTTTCTTTGAGCATTGTCCCCCCAATACACCTATTGTTTCAGTTCCTCAAGTTATCAGCAAATCATTTGATGCTAGTAAGGCTGAGGAAGGGATAACAGAAACTAAGGAATCCCAGATCTCAGGTGATAAGCCTATTCCTAGGCCTTCAGTATCTGGTAAGCAGAGTTCTGGAGGGACCATGCCTCCTCCTTTTGAGATAGTTAAAAGCAGGCGTCTAACCAGAGCTTCCATTAAACAACCTTTTGTTAATCCACTTCCCACTGATAATTTTTTTTATACCCTTACAGGATGAAATTAGGGATTCAGATCTTGAATCTGATACATCCCACATTTCAGAATTAGTTACAGAAGACGAAGATAGTAAGACCACAGAATTAGCAAAGGAAAAGAAAGGAAAAAAAAGAAAAGTTAGTCAAAAAAATGGTACTTAAATTCCCTGACTAATTATATGACTTCATTACGGTTAGCATCTTATAATGTGTGTAGCTTAAAGGCTTTTCAAAAACAGATATCTATATTTATGTATTTGGGCTCTTTAAATTTAGATATAATTTTTTTACAAGAAACCAGAATTTCTTCTCTTATTGAGGTTGAACAGTTAAAGAAAAATGGATCTGGGGACCTTCTTTTTGGACCTTTGGGACGGATGTAGCAGATGGCATTGGTATATTATTTAGAAATCCTGCTTTTAAAATTTCTAAATTGATTGATGTCAGACCAGGTAGAGCTTTAATTTTAGATTGCTCCTTGGAGATTATTACTTTGTTTTATTACTATATATGCTCCCCCAGACAAAATTAGGCCGTATAGAATTATTTGAGGAATCAAACCTTTTCTTTTACTAGGAGACATATAGTATGGGGAGGAGACTTTAATTGCTCATTAGATGTTAAACTTTATAGCGGCTGGAAAAAAAAGATATTGTGATCATGAATGCCCTTAATAATCTTATTAGAGATGCTGGCCTTCAGGATGTCTATAGAAGTCTGCATTTACAGGCTGAGAAACTTATTATAGACATACCTTTGCTACTCGCATAGATATGTTCTTTATTTCACATTATCTTTTTTCTACATTTTGTTCAGTTACACACACTGAATTTTCGGATCATCTTATTTTGATATGCACCCTTTCTTTAAGTAATATGCCTCCTAAATTATCCACCATGACTCAACATTGGAGATTGAATACCTCCTTTTTATATAATCCAGTTTATTTTTCCAAATTAGAATTCTTTTTTGCAGCTAAATTTTCTACCATGGATTTATTTCACTCCCTTTATGATTGGTGGTTACAGACAAAATATGAAATAAAAAAACTGTTCCTTGGTTGGGGTAAATATAAGGTGGACTCAGATTATATGCAATATTTATTACACAGAAATCAGTTGTATAAATTAATGTCTTTCCCTCTTAAAGACCATTCTCTTTACACTTCTCAAATCCTAGAAATAAAAAACAGATGAGGTTGTTTCAATATGATAGAGCAAAGTCCTTGATTTGGAATTCAGATTTGGCACCAAGCAATGCCCTATGTCTGATCACTTATCAGGCTTGTAAATCACGGCTAGCACACACATTAATGTCAGGCCTATATAATTCAAAAAGAGAATTGATTACTACTGATCTTGGTATGTTATCTATTGTACAACACCATGTACAAGAATATTTCTCATCTCATGTATCATATTCTACTGACACATTTCCAAAGCAGATTTTTAGTACTCTACCTGAGATTCCAGATAGTATGTTAAAACTTTTAACACAACCTATTACTACTCAGGAAGTTATAGAAGTAATTAAACAATTGAAAACCGGATCCTCCCCAGGGCTAGATGGAATCCCAAATGAATTTTACAAAACTTGTATAAAGTATATGGGTTATTTTTTTACCCTTAGTGTTTAATTCCATTTTATCTACAGCTATACCTTGTAAAGATTTCTCTATTTCTCTTATGAACTTCATATATAAAAAGGGTGATAAAAACCTTATAACAAACTGGAGACCAATCAATCTTCTGAACAGCGACTATAAGATTTTGACAAAAATCTTAAATAACCATTTAGTAAAAGTGGCAGAGGTTCTTATACATCCTTCCCAGACATGTGCCATTCCTACAAGGAAAATTCAACATAATCTTTTTCTGATAAGGAGATATTTTTGCAAACAGTGCATCTAGCTTTCAAAATTCTGAATTAGTAGCAGCATTAGATCAAGCTAAAGCTTTTGATGCAGTCTGTCATTCTTATCTTTATTTTGTTTTATTACATTATGGTATTCCACGAACTTTTGTCCAATGGATAACTAAACTTTATAGTCAGGCTGTCCTATTCCACTTGTGAATGGTTTCATGGGTACAGAAATTAGGATTGGTAGAGGTGTCAGAGCAAGGGATGTCCCTAAGTCCCCTTTTATATACTTTTTTTTAGACCCTGTCATTAGATGTATTATCTCTGATCAGGCAATTAGGTATTTCACCCTTTCTGAATTTAGAAAAGATTAAAGTCATGCCTTTGCAGATGATGTTACTCTCTTATTGGCAGAACACTTTATCATTACAGAAGGCCTTAGATATTTTATATCTTTTGGGCATTTTCAAACTTCTCTTAATATAAAAAAGTTTTGTATTGCAGTTAGGTTTAAACCCCAGTTTATCTAACTGTTTTGATATACCTTTATCAAATACACCTCAAAAAATCTTAGGGATATGGTTTGGGACTGAGGATATGGCGCTTTATAATTGGGAAAAGCAACTCTTGATCGGGGAAACTAAGGTAAATCAATGGAAAAACTGGAAATTTGGAAAACTAAAGAGGATTATGATTATTAAAAAATTCTTGTTACCAGTTTTTATTTATCTCAGTCATATTTTCCCTCCACCAATAGCTGTTGAAACTAGGCTATATAGTATTTTTTCCAGATGCTTTAGGGTAACAGGCTCAATCCAGTAAAAAGAGATTTTACGTATCTTCCAAAAAAAAAGGGGGGGGGTTACAGATGCTTAATCCTGTTGTTTTCTTACATTCTATTTTCTTATTTTCCTCTTTTCCTTTTATTTGGCAAGAGGCTTGTTTAACTTGGCATTTTTGGGTACAGTCAATTTGGCATAAATATTTTTTTAAATGGTCTATGTTCCCTCCCAAGGTATTAATTTCAGATGATTTACCTAAATATGGTCTTTCCACCTTAAAAAAGTTGTATCAATGGAAGATACCTTTACAAAAATTACTCACTTTAAATAGAAAAACTTTTTATGAGTATATTGTTTATGATTTACAGAACGTAATACTTATATTTCCTTATTGTACCCCAACAAATATGACTTATACCTTGTTTAAATTGACAGACTTTAGAATTCCAGCAAAACATGGGATATAATTTGGATTTCAGCACATGGAGATTGGGTGTTAGAGGAAATATGAAGTACAAACCTGTGAGTGACAGATATTGTTTGAGACCCAGATGTATTAATATAGAAGAAAGTCAATCACATTTTTTTCTAGATTGTATAGATAGTAAAGATTTTTGGAAAACTGCTGCATTACATTGGCGCATGCCTCATTTAGGTTCTCTGACATATGGTACACTTGTTTTAGGTGATTATACAGGAGTATGGGATAAATATCATAGGAGCACATTAAATGCCTTTTTTGCTCTATTACAATATTTTTTGTGGCAGGCTCGTTGTCATTTTGTTTTGCAGCAGCAACAGACAGCACATTCTGTAATTATTTCTTATGTAGATACTGATTTAACTGCACTGAAACTAAGAGATATTAAGAATTTTCAAATGTTAAAGTTGCGAATTTATGGAAGCATTTTCCTGTATTCTGACGTCTTAAAACTTTTTGGTTATATATAAAATGGAATTTTTTTTGTATATGTTTTATATATTGAGCATGTCATGGAATTGTTCTTATGTGATGTTTTGTTTTTAGTTCAATAAAACTTCCCCTACTCTTTTCGATAAGTGCTATGGGATCTTTAACATCCACCTGAACTACCACCAATCCAGGCAGATGGGACCTTGGTTTAACGTCTCATCCAAAAGACGGCACCTCAGAAGTGCAGCACCCCTCTCATGCTGCACTACAGCGTCAGTACTGGGATATAATCCAAGTGCCATCTTGAAGAAGAGCTGCTCATTTTGGGGGTCATTGTCCCTCATTTTGAGTGTCCATGTCCCTCATTTCTATGACAAACTTTTTTTGGTTTTTACCAGGAGAGACCTACTAAGCTGAAAGCTCGTTTACAGGTGTGACCTGAGAGCACAAGGAAGTTAAGTGAATTGCAGGGTCACACAGTATGTGTGTGTGTGGGGGGGTTTGAGAGGTATGTTTACAGGTGGACCCCCTGTACCGACTGGGCCCCTCCCCCTGTATGTCTGACTATGTGCTACTAACTCTTCAATTAAGAAGGGTTCTTGACTTGAACACTCTCACACTGGCAGGGTCCTGGTGAACCACATTCTCATTAGACAATCCTGTCGCCAATCACTGCAGTAAGTTCAGCAGTTGGCAGTTCAGCCGTTCAGCAAACAAAGCATCCATCAATTGTGAGGATAGTTCTAGCTTATGGTGAATTTCCAAATTAAACTTCCCTGTTGTCCTACCTGGATTTCTGGCAATTTTCCATCTTTTAATAATAATAAATAATAATATTCTTTATTTCTAAAGTGCAATTAAAATAATCAAAGCACTGTACAAATGTAACAATAAAACATTAAAAAGTTAAAACAATGAAACACAGTGCAAACCAGTTTTGCACCAGTTTGCGTTACAACGCCATAGTACATAAACTCCCCAATGGCAAGCTAAAACAGAGGGGTCTTTAAAGCCTTCTTAAAGCTCTCCACAGTCTGGCACTCTTGAATCTAGGGCCACTAGTGCTGCACATTTTTATTCTCAGATATTAAGAGGCACGAAGGAAGCTTTTCTGCATAGTGCAAGTTATGGGTAGTCTCTCGCGCTTTTGAATTAACTAGTATGTATTTGGGGTTTGCGTTGCCCCATTGCAGTAGAGTTTTTAAGAGTATTTTCAGTGTTTTGTTCATTCCTGAGGCCAGGGGGCTTAACCCCCAGACCCCACATTACCATATGGGGGTTCTGCTCCCATAGACCCCTGCTTGGGGGCGTGGCTTTGACCCCTGACCCCACCAAACATTTTACAAACCCAGCTCCTATGACTTTTAACACATTTCTTTTGGAATCATTTTTTATAATAGCAATAAGACACTCCCAGGAGTTAGATTAACAGTCAGTTAATCACCCCTAGGGGCAATATGGCACTTGGCTGTGCCTCATGCCTCATTACACCCCTAGGGAGTGATTAACAGACTGTTAATCTAACCCCTGGTCACGCCTTATTGCTTAAATAATTATTTATTGTTTCAATGTACTCCGTTGCCACTCTAAATATGAGTTGTTGTTCTTTCTTCTGTGGGGGCACTCCACCCCCTACACCCCAGGTCCTATGTGGTTTTGCCACACAGAAACTTCTAAATATTAGTTATTTAAAGATCATATGCAATGATTTTTACATATTTTTAATAAAAGCTTAAAAAGTTGCAGTTCAAGTCCTTGTGTCATGACTAGTGTTTCCTGAAAATGTCATGCTCTTTGGTTTTGTGGTTTTCTTTAAATCAGCATTTGTTAACTTGCTCTATAGTGGCTGAAAACAGTGGAGTTATTTCTGTCCTCTCAGTCAAGCTTAGAGTGCGAGGAATCATTTTGGAGTAGCTTGCTGTTTGAGTCCCAATCAGAGCAGCACCCTGTAGAGTTTATGGTTTGCTCAGCTCTCCAGGTTTCTTATAAACCCAGTCTCTGGTTTGTGTTTAGATAGATCAGCTTAAAATATATCATCCTCTTCCTTTAAAAAGCTGATCATTTCAGTTTCAATGCTGAATTGAAGTACAGTAGTGGAAATCTTTTTCTGTGAGAAATCAACCTGTCTGTATCACAGCTCTGTTCTTTCTAATCAAACCTCATTTTTTTTTCTAACTATATGACACAGGGCTGTTAAATGAATATGAAATAAATCTAAATTTTGTTCATTCACAGAAAGTTTGTCTTTGATGTAGCCTTCATAAATACAGTCATGTAAAAAATATTTTTTTTCATGTCAGATTAACAAACAGGTTTGTCACACTCTGCTACAGTATTTCAAGCACATGTACTGTCAAAACTCACACATTTCAGTTCTTTGGTGGTTTATGTGTGAAAATACATCATGTATGTCTATAACTAAAAACTCTATGTGGAATCCCGATGCACTGTGTCTCTGCCCCACAGTTGAGGCAGCTGCAGTCTACTGCCACAAGTCCCCTGCTCCACAAGCCCCCGCCTCGCTCCACATTCGAGGCTGCTGCACTCTGCTGCCCACTGTCTTCTCCAAGACAGTCAGGGATTATGCACCCTGCTGTCTCCATCCCCTGCCTAAAAAATCAGGACTACTGCACCCTGCCCAAACAATTGTGGTTGCTGCATCCTGCTGCACTCTCCCCTACCCTTGCAGTTAGGGATGCCGTACCTGTTGCCCCGTTCCTGTCTCCGCAGTCAGGGCTGCTGTGCTGTGCTAAGCCCTAGAGTACCAGGTTCAAACAACATAAAGTCTTGCTGTATTCTGACTATTGCAGTTAGCCCCAGCACTCAAACTGCCCCGGAGAGTAGAGGGTTAATTTTCTATGCAGAGCATAGAACGTTGAGCTCAAGCTTGGTTCAGACCTCTGTCTGCTGCACTTTGAAGTGCAACTATCAGATTCTTTACTCCGCCTAACTGAATGGCTGCTCCGGAGAATTTCTCCTTTGCTCACAGTTCGTAAGTTGGTTAAAGTCCTTGGTTTTACCGATTATTTTTCGCAAGTTTCGGTTCAGATCTCTGTCTGTGGTACAGTAAGTACTAGGTAGTGAACTAGACATAGTAAACTTGTGGAAATTGTAAAAATTGATTTTTTGACCGGTTTGCCTGAACCGGACGTTTAGTGATTTATATATTCTGTCTTTGTTTTTAAACTTAGAGTGTGGTTACTGGTCCTTATCAGTTTTAAGAAAAACTGCATTTTCTTGTGTTTTTTTCCAATACCCGTGACATGGTTAGAAACCGATAAGGGTGTCTTGCCTGGTTGTTTGCCATAAAAAGGGTAAGTTTGTGGTTAGGATGGCTATGTCTGAGAAACCCAAAAGAAAGACTGGGCCCACTGGGTTTCAACACTGCAGTGTGTGTGGGGAGGTCTTTGCTAAGACTGATCCCTACACCACCTGTGCTTATTGTCTGGGGTTTGACCACCTCGATTCAGACAGACAAATCTGTAAAAATTTCCCTAAGTCTACCCTGGAAAAAAGATTAGGTAGGCTCAGGGATAAGGAGACCGAGAAGTCCGCTGACCCAGATGGCCAGCCTGGTTCAGTTCTGACCGAACCTGAGGGAGTGCCCTCTGACCAGGAAGATACTTCTTTGGGCAAGAGGAGAGACGATCCTGAGGGGATCGGTTCCTACAAAAAGAAAAAGAAAAGAAAAATCGTCCGGTTTGGTCCCAGAGACACCATTTTCCAACCGCCGAAGAGATTGCCAATGCGATAAGGATTGTAGAATTGCTTTGTCCAGTTCCGTCTGATCCGGCGCCTTCTGGCAGGTGCTTGGTTCGGTCGGTTCCTCTGGTTCAAGATTATGCCCCTGAAGATTTCTATGAACCGGATTTGGAGGGGGCATGAACATTATGATGATGATGACGATGGTGTGGGAGGTCTGGTTGAGCCCACTGAACTGGACATCTCCCCAGACAGGCCTTCTGGTGTTTCCCCTCCTAGGTTTTCTGAGTCCCCCTTCCCACTACATGTTTTACAGGAAAGTGGCAGAAACCCTCCAGCTCTCTGTGGAAGAAGCTGTAGAGGAACAAGAGAAACCTGATTATGTGGAGATGATGGACATCTCAGAGTCCACGAGACTGTCTATTCCCCTTCATAAGTCTTTTGGGAAACAGACACAAAAGATTTTAAAAACTCCAAATTCTTTACCTCCTGTCTACAGAAGGATGGACAAAAGGTACACCTTATCAGGTTCTGGTACAGAGTACTTGTATCAACAATGCAGCCATGTTGGGGTTGTGCAGGCTGCAGCCTGTGATAAGGCTAATATACACTTGGCTTCACACCCCCCCAGATAAAGATTCTAGGAAGCTGGATGCCATGGTAAAGAAACAGTACATGGCATCCGCCTTGTGACTCAGGCAGGCTAATTATATGGCCTGTGCAGCCAGGTACCAGAAGTCCAGGTGGGACACTGTACTGGCACTGGCTAAGCAGGCCTCCCCCCAGCTAGCCTCGGAGCTGGAGGGGGGTGGCTGCTGATGGGATTGAGGCATCTAAGATACAGTTCCATGCTGCTGTGGACTCCAATTATGTGTTCTCTAGAGTCATGGCTACATCTGTGGCTCTTGGGAGAATGGCTTGGCTCATATGTACTAGTCTCTCACAGGACACCCAGGCTAATGCCATAGGTTTCCCTGTGGTGGGTAATTCTCTGTTTGGGGAGCAGACAGAGAATTACATGAAAAAGATGGATGAGTATAGGACCACCTATAGCAGTGCACAGGCCATTGAGAGGCAGGCAACTCCTCAGAGGCAGCAAGCTATGGACAGGGGCAGACCTTTTCATAGGCCTTTCTACCAAGCACAGGCCTCTTCTCCCTTTCCTCAGAGGGGGTTCTTCAGAGGGAGAGGCAGAAGGGGGATGAGCAGGGCTGCATCCATCCCTCAACCTAAGGCTCCTGTCAAGCAGACACCCTGATGTGTCAGCCCGGGTCGACTCACCCATTCCTGTAGGAGGCAGGCTGGCTTACTTCATCCAGGACTGGATGTCTGTTACCTCAGACAAGTGGGTCCTGGAGGTGGTAAGCCAGGGGCTGGTTCTCAACTTCAAGAAATTTCCAAAGCTGAGGGACAGATCTTTTCCACCTGCAAGCATCTTCAAAACCGTTGCCCTAGAGGCAGAGGTTTCATCTCTACTGGCTTTAAAGGCTGTAGAGAGAGTTCCTACATTGCACAGGGGCAAAGGTCTGTACTCCAGGTACTTCCTTACCCCAAAAAAGACAGAGGAGTGGTGACCCATTCTAGACTTAAGATACCTGAACAAAACATCTTTTAAAACCAAAATTCAAAATGATGACTTTGGGAATAATCCTCTCTCTCTCTAAGGCCAGGGGACTGGCTAGCCTCCCTGGACTTAAAAGATGCCTACTTTCACATTCCCATCAGGTGCTCCCACAAAAAATACCTCAGGTTCGAATTGCCTTCAGGCTATTATCAGTTCAAAGCTATGCCCTTCAGCCTGACATCAGCTCCAAGGGTGTTCACAAAATGCCTAGTAGTAGTAGTGGCCTTTTTAAGAAGGAAAAATATTTCCATATTTCCATACCTGGACTACTGGCTCATTGTGGGTCAGTCCCCAGACCAAGTCAAGTCAGACCTTCAAGTGACTCAGCAAGTGATCACTTCCCTAGCATCCCTTCTCAATCTTCCCAAGTCAGTTCTCGAGCCTGTACAGCTCCTCACCTTCATAGGGGCAGAGTTGAATACAGTCAAAGGAAGAGCTTTTCTTCCCCTGGAAAGGGCAAGAGCTATTGTAGAGCTGGCTTCTTCATTCCACCTTTTGGTCTCTTGGCCAGCAAGGCACTTCCTTCAACTTCTGGGCCACATGGCAGCTTCTACAGCAGTGGTCCAAGGGGCCAGATTTCAGATGAGGGACATTCAGTTTCAGCGAGGGCCTTTTGGTCTCAGTAAAAACAATTCTCTAACCAAACTAGTTCCAGTGACCCAGACTCTGATCCAGGCTCTCCAATGGTGGCAGGATCAGGGCAACCTCAGGCAAGGAGTCCCATTTGTCACTCAGTCTCACTCTGTGGTCCTAACCACGGATGCTTCTCTATTGGGGTGGGGAGCCCATCTGGGGGCTCTCACAGCCCAGGGACTGTGGTCCCTTCAGGAATCCCTTCTTCATATCAATCTCTTGGAACTCAGGGCAGTCTTTCTGGCCCTGCAAGCTTTCTCTCAGTCAGTGCAGAACAAGGTGGTTCAGGTCAGGACAGACAACACCACCACCATGTGGTACATCAACAAGCAGGGAGGCACTCGGACCATGGCCTTGTGCACAGAAGCCATGAAATTGTGGTCCCTAGCTTATTCTCTGCAGACCTCTCTGACAGCAGTCCACCTTCCAGGGAAGGACAATGTACTAGCAGATGCATTGAGCAGGATCTCCCAGGGCCATCACGAATGGTCCCTGGACACTCTGGTGCTGAAAGTGATTTTTTCAAGGTGGGGCACTCTAGAGATAGATCTCTTTGCAGCCCCAGACAATCACAGCTTCCTCTGTTTTGTTGCAGACCCCAAGTATTGGGCTCAGTCCCTCTGGATGCTCTGATTTTGAACTGAGAAGGGAAATTTCTATACGCATTCCCTCCCTTTCCTCTACTGTTCAAGGTTCTGGTCAAGGTAAGGTCACAACCTTGCAAAGTGATTCTGATTGCTCCAGACTGGGCCAGGTAGCCTTGGTACCCCCTGTTGCTGTCCCTAGCAGTCCATCTTCCCCTATCTCTTCCCAGGAATTACAACCTGTTAACCTCCTCTCAGGGGAGGATTTGGTACCCCAATCTTCGGTCACTCAATCTCAAGGCATGGCTCTTGAAGAGTTAGAGTATGCAGATTTGCATCTTTCCCAAGGGGTTCTGGATATTCTCAAAGCCTCTAGAAAGCCTGCCACCAGAAAAACTTACAACTCCAAATGGAAAAGATTCAGCATTTGGTGTTCCAAGAAGCATATATCCCCAGACACTGCTGAATTGTCTACCGTTCTGGATTATATGGTTCATCTTAATGGCCTAGACCTAAGATCAGCTACTCTCAGAGTACATTTGTCAGCTCTTTCTGCTTTTCTGTCAGCAGGAAAGCCTTCCTCACTGTCATTTCACTCTGTATTCTGTAAATTTTTCAAGGGATTGCTTCATACCAATCCCCCCTTTAGGGATCCTACCCCTGCTTGGGATCTTAATGTTTGCATTGCTCAGCTTACGCAACCCCCTTTTGAGCCTTTGTCTTCAGCACAGCTGAAGTACTTGACATGGAAAACTGTGTTCCTGGTAGCTATTATCTCTGCCAGGCGTATCAGTGAATTGCAAGCTCTGTCAGTGGAGCCTGATTTTATCTCATTCCATAGAGATAAGGTGGTCCTTAGAACTAATAGGTGGTTTTTACCTAAAGTGGGTTTCAGATTTTCATCTGAACCAGTCTATGTCTCCCCCTGTGTTCTTCACTAATCATTCTTCTTCAGAAGAAAGAAGTTTACACAGTTTGGATGTTAAAAGAGCCCTTAGTTATTACATTGAGCACACTAAGGCTCACAGGTTTGACTCCCTTCAGTTGTTTCTCACTTGTGGGGAAGTGGGTAAGGGCAAACCTACCACTAAGAGAACTATTGCCAGGTGGATTGCCTCTTGTATTCAATTCTGCTAAGAGAAGCTAGGCAAAATACCTCCCTCAGGCCTGAGGGCTCATTCGACTAGAGGTACAGCTGCTTCCCTGGCTGCAGCCAGGGATATTCCTTTGCTAGAGATATGTAAAGCAGCCACCTGGAAAACAGTCCATACATTTACCAAGCATTACTCCCTGGACATCCAGGCTAGGAGTGATGCTCGGTTTGGTACAACAGTACTGCAGAGCCTATTCCCAAGGTAGATTCGATTCCCTCCTCCATGGAGGTACTGCTTAGTAGTCTGCAACAGTCAGAATACAGCAAAACTTCATGTTGTTTGAAGAAAAAATTACTCACCTTAGTAATTATGTTTCTTTTAATGGAGTCTTGCTGTATTCTGACCTCCCTCCCTACCTCCCCTCTCAGAACCTGTTTTTGGGAAGTGGGCTGGCAGGTGCAGTGTTGCACCCCAGGGGTGCATTTTGGGTACTCCCTCCCTTTAGAGAGGGGGAGTGGGTTATATTATTAATTTAACAGTCTTAAGTTGTTCACTACCTGGTTTTTGATTTTGGATTTCTTGAGTCTTTTGAGGATCCAAAATATTTGGTTGCCATTTGGCTAGTAAAAATGTTACAATTTCCACATAGTAGTTAGTTAGTATTAGCTCGTAAGAATCTGATAGTTGCACTTCAAAGTGCAGCAGACAGAGGTCCTGAACCGAGCTCGAGCTTAACGTTCTATGCACTGCATAGAAAATTAACCCTCTACTCTCCCGGGCAGTTTGAGTGCTGGGGCTAACTGCAATAGCCAGAATACAGCAAGACTCCATTAGAAGAAACATAATTACTAAGGTGAGTAATTTTTTCTTCCCTACCTCCACAGTTGGGGCTGCTGCACCATGCTGCCCTAGCACCAGAGGTGTGGCTTTTGCTGCACCCTGCTACCCACTTCCATTGCTCCAAATGGTCAGGGCTGCTGCACCACATGTACCCCATCTCACAGTCAGGGCTGCTGTACCAGGATGCCCCATGTGTCCTGCCCCACAGTTGAGGCTTCTGCATCATGCTGTCTTCTATTCTGTCACTACTGACAGGGCTGCTGCACCCTGCTCCTTTCTACACATTTTGGATTGCTGTGGCCTGCTGTGCCCTACAGCCCCATGCCTGTGTGGTTAGGACTGCTGCACCATGCTGCCACTTGCCACAAGATTCAGGGCATTTTCTGCACCCTGTTGCATGCCTCCACAGTTGAGGCAGCTGCACCCTGCTGTCCCCCTGCCACCAGAGTCCAATCCTTTGCTACACCCTGCTGAGACAGGAACAGAGGGCAACATGTGCAGTGTCCCTGACTGTGAGGGTGAGAGAGGGTAGCAGGGTGCAGCAACCCCAGCTGCTCAGGAAGGGTGCAGTACAAGAGTAAGGGCATTTACTGCACCCTGTTCTTTGTCTGTGGAGGCAAGGGTCAGTGTGGTGCAGCAGGGCACAATGGTGGCAGGGGACAGAAGACAGCATCGTGCAGGAGCCTTGACTGTGGGGCAGGACACAGGTGGGCATCAGGGTACAGCAGCTCTGATGATAGCACAGGGTACACATTGTGCAGCAGCCCAGCCCATTTGGGGCAATGGAAGTGTGTAGCAGGGTTCAGCAGCCCCAACTGTGGATGCAGGCAACATGAGACTCTAGGGTGTAGCACAGCACAGCAGCCCTGCCTGTGGAGATAGGAACAGTGGGCAACAGGGTGCTGTGGCCCTGACTGTGGGGGTGGGGACAGAGGGCAGCAGGGTGCAGCAGCCCTGAATGTTCAGGCAGGAGATAGGGGTGGCATCAGGATACAGCAGCCCAAACTGGGGGACAGGGTGCAGCAGCCATGCCTGTTTGGGACAAGGGATGTGGGCAGCAGGGTGTAGCAAAGGATCTGACTCTGGTGGCAGGGGGACAGCAGGGTGTAACTGCCTCAAGTGCTGAGGCATGCAACAGGGTGCAGCAAATGCCTTGAATCTTGTGGCAAGTGGCAGCATGGTGCAGCAGCCCAAACTGCAGAGGCATGGTGCTGTACAGCACAGCAGGCCATAGCAACCACAACTGTGTAGAAAGGAGCAGGGTGCAGCAGCCCTGTCTCTGGTGACAGGGGATAGAGGACAGCATGATGCAGAAGCCTCGACTGTGGTGCAGGACACAGGGGGCAGCAGGGTACAAGCAGCCCTGACTGTGAGATGGCGTACAGGTGGTGCAGCAGCCCTGCCCATTTGAGGAAATGGAAGTAAATAGCAGGATGTAGCAAAAGCCCCACCTCTGGTGGCTAGGGCAGCATGGTACAGCAGCCACAGCTGTGGAGGCAGGGAACCTGGCACTCTAGGGCTTAGCACAGCACAGCAGCCCTGGCTGTGGAGACAGGAACAAGGGGCAACAGGTGCAGCTTCCCTAACTGTGAGGGTGGGGGACAGAGGGCAGCAGAATGCAGCAATCCCAACTGTTTGGGCAGGGGGTGGCAGGGTACAGCAGCCCTGATTCTTTAGGCAGGGGACGGAGGCAGCAGGGTGCACAATCCTTGACTGTGTGGGAGAAGACAGTGGGCAGTAGGATGCAGCAGCCTCAAATATGGAACAGAAGGCAGGGGGCTTGTGGGGCAGGGACTGGTGGAAGTAGACTACTGCAGCTGCCTCACTGTGGGGCAGAGACACGGTGCATCAGGATGCCACATACTGTTACTAGTTATACTTAACATGATGTATTTTCACACAGAAACCACCAAAGAACTGAAATGTGTGAGTTCTGACAGGTGGCTGTCACACTCTGCTACATTATTTCAAGCACATATACTGTTTGTCAATCTGACATGAAACAAAACATGTTCTTACATGAATGTATTTATGAAGGCTACATCAAAGACAAACTATTCCTGTGAATAAACAAAGTTTAGATTTATTTTATAGTATATGGTTAGGGCTTATAATGAATAGAAAGCCGTGGCTTTCAAAATCTTGTTGTAGGACAGTTCAAAGGTCAAAAAAGTTGTTGTACTATCAGTCTGACATCACATCGATAGTACAACAACTTTTTTGACTTGCCCTACAACAGTTGGCTTTTCTAGCAATGCTCTGAGAAGAAAAAATGTGGATCATGGGGCGATTTAGCCGGTAGGGGGACCTCGCCTTCATGACATGGACAGCCTCACAAGGCTCTGTGTCACTAAAGTGAATCGTTGAGTTTTTTTTTAAAACTAAGTGGTGCCAAGCTAGCAGGATGGGGTGAAACCCGACCTGAGGCGGAGACGGTGGACCCAGAGCAGCACAACACCTCTGAAGGTAACCGTCAACTTGGGGAAGAAATTAAAAAAGGCACACAAACCAGGAACCATAAACTATAAAAAATAGTGGATGGTTAACCATCCACAACTATGGCTGTGTTTCCATCTCGGTTGTTGAAGACAACCTCGATGGAAACACAGCCTTGTTGTGGATGGTCACCCATCCACTATTCTATATATAGTGTATGGTGGAACGTTGTTCTCCACTGAAATCCATCGTTTTCGAAACCTTGTAGTCACACACTAGTGACGTTCGCAGTGCAACAGAATGAAGTTTTCTACTGTACTGTGAACGTCACACTCTGTCCTCGAGCAGCATTTGACAGTTAGGGCTCACTCCACAGACAGGACACATGGCAAAAGCAGCAATGTCAGCAGCAGTGCTAATGTTTAGCGTTAAAACGTTCACAATGTAAAGTTCTTAAGCAGTTAAAATGTCAAGTGAAAATGTTCAAAATGTAAAGTTCTTTTTTCCTTCTAGTAACTGATTTTTTTCCCCAAAAAAATGACGTTCCACCATACACTATAAAGAAAAGTGCATGGGGAACAGTTGACAACAGGGCATCTTTCACCTCGTTGGCACTATGACGACAGATTACCTCTCTCGAGCTGTGCTCTCGGGGTAATCAATCTGTTGTCATAGTGCCAGCCATTAGAATAACCCACTGTTGTCAACTATTCCCATACCTATATATATTTATTTAATAGTCCTGTGTTATATAGTTAGAAAAAAAATCTGAGTTTTGATTAGAAATAACTGACAGCTGTGATATAGACAAGCTGATTTCTCACAAAGATTTCCACTACTTCAATTCAGCACTGAAATTAAAATTATCAGCTTTTTAAGAGAAGATAATGATATATTTTAAGCTGATCTATCTAAACACAAGCCAGAGACTGGGTTTGTAAGAAAATTGGGAGAATGCAGCAAACCATTAACTCTACAAACTACTGCTATGATTGGGAATCTGAAACAGCAAGCTACTCCAAAATGATGTCATTGCACTCTAAGTTTGACTGAGAGGACAGAAATAACTCTACTGTTTTCAGCCACTGTAAGGCAAGTTAACAAATGCTGATTTAAAGAAAACCACAAAACCAAACAGCATGACATTTTCAGGAAACACTAATCATTATGACACAAGGACTTGAATTTCAGTTTTTTCAAGCTTTTATAAAAAATATGTAAAAAAAATGTTGCACATGATCTTTAAGCAATAAGCCACAAGGAGGTGTGGGTTATTGGAGGATTTACCATGGCTGGAGTGGTTTGCCCATGAGGTGCAGGCAAGTGGGTAAATCCTCGCTAGCCGTGGTAAATCCCCCGATAACCCACATCCTCCGAGTGGCTTATTGCGATTATACCAAGGTTAATTTTTTTACTACAATAAAATACTACTTTTAAAGAGGTTGCTTTGTGTTTTTATTGTTATTCTATTTATTCCTGGGCTGCACATGATTTGGACCTTTTTTTTTTTCTCATCAACCAGTGGTTATCATAGAGGATTTACACCAGTGGTAAACTGCCAGTCTGACGATTTCATTGGCTGTTCACTTATGTCCATGGTATAATAAAGGAATATTGCATGACAGGGTGTGTGTCGTGCTGGGATAATGCCACGCCTGGGGGGGTTGGGCACGAGGCCGTGTGCGTCCAATGCCCCAGGCGTGGCGTTATCCCAAACGACACACACCCTGGAGTGCATTATTCCTATTATACAACAGCTCTTTGTTATACAGAATAAAAAAAATAATTTTAAAGATGTTTTTGTGTGGAAAAATATTTTTTGTTTTTTAAAAGCCAATGAAACAATCAAGCTCAAGATCATCTCCAGGTTCACAGTGGGGCTGAGACTAGATCTGGTGCTGGGATAATGCCATGGGTCTTCTTTCTTGCCATTGTATAATAGACGCTCCTATCTGGTTATTTGTTTCCCTATTAATAATATTATTCTGGCTTGCGGGCATAGACAGGAAGAGGTGACTAAGTGGCGTTGCTTAAGACGCAAGCCTGTTACTGTAAACCTTTCGCGTTTGCTTGCACAACTGGCCGTTATGGTTCACTGTGACCGCTCTGGCAGGTACATGCAAGCGCATATACAAGTAGTTAAAAGTCTAAGGGGAAAAATACCCCATCTTAATGGAGATACCGGAGCATTAAGGGTCCCTCTTGTGCTCACTGATAATTAGGACAATTTCAGATGCCGCTCACGTAGCGCTGCTCCGCCCACCACAGCATCGGAGGTTGGCAGTACCGCCCATCATGAGTGGTACATTAAAATAACTAGGAAACTATATAAAGCAAAATATGGGGGGGGGGGGCACAAAAAGACCTCCAAATCGATAGAATAATGTTTAAGGGCACAACTACTTAATTGGTGCACTTGGGGGGGGGGCGGAGCACCCCCACATAAAGTTATTTTTATAGTTCTCCGACAATTTGAAGCAAGATGTTTGGAGATCTAGGACTCACAAGAAAGGGAGATACCGGAGAGTTAAGGACCCCTCCTGCACGTAGAGGTAAATACGGCAGTTTGGCCTCTCATTGCGAACATGTTGCACGCCTACTGCAGTGACGTCACCTTTAGAAAAAATGTCCGGTCTGCAAAATAAATATATAAAACAACAAAAAGAAAGCCAAAATACGGAAATAGAACGGGGGTGGGGGGATCCCCCCAATTACAACCACAACTATAAAAATTGTCCGGTCTGCAAAAACAGAAGCTACAACATAAATAAAGCCAAAATACTGAAATAGAACCACAACTATAAAAAATTGTCCGGTCTGCAAAAACAGAAGCCACAACATAAATAAAGCCTAAATACTCCCTTTAGCCACAACATAAAAGAAAATGAAACGCATGCAGTAGGTGTTAATAGCATGTAAGGGCCAGGTAGCCAGATAGTGTTGTGACAGAAGCCTATATGTGACATACTAGTAATGAATTATGTGTACAGTAAACTATGTACAGTGCAATAAATATGTTTTTTTTTTGCAAAATGTGGCTGGGCTTCTACATGTCTTCTACAGTATTTAGTGCGATTAATAATAATTTTTTTCCCCAATGTCGTGCCTGGGCAAAAACTGCAAGAAGTGTCAGTATTGAAAAGGGGGCGTAGCCAAAATGCCGCTGCAGCTACTGATCACCGTAGTTTACTCGATTTTCAATTTCGCGTAGGAGGGATCCTTAACTCTCCGGTATCGCCCAAGAAAATTTACAGATACTTAAATCATTGCCGCCTGCAGCTTCTGTCCGCACCTTGGGATAAACATTTTACAGAGACTAATATAGTGCAGAATCGCGGAATGTGTTATTTGTTTTAGACCTTTTTGAGCTTGTGCAATACTGCATTTCGTACTTTTCAAATGTGACTAGAGTGTATGCAGTACATAGCGTGTTGCAAAATTGGGAGCGTCTTTGTATGCCATTTCTATCTGTGGAGGCGTGTGTGTGTGACGTTGCTAGCCCCTTAAGTGCACCAAAATATTTTTTTTCACTCTAGCGTGGACCTTAACCATCCGGTATCATCGTTTTAATTAAACTGTGTTCTGTAATCAAAAAATGAGAAGCTCTTAAAATTCACATTTCGGGAGAATTTTGTATTATTTGAAAGTTCTGCTGCTTCCATCTGTGATTTTTTTTTTGCTGGAAACCAGAATGTCTCTTTAAATGGTGAGATTCCCTCATCAAAAATGGCGCATATTATCACCATTTGCCGACAGTTAACATGTCTGTTGAATGATCTCATTGTAGTCCCAAATGGCTTCACGGGGTGGAGTTGTTTACCGGAGAACGTTGCCGCTGTCCACACGTGACGTCATGATCTCCAACCAATGAGAAGACATCTTGTTATTTGGTCGGAAAATTTGAAATCGAAGCAAGAAAAGAACGGCTTAGGAAGAAAGAGCGGAGGGTTTTATTCTGTGGGGAAATTATAGGTGAATAGGAGACACCGGGACATCGAAGTTAAACCAACTGGAGGGAGCCTCGTGCGTTTGGCACCATGAGAAAAAGGTATGCAACTGCGGGACCGGAGGGAAGGGGTTGCTCTTTGCAGACAGTAACCGAGGCGGGCTGTGTGGGTCTGACAGCACTAGCGGCGGTTTGGGCTCCCACGGATAGCGTGTCACTCGCCTCATGGCCGTATCCCGGTCAGATACAGCCCGGCGCAGCTCTTCGCCTTGTTTATGGTGGGGCTTTGTTTGCTTTGACTTTACGGGGGTTGGGGACACGGAGCGCTGGGCACTGACCCTCCCCCATGGAGTTTGGTCGCACAGTGAGGGAGAGGGGGCGCTGCCCCCACCCATCACCAGCTTGTCACCTTACAGGATGCCCAGATCGAGACAATTAATGACAGAAAAGGACAGTTAATAGCAATGAAGTAATGTCACCAGGCGAAGCCAGTTTGTAATTTCTCCTAAAACAAATGCTGTTTATTTTAGCTTTTGATTTGTTGACATTGTCATTCATTAAATAAATGAGCTCTTGTTCGTTCAATTGTTTTATCTGCATTTTTTAGTGAAAGCAAGGTGTCTGTTTTTTCATTGTTTCAGAATTTTTGTAAGGATTTAGGAAACCAGTATTGTTCTGCTAAGAACATAACAAGTACCAACTCCCTTTCACCACTGGTTTGTTGGGGTTGTGGGTTGTTCTGCCCTGCTGTGACGTGCCCCCCCCCCGCAAAAAATACATTTTGCTCTGTGCTCCTGCTCCATATGGTTCCCAGGATTTGATACAGTAATCCCAGTGGCATGACATAATTTCACCAGGGCTTCATTCCACCCAACTGGAAATGTAATGTATCTCAGCTGAGCTATCCTGGGTAAATCAGTTGTATATAAAGAGCAATAAACTGCAGATACACCTGTGTAGCAGGTGTACAAATAGGCTGACACATGTGACTGCCCTAGAATTGTACCCTCTGTCCATCCTAGTTGTCCTCATTCTGTGTGTCTCTGTGAGCTGCACCATCATCTGTGGCCATACAAAAAGTTTGAAAAACCTGTTTCTGTGTTCCTTTTAAAATAGTCTGATTGATTTCCTACAGCTGCTCTGGCAAAGCCTCCCCTGCACACACGTGGAAATAGTCATTGCCTACTATTCTCTCCAGCATTTTATTAAAGGAATAATGCCTGACAGGGTGGGTGTTATGGTGGGATAACATCCTACGTTGGTTGGTTGTGCCAGAGTCCTTGGCCGAAGGGTGTCCAATACCCGAGAAGGGATGTTTTTCAAGCATAACACCCAGCCTGGAGGGTATTATTCCTATTATACAACGGTTTGTTATTTTATACAGAATAAAATAAATAATTTTAAAGAATATTTTGTTAGTCTGAAAAAAAAAAATATTTATATATATATATATATATATATATATATATATATATATATATATTTTTTTGTTGGAGAAAATGCAAAAAAAGAGTAAGTAATGGTCATCCTGATCATCAACAGGGATGTTGTGCCAGGATAACATCCCTGCTGTGATGGTCAAATGACCAATCAGAATCCAGGATTCTTTCTTGCCATTGCATAAAATCTAGTATTCACTGACTTTATCCCATGCTGGTTTTTGCTAGCTGTGGCAGGTCCTGCTCCCACTTGTTCTGTGTGCCTGGCCGATATGCAAATCTCAAACATTCTGCCACAGGTCTCCTAATCCGATTAGTTGATTCTCGAGTTTTATCCTTGTCCTAGAGAGCATGACAATGTTAGTATCTAGTATAAACTAACCACGTGACTAATTATGTGATTAAATGTATTACCAAATGTTATGTTGTATTTAGGAAACTAACAATAATAACAATGATGGGAAAAAGGATTATTTTGCAAAGGTTCAATACTGATTAACTCTGGAGGAATGTGTGCATGTATGTGGTATGTTGTGCTAAGTGGAATTTGAATGTAACGGGAGAAGTGCTATTAATTGAGTCGCTGCGCTTTTTTCCCAAGATTTTATATACAGAATGTTTGCATAAATGATAAAAGAGAATATCAGAAAGTGACAAGTTGCAGGGGGAATGTTAAGGAGCAGAGAAGAGAAATGACATGGGGGTAGAATGGAGTTGGGGTGTGAATACACAGACAGCAGGAAAGAGATGTCTACAGTATCGCTTCTGATTACACCAGTTTTGAAACAGCGGGCTTGCTTTCCAGTTGTACACATCAGGGATTTACTGTGCTCCGTTTCTGTTCGGCTCAGAATGCTACCACATCCACTGGCTCATTGTGACTTTGTCCAAGTTGCTCGTCCTGCCATCCTGAATATTCCAGAAAAACTCAGAGGTGTGACTTATTGGGCATTACAGATGACAGATGGAGACCCCTATGATTTCCATTGCTACTACCATGATTGTTTCTGCAACCTCTTTGGATACCTAAATGTGTTCTTCAGGATTTCATGGTATGAGTTTTGGCAGGTGGGGGTGGTTGTAACTGTTGTGCTTTTAGTGAAATGCTATGGTGTAATTTCACCAGAATTCAGATGACCATCTCCACAGAATCGTTAGGGTTGCAAAGTCCCCAAACACTGTGTCATATAATCAAATGAGAAACATAGATTTTGTTGGCGGCAAAGGATCACAAAGCCCATCCAGTCTACCCTAACACTAGCTACTCAATATGGTGGCAAGAGGCACTGTATGGCTCCCACTCCCCTGCCCTCTCTGGGTGTTTCTTTTTGTGTCTGTCCAATGCATGCTTGAATTGTGCCACTGTCTCTGTCCCCACCACATCTTTAAGCAACTTATTCTATGTATCCACCACTCCTTCTGTAAAGAAATGCTTTCTTACCTCCCCGTTGAAACCTCCCACTAACTTACTAACACACTAAAATGCCAGCAGAATAGGCCTAACGGTCTTTCATGTCTGCTTGTTTGATCAGCCCCCACCCTGGGAGCTGACCTTGCTGCACCCCTCTCCCTCTCTGGCTTCTCCCTTCCCAATCCTGGATATTCTCGCTGCACTGGTTTTTGCTTCCAGAACCCTTCCCCTGAACCTGCCCCAACCCCTCTACCAGCCCCCTGGGCAGCACATTCCATGGCTCCACCACGCTCTCATTGAAGTAGCACCTCCTCCTTTCTCCCCTAAATCCCCCCAGCTTCCACCCATGCCCTCTAGTTGCCCCCCCTCCTTCCTTCAGAGCACCCTGAATGCTTTCTCATATTCGCCCCTTCATGTACCTGAAGACCTCTATCATGTCCCCCAGTCCTTCTCTCTTCCAATGTCACATAGGAGGGGTGGTACTATATGTGAAGGAAGGACTGAAGTGTGTAAGGGAGGAAGGGGAGGAGGGTAGTACAGAGTCACTTTGGGTGCAAATCCAGGATTCTTAGAATGGGAGTGGTGTACAGGCCACCATCTCAGATGGAGGAGTTAGACAGGGAACTAGCTGGACAGATCAGGAGGACCTGCGAGAAGGGTAGTGTGGTGATTGTGGGGGACTTCAACATGCCAGGAGTGGACTGGAGCACCCCAACAACCAGTAACAGAAGGGAGCAGGTACTGCTGGATGCCTTCCAGGACAGCTTCCTGATGCAAATGGTCAGTGAACCAACCAGGTTAGGAATACCCTTGACCTTCTGCTGGCAAATGGGGCTTTGTGAGAGAACTTACAGTGGAGGAACCACTGTCGAGGAGTGACCACCACTCAGTATGGCTCACATTAGATATGGGCAAGGAAGGAGTGGAATCTGGCACAAGAGTGCTGGACTTCAGGAGGACTGACTTTGGGAGGATGGGAAGTGGTAAAGGGTACCTGGCCAGAATTCAATCAAGTATGGATACTAACCAGAGATGGGAGCTCATCAAGCTGGGGATAGTGGAGCAACAAAATCTGCTGCAAAGCCCAGAGCAAAGAAAGCTAGGGCTAAGAAACTGAGCTGGTTGAGCAAGGAGGTCATGGAAAAGGTAAGGAGGAAAAGAACTGCCTTTAGGAAGTACAAGAAAACAGGAGGAGGAGGACAGAGGAGTACTTGACAGAATCGAAGGAGTGTGACAAAGGCAGTAAGGGAGCCAAAGCATCTGGAACTCAGGCTGGCACAAGGCATTAAGAAGGGAGAATGACTTCTTTAAGTACATCAGGAGAAAAGGGCTGTAAGGACCACATAGTAAGGATTAGGAAGGAGGGGGTTGGGTGGAAGCAGGGTATGATAAGGCGGAAGCACTAAATGAGTACTTCTGCTCAGTATTTACTAAAGAGAAGAGGGGGGGTGACACCCAAGGTGGGAGAAATGGCAGACGCAGGGGGAGAAGTGGTGACAGATGGGGAAATCATGGAGGGCAGAATTCGAGAGGGTTTGAAGGTACTGAGGGTGGACAAGGCACCAGGCCCAGATGGCATCCACCCTAGGGTACTGAAGGAGCTGGCAGAGGTCCTTGCAGGACCTTTGGCAGACCTATTTAATGCCTCACTACATTTGGGGTGTGTACCTCCGGACTGGAGGATGGCTCCTGTGGTGCCCTCCACAAGAGTGGCCCCAAGGATGAACCGGGAAACTACAGACCAGTGAGCCTCACATCCATTGTGGGTAAGCTAATGGAGACTATCCTGAAGGAGAGGCTGGTGGCCCTCCTAGAGGCCAAAGGACTATAGGACAGCAGACAGCATGGCTTCATACGTGGCAGATCCTGCCAAACCAACCTGGTTGAGTTCTATGACTGGGTAACTAGGCAACTGGACAGGGGCCATGCAGTGGATGTTTTGTATCTGGACTTCAGTAAGGCATTCGACTCGGTGCCTCATGGAAGGCTGGGAAGGAAGTTATTGTAGGCACGGGCGGGTGCAAAGCTGGTGAGATGGGTAGGAAACTGGCTGCAGGGAAGGCAACAGAGGGTGGTGGGGGGTGGGGAGCTCTCACACCCAAGGGCAGTGACGAGCGGTGTCCGAGGGCTCAGTGTTGGGACCAGTGTTGTTTGGGATATTCATTGCAGGCATATCATGGGACATCAAGAGCAAGATCAGTCTGTTTGCTGATGATACCAAGGTTGGCGCGGTGATGGATGACCTAGGGGGATGGCAGGGGTTGCAGGATGATCTGGCAAAGCTTGAAACCTGGTCAGACACCTGGCAACTGGGCTTTAATGTCAAAAAGTGCAAGGTACTGCATTTTGGGATGAAGACCCCAAGGAGGAGTTACCAGCTAGGGGGAGTGCAGCTAGCCCAGACAGGGAGGAGAAGGATCTGGGTGTGCTCATTACAGGGTCAATGAACAACTCTGCACAGTGTAGGAAGGCAGCTGCAAAGGCCAACAAAATGCTGGGTTGTATTGCAAGGGGTATATCCTCGAGGAGGGAGGAGGTGATTCTGCCACTGTATAGGTCATTAGTTAGACCACACCTGGAGTACTGCGTGCAGTACTGGCGTCCGTATCTGAAGAGGGACATTAAGTTACTGGAGGGGGTGCAGCGCAGGGCGACAAAGATGATCAAGGGGCTGGGGGACTTATCATACGAGAGGAGGTTGAAGGAGTTGAACATGTACTCACTGGAGGAGAGGAGAGACAGGGGTGACATGATTGAAACCTTTAAATACATGAAAGGAATAAACAAGACCGGTACAGAGGGGCTGTTCAAAGTAAGGGAAGGGAGGGCCACCAGGGGCCATGATATGAGACTGGAGCGAGGAAGGTTCAGGAGGAGATGAGGAGACACTTTTTCAGAGAGGTGGTGGCTGGGTGGAATGCATTACCTGCAGAAGTGGTATATAGTAGAACAGTGGACTGCTTCAAACGAGGATGGGACAGGACAAGGGGGAGGGTTAATGAAGGGGAAGGGTGGAAGGGAGGGGCAGCTGCAGAATAAGGGGTGCTAGCTGCACATTCGAGCAGACTTGATAGACCTCTAGGCCTTTATCTGCTGGCAAATTTCGTATGTTCGTATATTTAGCTCTTCGAGCCTCTCCCCATAGGTCCTATCCCCCAAGCCCCAAATCATTTTGAGTGCCCTCCTCTGGACCCTCTCCAGGAGTTCAATGTTCCTCTTTAAATGTGGCCTCCAAAACTGCACGCAGTACTAGAGGTGTAACCTCCCCAAGCAGTTATACAGCGGGTGTATCCCTTCCCTCCTTCTGCAGATGATCCTCCTAGCGTTGCATCCAAGCATCCTGTTGGCCTTTGCCGCTGCCCTCCTACAAGTCTCCAAGTTGTTCATCTTGACATCCGGTTTCTGGCGCCCAGGTGCCGTACCTTGCATCTCCCTGCATTGAACCTCAGCTTCCGCTTTCTAGATCACCTTTCCAGAGCCTGTAGGGCCACCCTCCCCTCCTCCCCATCCACCACCACCCCCAGTTTTGAGTCATCTGCAAAGAGACTCATCTCACTCCTGATACCCTTCCTTGTGTCAGAGACGTAGGTGTTGAACAGGAGTGGCCCAAGGACCGAGCCCTGAGGGACTCCACTAATAACCCTCCTTGGGGATGAGACTATCCCGCTAACCACGACCCTCTGGGTCCGGTTCTGGAGCCAACTGCCTATCCATCTGATCATCTGGTTCCTCACCTCCATTTCTCCCAGATTATCCAACAGGCCCCCGTGAGGAACGGAGTCAAATGCCTTGCTGAAGTCAAGAAAGAAGACTGTATTAAATAAAATCTAGGCAACCACACACAACTCGGCATGTGTTTCCATCTGGGGGCTGAGATGACAGCATGGACCTATCTAGCTTCGCTCTTGCGGTCCATATGCTGTTATCTCAACCCCTCGGTGGAAACACAACCTTGTTGTGTGTGGTTGCCCATACATTATTCCCTATATAGATGAGACAGGAAAAATTTTTTTTTTTTTTTTTATTAAATTAATACAGGATGAAGTCTGACTGGAGTACCAGTCCCGGAATGTGTTATTTTCTTAGGCAGTTTTTAGCTGTTTATATTTCTCTTGTTTCTTGCTCAGTATTTACTTTACCAGTTTGTTGTGTTGTATTTTTTTTTTTTTTTGCAATTCACTTGTATTTTTGATCTGCCTTGGTCAGTTTTGGAGAGGGCAGTCCAGTCCTGAACTCGCTGTTTTGAGCATGTTTCGTGGCTCTTGTTCCCCGCCCCCGGCTCAGTCAGTCATCCTTTGCTACTTTTCAGCTTTCCAGGCCCCCAATATTTTGCCCAGATTAATGGCAGAGACAGCTCACTAGCTCAGCTCTGCCTCTCCCCTTGAATAACAAAAGACTGAGGCTCAGCAGTTAAGCTGTTCCTCTGTGTCACAAGAGACAGCCACAACGTCCTTTCCCCTCGATGGAGCTCTTCGGTAGCGGACCCTGCCTCCTCAAAACACACACACACACACACACACACACACACACACACACACACACACACACACACGGGTACATTCTCAGGGTTCCCCACTCTCTGGGAATATAGGGCGGTGGCAATGGGTGCATTCTCCCATGGACTCATATATTCACTGTGCATGTGCATAAGTGGTTTTTAGTAAAGTATTGAGCACTGTTATCAAAGCAGGAGTAGAAGTACAATAAGGAATGGTGGTAAAAGACCATTTTGGAGGATTTTATTAAAAAAATTAGGGTGGTGGTAGAAAATATAGGGTGGTGGAAAAAAAAAAAAATATAGGGAGGTGGTAAAAAATATTGGGTGGTGGTAGAAAAATATTGGGTGGTGGCCCACCGCACTAAAACAATGAATGGGGAACAATGATTCTGTGTTTTTCCTGTCCGCATCTTTTTGGTCAGTGTGAGGGCCGGCAGTCAGCAGACTTAACCTCGTTGCATGCCTTGTAGCTGCCGGCCTACCCCCACCAGTCACCCTCACTCATAGCGGTCTGTAGGTAAATTGAGAGAGGCTAGAGTGCGGACTGTCATTGGCTCCCTTGAAGCTGCGTGTCCGCAATATTTCGGGAAGATTGAGCTGCTGGCAGATAGCAGAAACCTGTCACCAGCACACTGTTTTGACAGCAATCTGCTGATCCGTTTCGGGAAGAAGCACCATTGACAACAGGGAAATGAAGAAGCAAATGCACGTTGCGGTGACAAAAGCAAGGTATGCTCATGTTTCTTTTGACTGTATAAACAGTACGTTACTCCATTGCTTTCAGAACAGTGTGCTTGTGAAGCTAGTTTCAGGAAGGGGTCCTGCTGTCTGCCGGCATCTCAGTCCACCTGTAATATGGCATACGCACAGCTTCAAGGGAGCCAATGTCAGTCCGCACTCTAGCCTCTCTCAGTATACCTTTAACATACTAAAATGCCAGCAGAATAGGCCTAATGGTCTTTCGCGTCTGCTCGTTTGGTCAGCCCCCACCCTGGGAGATGATCTTGCTGCCCCCCTCGCCTTCTCTGGCTTCTCCCTTCCCAATTCCGGATATTCTTGCTGCATTGGATTGTGCTTCCAGAACCCTTCCCCTGTACCTGTCCCACCCCCTCTTGAACCCCTCCACAGTCTCTGCCTCCACCAGCCCCTAGGCAGTGCATTCCATGGCTCCACCACCCTCTCAGTGAAGTAGCACCTCCTCCTTTCTCCTGAATCTTCCCCTCCAGCTTCCACCCATGCCCTCTAGTGGCCCCTCCTCCTTCCTTGAAGCACCCTGACTGTTCCTCCCTATTTACCCTCTTCATGTACCTGAAGACCTCTATCATGTCCCCCAGTCCTTCTCTCTTCCAATGTGTACATATTTAGCTCTTGAGCCTCTCCTCATAGGTCCTGTCCCCAAGCCCCAAATCATTTTGGTTGCCCTCCTCTGGACCTCTCCAGGAGTTCAATGTCCCTCTTTAAATGTGGCCTCCAAAACACGCAGTACTCGAGGTGCGGCCTCACCAAGTAGTTATACAGAAGGAGTATCACTTCCCTCCTTCTGAAGGTGATCCCCCTAGCGATGCATCCCAGCATTCTGTTAGCCTTGACTGCTGCCCTCCTACAAGTTTCCGAGTTGTTCATCTTGACATCCACCATCACCCCCAGGTCCCTCTCAGCCATCGAGACTTGTAGCATTTCCCTCCCCCCAGGGTGTACACTTGGTCCGGGTTTCTGGCCCCCAGGTGCAGTACCTTGCATTTCCTTGCATTTAACCTCAGCTTCCACTTTCTAGACCATCTTTCCAGAGCCTCCTGGTCCCCCTGTAGGGTCACCCTCCCCTCCTCCCCATCCACCACCACCCCCAGTTTTGAGTAATCTGCAACGAGATTCCTCTCACTCCTGATGCCTGTCCTTATGTCAGAGACGTAGGTGTTGAACAGAAGGGGCCCAAGGACTGATCCCTGTGGGACCCCACTAATGACCCTCCTTGGGGATGAGACTATCCCACCAACTACGACCCTCTGGAGCCAATTGCCTATCCATCTGATCATCTGGTTCTCCACCTCCATTTCTCCCAGCTTATCCAACAGGCCCTCGTGAGGAACAGAGTCAAATGCCTTGCTGAAGCCTAGAAAGAGGACGTCCACGGACACGATTTCCCCGGGACGAATCCATGCTGTCTATCGTCCAAGCACCCTGACTTTTCCAGGTCTCTCCCTCCCCCCCCAGCCTCTCATTGACAATGCCCTCCATCACCTTGCCCACCACTGATGTTGGGCTGACAGGCCAGTAGTTTCCTGCCACCTCCCTTGATTCCTCCCCCTCCCCTTGTGGATAGGCACTATATGCGCCACCTTCCAGTCCTGGGGCACCCACCCTGTCTTCAGAGAGATGGTGAAAAGCTCCACCAGGGGTTTCGCCAGGACATCCGCAAGTTCCTTCAGCACTCTGGGATGTAATTTATCCAGCAGCAGTGCTTTCTCCATCTTAAGGGACCTGAGGCTTCCCTCACTCTCTCTGCTGTGATTTCCACTTCCACTACCTCTTCTCCTGCTTAGCCTTCCCCCTCCTGCCAGTGATGCCTCTCCCTCTCCCCAGACCTGCCAATCGGTGGGCCCCCCCAGTATCACTGTCTCCTCCATGTATAATACAGCACCCCATTTTCCTTGGTGAAAACTGAGGTGAAGTACTCATTTAGTACCTCAGCCCACTCCCCCGGGTCTTGTGCCCATCTCTCCCCTGTTTTAATCCTGCTAATATTCCCCTTCACCCTTCGTTTTCCCCCAATGTATCTAAAGAACCTCTTGTTCCCTCTCCTAATTTCCCTTGCCAGGTTCTGCTCCTTCCTTGCCTTAGCTGCCCTCACCACTCTAGTGGCCCTTCTAGTCATCAGCTCGTACTTCCCTCGATCCCTTTCACTCCTTGAGCAGTTGAATTGCCTATAGGCTGCCTTCTTTCCCCGCACCACCTCCTGGACCTCCCTGGTCCACCAGCAGGGTTTTCGGGCCCTACTGCATTTTCGTCTTACTGTTTTTGCAGGTGCTGGTAGCATCCTGCACCCCTCTTCTGATTTCCCCCCAACTATCAGCGTCCATGTCTGACCCAATCACATCCAAATGCTCCTTAAGGATCCTTCCCATTTCCTTAAAATCCGCCCCCCCTGAAGTTAGTTACCTCCGTCTTTGTGCAGCCGTCTACCCCATCTAGGTACAGGCAGAACCAGACCGTGGCATGGTTACTCCCCGCCAACGGGTCCCTTACCTCCAGGCGCCCAGTCTGGTCACTGTCTGCCAGGACCACAACCACATCCAGTACCTGCGCCTCCCTGGTTGGTTCCCCCACCTGCTGAGTTAGGAATGCGTCTTGAAAGACATCCAACAACCTCTGTTCTCTGGCCACCGAGGATGTCATAGTCTCCCAGTCTGTTCGTGGCATCTTTAAGTCCCCCAGCACCACCATCCTTCCCCTGCCCAGTCTGCAGTGTCTCCCAACAGTGACACCAGACTCTTCTCCAGCTCCTCCGCCAGTGCAGAACTATATCCCCTCATCCTCCCTCGTCTGCTGCCTTTTTTTTTTTATTTAGTGTTTTTTTTTTTTTCCCCACTGGTGCCACGACTGATTTTTTTTTTTTTTTGTAGAGCTCATGGCTCCCCACAAGCTGCAAGCCAAACAGAGATGTGCAGTAGATCTCATGAGGCAGACAGCCAAGCACGTTCTTTCCCCTCCGGATTGAGTGAAAAGTGCATCTTCCCTTCCACATCCTGGTAGTAGTGTCCACCCCCGAAGTCACCGCCACAACCAGTAGGTTCAGTTCCCTTGTGTACCTGATATGATTGGTGGCATGACCTGCCAGTTACGGTCTGCCCTGCTCCTCCCTTCCGCTGTGATGGCTGGCTCATGACTTCTGGCTTCGCCGGCTTGCTCCTCTCTGTCTCCTGTGCTCGCTCTCCGCCCCATGGTGACGTGCCTGGTGCATTCCTTGGCTGTTCCTCACATGACTTCTACCCGGCTCTCAGGAAAATCACAGGGCCACAGGAATGTGGACGGTGGCACTCTGCAGCGGCACCCGGTGCACACAACCGGAAAAATGGACAAAAACGTATTCTCCCACCCCCCGCAGCAGTACTTGTCTGCGGGAATACTGGCTTCGCAAAATATATTTGTCCCAGACGCTGCAGTGATAGTCTGGGATGTCAGGCTATCGGATTTGTCAAACCCTGCCACCATCCTAAACAGGGCACCACTATTGCGTCGGTGCTTCTGCTCCAGATTTAATTCGGATTCTGGCCAGGGACCCACTTATTCCTCCATGGCCGCCTGCCACTTGCTTAGTCACCATTCACTTTGTCTCAGTCAGACTACTGACTTGCGG